>OY821783.1:7537500-10037500 GCA_963682175.1 Triglochin maritima
GGGAGTGATGATTTATTTATTATTTTATAATTTGCTGATGGACTATGCAATATTCAATCAAGTCATACAATATTCTTAACAATATCATAGTTGATTTATTTGCTAATTGCCTTTTAATTTAAATTAATAGATATATTGACATCGATATATAAAGATGTTAATTAATTAGATAGTTTCCTTATTTCGTTATTTTCCTTTAGTTATTTCCAAGTTAGAGAAATACGTCCTTATATAAAACGGTGTGATACTTTTATTACAGTTATTTCCATGTTAGAGAAATACACCCTTATATATATCGATGTAATACTTTTAATTTAGAAAGAAGAAATAAATCAAGTTTAGTAAAGTCTAATTTTCATTTTTCTTAATTATATTGTAATGTTCTAGAGAGAAACTATTCTAACAATTCCTCAATCAAATTAATGTGTCGGTTTATGTTCACTCTAACGTCTACCACTAACCACCCAAGTCGGCTTCTATCATTTTCCACTAAAAACCACAACACACCACGTGCCCCACCATGTGTAGCGACCCCACAGTATGGCTACAAGTGGCGAGGTTTTAATACCGAGTCAACTTAGTTGTATTTGTGAGTTATTCAACTTGGAAGCGTCGTCTAGGATCAGGTTCAGAGAAAAAGGTTAAGTAAAGAGGTTCAACCGAGACTTTTCAAGGAAAACAATTAAGAGAGCATGCCTGTTCAAAACTTCGAATAACTCGAGTTGCGTCAAGATGTAGAGGGTGCTAATTGACGATTCAAAGTGCACTAATCACTATTACAGAAAAGGAAATATACGTCGGATGTACGGAGCTATATAGGTCGGATAAAAGCACTCCCCGATCCGAGGTCTATATGTGCGTCGTCTATACATAGACGTCGGCTATAGTATAGCCGACGTCTATACCTAAAGAATATACGTCGGCTATACGTAGAAGCCGACGTTTATTCGTTAACGTATAGACGTCGGTCTATACAACACCCGACGTCTATTCTTTAGTGATAGACGCCGGTGAACTAACATGCGACGTTCATTCCTAATGAATATACGTCGGATTCCACATAAACCCGATGTCTATTCCTTTCTTAAGAGGAATAGACGTCGGCTAATAACAACAACCGTCGTCTATTCCTAAACCTGGACAAAAAAATAGCATCCGACGAAATTGTTTTTAGTCGTCGTATTCGTGTACATACATACAACTGCACCAAATTCGTTCACCTATAAATTTGTTCACAAATACTCACAATTTCATCCACATATACATACAAGCACAAACACACAAGCATACATGCACAAACACAAACACAAACACAAACATACAACCATACATTCACAAACATACAAAGCATACACAATTGACAATCAACACACATGCAATTAATTCATTCTAAAATTAAGGCGATTATATTAAGGCATAAAGTGTAGGTTTGTAATACAAGTGCACTTGTTAACTAAATTACAAAAAATACTATTGGCAGGAGAACCTCTTAGTTCGTCAGCATGTTTCTGATGAAATAGCGAGCCCATCAGTCGCGAGTTTCATCGAGCTCCTGTTGCGAGAAGGGATCACTACTTTTTGGGAAAACCTATCAAAAAAATACAAGTGTGTTGAATATTAATAACTAAATATTGAAACTACACAACTATACAATTGAATAACAATCTACATTACCTCGGATAGGCATACGTCTTGAGTTGCCAATTCGAGAATTTCCTTCATGTATCTCATCACGTAGTAACCGCATTCCGTATTTCCAACCTGCTTCCGGTACTACAAACATAGGAATTCGCTAAATATTTGTTTCTAACTTAATTAACAAAAATGGGATAGAACGTACTCTCATTCCATGCCATGTTATTCCTGCTTTTGTGGTTGTTCTCCTACCACATAAAGCTCTGTAAACCTTAATTGCCCTGATGAATAAAGATAGTACATACCTTACGCCAGCAATCTACGACAGAAATCGTAAATAATAGAAAAATACAATGCATGCAAATCCTATATGATGAATGACTTAGCAAATATTGTCTAATCTTTTGCTTTGGGTTATTAAAGGCCAAGTTGTTTAAGGGGGGCAATGACTTAGCAAATATTGTCTAATCTTTTGCTTTGAGTTATTAAAGGCCAAGTTGTTTAAAAATTAAAAAAATTAAGGCAATACAGTTTTTGTACAGGTGGTTAAGCACGAACCAGAGGAGGGGAATGATGTGATGCCGGAGGAGCTCTTTGTAGTTCGGTGACACGAGATGGTGCAGTGACGGCTGTAAACGACACGAGATGGTGCGGTGACGGTTGCAAACAACATTTATCTTGAGTGTACTTTGTCAGTTATTAAATCTTATTTGCGCGTGTTTGTAATATATGGTGAACCAGACATACATTACATACCATTTACAACAACTCTACAAATCTTCTGCTGGTTTAAGCATAAACCAACTCATACCACCTTAATTAACATAATCATTTAATTAAATTCTAATCAATTGTACACACCAACTCACCAAAATCCCACATCTCTGTACTATCACCAAATCATAGATTTGCCTCAACTAAATATCCACTTCGTGTCATAGTTTGAAAACACGGAGTCAACAGTCAAACTCATTGAAACTTGCAGTCCGAAGTTAAATAATTAACTAAGCACCAAATTACATAATTAGTCTAAATTAAACAATGCCTTTAGAACCCTAATTAGAAACATAACCCAGTAGATGATCTAAGCATAGAATCATCCCCAGGGCTGCCCTTCAATTCCGGATTCACTACGAAAACAACACTTCAACGGTCACCCATATCTTAGGGCACACTGTTTTTCTCTCTCTCTTTTGACAATTTTATATTCTTTTCCAGATCCATTTCAATTAAGAAAATAAACTCCAAAATTTAAACGACAGAATGTCTAAAGATAGTCCATATGTGGAGAAACCCATTCAAACTAGACGGTTATCTACTAAAACTTAAAACGAACTTAAAACTTACATGTGGAGAAAGACGGAGGAAGACGGAGGAAGAAGGAGAAGAGGACCGGAGAAGTGGAGGAGAGCTTGGGAGCTCGTTGCGGTGCCGGAGACGATGCGGATCGGTCGGGGATCGGTCGGGGTCGGTCGCGGAGGAGAGTTCGGTCGCGGGACGGCTAGGGTTTGGGTGAGTTTCGTTTGAAATGAATGAAAGAAAACGCGTCTGTTCGATTTCTTTAAGACCTATAGACGTCGGATATTATAAATATTCGACGTCTATACCTCGACGTCTATATGCATGGGGTATAGACGTCGGCTGTCTATAACAGCCGACGTCTATAGGTCGACGTCTATACCCTATAGACGTCAGATTCACAAGGTGCTCAAACAACCGACGTCTATAGACGACGTCTATAACCTATAGACGTCGGCTAAACCTGGTATTACTACACCCAACGTCTATAGTACACAATAGACGTCGGCCTCTCTAAGGACCGACGTCCATTCTGTCCTCTCCCTACTAGACGTAGGTGGTTATAACGACCGACGTCTATTGGGCGACGAGTAAAGTCTATTCTGCACTAGTGAACTATTTGCAAAATGATATATTGTAATCTATTTTAATTTTGTTTCCTAATAGTGCTGTCAATTTTGACTCGACTCGATAGTTCGACTCGAACTCAACTTGAAAAACGTTCGATTCTAGTTTAACTTGAAAATGAAGAATTTTGATGAAAATAAAAAAATCTTCAAATTTGATTAGGTTAATAATCCGCTCGAACTCGAAAAAATTTGAAACTCGACTCGATACATCATTCAAATTTTTTATTGCTTCATTTATAATCATTTTTTTGTATTTGATAATAACATAAGATAATACTTAATGTTCGAAATTGTGTTCGACTCGGCTCGTTTACACTCCTACTTGACGATCTAAGAAACTAATAAAATATTGTGTTTATATTTCATCTTTAGTTTTCTGACGGAATTTTCGTAAAACTTACATTAAAACTCTGCCAAAGTACAAACTATATACAATTGTTTCATTAAGACTATAATATTCATCAATAAAATTCATAAAAACTTCCACAAAAAGAGAAAAAAATAAATCCCCACCAACTTAGACCACAGGCCGCAATTACTTTGAGCAGTGAAGTGTATTGCAGCAATTTCTCAGAATTTTACAAGAAGTGTATTTTAACGGCTCCAAAGACGATGTGTGCAGGACACGTGTTCGATATCTGTTTTTGTCTATCATTTTTGTTATGTACCTAAATAATTTAAATTTATCATACGGCTTATTAAAACAACAAGAAAATAATTTTCAGATCGAATTAGTCACTGACCGCACATCTGACCCATTTACACTTCTAGTGGTTAGCATGGGCTATATTGCAAGTTAATTGACAACCCATCCCCTCTACAATGACAATTAGAAATAACTTTTCCATTTATCAGAAAAGGGAAACAACCTTTTGGATCACGACTTCGCGAGCCCTCACAAAAAGTATTGTCATGTTCAGTTCATACATGGACAAAATATTCTTTAATTTTATTTATGTTAAGAATTCTAAAAGTCTGGTGGATGATTCACCTTCCTAACCCCTAAACTTTAAGTAGGTTTTACTCTTATTAATATGTTGTAATTTCATTTATTTTTGTTGTAACCCCTACTACATCCTCACCCTATATATAGGGGGCTATTGTACATATTTGAGTACAAGAGAAAAGAAGAAATACATACATCTCTCATTCTCCATCTCCCAATCATTCATCTTTAGTTGTTTGTTTTACAACACATTATCTGCAGGAAACTCTATCGATTTGAGTCTTCAAACACGCCCAAGGTAACAAACTAGTAGACTTAATAGTATGTCAACTACATGTGTAAGTTTGTGTGTATTAATCGCAAATTCTCATGCGTATTTTGAATCTCTGTTCATGCACATGTTCTATTTTTTCTCTTCTTTTTAGTCCCTGCTAGAAACTCGTAGCTCCCATTCACAACTTGCAATCATACAGAAGTTTGTGATTGACCAACAAGGGTTATCTCTTTGTTATCGCCCATGCATCACTGTTGCCTTCCACTCTTTCTCTTCTAGCTATTGTTTCTAAACATTTTGTATCATTTTATTCGAGGGACAAGCAACAGACAGAGATGTGATGATGCAGATATCATACATACATGCATAACATGTTAGCATGTTTTGTTGTTGCACTCAGATGCCTTCTGTATTGTGTTTCTTTTTATTCTGAAAAAAATGTGATTTTTAAGATCATGCAGTACCGAAGGAACAACAACGTCATCCTTAATCATGTTTAAAACAAATTGCTGAGATTGAAATGTTTGGTGTGGGTAAATTGATATCACCACAGTTCATGTCACGTATGAAAAACAACTACCAAATTTACACTCCAATTATGTTTATCTTGGTGAATCAATCTTGCACTTTCATCGTAAAAGTATCTACCGAAATATAATAAATCTATATTTTTTTTTCACCGGAGATGGTAGATTTTTATGAATATTATAGGTATAAGTTTATGCTAACAATGTTCACTTTTTAGTCTAAATGATACGGTGTATTTTATAATTATTTGTTTTATTGAAGCTAGTACCATGACAAACCTCACAAAGCTTGAATTTGCCGCCCTTCATATCTCGGGGAAAAATTATCTCCCTTGGACTCTCGATGCAGAGATCCATCTTACGGCAAATAATCTTGGAGAAACAATTAAAGATGAAAATAAGGCCTCCCCGCAGGAGCGTGCCAAAGCAATGATTTTTCTCCGGCAACAACTCCATGAGGGATTAAAAGCCGAATATCTAACGGTGAAAGATCCATTAGAGTTATGGAAAAACTTGAAAGAAAGGTATAACCACAAAAAACAAGTGATTCTCCCAAAAGCTCGCTACGAGTGGATTCATTTGCGATTACAAGATTTTAAATCTGTAAGCGAGTATAATTCTGCTATGTTCCGAATCTCATCTGAACTTAAATTATGTGAAGAAATAATTACTGATAATGATATATTAGAGAAAATATTCTCCACATTCGATGCCTCGAATATGCTCCTGCAGCAGTAATATCGAGAACGTGGTTTTAAAAAATATTCGGAACTAATATCATGTCTTCTTGTTGCTGAGCAAAATAATGAACTTTTGATGAAAAATCATCAAGCTCGACCCACTGGTTCCACTCCATTCCCTGAAGTGAATGAGGCTAATCACAAACACAAATGCGACCCATTCCCTGAAGCGAATGCGGCATCTTACAATCGTAAACGTGGACGTGGTCGTGGTCGCGCATATGGACGCGGGCAACATCAAGGACGTGGTCATGGACGTGGCCGTAGCCATCGTGGTGGTCATGATGTCAATGCAAATAATGATGGAAGAAATGCTAGAGGAAATCAAGTGCAAGATCCTCCAAACAAATATGAGAATGCTTGCTACAAATGCGGCATGACAAATCATTGGTCGTGTATATGTCGTACGCCCAAGCACCTTGTTGATCTTTATCAAGCATCACTTAAGAAAAAAGAAGGTACTGAAATGAACTTGGTTGAAAACAACCAAGATGGAATGATCATGGACACTCATTTAGATATTTCGGATTTTCTTTTAAATGATGACAATATCAATGTTTTTGTCAATGATGGAAATGTTCATCAAAATGCTTAGTTTGGGTTTTCCTACATCCTATTTTCGATGTTTTTCATTTCGGTGTCTTTACCATTGAAAATCAAAATAATGTAATATAGTATTATGATACTATATATACAAAAAGATAATTTTTGCTCTATTCCCTTTTTTAGGAAAAAGACATGGTTGATACTATCATGAGTGATGGAGATCAATGTCTAGTAGATAGTGGAACAACAAATACGATTTTGAAAAATACAACCTTCTTTTCCGAATTACATTTCTCGAAGACAAGTGTTAACACAATTTCTGGCACTGGTAATTTGATTGAAGGCTCCGGAAGAACTTGTATTTTGTTGCCCAATGGCACGATATTACAAATAAGTGATGCTTTATATTCTAGTAGATCCAGAAGAAATCTACTAAGTTTCAAGGATATACGTCGTAATGACCATCATCTTGAAACTATAAATCAAAATAATGATGAATACCTTCACATTATCTCCATCGTGAATGGTAACAAAATCGTTTTAGAAAGGATGAAAGCATTTTCATCGGGATTATATTGCACTTATATCACCCCTTTGGAATAAAATATGGTAACTAACCGGAAGTTAATTGATCAAGTGCATTATAAACTTTGGCATGATAGATTGGGACACCCCGGTGATATAATAATGCGAAAAATTATTGAAAATTCAAATGGTCATTCCCTGAAGGATATGAAAATTATATCATCGAAAGAGTTTTCATGTGCAACATGCTCTCTTGGAAAACTGATAATCCGACCGTCCACAAGCAAAATTAAAGATGAATCTCCTTTATTTTTAGAGAGAATTCAAGGTGATATTTGTGGGCCCATTGCCCCTCCATGTGGACCATTTCGATATTTTATGGTGTTGATAGATGCATCCACCCGATGGTCACATGTTAGTCTCTTGTCAACTAGAAATGTTGCATTTGCTAGACTTCTAGCAGAATTGATAAAATTGAGGGTGCATTTTCCTGATTATCCAATTAACAAAATCCGATTGGACAATGCAGGAGAATTTACGTCTCAAACATTTAATGACTACTGCATGTCCATACACAAAATGGTCTAGCTGAATCTCTAATTAAGAGATTGCAACTAATTGCAAGACCATTACTTATGAATTCAAAATTACCACAATCTCTTTGGGTTCATGCGCGCCATTTTACATGCTGCGGCACTTATCAGAATAAGACCGACAGCTTATCATAAATATTCCCCTTTACAGCTGGTCTCTGGTAGAGAACCAAATTTATCCCATTTAAAAATATTTGGTTGTGCAGTTTATGTCCCAATAACCCCACCACAACGTACAAAGATGGGACCTCAAAGAGGATTGGGAATTTACATCGGTTTTGAGTCTCCATCGATTATTAAATATTTGGAGCCATTAACTGGTGATATTTTTACAGCACGCTTTGCTGACTGTAATTTTGATGAAAAAGTATTCCCAATCTTAGGAGGAGAAAAACAGAATATGAAAAAATCTGAAAATACTTGGAATGCATCTTCATTGTCCCATCTTGATCCCCGTACAAACCAATGTGAACAAGAAGTTCAAAAGATTATTCATTTGCAAAGAATTGCAAACGAATCACCAGATGCATTTACAGATGCAAAGAAAGTTACAAAATCACATATACATGCTGAAAATGCACCAGCAAAAGTTGATATTCCTAAGTTGTCAAATGAGTTAAATATCCACCGAAAACGTGGACGACCAATTGGGTCAAAAGATATAAAACCAAGAAAAAGGAAAGAGAAAAGCGTAGCACCTGAAGATGTTACTGCTAATATTATCCATACCCCTGAAGAGGTAGTGAAAAATGACAACATAGACCAACGAGAGACCGAAGTGTCTAAAAATGAAAATGTAGATGAGATCTCAATAAATTATGTGCACAATCAGAAAAGATGGAATCGAGACGAAACCATCGTTGATGAAATTTTTTCATATGCTATAGCAAATGAAGTAATGAATGTTGAATATTGTGAGCCAAAATCTATTGAAGAATGTCGACAAAGAAATGATTGGCCAAAATGGAAAAATGCAATACAAGCAGAATTGCATTCGCTTGAAAAACATAATGTTTTTGGACCTGTGGTGCTTACACCCAATGACGTGAAACCTGTGGGGTTCAAATGGGTGTTCTCGATAAAGAAAAATGAGAAAAATGAGATTGTAAGATATAAAGCCCGACTTGTGGCTCAAGGTTTCACCCAAATACCCGGTGTTGATTATGAAGAAACGTATTCACCTTTAGTGGATGCGACAACACTAAGATTTCTTATCAGTCTCACAGTCATAAATAGACTTCAAATGCAACTCATGGATGTGGTTACTGCTTATCTATATGAGTCATTAGATACAAACATCTATATGAAAGTCCCTGAAAGACTAAAACTACCAGAGACTTGTACTTCCAAACCGCGAGGGTTGTACTCCATACAACTAAAAAGATCATTATATGGATTAAAGCAATCTGGACGAATGTGGTACAATTCTCTAAGCAAAAGTCTTCTGAGCAAAGGATTAAAAAATGACTCCGTATGTCCATGTGTTTTCATTAAAAGGTCTTCATCTGGTTTTACGATTATAGTTGTATATGTTGATGATTTAAATATTATTGGGACACCAAAGGATATTGAGATTACAGCTCAATACTTGAAAACTGAATTTGAGATGAAAGACCTTGGTGTAACTAAATTTTGCCTCGGCCTGCAGATCGAGCATTTTCCGAGTGGAATTTTTATTCACCAAGCAAATTATATAGAGAAGATGTTAAAATGCTTTAATATGGATAAAGTTCATCCATTGAGTTCACCAATGGTCGTTCGATCACTTATAAGTGAAAAAGGTCATTTTCGTCCCCGAGAAAAGGGTGACAAAGTCCTCGGTCCTGAAGTACCGTATCTAAGCGCTATTGGAGCTTTAGCGTATCTTGCTAATAATACACGGCCTGATATAAGTTTTGCTGTGAACCTTCTAGCAAGATACAGCTCTGAGCCAACATATAGGCATTGGAAAGGAATCAAGCATGTATTCCGCTACCTTAGTGGGACACGTGATATTGAGTTATTTTATAGAAAGGACTCGAAGTCCGAACTTATTGGATATTCAAATGCTGGATATTTATCAGACCCCCACAAAGCAAAATCACAAACAGGATACGTGTTCACGTATGGTGGCACTGCCATTTCATGGCGATCGACAAAACAGACCCTGACGGCAACATCTTCAAATCAAGCAGAACTGATTGCATTATATGAAGCTAGTCGAGAATGTGTATGGTTGAGATCAGTAATCCAACACATACAAAAGGAATGTGATCTTGAAGGAATAAAGGACAAGCCAACATTGTTATATGAAGATAATAACGCATGCATTGCCCAAATAAAGGAGGTTATATCAAAGGAGACAAGACAAAACACATTTCACCAAAGTTCTTCTCGATGCATGATTTACAAAAGAATGGAGAGATAGATGTCTGTCAAATCAGATCATGCGAGAATCTTGCAGATTTATTCACAAAGGCGTTGTCTACTAAAGTTTTTGAGGGGCTTGTTCACAAGATTGATGTTCGTCGTTTGAAGAATGTTTGCTAAAGTCAGGGGGAGCATCATACGCGCTGCACTCTTTTTCCCTTGACCAGGTTTATATCCCACTGGGTTTTTCTTGGTAAGGTTTTTAACGAGGCAGCATACATAGCGTATAAAGGTGATCGATCATCCAAGGGGGAGTGTTAAGAATTCCAAAAGTCTTGTGGATGATTCACCTTCCTAACCCCTAAACTTTAAGTAGGTTTTACTCTTATTAATATGGTGTAATTCCATTTATTTTTGTTGTAACCCCTACTACATCCTCACCCTATATATAGGGGGCTATTGTACATATTTGAGTACAAGAGAAAAGAAGAAATACATACATATCTCCCTCTCCATCTCCCAATCATTATCTTTAGTTGTTTGTTTTACAACAATTTATACATTTCTTCTTTTTTTCACAAATTCGAGGAACAAGAAAAGCTTGATTACATTGCACCATACCTTTTGAGTTTTGACAGTGACATTCAATTGTTTCCAAAATTAACATAAATTCTTAGTATTATTATATTTACGTACTTCACAAACCCAGCTACGCCATTGTAAATTTTGTAGAGTCATTAATTATTGAACAATGACCTTTCCAACTCCACAACTAGTAGTAGTCGGTGATCCAAAATTTTAATATTGGGTATGCATGATTTGAGTTTGAGGTACGAGTTTTGAAAGATAAATTATACGATTTTCTATAGGGAAGTTTCTGCTCGTTTTCTTTCAACATTTTGTCTGCTCTCGTCAATGACTCTAAAAGGTCTAAGTTCACACTTTATTAGGCTTAAAATGCTATTTGATTCGTATACCACTGATTTGGGGCATCTAACATGATTGGATATGCTAGTGCGCGCATACCTATGGTGCATCGTGGATGTAGCTCATAACTTCCCATGTGATCTACAAATATTAATTACACGAGAGTACTAAAGCAATATTAGAAATATTAAAGAAAATAAAACTAACAATGTCATTGTTAATATTTAATTAAGTTGATATTTTTGGCATAACCCTAGCTACTTTGAGATGAAACAACCTAAGCAAAACTCACCACCATAAACCCTATAAATACCACTCCCAACCCTCCATTCCACTCCATCCCACACCACAACACACCACAACCAACACTACTAGCTAATATTCATCCATCCATCAATCCATCACAATGAAGCTCACACTCACCCTCTTCATGGTGGCTCTTGTGATGGGCACATTAATTCTCGACGTCGAGTCGGCATGCAACCCCGGTAGTCTCCAAGCCTGTTCCGGCTCACTTCGAGGGGGCCCACCCACCCCAGGGTGTTGTTCCACCCTCAGAAACCAACAGGGTTGCTTCTGCACCTACTTAAGGGACCCGAGGCTCAGAAACTACATTGGGGAGGCCAGGAGGATCGTGGGTGCGTGTGGGATTGCATTCCCTAGGTGTTAATTCGAGAGCTGAATTCCAATATTTATAAGTTGGTGTGCATGTTTTAAATAAGAGCAACTGGGAGAGGGGTGGTGGTGGAATCTTTGTTGTGTGGACTCGTATTGTGTTTTATGTCTTTGTTTTGTTTATTCAGTGTCTGCTTTAGCACTCTCTGTGTGGGACGGAAGAGTGTTTTAGTTGTTATCTGGTCTTGTTATATATCGTACTTGTAGTCTCTTCTTGGGGACTAATACGATACACGTTTATAGAACTTTATGTTTTCTATTGTGCATGGTTGTGTGCTACGTCGAGCCTCACATGCTTAATCGTTGGATTCGACATAAGAACATGAAAACGTAAAACGAAATAAATGACTTGGTGTAATGTACGTATACAATAACGCAGAACTCCTGGAAAGTTCTTGGCAATTAATTACCACATTTTTGTTTGTATATATGTTGAGAACATGTAGTACTTAGCTAGCACTAGTGCAAAATATGTTTTACTCGTCGTCCAATAGACGTCGGCCGTTATAACCACCGACGTCTAGTTGGGAGAGGACAGAATGGACGTCAGTCCTTAGAGAGGCCGACGTCTATTGTGTACTATAGACGTCGGGTGTAGTAATACCAGGTTTAGACGACGTCTATAGACGTCGGTTGTTTGAGTACATTGTGAATCCGATGTTTATAGGGTATAGACGTCGACCTATAGACGTCGGATGTTATCGACGACCGACATCTATACTCTCTACATATAGACGTCGAGGTATAGACGTCGAATATCTATAATATCCAACGTCTATAGGTCTTGAAGTTTACAAACTAAAATCCGTGTTCACTTATTATATTTTTTCCATAAAAGGAGTTGATCAGTTTGAAAGGTGAACATGTATTATCCACCCCGTCTACAACTCTACTGTACAGATGTGATTGAGCCAAGCAACGTTTGAACAAAAATTGCCAATGTAACTTCTCCTCTTTCTCATCTCTTTAAAAGAATAATTTTCCTGTTCCTAGTTTTGGTTTTGAGATCTATCTATTGACTCGAAACAGATAACTAATTATTTGCTTTTGATTTTTTGTTTTTCCTAAGTTTCAAAGCATGGACTTCAATTCAAAGATTGATCAATTGAAATTAATCATCATGAATGTTGAAGAACGACAGAACTTATGTTCAATTTTTTCATGACAAACTTAACATAAATATTACATGAAACAATTATGCACTACAATAATATTTTTCCTTATCATTCCTTTTTGTTATTTTCTCTCCTTGATGAAAAAAACATTTCTACATATTTTACATTACTTTTCTTTGACCTTGGTGTATTATAAAAAATCCCAACTTAATATCCAAAACCCACGTTTTGAGGGGAAAACCCACAAACCTACTAATCCTTATTATTTTTCTCTCTCTTTCTACAGTTAAAAACTAAAAAAATGTCTACATATCCAAAAATTGACATTTTTAAAATTTAATTTTTTACTAAGTACCTCAAAGTCACAGCTTTACCGAACTCACTAAACTATCTTTTAAAGATTTTTTTATAAATGTTAACATAAGTTTAATATCCATTTAATAACCTTACAAGCTTTAAAACCTAATGAAACAAAGTCATTTATAAACAGATTTCAATCTTCTTCCCACCAACAACTGCCATCTCCGAATGTTTTAAAAGTACTTTTAGGAAAATACTGTGTAACATCCTCGAAACAGCGGAAATTTCAAACTTTTAAACATACAATCAACACGGGGACATTACGGCAAAACACAGAATACCAGGTGCACAAACATATATATATGTATATGTACCCGAATAATTCAAAAGTGTGATTACATTAAAATGGTATAAGATAAATGTACAAGTAATAACAACAACCTCCCGAATGTGAACAAGCAAGATCTAGCCCCAGATGTGCTCATCCGCATGCACCACCTCCTAACGTTGCTCATGACCTGAAAAGACAACATGAAATTATGCCTGAGTTTCCCATAAGGAAATCTCGTATGCCAAACCCCTATCACATATATGAACTAAACAATTACAAGCATGGTAAGATACAAAAATGCAACAATATATAAATTGTCGTCACTACTGGGCTCCATAGCTCTCTCTCCCCGCCACAGCAGACACAAAACACAACAGATCTCAAGCGTTGACCCACATGTGCACACAAGCACCCCAACCCGAATAATTGTCGGCCATCACATCACGTGCACGCTAGCACCACAGCCAGAAACATCCTCGACCACAACACGTGCAGACAAGCACCACTTCCGGAAACATCCTCACCCAACAACACAAGCACACCACAGATTGCTATCAGGCCGGAAATGTCTTTACCATCGCCCCAAAAAGGTCGGAGACCCGTTGCCCTCAAAGTAGATCTCACAACATAACAAAACACCAGACTGGGTAGAAACGGTCGAGCGAACAAGCATGTCGATCGACCGATTCTCTCTAGGAATGCACAAGGACTTGACCGTCTCCACGACCGGTTGAACCACAACCAAAAAACAAAATGACCAATCAGTCGAACAAAGGTCACTGGGGGTCAACCGCTTGGATGGTCTACGCCACAACATCATTAATAATAGACGTCCCAATGGTCGAACGACAAAGGGGACCCGATTGACCGAAAATAACAGGGACTACACGTTTCCTCAAAGTCCAAGGTCGGTCTAACAAGGCACACACCGGTCGAACAAACTTTAAGTTAACTTAAGTCATCTGTCGGACAGAATCAGCTAGCGGTCAATCGTTTTGAAGGTGTAGGCCCCAACCAACTTAGTTAGAGGTAAAAATGGTCGGAACGGATCAGAAGGTTGTCGACCGCTTGGATGGTATATGCCCCCAACTGACTTACCACAGTGCATTCGTTTGAATGACAAAGGGGTCCCGGTTGACCGAAGACAACAGGGCTTGCCCTAAACGCACAATTGGTCGACCGCCCAAAGGCATCATTCGATCGGTTTAAGTCTGAAACTCGCAATAAACTAGCAACGATCGACCACTGCACCAGCCGATCGACCGTTTCAGCAGACAAATTTGTTGCACGCTACCTCCGTCGAGCCTATCGGCCTACTGTCGGCTAAAGTCGCCACTCACGCATGTTGGGTGAGTTTAAACAAAGCTTGACATACCTAAAGGCTTGAAGAAGCTTTGAAGATCAACGACGAACACCTCTTCGGAAAACACACTTTCTCCAGCAAAATCAACCGAGCAACGATCTCAATTCCTCCGGCAACTCCAACCGCAACACTCGTGCTCGCCGGTCACCATACGTCGTCGACACCTCAGATGGTTGGGGAAGAGAATGGGTTGAGAGAGAGAGTGAGTGAAAGAGAGAGAGAGAGAGAGAGAGAGAGAGAGAGAGATGAGTGTGTGAGTGAGAGAGAGATACCTTTTATACTCCTCACTGCACCACCACTCTAAACCTTCCCTAAACCATCATCAAACACCTAAACATGATTAGGCCACTAATTAAGGGTTAGGATATAACACATTGTCTTTTGTTTAGCCTCTTATTAATATTTGATTTCCAAATATTATTCTCGTTATCATATGCATTTTTTCTGGTGAAAACTATGGATAATATTTTATTACTACTAAATAAAGGATACATAGTCTGCAATACAACTCTAAAGATTCTAATTGACACCCCTGGATTTCAACAAAAAATCCCTAAAAATAACTTGCCCCAAACTACGTAAGATTTCACAAGAGAATCTGGCCAAATATACATAGTAAACTAAATAAAAGCCACCAAGGAAAGTCATCAGGAATTTTCAAATCATAAGGTAATTTTTCACCTTATGAGATCCTACGGCAGAGATTAAGGTTTGTTATCGTCCTGGATTAATCAACCAAGTAGAATTTCCATCCACTGAAAAGGTACCTGATACAATTATTTTTGATGAGATATGCAATATTCAATCAAGTCATACAATATTCTCTATAATTTATAGTTATTTATTTCCTAACTTCTTTTTTTATAAAACTGATATGTTGGCATGTACAATGTTCATTAGATAGTTTCCTTATTTCGTTATTTTTCTTATCAGTTATTTCCATGTAAGGAAATCTATTTTATATAAAGTGTAATACTTTTATTTCAGCAAACAAAAATAAATCAAGTTTACCAAAATCTAGTTTGCATCTTTCTCATCTTACGATGTTTTGAAACTACTCCGTTCGAAAGAGAAATTATCCTAAATTGGTGCTTCATTACATAAGACACTCGATTTCAAATTCTCAAAAACAATATCACACACCTCACCAACAAAACCAATGACCATGAAAACAAATTCGCCATCCTCTCTCACAACGTTGCATCCCTCACCACCATAATCGCCAAACTCGAAGGTCTACTTACGCATCAACACCTCAACAACAACATCAATCGTAACAACATTGTTCCATCACTAATGAACACACATTCGCCGACCACATCCCACAACCATCTTAAAGTTGATCACCCATCTATTGAACGTGAAACACAAACTCCTCAACCTTGATCAACTTCTCCAGTTGTGGATCGAGTTGAAAATAAATGAGGATAAAATTCTTGATTCTCGATACCTATTGTGCCCAGCCCTCTCCAACTCACACTTACCACTCCTACCTTCATCACCGACAAACTCCTACCCTATAGTTACCAACAAAACCACAACACCATGCCTTTCACTATGTCATCTCATGGTCGTCAAGCAACAACATAATCAAGAGAAAACTCTTTGCTTTAATTGCAATGAAATTTGTCGCTACAACAGTGTTCATCAACCTCAGTTCACATTCTTTCTTTGGACGAACTCATTACTTTTCAAGTTTCTAACAAAGAGCCTTCGGATCTAGTAAAGCAACTCACCAACTTTCTTGCCAAAGATAAAGTGCCTCCCGAATGTGGACAATGTGATGCTCCGCATGAGGACTTAACCACTCCCCTAAAACCAATTGGTGTTAGTGAAGAGGCCCTCCTGACATATAAGCAACCACGACTCAAGCATTCGCAGTGCGTCCGGGAGACCAATGGTCCACCGAGAATTGATTGGGGAACACACCCTAACAATTACTCCCCAGGAATTCCATCTTGACAAAGGCACGACTCGAGCCCACGACCTACTCCGATACCAAATGATGCTCCACATGAGGATTTAACCATTCTCCTAAAACCAATTGGTGTTAGTGACTTATAAGCTACCATGCCTCAGGCATACGCGGTGCGTCCGGGAGACCAATGGTCTACAGAGGAATTGACTGGGGTACTTACCCCAACACAATGTTCAATTGGAGGAGGGGATTGATGATACAATTATTTCATAATCTGCTGATGAGCTATACAATAAGCCATACAATATTCTCTACAATATAATAGTTGATTTACTTCCTAACTGCTTTTTATTTAAATCGATATCTTGACGTCAATATATTATAGGGTAGATATAAAAGATCCCCCATCCTAAGTACATACGACTTTCATCAATACGACTTTCCATAGAATTCCATATGTATCTATGAGATCGAATATGGACTTTTGGTTACTAGTTTAAATTGAATATATGTTTCCCTCCTTCTCTTGTGTTTGAATTAAGTATTAACTGTAAGTGCACGGCCGTCGGTGAAGGCAGAGCAAGTACGGGTCGATCCATAGGGAGATGTGTCGGCTCTGGTTCTTCGGAAATCAAATGGTGAATAATGGTGAAGAAGATATTATTATGCTACTAGTAAAAAGACAATTACATTAGAATGCAACACAAACTAGATTACGATGCAAATGAAAACTAAATAAATACAGTAAACGATATGGAACGAAATATGAATAAATCCCTAAGGGGTGGAGTGTGAACACACATGAGGTGAGAGAAGTGATGAATGACGCATGTAAGTATGTGTATGTCTTCATGTATAGAAAGTGTCTAAAGATGTGGCAAGATCTATCAATCAATTCACACAACATATTAGCATTTACTACCTTATTATCACAATATGAGACTCAGCATGAGAAGTGTCTAAAATTATGACACGGTTTATCAAAAACCACGACCACATGTGAAGAACAAAGCTAAGCATGGGAGGCGTCTAAAATTTATGACAAAATCCATCAAAATAAAGTCACTTCAATTAATTAAGTGATTAAACACTAATACATTTATATGATTAATATGTAGCATATCCAACAGGAAATTTCAGCCAAGCCAACAAAAATGAGGAAATCAAGCATGTGAAGTGTCTAAATCTTATGGCAAAACCCATCAAAAATTACCCAATATGTAGATGATTAAAACAAATCCAATGAACATATCAACATTCAAGTCTACACAATCAAAATTTGTCAAACATAAAAACCTCAAAACATAAATGTACATCATCTTCACCCCAAAAGGGGGATGAAACTACTCACTACTCATTAAGCTAGCATTTATATTAAGAAAAGAAAGCATTCTAACTAATTATATTAAGATTACTAAAACAAGATAAAGCTAACCATGAATTAAAAGAGACAACATGAAACTAACAAAGCTTTATTTTATTACTCACTCACATTACAAGTAGCATTTCTCTACTAGAGTTTTACTCCAAGGCTTTACTCCAAGTAGAGAGAATGACCACCGAGCAATGATTACTCACAAAAGAGGAGGAAGAGTTCTATTTATAGACATGAAAAAGCTAATCCGGGACAAGCGATCTCCCAATGTGGGACTAATAGACCTACTAAAAATAGACATAACACACTAATACACAACCGAGCTAAACCATATCATATCCAGAGCAGAACCAACCGTCAATCAGCTGTCTGGAACCACCAATTGGTAGTATGGATTGCTCGGATCCGACCCGTTTTTAGATGTCGCTTTAATTGCTCGAATTCTTCACGTGGAGTGCACTCTAATCGGTTGCTGGAGTTTAGGCCCAAATCTAATTGACAAAATACCCTTCATGATGGTGTGAAGTTTCTTGATTTGCCAATTGTTCCTTTTGGCTTACACCGTGTCCTTCCCTCTTACATATCAGTCCATAAGTCTCACTGATTAGTCTTCTTTTCTTGCGTTCAAGTCTTTTTTGTGTCTCTTCTTCTCAAACATGTTTATTCCTGAAACGTAAATATAAAACTCGTTACATAGTGTTGCTTAGATTCAAAATATAGGATATAAGACACGAGTATATGCATGATATGTTGTCAATCATCCTGTTAGGATCGGAAATCTTATGTGTTACGTATTCATACGACCGAATCATTAAGATTCCAAAATAATGTCATGTAAAAAGAAATGCTTCGAATTATTGCTATTTTATGCGGACATGTTCTAAAGAAGTAAGGAAAAACCTCTGAATTCCATATTAGACCTTGGACATGGAGAAGTTCTGAATCAGATCTCTTTAGATGATCCTTTGTCTCATAGTAACTTGCTTCAATCCCCTTACGAAACTTTTGTTATTAGGTTAGCCATACACTTCACATGTTTCTAGCTATTTTAATGGTATCATCAAATGGCACAAGTCTAGGATAAGAATCTATAACACACTAGAACGTCTTGATAACGATCCTTTACTCTAACCGCAACTAGGGTTCCTTGACATGTGATATGTCACACCGGGTAAATCTTTAACCCTTCTCCTCTTAAAAAGACTACAAAATATTCTTGTGAATTATTTCCAATACTAGGTACAAGCAATGATTTCAAATCCAGAGTTTAATTGTACATTGGCAACTTTACGAAAGGCAGAGTTTGATTTTTCGGGTGTCATAGTGGAAAATTTGACAGATAAATTAGCCTTACTGGCACTCGACAAAGTCGTACATGACAATTCATTCTTATATGGAAGGTTATCTAGAGTAGCAAAAAGGCATGAAGCGTCTTCGGAAAGTTTTGGTTACCACTAAAAAGCATGTATTTTATAATAGTTTACTGATGTTAGGCGTGCATATATGGAAGGCTATCATGGAGCATGGTAGGCATGGCTGTTATGATGAGTGTCAACCTAGGAGAGAAGCTCACAAGGCAAGTGCATTGGAGCGTGCACCAAAAATGGCAACATATCAAGATATCTTGAATACACCGTGCAACTTAGGAAAGTGCATTGGTTGCCTTAGGCATTTTAGTAATGTACAGGTGGCTCCTGATTGGTGTCAAGGGTGAGCGAATCCTATAAATAAGTGGATAAAGTTGTAAGGATGTCATAACCAACTCTTGAAGTTAGTATCTATAATTGTCACTCTTGTGAGTAAAGAAGTAGTTAGCTTCATTCCCCCTTTGTGTTTGTGTGTGTATGTACTTGTTTTCTTCAGGAGAGAGGAAGCCTAAGAGAGACTCCATATCTAACTAGAGGCAACGTTCTCAGGGGAGAGGGTCTAGTTCACTTTGTGATTATAACTTGTTCTGTGAGTGGGACTTGAAAAGCCAAAGCAGTTCCCGAGGTATATTAATTAGAGTCTTGGGAGAGCTAGCCAGGGAGACATTTATGGTCTCCATCTCGAAAATAAGTCAGTGATAGCACACTTAATAAGATTTAACTTAGTCAAGCATTTATCTACTAGCATCAACCATATAAATATTTTACTCTTAAGTGGGTATGGATACTTCAATATCCATTTGTTCAAAATTTATAATTAAACCTCCCCTATATATGCACATTGAATTATAATTAGAAGATAATGACGTTTCGTGGTTTGGTAGTTTATGTACAATTTTGAATGGAATACTTGCATTGGAAATCCTAAAACATGTTACACTACTATGATTGAATTTATACAAGCACAACAAGTAGGGGCGGACCCATGCCTTGGGCAGATAGGGAAATTACCCCACCCAGATTTACTCACAACATTACAAACAATTATTTTTAACCCTCGCTACTGTAGAAAAGGGAATATTCGTCGGATATACGGGAATATACACGTTGGATATCAGCTACTGAGATCCAACGTCTAGGTATACGTCGTCTATACATAGACGTCGGATACTTAAAAGCCGACGTCTATACCTAAACAATAGACGTTGGCCGTAATACACAACCAACGTCTATTGTTTAGGTATAGACGTCGGTTGTCTCTATCAACCAACGCCTAATGCTTAGGGATAGATGTCAGCCTTCTAATTTAACCGACGTCTATCCTTTTTTTCAAACAAAAAGATGTCGGCTATGCCATTATAACCGACGTCTATTCCTAAACCAGGACAAAAAAATAGCAATCATAGATACACTGCGTAGCAAACACATTCAACCTGCACGAGAAAAACATTCATCTTGCACCAAATTCATTCACAAATACATACACATAATCATTCAACACACTTTTGACATTCATACACAAACACTTGACATTCTCATTCCAAAAAGGAGGCGATTATATTAAGGCATATCATTGTATGTTTCTAATACAAGTAAACTAGCTAAATAAATTACAAAACATGTGTTAGTGATATGAGAATCTCTTAGCTCATTAACATGTTTATGATGAAATAACAAGCACATCAGTCGCGAGTATCATCGAGCTCCTGTTGCGAGTATGGATCACTACTCTTTGGGAAGACCTATAAAAATAGAAGTAAAAAATATTAATATCCATATAATGAAACTATAATTATACAACTTAATAGCGATCTATATTACCTCGAATGGAGCTACGTCTTCATTTGCAAATTGGAGGATTTCTTCCATGTATCTCATCACGTAGTAACCACATGAAGATGAGAAAAGAATGATTCAGGAGAGAGGAGATGAAGTCCTTAATCTAGTGTGGGAATAAGGAAGGTTAGAAACCTAACTAAGTAACCAATGCCAAAGCAAGCCTAAAGTCCACTATAGGTCCTCAGCACTAGACGACGCCTAACTTCGAGGTCCTACCGAGGACCACTAGTCTGTAGGAAATCAAGAACGCGGAGGTCCCTAAAAACTCAGGGAGACTAGATGGGCAACGATGTTCAGGCCGAAACGGTCTTAAACATCGAGGACCACTAGTCTGTAGGAAATCAAGAACCCGGAGGTTCCTAAAATCTCAGGGAGACTAGATGGGCAACGACGCTCAAGCCATAATGGTCTTAAACGGTTTCATCTCCTTAATGCGTCTGAAAATCCTAAGGGTCAATGTCTAATTGATTTTATTAAGGTTGTTTTAATAAGTGGGTTTTGGGCCAATGAAAAGGTAATGAAATCCCCCACCTCATCACCTATAGGTGACTGCCCCTAAGTTTTTTTCGTACATTAATCTAACAAACAACACACCAAACAAACACTCACCTCACTCTTGTTCCAAGGGAAGTCCTACTAACTAATGCGTGTTTTCTAATGAATGATGAGTGAAAGAGATTACGTACCTTACGCCAGCAATCTACGACAGAAATCATAAAATAAATAATAAATACGATGAATGGAAATCCTATATGATGAATGACTTAGCAAATATTGTCTAATCTTTTCCTTTAGGTTATTAAAGGTCAAGTTGCTTAAGGGGGTCGATGAGTTATTATCATACTACCAGCATATTTAGAAACAATATGTAAATAATATTGAAAACTCAGAGAAGCAAGGGAATAAACATTTAACATATTAAAAGCAAGTATTAAAAACAATTACTTGGATTATAATTCTAAGACGTAAGAACACGTTAAACATAAAATATCATGTTATTAATAACAATTGGGATTATAATTTTATTGAAATTTTGGCAGAACCTCTCCTAAATATTTGCTATGTAAACATCTTCAAATCCTGGGATTAACAAGAAAAATTTATAATATTCTCCACTACATCACATTCATATTACAAACATCAAACATTCATATCATGTATTCTAGTAGATTAAATGAGTTCTAGTAGGTATCAATCCAACTAAAATCCACCTAAAATCTAGTAATTTAATATCTACTGAAATTCTACTAAATTTGTTTCATTTGTATAATTCAACTGAAAAATATACATGTTTTTGCTGATTTTTTATATATAATAATATACATGTTTTTGCTGAATAAATATACATGTTTATACATGTTTTTGCTGTGAACAATATACTTGTTTTTGGTTGAAAACACATTTATACATGTACTGAAAACCAAATTAAGGCTAATGAAAACACATTTATACATTCATACATGTTTATACACGAAGGAAAACAAAAAAAATCAGGCACGAATCAGCAGAATCTTCTTCTCAACAGCAAGCATGACATACACCCTCCCGCAACCCAATTGTCGTTGAACCAAGCTGAAACACAACCAAATCCACCTTACACCAACCAAAACTAACCCAAAACCTTTAACAAAAACTTGGTACTCGACTAAAACGAACAACCTCTTACATGTGGAGGGTCGGTGGTCATAGCGGAGGCTGCAATGGTAGTCGTAGAGGAGGAGGGGGTGCATTGACAGTGGTCGAAGGAGGCTACGGTGGTTGGGGAAGTGGAGGAAGATGACCAGTGTTGCGGAGGCTATGGTTTTGGTCGAGTTTTGGCCAGAGTGGTCGATGGGGAGGAAGATGGCTAGGGTTTTCTTCGGGTTTTGGGTGTCTAATAGAAAAGATAAAAGATAAAAACTGAAGGAATACTTGACCTTATTAGACCTATAGACGTCGGATGTAACATATATCCGACGTCTATAGGTCAACGTCTGAGGGATATAGACGTCGGATGCCAATACATGTTCTAACACCCAACGTCTATAGATTACAATATATGTCGGTCGGGCATACATCCGACGTCTATAGGTATAGATGTCGGCCGTTAATACATCTGATGTCTAGTGCCTCCTCTAACCGGCCAACCAACGACCTCCCCCATTAACCGACGAGACCTCCACCAACCAGCGAGCTCCCCAAACAGTCCAACCCTCTACAATATTCACCTCAGTACAAATCGCATTGTCCTCCCCAATCGATGACCTCCCTCAAAAGTGGCACGCCGCCCACACAAAGCCTCTAACTCCAACCTCGCAGACAATTATTGGATTTGTGATGTTTACTTTGCATTTGTTATTTTGACTTTGGGTCTTCATCAAATGTTTGTTTCATGCTTAAGCATTCGATTTCGACACTTAATTCAAATTCTTGGGATGTGAGGGATTTTTTATTGTTCTTTTTTTGTTGAATTATGGATATAGTTGACATGTTGGTTTGATGCTAAAGATTACAATTTCAGACTCAGATTCAAATTGATAGAAAGTTGCAACTTTGATTACAATTTTGTGTTATGTTAATGAAAATTGTTGTGGATTACATGTTTTGTGTTGTTTGTGATGTAGAGATTAGTGGTGAATGTAAAATAGTCATGAAAATTGAGAAATTTGGTATTGATGTTGTTTGTGATGATGGTTTTATATTCAATTGGAGTTGATGTTGGTGGTGATAATCTATTTAAATAAGTTTGAAATTGGAGCGAGTAGTGCAAGTAGGTTTTCAAATTTGAGTTATACGAATATTTGTGTTTTGGAGGTTGAAATTGGAGCTATACGAATAAAGTCATTTTGAGATGATTAATGTGTGATTCATGTTGTCTGAAAGTATTTAAATTTTTTGATTATGATGGAAAGATTTGAAAATGGGAAGAATAATTTGAAAAAAAAAATTATTTTCTATTTATTTATTTTAATTACCGTCTTAAGGTTGTGGATCTTCAAAAAAAATGGCCGGTGTGGAAACAGTCTATTTGCAGTCTGCCTCACCCATGAAATTATCTTGGATCCACCCCTAACAACAAGAATATGTATATAAGTTTCTTTTGAGAATTCACGGCTAAAAGTGAAATATTGTGCAATGCACGGGACACCTCTATATAATACGTTCTCTTACTTCGAAATTAAAGATCATATTATAGCCGACCTAAACGACTCGAAACAAGCTGACCTAAATGACTAGAAACAAAGCATGCATATACTTGGTTGTTACATTATAGTTGTGGTTCAAAATTACCTCGAAACACCTTTTATCGCAGGTGCATATCGAACGAACTTGGTTCACATTAATCTGCGTTGAGAAGGAGAACCTTCTTCTCGCATGAACCACACAATAATGGTAAACCACCCATGTCGGCTTCCCATCATTTTCCTCCACCTTACTCCACGTGTCCAATACTATGTAGCCACACCATAATGTTGCTGCAAGTGTCAAGGTTTAATATAAATATTCAACTGCCGGTGTCATAACAACTCAAGTTAATTGGTACGTAGGTCGTTGAAGTTGGAAAGGTATTTGGTCATGTATTATGATTTGGACTTGCATGAAGAGGTTTCACTATAATTCATAAATTAGTGGAAGTTTGAGACCCTCTCGAGTGCAACGTGCTCACACAATTGTATGAGACTACGTAAGCTTACAAAAAAGAAAGAAAAAGAGAAAGAAAAATCTAGACTAGCGAGTATAAAAAATATTACGGTAAATTGATTTGGTGCACCTCGTTTGGGTCAAATTTGACCGCGTGCACCCGTATTTTCGTTTGTTAGCCTCATACACCTCACCACCCTATTCTCTTACCGCGGTGCACCTAGGCCATTACTTGAGCCCACACCCACCAGACGTCGTTGCCCACTCCCATTTCACCCCGTCAAATCCATAACGTCATGTGGAAGAACAGTAAAGTCGTGAGATTAACGTGTACAGTTATTGACGGACCCGAATTCCTCTTTCAAAATCCTAACTGATGTAATGGGAGCCTGAATGATTTTTTTAAAATCTAGACTCATCTATTTGAACCGACCCAATTGAAAACCCCAAATCAACTAAAATGCCCAATACTCTCGAACCAATCCCAAAATCGACTAAACCCTCCATTTGCCCGAACCCCCAAATCGCAAGACGCCCCCAAATCGACAAAATTCCTAGAAGCACCCAAGCGAGGAAATCGACCTATTCTCCACGACGTTGAAGAAGATGGTGCACACGCGGAGTGGTTTGATTAGGAAGCATCGACAGTAAGCGTTTAAACTTTTTAATGTCAGATCATTTTTGTGGTCGTCGATGGTGCGATTCTGCATGCATTTTGTGATGTCGAATGTGCGATTGTGGTTTGATTATGTACGCATGCATGTAATGTCGGAACATTTTTCATTGGGCATGCATTTTTTTGAGGTTGTGATTGTATGGTTAATTTTATGCATGCATTTAGGTTTTGTAGGTAGTAGCATGAAGGTAAAGTTATACTCTGATGGGTGTTGGGTGTATAGGAAAAGTAGACGTAGGTTGTGGAATTCAAAGAAATACATACCATGATTATTGTTGATAGTTTCACATTAGATATTATTAAGGAGTGATTTTGCAAAGGCAAACAGTGGAATGTGGATGATCAAGTTCAGATGTGTTTGGTGATCCTCAGTAATGTGAAGAAATATTATTAGGATTTAATTAGTATTGAAGATGTAGAAATGGCCATAAGGTACCCTAATCCCAAAATGGAGCTGAATATCTATGCCACATTGGGCAATAAAAATGGTCCACAGTTAGCCCCAAACAACCAATGTAATGCAGCCCATGTTGTTGATGACCCATATGATCCACCGCCTTATGGTAACCTATATGAAGCAACCCCTTCTGAGGTTGTACTTTCTGCCCACCAAGAATGTGATGCACCCCCTACTGATTTAGTAGAGGTCACCCACCCCCTAAAATGATGTTGAAGACAATAACCCTGATATGGTAGTAGTGATGCATGATGGTGGGTTTGTTCCTAGTGTTGTTGGTAGTGTAGGAAGTGATGTCCACTTGTGTGAACCCCAAGTTGGTGACCTACAAGGTAGCACCACCAAACCACAGTCCTACCACACTGAGCCTAGCCAAGCAGTACCTACCAAGTCAGGATCAGACCCCCAACCACAAGCAGGGGACCCATGCATGGGTGAAATTCCAGTTAGGAATGAGGAGGCTGGGTTAAGGTAAGATTCTGCCAGTGATCCAGACTATGAGTTGTCTAATGAGGATGAGGAAGAATCTGATGGTAATGATGGGGTAGATTTTGATGACCAGAAAGAAGACATGGATGATTTCCTATCATTGGGTGGTCATAGTGAGGGTATTGACTTTGATATAAGGAACCATGATATGACAGTGAAGAAGAAGTTCTCCAATGTGTATAGTTCCAAAATGACTTTAATTACTCATTGCATTTTAACTGAATGTGAGATTATGTACATTAAGAGTTAACCTGGGAAAGTTACAACTAAGTTTAAAGATCCAAACTATAACTAGATGATACATGCAAGTTGGTTGAATGATAGGTCAGTTTTTGAAATAAAGACTCTTACTCTCCCACATACTTGTAGCTCAGTCAATAGGTGTGCCTCTAACATGGATAACAAGCATTGGATTGCTCACCACAGTATTGAATGGTTAAGTCAAGATGATAGACTATGTGTTAAGTGCATTACTGACTAATATGTTGAAGAGGATTTACCACTTAGAACTTCCATATCATAGAGTATGGAGAGGTAAGGACAACTTTACAAATGCTACATAGTAGGTGGGAGGAGCAATATGCAATGTTGCCCTCTTTGATTTTTTAACTTAACAAAACCAACCCTGGTAGTGTCATTTCCTATGAAGTTAACCCTAGGGGTGGGAGTCTTCTTAGGTTGTTTGTTTGCCTAAGAGGCTGTAGGGAGGGGTTTATGAGAAGTTGTAGGCATGTTTTTGGGCTAAATGGTTGTCACTTGAAGGGAGAGTACAGATGTACTCTCCTTTAAGCTACATCAACTGATGGAAATCACCAACTCTTCCCATTAGCGTTTGCAATAGTGGAGATCAATTGCTAGTTGGTAGTGGTTTCTGATGAACCTTAAGAAGGCAGTGGGTCACAGGCATGGGTTAGACATACTCAGTGATAGGTGCAAGCGGCTTGAAGAGTGGGTCCAGCAATGGTATGGTTTTTGTGAGAACAAAACATGTGGTAAACATTTTTACCATAATTTTAAGAAGAAATTCAAGAGCTCTTTGTTTTTGGTCTCATGTGGGATGCAACAAATGCATACACAATTTCAAAATTCAACATGCATATGAACCAATTGAAGGAGGTTAGTGAGAGTGTTTATGACTGGTTAGTCAAAGTGGAATATAGTGATAAGGTGTGGAGTAGGAGTCAATTTAGGGGTGAGGCTAAGTCAGATTACATCACTAATAACTGCAGTGAGTCCTTCAATAACTACATCAGATCTGTTAGACATTTGCCAATTCTTACTATGGTTGACACCTTAAGACAAAAGTTTATGCAGATCATATACAAGAGGCAGGAACAGGGTAGGCATTTGGAAGAAAAATTAGTACCAAGAATTAATACTTTGATTTCAAATTTTTCTAGACAATTGGGGGACTACACAGTTATAAGATCCACTGATACTAGGGTTGAGGTACTGCATGCACTCAAACAAGAGGTTTGTGGTTGAATTAGATGATAGAAATTGTACTTGCGGCAACTGACTAGCATTCCTTGCAGGCATGCAGCAGTCGTGATTGGCTCAATTAGAGGGGCTAATTTGAATGACAATATGAGTGACTGGTTTTCAAAGGAAAATTACATGAGGGAATATGAAAGTGGCATTGACCCCATGCCAGACAAGGAGGAGTGAGAGATACCGCATGACTTCAAAGTTTTGCCTCCACTTCAAGTCAGGAGAGGGGCTAGTGGCCCAAAAGGAATAGGTACAAGTCTTCAATAGATCATTGTAGCAATCAGAAGCAGAAGAAATGTCGAAGATGTGGCCTTGTGAGTCACCAAGCAAAGACGTGCAAGGAGGTCATAACACCTGAAGCACCTACTATGTGAGCATTAAATTCAATAATATATTCTGATTACCTGTGAACTTTGATCTCCAACATCACTTGTGAACTTTTGACAGCAGCAACAACCAAACAAAAAGGGAAAAAGGGGGCAAGAGGGTTCAATCCTCTAATGCCACTAAGATTGTTGTTGGAGGTCCCCTTGGGAGCTCTTCTACTGTTAGTTAAAGCACTCAAAGCTCACAAGGTTTTGGACCAATGGTGAACCTGTTGGAGTCAGTTGGTGGTCCAGTGAACCTGCAAGATCTGCAATTCCCATATTTCAATTAGTTGAGCTTCTACTTTGTTTTATATTTCATATAAGTTTGCATATATTTGTGTGCATTGCTATGTTGTGTCATTTTCATTGACATTTATCTTACTTTGATGCCAAAGGAAGCAGAGAAGGAGGATGGAAAAGGGAAACAACGGGCCTCAAAGGTGAAGCCTCTCAAACCAAAAAAGGAGAAGTTTCAGAGGAAAAACAGTCAATCTACAAGCTTTATGATTACATGGACCCTACTGTCTTAGGCCATATTCTGGAAGAAGCATAAAGGATTACTTCTAGAGGCGGGTTATAAAGATGAAGAAGCCAAATTGGCAATAGAGGGGCAGTTTGAAGATGACCTTAAACAATTCAAACCAAAGTAGTGTAATGTTGCTACTTTACTTACTTAAATGTTGAGGTGTGATGAGCAACTTAGGTCTCGTTGCTACATTAATGATGTTGTGTAATGTTGGTACATTACTTTTATGTTGCTACATTACTTTAGTGTTGCTAATTTGATGTTGTTGTGTAATGTCGGTATGCACTTGCTGAATTTGCTCAATTAATGTGGCTGGGTAGTGTTTCTATTTGTATGCAGCTTCTATTTGTATGCATACATCTTTTGTTTCTATGCAAGAGTAAGTGTTAGTGAGAGTGACATTTAGTGAGTTCTGCATTAGGCAAAATCTGAGTCTAGTGTTACTTCAACTGAGATTTAGTGAGGTTCAAATCTGAGTTTATTTACTTCAAGTCTGATTTTTAATTTTGCATTGCTTCAAGTCTGAGTCTTAGTTTTTAGTTACTTCAAGTCTAAGTCTAGTGTTACTTCAAGTGAGTTTTAGTTACATAACATCACATTACATTAACAGAAAAGGTGCATCACATAACATAATATTAAGTCAAGATTACACAACAAGATAACATAACATAACACATTATCAAGAATGTAGCACATCCACAACCAAAATGCACAAACCACCTCCTTACATAGCAAACTAGGACCTAGCCCATCCACATCCAACCAAAACCTACCACAACAACAAACCCAACAACCCAACCCTACCACAACCACTTGAAGACCAACCCCATAGCAACCACGACGCATAAATTAAAAATTATGTCGACCTTGTGGATGAAGATCTTGCTCTCAACCATGAAAATCTTTGCATCACGAACCGATGCCCTAACTTCCAAGCAGAGCAAGTTGGTATCTGCTAAGTCATTTTTCAGCTCTTCAACCTTCCTCTCCAACGCTACGTGTTTCTCCAAAACCATTTCATGGAACCTCTCGACATGACTGTACAGCCACGAAAGTGCCTTCATCCTAGTCAACCCAACGAAAGCAGTCACACTTCCTTCTGTCGGGCTCCTGATAACCAACAAATATTTCATCAAACACTCATAAGGCACCAATTAAAAGTTTTAAAAAAGTAAAGTCTGACTAAATTAAACACTTACACTCCAATGGTGGGGGCAGTGGAAGAATTGACGCCCTTAGGACCACTCCTTCCTGGAAGTGTAAATCCGGCAAAGCAACCCACAATCGCAAAGGAGACTATGATTGTCAGTCACAGGCTCAAACATGCGACGACTGGTGGAGTTGGATGAGGTGTCGGGAGACTTAGCTGAGGAGGTGTAGTAGTAGTTGGGTGGGGTGTTCATCGTCTTCGAGTTGGAGGTTGAGGTCCGGTGATATGTCATCATCATTGCTTGCATGTTTAAGGAAGAATAAGAATCAAGGAACAAGAAGAAGAAGACGAAGAACGAAGGAAGAAGAAGAAGAAGAAGAAGAAGAACCAAGGAATGAGGAAGACGTCAGCACTCAACAGTGATAAAATAGGGATCTGGTTGAAAATCGCGGGAATCATTAGAGAGTGGCGGGACAGGTTAAGCCATTATAAATGGTTTTAATCCAATGTTAATCTCAACTAATAACGGTCTACACACACGACTTTAATGTTCTTTCATGCGACCTTATGGATTTGACGAGACAGAATGAGAGTGGGCAACAACATCTGGTGGGTGTAGTCCCAAGTAACGGCCCAAGTGCACCGCGGTAAGAGATCGTTGGTGAGGTGCATAAGGCTAATAAACAAAAACATGGGTGCACGCGGCTAATTTCGACCCGAACGAGGTGCACCAAATGAATTTACCCAAATTGTTAATCCATTGGGAATTAGTGGGATAAAAGTCATTAGAAATTGTGATTTATAAATTCATATTTTAGCTGCTGAATTGGTCGTAGGTTCATCTTGACCTGAATATAAAAGTATGTAGTATTAGATATCATGAAATACTTATTTTAGGTTCAATTGTAGGGTTGTATGTAACCATGTACTATTAGTTCTACTTATATTATATATACAGAAGATATTGATACTAATTGACGAATCAAATGCCATACATTGTAAAACTAACTATTTATAGTCAATTTATAAGATGATCCAACTTGTCTAGTTTTGTTGTCTAATAATTTAAAAACAATGTTGTGTATTTCTACGTGATTTTTAATATCTGGTTAATTAATTTGCTTCTTTTACGTCTGACCAAGAACAATTTACACCCTTATCTTTTGAAACTGGACTCTAACCATCCTAGCCTTTGCCATTTTAGTAGGTTGCAATCCTTTCTCAACAGTTTTCTTAAGTCATTCACTAATTACACTTGAACTGTAACGTCCCCGAAACAGCGGAAATTTTAAACTTTTAATAAAGAGATAATCAAAGGATATCAACTTCAAACACAGGAAACACTACTCAAAATACACGTGTAATATACATAAGGTGCACCTTATAAGAGTTGTCAAAAGTATGACTACATCAAAATACAACAAACAGATATACACGTAGTCATAATAACCTAAAAAATCGACACAATGACACGACTCCAAAATGTACTCGTCCTCCGTCACCACCCTATCAACTCCTTAAAGGACCCTGAAAGAAGAACAAAACAACAATGTCGTGAGTTTCCATAAGGAAACCTCGTATGTGAAGCTCACCTACATGCGCATGCAATACATGACCTAACATACTAGTATCATGCTAATAATAAACATAACAATCATTCCCCAAGCGGGTCATCATGTCATAAATCAACAGTCATTTCCCCAACCGGGGTTCATATAGTCATAAGTCTAGTTTTGGACATCCGTAGATACCCACCGCAGACACATGCGGTCATACGAAAAGTACACGACACGCCCCCATTCGCAGCTACACTAGGCTTATGGGTTCAATGAAGGTCGCACGCACTTCTGAGTCATCATCAGATCTGATCCGTGGTCGAAAGGCCACAATCTGTTAGAGTCGTCACTCTGGTCGGTCATACTCGCTAGTCGTGCCACAGTTGGACGGTCAATCCGCCGAAACAACATTGGTCGGTCATCTCCGTCGTCACACAGGCTAAGGCACAGAACTCTGTTGCACAAGGGCTAACAATTATCTCTATCACCACACAGGTTAAGGTTATCATGCTGCGTAGAGTCATATCATATAGATCATGCAAAAGAAAATAAGGTCTCACAGGTCTACTACCTAGGTATCAATGCACATGTGAAAACATGGGAACATAAGGCATAAAAGAAGTCCACGCACCAACGCATTCATAAAACAAACATACAATTTTTGTGCTCCAACGGTCTACCGAAATGGTAAAAGCGGTCGACTAGTTGGCCGTTAATACCGGTAGTTGGTTCGAACCACAAACCAACGGTCGAACCAAACAAATATCAAAATGGTCGAACAAAAGTCTTTGGACGGTCGACTGTTTGAAAAGTCTATGCCACAAGATAATATTAAAAATCACATCCCCAATGATCGAACGACAACGGCTTCCGGTCAACCGAAAAACATTAGGGACTTAACATTCCTCTAAGTCATCGTCAGTCGATCGAAATATGAATCGGTCGAACCTCACTTAAGTTATCTTAAGTCGTCGGTCAAACGAGGTCATAGGGCGGTCGACCGTTTTATGCTTTACACCCCCAACCGACATAACACAGTGCTTTCGGTCGAACGACAAAGGGTCCTGGTCGACTGAAAACTCTGAAAGCCTACATCTTCTCGCTCAAAATGTATAATTGATCCACCACCCAAAGGTATCGTTCGACCGATGCGAGAGATAAATGCCCAAATTACACTAGGATCGGTCGACCGAATCGAGCACCGGTCGACCAAAACATAGCAGAATTCTGCTGCACTAGCTCTGACGAGCATTTCGGCCTATTGTCAACTACTCAAATACTCACACTAGCTTAGGTGAGCATAAAAGTAAAGCTTGATATACCTTAAGACTTGAAGAAGTCTTTGAAGATCAACGACGGACCCTTCCACCGAAATAAGTGTTTCGCTGGCGAATTCTGAGTCTCCTTCTGCCTTCGTCTCATCCTCTTCCTCTTCTTCTTCCACTCTTCTCACCAACAACCACCTGTGTGTGAGGAGGGGGGGGGGGGGGGGGGGGGGGGTGGTTGAGAGAACGAGCGATGGAGAGAAAGAGAGGAAAGAGAGAGAGCAAAAACCTTACCCCCACCCCACCCCCCAATTAGCCTTTCTCATTAGGGATTAGGTTCTCACATGCACTGTACAAAATAATATTCTCAACCGACCCTATACGTAACAAAACTTTACACTCGGAACATTTTTTTTCTTTAAAGATAGGAGTCTTATCTTGTAAAGATGAAGGATAATTCAGGTCAACTGAAACTCTTTTTACGTTCAGGCGTAAGTTTGGACAAGAAAATCCCTTTTTCTTGTGGTGAATATTTTGAAATGGAGAATTAGTCAAGATCACAAAAATCAGGTGGGTGATAAAGTACCAGTTTCAAAGAAAAAGGTTGAAAACTCGTGAGGGACAAAAGTGAGGAGACAAAGTTCAATTAACGCATAGTTTTGTCCTGTTTGTAAAACATAACTTTGAACACTACTCTAAAGTAAAAACTTTAGTAATTTTCATGGAGACTATATTATTTTTCATTGGTAAAGTTCACGAAATTACCATAGAAAGTTAAAGAAAGAACACGCCATATGTTGCCCATAATACTCAATTAAGTTCCGGAATGTTTAATGTTTACACTTGTAGTGGTAGTCTAGCATGGCAACCCATTCCCTTTATAAGACAAAAGAAATAACCTTTGGATCACAATCCTCCCAACTTACTAATTACTATCATGCTCATTTTTCACATGAACAACATCTTCTTTATATTACTACATATTGGATTTTGTTAGAAATGCATGAAATGGGACAAGAAAATCTCGATTGCAAACTCAGCTTTGTGTTTTTGGTGTATCTATTGCATCATATCCTTTGATGTAAATACACAGATTTGAATATTTCAAGTTGACATATACAAGAAAGAAACGTTAGAGAACGCATCCGATAAAGATTCAATCAAACAAATCATACAATAAAGCAAATCATCCAATCAAGTAAATTACGGATATCAATGTGACAAACATGAAAAGCCTAACGGTTGAAACCTACTCTGGTATGATATAGTGTTAGAAACCAAAAATAATACAATTCTTTTTACTTTTCACATCAACCTTAATTATCTTTTATCGTCTTACGTACTTGCCACCTGCCAACTCCCAGCAGCCATTATTAATATTCCACAACTTGCAGGAGGCATGTGAATGTGTGTAAAAATAAATACAGGAGTACTCTAGGAAAAAAAATACAATGTCATAATTTTGAATTTGTTATCATTTTTTTATTATTTAACGGAACGAATGTGCACATATAAATCCTGAAAAGAAGTAGAAAATGAAAATTTTCTAGCCGCTTAATTTGCAGCTGTTGGAATTTAAACCTACAACTTTTGGTTAAAGAAACCTAAAGTTGTAGGTTTAAGCAATCTTAACTTGTCACAAGTTCAATGTCACAATTGAAGGTGATATTTGTTGCATTACCTTATTTGAGATGAAACAACCTAAGCAAAACTCACCACCATAAACCCTATAAATACCACTCCCAACCCTCCATTCCACTCCATCCCACACCACAACACACCACAACCAACACTACTAGCTAATATTCATCCATCCATCAATCCATCACAATGAAGCTCACACTCACCCTCTTCATGGTGGCTCTTGTGATGGGCACATTAATTCTCGACGTCGAGTCGGCATGCAACCCCGGTAGTCTCCAAGCCTGTTCCGGCTCACTTCGAGGGGGCCCACCCACCCCAGGGTGTTGTTCCACCCTCAGAGGCCAACAGGGTTGCTTCTGCACCTACTTCAGGGACCCAAGGTTCGGAAAGGCCATTGGGACCGGACCGGCCAGGAGGATCTTGGGTGCGTGTGGTATTCCAGCCCCTAGGTGTTAATTCGAGAGCTGAATTCCAATATTTATAAGTTGATGTCCATGTTTTAAATAAGAGCAACTGGGAGAGGGGTGGTGGTGGAATCTTTGTTGTGTGGACTCGTATTGTGTTTTATGACTTTGTTTTGTTATTTCAGTGTCTGTTTAAAATCTCTGTGTGTCCTGCGTTGGACGGAAGAGTATTGTTATCTTGTCTTCTTATATATCGCGATATGGAGTCTTCTTCTTGGGGACTAATATATTATATCACACGTTTATAGAACTTTATGTTTTGTATTGTGGTTGAGTGTCATGGAACCTCTCACATGCTTAATTATAAGGTTTGATATAAGCAAGAACATCAAAACGTAAATGAAATTAAATGGCTCGGTGTAATTGATAATTCAGGACTCTTGGAAAATCCTTGTAAATACCACATTGTTGGTTGCTGGCGTTGAAGTTCACAATCTTGGATTTATTTACATCATGATTCTGGAAATAATTACCACAGCACTGCAGGTTAAGCATATAATTGAGAATGGAAAGAAATAGAGAAAATATATTGATTTGTTATGAAGAGCTTATCTGATAGTGCATAGTAGTAGGTATTGCAGAATATCTATTCCAGTTATTTTGAAAGATTAGATAGGGTATATTTCTAGTTTTATTTTATTTATTTACACTAATACAATTATTTATCTTAAGTTCCAGAACCATTTCAGAAAAACTATTACGTATGGGTACAAAAAGTTATGCAACACAAAATTATTCCTTGTGCTAGCTTAAATTCCATATATATACTTAAATAAAATCGTTTTGTACTGCATATTGTTGACCTTTTATGTGTTCATTAAAAAAATTACATATATTTCGAGAAATTTGTTATTGAATATTTGAGCCCTACAGGCTACAGGTCATGTTCTGCCTTTGCTCCGGTCAAGACGGAGACTGACCTAATTAACAAGAACGACATAGGTCGGCAATATTACTAAGCCTTCTTTTGGATCTACATATTGTTGGATTATTGAGTTTGGGTTACGTTCATGAATAACTCAATTGAAGAAATCCAATGTTAAGATGAAGATTAGAATTTTTGCCCGATGTGTTATGTGCTCACCTCACTTTTAGTCTCACATTGGTGAAGCTAACAAGTTGAAGGATGTTGATAAACATCATATTCACTTGACCCTTTATAGGTGGAAAGAGAGAATGAGAGAATTCTCCACACACGCGTGCGCGCCCGTCCGTCACGGGACGTGACGTGGGGCAGCGGGGGTTTTGGGGGATACACATTTCATTGTATTGCTGCATACAATGACCCATACGTATTTGTATAATCAATTTTAGCATGTTTGTATACATTCGAAAATTGATTTTGTTAGTGAGACAAAACTCTTACTTTCTTAACCACAGAACCAAGTTAAGTTCGATTGTAGGAGATTTCACCATGTGCGAGTAGTACTATAGACCACTCAGGGTACTGTATAGGTAGGTAAGTTTATTTAATTAATTTAGTCATTGGTTGTAAATGTAAAATTAATCGACAAGTGCCAAGTCTGTTAATTCAAGTATATTGTTCTAATATCAACAATTCGTAAGTGCACCTAAGCAAATAACTTAAATAGTTTTACTAGTTTTATAGTCGTTGTGCTTGACCATGGTTGTGTTGCGATTTTTTTCCACCAAATGACCAACATTTGTGAAAGGAAATTTCCACACAGACAGATGCCCAATCTAATTCCTTACTTTAATTTTTCTATATCAAATATATCATTTTGTCATCCATTAACCCTTTAAGTACTACTTAATTCGATTCTATTTGTGAAAAAATCGTGTTTTTGTAGTTCTGAAGTACCAAAAAAAGAAAACCCAAAGAATAAGTGCAACAATGTGAAGATGAAGTGAGGTTGGAAGTCTTTTTTTGTTGTTCTAGGTTTGAAGTTAAATATATATGTACCAAAGGAGTAGATATGCTCCCGAAAAATGTAGAGGTTCATTTTGTCTCTCCTTAATATATTGAAATTTACACAACAAATGAAAAATTCAAATCGTATATCATGTTTTACTGTGTATATTATATTTGCACATTAAAAATCAAAAAATTCTAAACTCCTTTCAATAAGATCAAGTAATGTCACATTGTAAAAAATATAGTTCAGATTATTTTGGTATATTGATTTATGCAAAATGAACTCAAACTTTTATGATTTTCAGTGTAGGTGTTGACTATTCCAAAGATGGGTTTTTTACGAGCTTTTTTAGTAATGTATCAATATAAATGACCAAAATGATTCCAATTTCAAATATATAGGCCAAGAAACATTCTTCAAATTTCTGCTTTTGGTGGGGGTGAGGTGGTAGGCATTGTTGGCAATTATAACTCCAGAAACAAACCAAACTATTGGACTCAGTCGACTGAATCGTTCCATACTCTGGTAAGTTAAATTAGCGAATCATGGATCGTCCTTCAATATATATCACCAAAACATACCTACAAAAATGATTAATAAACACTTCAAATGTCTGTCCTCGTTGGGAATAGATATTTGCCAACATGTGTTACGGTTTTTTACAAATGACGAGAGTTTAATTTGGAATACTTTGCCCTAAGTAAATTCCGACTATATATATGATATGCATGCACTACCTTTTCTTTCTGTTGAAAGGCAGTCATACATTATAATTTGATTCGTGATGTGTGAACTACCGATTTAATACCATGTTGTAAGCTATATATTTTCAGTACGAAAACAACTAAATCACGTGAGACAACCCAACTCACATCATTCGATTCAATGCGATGCATGAATTTTCTACGGTTGGCAGTCTCAAATTAAGGTTGGGTAGTACCGGAAGAAGACTCTAGAGGCTAGAGCTGAAGATGTGGTTCCTCATAAACTCCCACAACCACCTCCCACCAAACTATATTTATTTGACTGCCATATGGGGAGGAATCCGAGGCTATACATATGACAATCACAGCGACCCACATCGCCTGCATTAACTACATTCTTCGTCATCCCACTGCTTCAACCCATCTTGGATCTTGGGTCTTATAGTTGATCTACTGTGAATCTAGTGTTGGATAACTTGACATAAGATAAGGGCTTCCACGTCAACTATTTTTGCACTTCCCCGTCTAGTTAAGAAATCAGATTTAAATTTAATGTTACTATTTGAATAGATACATCTAATCTAATTACTAGACTATGACTAAACATAACAATAGACATGATTCAATTAAACATGTACATTAGTTACATGCGCCTTTGATGGAGAATATCTTGAAAGGGACATGAAGTGCCTTACCAAAAGTCCACACTTCACATGCATGTAACGTGAAAACTTATCCAAAGTTGAAAACTTAAGACAACCTGCATAATTAAACACAAGAATGACAAGATGGTAAAATCAGTTCAATTTTGATCAATTAGTTAGACCTTATACCAATGTTAAAATGTATATAGTTGAAATATTTGGATAGAAAGTACGTATTACTTGTTAAAAATGTGAGCCAAACTGAAGATGTCACGTTACTAGAATCTTGTCCAACAACTAGTCACACATACTCACATTTGTACATTAATATTTACCACCTTCACCACCACCATTCACCCAACGTAGTTGCTCTATAAATAACATCCCAACTAGACTTTTCTCATCTCATCTTTAAAACCTCAACCACTTCCCAAGATGAGGACACCATCCAACAACATCTTCCTCATGACCATCTTGGTCTCCACATTGCTCCTGTTGTGTGCTCCCATTGCCATCTCAGTGCCATGCAACCCTTCTCAGCTTAGCCCATGCGCAACTGCCCTTGGTGGAGGGTCCCCAACTGCTGAATGCTGCAATGCACTTAGGCAGCAACAACCTTGTCTTTGTGGTTACATGCATAATCCCAGCTTTGGGTCCTATGTTGACAAAACTCAAGCCAAAAGGATTGCCAGTTCGTGCCATATGGCAATACCTAACTGTTGAGAATGTCTAGTTGGGGTCTTTGTAGTTTGGTTGGATGTTGTTATCGAAATAATTAGGTCCGGCTTATATATGGCAAGGATCTTAATCATATATATATATGCATGGTAGTGGTATGTGTTTTTGTGTTTCTCAGTTGATGTGAAGTTTGAGCGTGTCTTTTTTTTGGAGGTTTCTACTCTGATATATATGATCTTACGTAGGGAAGAGTTGGACGTTGTTTTCATCCATAATGTCGTTGATCGACACAGTTCTGACTTGTTTGTCTATGGATGGTGAGGTTAGGCTAATCGGCATAAATGATCCGAATCACGTCTTGTGATTTGTGAAACAGTGATCTGTTAATTCACTATATGTTACGAATATGGATTATGTTGGATGTGTAAATCTTCCATTTTTATTTTGCAGTTCATTAACAGCTGTTATGTAAAACAGTAAAAGCCTAGCTAAAAGGTTATATGGTGGCGATAAGTCATAACTCATGAGTAGAAAGAAATAATTATTTTTGGGCTTAACTTTGTTAATGGAAAGCCTTCCTCAACACTAACAGTCCAAAGAGTGAAGCCTAATAGAATAGAGGCCCAGCGTCTGGGCCCAACATAATTTCACCGAAATCCACATTTATTTGTTATAACCTAGCTAGTCTTATAAGAACAACAAGAAAAAAAATCGACTAAGTGTTGTAATCACCAAACCTAGTTAGTATTGTTGTCATTCTTGCCATGGGTATGTCTAACTAATGACACATTCTTGCTATGGTTTGCTAATATATTATCATGAATTTTTCTCATCTCTATTTTGACAATAACTGTTTGTTTTATTTGGGTTATGTGTTTCCTAACAAATGAAATACTAGTCAAATATGAATTAAACTTATACTAGCAAATCCTAGTACCACTTCTTTATGCAACGTATCCAGTTACCTAGTTTGTGTGCCTCAACTTTCATTTCTGATGCTACTGCTAGTTTTCCACTCCACACCAACTGCCAATTTCCTCTGGCTACAGGCAAAACTTTCAAATTTCTCCACATCAAAGATGGTCTTTAGTCCTAAACTCCATTGGGTTACTCCCATTTTTATCTAGACGCCCTAGTTCCTGGCTTGATTAGAGCACCATTAACGGCGCCCAGGTAGTTCCCGGGCGCCTTGGTTTCTTTCTCAACCACGTCAGCTTCTCTCTCCGTCACGTCAGCTCAAATCAACCCCCTAAATTTTTCTTAACCACACCCAGAAACAACTCAAGCGTCATACATTCTCTCTCCTACACGACATTTCGGGATCAATTCTAGGCAAAACACGAAAAATTATCAAAAAATTCTAGAAAATATAAACAAATAAAAAAATTATTTTCATAAAATATATTTGAAAAAACGATTTTAAATGATTTTTAAAACATTTTCTAAAACAAAAAAATAGTGACCAATGGTGGGGACACGGGCCCCCACCAACCACGATTTCCAACCGCCGGGTTGGAATTTTGTGCGGGTACCCGTACGAAATTCTACCCAGGCGGAAGACGTGTCATGCACTGTGCACAGGTGTCGGGCGCGCTACAGTACCGCCTTGTGCTACAATGCATGGTTAAGGATGGTCTTAGTGTTTGTGCTTGTTTCCTTGCCACATCTTACTTCCACCTTGGCTTAACTAGGGTGGGTTAAACCCGTCAACCCACTCAACCCGCCCCCGTTATATCCTGGTTACGGGTTAGTGTTGGTATTTTGAACCTTTAAAATTTTGAACTCGCTAATCCACCAACCCACCTTCATAGCAAATCGGATTAGGGTCGAGCCTAACCTGAACCCCCCAAAAGGTAATAATATTTATATATAATATTTTATACATATGTATCTATTTCTTTAAACTTTACCTATTAAAAACATAGTATCTCATTAGTACGCAACCTTAACTAATAACACATTAATACTAAGTAATTAAGTGGGGAATAATGTTGGATAAGGTAACCTTAACAAATCACAATTTTTTAATCGAACAAGTGTCGTACACGACTACAACAGAGAGTTGGATTTTCTTGACGTTCAAATGCAGTTGTCCGATAGATCGCTCATCTGATCTCCACAATTTTCCTTTTTTGCATGGCGTGTACAAATGATCCTAAGAATTAAATAAATTGAATATCACACGTTTTCTACCTGAGCTTTGTTACAAAGTCTTGAATATTGATTCCCCTAACAATATGGTGTATAAGATATATGTCATTTCACTACATATGTAACAATAGCGCATCAACAAAACTTAGCCCCTAATTGCAGCATAAGACTCACTCAATTCATGTGATTAGTAGCATGATAATATCATGCATGAAACTTAATTATGTAGTTTTGATTAGTATGGTGGTGGAATCTTTTACATTTTAGTGAGAGAGATAGAGATGAGAGAGAGAGAAAGAGAGGGTGAGAAGAGATGTTAGCCATGAGAGAGAAGAGAGAATGTGGGGAAAGTGAAAAGATTTAGCATTCTATTTAAGCGAGGTTCTCTAATTAAATATTAATTTAGCTAACGATGCGTGCCGATAACTTAAATGGCGCAACATGCTTCAATAGGTAACGACACAAACTAATAGTAAAGGCTTTTTCGGTAGCGTGGGAATAGATTGTTGGTTGTTCGTGACATTTCACCGATTCAATAATTTATTTGTGCCGCTACACCAAAAAACTCATCATTTAAAGGGTTAATTATAGTTTACCCAGAATTATACCTCTATTTCACTTTGCCACTAAACTTTAAAATACGACAATCATTCCTATTATACTTTCGTTTCGTAACATTTTATGCACCTGAACTTTAAAAATCTATTATTTTTCCACATAATCGTCATTATTTCTCAATTTTTGCGTTGTATACCTAATATACTAAAAATTCTAATTTTATGTTAAAGTTCGTATCAAATTGGAGGTCAGATTTGATTCAAATTTAGGTCGGATTGACTACTAATCCAACCCTAATTGCAACCAAATTAGACATCTGATTTGATCTGAACTTTAACAATAAGTTGAGATTATGAGTATTTTAGGCAAATAACGCAAAAAATAATAACGACGAATGTGTGCTAAATTTAATCTTAAAGTGCGGGCGAGGGGAGGGGTAAAGTGTAACAAAATGAAAGTATAAAGGAAGTGATTGTCGTTTTTTTTAAGTTCAGAGGGTCAAAATGAAACCGAGATATAGGTCACGGGTAAACTATAATTAACCTTAATTTAAATGTAAGACAAATATCAAGTTTATCAACTAAATTATGTAAATACTACGTGTGACATTTATTTCTACTTTAATTTCAATTCTTAGTCACGTTGCTGGGTTAATTATAGCTTATCCCTCTGAATAGCATTCTGATTTCATTTTGCCCCTTTGACCTGTACTTTCATTTCACTTTGATACCCCCACCCCCCCAAACTTTAAGAACTCTTTTTTTAGCACATATTCGTCGTTTTTTTGCGTTGTTTGCCAAAAACACTCATAACCTTAACTTATTTTAAAGTTTGGATCAAAGCATATGTGTGATTTGGTTAGAATTTGGGTCGATTGGTAATCAATTGGACCACAATTCGAATCATATGTCCATCAATTTGATTCAAGCTTTAACATAAAATTAAGACTATGAGTGTATTAGGTATACAATGCAAAATAAATGGGAAATAATGAAGAATATGTAGAAAAATAATATATTTTTAAAGTTCAGGGAGGAGGTAAAGTGTTACAAAACGAAACTACAAATGTAGTGATTATCGTTTTTTAAAGTTTAAGAAGACATAGTGAAATTGAAGTACAGTTTAGGTAAATTGTAATTAACCGCCGAATTTCTTATTCGTATATTGTTAATTTTGTATCAACCTTTTAAATAATATTGCACATATGGTTTATATCCTCTTTGTTAATTACACCAAGTAATCAATCATCCTTCAAGCTTGTGTAGTTTGACAAGATCTAAAATTTATAATGCCAGAGCATCCTATGACCAAATCATCGAATAAACAACAAACATACTTTGTTGATGCTATTTTGATTCAAGCCGCTCAACTAGCACTGCTGCAAAAAAGAGTTACCACGTTAGATATTTGGGCGATACAACGTCGGGTTGACCAGCTTGCATGACCGACGTGGTACACGGGAGACGTTATAAAGGAGTGTTCTTTCACGTCGGTTGTCAAACCGACGTGGTAGGACGCATCTATAACGTCGGTCTGTTAATACAACTGAAGTGGTAGGATCTTTATTAAAAAAACAAAAATACCCTACAATGTCGATTGTATTAACGACCGACGTGGTACGTTATTTTTTAAAAAAATTAAAAGAAATAACCTACAACGTCGATGATATTTTCATTCGACGTGAGAGATAACCTCTATAACGTCCTCTTTGATAAAACGCTGACGTCGTAATATGGCCCCTAGCACCTCGGTATTTTCATAGAACCGACGTGGTCGGATCTTTAAAAAAACAGAAATCCCTACAACGTCGATTCTATTGACGACCGATGTGGTACGGTATTTGATAAAAAATAAAAGAAATACCCTACAACGTCGATGGTATTTACAATCGACGTGCGAGAGAACCTCTATAATGTCAGCTTTAATAAAAAGCCGACGTAGTAATATGGACACTATCACGTCGGTTTGCTTATACAACCGACGTGGTAGAATCTTTAATATAAAAAATAGAAATCCCCTACAACGTCGGTATAATTGTGGACCGACATGGTAGCTTCTTTGATAAAAATTAAAAAAAGAAATATCCTACAACGTCAATGGTATTTACAACCGACGTGCTAGACTGTCTACAACGTCGGTTATGTTATCAGACCGACGTTGTAGGACATTTCTCTTTTTATTTTTTTTATTTGTTTGATACCTTTATTTCAAACTCAAACCCTGAAGTTCATATTAAATCAAGCAATTCACAACAATCATATATACCAAACAAGTATGTAATTCTCACAACATATTCAGTCCACCAATAACAACAATCATATCTATCAAATGGACCACATTCAATTCAACATATACAAATGCATCTAATTAATACTACAACATACAATGAAACTATAGTTTTGAAGTTTTAGTTTTTTGCTCATAGGATCCTCGATCCATATTCCTTCATGATGATCATCTCGAATAATTAAGTTGTCAACAGTTCTGTCGTCATCGAGCGATTTAAGTTCAGGTGCTTGTGCAAACAGGGGAGTTTCTCCAATCTCATTAACGTCTTCAGCCACAATTTGTCGTTTTCCTTCTAAAACAACCGACCATTCATTAGCACACGGGTCTTTTACATAAAATATATGATTTGTTTGAGATGCCAGAATGAAAGGATCTTCCTTAAAACCTTCCTTTTTAAGGTTTACCAAAGTAAACCCTAAATCATCAACTTGATGATCGTTCTTGTTGCCCACCAAATTGCATTTAAATACCACAACATTGAATTTAGTAAAATTCAGCTCCCATATTTGTTCAATCTGACCATAATAAGACATACTGGCATATATTGGATTTCTATCTTTCGAACTACAGATGTGAAACGATTCAGCTACCAAAGTGACCCCACTATTCTGCATTGTGCTTTTCTCGTCCTCCATTTTGGTATAGAAAGAAAAACCATTGATATCATAGTCATTATAAGATGTTACTATAGGATTTGGTATGTATGCCAACAACTTCAAATTTTCAGAAACATTACGGTTGTACACAATATCCCTAAACCAATCAACGAAAACCTTATTATGAGCATTAATTACTTGTTGATCAGTCCAAGAAAGATGTTTTTTCCCTCACTATGGTCGTGTGCTCATCCAAATAAGGTTGGACTTCATCAAAATTGCACAACACATAGAAATGTGTTTTTAAGAGATCCTCACCTTTTGGATTTATCATCTTCGGGTCATGCGTACCTTTACCTTCAATCCTATTTTCATGTCTGTTCTTAGGAAGTCCCACACTCTTGGTATAAGACAAGTACTCATTACAAAACTCAACTACCTCTTGAGCTATGTAACCTTCAATGATGTTGCCATCTGGCCTTTGTCGGTTCTTACAATAATATTTCAACTCACCCATGTAACACTCGAATGGATACATCCACCGCGAAAATACCGGACCGAGTATCTTAACTTCTCTAACCAAATGAATAACCAAATGAACCATAATGTCAAAAAAAGACGGCGGAAAGTACATCTCCAACTGACATATCGTAACAACTACTTCATTCTGCAACTTATCCAAATACTTTGGATCAATTACTTTGTTGCAAATCTTGTTAAAGAACAAACAAAATTTGATAATAGCATGTCTAACGTGTTTTGGCAATATTGATCTAATGGCAACCAGTAACAACTATTGCATCAACACATGACAATCATGAGACTTCAAACCAATTAGTTTCAAATCTTTCATTGAAACAAGACTGCTGATATTTGACGAATACCCCTGTGACACTTTAACACCATGTAGACACTGACACAAAGTTAATTTCTCCTTTCTAGACAGAGTGTAATAGACTGGTGGTAAATACTTGTGAGTACCTTTACTCTCTGGTGCCAATTTTACTCGAATACCAAGTTCAACTAAATCAAGTCTGACAGTATATCCATCATTAGTCTTACCCGGTATGTTAAGAAGAGTTCCTAACAAACTGTCACAAATATTTTTCTCGACATGCATCACATCAATACATTGTCTGACTTCCAAAGTCTCCCAATAAGGAAGGTTAAAAAATGGATTTTTTCCCCAGCTACTCTTATCATTTCCGCATTTGTAAGGCTTACCGAATTTGCATTGAATGTTCTTCACCCGCTCAAGAACTTGTCTTCCACTGATTTCAATAGGAAGTTCTTTGAATCCCTGCTTCCCATTAAATGCCATTTTTCATTTTACGATATGGATGACTCATAGGAAGAAATTTACGATGACCAAGATAAACTGTCTTACTACCATGCAAAAGCTGCAAAGAACATGTGTTTTCTTTACAATAGGACACGCTTTGTGCCCTTTCACAGAATAGCCAGAAAGATTTTCATATGCAGGGAAGTCATTAATTGTGCAAAATATCATTGCACGCATTGTAAATGACTGTTGATGGTAAGCATCCCACACTTACTCACCATCATTCCACAATTTCTTCAAATCATCAATTAGTGGAGCCAAATACACATCTAGGCCATTGCCTACTGTTTGGGACCAGAAATCATTAAAGACAACATCATGTATCTATGTGTCAACCTTGAAATGATCGGAAGATACCACAACACCTTCGCAGGCGGCCCTTGTATTGGTACATCACCACTCACAATTTCCTTTGGTTTATACCGTGGCGCGTTACAAATCGGACAACAATGCAGATTTTCATATTGAGCCCTATATAATATGCAATTATTTGGGCATGCATGCATTTTCCTATACTGCATACCCATTGGTCACAAGATCTTTTTGGCCTTATATGTACGGTCTGGAAGTTCGTTGTTTTCTGGAAGAATTTCTTTTAACAACTTAAGTAAGGCAGTAAAACTGACATCACTCCAACCGTCCGAGGCTTTCAAGGTATATAACTGTAACACTGCAGACAATCTACTGAAATTGTGGCAACCCGGATACAAAGGTATTTCATTGTCTAACAACAAATTACTAAGTACTTGTGGTTTATCATCAAACGTTTTGCCAACTTCTCGAATCATATCTTCTAACCGATCATCATCATTAACATCTTTCTGTGAAGGACTATCACTTTCTTTACGTATTTCATTCTCACCATGCCATATCCAATGCGTATAACCTTCATCAAACCATTTCTCAAACAGATGAGCCTTGATTTCTTTTACATCTCTTAAGAACATATTAAGACACTTTCTATACGGACAGAAGACCTTTCATTCGTTTCTAAAATGTGCATTCTTTTGTGCAAACTCTAGGTATTTTCAACTCCGTACTCATACTCATCACTCAATCGACTTGCAAAAATCTAATTTCGATTCATTTTTATCTACATAACAACACAAAATATCATGATATAAAATAAACTGCTGCATATTAATACAAAATTAACCAAATCCAAAATCCCATGGCAAGATAAGCAGAACCACAAAATCACAAGAAACCTTTAAAATTCGGGCAAGATACGGGCAAGATAAGCATATCCATAAAATCACAATAAACTATTAAAAATCAGAGAAGTGGATAGATGCAATAGATCCAAAAAAATAGGCAGACAAGATCAACAAATCAACCAAACCGAGAAATCAAAAATCGTGTAAAAGAGGGACCTTGTTCAAGTTGATGTGCGCCTGAAGAGGACGGAGAGAGATATATATTAGAGTCTGGTTGCGGTGTGCTCTAATAGGTATTCTGGGGTTAGGTCTGAGGGGTCAGCCACAAGATCCACAAAATAAGCAGACAATATCCACAAAATCAACCAAACCAGAGAAAACAACCAAAATTGTCAAAAATAGGGACCTTGTTCGAGTTGATGTGAGCATGAAGAGAACGGGGATCAGACAGATCAGAGGATGTGAGCCTGAGAAGCAAAGTAACCTAGCAGTGTGATTGGAGAGGTGTTATGGGGTTTATGATTGAGAGGTGAGAGGTTGGCTACACAGGGGTTTGAGTGTTTGACTAAAAAAATATTACCACGCCGGATGTCATGTTTAAACCGACGTGATAATGGATATACCACGTCGGGTAATTTTCCATATCCAACATGATAATTAATTTTGGATTCTGTTTTGTTTTGGTTCAGATTCAAACCCCGTCCAGAGAAATGTAACTCAGCCAATTTAAATGATGGCTCAAATCTACCCATCGAATGGAATGAATATCCGACGTGATAATGGATTGGAATACCACGTCGAATGGAATGAATAACCGACATGGTAATGGATTGGAATACCACGTCGTATGGAATGAATATCTGACGTGATAATCGGTCTACCATGTCCGATTTGAATAAAATCCGATGTGGTAGATCTGTTAATCTGCCACATGTTTGAAAACCGATTTTTTTTGTCAAGATTCTCTCACACCTACACAGTAGCAAAGAAACCAATAATGGTTTTTCTTTCCACTCGTCCATTAACTTAAATGGAAATTACCTCACACCCTCCATTTACTCCACACAACATACTCACCCGTGACTCTCCTCTCTCTTACCTCACACACCCACCCGAGAAGTGAAGATTCCTGCCCCAACTCCTCCACTTCTCCTCTCGCCGTCTTGGAACCAACACAAACTTTCTCCCTCCGTTAACCAACCTGAGGCAAAGGTAACCCACTTCCACTTACAGTCCCAAATCTGGAAAAATTAGCCTAACTTGTACAAACATTTTCTTAGATCGTAGTTGCATGTTTAACAAACTGTAAGAATATTTGGTCGTAGATTAAGATTGTAGATTACTTGTTCAAATGATTAAGGTTGTGGATTTGTTGGTCCTATATACGGGTTTGCAATGGGTAAAACCGGAGAAAGGTGAGGGATGTAGTGATTTTATTGATGTGGAAGGGTTTAGTGGGGGTTTTGATGGATTGGGGTGTTCGGAAGAGTAATTGAAGGATTCGGGTTTGGGAGTTGTGTGTTTGTTTTGTCGATGCTCGAATTGGTTTTTTTAATGTTTGTTTAGTTTTTTGCCAAGTTTAGGAAGTGGTTGCTTCTTCGGTCAGGAGTTATGGTGCTACTATTCTTTATATGTTTTTCATGGATATGTAAGGTATTTGTTGAACATTGGAGCAGTTAACGTGTTAAATGTTTATTTGTAGTTTGTGTAATTATATTAGTCAATTCTCCCAAATCTTGAATATTTTGCATAACTTCTAGAATCATTTCTTGTGAACGTAGTTGCATGTATATAGATATTATATGGTAGGTGATACACCGATATTATATTCATAATGATGCATGTAGATTGATGCCTCAAAGTTTCAAAAATTTATGTGATTTGTTTAGAGATTTGGGTAAGCTAAAGGATTTTGATACTAACATGAAGGTAGAGGAGAAAATGTACATCCTCAACTAGTACGTTCTATATATTACAAAATTTTATTGCTAAATAGGCTTACGTGCAATTATTAGATTAGAATTTTTTGTATTATATTTAATGTCCTATTCAACTTCAATTAAATGTTGTTGACATTTGGGCTTACATATTTTTATTTTTTGGTAAGGTACGGAATGACTTCTAATTCCCTGGTAGCAGTAGATTATGACAAAGAGTTGTTTGTAATGTCATCATTCCTACTGCTTTGTGAAGAAAAAATTGGATTACAGAATGTTCCTCGGAATTTAGTACACATTGCCTCATTCACCGGCGTTCATATTATAGCTGACCTGATGTCCGGATATTATAGGATTTGTTATGATGCTTGTAGATTGTTGCCTCAAAGTTTCAAAAAATCTATGTGAATTGTTTAGAGGTTCGGGTAAGCTAAAGGATTCAGATAACACCATAAGGGTAGAGGAGAAAATGTACATTTTCTTAAGAACTTTAGGTCACGGTGACAGTAATAGGTCGTTACAACCAAGATTGCAACATTCCAGGGAAACAATAAGTCAGTATTTTGATCAAACCACATGTCCGGATATTTTGAGTGGGCGTGTATTATGATCAAACCACATACAAGTCTAGCCACAACTCCCCAACACATAGTAGAGGGTTGTGGTGGGAAATATTTTCCGTACTTTAAAGATTGTATTGGGGCTCTCGACGGGACACATGTAGATGCATTTGTTCCCATCGACATGTAAATTCCTTATTGATCTGGTAGGGACCCGAAAAGGTGAACTCAAAATGTTCTAGAGGTTTGTGACTTCAATATGAGGTTCACTTTTGTTTCCACGGGATGGGAGGGGTGTGCTCATGATTGCAAAGTCCTCAACCATGCCTTAGCAGACAGAGCAAATAACTTCCCTAGTTTCCCGGGTTAGTCTCGGTCCTAATAATTATTTCAAATTGCATTTTATTATAAAAAATTGTATACCCCATTAACCAAAACATATAGTACTTGTTCCAGACAAGTACTACCTCGTGGATGCTGGATACCCGAATCGAGAAGGTTTCTTGGCTCCTTATAGAAACACATTGTACCATGTCCCCCAGTTTCGAGCACGTGTGGCTAAGGGGAAGAAGGAGTTGTTTAACCACTTGCATTCATCATTGAGGAGTATAATTGAACGGGCATTCAATGTGTTAGAGAAAAGGTGGACAGTTTTAAAAAATATGCCATCTTTCCCTATGCGCAAACAAGTGAAGTTGGTCATTTGTGCAATGGGTCTACATAATTACATTATCGAACAACGATTGACCGGCGAAATTATATTGGAATTCCAAACACAACAAGTTGTTGGTGACCCCAAAAATGAGGAAGTTTGGTTGGGAATTGATGGTCAACTTAATGAAGCAACCATGTCCATTAGAAGAGATTCAATTTGTGATTTGATAGCCGAAAGTAGAGGTTTGGAATGACATTTGTTGTATGTTTTGGTAGTGTTAAGTTGTAAAAATTGTAACAACACTGACCCTTTTAATGTCTCTAATATATGTGCATTTTTAAATTACATTCTTTTGTACTTTATTGTTGTGTTCAATCAACACAGGATGGATGCTTCTTCTGATGTTCGTCCCGACGAGTCTTTCGATTTAGACGACCCCATGTTCCACAACACACCATTCCCAAACAATCTACAGACCGTAATGCCCAATATTAGCCAAAACAACTTCCTTAACCACTACAATTCAGACCGGTACGACCCCCCTTTCCTCCCAAATGCAATCTCAGTTTAGTGGTCCATTTCCATTTCCAACCCAACAATTTAGTTTTGCTCAAATGGGTTACAATCCTAGTGTTGAACATTTTAATTAAACCGCAAGTGCACGGCCGCGTTGAAGCGGTGACAAATACTGGTCGTCCTTGGGGAGGTGAGCAGCCTCTCGTTTGCACGAAATCAAGTGACGAAAAAAATGGAGAAGAGAGTTGATTATGCTACTCTACGCTACACTACACTAAGAAGTACGAAATGCGAAAGAAAGAAACAAACGATGAAATATCAACTAAGCTAAGAACGAAATGCTGGAATTCAGGAATGGGAAAACCCCTAAGGGGTGGAGTGAGTGCACACATGCAAAGAGGTGGGTGTTGAACACATTCTTTAAGCACAATTGGAGGTGGTGTTATCATGCATAGGAAGTGTCTAAATGTTATGGCAAAACCTATCAATCTATTCACCAACCTAGTTGATTAACATTTACATATACAAGTTGTTTATTTCAGAACCTAAACAAGCATGAGAGGTGTCTAATCATTTTGGCAAAACTCATGAAGTTATAAATTCTATCCTAAACAAGCAAGCATGCATTCATGTTTTATCAACACATTTGAAATAAAGCATTCATTCCATTCTCTAATGCATGTATGAACATCTACTCCACCCCCCAAAGGGGATGGAACTACTCACTACACATTACACTAATTATTAAACTAAGCAAGGAAAACATATTAACTAAGCTACTAAAACTAATGAAAAGAAATTAACCAAAGTAAAGCAAGAAATATGAAACAAAGTAAAACAAGCAAAATGAAACTAATAACATAACAAAGAAACTTTTATTAACAAACGACTCACATTTAAAGTAGCAACCTTTTACTTTAGTGTGTGCTTCAAGGCCTCACTTCTAGTAGAAAGAATAGTCACTCAAAATATGGAGTGATTACAATAGAAGGTGAAGAGTTCTATTTATAGCTATAGAAAAAGGCAATCCGGGACAATCCCCCGACGTGGGACTAAACAAATACCAGAAATCGACTAAATACACACTAATACGCGACCCACCAAAAGCTTAGCGGATTTGGGCCAAAACAGACCGCCAATTAGCGGTCTTGGACCGCCAATTGGCGGTCTATATGGTTTGGATCTCGCTAAGTTTTCTTCTGGGCTTTTCTGGATGTCTTTGGTGATCTTTGATGCATCTACTTTGCTTGCTGGAGCTCCGACCCGAAAAAATTTGCCAAAATACTCCCCATGATGGTGTGGAGTTTTCTGTTTTGCTCTTTGGTCCTTTGGGCTTACGTTCAGGTCCTTCTCCCATGCATCTTAGTCCCCAGATCTCACAATTCAGTCCTTTTTCCCAGCTTTTGGGTCCTTTTATGCTTCAATTTCTTCAAACCTATTTATTTCTGAAATTCAAACATAAAACTCGTAACATAGCATTGTTTAGGTGAAAGATAATGGATATAAGATGCAAATATGAGCATGAAATGATGTCAAGCACCTAGCAATCCATAACTTTCCACAAGCTTTGGCATAAACCCTCCACAAATAACCACTACCCCTTGCACCGGCATAGTTACCCCGTTGGTGGTGGAGACCGGCCTTTCTTCAAAAACAAAGAGAGAGAGAGAGAGAGGAAAATGTGGTAATGGATTAACACATGCTATGTGGACCAAGAAACTTCACCATGAGACCTTCCTTAGGATTTGTGCATAACAGGTTTGGTTGGGTAACCGACCGAGTGGATCGTTAGTTAAGACGGGGTATGAAAATTTAATTGCAGAATTCACAAAACAAACGGCCTTGTCATACACGAAAGAACAGTTTAAGAATCATTGGAACAAAATAAGAACAGAATGGCAAGGTTAGATCACTTTACGCTCGATGATCGGTACCGGTTGGGATGATGTACGAGGCACGTACACCTTAGATGATGACTGTTGGACAGATTTCCTCAAGGTATTAAATTTAATTTGAAATAGCACAAACACCTATGTTATAATTTCATCTAATTTGATTATTTGTTTTTTTAGGTTCATCCTCAATGTGAAGGGTTGAGGTCTAAAGGCCTAGAATTTCCCTGATTTGTGCAACGAGTTGTTTGACAAAATAGCACCCATAGGAAGGTTTAACTGCGTTGCTAACAACAAAGTATTGTCATCTTCCTTTCTAGGGGATAGCTACTCGAATGATTGCGGACCAGATTTTGATGATGTTGTCGGTCCCCAACAAATGGCTACTGAAAAATCTCAGCCATGCCTGGTGGAGGACAATGATGCTCTTATTTCAAAGAAGTGAAAAAGACAAAGGTCAATCAGCAAAGACTCAAGCAATGATGATATTAGCTCCACCGCTAGTAGCATACGGCAATTGGCAGAACACCGATACCGATCATAAGTGGACGTTGAGTATAGGTCACGCCTGCTTAGCGGTAGACATCAAGAAGATGTGCCTACTTTTTAGCATTGCACGACATTGTTGATAGACACAGGGATGCCGTCTACAAGTAGAGTTTTCTTGCACACCATGAATCTTTTCAAGAAAAAATGAACAGGATGATCTTCGCGAACATACCAGACAAAGCATGCAGACTTGCTTGGATGGAAATGGAGTACAAAGAGCGGTTTCCTAATGAGAGTGTGTAGCGAACATTATTTTATTAGATTACCTTTATTTTGTGTATCGTAAATGATGTTGTAACTGACATGTAATCAGTACCTTATGTTTAATTTGTGTGGTATTGCTTTGACTATTGTAATTTTTTAGAACAAATGTTGTAATAAACTTCAAATAATTGTGTGGATATGTCTCCTGGTTTTCAATCAGGTGGCTTTGTATTGCGAGTTTAACATGTGGCTTTGTATTGTTTTCAATCAGGTGACTTTGTATTGTGTGAATTATTTGTATGCTCTACTTTATTTGGTTTTGTTTCAGATTCAAACCCCTGCAGAAGTTTACCTCACAACCAATTTATCCAACAGTTCGACCAAATGATATTCGGTCGACCACGTCGGATGTCATGCATATCCGACGTGATACAGTGTCTACCACGTTGCTTATAAATGAAATTCGACGTTGTAGACCAACATAAATTTATATAACAGTTCGATTGGGTTTACCACGTTGGATGTCATGCATATCCAACGTAATTATGGGTATACCACGTCTCATGTGAAGCAAATCCGACGTCATTATTGGTAGACCATCATAAATTTTGGGTTTGTTTCATTTTTGTTCAGATTCAAACTCCCTCCAGAGAAGTGGAACTCACATCCAATTTATATAACTCTTCGATTGGGTCTACCACGTCGGGTATCATGCAAATCCGACGTGATTATTGGTATACCACGTCGCATATGAAGGAAATCCGACATGGTAGACCAACATAAATTTTGGATTCTTTTTGTGTTGGTTCAGATTCAAACCTCATCCATAGAAATGTAACACATCCAATTTATATAACTGTTTGACCAAAATTGTTTTGTTTCAGATAAATCCACAATTAACTGAAGTTGTCCAAATCCATAAATTAATATTTTGACTAACATAAACTCTTTCAGAGTTCCAACCAACTCCAATCCCTCATGATGCCTACACGTAAAGCAATGCATTTGTCATCATGTTCATGCTTCAAAAACTAATTTTAAGCCACTTGTTTGGTTAATAAGAACACAAACTACGAACCAAAAGCTAAAAATGCACCAAATTCTGCATAATCACGTTGTCGTGAGCCACAACTATAGAAGACCCTACCAGGGGTCCTCAACGTGCGCGAGGTGCCACGATGAGCAGGAAATCCACAAATGCAAGTCGGTCGCCGGAACATAATTGATTTTGCGGTGCTCGAAGCCGACGACATGCGATGTGAGATGTGAAGGGCAAACGATGACGAAAAGGTCACAATCCTCGCGCCTTAAGAAGGACATCGTCGGGCATTTCTGAGGAAGAAACCAGTGAATAGCAGTAGTGTTACCAAACGTAAGTGTTTCTTGTTGACGAAAGACAAGTGATGTGATGGTGAAACAAGTCAGGGTTTAATACAAAAAACCACCTACAGTTGTGTTACCAAATGGGAATGCACAGAAGTGTAATTCACATCCAAACTTATATAACCGTATAATGCAAACACTATCACGTCTGCTACAACTAATTCAATGTGGTAGTTTAACTCTACCACGTCGGCGTTTACTCCGACCGACGTGGACAATTTAGCTTAATATTTTTTAAAATTATTCATATACTACCACATCGGGTTATAACCCTATCATGTTGCCCATAACTAAGAAGACGTTGAGGTGTTCCCTATCACGTCGCCCGTAATTACGACAACGTAGTAGTGTTACCCTATCATGTCTCCCATAACTAAGTCGACGTGGCAGTGTTACCCTATAATGTCGCAAATAACTCAGACGACGTGGTAGTGTTATCCTATCACATCTCCCGTAATTATGATGACGTGGTAGTGTTACCCTATCACGTCTCCCGTAACTAAGACGATGTGGTAGTGTTACCCATAACGGTTCATATTCTCAAACCCAAGCCTTCGTGAAACACAAAACCCTTCGTTTCGTCGTACGCCGAGCATTCCTCTTCACTTACTCACGCGACCTCTCCTTACATCCCGAGCATCCTCTTCCCTTACATCCCACGAGCGACTTCTTCCTCGGCCAACGCCGAAGTGTAAGTCTTCGACTATAATATTTCTTTTTTAATTGCTTTCGGCAGTATTACTTTTGTTGCTTGGATGAAAATTATTTGTTTCCTAGAAAACTTCTTTCATGTCAAGTTATTTTGCTATTAGCATACATATGAAAATGTATTACGAGTTTCGTGATTTCGTTGGCTAATAAACATACGGAATAGTCTTTTGCGTCAGTGTTCAATCTATCCGACGTTGTAGGGATTCTCCCACATCGGTTTTCAATCTATCCGACGTTGTAGGGATTCTCCCACATCGGTTTTCAATCTATCCGACGTTGTAGGGGATCTGCCACGTAGATTTTAAAGTTATCTGACATGGTAGGGTATTTGAAAAAACATCCGTTCCAGAATTCTGATTGGTTTTGTCTGAATTCTGGTTGGTTTTGTTTGAGATTCATTCTGCAATTTTTTCATTCTTTATGGAGTTCATAGCCGTTAACCATATTAAAAAATGCTCCAACCTTGAATCTTGATCTTATTCTTCTCTCAGTTTAATGGCTCCTAGTCCTAGCAAGAAAAGGCACCAAGAAAATTCTGATGAAGCCTCCACTTATGTTCCTCCACGGGGAGCAACTCTTATGTTATAGTTTCAACCCAAAAGTAAAATGTGAAGGTTCATTGCCTTTGGACTTTGATAGTCTATTAGAGCCGATTGGAGAGAATAAAATTTATTGGCCTACTTATTTGGGTATTGTCGCTAGAACCAAGGTTGATATTTGTATTAAAAATTGGTCACAAGTTGTATCTTCTCTAAAACAACAAATTTGGGAGGATATAACGGTATCTATTTGTTTATTAGTTTTATTTAAAATCTCCTCCCTTATTGATTCTAATTTTCAAGTGTTTTTTTGGTTGTAGGCTAAATTCATTTTTGAATCCACTAAAGCGTTGAAGAAGAAATGGATTTCCTATGTTGGTAACCGGTGGAAAGATTTTAAGACAAAGCTCACAAACATCTTTATGTTTGGAGAATATAAGGATTGTGACCCTTTTGCTACTTATTGTTTCATTTCGCCGAAGACATAGGCTAATTTCAAAAGAACTAGACTTTCTCCAGAATTTATGGTATTATATACTCAAATCTTTTTAATACGTAGAATTTATAATTTTAATTTGATGATTAATCCATTATATTCTTTTTGGGAAATAAGAGAGCAGAACCAGAAACGACAATCTAGTAACAAGTTTCCGCATAGATTGTCCAGAGGCGGTTACCGCAAACTTGAGGAGACTATGATGACGGAAAAAATTTCCAAACAAAAAGAAGAATTTGTGCAAGCGGGTATGAGTGAAGAGCAAGCAAGTAATTTGTCACCCCCATCTCTGATATCTAGATTAGAAAAGTGGAAGTGAGCGCGTATTACTGCGGAAGGCAGTTACATTAGTGAAGAGTTTGAACTAGTTGCCTCTAAGATTGTAAGATAACTTTAATATGTATGTTTTGTGTATGTATGTGGTTATTAATTAATAAAAAAATTGAAATTAATTTTTATAAGATGAACTTTCAATGAAAGCTTCCCAAGGAGAATTTGTTTCGCAAGGATGAAATGATATATTGTCCACAGCCTTGGGTAAGCAGGAGCATCCTTGGCGAATACGTGGTGTAGGTAGTCGAATAGGAGTACGTCAGTATTTTGGGTCATCATCATCCTCACGAAGTCATTCCCAAGTTGATCACATGATATGCGACGAGAAGATTCATCACCTGGAAACCCTGGTGAAGAGTTTGTATAAACACCTTGGAGTTTCCACTGATATTGCCTCTGATATTGCCACAGATGTACAAACCCCCCGTAATTCTTCCAGTATACAACCTCTAGAGGTGTTCCCCTAAGAAGTATCTGAGCAGGACCCTTGGCCATTTTGAGCTAAATTATAAATTTAAGTATTTATTTTTCGCTTTGCATTGTAGTACATCTGACAAATTTGTCTTGAAATTTATAGGATGGAGCCCAATGTGAACTCTCTGTGAATGATCCAGATATGCGAGTTGTAGCATATGGGAAGGTGTACACTTGCATCATGGTGAACAAATTCAATCATCGAATTTGAAGGTGACTTTGGATAAATCTGTCTATGATGATGCACTCCTACCAATTCCGGAATCTGAAGTTCAGACGGTGGGCGATGCTGAAGAATGGGTGTTGCAATGGCCTTGTTCACTAATTAAAATAAATGCCAAGATATCAACTTTAAATTTAATAATTGCCTAAATGGTTTATATATATAGTAATATTGTAAAGAAGTTCTAATAATATAGTTTTTTTAATTTCAAAAGGTTGAAGGTTCAACATCCAAGAAATCTGAAACTGAAATTGTATTTGACGAGAGACAATTTCCTCCGAATTGTCAAATGTTATACAATGTCATACGACATAAGGAGGAGGATTCTTTTGTTACAAGTGTGTTGAATAAAGAAATTTTAGGAAAAATGACTGACGATGCCAATGGATCTGCGTTGTTTATCATAATTGTCGATGTCATGAAAATTTTGAGGATGGAAAAGTTGTGTGGTACAATCATCCAAGTGTAATTGAAGTAAGTAATTTTGTCATTTTTATATTAATTATGACAATTACGAATTCTTTGATTTTAGTTATGATATATTTCTTTTTTAATAGACTTCTCTACGAATTGCCTCATGGGAAGGAATTTGGTTATTTGTGTCCCACAATATTCATGTTTCAAGGCAATTCAAGTAAAGACAATAGACCGCAAAAGATTGCGGAGATTATGTATGAAATGGAGAAGCATTTTTTTCTAGCACCATATTGTGAGGCGTAAGTATTTCATTATATTCTACGTTACTTATTATATTAGTTTTAGTGAGTATAATAAAGTTATTTAACATAGTTGATTTACAGTGATCATTGGATGTTGGTTGTTTTGGTTCCTAGTCTTAATGTTTCATAATGGTTTGATCCTCTGGCATCAAATAAACCAAGGAAAGCATTGAAGACTATGGTTCAGTTGTAAGTTTCTTTTAGTATAGTTAATTTAAATTTATCAATTAATTTTTCAATAGTTGCATATATTATTAAAACGTCTAATTAACCATTTTTGTAATTTTGACAGAGTGATGGATATATATATATAAAATATTGGATGGAAGAAAGAGTAAGAAGAAGCAAACTACTTGACATGCCATGAAGGCAAAATAGTTCATTATTAAAGTAAACCATGAAACAATTAATTTGCATCCATTTCATTGTTTCGATATAATCATGATATTTTTTCTTTTGTAAATGTTGTAGTATTATAAACAAGTTGGAAATACTGAATGTGGTTACTACGTAATAACTTATATGAATAAAATTGTCAACATGAGATTGAATGAATGTGATTTACGAAAGGTATCTTCCATATGGAACTCCACATTTTAGGTTATTTTAATTATTTAAACATTTAAATTTTTTTTGTAGGTTTTTGAACCTGGCCTTCAACCTTTTTCGCAAGAAGTGATTGATCAAACACGAGAGAGGTGGTCTGCTTACTTTGTTAGTCGTATTTAGAAAGTCCAGTATAAGCACAATCATTAAAAAATTGTATGTAAATAGTGGATGAATGTTGTGTTTAAATAGTAGATGAATACGAGTTACATTACTGTGTTGGACCTGAGTTAAATGGTGTTAAATTTTGTTGGACATTTCTGTGTTTATGGATGAATGAGTTAATAGTTGATATGAGTTTCATTTATGTGTTTAATCGTGGATGAATGAGTTAATGGTTGATATGGGTTACATCTCTATGTTGGACATTTTGTTGTTGGATGTGAGTTACATTTCTGTGCACTGTGCAAGGGGTTTAAATTTGAAAGAAAACAAAAAGAACCCAAAATTGACACATCGGCTTTTCATCCAATCCGACGTGGAAGATCATTATCAATTTTGGTCGAACAGTTATATAAATTGGATATGAATTACACTTCTGTGCAGTGGGTTTGAATCTGAAAAAAAATAGAAACCGAAATTGATAATAGTTTACCACGTCGGTTGTTCTTCATTGACGACGTGGTAGATTCAATATCACGTCGGTTATTCGTGACATCCGTGACATCCGACGTGGAAGAGCATTATCAATTATACATACACGATCACGTCGGATTTGTTACATATTCGACGTCGTAGAGCAATTAACACGTCAGTATTTGTGACATCCGACGTGGAAGATCATTATCAATTTTGGTCGAACGGTTATATAAATTAGATGTGAATTACACCTCTGTGCAGTGGGTTTGAATCTGAAAAAAAACAAACAGAAACCGAAATTGATAATAGTCTACCACGTCGGTCGTTCTTCATTAAACACGACATGGTAGATCCAATATCACGTCGGATATCCGTGACATCCGACGTGGAAGACCATTATCAAATATTCATACATGACCACGTCGGATTTCCTTCATATCTGACGACATCGTAGAACCATTAACATGTCGGTTAATCATTACGTCCGACGTGGTAAACCATTATCAATTTTCTGCACAGTGGGTTTGAATCTGGAAACAAAAATAGAAACTGAAATTGATAATGATCTACCACGTCGGATATTAGTGAAGTTCGACGTGGTAGACTATTATGAACTTATTTCGTTCGTAAACATCTTCTCTTTGTTTCCCGAGCCTACAGACATAGTTAGAAAAGATCAAATCTTTGATGATTCCATCATACATGATTGAGTTGCAAAAACTTCTGGATATGTATCCTACATCTACTTAATTATTTCTGGTTAAAAAATCTATTTCTAGTATTAGTTATTGAATCATTAGCACCACATAAAAACATTCCTCTTTCTTAGAATTGAAGGACCTCGAGGAGCAACGACGCTGGTTGGTAGAGGAATTCATGTCGAATTATCTCTACGACGTCAGATCAGTAGGAAAGTTGGATCATTAGAGATACAAGGAGAGAACAAACACAAACATTGAGCTATTATTGATAGTAACTATTACATAGGTACAATGAAAGAACACAAACACAAAAAAATTATATCTCTCTTCCCACTCAATCGGAAGAGAATGATCTGCTCAGATGTCACCTGCAAGCCCAAAATATAGTTTTATTTATCTCTTGGCTCTGACTCAACTTAGCAGCCTTCCAAACAAGCTTCCGCATCCCTAGGTTCTTTACGCTATGGTCGGGTTTATCCACCGGTGGTACCGGTGTTCCATCGTCCCAGACGAAGTACCGACAGCGACGGGTTGGCTCCAATGAGCCGCAAACGTAGACCTTCTTGCTAATCTTGTTCGGAGTATTGGACCACAACTTTGTTTCCTTTAGCCCGCACCTACAGGTGCGATATGACACTCCTGGTATCGGGGCACAGCCTCCCCTATATTGGTCCACCAACGATTTGCTTAGCTTCGTCGGATAAGTAATCTGAGTCATTGTGTTGAAAGGTCATTTTTGGGTGGAATAACACTCTTAGTTGGGACTTGGGACCTTGGAGGGGATCGAATAGACAACTAAATGGAAGACCTAACTTCTGATGTTATTGACCTTGTAATGAAGGGTTACGTCTCTTCGTGTGAAAGGTTGTGTTGTCTCCCACGTGGAAGATCATTACCAATTTTGGTCAAATAGAAATTGATTATCGTTTCCTTCATAGCCGACGTCGTAGAGCCATTAACACGTCGGATATTCGTGAAGTCAGACGTGGTAGACCATTATCAACTATGGTCAAACATATATAAATTTGAAACGTCGGATCAGTAGGAAATTTCTTGTTTGTCGACATGTTCACGTTTTCAGATTCTCATGGCAATAAAATTGTGAACATTTTTAAAAAAGATGGACGTCTTTCCTTTGGTTGTTCTTTGTTTATTTTTGCAAATAAGTCATACTGGTCCTTTTGAAATGTTAGACCATCCAGAAACAACACAGATTTAATACAACTGTAATCCAATGTCATTCAAGAATGAAATCGGAATCGCAATAGAGTCCAAATTTTGTAGGCTAGATAATCTGGAGTCAATCCAGATTTAATACAACAGAATTCCAGCATCATACCATGTCGGATTCGTTCACGCAGACGTGATAAACTAACCCTTATCATGTCGGATATTAGTGACATTTGACATTGTTGGTCACAATTATATAAATTGGTTGTGAATTACACTTCTGTGCAGTGGGTCTGAATCTGGAAAAAAAACGAACAAAAATCAAAATTGATTACGGTCGACCACGTCGGCTATTCGTGAAGTCTGACGTGGTAGATTATTATCAATTGTGGTATATTTAGGCGTTTGAGCTTCGAAAACTGATCAGCGGGGAACGACCGTTGAGCATCAAAAACTGGGCATATCATTTATACATGAAACAACACATCTTAAAGGAAATTTAATGCGAAAAGACTTTTCGGTCTTTGAAAGAGATTCGGTTTCTACATAAGGCATACGAGTATTTTGAAACGAACACATGTTATCAAGGAACAAATGTGCGTCCAGATGAGTGAAAAGTCAGTCCAGAGTAATTCCAAAGTCTATCGTATGTGTGGAACAAACGAACATCGCAGATGATGTAAGGAGTTAGAGGTTGTGGAGTCGTCAATAATGTTCTACCGGTGGAGAATGACGAATTACATGGACGACTGGAAGACCTCGATGCAAACTGGAAACCCGGTCACATTCAAGACAACCGGTGTAGCCCTTGCAGAACCATTCTTAGAATTGAAGGACCACAAGGAGCAATGATGTCAGTTGGTAGAGGACTTCATGTCGAATTATCCCCTCCCTTTGGAGCTAACAAATCTAAAACGTCGGATCAGTAGGAAATTTGTTGTTTGTCAACATGTACTCCTTTTCAGATTTGCTTGGCAATAAAATTGTGAACGGTTTTAAAAAAGTTGGACGTCTTTCCTTTGGTTGTTCTTTGTTTATTTTGAAATAAGTCATACTGGACATTTTGAAACGTGAGACCATCCACAAACAACACATATTTAATACAATTGTAATCAAATGTCGTTCCAGAATGCAATCGGAATCGCAACAGAGTCCAAATTTTGTAGGTTAGATAATCTGGAGTCAATCCAGTTTTAACAACAGTATTCCAGCATCATACCACGTCAGATTAGTTTCAGAAGGGGTGATATGATGCCTTAGCATGTGAATAATTTCAAAAAAATCATAAATTAAACCTTTCACGTCGGGCGACGTGAACGCCGACGTGGCCGACTCTCTGCCATGTCGGTGTCGTAAAGTCGGACGTCCTAGGGGCAACGTGGTAGACCAACTTTCCAACAGTTCCACGCTGGATATTCGTGAGGTCTGACGTGGTAGATTATTATCAATTTTGGTATATTCAGGCGTCTGAGCTTCGAAAGCTGATCAACGGGGAACGACCGTTGAGCATCGAAAACTGGACATAGCATTTATACATGAAACAATACATCTTAAAGGGAATTGAATGTGAAATGACTTTTCGGTGTTTGAAAGAGATTTGGTTTCTACATAAGGCATACAAGTATTTTGAAATGAACACATGTTATCAAGTAAGAAACATGAGTCCAGATGAGTGAAGAGTCAATCCAGAGTAATTCTGGAGTCTATCGTATGTGTTCAACAAACAAACATCGCAAACGATGTAAGGAATTGGAGGTTGTGGAGTCGTCCATAATGTTCTACCGGTGGAGAATGATGAACTACGTGCAGGACTGGAAGAGCACGATGCGAACTGGAAACCCAGTCGCATACAAGACAACCGGTGTAGCCCTTGCAGAACCTTTCTTAGAATTGAAGGACCTCAAGGAGAAACGACGCCGGTTGGTAGAGGACTTCATGTCGAATTATCCCCTCCCTTTTGGAGCTAACAAATCTGAAATGACGGATCAATAGGAAATTTGTTGCATGTTTGTCGACATGTACTCCTTTTCAGATATGTTTGGCAATAAAATGAAAGGAATGTGTTCTAAAAGTTTTACTTTTAAATGTCAATTATTATGAATTGAATGAGAAATCATTTTGTTCCTTGTTTATGTTATTCGTCTTTTAGAAGTGTTAAGGAAGAGGCTCTTGGTCCTTAACCGTGGAGCTCTAAAAGATAATGGTTTACATAAAAACAAAAGATATTCGCAATCATGGTAATTAACATGGTACATTAATTACCGAGTTAAGATTGTCGTATTGGTCGTAGATCATTGTAGCTCTACAAGTGAGTGACAACACGGGTACACAAAAGAGGAAAATACTACTTTTGCATACTGAATAGACCTAATAAGTAAAACATTATAGAATTGTGTTTTCTGTGTCATTAATGTTTTACTGTGTCCTTGGTCCTTTGATATGAGACTTATATCCGATCACTTAAGAAATGCTTGATTAGACTAGTGTCTTGAGATATCGATAAGTGTAGTGTAAAGGCATTGGTTGGTTAAGTATGACTTTTGTTGGAGAAGATAGTTAGTCAAAAGATTATCATTGCCCCTCTTAATTGAGTGATGATATTAGTGGGCCTCTTGATAAAGCGAAGTTATAATGTGCACAATGTGATTTGAGTTAAGTCACATATTTATAACTAGCTTAAAGAGATCAAGAAATGAATACTAATACAAAGATGACACAATACTACTTTGTGTGTATTCTTAATATCATGAGGCAAGGGACGGACACAAGTGGTGCACTCCATCACTAAAATGGATCGGGTTTTGGTTCGAGTGGAATTAAGACATCTAACTAATTGGGAGCTATAATGTGTAGCTAGATACCGCTTATAGCTTGTGATATTAAGCTCTTAATATCACTACCAACTTAGTTTAGATCCTCCCATAGGTCACACCACAAAACTGGGAAACAAGAAATGGGGATTTTGAGTTCATAAGGTGTGTCGGGTTTCATGTAGAAAATATGACACATGGGATGAACAAGCAAAATCAAAATTATGTTGTGATTAATAACATAATTAGAATCTAAATTAAATTCATATGTGATGTAAATATTATGGGGTGTAATGATTTATCATTACATAGGATAATATGTTACATAAGTTGTGAACTTACTACTAATCCCGAAATATCAAATTTTGTAGGGGTTAAACCAAAATTTGACCAGTCTGCAGTATTGTGCAAAAACGGTCAACCGCTAAACGGTAAACGGTCGACCGAATGTTGCACGGTCGACCGGATGTGTCTCGACCGATAACAGAGAATTTCGTCTGTTCGTTTTCGGTCGACCGAGTGTATCGGTCGGTCGACTGAACATTGCGATGAATTTTTTTTGTTACGAACGGTCGACCGAATTTATTAACGGTCGACCGAAACATGGTCTAAACGGTCGACGGAACTTCCAAACGGTCGACCGGTTCAGACGGTTTTATGCAGAATTAATTTAAGAATTAATTAGATCATGCATGGAATTGGTCCATAACTGATTTAATTCGTGGCTGAGATTATTTGTTAGCAAATAATGGATGGTTAGATGGAAGTTTGCATGAAATCATGGGCAAGAGGTTGCACATGAATAGGTAATTTGGAGAGAACTTATAAATACAAGTTTATCTCATTACCTTATTAATTAATTCATTATCTTCTTGTGCAAACATCTCTCTCCTTAATTCTCCACGAATTTCCTTAATTCTTGAGTTTAGTTTTAGTTTTCAGAGATCTTCTTCTCAAGGGAACTAAAGAGGGGTTAGTAGTTAGATTCTAAACCGTATTGGAGATTGAGAGGCTAGCTCTTCTCTCTCCGATATTGTTTAGAGTTTGGTGAATACTCAGGGGCATCCGGCGCAGCGACAAACACCCTCAACGTCTCCGGATCATCAAGAAGTTTTAGAGAACTTCTAGGTATGAAATTCGGAGCCCATGTTTGTTTTAATAAAATCTTGAAACTAGTTATTGAAACAAACTGATGCATGCATGAAACAAATCATAGAAAATTGTAATTGATCCTTATTGTGCATAAAATTTTCGAAAATATATATGTGCAATTAAACTAGAAATCCTACATAAAATTGTGAACATTTTTAAAAAAGTTGGACGTTTTTCCTTTGGTTGTTCTTTGTTTATTTGCAAATAAGTCATACTGGTCTTTTTGAAACGTGGAAACAACACAGATTTAATACAACTGTAATCCAATGTCATTCCAGAATGAAATCGGAATCGCAACAGAGTCCAAATTTTGTAGGTTAGATCATCTAGAGTCAATCCAGATTTAATAGAACAGAATTCCAGCATCATATCACGTCGGATTGGTTCATGCAGACGTGATACACTAACCCTTCCACGACAGTTTAACTAAAGGCCGATGTGGTAAGGTTACACTACCATGTCGACTTAGTTTTCAGACGACGTGATAGGGGACGGAACCGACGTGGTAGTGTATGAATAATTAAAAAAATCATAAACTAACCTTGCCACGTCGGTCAATGTAAACACCGGCGTGGAAGACACCTTACCACGTCGAATTCTAGGACTAACGTGGCAGGGTGTTGGAAAATGCACCATTCCGCGTCGGCCATTGAAACGTCGACGTGGTAAAATCTCTACCACGTCGGTTTAGTAAAGTGCGATGTGCTAGGGTCGACGTTGTAGTCCAACTTTCCAGCAGTGCAATCATCCTTTATTTATATTTTTTGTGGTCATTGCAATACCATGAACTGCTAAAGGTCGTCCGCGAATTACTTAAATCGTCCCCGCCAATTACCATTTTGTCTTTCTCTCCTTTCTACTTATTTCCTCTTTTCATTCCACTCTCCCACCACCAATCTCTCTTCATTTTCCTCCCAACATCAAATTTCAACCACAAAAAATGTCTCGGAGAGCAGGAAATGCACTAGCGGACGCATCATTAGATTCGATTACGGTAAAATTTCTATATCTAAAAAATATATTTGAGGGAGGCATCATGGGAGGTGTCCACCAGAGACGCCTCCTCTAATTTTTTTTAAATTAGTTAGTAAGTGGTAATTAATTATTAATAATTAGTAATTTTGTAAATTTAGTAACGTAATTTTATTTAACGAAATTTTATTTCTAAAATGTAATTAATAGTCATCAAGTTACTGTATAGGAAAAGGAAAATCAATACCATTTCGCTCTGTGAGACCTTATGAAGATGATTCATGTCCTCGTCATACACAAGTCGTGGTACATCTGCTTCAGTTAAGAGGGAGGGGGAGAGTTTACGTCATCATCAGACACATAATGACTTGTTTGATGATGAGGACGTTTTCAACGATGAGGGGTGGTATGGGTTCGAGTTGTAGCGGGAGGAGGAGTATGATAGAGGACGGGGGTGACGTGGTAGTTCTTTTGCTGCAGAGTATATAGTTCAGAAGTGCAGAAATGGTAGGTTTGTGAGTGGAGATACCATCTCGTGCACTCTGGATGCCCAAACTCACAAAAAGAGGAGGGTTGATGATGATTTTTGGATCGTGACTGATATGATGCTCGATGGTCCTATAGATGAGAGCGTAATTCCTAGTTTCGGGGGCCACATCACTGGACGCATTTCGGCGGGCGAGGATCGGAAGGTTTTGAAGTGCCATAATCAAAATAGAGCATGTACTACACTACATAGTTGGCGGTCAGTTTTGAGTGCCGATATCATGGAGACCATTGCTGCTAACAGATTAGGTCACTTGCCTTGGAGCATGTTCACTCACATTGACATGCAGTTGATATCTGCATTTGTGAAGAGGTGGCAACCTGACACAAACTCTTTCCACCTGCCTTTCGGAGAGATGACGATCATACTGCATGACGTGGTCCAGATCCTACGCATTCCTGTTGAGGGTTGTATGGTCGGTGCTTAGGCATTGACGATTGAGTTGAAGGATTATGTAGTCGAGCTACTCGGAGTGACTGTTGCTGGCATTAAAAAGGATAGCCCCTATTGGAGTAGCGGTGGTGTTACCATTTACTCTGTTGATGAGCTTTGTAGACGCTGACATTCTCCGCAGGTCGATGACACGTAGTTGACTACATACCTCTTGTTATTGCTCGGATGCGTCTTGTTTTTTGACAAGAGTGGTTGTAGGGTCAGACCACGTGACATATTGGAGGCTAGGGACCCGGATACCGTTGGTGAGTACTCATGGGGGTTGGCGACGTTGGCATACCTATATCTCCAGTTGGGGATAGCTAGTCGTACTGATTATGGAGGTATTACGGGTGTTCTTACGTTGCTGCAGGCTTGGATATATGAGTACTTTCCTCCTTTCCGTCCTGCATCAGGAGGGGAAAATCATTGAGTCAGGTTATTCTCGTTCGCATATGTGGACCGTCCGGAGCGAGGATAAGGGCGTAGAGCGACTACGTTCCATTCATAGACGGATAGATCAGACGACAGCATCGCAGATATAAGACTCTATATTATTTGCATTTGTTTTGTATTATTATTAACATGTCAATGTTTAGGTGCAGTGGTTACCATATGGTCTTGACCTTGTTGCGGAGGTGCCGAGAACCTCATTGATGGGTGGTTATATTTGTTATCGGGATATCATCGAGCCTTATATGCCTGATCGCGTCTTGCGTCAGATGGAATACGTTCAAGTGATCCCAATTGACATCCCGACGACAGAGCATGCAGTGTAGTCTGAGAGTTCGACGACGTACAACCTGAGGTACCCGTTTCGACCGCAGAATCGATTTGGCGTACATTTCCGAGAGGAGCCCAACTTGATCTTGCACAAGGAATCTCATGCAAAGTCAGAACAATGCACCCACAACAAGTTTTAACTTCATGCATAAGAAGTACCTCATGGCAAGACCTATCATTTACAACACTAACCTAGGTGATTAATATGAGCAATGCAAGGTTGTTATTAAGATACTTAGACAAGCATGGAGTGTACCTAAGCTATGGCAGAAACCATCAAGTAAGGTTCTTAATAATTCAAGCAAGCATACTAATATTTCTCACAAAACATTCATATTAAGCATTCATACCACCTACATAACATGTACATACATCTACTCCACCCCCAAAGGGGATGGAACTACTCACTACTCATTACACTAACTATATTAACAAAAGAAAGCATAATACTGAAATGAAAGTTAACTAAGAAAGCAAGAAGTATTAAAGAAGCTTAAAAGGAAATGAAAGACTAAACAAACATACACAAATTAAAAGACAAGATTAAAAGAAACTAGAAGAATTATTTTATTAACAAATGACTCACATTGAAGGTGACATTCTTCTCCACCTTGACTTTTTGCTTCAAGGCTCACTCCTTAGTAGAGAGAATGCCACCAAGCAATAGGTAATTACAATGGAAGGTGAAGAGTTCTATTTATAAGCATGGAAAAAGCTAATCTGGGACAATCCCCCGATGTGGGACTAAACCAATACCACAAATAGCCTAAACAAACCATAATACACGTCCAGGAGAAAACTTATCGGATCTGGAATGATCCAGACCACCAATTGGCGGCCTATAGGATCCAGATCCGTCTGGATTTGTTGGTGGGCTTTTCTTGAAGTGTGTCTTGGTCTTGGATGCATCTACTCGGTCTGTTGGAGCTCCGACCCGAATCGAATTGCCAAATTACTCCCCATGATGGTGTGGAGTTCCCTGTTTTGCTCTTAGGTCCTTCGGTCTTACGATCAGGTCCTTCTCCATTGCATCTCAGTCCCTAGGTCTCACAATTAAGTCTTTTTTTCCTGCTTTTGGGTCCTTTCATGGCTCTTCTCTTCAAACCTCTTTATTCCTGAAAACTAAACATCAAACTCGTCACGTAGCATTGCTTAGGTGTAATATAATGGATATAAGATACAAATATGAGCATGAAATGATGTCAATCACCGACCAACACATATACGCATCTTTCAACGTAGACACAAGTTTATTATACTCCTTCTCTGAAGTAGAAAGTATGACTTTCCTCCACTTGTCACACTTAAAATTTTCTACTAACTGTTTGTTCTTGCCGAATGAGTTGTATGCGTACTTGTATATGTCTTTGTTAATATGTCACGTGCAAAGAAAATGAGCAGAGTTAGGAAATACCTCTCTCACTGGTCGCATGGCCTAACTCCCGATCCATTATGATTGCGATAGGGCTGACAGTACCGCATAATAAATCTCTTAACTTCTCCAATACCCAATGATAACTGATTGACATCATTTCATGCTTATATTTGTATCTTATATCCATTATCTTTCACCTAAACAATGCTATGTCACGAGTTTTATGTTTAGTTTTCAGGAATAAATAGGTTTGAAGAGATGAAGGATAAAAGGACCCAAAAGCTGGGAAAAAGGACTGAATTGTGAGATTTGGGGACCAAGATGCAAGGAAGAAGGACCTGATTGCAAGACAGAAGGACCTAAGAGCAAAACAGAATACTCCTCACCATCATGGGGAGTATTTTGGCAATTCTATTCGGGTCGGAGCTCCAACATGCAAACTAGATGCATCAAATACCAACAAAGCCTTCCAGAAAAGCCCACAAGAAATTCCAGAGCGATCCGGACACTGTAGACCGCTAATTGGCGGTCACTTTTGGCCCAAATGCGCTCAAATTTCTCCAGCACATGTATTAGAGGATGTTTAGGCTATGTGTGGTATCTGTTTAGTCCCACATCGGGGGATTGTCCCGGATTAGCTTTTTCCATGCCTATAAATAGAACTCTTCACCTCCTTTTGTAATCACTCCATATTTTAAGTGGTTATTCTTCCTACTAGAAGTGAGGCCTTGAAGCACACACTAAAGTAGGAGGATGCTACTTTTAATGTGAGTCATTTTATCAATAAAGTTTTGTGTTTCTTTCATTGTTTGTTTATGCTTCTTTTATTGTTTGTGCATGTTTTAGTTTAATCGTCTTTTACTTCTAGCTTAGTTTTAATATGCTTTCTTTGCTTAGTTTAATAATTAGTGTAATGCTTAGTGAGTAGTTTCATCCCCTTTGGGGGGTGGAGTAGATGTACATACATGCATTAGAGAATGGGATGAATGCTTTATATTTGATGTGTTGATAAAACATGAATGTATGCTTGCTTGTTTAGGATAGAATTTATAACTTGATGAGTTTTGCCAAAATGATTAGACACCTCTCATGCTTGTTTAGGTTCTGAAATAAACAACTTGCATATGTAAATGTTAATCAACTAAGTTGGTGAATAGATTGATAGGTTTTGCCATAACATTTAGACACTTCTTATGTTTGATAAACACCACCTTCACGTGCTTAAAGAATGTATTCTACACCCACCTCTTTGCATGTGTGCACTCACTCCACCCCTTAGGGGTTTTCCCATTTCTGTATTCCAGCATTCTTCTTTTGTTCTTAGCTTAGTTGTCATTTCATTGTTTGTTTCTTTCGTTCGCATTTCATACTTCTTAGAGTAGTTTAGTGTAGAGTAGCGTAACCAACTCTCTTCTCCAGTTTTTCGCCACTTGATTTCGTGCAAACAAGAGGCTGCTCACCTCCCTGAGGACGACCCGTACTTGCCACCGCTTCATCGCGGCCGTGCACTTGCGGTTTAAATAAAACGTTCAACAAGTTTTTGGCGCCGTTGCCGGGGAGGTGCCAGTCCAGACTCTTGTTTGGACGATTCGAGTGGATTTAATTTTTGTTTTGTAGTTTTGCTTTGTTTCAGGAGACGTGGAGTGGTCAGGAGGAGCACCTGGAGAAATTTTGAAGCAAGCTGGGCACTGTAGACCGCCAATCAGCGGCCTGAGACCGCCAATTGGCGGTCTGGTAAGCTCAGCTCGCTCTCGTATTTCTTTGGTTGGTTTTCATAATTGATGTAGTGATCTGGGATTTAATTTGGCATGTTTTGACTTATAGTGTGTTCCCAGATCCATAATCAACCTCCTTTAAGCAACTTGGACCCTAAAACTCAAAGCAAAAGATTAGGCATTCTTTTTGTTTAGGCCATGCATCATGTATGTGACTTAGGCACTTAGATTGTCTTTTATCTTAGCTTTATTTTCTGTTGCTGAGAGCTGGCGTGAGGTACGCATCTTCTACTCTCATTCATGCATTTCGTATGAACATGCATTAGTTAGTAGGAAGTGCATTGCAACAAGTGTGAGTTGAGCGTTGTTTGGAGTGTTGATTGCTAGATTTAGGACTCCAAAACGCTACTAAGGAGGGGCTGTCCCGTAAAAGATAAGGTGGGGGATTTCATCACCCTTTCCTTCGCCCCCAAAACCACACTAATCAAGAGCCTAATTTTAAAATCAAGTAGACATTGGCCCTAAGGATCTTGGACGCATTAGGAGAGTGATCCGGTCCCGACCGTCATGACCTGATCGGCGTTGCCCACTTTGTCGATAGTAGGAGAGACGATATCCCCGGATCTTGGCTCACTTGCTGGGCTTTGTGGTCCTCGTTGTAGGGAGGTGAGGCGTGTTGAGGCCGTGTGACCTCGCAGTTAGGCGTCGTCTAGCTGTAAGGACCTATAGCGACCTTAGGATTGCTTGAGCCTTGTTTGCTTGTGTGCTTCTACCTGTACCCATCCGCCGTAGCATAAGGACTTCTTCCTTTCTCTCCTGAGTCATTCCTTCTCTCCTGTGTTCCCCCGTCTTCTCCCCTACGTACATTCTTTGAAGAAAAAAAAGAGTTGTGGTTTGTGTGTGCACCTTTGTGCATGCTTTCGTGGACACGAGACGAGAGTGGTCGTTTGACGAGTAGCGTTGTCAATCCGGCTTCGGTCATCGATTTCTCGACACCTTCCTCCTCTCGTGTCGCACGTAGTTCGGGTCCAATGGCTGCTAATTTCCGTGAGGAGGAGCAGTTGCTGGACCCGCCTGTTCCACCTGTGCTTCCAGTTGTCGTTCCCATACCTCTTCGTGATCGATGCTACCCGAGCCGTACCGCTCTACCCTCATGCATCGTATTAGCAGAGGCTAATGGGAACCATTTTGAGGTTAAGCCTCAATTCATTTCCATGCTCCCTCATTTCACTGGGAAAGGTGACCCCTATATCTTTCTCAGGGAATTTGAGGAGGTTTGTGCTATGTTCAAGCTGCAACAACTTAGCACAGACTCCATCCATCTTAGGCTCGTTCCTTTTGCACTAAAGGATGACGCCAAGAAGTGGTTGTACAGCAACCAGGCAAATTCCTTTAGGACTTGGGATGAGTTTCAATCTGCATTCCTCAAGAAGTACTTTCCTAATCATCGGACTCAAAAATTGAGGAACGAAATCAATTCGTTCTATCAACATGAGACCGAACCATTTCATGCATATCTTGAGAGGTTCAAAGAGCTACTATCCTCGTGCCCTCACCATGGCATTGAGTTGTGGCGTCTTTGTCAGATTGTGTATGAGGGTCTTCACATCCCGTCCAGAACGCTCCTTGAGTCCATGTGTCAAGGAGAGTTCTTGGGAAAGGATGAAAGGGAGGCATGGGCCTTCCTAGAAGAACTCTCTGAGAAAACCATGCAGTGGGAGAGTGTGAGGGAACCACCTGCATCATCTAGTATAGGAGCGAGGATCGTGAATGCAAACTCGACTAGATCGGGTGCCGCATTTGCTATGGATACCACTACGGCCACCGAGGCACGCATGGCGGCCTTAATGCGCCGTATGGATTCGATTGAGCTCCAAAACCGCCAAAGTGCACCTCACATGTCCACATCTGGTCCAGTTCCTTGTCATTCATGTGGTAGGATAGGTCATGTAGAGAACGAGTGTGAGTCCATTCCTCCTGAGATGGAGCGTGTCAACGCCATCTATGACAAAGCTAGGAATGACCCATACTCATCATCTTATAACCCTGGATGGAGGAACCACCCCAATTTTTCATGGAACCAAAATAATGCCCCGGGTGGTCCTTCAAACTCCTCTAGACCACCTTACCAATCACACCAAGCTCCCATGTATGCACATTCCTATCAGCCACCCCAAGCGCAAACCACCAATCCATCGGGTTTCCCAAATTCCAATAATATGGAAACCCGATTCAATTCGCTTGAGACCTTGACTCGTGGACTTGAAAACTCAATGAAAAATTTTATGTCTACCACAAGTCAAGTTCTCACTTCAAATCAGCAGACCATGAAATCTCTAGAGCTTCAGATTGGCCAATTGGCTCAGTCTGTACATGAAAGAGAGAGAGGGTCTTTTCCTAGCCAGCCTGAGGCTAACCCCCGTGTGTACCAGCAACAACACATGCAAAATGAGAATGTGGTACCTCGGGGGAGGCAAGTGAACCATGTGGAGGAACCTGTTCACCATGTCAATTCCATTGTGACCTTAAGGAATGGAAAACAGGTTGACAATCACATTTCCTTGCCACACCCACCACCATCTATGCAGCCCCTCAGTGGGAATGGTGGTGAAGAAGAAGCTGAGGGTGAGGGTAATACACCAAAACTTTCTTCTCAGGCACAGCAGAAAACCTACCTGCCAAAAGTTCCATATCCAAGTAGGTTAAACAAAAAGCAGAGTGACAACATGGACAAGATATTAGAGGTATTTAAGCAAGTGAAGGTTAACATCCCCTTGTTGGATGTCATCCAACAAATACCTCAATATGCCAAAGTGTTGAAGGATCTTTGCACAACCAAGAGGAAGACCAATGTTCCTAAGAAAGCATTCTTGGCTGCAAATATCAGCTCACTTTTGTCCAATCCCACCTACACAAAATACAAGGACCCTGGGTGTCCTACTATTCAGTGTACGATAGGGGACACTAGATTGAGCAATGTTTTGCTTGATTTAGGCTCAGCGGTCAACCTCCTCCCATTCTCTGTTTATCAACAGTTGAACTTGGGAGAATTAAAACCAACTAAGATCACCCTCCAATTGGCAGATAGATCCATTCATATTCTCATGGGGATTATCGAGGATGTGCTTATCAAAGTTGGAGATTTTATATTTCCAGTCGATTTTGTTGTCCTCGATACCAATCCTGTTGCGAACACCCACTCTCAAATACCTTTGATTTTGGGTAGACCATTTCTGGCAACCTCCAATGCTTTGATTAATTGTAGAAATGGTCTCATGAAGCTCTCATTTGGTAACATGAGTGCCGAGTTTCATGTGTTCAACTCTGGTAGGCAACAGGAACCCATGGATGAACCTTTAAATCTAAATCTCATCCGCCAATTGGAGAAAGCACCACAAAATCAACGAACACCCCTAACCCCAATGCAACCCATTGAGAATGTTCGTGGGCCCAGCGAAGACTCATTGCCTGTCTTTGCAATACAACAGAGTGAGCTGGCCTCGAACATGAATGTCCAAAGGGAGTGTTCGTTGCATGATTCAGTTGAGAGTACTAGTGAGAGTGAGACACCTCACCATATGCCTATACCAGAAGGTGTCTCTACCTCATGTCTCATGGCCATTGAGTCATTTGAGCTTCATATTGACTCCAACAAGGACCCACCTATGACCGAGCTTATGCTTGATGATCTAAACGATGGTGGGAGGTCCTTGTTGGATGACTTGGGGAGAAGCCCCATTCTTAGTGATGCAGGTCTGCTGCATCCATCGAATGAGCTTGAGGAACTCATTCTGATGCACCCACCTATTGGTTGGAGGGTTTTCTTCGATGAGCAATTAAACCCTAGTGAGGCAACACAACTTCATTCTTGGATGCCCACGCCCAACCAATATCATGAGGGGTTCAAGCCTTTCAGCTTTGACCTTTCACCCTTCAAGACACCTCAGAGTACCAGTGAAGTTTGCCCATCTCGGCAAGTCTCTGGTCCTCAAAACATGATGTTCTCATTTGATGTTCCTTGACCAAATGATTATGAGAATATCTTGGTTGATGTATATATCTTGTATAAAAAAACACAAAAAGAAGAAAAAAAAACAAAATAATAAAAGACTCCTTCAGTGAGCATCGATTGTTGTGGGCCCCAACCCTTGTGTACTTGGGCCCCAATTTCTTCACGTATTTATCTCCCTTCTTCAGCTTCTCATAGGTTTTGAGGGAATTTGGGTTTGTGTCCATCAACATGACCCTGAACGTCCCTTTGTACTTCATGTTGGTGAGATCTTTCCTTTTTCATGCATGTATCCATGTAGTATCTTGTTCACATTCATTGAGGACAATGCATGAAGTAGGTGTGGGGGGTGTTTTACGTGTGTACATAGTCGAGTCTTTTTCCTTTGGTTTTATTTTCTTTTGTTTGTACTGCTAGGGTCATGTTAGTGTGTCGCATTTAACATTGATATATCTGCTTGCCATGATCCTTGGGTGACTTGTCTTCTTTTGCTTGCCTAGTGCTTTAAAATTTTCACATTTCTTTCAAAATCTTCATGTGTTTGTGAAAGAAAATGTTTTTGTGGGTTTTACGTGTGTTTAGCATGTGCAAAACCGTTGAGAGGCAAAGTAAAAAGAAAGCTCCCAAAATTGTCTTGAACTTGATGCATTAGGATTTCTAGTTTACTGGCTTTAGGTCTTATCGAGTCGTTAGGATGCACCCCGGTTTTCCCTCGGGGGGCGTGTAATCATAGGGTTTCAGTACTCAAACATTTAAAGAAGTCCACCCTGAACCTAGTGAGTCAAATAATTCGTGTCTGTTAGTATAAGGAAGTTTGTCGTAGGCAAGGGCCCTTAATCTCTTTTTGTGAAACTTAAGTGTAGGGGTTTTGGTTCCCATGTATATAAATAAGTGGTGTTCTCTCTTCTCGCACGGCTCCTATCACTCGGGAAAGTAGGTCTGAGGGGACTTTGTGCCTGGTGCTTTCGAGTCATCTGACTTGGGATGCACCGACCGAACTCCCGTTACACGGGTGGTAGGGATCGCCCTATGTGGAGATTTGTGGGAAGGTGTACGTGATAGTGTAAGTCCTCATAGGCAATGATGCACGAAACCTGACCCTGGGAGAATCAAACACCAACCAATAAAATGCTCCAATGAAAAAAAAATGAAAAAAAGAAGAAAAAAAAGAGTCAAATAAGAACCAAAATGGACTTTACACATTGTATCACATTCAGAAGTTAAGGTTGCCCATGTCTTTCACTCAAGTCCTTAACTAACTTTCACAAATAACTCATTAGGCTAGGTGTGTGGACCGATTACATTTATAGAGTCGACCCGTAGTATTACAACGTCCCATGATCGACAAAATGACTCCAACGAGTCGTGTAGCTAGATTGATTAATGCATCTTGTTCGGATTTTGTGGGTATATCCGCTGAAAACCCTCAGGAGACAACACTCCTCCTCCTTGGCGACAAGGAGGTTTAACGGCTTGTTGCACATGCTAAGTGCAACCGTGATTCCTATGAAAGTGAGTTAGGATTTCTAGTTTTTTCGTATGCTTTTCTCTTTCTTTGTTTTGCTCGGGACTAGCAAAAGTTAGGTGTGGGGGTATTTGATTGACATCATTTCATGCTTATATTTGTATCTTATATCCATTATCTTTCACCTAAACAATGCTATGTCACGAGTTTTATGTTTAGTTTTCAGGAATAAATAGGTTTGAAGAGATGAAGGATAAAAGGACCCAAAAGCTGGGAAAAAGGACTGAATTGTGAGATTTGGGGACCAAGATGCAAGGAAGAAGGACCTGATTGCAAGACAGAAGGACCTAAGAGCAAAACAGAATACTCCTCACCATCATGGGGAGTATTTTGGCAATTCTATTCGGGTCGGAGCTCCAACATGCAAACTAGATGCATCAAATACCAACAAAGCCTTCCAGAAAAGCCCACAAGAAATTCCAGAGCGATCCGGACACTGTAGACCGCTAATTGGCGGTCACTTTTGGCCCAAATGCGCTCAAATTTCTCCAGCACATGTATTAGAGGATGTTTAGGCTATGTGTGGTATCTGTTTAGTCCCACATCGGGGGATTGTCCCGGATTAGCTTTTTCCATGCCTATAAATAGAACTCTTCACCTCCTTTTGTAATCACTCCATATTTTAAGTGGTTATTCTTCCTACTAGAAGTGAGGCCTTGAAGCACACACTAAAGTAGGAGGATGCTACTTTTAATGTGAGTCATTTTATCAATAAAGTTTTGTGTTTCTTTCATTGTTTGTTTATGCTTCTTTTATTGTTTGTGCATGTTTTAGTTTAATCGTCTTTTACTTCTAGCTTAGTTTTAATATGCTTTCTTTGCTTAGTTTAATAATTAGTGTAATGCTTAGTGAGTAGTTTCATCCCCTTTGGGGGGTGGAGTAGATGTACATACATGCATTAGAGAATGGGATGAATGCTTTATTTTTGATGTGTTGATAAAACATGAATGTATGCTTGCTTGTTTAGGATAGAATTTATAACTTGATGAGTTTTGCCAAAATGATTAGACACCTCTTATGCTTGTTTAGGTTCTGAAATAAACAACTTGCATATGTAAATGTTAATCAACTAAGTTGGTGAATAGATTGATAGGTTTTGCCATAACATTTAGACACTTCTTATGTTTGATAAACACCACCTTCACGTGCTTAAAGAATGTATTCTACACCCACCTCTTTGCATGTGTGCACTCACTCCACCCCTTAGGGGTTTTCCCATTTCTGTATTCCAGCATTCTTCTTTTGTTCTTAGCTTAGTTGTCATTTCATTGTTTGTTTCTTTCGTTCGCATTTCATACTTCTTAGAGTAGTTTAGTGTAGAGTAGCGTAACCAACTCTCTTCTCCAGTTTTTCGCCACTTGATTTCGTGCAAACAAGAGGCTTCTCGCCTCCCTGAGGACGACCCGTACTTGTCACCGCTTCATCGCGGCCGTGCACTTGCGGTTTAAATAAAACGTTCAACAATAACTACGCTCAATCTCATCCTTCATAATTGCATAACCGATAAGGAAGTTCATGTTTGTTGGTGTCACCCCAACCATCTCGAACAAAGGTATATTGTACTTGTTCATTTTGTCCATCGAATCTATGCAAATTACCGAAGGGTATGTACATAACGTCTTAACTGACGTTGGATGTGCCAAGAATGCGTGGCTGACAACATTAGTTTCTTCATCGGCCATAATCTAATGCAAGTACCGATACTGCACTACATGATGCAGAAACTACTTAGTGGAGTTCTTGCCTACAGAGTTCACCCTCCTCATGTAATCTCTACAGTTATAAATGTGTCTCTGATTCGGATTGTCCTCTGGGAATTTCTCATTTACGACCAACAAGATGTTACGCGGTTTCGCTTGTGCCTTAGTCATATCACGAACAATTTTCTTAGCCCCAGGACTAAGATCTCTGATTTGTTGGTGACCCTCTGGATAAACAACAAGGTTGTGGTTGTGCTGACCATTTGAATTATCAGTAACTACGAACCATTCATCACGCTACAGTCGCTCCACCACCTTTATAAAAAAAGTCATCCGCAACCCTTCCTTTTGGTGTTCTTCCGTACTGCGATATCCATATCTCGGGTTTTCATTTCCTTTCTGCGATCGCATCTCATATAACAATTTGTCCGACCATCGCGTTGTGGTTTATAGGAGCATACCACACAAAAAAGTCAGCTCCGATGGCAACTTGTTTCACCCATTTTATAGCATCCTCGCATTCTGGAAATACTTTCTGACTTACAAAAAGCTCATTGTAATTCACCCGTCACCACCAAAATCTTGCAACGGAACCTGAAATAATTTGAAATAACACACCGTATAAATTCAAGATTTAAAAAAATAACCCAAGCGTCTGAAAAAAGGCCCTAAATACGGGGGCGTCTTGATGTGAACTCGGCATTACCAGTGTCGAATTCAATTTGAAATCATGTTCTCGTGACAGATCACTTCGAGAGATATAGGGTGTTCCCGCAATAAAAACTAAACTGAACTCGGCATCACAAGTGTCATGTGTCACCACGTGGTGGCAGCAGATTTAGTGTGAAAAATATATTTTCAGTAGGTTTATTTTCGTAATTTTTTTTAAAAAAATTCTTTATTAAACTGTTATGATTTTCACAAACCTTATTCGTTTATTTATTAAACGGTTATGATATTTATTCGTTTATTTATTAAACGGTTATGATATTTACAAATCGTGATTCCAGTGTTATTTCGGTTACGTCTGGAATGAGTTGTATAATCGTAGCAATTCGTACGAGGTGAGATGTCTGTTCCAAGAAATAAAAAACGGATGACCGGAATATTCTAAGTTTCTAACAGTTTCAATTAATAATTAAAATAATCTGAAATATCTACCAATATACTCCAACATCCGTACGACAGACTTGCTTTTGACTGACGTCAAACCAAAAAAGAAAAAAACAAAGACAAAACAGAGAGCTGTCAGTTCCGTTGGGAAGGACTTGGGCACAAACAAAAAGCCCGAAACACCTCCCTCTTTTCCTCCCAACCAAATCCGAATCTCCTCCAAATCCACACAACCACAACCACCACTCCGACACCGACCCCCGGAGGCGGAAGGAGTTAATGGGGATGTACATCGTCTCGGTGGCCGTCGTCTCCTTCCTCCACGTCCTCGCCTTCGTCCTTGCCGTCGGAGCCGAAAGGCGCCGGAGCACTGTAAGGAAACATTTAAAGAAAGACAAAAATATCGTCTTTTTAAAATTAAAAAAAGAGTTTATGTTTCATTTTATGTTTCGTTAGGGTTGTGTTGTAACGACAGAACAGAAAAAAGTTTTTTATTGTTTTTGGGTGTGATCTGGTTGGGGATTTGACGAGAAAAAAAATTGGGTTTTCTTTTTTAGCTACTGTTTTTGTAAAGAAAAAATATGTATCATCAACATCATCAAGACTCAAGAAGCTCTTGCATTGCTGTTTAGAGAGCTTTTTTCTATCTACTTCATTAAAAAATGCTTTTATTTTTTGTTAATTCTCTTGTTATGTTCGTTGTGATTCGGCCGGGGAATATTTGAATATAACAGGAAATTATGTCAATATTAAAAACTTTTTTTCTGCAATGCATGAGAATGAATAGTGGTTAAATAAATAATAAACAGAGTAAATGAATTTGCAATTCGGTAATTGTTCTTTATTTTGGTGGTAAACTTCATCACAACAGAATGTGGAGTGTACAATCATCATGATAGAAAAAGGGCGATGAAGAAAAAATGATAGAATGTTTTCTTTAAGTTATTGTTCTATATATTTTGCTTGTGATTTGTCAGGGGAGAGTAGTTCCAGACGAGTATGATGATAGGACGTTCTGTCAGTACGACTCTGATGCGTCGACTGCATACGGATTGTCAGCCTTTGGGCTGTTGTTGCTGAGTCAAATTTTGGTTAGCTTTTCAACCAAGTGTTTGTGTTGCGGGAGAGGACTTGCTGGAAGTGGGGGGCAGAGAGTTTGTGCAATTGTCGCCTTTGTGTTCTCATGGTATCTTTTAATTTTTGTGTGTTTTAGTTTTACAATTACTGGATGTTTAAATGTCTTTGGTTGTCAATAGATCTGATTGTTACAGTAGTAATGTTAGGTATGGATTGTTGAATTCTTTACATGTTTTGTGCTGCTCGCCACGTCACCCAAAAGCATGTCATGCTAAGGGACTGACTTAAGTTTTTGACAATATGACCAATTTTGTGTATTTAAAGTTTGGATTCGTTGTAGAACAAACTTAAACCTCTGCAATCACATAAGAGACTCTTTTTAGTTTCCTATGAGACTAAGTGGAATGTGGCAGTTTTACATTTAAAGTGGACTGAACATTATGTTTGATGCTGTTCAAATCCTTACAAAGAGTAGAGCGTTGAGGCTTCGACAATAAGATCACATTTCCATTAGTTTGTCGTGACACTCTGACATAGCCTGCAGTGAGTCCATGAAAGCAACTAGTCTTTATTATCTTTTTAGTTATGTGAAAGAATCTAGGCCCTGAAATTTTATACCTATTGAATTGTCAACTCTATAGTTAAGTTTGTTTTGAGCTTACATACTTAATAAGGTAACCCCCTCCCACATCTTCACCAATGAACCTACCTCTTTATAAGGATATCAAAAATTACAAATATAGGAAGTCAATAAGACTTCAAGAGTGTTGCATGCGTAATTATTACGGATGGGGAATCTCCAACTTGCAATATCCCTAGAAATATTTCGAATAAGGGTCATCACAAATGTAGAAAGGATGCAAGGCATCAAACGATCTGCACGTAATCACAAATGTAGAAAGATATCAAAAGATCTGCATGTAGTAGCAAATGTGGATTTTCATAGTTGTATTACTCCCACATGTGGTACCTGCTTGAAATATGGTCTAGCAAAAATAAAATTGATGAACAGTATCATGGTGGATAATTGCGGCCTTTTATTTTATTAACATTCCCATCACCAAGATAAAGATCTTACCTTTAAAGAGCATAGTGATTTAATCTGTTTTATTTTATTTTTTACATTTTGTTCTCATTATTTTTTGAAATTAGTTAAGATTATGTCGATGATCCCATGATACATGAGTTTGGATTTTGCAACTACTAGTATGGTTTTGATATATGTTTGTTTTGTGCTTCATTTTTGAGATGACATCATCATGTGTGACATGTAGTTTCTTCTCAATATCATAAGAGGGCTGAGTAAAAAATATGGTGTGAAATGACTCACAAGCAAAGGAGCAACAACCACGTATGCTTTGAAACAATACTAGTAGATCCAAGGGGGTGATCTATGTACGTATGACCTGTACAGTTTTGGAATGTGGATACCTAAAAATGATGTGATTATCCATTGCATGCTCATATTTAAATACTTTCATATGGTCATTTTATTTATATAGATACAACTTGATGTATGCAATTTCTGCCATCCAGAGGGGTTTTCCTGCAAAATGAGATACTTTATTCCAGAAATCTGTTGCAAAGGTTTAAGAAGTTTCGTGTGCATAAGTAAAGATGAACTCTCTTATATAATGGTCACTATAGTATGAAACTGATTATGAACTTTCCGTTTGCGTCAAGTTTATTATATATTTCCATATATATTCTCACTAGACGTCTGCGTCCGTTCTTTACCCTACAAACTTTCTAACAAATTGTTGTATCCATATATATGTTTGTATGTGTATCACTCTAGGATTTGCTAGTATGATTTCAAATCATACTTGGTTGGTTCTATCTTGCATGTGGGCCACTTAACCCTAGGATTTATATCCACTAAAATTTCAGAATGATTACTTGTTGCATATGGGGTATGTCTCCTCTAATAAATTTAGTACTAGCCAAGTATGGTTAATCACGTACCACCAGATCCTATCTAATATTTATCATATTGTCATACCAATCATTTCATATCCATGGTCATGCCTTATAAATTTATAATTATAGGTTTTGAGACCATGCTTTGGAATTGAAAATACTTGATATTACAATTAATGGGCTCAGCTGATTCTCGTTAGACTTGTTGATAAAATGGATAATCTTGTAATATAGTACTCTATTTGTGGTTCTGCCTCATGATGGAAAGTCATTTTGGTCTTGCAAAAAACTTTCTTGTAGCATTAATCGGAAAGAAGTGTGTATGTACATCTTAAAGAGAACATAATCTAATGTTTAATCTGCGTGAAGTTGCCTGTCAATTTTGGATACATATCAACTTGTAACTTGCAATGTCAACCACGAGTTTCAAAAGAGTAATCAAGAAAAACTCCATCACTTTAAATAAACTAGAAAGAAAATGAAATCAGCTGTAAGGAAGATGAAAAAATCACAAATTTAGTGACATACTTCGTGGAAATTCTTGCAATGGAAATCATAGAATCGATCTCTCATTTCGCTACTTTCTATATTTTGATATTCTAGTTTAGGATGTTTTTTCTTCAACAAATGTTGCACCTATGGTCAGTATGCTTGTGTTTAACATATTAGTTTTTTTGAAGCACATATTCTAGGTATTCCTCATGCAGAGCAGAATTAATTGCTTGACACACCTTAAAATTTGTTATCTTATAACCTGAAGCATTTGCGATATTGATGAAGCTCGAAATTAACACCATGTTTTCAGGTTGAGTTTCATTGTCGCAGAAGCATGCCTCTTGGCCGGCTCTGCCAAGAACGCCTACCACACTAAGTACATCGGTTACTATGCTAAACGAGACCTGGTATCATGTGCAGCACTGAGAAAAGGTGTCTTTGCGGCGGCTGGTGCAATGATTCTTGTATCATTTCTTATGTCACTCTTACTATTTTGGACTCATTCCAGAGCCGACACAGGGTGGTGGCAGAAGCACACGAACGAGGATGGTGTGGCAATGGCAGATTACAACTCTCAGAAAGATGAGTTTGCAAGACCGTAAATCTGAACCAATACTACTATAGTGTGTGTTCTTCCCCTTCTTTACTGCATAGATCTAAAAAATTGGGCTCTGAATTTGCTTTCACGTGTTAGCTATGCATACTTAAGCTAGTTTGGTCATCAATTGGTTATCAAATAAATCCATGCAAGCTTGGGAAGAACAGTAGTAATGTGCTGGTTTTAGTTTTGAAAAATGGATCCTTGTCCATGTCTTTTGTTAAATACTTTTCTGTTGATATGGTATGATCTTGATCCTGCACACGAGCTAGTATTACTGTTGAGAAGACGCTTTTGTTTCCTGTTTGTAGTATCCAGGAGATGTTTGCACTTGTCCTATTTTAGTATTTTTAATTTACGCCACCATTTTTTTTATAATTATACTACTACGCAGGAGCTAGTACTACACTTTATTATCTTATGATAATTATACTACTACGCAGGAGCTAGTACTACGCATTAAGATAGTCTCTTTTTATCAAGATTAGTAGTCAATTAGACGAATATTGACAGGTTGATCCATTTTTATCGTATGTATGGGATTTTGGCAATAACACTTTTGTCTTCAACTCCATAATTTGTCCTCGATGCATCATATTCTACGTTGTCCACGTATTTGCCAAGTTAAATAGTCAATATTGAAATGTTCTTGAGTTCTTTAACTTATTATACTTGTTTGTATCTAGTAGAAGTTATATTGTTGAGTAATGCGGTACTAGTGTTAGTACGTGCTAGATAATAGATTTACATCGGAAAAGGTTAGATATTTCTTGAGTTTTAAGATTTTGTGCTATTTCACCGTCATCGAGTCAAATACTCCGTTTAGTGTGATGTCTTGATGACGGCCTAGATATATTCATCTACCCATATTATCAACATTTGTTGGCCCATGGAGTAGCTGGGTGAGGGTTAGACACGTTTAATTATTTTTTCCCCACATCATAATAGCTTTTAGCCATTCATGTGATTCACCTTAAGTCCTAACAACCAAAATTAATTCTACAAGATTGTCATTAATAAAAAACACCATAATGAATAGGATTATAACTCTTCTAGACAGTTGGGGGAAGTTTAGAACACCATAATGATGTCACTCGTAACGCAAGTTGGACAGTTGTCCAAGTACCGACCGTCCAAGTACCAACCAAAACTAAAACCAACTGATTATAAGTGTACTTGGACAGTTGGGGGAAGTTTAGAACTTCGTTTTCATGATTTTCTCTCATTTTAGAGTATAAGTGTTACTTTTGGTACATATTTTTAAGTCTCAAAATTCGTTCCGGAACTTGATTTTCATCCCCCCCCAACAATACCAATGATCCAAAAGTCATTTTAAAATTACAAATCACATCCTTAGCCGTTAGATACAGTTACATGATTCACCTGAACGATTAAATAAAATTAGCTTTGCCAAACTACCACTTATAAAAAAAACACCAAAATATATGGGAGTTACTCTTCTCGAGTTCCCAACAAAAATACAGATTTTGATTCCCCTAATGAAATTCCCGGCACAACATCTACCTCAGCCTACAAGAAAATATCTAAAAAATTGCTCTCTAAGCAGATCAGTTTGGAGTTGGACCCCTCAACTACCGTCCTAGAATGCTGGCTCACATGTAATTAGCTTAGAGGTCAACACCTGAACTCTACTTCAAGCACCTGTTTGACCTCCACCAGATGCACCTCTCCATCGGACATGTCTGCTAGCTTGTCGTAGCAAAAACCAAATGGTCTGGTCTGGTGACTCCGACCAGACCAGACCATGAGCACCATTGCCCACCAGTCCTCACCTTCCCCGGTATGTACCAAGCAGACATGGAGTTCCGGGTTTATATGGTGTGCTTATTAGTGTTCATGTCACTTGTGATGTCACTCGTAACGCAACGTAAGTGATCCATTTCATTTGGAATTTGAATTCATGTTAGTTACGTAAATTAATTTCTATCGACCATGATCAACGAACGGCTGGGATTTCATTTGAACAAAGGTTGAGATATGTGTACATACTTTAACCGGTAATATTACGATTTTATCAGCCGTAACTTCAAACCCCGCTATCTAGTAATCAATTACTATTTTCTCTTTTCCTCTTATTTCGGTATATTTGTTCGTTAAATAATAATTGTAATTATTATTACTATTTAATTAGAGGGATATCATTTATGCAAGGTCCAACTATTTCTTTGATGTTTATCATTTCAAACGTACGTAGACACATATCTACAAGTTCTTTGCAACTCAGTTATGGATGATGGAAATGCTGAGTTGCTGTTTAAGTTTGATTATGCAACTTATTTCATTGAAAATTATTAATGTTGTAAGATGAATTATTTTAACATTGTCATAATTGCAGTGTGAAGAATAGTCTCCGTTGAAGCATTTGAGGATAGGTTATAAGTTGGAATGTCTCTCTATTCATCATAAATTGGTTTTCAGTTAAATACTCACAATTCTACATGTGAAATTTGATTGATCCATCACCTTATCAAAATCCTAACACTTAGGTGAATGATAGTGGATCTTATTCTATTATAAAGTGTTGCATATAATTTATGTTTAACAATGTAAGACTATTTATGTTTAATAATGTTTTGCATACAATGTAGAAGGTTTTGAAGTTTGTACATAACTGATTATTTAATGATCGGTTCAGAAAGTTGCGCCAAATACATATTTCTTTTATCTTCCCCAAGCAAAAGGAGAAACATCAAAAACATCGTTTGAGGCAGTACGGAAGCAATTGACCGGAATTGAACTTCAACTGACGAGATAAGATCTGGAATCCACCGGAGAAGATCTTGGATAACTCCAATTTTAGGGCAAAGCAAAAGCTATCCCTCCTCATTAATTTTTCTCAAATATAAAGAGGTTTACAGAACTAAGTAATTTGCAATAATAGCCCTGAAGTATACTAGAATACCATCACTAGATACTAATTAAGTCAAAACAATACTAACTCTAAAAATAACTCTGATATCAATTCGTGTATTACATCACCTGTTTTGTTGAAAAAACTGCTTATTGCTAATGACCTCCCTCGGGTTCTGATCATTTCTCGCAGCAGTATTCGATCGGAAGAACAAGTTCATTGACTTCGTTGGTACTCTCAAATTCTTATGATCTCTTTGTTTTTTGGTCAGAACCACGTGATTCTATAATTGTAAATATAATTTCTTGTGGTTATAGACTGCTTAACCTCTCTTGACAAGGTTGTTTTGATATTGGAAAGATTTTTTTATCTAGTTGGATTTCAAAAGACATCCAATTAAATCCGATGTTGCCAATAAATGTCAGGTGAATATCATCTTGACCTCGTACCAAGCGCTGGAGCCATACCAATAATCATCCCCAGAATCACCGGAATTGACAAAGTTCTCGAAAGCTATGCACCAATAGGAATTATGGGAGAGGCTTGAACGGGAGCATGTGGTTCACGTGAATTACGACGATTATGACGGTCATCGACACGCCATAAAGGTCAGTGACAGTGCTACATTTAGACGTTGAGAGTCATGGGATCGATGGCCCCCTCATCAGATTTAATTGGATGTCTTTTGATAACTAACTAGATAAAAAAAATATTTCCAATATCAAAACTACCTTGTGTCTAGGGCTGTCAATCGTGTCGTGTCGTGTGCTAATCGTGTCGTGTCAACTCCTATATATAAGCTCTAGGTGTTGCGCCGTATCCGACCCATTTAATAATCGTGTTACTAAATTTCTGCCGTATCCAACTCATTTATAATCGTGTTGCCATATCCAACCCGTTTATACCCAATTATTAAACGGGTTACTTCGTGTACACGTTTAACACCGCTACCGTTTACACCATTTAACACACAATTAACACACAATTATCCACTCGTTCAGAGTTCAAACCTCAAAGTTTCAAATCACTCATATATATAATTGGTAAAATTATAAATATGACATTCAGTTCTTAGAATTTGTTTATTATAATTTATAAACTTATATATTACTTATAGATTTGTCAGTATTAATCGTGTCGTATTCGTAATCGTGTGGCTAATTACCCAATTACTTATCGTGTTTTATCGTGTCTTAATCGTGTTATTCGTTTTTGCAGCAGAAATCCATATCCAACCCATTTAATAATCGTGTTGCCGTATCCAACCCATTTATTAATCGTGTTCAAATTCTCAATCCATATCCGCTAACTTCGTGTCGTTTTCGTGTCGTGTTATCGTGTTTCGTGTAAAATTGACAGCCCTACTTGTGTCGACCTCAAGAGTGGTTAAGCATTCTATAACTACATGAAATTATATTTACAATTATATATATTGTCTATAAGAACTTCATTTGGATTTGGATTTGGATTTGGATTTGGACGTGGATGTGATTGATTTGATGGCCAAGTTGAAAATTCTACTTTTATACTTTTAACACCTAAAAGTAGAGGTGGGTAACGGACCGAGTCGGCCCGCTCGTTTATTTGCTTCTTTCTGTGAAAATGTGTTGTCATAGCTTCTCAACTTCTTGGAAACGTATGTATGAAATTATAATAAGACTATATACAACTACACAACCCAACCTACTTAATTAGTGGTTGTTTTTCTTGTCTTGGGATTGTATGAGAATAATATAATGAATTCTATTTTATTTTCTTGATATGTCAACATCCATATATATGCGTGGTGCTGAATCAACGTTTCACAAAGCTCGCGAAACTCGTGACAATTCATGTGAACAAGCACGGTTCACATGTCCCTTGAACATCTTTAAACCAAATTATTATATTCATAAATCAAAATAACTTATTGGAGAAGTCAATCAACATACCTATTAATCAAATATCCAAAAATGAAAAATCAAAGAAAGTCAATTAAGCTTCTAAGTAAACTAAATTATATTCCACGTTTTCCGGTAAAAGAATTGTAATATGGACCATGTTCCGTGTGCATTTGCATCTTTCGACTTCTTTGGACAGTCGTCTTTGGGTACTATTTTAGAAAACGAAAATATATGAATAAATAAACGTTGTATATTATATACATATAATACATAGAGGAGAGATTTGTTACCATTAAATTTTGTTGACACACATGACACATGTATTCTTTATATAACTTGATACATAGACTCCGGATCTAAAATTTGAACCGTGAATCTTGATAAAAGACTCATATAATCTATGTGTCTCGAAATAAAATCATTTGATATAAGATCGAAAGATACAAAAAATAGACGCATCGCATTCACTATAAAACTCATCTTAATCTTATATCAAATGACTTTCAATTTTTTTTTCATTTTCAACATACATAGATTATACTAACCTTGTGTTGTGCATGATGCCTTCCTCAAATGAAATTGTGAACATTTACAAAATATGAGTATTAGACTCATGTGATAGTTACACTAAATTAAATTATAATGCTTCTATCAACAAACCATTAATTATTGAATAGATAATAAAATTTGCAAGACACATTAAATATTGTAAAAAAATTAATAAAGTCATTGAATAAAAAATCTAAATACAATCTTATGCTTACAAAATTAACTTTAGAAAAACTTACATACTAAATTCACATAAGTTAATGATATTTAAGTCCAAATCAAATGAGTACTTTCTCATGTAACTTGGCAAGGACGATAAAATAAAATGTAAAAACATCTTCTTCTAACTTTCAATATTTTTGTAAGTTACAAGAGTAATTAAACCAAAAAGTTCAAAAATAATAAAGATAAGTACCTTCAATGATTCCAAACTACGCTACCAAGACTTGTGCTTGTTAAACTTCTAAAAAAGAGAAGATAATGAATAATCTGTAGGAAAAAATCAAACTCGATGAGAAACTAGTTTTAAACATGGACCTTACGTCACGTAAATCAATATTAAGAAATTACTTCATCTTCGATCATTAACTTGGCTAATCGTCACACACCTGATAATGTCGGCTTAAAACTTGCAAAAAGCAAAGAATAAGATAATTGGTGATTAACATCATATCATGCATATATTCATGTCTTAATTATATCTTCTATTTTGAACCTAAGCAATGTTATGTAACAAGTTTTATGTTTAAGTTTTAGGAATAAACAAGTTTAAGAAGAAAAGGACACAAAAGGACCATAACGTGAGAAAAAGAACTGATCGGTGAGATTTATGGATCTATCTCCAAGAGATTTATGGAAGAACCTAGATGCAAGTCAAAAGGACCAATTAGCACATCGAGAACTCCACACCATCATGAGGAGTATTTTGGTAGTTAGATTCGGGCACAAACTCAAACAACCAATCTGGGTGCACCCTCCGTGGAGAGTTGAAGACATGAAGAAGTCAACCGAAACCGGGTCGAATTCGACCAAAAGTGACCGTAAATTGGCAATCCAATATGCTCAAGATCCGACTTGGATTCTCGTGGTTGTGTATTATGTTGTTTGTATCAATTTGTAGAAGTTTCATTAGTCCCACATCCGGGGATTGTCCCTAATTTCCTTTTTTCATGCCTATAAATAAAACTCTTCTTCCTCTTTTGTAATTACTCTTTGCTTGGTGGTTATCCTCTCTACTTAGAGTAAAACCTTGAAGCAAAACTCAAGTAGAGATATGCTACTTGTAATGTGAGTCATAAATAAATTTTTTTTTTGCTAGTTTCATGTTACCTCTTTTATTATTGTATGCTTAGCTTAATTTTGTTTTATTAATCTTTGTAGAATTAGTTCTAATGTTTCTCTTCTTAATATACATGTTAGCATAATGAGTAGTGAGTAGTTTCATATCCTTTTGGGGGGATGAAGATAATTTATGTTTTGAAGTTTTGATGTTTGGCGAATCTTGATTGTGTAGACTTGAATGTTGTATGTTCATCAGGTTTGTTTTAGTCATCCACATGTTAGGGAATTTTTGATGGGTTTTGTCATATGTTTCAGACACTTTTCATGTTTGGTTTCCTCATGTTTATTGACTGAAATTTTCTGTTGGATATACTACATGTTAATCGTGTGTTTGTATTATTGTTTAATAGTTTGATTGATTGAAGAAACTTTGTTTTAACAGGTTTTTCCATAAATTTCAGACGCCTCTCATGCTTAGTTTTGTTCTTCACATGAGTTTCTCGTTTTTTATGAGTCTTGCCATAATTTTAGACACTTCTCATGTTGAGTCTCATCTTGTGATAATCAAGTAGTAATTGCTAATATGTTGTGTGAATGGATGGATAGGTCTTTCCACATCTTTAGACACACTTCATATGCATGAAGACACACACGACACACACATACATACTTACATGCGTCATTCATCACTTCTTTCACTTCATATGTGTTCACACTTCACCCCTTAGGGGTTCATCCATATTTAGTCTCATATCGTTTGTTGCATTTCTTTGTTTTCATTTGCATCATAATCTAATTTGTTTTGCATTCTTAGTATAATCGTCTTTTTAGTACTAGCATAATAATCTATTCCTCCACCATTATTTCCCACTTGATTTCGCTCACTCATAGGTTGGCAACTTCCTGCGGATCGACCCGTACTTGCCTCATCTTCACACACAGCCGTGCACTTGCGGTTAATAGTAAAACGTTTAACAATTGGGAATGAGTTTTTTTATCAATTAAGAAAGGGAAAAGAATTTGTTACCAGAAGTGTGTGTGTATGAATTTCTGGTTAGGAGCATGAAACTCTATTTTACTAATAGGAATTGAAGATGTGAAAAGATGAATTTTGGGTATGAAGATCATAGGAGTTGTGTTTCTCCAGGTAAGCCACGCAAAATAATCGACAGACGAAATAACAAATTGTATTCAAAATTTAATGACATCATAATTTTTCAAATCGGTATACTTTTGAAAAGATAAATTTATATATTGTTTTCAAAACGTAAATTATTAAGTTTTTAATGAATTTTAAAAATTTATAAACTTAAAAGATTAAACTATATTGATTCATTTGCTTATTTTTAAAATAAATATAACCTAAAATCATGGGTTTCAGGCCATGGTCATGGGTTGATGAGCTAAAAATTAATATATATTAAAAAACATACATATTTGATTTGAGACACCAATTAAATACAAATATCAAAATGGATTTGTTTTTGTTTTATATTAATAGACGTTGAAGATCGATTATAGAGACGAATAAAGTTAATCAACAAACAGTTGTGATCGATTTATTAGCCCTCTTTATAAAATATTTATTGAATATAATTTTTTTATTGTTTTATTAGTTAATATTAAATTTGAAGAGCAAAAAAAAATAGTTGGAAAAACCAATATTAAAAAATTTAACTTGTTTTTTTCTTTTCTTTTTTGAATGAATTGTGGTTTTCTTTTGTGGTCAATGTGAAATTATGGGGTTCATTATTTGATCATGGGTTGTTGGGTTAATTATTAAAAAATCAAAAGTTATTTTTAATCAATGAATGAGATTGATTTGATGGACCAAAAATTAGAGATGTCTTAAAAGACGACCGAGATCAATTTGAAAGACAAAAAATTAGTTGGATTTTAATAAACAACCAATATCGATTTGAAGGACCAAAGAAATCAATCAATGAACGATTAAGATTGATTTAAAGAACCAAAAATTAGTGGGAATCATATAAATATTGTAGATAAGTAAGTCAAGATCCACAATTTGGATTTTTAATTCATAGTCTAGATATCAAGTTATTCACAATGTTAAATTTGTGTCAACAATTTTAAGTATAATGTCAACTGTATATATATATATATATATATATGTTGTCATTTTGGTCATTAGTTTCATTGATAATACCTACCACTTTTTGTATTTTATTCACTTGATAATTTTACAACGTGTCAATTGAGACTAGCTAGTTTTTTAGGTCAGTCTTAGAACACCTAAAATCAAATTCTACTATGGGCATTGTTGTGTTTGGGATTTAAAATGAGATTGGTAGTGTAATAAATCCAAAAATTAAAGGATCTCGTAAACTATCCCTATCTACAATACAATACAATGTTCCGATCTAGACTTAGATTCCCTTCAATTATTGGAGGTTCTAGTCCATGTGAATTGGAAGCTGTAATTACAAATTTAAATTGTAAATTGGTGGAGCTTTAGTAAAATGAATTACAAACAACAAAAATGTAAAATATAATTAAAATTTTATTAAATTATACACATCAAAAATGTAACCTGTAAATTGTAAATAGTCCCAGATCACATGGACCGGAGGGATCCAATTCCTTCCAATATCATCAAATATCCATTCTCAGGAAAAGACATTTGATAAATAATATGATACAAGAGTTATTATATTTTAAAAATAAAAAAAATTGTAATAGTAACTTCGCCTACTATTACTACTACTACTACTGTCTATACTCTTGTTGGGTCCCTTTTCTCCAACTAATCCGACTCTAAATTACTGTCCCTTGGAGATCTCGAAGGGTGCAGCCACAGTCGATCGACCGATGTGAGCAGTTCATGCATGCATGGTCTGGAATGCCTTTGCACATGTAATTAGCTTAGAGGTCAACACCTGAACTCTCTACTTCAAGCACCTGTTTGACCTCCACCAGATACACCTCTCCAATTACACCCACCCCAACGAATTCTAATTAGTCCAACAGTAAATCTACCAGACATGTCCTCTTCTCCAAACCCTAACCAATTGGTCTTGTCTTGTGGACTCACCACATTAAACCTGGCACTTCCACCCACCAGACCTCACCTTCCCCGGTACGTACTTGTCTAGTGTGCCCAGACTTCATGTCACTTGTGATGTCATTTGTATACGACAAAGATTTAAGATGTTTTATATATCACGTTCGTACTCATGTTGTTACGTATTTCATTTTTGTTAAAATCACGTTCGATATTAAGATATTTCAAGCTCTACTGTCCTAATTCCAATTTGACTTTTATGAATAATACTTTGGTGCAAGCAAGTGTTTCTTATTGTTCCAAAGTGAGATATTAATTAATTACGTTGTCACGTGGATTAACTTACAACAATCTCATGCACGAGCTTTGACGTACGTGTATTTTTTTAATTACTTTGATTGGTTGTTCCCATTAAGCAGTAGCTATATAATAATAGCATATACGCGGCGTCCAGTCCTTGCAACCAAACACAGATTTCTCCTATTTATCTTCACAAAAAGAGTCGTGTAGAGGAACGGTTTTTAGTATAATTAAGAGAATTTCAAGTAGCGTCCTTATCTTCTTGCAAACTTTACTCCATTTTTTTCATTCTTTCGGGTACGTAGCAACTTGATATGGCTCTCCCTCGGGTTCTGATCGTCTCTCGCAGGAGTGTTCGCAAGAATAAGTTCATCGACTTCGTTGGTAATTACTAATTAGTACTCTATAAGAATGATCTTTTTGTTTTTTGGTTGAATGAATGCTCTTTTCATATTTTAAAATAATCACAGAGACAAGCTAATGGACTATATTTGGTATGGTTATGGAGATTATATCAAAAAATTCATTAAAAATGTTAATTATATTAGGTCTTTGTTTGGTATTGGGAAGCCCATTTTCATATATTTGATGTGGTTACATTTGTCCTTTAGATCATTATATTTTAAACTAATTTGTTCTGGTTCTTACTACAATGAATGAGTTTTTATTGTAAATTAAACAGTTTATCATGTGATAAATACATTTTTCTGAGTTTTTTGTTTTTCCATGTACGTGAGATCCTTTTTAGATACATAAGCAAAAGCAAAAAGAAATTAAAGGAATAGAAACCTAATTTTCTTTCCCTTATTTTGATAAACGTTACGGGAAATGAGTTTTTCTTGTCGGCAACAACTTTTGGACAAGAAAAGAAACGTTTTCTTCATTTATTTCTCAAAATGCAACAAAACGTTTTTCTCTTCATATCTTTTTTTTTTCTCACATTAGTAACAACTAATCAAACAAGATAAATGGAACTATATATTCTCGGCTTTCCTCCTGCATTCTATCAGTTACTCTCCTTGAATTCGTGTCCAAACATTTAACACATCCTACATGTGTTGACAACATAAGATGGTTATTTATAGATTCTAAAATGTTGTTGTTCTCTAATTAAGTTCGTTGGACTGAATTGAATAATCAAGTGATTGTTAGTATTAATTGTTGTTGTTGAAAAGCGTTGGCCAACGTAGATCGTCCCTCAGCATGTATTCTAAACGCATTTTATATGTAAGTAATTGGATTTTAAATGGCAGGTGAATACCATTTGGACCTCATATTAAGCTCCGGCGCAGTACCAATCATCGTCCCTCGAATTGCCGGAATAGATAAAGTGCTCGAAAGCTTCGCACCTTTTCACGGTATTCTACTTTGCGAGGGAGAAGACATCGACCCTTCTCTATACGACTCAGACGAGGCCTCACGTCTCTCTCAAGAGGAGCTGGAGGACATCAAAAGGCTTCACCGAAGTGACACTACAGTCGATAGGGAGAAAGACTCGATCGAACTCCGTCTTGCCAAGCTGTGTATGGAACAAAACATCCCTTGTCTGGGGATCTGCCGGGGTTCTCAAGTTCTCAACGTTGCATGTGGTGGGACTCTATATCAGGATGTGGAAGTTGAGCACAAGAGAGTCGGAAGGGAGGTCGTGGTTCACGTTAATTACGACGATTACGACGGCCACCGACACGCCATAAAGGTCAGTAATAATGTTACACTTTGGTTGAGATAGGATCAGCTAGTAGGTTTAATTTGCAACAATTCATTTAGTAACTTGTTCATTACGTGAGACATAACTATCAATAATAAGTAAACTTATTTTAAAGTTGAGCAAACTTAATGAGTTAATGAGTAGAGACTTGTGAGCTTACGTACCTAACCATGGTCAAATTGTTGTTTGACGTGAAAGTTTAATTTTGATAATAGTTATTATTCCACCACATATCATAATTTCAAATACATACACATGCCCACAGATATATTATTTTTCTTTTGGTTATGTATTATCCAATGTCTAACTTGATTTCCTGACACCCCTGCTACTAATTAAAGGTGGTTAAGGAATCTCCTTTGCACGCTTGGTTTGAAAAGAGCTTAGACGAGACTATGGAGATAATGGTGAATAGCTATCACCACCAAGGTGTTAAGAAATTGGCAGAAAGGTTTGTTCCAATGGCTTCTGCAAGAGACGGGTTGGTTGAAGGTTTCTACGATCCGAAATGCTATAATCCAGAGGAGGGAAAGTTCTTTGTGGGATTGCAGTTTCATCCAGAGAGAATGCGAGTTCCAGGCTCAGATGATTTCAATTACCCTGGTTGCGTAGCTCCGTATAAGGTACTGTTGTGGTATCGAATCTATGTGCAAAACAATTGACACATTAATTTGTAGATACCAAATTAACTAGTGCTAAATGGAAGATTTGGAACATCGATCAAATTAACTAGTTTTGCTAACTGAAGAGTTTGGTTGAACTTAGCAATGGATGAATACTATACTTAGTTGAAAATAGAGGGATCTAATTGTTTACTAATTGCTAATTATAATAAAGCTGCGTTTTATTTTGCAATTTTTTTACTAATTGCTTACGACTAATTGTTTTTCTGAGTCTTGACCATGCAAAGATCCAACATATACTCAATCTGCTATAGTATGCGCCTCTGTTGCACATTATGTTCGTTTTACCTTCCACTATTATTCTTCCCAAGGCCCATTTTTATGTTCATTTGTAGGAATTCGTCGAGGCTGTACTAGCTTTCCAGAAGAAAAAGGGAAATTTTGGCCATCCATCAAGTAATGCGAAATTCGAGAAGAAGAGGAAAATCAACTTGCCGAGTTTTTTCCTCATGAAAAAGTTGTTCATTGCGAAGATTGAGACACCCTCATCACAAGAAGACTTGGAGCTCGAGGTGATATGAGTTTGATATATTATGGGAAAAAATCGAAGAGGGAAAAAATTGAATTCAAACTTGTGTTCTTTGTTTGCAAGTCAGACAGGTTGTGTTTGAACCAGGGGAAGAGGCTTAAGCAGATTGGAGCACTAGAACTTCGATGACAACATAGAAATTCGTGTAGCCCTTATGTGATGGATATGGGGGAATAAATTCATCCCACGGTGATATGTATTAATCATGGGATAAGAATGTAAATACCAGAAATATGTATTAATCATGAATAAGAATGTAAATACCAGAAATCACTTACCGAATTGAGAAGCTAAAAATCGAGACAAGCATTATAAAGAAAATGATAATATCAATTCAAGTACCTTTATCTATAATCAAAAAGAATATTGCACTTACAAATTCTTTACATAATCACTCCCGCTCGCCGGATCCACATATACAGACTTCAACACTGTATCATGCACAGCTCGTGTCGAATATGTCCATGTGTGGCTATTTATAGACCCTCGAAAAGGAAAATATTTGGTTCATAGTTTACCCATACAGACAGACATGATTCTTACCCCATTCACATCCTTAGAAGGTTGCTTATTGGATTTATCCATACAGACAGACATGATTCTTACCCCATTCACATCCTTAGAAGGTTGCTTATTGGATTCCATCCTAAAAGCCATGCCTTCTTCCCTTCAGGAAGTGCAAAGTTCAGCTCAAACATCTCTCTTGACATGTTACCACCTTCACAAAATCCTACCAACTTTGCCACCAGCTGAGCACTTTCCTCGATATGCGCCGGGTCATAAGGATCCGTCCAGAGCTTGCAAGCTAGCTGTAGTTTTCTCTGCTTTGCGTAGACAGGAATCTGCCATTTGTTGTAAAGCATCTCTCGTTCCTCCTCAGTTAACCGCGAATTCATCCTCTTTGAAAGGAATTCTCTTTCACTCTTTAAAGCTCTAATGCTGCATTAATGATAAGTTAAATTTACCACTTTGCCAAACTCAACAAGGAAAACGAAATCTTTCAGAAGAATCAAAAGTTAAGTTAGTTGTACCTCGAAGATAGAGAAATGGTTTGATCATTTCCTGTCGGGGCAGGACTTTCATTTCCTGATTGAACAAAGTGCTGCTGCAACCAATTCAATCTCCGAAGCTCAACCTCCAGATATATTTCATCAGCAGCATCACCTTTGAATAATAAGTAGAATTGCGTCCGATGAATAATAGATACTTGGCAGACATCCCACAACTGAATGATCTGCTGTCTTTGTTCTCTAAATATGGAGGACCATGTCTCAGGAGAGTTCTGAAGATTAGATATATTCTCATCTGCATCAGTCGCATCCTGTGATGCAGCTTCATTTGCTTCTAGCTCCAGCACCTAGTGAATTTTCCAGCATTAGAATAAAAGTGATAAAAGAACACGTAAAACATAAAGATAGAGAAACTCATGGAAATAGTATTGGTGGTGTTAATGTTTTGAACCTGGCAGACGAGAAGCTGTTTTTGGTATTGCAATTTAGCGACTCGTTCCTTCAACTCTGTAACATAACTCTTTATGCTCCTAACATTCTCCTCAGCAGCATTTTGGAACATGGTCTGCATTTTTCGCATGTTTACCGAGCTCGACCTCCTGTAACATGGAGTACCCTCTCTCGACGAGACGTCTTCATCCTCGCTCTTGTTAGGCGTAACCTTAGCAGAACTAGGAATGCCTTCATGAGCAATGTTAGTATCTGGATCTTTGTTCTCAACATCAGGGTCTAACATCTTCTGCGAAGATGAGTGTGGAGAACATGGGGACCTTATGAGATTCGGACGGTTGATGCTATTACTTAGAGCTAGAGGAAGCATCTTCTTCTTCTTCTTTGGGTGACCCTTCGAGGATTTTGGTGTGGTTTCTTCCGATTGGTTGTGGTTTGGCAGGCACATAACAAGCTTGTCCAACGACTTCTGAACATTTTCTAGTTGCTCCTCTAGGTTAGCAATGGTGCTTCCTTGGCTGTGAAGCCTGGTGATCTCTTCCTTTAAGTTAGCTCCAGCATTTTGAGTCGCAATTGTATTAATGTCGACGTCGTTTACAAGAGATTTGACTGAAGGCATGTCCCTGATCTCTGCTTGGAGTTTGGCTATAGTCTCTGCAGCATTCTGATTACCAAGTTTGTGGCTAGCCACCTGCTTCTGAAGAACTTCCAAAGCTCGGTTTGCTTCCTCTCCAAGCTGTGTCTGCAGCTGCTCAAGCTTACGGATTTCATTTACGAGCATGAATGGAACTGTCGATGACTGTCTCATTGTATTTCTCATTCGACAAGCTCTTCCGAGTTTCTTATCATCTTTAGATGGTGAAGGGCCAGAAAATGAAAGGCATTTGACAACACGCTGAGGAGAATCAAATGGATTCCAGCACTGCAAAGAAGTTGGAAAAATTGAGAATGTGAAGAATGCAGTGCACAACTTCATATAAATGTCATTAAGCTTAGAGACGAGGTGTTACCGCTGGTTGGTTGTCATTCATTTTCTTTCTCATTTCATCTAGTTGAGATTGTGCACTGTCCCTTTCTCGCTTCAGTTCTTCCATCTCCATTTCCATCTTTAAAATAAACAATTCATATGAATAAACTGTCATTGGCAAGGTACAAAGAAGTGTCTGAAGTCGTGAAACCTTTTTAATTTGCATTTCTTTCTTCATTAAGAGATCTTCCGAACACGAGGATTTAGATGGTTCAGGAGTTCGCAATTCGGCTTCTAGTCTGGCTAATTCCTTCTGCAGATGCTTAACTAGTTGTTTGTCTGAGACAACCTGATTGATTAGAAAGGTTAGTAAATCTAGGAAGCAAAGAGAACCATATACAGGTTGAGAAAGAATAGCAACCGAGAACAATTAGAATTGTGATTTACCATGTTGATTTGGGCAGCATTAGTAACCTCCTTGGCGCGAGTTGCAAATGATAGCGTATTGCGTGATTGCTCAACATGACTTAGTGCTGGGCTCATTGTACAGATAATGGCCGTCCGGGCATTTCCTCCTAGTGAAAGCTGCAATATGCGTGTGAGTTTTGAATCCCTGTACGGTATATGGCCTCCTCTTTTTCCTAAGCTGTGATTGAACAGAACACGAATTATAACTCCAGCTGCAGTCTCTTATACAATTACAATAGAGGTTGACAACTTGCTTATGTAACAACAATATTGACTCAGTGTGAATTTTATGAATTAGCAAATTCTCACTTGGTTATACATTTGGAATGAAGTCTGATTATAAATATTGCAATATTTCATCATAGATACAAGGTTTGGCTACCATGAAAACGTTAAGAATAGCTACCAGACTAGCTATGATGGGGGAAAAAATCGCCATATGGTAATTTTTTAACCTTAATTTCAAGGTAACAGTAGTACGTTTTGACAAATTGCAACTAGTAAACTGCTATGATGGGGGAAAAAGAGCATCTAGTAGTATTCCTTACCTTAGTTTCCGGATAACGGTTGTAAGTGTTAGTAAACTACGATTAATGTGGCAACCTTCCTTCAGCCTCGCGCCCTCTGTGTGAGTTTGAGAAACTCTCTCACTTCCAGCAAGGTCGACAAAGTTCTGTAACATGCAGCCCAAATAATGCGTTTTCAGTGGTTTCAAACTAATTTCCAAACAATAAGTGGGCGGGACAAATATGCTTACCAAGCTTGCTACAAAAGATTTAACACACCCTGAGGTTTCACGGAGGCTGCTCTGTATTGTCTGGAAAGACAAACGCATGGAAAAAGTTTACCAAAATTCAGCTGTAATATAAGTAACTGGTAAGAATTGCAGCTTACAAGTCTTATAATTTGATGGGACCTTGAGCTTGTGTCATTTAAGGAGGTTTCTCCAACCTGTCTTTGAGCTGAAAATTTTCAATCCTTATTCGGTTAGTATTCAAAAACTACCTTTGTGGCACGATAAGTAGAACGACCAAGCATAATAAATTTCATCGTCTAACACAGTTCCTGTACCTTCACATATGCTTATCAAGTGTCTGAGATGCTGTCCATCTTTTGCAGTTTCTTCTTCCAACTTTTCAACTATAGTTCCTTTCTGTTTCGCCATGAAAGTGTAAGATTTTTCACTATGCATCAAAATCAGTAGTATAATCTCAAAAATAACCTCTGGGTCATCAAGTAATCGAAGTGCTCCGGAATCTGGTTTTAGTAGGTCTCGAACTATCTCATTATAGATCTCCATAGCAGATATCTTGATAGTGAAATCCCTTTCAGGAGTCTGAAAATAAGACCCACAAAAAAATCAAAATCATCCCAAACCACTATTTCAGCATAAAAAGTTAACTCAAACCAGCCAGAATGCCAAATGTAGGAAAAGTTTATGAAATATCCCAAGTTCATCTATGGTATCCATTGTTACAATACATTTTGAAGTTAAAACACAAGCAAATCGCTTAGTCATTCGAGTCTGACTCACAACCTACAGTATCCTCATTATACCATAATTAGACTTAAATAGCATTTAGTCTAAATTCAAAACCATCATTTAGCTTTGTAATTCCAACAAACATTTATAGGGCACTGTTTCTACAACTTAAAAAGATTTCCTAATTCAAACCTATCTAGTCCTAAACTTTTCAATCCAAATCTATCTATATAGAAGGTCAATCTGAAGCTGGAAATCACAGCCTAAAAATGGCAAAATCGCGAGAAAAATCATAAAAACAGCAACAGAAGTAAAATTTAAAAGGAAACTAAACCAAAATTAATCTGAATATCTAAACATCCAGACACTTACATCCTGTATGTGCCTGTAGATGTCCTTAACAGCGCTCTCCGTTATCCCTCTCATAGTAAACGTCTTCCCGCTACTCGTCTGCCCGTACGCGAATATCGTCGCTACAATAACCAATAAAAAAAAACCTAACCATCCGATCCAACAAAATTCAAAACAAAAAAAACAGAATCTCACCGTTAATCCCCGCTAGAGCTGACAGAGCAACATTCTTCGTCCCTTCCTCGTAAACCTTCTCCGTCAAACTCGACGGGCCGAAAACCCGATCTTTCGAAAACACACACCAAATTAGTTTTTTTTTTTTTTTGGAAAACGCGTAAAGCGGTTTATATAAAAGTACCGAAAGCGTAGGAGGAAGGAGAGGCGGATCGCTCGTGGGACGACATCTTGAAGAGGATCACGTTGTCATCGGCACACTCCCACGCGATTTGGTCCTTGACGGCGATCTCCTTCTTGCTCAGCGGTCTGACCCGGACCGTGACGAAGATTTTTTCTTCTTTGACTTTGGGAAGCCCACCGGGAGTCGACGCCGGCGTCCGGTGGTCGGTCTTCGATGCCGGAGTGTTCGGCGCCATAATCTGGAGATCAAACTTGGAGAGTTTGAGAGTTTGGAGAAGAGTGGAGTGGAGTTGGTGAGTGACGTTGGGAGTATATGTATTTGGATTTGGATTTGTAACGGATGGGTTTGAGTCTGTTGAGGGGCGATCTGGACCGTTGGTTTTGAAGTCGACAGTGGATGGGGTCTTCACGTTGAATTTATGAAGGCTATTTGGAGGGTGTGTAAGGCAACGCAGATTTGGAAGGAAATGGGTTTGTTTTTGGAAGAACATAAAATGATTTTTCAGCATGTAATTTATATCTTTTGGTTTTTTTTTGTAATATGTATGTATGTTACGTTATAAAACCAAAAAAAAATAAATCAAATGAAATTGACATCAAATTACACTATAAAACCAAAAAAAAAATCATAATGTAATATATATTTATTTGGGTTTATTTTTCGTTTCTAAAAGTATAAAAATTTGATGTCAATTTCATATGTCATAATGTAATTTTTTTTCTACCTTGATGTGAATCTTTATCTTTTTTGGCTTTTGAAGTGCAAACGAGCAGATGATTTGGATTGTGAGTAATGAACTGCCATTGTGCATCCCAAGTAGTTGTAAAAAAATAACGAAACCTTGAAATGAAACTCTAAGCTTGAATGTCGATTTACATTAAAAAGAAATTGCACAAGAAGAGTAAAGGAAAGCTCAATTTTTTTCAGTTGTCTACTATTTGCTAAGTTGATGAAGAGAAGTAATCAGATTCTAGAATGTATATAATTTCCCTTTTCTATCCACTTTTCTAATCAGGAAACAAAACCAAATCTATTTGAGGTAACTTTTTCTAGCATGAAACAAAGACGTACATACTTACCTTTGAAGATACTATTGGTTTGGAAGAAGAGAACTTGAGTTTGTGGAATTGTTGTTTGATTTCTTGTTCTTGTTCTTGTATTCGTTGGAGCGTTAGAGGAGGAGAGGGTGGTGAGTTATTTTTCAGAATTTATTTTGCTGGAAAAAGCCAAGGTTAATATAAAGAGAAGAGGTGGTTTGAAATGGGAGGAGTGCAACGGCTAGTTTGATTTTCTCTCTCCTCTCTCTTCTATTTTTTTTATTTGGTTTTGGGAGTTGTGAAGGGACTGTCTAAATTCTAATCAGTCGAGTCCTAAAATGGACTAGACTTTAAACACGCAGGCTTGCACTTGTTTGTTGTGCGATTGTAACTTTATAGAAGATTTAAAGAGAGTGCCTAAAATGATACGGATTCGTAAGAGGACAAATAACTGAAATGAGCGCATCTAATCACCCGTGTTTTGCAAACACAAGACGACAAACTGATCCAAGTCTAACGGTATTGGGAGAGATTATAAGGGTGTGTTCATTACAAATTTAGCGATGGGGTTTTGAAAATTGTTATCGGTGCGAAGGAATTTTATAGAAATTAAGAAACTTTTAGCTTCGATACATGATTTAACGTAAAGTAAAAAAATTAATGTCTTGTCTCCAAAACTAAGACAAAAGTCAAAGTCAATTTACTCTTCTCAAATCTTCGTTTAAGTAAAAAAATATCGTAAATATTCACCTCCAACGAGGACAAGAATGCATCACTTTAAAAAACTAAAAAAACTCATTTTTTTAAACTTCTGAGTTTTGGAAAAGGTATCATCCTCGTGGGCACTGACGGATCCAAAGCTGGGCAAAAGTATCATCTTTGTAGGTACATGCCCACACGTGGATTTTATTTTTCGGTGTCCTGTGCCCGTTGGAGAGAAAAATATACTCATATATTATTACTTTCAATATTTATTAAGTTCACTTTTTAAGACAAAAATGTCACCATAATATTATTTACCATAACACTACATTCATTTAAATCATTTAAAAAATTAAATGAACACAAAAACAAACCCAATAATAAGACAGACAAAAACTGAAGTTCAATTTTCATGTCTCTTATTATAATTCCACTTCTTGTTTACACTTCATATTCCTAAAATATTTCTATTTGTCATTTTCTATTCCCAACAATACATGATGTTATACATTAATCTTCTCTTACGACTTGCAAATTCAAGTACAAAGATATTAAATTGCGGGAAAAACCCAAACACTTGTGTCTTCCGCTCCGCAAAACCTTCACATCCAGGATCCATCTTCAAGTTCCAACGACAAGTGTCGAGATAACTTTTTCAGCTATGAATATAATGGGATGGGTCCCCCCCCCCACACGCGGCTAACACAAAATGTTACCCACCACCCGCACAACCAGCATAATAAGCGGGGAGGGTTGCAGTTTTCTCGCAATCCGTCCCGCACAAGCCTTGTATTTTGCTTGATTTTTGGATTTTTTTGGTATTTTGTTTTGATTTTTTTTCAGTGTGTTTAGCTTTGATCTTTTGCATATAGCTTTAAAAATATATATATCGATTGAGTTTTTTTAAATGTATCTAACTTTGATTAAAATGAAAAATGTTAAAGAAAATGGATTATTTTTTATATTTAACTTTAATCAAAGAATAATTTGTCCCGCCTAGTCCACCCTTACGTGAGGCATGTAGCAGATTTTGTTTTTTAACTCCATTTCTGGTTATGTATATTGAAAATTAGATTTTTGATTGACAATGAAGTTATAGCCAATAGATTTCAAAGTATGAAAACCTTGTAGAGGAAAATTGACAATGAAGTAAAGACTAAAAAGTATTTTTTGTTGTTTTGAAGAATACCATATTTCAAATATTTATATTGTTGAAACATGCAACGAACTTCTTCACCAACCATCACAGCTCCTCCAAAAGACGCACGCACCTCTTCACCAACCATCGCAGCTCCTCCCAAAAGTCGCATCTCTTCATTCAGCATTTAACTTCAAACGGTCACCCAGCTTTCCCAACTTGTTAATGTATATATATAAACTCATGTAAACCTCAGAAGATTAATACAACAAAAACAACATCTTTCTCCCTAATCCCCATTTAATATGGTATCAGAGCGATTGTTCCATCACTGGTGAATCTCAGAGTGCCCTCACTCATCATCGATCCACCTCAGAAAAAAACCAAAACCTGAAAACCAAACCACCACCCATCATCTTCGCCTCTCAAGGGGGGGTTGAAGGAGATAAAACGAACCCCGACATCCAAAACCCCTGAAGGAAAAATCAAAAATGGCGGACCCGGAAACAAACGCTCCAAAACTGGTGTCACAGTTGCTCAACGGACAGAACTATCTGTCTTGGGCACGGACTGTTACGCTAGCTCTCAGCGGGAAGGGAAAGCTGGGACACATCACCGGGACAGCAAAAAAACCAGAGGAAGATGCCACCGAAACAAAACAAGAAGAGTGGCAGGCGACAGACCACCTTGTAATGTCATGGATAATCAACTCCATGACATCTAAAATTGGGGTCATCTTCCTTTACAAAAATTCAGCAAAAGAGCTATGGGACGCCGTTCAAAGCATATACGGTAAAACCCACAACTTTGCTCACATTTTTAAACTAAAACGCGATCTGTCGCAGACAAAACTGCAAGGACAAACCATCACGGAGTATCTCGGGATACTGCAGCGTGGATGGGACGAGCTCGCCATCTACGAACCGACGACTGCTGACCCAAAAATCCTTCTCGAACGAAAGGAACGAGATCAAATCTATCAGTTCCTCATTGGACTCGACGGCAGCTATGAAGCCATCCGAAGCCAAGTCTTGATGACTCCCACTGTTCCTGACCTCGCATCCATCATCGCGATGATCCAACGGGAGGAATCCCGTTGGACCACCTCTCAGATCGCGGACCGATCTTCAGAAAACCAGGCGTTCTTCGTCGGAAAACCCCAAAATCAGACAAGAAAATATGGAAATAAACCTCAGGAAACATGTGACAACTGTAAAAAAACCGGGCACAACAGGAACTCGTGTTGGTTCCTACATCCTCATTTTCGACCAACACGGGAAGGAGGAGATCATCGGAACAAAAAAAGGAACAGCGGACCAAAAGGAAACAGCGCGGCGGCAAACCCTAACATGGAAGAGGAACAAAGAAAATGGGAAGGCGAATCGGTTATTCACTCGGATCCGCGGGGTTTTATAACCGCACGTGATTCGGGCGGATCCGGGTTTTCTTTAAGCCGACCCGAAATCACAATCCGACCCGATGCTGCAACCACCGGTCCCGGATCCAGCTCCAGATCCGACCCGATTCCACTAGATCAACTGCTGGGCCACCTCAGCGCATATTTGCAGTCCACCCCTCAGGGTTCAGGTAATTGCACAGGTATATCCTCTTGTTCCAGAAATTACTCTGCCAACAAAACAGAAAAAAAATCTTAGACATATAAATAATAATCAATGGATAATTGATTCCGGTGCTACTGATCATATGACCGGAAATTCTAGTCTAATAAGGAAAATAAAGAAACATGTGAACTCTCTTCATAATTTTGTGACGGTTGCAAATAATAATCAAGTAGAAATAAAAGGGATAGGTGAAACCACCGTATTAGATCAAGTAAATAAAAATATTTTATGTATACCTACTTTCACCTCTAATCTTCTTTCAGTATCAAAAATCACACAAAAATTAAATTGTAATGTTATATTCACCCCGAATGATGTATTTTTTCAGGATTGAACTTCAGGGAAGACGATTGGTAAAGGGATTCATACCAATGGACTTTATGTTTTAGAGGCTCAGAACAAGAGTTTTCATACTACTAGTTTACCAAACCATATTCTATGGCACAAACGAATGGGACACCCGTCTCATTTAGTTTTAAAAACGCTATTTCCTTTTATTTCTTCTAATTATGAATGTGATGTTTGTCAGTATTCTAAACAAACTAGACTACCATTTCTTAACTCTAAAACCAAATCAAGTGTTCCTTTCGAAATAGTTCACTCCGATATTTGGGGACCCGCTCATGTCGAGTCTTACAACGGTTTTAAATATTTTGTGCTATTTATTGATGATTTCTCACGAAATACTTGGACCTATCTTCTCAAAAACAAATCCGACGTTTTTCAAGTTTTTTGTGATTTTACAACTTTTGTTGAAAACATGTATGATTTTAAAATTAAGACCTTAAGGACAGATAACGGGACCAAATATACCAGCCACAACTTTCAAATTTTTTTGAAAAATCGGGGAATATTACACCAATTGACATGTATCCACACCCCTGAACAAAATGGAGTTTCGGAACGGAAAAATCGTCATCTTCTAAATGTAACAAGGTCATTGCTTTTTCAAAACCATGTTCCCAAACGTTTTTGGTCTGACGCTGTCTTAACTGCTACTTATCTAATAAATCGTGTTCCTAGTCCTACTCTTCAGAATAAACAACCACTTGAGATACTCTTAGGACGAAAACTAACCCTAGATCATCTTAAAATCTTCGGGTGTGTATGCTTTGTTCACAAGAAATGCCTAGATAAATTTGATAGCAATGCTATAAAGTGCTTATTTCTTGGTTATTCTTTTCAAAAAAAGGGGTATAAATGCTTTGACCCTGAGTCTTGTAAAATGTATATCTCCCGAGACGTAATATTCAGAGAAACTGAGCCCTACTACAACCCTACAACACAATCTCGTCCAGACTTCACACAGGTTCTACCTGAGTTCAACATCAAAGCACACGAAGAAGGAGAAGGACAAGGAGAAAACGAAGAAGGAGAAGGACACGAAGAAGGAGAAGGACAAGGAGAAAATGAACAAGGAGAAGGACAAGGACAAGGACAAGGACAAGGACAAGGACACAAAGAAGGAGAAGGACAAGGAGAAACAAGAGCTCCAACTCCAAGGAGGTCTACTCGACCAAGACATCCTCCCACTAGGTTTAATGATTTTATCACCTCTCAAGTAACTTATCACATTCAAAATTACCTCACCTACAAACAAATACAACCAAACTATAGGGCTTTCCTAAACCGAATAAGCGAAACCCTAGAACCAAAAAACTACGATGAAGCTAGTAGTGATCCTAAATGGCAAAAAGCAATGCAAGAAGAACTTAAAGCCCTAGAAACCAACAACACTTGGACTCTTATCTCTAAACCAAATAAAACAAAACCCGTTGGATGCAAATGGGTTTACAAAATAAAATATATTAGCAATGGTACTATTGAAAAGTATAAAACCCACTTGCCGCCTTCTAGGGTACCACTTAGTCAGAACGTATTAAACATTTAAAGTGTTAAACTTTTAAGCTTTCCACCAATCCCACAGAGTGGGGGCAATTGCCAAATGAAATCGGTTCGTAACCAAGGGATTTTCCTACTGAGGGATCACCTCAATAGTATGGGCTTGACTATGGGCTTGACACCCGTCTTGTAGCAAAAATGTATACTCAAACCTATGGGCTTGACTACCTAGAAACCTTCGCACCAGTAGCAAAAATGAATATTGTTCGGGTTCTTCTTTCCATAGAAGTTAACAAAGGATGGAAGCTTTATCAAATGGATGTCAGAAATGTCTTTCTCCAAGGCACTCTTGAAGAAGAAGTATATATGGTGCCCCCTCCAGGTTACAACACTTCTTCCAACCAGGTATGCAAACTCAACAAAGCCATTTATGGCCTAAAGCAATCACCCCGCGCATGGTATGCAAAACTTAGTCATTTCCTTCTTGCTTATGGTTTCTCTAAATCCTCTGCTGACGCATCTATGTTCACTAGGCATCATAAGGGATAAATTATCATAGTTTTGGTCTACGTAGATGACATCATCATTACTGGTGATAATAATGAAGAAATTAATCAAGTTAAACATTACCTAAAAACAAAATTTGATATAAAAGATCTAGGATTCCTGAAATATTTCTTAGGAATAGAAATTGCATACTCAAAAAGGGGTCTTTTTTATCACAAAGGAAATATGCCCTAGACCTGTTAAAAGAAACAGGAAAACTTGGGGCTAGACCGGCTAATACACCCATTGAGGCAAATCTCAAAACCAGTCCAACCAACGGTGAACCTATTAGAGATATTCACCAATACCAAAGACTTGTAGGAAAACTTATATATTTAACCGTAACCAGACCCGACATCACCTTTGTTGTTAGTATAGTAAGTCAATTCATGCATGCACCTCGAACATCACATTTAGATATTATTGATAGAATTCTGAAGTACATAAAACAAACACCAGGACAAGGATTACTAATGAAAAACAACAATTCTAACAACATCATTGGTTTTTCAGATGCTGATTGGGCAGGAAGCCATGATCGTAGGTCAACTACCGGTTTTTGCACATTTGTTGGTGGAAATCTTGTTACTTGGAGAAGTAAGAAACAAAAGGTGGTTGCTCGATCAAGCGCAGAAGCAGAATATCGAGCAATGGCGTCCACCACCAGCGAACTCATTTGGTTAAAACAACTTCTTCACGATATGGGTCAAACTCACACTAAAGCTATAAATATGTTTTGCGACAACAAGGCCGCACGACACATTGCCTCCAACCCCGTGTTCCACGAAAGGACCAAACACATTGAAGTTGACTGTCACTTCATCCGTGAAAAGATTCAAGCTGGAGAAATAGAAGTTTCATACATCTCCAGTAAAGAACAATTGGCGGACGTCTTCACCAAAGCCCTAAGTAAACAACTATTCAACTCCATCGTAAGCAAGTTAGGCACCTACAATCTCCTCCAGGCCCAACTTGAGGGGGAGTGTTGAAACATGCAACGAACCTCTTCACCAACCATCACATCTCCTCCAAAAGACGCACGCACATCTTCACCAACCATCGCAGCTCCTCCCAAAAGTCGCATCTCTTCATTCAGCATTTAACTTCAAACGGTCACCCAGCTTTCCCAGCTTGTTAATGTATATATATAAACTCATGTAAACCTCAGAAGATTAATAAAACAAAAACAACATCTTTCTCCCTAATCCCCGTTTAATATATATGTACGAAGAATGTATTTTTGTTGTGTCCACTTATTGTTTCTCTCATGAATCCGCTACTACTTGCGGGTAGTGTTTGGATGCAAGAGAGAGAAAAATCATTTTTAAGGAAATTTGACCTTTTTTTGTCCACATTCTTCACTTTATTTGTATTTATTAACACCCTTCAATCCTTCATTTTTATTTTTATTTAAATAACAAGCTAACTCGTAAGGTACTAACGTCTTTTTTTGTGAGAATAGGTACTGAGCAGTGAGCACTAACGTCTATCTCTGCGTAGATGGGATTTTGGTTTGATGGGTAGATGAAGAAATCGTGACCGAATTGTCATTCTATGGTATCCAGAATGGGGAGAGTGGTCCTGATATCAGTTGATGTCATTGTTCACGAGTCATCATTCCATGAGCACGAACTTGATGGAAGATGCCACGAAGTTAGATAAGAAGATTGTATTCTAGTATCGAAATTAAGGGAATGCTTATTGCTACAAATTAGAGAACGACTGTAGTTAGTTAGATTGGACCAAGTTGAGCTGTTCATCGGATCATATTAAACTCAACCAGTTCTGAACCTGACACTTAGCGTTTCAATGTGTAATTTTTAATTTCCTGAACATTAACGGATCACATATGTAGATGAGATTGCTTCATGTACGGTTTCAACTCATTCTACCTGTCACATATGATACACATCATCTACTAAATGGAGAACCAAGCAAGCACATTAACGGGAACCACGAAGTGTGGGACCTGTAAGGCTGTAACAAACTCTACATCGGAGATAAACGTTCAGCAACTCCAAGAAGAGTGTGAAAATGAAAATGTTTCTATTGTTCGCCATCAGTTATCATAGAATGAAAAGTTAATCAGACTTTACACCTCACCCAAGTATACATCATGTCCCCTAAGTAGAATATATCGTTTTGAATACAAGAAGTGATCATAGAAACCTGACTCAACTCGAATCAGAAGATCAGCACGGTAAGGCGACAATTCTTCTTACTCTTTCAGTAACCGATGAAAATAACCAACAGCAAATATACTGGATTATTCGTGCACACGAAAAACTACTGCCATCTCAATTCCAAACACCACAAGAGGCCACAAAGGATCAACATGCACAAGCAATTTTGCATACGACGACGGCTGAAGCAGACTTCCTTATTGCAATTTTAACAGGTATTCCGTATCTTCTTTCTGTCGCTCACAGTCTTCATCACCTCATGGGAAGAACATTTACGATTTCTCAAGAATCAACAGGAATGTTTTCGTATGTTACATATCACAAAACTAGAAGGATGGATGCAAAACTCAAACCAGGTATCATCTGCAGAAGGCACCATGGGAGACGAAGAACTGATAATCAGGGTGAGTAAAGTTTAGAAATCGGAGCCAGTTATCTGCAGCCTGCAGTAGGGAGTTCCCAAGTTGCCTTTGGATCCTCCATTTAGAGTCCATGTTGATGCTTTTAGCTTATATGAGGCCAGACCAAAAACTGGAATAGAAATCTCACGGAAAACATCAGCTTCTTGAAAATAAGTTGTAGGACCAGGAAATCTGCCAGCATCTGGAAACAAAATTGGAACACAAATGACTAGGGCATAAATTTCACTAGATCATAAAAGACATAAGCTACAACTGTGGAAGCTGAGAAATAATACCAGCTCAAATATCTGTTACAGTCACCAGCCTCGTAATAAGTCCATCAGAAACAATTTGAACCACAAAAAAACTGACACTTAAACCAGTGAGCAAAACACCAATTATCGCTGTAAAATAAACTTAGATGTAAAAGACCAAGCAAGAGGCATCTAACTTCTTAGCCTAGCTTCGATAAAAAAAATGAAACCCAAGTTCATATTATGCCACTCTTCTGTAAACAATTAACAAGACTAAAGACTAACAAGTCACTCTGAAATTGTAATACCCCAAAGTTTAGTCTTACATTGCCTACCATGAGAATGTTGGGGTGAGATATAGTGACATGAGTCCACTATTACAACACTAACAAACTTAAGTTTTATGACAATATGTAGGTGTTGTGGGTCAATGAGCTCGTGGGTGACGGACCGGGACTCGGACTCGGACTCACTACAGGCTCATGAACGGGATGTTATAGAATGGTATCAGAGCCTAAACTAACCGGAATTGTGGGAACTAAGTGCTACACCAAGAGGGTGGAAGCCTATAAAATCCTATAACTTTAGTTAGGAGGCTAACAGGGTTTGGTAGTGATTAGTGAGAGGTGTTTGATGTGATGGGAAAGGGAGACATGATGGCTGGGTATGGAGGGAAAGTATGGTGATGTGATGGGCAACATGGTGAGAGGGATGGTGGGTTGGTTGTGTTGGTTATAAGAGAAGCACCCCTCACCTTTCTTCTTATTTTCTTCTCCTTCTCACAAATCTCTCCTCCCCACAGCAACTCTCTCCCTCTCTTCCTCACCGGCGACTAAAGCTTCGTCGAGCAGGGTGGAGCAACAAGCGAGCAAGGCAGCGAGCACATGTGAGGTTAGGGCGTGGATTGAAGAAGGTGCGGGAGGCGGAACTCCGACGATTCCCGGAGAGCGCGAGTGAGGTATGTCGATTGAATAGATGCATTTGTTTTCTCACACTGGAGGCGTGGGGTGATGGCTGGTCGATGGAGGTCGGAGACCTCGCCGGTGACGTTAGGGCAACAAGTTAGACCTAGCTTGACTAGGTAGTTGCCGGTCAATGGTCGACCGGTGTCTTCGGGTGGTCGACCGAATGTAGTATTTTTCTCTGATTTTAACCAACGTCAGTCGAACGATGTCTTACGGCGGTCAACCGGTCGTGCTTATGCAGGTAGATCAGAAGAGCTTCTGTTGTTTTTTCAGTCGACGAGAACCCCTGAGTCGGTCCAAATTCCAGCGAAGAACAACAAGAGGTAACAAATTCCAAGGTACTATCTTTAACATGTATCAATGTATGTACTGCAATTTCAATGATTTCAACAATGGGCAGCCTCGAGCAACATCAACCACAATCTCACCTTCAGTGGTTTCACCGTCCAAAGACAAGGTGCGAAGGTGTGAGCAGCCAACTACAATGCCACAACTTCCAAATAAAGATCAGCAATACGTACACAATCTACAACTTCAAGAGATTTTAGGGACTGCTCACGGTCACGACCACTGCAAGACCATCGTCTTCCATCCTACATTCATAATTTTCAAAATCTCAGTGTCACCTCTAATGGATATAAATGTATCTGAAAATATTGCATGATATTCTCCAACCATTATGCAAATAACTGCTTCAAGAAAAATCTCTTTACTATAACAACTTAAGATCGTCATACGTAGACCTGACAAACTGATTGAGTCTGACCAAACTGTTTACATAGGACATGTCAATTATGCAGGTGAAAACTCCTACAGAGATCCTAGAAGACGTGTTGATTAACCAGGTTACCAGGACACCATTTGAGGCTTGAAGCACCTACAAATGTTTAAAAGATATTTTATATTTCCATCTCTTAATAAATTTTAGTTTGCCAAAACCATTGCATTCCACCACAATTTGAATTGGCGAGCCCAATACCACTAAGAGCATATTTACGTTAAAACAAAATGAGAACAAAATCACTAGAAACTCATGAATGGAATGGAGTACATATGATTGGTGATGAAAGCAACACAAATACAACACGAAAACCACTTCAAGTTCACCTCCTACAAACACATCTCTAGATTCTGGTGTTAAACAGTGTTAATTGAGCCATTAGCATCCCCAAGGATTTGCTCAGTGTTGCAGTTATATATACGAGTCGGAGTTCTGGCTCAATCATAGGCTACAAAAGAAAACTTGTTAATGAAATCTCTCCTTTCCTTTAACTTAATTTGTGACATAAGCCAGCATTTTAAAGAATTATCAGAAGAAATGTCATGCTACATTCACAATTTTTTAGACGTCAAAGCAACATTTTGGAAAAAGACTAGAAGAAGGCAAAGGGTTGGTGGACTTTGATTACTCTGTATTTTTTTCCAACACTAATAGTAATACATATGGCTAAAAGGGAGTGGATATGTGGTGTATACCGACATTCCTATATTTGTACCACATTTGTATAACGGATACGAATACAATCATTTTTCGGTTTTTGCAATACATAATCACTTTTGGAACTAAGCAAATGATATAAAAATGGGATACATATACGTATCGGATATTATCAACTTAGCTTGTAAGTTTATGAAAATCTTTTAGTTGAGATAAAAAAAATTCTCATTTATTGAAAGTGAAAGAAGGGATACAAGAGGTGAAAAAAAACAAAAAGGAAAGCAAAAAAAGCAAAATAGACGACGGAGAGGGTAGGGGAGAGCAAAACCCGGGTTGACCCGGTCAACCGGACCGGACCGGTCCAATTTTTTTTTTTAATGTAAAAAATTCGGTTTTTGACCGGACCGGACCGATTCGGTCCGGTCCGGTCCGGTCTTCGGTCCGCGGACATCCGGTCCGGTCCGGTCTTCGGTCCGGACCCTGGATAAAAATCCGGTCCGAACCGGATGCACAGCCCTGGGCGAGGGCATCCATCACACCCATACAAAAACAATTTGTCCAAAACATTCCAACAAGATGTGGGTGATAACCAAAAAACCTTTCTAAAACCTCTGTTTAAAATGAGAATTTAGGTACGAATACGAATTGGATATTTGCATATACACTCTTACCACAACTATTACCATATGTGTTACCTACTTATCCAAACCACTTTCCCTGATAATATCAAAAGACACACGTCCAATTAAGACTAATTCCTGGCACCGCCCTCGAATGACAGAACCCAAATGCAACATTATGAATGAAGATCATTTCACCCACCTCAATTGCAGAACCCTCAATAACGTGCAATTCCTCGCGAAAACCTCAAAACCGGACGACGTCGCGCAGGATCAACTCAAGTGTCTCAAGATTCCCGCAGCCGCGCGCGAGGGACTGCAAACCTGCATCGGAGAGAGCGAAGGAGGGAGGGGTCGATCTTGATGGTGGAACGGGAGGCCCGGCCGAGGAGTCACGGGTGGCCGGTTGGGGAGGTGGGAAAAGATCGAGGTTAGAAGATCGTCGGGGACGGTGGAGGTGATGTCGCCGTCGACGTGGGTTTTCCTCGTTTCATTTGGGTTTGTTGTAATCGGTTTCGCTGCATCAGATAGCTCGGCTAAATCTAAGTTAACGGGTCAAACACGAGTCAAAAAAATCCACTCGGAAAAGTAAACGAGCCAGCGAAATCATACTCGCTTGTTAGTTCAATCAATTGGTCGACTTGGTTGCTCGTATATACTCATACAACTATACAAACATATATCCATTCACATACACGATATGTATATTACAAAAATATGTCCATATATAAAGACATATTTTTCCAATATTATTATAAGATAATAATCTTTTGGAAAAAATATATGATGATTGATTACATAGAAAATTGTCTTATATATCTTTAAATATAAGATTAAAACAAATTAGTTTGAAATAAATGAACTGAATTGCTATTCGTCGCCCTAAAATTACTTAAATCGCCCCAACAGATTACCATTTTGCCCTTCTCTCATTTCTACTGCTATAACGCGACATTTTACCCTCCTATCACACATCTCTCTTCATCTTCCTCTTATATTCATAAAAAATAATGTTTTGGAGGTCAGTAATTAGCCAACAGACGCCCCGGTGTACTCGAATCTGGTAAAATATCCAACATCTTTTTAATAAAAAAATAATAAAAAATAATAAAAAATTGCGGGTGTCTGGCGGAGCCGCCCAGCGTAAAGGAGGGGCGTCTGGGTAAGACGCCTCCCCCTAGGGGGCGGCGTTTTACACAGACGCCCCGCCCATGGGACGGGCGTCTGGCTAAGACGCCTCTCTCCTACGCTGGGCGGCTTAGTCAGACGTCTCTCTCCTACGCTGGGCGTTTTACACAGACGCCCGCAATTTTTTATTATTTTTTATTTTTTTATTAAAAAGATAATTGATTATAAATTTAGATAATTACTAAATTAATAAGTTAATAATTATATAATCGGATGACCAATACCCTTTCGGTACACCGAATAGAGATTTCCAGAGAAATGTCGAAGCTACTGAGAATAAATATTCGGATAACCGGATAGAGATCGGTAAACCAACACAATGATTCTAGGAAGATCAAAAACTTACTGTATTTACGATCACGGTGGACCGATGGAAACTCGGTCATCCGCATGGAACATCTTCGGTAGACCGAGAAGCAAACGGTCGACCGTCCGACATCACCTTACAACGAGTTTTTGCAATTGATGAAAATTCAAAAAAAAATCAGATCCAACAATTTCAAAATCCAAAAAATCCCCTTGCCACCCCCGCCACCTCACCGGCGAGGTGGAATGCCGCTCGCTCACCGGGGAGCGAGACCCCCGAACGGACCTGTCGATGTGGTATTTGTAAGTCGGGAGGTTTTACCACCGGGGATTTTGGATCTTAAATTTTTTGAAAATTTAATCACTTGCAAAAAAAACTCATTGTAATTTGACCCCGTTACCACCAAAAATCTTGCAACAGAACCTCAAATAATTTGAGATAACACACCGTATAATTTTAAGAATTTATTTATATTTTATTTTTTATTTTTTATTATTAAAAAATACGGGCGTCTGGATAACACGCCTCCACCAACGTGGAGGCGTCTGGCTATCACGCCTCCACCTATGTGGAGGCGTCTTAGCCAGACGCCTCCACGTTCGTGGAGGCGCCTCGCTAAGACGCCTCCACCATGGTGTAGGCGTCGTATCCAGACGCCCGAGTCGGAAAAAAAATCCGCCTCCGTTACCTAGCCGGATTCAGGTGTTTCGCCAGACATTTTCGTGGTGTTGGTACTAGGAATGTGAGTAAAACTGAGTCAAATACCTTGTTTAAAGATATGGGACGAAATGGGTATTAATTGATTTGTTAAGGGCAAAAAGGTAATTTTTGGGGCGATTTAAGTAGTTTTCCGGCGACGAATAGTAGTTCCCTAAATGAATTGCATCAAACAAAAATAGAGTAGTTGAACTGTAAAATTCCTAAAACAAATAAAAAAATTGAAATAACATCCACGTGGTAAAAAAACATGGAATCTTTTTCCCTTGAAAAAACGTGAATCTACAACTACAAACTCAACATCCAAACACTATTTGAGAGCACAAATAACAGCGTCCGGGCTACCCTGGGCGTTCTGCACTCTCTATCTGTCACGTCAGCTTCTCTCTCTGTCACGTCAGCTCACCCAACCCACCAAAAAAAATCCTTACCCATGCCCGGGCTACCCCACCCACCCTACACTCTCTTTCCTTCACATCATTTCTTAATTAAACATTTTTTTTAATTCTCACACAATATTTAACAAATTACATTTTATATAAATCTAATTCTAATTACATTATAATTCTAATTCACGATATAATTATTATTAATATTAATTAATTAACAATAATAAATATTCATTAATAATATTAATCACTATTAAACCACAAAAAATTGAATATTTGAAATTTGAAACGCGCGTGAATGCACAATATACACGTAAATGTACAGTATATGCGCGCGTGAAAAGTAATTTGCGTGATTGCACAGTATACGCGTGGAAGAAAAGTAGTGCGCGTGAATGTACAGTATACATGCGAAAGAAAAGTAATCCGCGTGAATGTACAATATACGCGTGCGTGAAAAGTAATTCGCGTGACTGCACAATGTCTAATTTTTTTCTCTATATATACCTTACACAAAACACAACTTACATCTCATATCTCTTCCACAAAACACAACGTTGCAATGTCTTCTCCGGATTACAATCGTTCCCCTCCTCGTCCACAATCAAATCCGCGTCCACGTTATCCACAAGGATACCCCTCACGTCCATTTTACCAACAACCAGACTTCTCCCACCACGCACCACTATTCCAACCATCGGACCAAAACTCACAATTCCCACAATTCTCCCACTACGCACAACCAGACCAAAACTCATCATTCCCACAATTCTCTCAATATGCACCACCATTCTCACATAATCAACCGCAATTCCACATGTTTGGCCACACATGTCTCAACAAAGTAATCTGAGTATGGCGGACACTGAAGAAGAGGGTCACGACGACGATGAGTCCCCACCACGACACACCGCCACACCATCATCCCCACCTCCACAGCGTCGCCGCCGCAAGCAAGTCCAAACTGCCAAAGCCAATCCGAAGATGTGGACCACAGTTGAGGACGAGAGACTTGTCTCTGCATATATGGAAACCAGTTGTGATGCGGTGACAGGGACAAACCAGAAGTCTAGTTCATTGTGGGCTAGAGTGAAAACGTGTGTACGACATCTCCGTGAAAGGCACATGCCTCCCCGAGAGGAATGCAGAGTCCTTAAAAGGACGATAGACAAGAATTGTACCTGCTGTGAACAAGTGAGTCGGGTGCTTCGATCAGGCATTCCGACGGAAAAGGAGCAGCCAGAATGACGACGATGTTGTCCGGCAAGCGCGAGTGATCTACGAGCGAACTCATGGGCCTAAATTTCTTTATTTTGATGCTAGGGTTATGTTGCGTAGGTACCCAAAATGGGAGTCTGTGATATCCGGAGCTAATGTCGTGCGTGTTGACTGGGAGTCCCCGGAGTTGCACGATGAAAATAGTCCCCAGTTAGGAAGCCTTGGGAAAAGATAGAGCACGGATGGCTCCAGGACGCAATCACCCTCGGATGCAGAAGAACTGACGTCGGGGTCGTCTACACGCCCTGAAGGTGTGAAGAAGGCCAAGAAAAAGGCTAAGAGTGCATTACGCCCCGAAGGCGACACCGATGTTAGAGAACTTGCACAGCAACTTCGATACACCGCCCAAGTCAGAGAAGATGGTTTCTCCAAGCAGGAAGAGTTAGCGGAAAGGAATTTCCAGAGACATTTAAAAAAAACTAAGTTGGACATGTTTCACTCTCTGATGAGGAAGGACAACCCGATGGAGAAGGATCAAAAAGTAATCGATAAACTTCTCATCTGGGCAGAAGAGAATGAGTACGTGTAGTTTGTTGTAGTCCGTATTTCGTATGGTTTGTATTTCCCTTAGTTTGTATTTCGTGTTGTTGTAGTCCGTATTTCGTATGGTTTGTATTGCCTTTAACATCTGTTTCGGGTGGTTGGTTGTAGTTCGTATTTCAGTATTATTAATGTATTGTTCTTATGGTATTGTCGTATTAATATATATTCTATTTTCAACCTTAAATATGGATTTACATTTGTTTATTTAATGTATATATTTCAAATTTTATTCCATTAATTACGCCAAAAATTATTGCCCCACATTAATAACAAATACTCAATCCATTAATAACAAAACATCCACTAAATATTAAAAAAATCGACGAATGGGGGGGGGGGCACGTGCCCCCCACCCGAGAGCGCCCCGGGCGTCTGCCCTGGACGCCCGGGCAAGCACCCGCCCTGTTAACGGGGGTGCGCCTGGGCGCCCGACCCAGGCACCCGGGCAGGGCACCCCCGTTAAGGGTGCCCTGAGAGTGGAAGAGTGGCGCTAAGAGCATATTTAACAGCGCCCGGGCTACCCCCGGGCGCCCTGCACTCTCTCTCTGCCACGTCAGCTTCTCTCTCTGCCACGTCAGCTCACCCAACCCACCCAAAAAACCCCCTTATCCATGCCCAGGCTACCCCCACCCACCCTACACTCTCTTTCATCCACATCATTTCTTAATTAAACAAATTTAATTCTCACACAACATTTAACAAAATACATTATATATAAATCTAATTCTAATTACATTATAATTTTAATTCGCGATATACTTATTATTATTAATTAATTAACAATATTAATCACTATTAAACACAAAATTTTGAATATTTGAAATTTGAATATTTGAATTTCAAAACGCGCGTGACTGCACAGTATACGCGTGATTGCACAGTCTACACGTGAATCAAAAGTAGTCCGCGTGAATCTACAGTATACGCGTGAAAACAAAATAGTCCGCGTGAATGTACAATATACGCGTGAAAGAAAAGTAATCCGCGTGATTGCACAGTGTCTAATTTTTTCTCTATATATACCCTACACAAAAATCACCTTACACCCCATATCTCTTCCACAAAACTCAAAACTCAACTTACATCCCATATTTCTCCCACAATGTCTTCTCCGGAGTACAATCGTTCCCCCCCTCCTCCACAATCAAATCCGCATCCACGTTATCCACAACCATATCCCTCACGTCCATTTTACCAACAACCATTCCAACAACCCGACTTCTCCCAGTACGCACCACCATTCCCACCACCTGACCAAAACTCACCATTCCCACAATTCTCCCACTACGCATCCCCAGATCAAAACTTACCATTCCCACAATACTCACAATATGCACCACCATTCCCTTATAATCAACCGCAGTTCCAGATGTTTGGCCGACCCTTGTCTCAAAATAGCCGTCATAGTATGGCGAACACTGAAGATGAGGGTAACGACGACGATGAGTCCCCACCACGACACACCCCCACACCACCATCCCCACCTCCACAGCGTCGTCACCGCAAGCAAGTCCAAACTGCCAAAGCCAATCCGAAGTTGTGGACCACAGCTGAGGACGAGAGACTTGTCTCTGCATATATGGAAGTCAGTTGCGATGCGGTGACAGGGACAAACCAGAAGTCTACTTCATTGTGGACTAGGGTGAAACGTGTGTACGACATCTCCGTGGAAGGCACAGGCCTACCCGAAAGGAACGCAGAGTCCTTAAAAGGACGGTGGAGGAGAATCATACCTGCTGTGAACAAGTGGGTCGGGTGCTTCGATCAGGCATTCCGACGGAAAAGGAGCGGCCAGAATGACGACGATGTTGTCCGACAAGCGCACGTGATCTACGAGCGAAATCATGGGCCTAGTAAATTTCTTTATTTTGATGCTTGGGTTATGTTGCGTAGGTACCCAAAATGGGAGAGTGTGATCTCCGGAGCTAATGCCGTGCGTGTTGACTGGGAGTCCCCGGAGTTGCACGATGAAAATAGTCCCCAGTCAGGAAGCCTTGGGAAAAGAAAGAGCACGGACGGCTCGAGGACGCAATCACCCTCGGATGCAGAAGAGCCGATGCCGGAGTCGTCTACACGCCCAGAAGGTGTGAAGAAGGCTAAGAAAAAGGCTAAGAGTGCATTACGCCCCGAAAGAGACACCGATGTTAGAGAACTTGCACAACAGATGCGATACACCGCCCAAGTCAGAGAAGATGGTTTCTCTAAGCAAGAGGAGTTAGCGGAAAGGAATTTCCAGAGGCATTTAATAAAAAATAAGTTGGACATGCTTCACTCTCTAATGAGGAAGGACAGCCCGACGGAGAAGGATCAAAAAGTAATCGATAAACTTCTCGCCTGGGCAGAAGAGAATGGGTACGTGTAGTTTGATGTAGTCTGTATTTCGTATGGTTTGTATTTCCCTTAGCTTGTATTTCGGGTTGTAGTAGTCCGTATGGTTTGTATTTCCCTTTAACATATGTTTGTATTTCGGGTTGTAGTAGTCCGTATTTCGTATGGTTTGTATTTCCCGTGGTTGTATTTCGTATTTTAGTATTATTAATGTATTGTTGTTATGGTATTGTTGTATTAATTTTTTTTCTATTTAACTTGAAATTGTTGGTTCTGGAAATTTCTTAATTTTAATCACTTACAAAAAATTATTACCCCACATTTATAACAAACACCCAATCCATTAATAACAAAACCAAAACAAAAAAAAAATTCAAAAAAAAAATTTTTTTTTAACCAATGGGAGGGGGACACGTGTCCCCCTCCCATGGGCGCCCGGGCGTCTGCCCGGGACGCCCACCGCCCGGGCAAGCGCCCGGGCGGGTGGCCCGGGCGGGCGCCCCACGGGCGCCCCGCCCATTAACGGGGGTGCGCCCGGGCGCCCGACCAGGGCGCCCGGGCGGGGCACCCCCGTTAAGGGTGCCCTAACAATTGAGCACACAAGTTAAGAGACTGTGGTAAGGTGATGAGAAGCAGAGGCGGATCTAGGAGAATTCGATGGGTGAGGCAGACAGACCGGTTTCACACCAATCAGGAAAAACATTAATTACAATTACAATTTAACGTCGTCGACCTTAAAGATGATATTTGAAATAAATATATAGTAAATAAGAAAATTCAACATATTCTACTTATTTTTAACACTTTTCCAACCCTGAAAATTGGTTGAAACATCAAACATCTAAACATTTTTCTTACAATTAATCATTCCGTAAAGGTTAAACAACTATGAAATCATTTCTCTTGTTTTTAATCTCAATACCTAAATGTTTTCATTTCCATTTGCATGATCAAGCAAAAGTCCAAAATCCACCTAAGATAACATTTGGTCGTCAGGATCACCCAATTTCTCACATTGGTAAATTTGTTCTCAATTCCAAAATGTTAATCAATCAAAAAACATTTTTACACCACAAACATATTTCGTTCGGATTCACTTGATCAATCCTAAAATCATATAATCTCTCAAATCCATATTTCGTTCTCATTCACAACTACTAAATCAAATAAAAATTCTATTATTTTCTTCATTTACTGCATCACCCAAAGCGTGGCGATGATAGAGATCAAATTAATTAGTTTTTACAACAAACTAATTCATTTAAAAGAAAGCGTTGAGTGGGATTTGGGGTTGACGGGGAAAGAGAATGTAAGATTTGAGGTTTTCGTGTTTTGGAGAATTTGGTAGTGTTACAAATTTTTTGATAGGATTTTATGTTTATTATTATATATATTATTGTTTTTCTATGTTGGTTGTCGCGACAAACAACATTGTATAGTTACTATGTCGGTTATAATGAAAATCGACGTATAATTAGGAGACCCAAATTTACCTAAATATGGGTGAGACACTTACCCCCACCTTACTTGGTCGTGGGTTCGTCCCTGGTCAAACCCGATTGGAGAGTAATTGTGGTTAGGGGTGAGCTTCGGTCCAGGACCGGACCAGACCGAACCGGACCGAAACCCGAATTTTCGGGAAGTCCGGACCGAATAGGTTCGGTCCGGTCCGGGTCGGTACAAAATCCGGATTTTCCCCTTAAATTTTCGGTCCGGTCCGGACCGAAGACCGAATTTCCAAAATTTTGTGGACCGAAGACCAGACCGAAAAAATTCGGTCCAGACCGAATTTTGCTCACCCGTAATTGCGGTCATTGGGAGGAGAAGAGAAAGATTCCATAATTAAATGCTTGGTAGGACTTGTAATTTTCAACAATATGAAGCCCACAGAAAGCAACACGATCAGATGAGAACGAAAAAAACGATTCGAATGATTTCAAGTTAAAGATCACTTATTTTTAATCACTTTTTCGTTGCTAATTTCCCTACCTTTTGAACCACAACATTCAGCACGCTAACCGCAGCGTGGGATTCATCCTTTGTTCCCAATGAATTTATTTTGTTGTTCATGTAAACTGTTCTAGCTTCTTAATTTGTATGCTTATATCATATGTTCAATTTTAAAGATGCATGGATCCACCTATTTTCAAAAAAAGCAAATTGTGCACATTCCTAACAAAATGCAAATTGCAAAAACAAAATGTGAAAAATATTTGTTTATGATAATTTTTCAATCCTGGAAAGATAATCAAGTCAAATGCTTATGTGCTGCGCAAAAGAAGGCAACAGAAGTCGGTGGTTAGGTGGAGGCGTGGAGGGAACATTTTTAAGTCAAGTTGCAGGCTAGATGTCTTCAAGTATTTCTCGGACGTCAAAATCAACTTTTGTGAAGTAACTCTCAAGTAGGTCTTTGTATCGGAATACTTGTAATATTAAAGTTGGAGAGTAAAGCTTCAATTTTCTCAACAATTGTTAAAAAAATCGCATTTGGATGTTTTCATCTAGTCAATCTTCCAAGTGAAATTTAAGATTCAGGTATACAGGATGCTAGATGTAGCAAGGTACCGCATTAAGCAAGCGGGAAAATATGTGGATTGAGAATTTAATAATAAAATAATAAATGTAATGTACTTATAATTTATAAACTATAAAGAATATACCCATATATGTACTAATCTAGAGATGAAAAGAAAATATGGGTGCATTCGGTGGCCGGCGGGTAGCCAACCCAGTGGAGAAGAAGGTGAATTTATTTTAGATATATATTTGATATAATTAGATGCTTATTCTAAATTACACTATATCAACTATTTGAGAAATCTAAATTTCAGTTTTTATACAAAGCACCGCATAAAGTATATTAATATGGCTATCTTGTCATAATCCTTCAATATTTTTTTGCCCACATGAAAATTTCATTTTCTAAAGTAACTTCAATTGTCATGATATTATTATACGTTTAATCTGATCTGATCTAATCTGATCTATATCTAATCTGATCTGACCTATATCTAATCTGATCAAGCCTCATATGGAACATGAGCCACGCTTACGGTGTCTTTTCGCATTTGAGACAGAACTAAACGACCACCTCTTATAATTATATTGCCTATATATTGATTAGTCTCCTCCAAATAAAATCTAAAGTGGAATCATAGCTGTCATGCCTCATGAGTCATTAGTCAATACGTACTTTGGTTGGCAAATCATTCCACACGCTGGAAACAAATGTCTGGACAAAATTCCAACTCACTTCTGAAGTTAAACCACAAGGGCTGTGGATGCGAAGGTAAGATTGACTCGAGGTTTGGACACTTCAGCTTTTTTTTCTCTCTTTGCAATTCTTTAGCAAGAAAAACGAGTAGTGAGCGTGTAGAACTTTGGTTCTATAATCTATGTGATGTCATAAATTGCTTCATTCGATTCAATTATCTTGACACCAACATTGCAGATGAAAGGTAAATTGCAGTCTACCTTTCTTTCTGATCTTTGATCTACGTTTACCTTATACTCATTTTTTTGGAAATAGGCGCTCCCTTAAGCTTCGTTATTTTGGCATTTGCCATTCTCTTCAATTTTCCTTCGGTAATTGACCTTAGTAATTTATAAGATAACATCTTATCTTTCATTGTTTTAATTTTAGTTTCTTTCTCAAAAGAATGGTATCGAATTACGGAAAGATGTTTGAGAAAATATAAATAAAAAATAATGAAGAATGAAACATTATCTTGCAATTTTAATGATTATTTGGGAATAGAAGTTGAAGAGGAGAGCAAACTGCCAAGATAACAAATGTCATGAGGGATACATACATATTTCTAAAAGATAGAGTTGCAAAATGCAACTTAATCAAATGGTAGATAGATAAACTGCAATTAACCCTAAAAATTTATCTTTCTTAGTTAAATATATTGTTTGTGATAAGAAACACTATCACAAATGTAATTAATGGTTGTGCAAGAATTTCTTCATGGGAAAACAAGTGAAATTGACGTAAGAAGAAATTTAGTATTAAGAACAAAAACTACTAAAACGACAACATTTACCACGAAGAACAAAGACTAATGTTATTGTCAGGTATGAAAACCTACAACCCTATGTCATGAAACCGATGCTAGAACGTAAACACAGATATCTTCGACGCTATAACCAAAGAAAATGCCAAAAATAAAAAATAAAGATTAAAGACTTTGCTGTATAAACATGTTTGGACCCATTCGTACATTGACCTACTACCACTTAAGTACTTAACCACTAGGCTGGGTGAGATTTTTTGTGATTTTTCTCCCTACTTGCGTAAGCATTCAAGATAGAGAAATTACATCGTTATCCAACAACTTTTTTAATGTAGCTTATTATTTATGCTTCTTACTTGAATTGCTTAGAAACAATTGTTGTTAGAGAGTTGTTAATTCGCCACTCACGTGTCAAACGATATTTAGTTTAACACTAAAATAATGTTAAACTATGCTATCTCAAAGAAAACTTCGCAGTTTGAGTGTGTGCTTGAGTAACCCTTAGTTTGATCGAATCTTGTTTCGAAAAGGATTTGGAGTAGTCTACGATTTGCACAGGAGGGTGGAAGACTCAAAGGAGAACTACAATGGAAGATTACGCAGCTGAATCTGAAGATGGGACGTGAATAGCAAATGCGGGCTGAAACTGCCCTCAACCGATAACTAGTTTTGGAAAGTGGTCGACTGATTTTGAGGTCTACCATTTTCAGTAACGAAAGTCCGTCGACCAATTTCCAAAAGAGGTCGACCGGTCTGGGCTACTTCTTGGTTAAGTATTTTCTATTTTGGAGAAATTTGGAGGTTTGATTTTGGATTTCTTAGGATGTGATTTTATTTTATTTGAGTGGTTTCCTTTTGTGTTGAGTCAATGAATTTGGAGGAATTCGTTGGATTTGTGCCTATGGGGTGCCACAATGTGCCTTTGTGAGTCTGAGGTGCACTAAGGTCGTTCTTAACGGGACAACGTGGCCAGGGCGCCCAGGTCCACGTCCTTCCGTCGGGGCGCAAAATTGGGCGGTGAGTGACACAATTTCGCACCCCGATTGGGTGGTGGGGGCACAACCCCCTGGTTGATTTTTTTTAATTAAATTAAAAAGTTAAAATATTCATTTTGAAATTATTTTAAATCATTTGTTCAAAAAAAATTGAAAATATGTTTTTTTTTTAAATTGTAATATTTTTTATTTTTTACCTAAGATTGATCTCTAAATGACGTGAAGAGGAGAGGGAGTGTAGGGTGTACGGGCGGTTTCAGGGCATGACTTAAGGAAATTTTGGGTTGAGTGTGGTGAGCTGACGTGAGAGAGAGAAAGTAACACGCCCGGAGATAACTCGGGCGTTGTTATTTATGCTCTAAGGGCATCATCAACGGTAAAATATAAAAATGTTGTGGGAAAATCTAGGGCACGAACTTTTTCCAAATCCAACACCAGCAATGGAGAAGTTCAAAAAAGCTGAAACATGAATGTATCGTTTACGCCTTAGTTGTTGTAATATTTAATAAAATGTAATCGTTAATGTAATCTCGACGAGTTTCATTTATTAAATTACTATTATCAACATTAATAGTAGTTATTTATGAACGTCCAACATTAATATATCAAAAAAAGAAAGAAAGGAAAGACATTAGTCAAGTTTATTAATTATTAAAATTATTATATATAATTTTTAACAATGATATATATTTATTTTTAAAAAGTAAGAAATGAGTTGGAGGTAAGAGAAAAATTGATTTGACACCAAGATTTTTTATTAAATGTTGTGATTGAGAAGAAAAGAGAGATTAAAGATGTAGTTAAATACTGTGAAGTTGAACAGACGACGTGGTAGAAAGAAAAAATTGTGATAACATTTTGGTAAATATTGTTGTCGTGGATGACCTAGGATGCATTGGGGTGTGCCTTGTTAGGGGTGCACAAGTATGACTGTACAAATGTAACAGGGAAGCCTGGTGTAATCTACTGCGAAGGCTAGGATTTTGTCTACTTGAGGTTGAGAGAGTAGTTTGGAAGAGAGTGAATGATCAGGAAAGTGATAAATTTCAACCAGGCAATTTTTTCTCTATCAATTAAATACGTAGATGAGTGTTGGGTCATTGTTTTTTCAGGTTGGGTTGTAGAGAGGTGTTTGACGTATATCATAGTATTTGTGATTTGTTTTCTTTTTCATGAACGTTCTCTTGTTTATTACTGATTGATGATCAAGTTTAAAACTACAAGTACACGACCCCGTTGAAGCAATGACAAGTACATGTCGATCCACAAGGAGCTAAAGTGGGTCGTTGCCAACCATAATCGTGTGGGAAAGAAAATGAAGAGTGAGTGTATTGAAACTAGCTATGCTACATTAATCGACAAAAAACCAAATTTAACTAATCTCGTTGGAGGTGGAGAATGCGTGCAAAAATGTAGATGTGTGACGCATATGTGTACAATTAGGTGCTCATGACATGAATAATATAAAAAATCTAAAACATGAATACACATGCCTAAGTGTGTCTCTACATGAATTAAAATTTATCATCATCATTAAAACATACAAAACACTACTCAAGATAATACCAAAGATAACCACATGCATATACATGTCAATCTTATCTCTTTATCTACTCAAATATTATCATCACCTCATCATTCCTCCATTAAGTGAGTTCACTAACCAAAGTATGTGTTAATCATCAATTATGATTATTAACACATCAAAGTCAAGAGTAGAAACTCATCAAAATCACTATAGAAATCATACGAATCTCAAAGATTAAGATTAAAACACACACATAAATCTACTACATTCACACTCATATCATCCTTCATCCCCGATGATGACAGACTACCCACTAAACATATTCATAATAAAGAAACAACAAAAGAAAAATAACACATCAACAAGTAAAAAAAATCTATATCTAACAAAAACAGTGGAATAAAAATTACATCGAATAAAAGACAAGAACATAAAGAACAAGAAATTTAAACTTGATTAAGAAAGAAAGATTATAAATAGTGGTTTCTTCCCATCTACTACACTACTAAACAAGAAATAAAACCTACTATGGAGGAGAATGAAAGGAAAGGAAAAGGAGAGCAAATGGTTGTGATACAAATTTATTTATAGAAGATTAGAAGGTCAGGATGGGATTTGGACGAAATCGGACGACTAGAAATCAAATCTGGATGCTCTGGAGTGTTCCTACTCGAGCCACTCCAGAAATCCGAACGTCCATCTCTCTTTATTACATAAAATCTGAAATACATGTAACACCAACCCGAGTAACACAAATATTAAGTAAAATAAAAGATATATAACATGAATACGTTGTATGATATGTTACCAATTACTCTTATGTTAAGGGTGATTCAGACCGATACAAATTGACCTATATAAACAATTTTGGTGCAAGATGTGAGTATGAAATTAATTTTCTGAAATAGGCATACATTAAAGTTTGCTATCTTTCAAGGTGATGCGTGTAAAACACCCCTTTTTTTACCTACTGAGATCAGGATTCAACGAATCGTTGTTTTTTTGCATTAAACAAACGACTTGAACCGGTCAAGTCCTTATCGTCAACTATGCTTGTGTTGCAATAAATTAGTTCTCTAATATGCATGTCGACGAAGGTTCTTCGCTGCTTCATCATATTAGAACTCATTAAGGACGTACTAGTTTTTTTTATAATTAAAGATAAATGAGGAGGTAATAGTTGGGATCATCAGAAAGAGAGTGGTAGTTAAGCTTATTATTATTATTATTTGTGAAATATAACTGAGCTTGTTAATATTATATAGCTAGTAGCGAGAGTTCTAAAAATGCGCTTAAGTTTGACCTGTAATATTACTTAAAAACGTTAAGAAGCCAATTCAAACATTATTTGGCCCTGTACGACGAAAGCGCACGTTGCACTATTCATAAGAAAATGTTTTTCAATTAAATCTGACAATCAACATTGTATAATTTTTAGAGTATTCACATAAGTGGATCTGAAACTAACATAGTTCAATATATAGCTTCACATTGGTTAATTTTTTAAATTTCTTTAAGTAAATGTAATTTGTCTATAAAAGAGTTATATTTTTTTAGACTCACTAATGTCATCCTTAGTTCGCAATAATCAAAGGTATAATGTATTTTTATTACACAATTGCTTACAATTCTTGTTTGGTTGAGAAAATTGAAGATCGTAACTACTTCGTAGTCTAATTACACTTCTTGAAGGTAATTAGATTGTCACATTGGATGTCGTCATCCATATACATTGCAATGTAATTAAGTAATTTCAAATAACTCAAATATTATCACGTAATCAAAACTCAACTTCAATTTTTGTCGGAAGTATGTAGAAGTTTCGGCAATCTATTTGAAAATTTATCAAATTTATTAAATTACAAATTTATTTTTGAATCACATTGCAATTCCATGGTAAATTCTAACGTTACCACACAATTTAATTGGATTACATGAAGTCTAATTCATGACAATGCAATCTAACTACGTAAAATTGAATTCCAAATAATCCAACAACGGCGAACCAAATAAGACTGTGTATACCATATACCATACAAATTTAACATTTGACATGCTATTACAGTCAAACGTTACATATAAAGAACAAGTCTTAAAAATCTAGATTCGCCAACAAAAGGTAAAACTCTGTAGCGCGTGGTGTGGGTTCGCCAGGACTTAATATTTTTATATTATATGTACTTAAATACTAAACAATTCCAAAGTAAGAAGCTTCATTCCACTTCCCTACAAATAAACCATTCTTCAATCTTTATAAAGAGAACACCGACTTGCCCACCTCCATCTACTCCTTTCCCTCTCAGCTCCCAACCATGTCCTACCACCACCACCACCACCTTCTCCTCCTCTTCCTCCTCTACGCCCACCTCACCACCACCACCACTCTCAAGTGGGAGAAAACAAACATCCCAAAATGCCCTTCCGTCGACTGCGGCAACGGCGTCAAAATCTCCTACCCTTTCTGGGTCTCCAATTCCACTTCCATTGGCAATTACTGTGGCTACCAAGGCCTGGAGGTGACGTGCAAGGACAAAATCCCCAGCTTCCGCACCTTCTCCGACAACTACACAATAACGGATATCAACACCGGTAAGAGGACCATCTCACTTGCCGACACCGACGTGCTGGACAAAGACTGTCCCAGAGTCAAGCACCAGGTCAACCTGATCAAAACCCCTTACCTCGGCTACGCCTCCGGTGTTACCAACCTCACTTTCTTCTTCAACTGCTCTACCTCCTCCTTGGAACCGAAGCCCAACCTATCCTCCTGTCTGGCCCCTCTCTCAGGAGATTCTTATGTTTTTATCGGGATTGTGTCGCCCGATATTTACAAAACGCTTTCCAAGGAATGTAAAGGAGGTGTGGTGGTTTCGCCGATTCTCGAAGACAAGGTTGATAGAGGGAAGGTCGCGAGTATGTTCCCGAAGGCTCTCAAGGAAGGGTTCGAGCTGACGTGGAAGGCGCCGGAGATGGCGGATTGCAGGGACTGCGAGGGGAGCGGCGGCTACTGTGGGTTTCATAATAAGACGGGAAAAGGGACGGAATTCGTCTGCTTTTGTACCAATGGATCCATTAATCCCAGAGATTGCAACGTCCGAGCAGCAGGTACGTTGTTGCTTCCTACGTTAGGATTTTTCAGTTAATTCCTTTTGTTTTTAATTACTTGTCTATTACTTTGTTTTGTGTGTGTGTGTTTTTTAATTTGGATTTGCGTACGCGTGAACTGGATTCGAGTATGGTAGGAGGTTTGACTTTTTTGGTCAAAGATGGCCAACAAAATCTAGGCCGTCTTTCACCGTGGTGAAGGAAAATTGCATACTAAGCAAACTTATCTAATGGTTTATTCTTTTACCAACCATAGATATGAAATTTTATTTCAGTCCACTGTCCGTCAACGTGTGGCTCACAGTCACAATTGGTTCTTTAGAACTAACCACATCACATGGTGAGATGGGAATCCGCTTCTTACCTCTAAGATACTCTTATAACGGACATTTGGCTAACAATTTAGTTTTTAATATCATCTATACCTTTGTCCCCATATCAAATTTCAAATATGCGAATGACATTATTAAGATTCAAACCTCGGTCTTGACCATCTCAAGACAAACTAAACTAGCATGTTGGTTGGGTGATTGGTCACTAGAGTTTCTCCAGTCAAGCAACAAAAAATGGATTAGGATTTTCTAGAATCTCACATTTCCCTATCAGAAGATTTGTATGGAAAAACTCAGTCCTTGTGGGCTCTGAGTGAGATTGAAATTTTTTGCTCGAAAAGAAATAAATGTTTGACGGAATTTTGATAAACTTTTATTCACAAATTAGAAATCAAAACTTGTTATCTGAACGTAGCTTAGCATAAGTGGTGGTTCTTAAGACAATCACGAGATTTATATGTTCCCACTTTCTGTTAATTTTGACAAAAAATGGCCAAATTACCTTCAATCCAGAAATTCAAAGTTATCCCCAATTTTTTTCGAAACCCATACTTAGAAAAAGAACGACCAATATTGTCTAGCAACCAACCAACTCGCACAAAAACAAAACCCACAGATTTCTTTCACATGGAAATAGGTAAGATCTTGTGATTCGCAATTCCGCGTCCTCCATCTGCTATGGACTTCGCATAAAAGTTTCTAAAGTAGCATCCTACTTCAGACTTTAGATTAGAGTAGAAACTAAAAAGTTTTATTGAATAGGAGTTCTTATGATTGTTAATTAATCCCTGACTCTCATATAAATACGAAATCACAAAGATATATATGAACACATATATGAAATGAAAATGGTATGTTAAAATTACAATCTAAAAAGGCATTAGCTTCCTTACAGAAATAAATTTGCTGGTAAGATAATTTCACTTTACAATCTAAAAAGGCATTAGTTATTTTCACTACCTTCCAGCTATATACTTAAGTTTAAAAGATGTGATAAGCCTACTCAATCTCACAAAATACTCATTTAAAATTTTAAATCATTACACTCAGTTTGGGACAAGTTTCGTAGATCGAAACATTGACATATAGCATTTTTTATCCTTCTTTGTTTCAAAATTTTAATAGATGTGGCTGTTTCCGAGAAGTGTTTCTGAAAAGATGTTTGCAAAGAAATCTTTTTTTAGGTAACTTCCTGAAGAAAATTTAAAAAATAAATCGTTGGTGTTTTGGTGACATCAAAATATATGCTACAGTGAAAAAGCTAAAAAAGACCAAAACAAACTCACGGGAAATTCGTGTAAGACAAACTTTTCTAAGTTAGGATAATGTGACATCGCTTGATTATTACAATTATAGTTTCAAATTTCTCGAAAAAGAAAAAAATATTTACAAATGGCGAGAATAAGATGTGGAAAATAGACAAATGAAAATTGATATTTTTTTAATGTTATATAGGGTATACATCGAATTACTTAGTTAAGACAATACAAATGGTTTGTTTTCATTCTAGTCCAAGCTAAAAAAGAGCAAATGAAAAGCATATTACTTTCTAGACCTTGGTAATGGACCGGGCCGGCCCGAACCCGTCGATACTTTGGCCCATTAGCCCGGCACGGGCTCGTGACCTCTTAGCGTGCAAGACATGGGCCGGGCCGGGTCCCAGGTCTATTACTTTCCATTAGCTAGAAACGGGAAGCTTACGATCACGGGAGATTGAACAAAATATTATTATCTTCCCAGTTGCACCTTAATTTTTGAATTTATTGTCATAAGCCTATTTTCATTTAGGGTTGTCCATCAACTTGCTGGGACCGATAAAACTGGCAGTCTAGTTCGATCCAGGTTGGATTGAATCCTGTTTGATTACCGATTAGAGATTAACCATGCAGAGTTATTTGAAAAGATAAGGGTAAAGAGAGTAAAGTTTTAATTGAAAATTTATTGACATAAGTACTCTTTAGTAACCATTTGAATAACTATAACTAATTACAAACCAGAGTTACTCAGTCAAAGATCTTTAGACTCAAATCGAATCTTGGCAAACACATCCTCATGTTTGGATTAAAATAAAAATATGGTAGAGTCGGAAACTACTAAGTTTGGATGCAGCTTCTAGCAACTTGTATGAAGCTTCTGGCTGTTGCTCATACTATTGAAGTTGCTACAATACCGGAGTTGCTTCCAAATATGTTGTCGGAGCTGAGAATTTCAGCTCCAGTTTAGATTTCAATGCAGTAATTTGTATAACAAGGAGAAATTGGGGGTGAGCTTCTGGTAACTCTTCAATTTTTTGGATTTTTGTGACAATTTTACCATCTTTTATTTTCAGCATATACATGCATAAACTTTTATTTAATTAAAGTCTAGGGGTAATTTGAGGATTTGTTTCGACAATACATCTGGACTCCCAGAAGCTTTCTGTTCATCCAAACAACTCTCAACCTCTGAGAAAATAGTTGTTCCTAGATCTACATTCTTAGAAGCTGACTTCCAACAAGAAATTCATATACGGGAGTTTCATCCAAACACAGCCAAATCACCTCCTCATTTTGTTAATTTATTACTCCGGTTAAGAAATCACGTCAAACCCCAACAAAATTCCTTCCAAGTGAAAATTCGCTGGAGTTAGTTTGACAAACATATACAGAAACCACAAAATTATTCCACTCCCACCTAACTACCATCCCTTCAAAGATAACTTCACAATAAACAGAAAAACCTACGCAAGCATGGAACCCCAAAAAAAAAATCAAATTCCAAACACTGACCAAATCGCAACAACAAAAATAAATAAGTCAAACCAATAGTAAACAGTAACGAAGCAGGTAAAGACCATACCTATTCCCTTTCCGTCACCTTCGCACTCCTCCACCTATCCATCAACACGTCCACAGCGTCCAATCCGATCCGTCAAATCCCAATCCAACGGCCAGAATCGAATCTCTCCCATACCCTCAAACCAAACCCCCACCAACTCCCTCTACTTTAAAGTTTAAACCCAACCACACTCTTCCCTCCAATGCCCAATGGCCTTAACTTCTCTTCCATTAATCTTCCTCCTCCTATCCTTTGCCGGAGCGGCACCTCCCGGCTGCCCTCCGGCGACCTGCGGCGACGGATTTATCAACGCCGTCACCTACCCTTTCTGGATATCCGGCGACGGGAGCAACTCCTCGTACTGTGGATATCCAGATCTGGATTTAGATTGCGTCGACGGAGTCCTGACGATGAAGATCCTAACGGACGACTACGTCGTGATGGGGATCAACTCATCCACCTTCACGATCCGCCTCGTCGCCGTCGACATCGTCGAATCCGACTGCCCCCGGCCACGCCACAACCTAACCGTAGACCAGATCGTCCCGCTGGCTTACACCCCCAACGACGGCAACCTCACGTTCTGGTTCAACTGCTCCGGTTTGGCGGGGCCGGAGGCGAACCGGATTGGGTGTTTGGACGGGCTGGGGTCGTACGTGGGGTTGGAGGGTGGGGTTGCGGAGTGCGAGGAGGTGGTGGCGGTGCCGGTGATGCGGGGTTTGGCGGAGGCGTGGAAAGGGAATATGAGTTGGGGGTTTGCGGAGGTGGTTAAAAGTGGGTTCGAATTGAAGTGGGAGAAGTCGGCGTTGGCGGCGTGTAGGGAGTGCGAGGAAAGTGGTGGGTTTTGCGGGTACGAGAACCCTAAGGACAAGGGGTTCGTAACGGTTTGCTACTGCGACGATGGGACCCACAACGTGCATTGCCATGATCGAGGTATTGTTTGTTATCTTGTTGGGAAGTGGTAGGGAGGAGAAGGATTCTTTTGATCGCCGTTAGGGTTGTACGTGGGGCGGGTTTGATCTATTTCGTTTCGGACGAATAGATTGTAAAGATGGTTGGACAATTTAAAATTGGTTAATTTATTGAGCCGACGGAAATTGGATCAAAGAATGAGATTAATCCGTTGACGCCATCTAATGAAATTTGGTTGAAGAACATGTTATCGAGCATAGAAATCAAGTGAAATTTCAATTTAACCCGGTTTGATGCATTTTCAAATTGAACCGGTCGATCTAGCCACTAACTTCAGTTTGACGATGTCATGCTAATGTTATCACCGAACAAACTGATTCAAACTAGATGTGGTAAAACATTTAGCCAACACGAAGGATTCGTGTGATACTCGGTTCAATCTCCCAAACTTGGAAATTTATTCCTCAAGGAGTTTGAACTGCAACTTCTTGTTTACAGCACTCTTAGAAGACCAATTGAGCTTACTTAGTTTATAGTTCATGTCATCACTGCCGAGATATTATCACGTATAGTAACTAGTAAGTAGCACTAATTTTTTTCAAAAATAATATCATGCATATATCTTATGACACTCATCAGGAATTAAAATCAGTGGACGCCCGTCCGGTTCATTTTGTTGTGTGATCTTGGATTCTTTATCGCTCCTTGTGTGCTTTACCTAACCTAAGTTGCACTTCTTACTACTTTCTGGCTAAAGGAAGATTTTAATTTCTAAGTTTTACTGCGATATGTAAATGTAAAATGTTCTAAATGGTAGGAATTTGCTTGGACTGGGTCGCGTATGCGTATTAGGTAGAGGGCAGTCCAACTTAAATCTTTGTAACTCTTCTAACAAAACAAGTTTATCTACTTTACTCTCGCTGAAATGGTCCAGTTGGCAGCCCAAGATGTGATGGGCTTTTCATAGTCCACATCTATTACCTACTACACACATTTTTTGTAGAGTTGAATAAAAGACAAAACTTGGATGTTCAATAGAGTAAGCACCAAGGTTGTTAGTTGTCAAGGCATTTCGATTTCCTGAACGTGATACAGCGACAAGCCAACAACCCCCTTCTCTCTATTCCAGTACTTTGCCTTTTGTTAGATGATTAAGGCTGAGGTCATCTTGTGATCGACTCTCAAAGCGTGTTTTGGGTCATATTTTATTTCTATGTGATCAGAATTTCTTTTGAAAGCATTATATATTTTATAATTAAATCTCAACATAATTTGATCCTCGGTCCATGCAGTGGTGGGCTTAAGTAAGACCAACCTCTGGATTTTGGAATATGGTTTGTGTTTTTTTTTTTTTGGTTTTTTACTTCGACATTGTTAATTTCTACGTTCCTACCTCGTCCGATTTTGAACTCTTTAGATTTCGTCACCTTTGAATTTTCTTTCTTTCTTATTAATAATTAGATGTGTAGATGAATTTTTGATCTTGTTGTTATCCCTACAAATTCGAACCTCCTAACCAAATTCCTAGAACCGTCCTTAGTCCTAGGTACTCTATAATTAGAGATCTACCAAATAAGTTGGTCCAAATTAGTGCGCATTATAATTATTTTGTTTCTTTTGTTTATGCCAACTTAAATAATAGATGCTACTAGTACTACATAAGACTAGTCAAGTTGTTTGCAGCTTAGGTTTTGAGATCTTGGTAGTTCTATGTGCCTATTTTTTCCACGGAAAGGACCACAAGATAAGTTTGTTTTTTCTACTGGCCTAGTCACATATTTCTACGCTGGAATTTAGAACTATTTTCAGAAAAAAACCATCGGGACAACGTCAAGCTCTTGAATTATGGGCCATGACCACCTCGTACACAGTACACACGAACATTTCAAACCAAAACTAGTTTAAAGATTGCCTAATTCCCATTTCCAGACCATTTTCCCCACAAATCCTAACTTACTTCCATTGCGTGCATCATCAAAACAGTATAATTGGAGGACCCACTTTGTCCTATTTATCAAACGCGTGCATTTTGGCCCATGTAACCGGAGTCAACTAACCGGTCTTCACAAGCAACCTTTTTTGGTGGCCATTATCTTACAAAGACACACATAGGACATGTATTATTATTAGTGTGGGGTATGTTCTTAGTTGCTTGGTTGCTTTATTACATATGCCATTGGCTGTCACCAAACATGTTGCACCCACTTCAACCATGAAGACCACTTTCATTCTTCTCTTCTTCTTCTTCCTACCCTTCTTTCAGTTCACCACCTCGTGCTCTATTGGATGGCTGCAATGCGATAAAGCTGAGAATTCCAATGAGACTATTAGGAATTGTGGTGAACACAACCTTAAGTGTGTGAATTCCAAACTTCACATCCAATTCAGTAGGACAGGGCCATGGTATCTGGTAAAAGATCTCCAATACCCCCAGAGGACGCTTGTCGTCCTAGACCATGATCTTGCTGTCCAATTGGCACGCCAGGATTGTGATTTCATCTACAATTTCACCACTCCGATCCACGGGTTTGAACCTTCTGCGGTCACAAGTGTGAACTCCAGCATCTCATTCTTCAACTGCAAGGCTGATAAGTATGATTTCTCAAACGACGTGTTTGAGAAATTCTATCGGTCGTCTCATTGTCTAGACTACCAACTCTACTACTCGGGACTTCCCGGGAGAATAGTAGGTTTGGGTAATTGTTATCGGTCTGAGCAACCTGTTGTGGAGTGGAGTATGTCGTTTAACGATAATTCGAGTTTGGTTGAGTTCTCTTTGATGTCTGTTGCGTTTTCACATCGAAGAAGGCCAGATATTGATTGTTTTGGCTGTCGTATTAGTGGTGGCGTTTGTAGAGCTGTAAATGCATCAGAAAATTCCAGTTGCAGCTGCAATCTTGGATGTAGTCGTGGTAAAAAATCTCTTAGTATCATGGCTTGGTTAAAAGGTCAAGTGTTCCACGAAAGTAGTCATTTTTCAATAGGTCAAGCTATTTTTATTATTACCTTTGTGGTAGAAAATAATTGTCTCATGTTCTGTTTGTCTGTTTCTTGAATATATATGTGCTTCAAATTCATATATGTTGATTCCAATTCATTTTGTTTGTTATTGCAGGCAAGAAACTTTCTACATGGAAGAAAATCTTCATAGGTAAATCATTTTCTTTCCAAGAAGTTCATCAGATGCGTATATTTTCTATTTAGATATGAAAGCTTTCAGCCAACAGGTTACACTTTACCAACAAATGTTAACGTCAACTAATAAGTAGTGACATGATTAACTCACTGAATCATGCGGTTAATATACTTTGGCAAGCTAGAACTGTAATTCCTCTGTTCTATTCTTAAAGGCAAGAATTTTTACGTTAAGTATTTATAATTTTATATATATTTTAGAGAACCTAAGCTAGATGTTATTGTAAAAAAAAGAATAATAAAATATGAAATTAAACTACTAAATCTCATACTCCAATTGGGTATTGCTTGAGAGTTTGGTTTTCTAAACGAAATTCAAAAATATTTGTCGTAGTCATGTATTGGTCCCACGGAGGACAACGAGTGCAGTGCAACTATGCAACCTAATGGGGAAGTTGATGTTTTTGTCATAATGATTAACTAAATCTTCTAAAGATTAGCTTTATTTAAAAAATAAAGCAACTTGTAATGTCCTTCCTAGTGTTCACTAGTGTTTGATTAGTCTTCTAACTGGGACTACTAATCTTCACCTGTGGACCTAACCAAAACATGCTACCACTCGAAGCACCTTACCTTTGTGCTCTGTTCGAATAATCTTTTATGATCATTAAGTTAAGCACAACCTTAATCAAATTCTTGCTTTTTTTGTGAATAGGGATTGGCGTAGGTGTTGGGTTCTGTTGTTGCATCATAGCCCTTGGTTTGTTGTTCTTCTTCAGACACAAGAAGATCAAGAAAAGATCAGCCTCCTCTTTTAGGTCCCTTGTGTATAGCACCTCCTCTAATCCTTCACTTGTGAAAGACCCTGAGTCCATTTCTGGTCATTACTTGGCACCGATCTTCTCCTACGAGGACCTCCAAGAGGCGACCAATAATTTCGACTCGTCTAGGGAGCTTGGTGATGGCGGCTTTGGTACCGTATACAAAGGTTAGACATTCTCACACCAATTTTTTTTCACAATCAAACATTATTTGCAACCAAAGATGAAACATGGTGGTTAAAACATTTCCTAATAATTTCTTCAGGGAAGTTGAAAGATGGGCGTATTGTTGCAGTGAAACGTTTGTACGAGAACAACTACCGAAGAGTAGAGCAGTTCTTGAATGAAGTTGCGATCCTCAACCGTCTCCGTCACCAGAATCTTGTTTCGTTGTATGGTTGCACTTCCCGCCACAGCCGTGAACTCCTACTGGTATATGAGTTTGTATCCAATGGAACAGTAGCTGACCATCTGCACGGACCACGTGTGGCTGAGAGGGCTCTCAAATGGCCTCTCAGGATGAACATTGCCATCGAAACTGCCGGCGCACTTGCATACCTGCATGCAGTTGAGCCACAGATCATACACCGCGATGTCAAGACCAACAACATTTTGTTAGACGACGGCTTTCATGTCAAAGTTGCTGATTTTGGTCTGTCTCGGCTGTTCCCGTTAGACGCCACACACGTCTCCACCGCCCCTCAGGGCACTCCAGGGTACCTAGACCCCGAGTACCACGAATGCTACCAACTAACAGACAAGAGCGACGTCTACAGCTTTGGAGTCGTTCTAATAGAGCTCATTTCTTCTAAAACCGCAATTGACATCTCTCGGTGCAGACGTGAGATCAACCTCTCCCACATGGCCATGAATAAGATAGCAAAAGGTCTATTGCACGAGCTTGTCGATCCGACACTTGGATTCGATGCCGACCCAGATGTGAGAAGAACAGTAGAACAGGTGGCAGAGGTTGCATTCAGATGCCTACAAGGGGATGGAGGGATGAGGCCTTCAATGATTGAGGTTTGTGACCTTCTGAAGTCCATTGCAAGAGGGGATGACAAAAATGTGAAAAAAAAAGATTCTGATAAACATATGGGAGATGAGAAATGCTTGTTAGATCCTCGAATGCCAGATTCACCAGACACTGTTACTATGAATTGGAAAAGCTCTACTACTACCAACTCCAGTGCATGAGAAGCACAGTGCTGTCTGGTTCTTTTCCTTTTCATGTCCTGCAATTCAGTTAACGTAAGAATAGTTGAGTTTTTTTTTAGCTCAGTGAGGGATGTAAATAGTGAATAGAGATTTTTCATGTCTGAATGAGTGTATAAATTTATATGGGTCTACTGTTGGAATACCCTGTGTTTTTTTGCAATGTAAATTGGGTCAGACGGTCAGGTTGAAAATTCCAACATGATCTTAAACAAGGCTGTCTGTGCTTGGTTGTGGTGTTGTTATTTAACCCGCAAAACTCTATGTACTAAGTAAATATTAAAGGTGGGTGTTTAATCATCTTAGCAACAACAAAGATAAGGTGTAGATCAGTTGTTCCAAATGACTACATAAACCACATTATTCAAAATCGTTTGTTAGAAATTTCAAGCACAGAAATACGTGACAATACACCTCCAGCCCAAGCATGTAATAAATACAAGTTGTTGAGCTAACAAAAGGGGAGAAAATTGGCATAGCAACAAGATACTAAGTGGAGAGATCAAGACCAGAGCTAAAAGTCCACTTTCTTTTTCACATGAACAAGAAGATTTACATGTGAACTTCTACCTCAAGAAAAAGAAAAGTGCGACGCGATACTGTTGAAATGAACCGTGATAGACGGACGCGCGCGTCACGGACGCGCCTTACGTGGATCTGTACAACTCAGATATTTTTCTTTGAGTCAGCGTCCAGTCAGTGAAATTTCTCTTCGTGCGTTTTGGTCTTTTTAAAAAACACCGGTTCTTTAAGTTGAACGATTCATTTCCCAATACACAGATAAGACAGTGTGCAGACCCTAGGACATCGTGCAGTCTCATTATTCGTGCAGAGCCCACACTTATCATAATAAAATATTTGTTTTTAAGTTTTACGTTGGATCAACTTAATTTGTCTAGCTTACTTTATGTGTATGTGCAGTTTACATTATGTGTTTGTCCTGTTTACGTTATGTGTCTGTCCGGAATAAGTGTATTTGCAGTCCGGAATAAGTGTATTTGTTGTCCGGTTTAAGAATAAAGTGTGTCCAGAAACAGAACATAAAGTTTGTCCGGAATAAGTTGATTTGTTGTCCGGAATAAGTGTATTTGCTGTCCGGAATAAGTGTATTTGCAGTCCGGAATAAGTGTAGTCGTCCAGAATAACAATAAAGTGTGTCCAGAAACGGAACAGAAAGTTTGTACGGAATAAGTGTATTTGCTGTCCGGAATAAGTGTATTTGTTGTCCGGACTAAGTGTATTTGTTGTCCGGTTTAAAAATAAAGTGTGTCCAGAAACGGAACATAAAGTTTGTCCGGAATAAGTTGATTTGTTGTCCGGAATAAGTGTATTTGCTGTCCGGAATAAGTGTATTTGCAGTCCGGAATAAGTGTAGTTGTCCAGAATAAGAAGAAAGTGTGTCCAGAAACGGAACAGAAAGCTTGTCCGGAATAAGTGTATTTGTTGTCCGGAATAAGTGTATTTGTTGTCCGGTTTAAGAATAAAGTGTGTCCAGAAACGGAATATAAAGTTTGTCCGGAATAAGTTGATTTGTTGTCCGGAATAAGTGTATTGGCTGTCCGGAATAAGTGTATTTGCAGTCCGGAATAAGTGTAGTTGTCCAGAATAAGAAGAAAGTGTGTCCAGAAACGGAACAGAAAGTTTGTCCGGAATAAGTGTATTTGCTGTCCGGAATAAGTGTATTTGTTGTCCGGAATAAGTGTATTTGTTGTCCGGTTTAAGAATAAAGTTTGTCCAGAAACGGAACATAAAGTTTTTCCGGAATAAGTGTATTTGCTGTCCGGAATAAGTGTATTTGTTGTCCGGTTTAAGAATAAAGTGTGTCTAGAAACGGAACATAAAGTTTGTCCGGAATAAGTGGATTTGCTGTCCGGAATAAGTGTATTTGCTGTCCGGAATCGGAATAAGTGTATTTACAGTCCGGAATAAGTGTATTTGCAGTCCGGAATAAATATATGGCTTCATTATTGTCGGAATAAACGAATCAATATATGGAATGCAATAATATGATGTCAAAACAAAAAAACGTCCGCAAAGCGCGCTCCCTCTGTCCGCTCGCTTTGGGGGGGGGGGGACTCACGTCCCCCGCAGGGGCTGCCGCCCCCTGCCACCCCCGCACAAACTCAACAAACCTCCCACTGTATATTTTACCCCAACAATGCAGCAAAGATGTTGTGGTGCGAAGTCTTCACCACCGGATCGTCACATTCACGATGCTAACGCTGACAAGAACATCGGGAAGTCTTCGCACCGTCCCATTCACGCTGCTTACGCTGTGAAGAATCCTGGGAGTCGGCATCAGACGCTTCTTCGACCTAATATCTTGCTCGAAATGATGATTTATTCTGGAGAGAAAGAATGAAGAAGAAAGAAAGAGTGTTATCATATTTGTATTTGGGTGGAGAGAGAGAACGTGCTGAGTTGAAACGCATTTAATGTGATTTGAGTGGACATCAGGAAGAAAAAACAAAAAAACATTCATGCCTTGGCCACGTAAGGGCTGACATGGATATCCACGTAGAGCGCGTCCGTGACGCGCTGCGTTCATAAATCATTTTCCTTTTCTTATACTTGTTTTTCTTCTACATCAGATGCTACTGGTTTGTTGTACCCAGGCTGTTATTGGGTCAATGATCGAACTCAAGCACTACAGACCCGAATAATGAACAGTGTAAATAACACATGATTGGGTTCCATCAAATTTATATATACAAGTTTCTTTCGTGAATGTGTGCATGAGAAAGGGATCCAATACTCTAGGAATCGTTGCACTCATTTAATGATTCTTAGTAATTTAAAATTTAAAGCCTTGACGACAAATCCAAACAATAGATTTTATTCTATAACAAGATATGCGCAAACACGTCAAAATAGTAAAATCAAAGTTATTTACTACATAAGATAAAGGAATCCAAAATCAACCACAAAATTACTATAACAGCATGGTCCCACTCTTCATTTCTGTGTATGCTTACTTTTGTGAAAGATCAACGTCTCTAGTTTGGATTTGATGTTTGGACTTCTAATTGAATTATTCATGCATGTAAGTATGTAACAAAAAAATCTTTTTAAAATATGCTTGAAATACTTCATTACCTTGAAATAATTGGAAAATAAACCAGAAGCATACCGTACTCAATAGCATGTTGTTTATATTTCTAAATCTTCTATAAAGTGACTTAGAAACACCAGAATAACAGGCACATATAATGGAAGGAATCAAGGCAATACCTGTTGATCATATTCACATGTTCTTTGTGTTTTAGCAGCAAAATTCAGGAAAAGCAACAACAGAACAAAAGCTTATAGAAATTGGAGTTACCTGACTTAACCCCTACAACAAAGCTAGAGAGATCCTAAAGATATTGAGATTCCATTATTGTGGTGCTTTAAATCGATTGCAAACTTTCCTTTTTTGACTGAAATGTGGACATTATAATTTTGTCTAGAGCTACATGTAGATATAGTATTATAGTGGTACTGATTGGGAGATTTAATTTGTCCTGTACCGTAGATTGTTAATGTGAAATGGGCACCACTTTCTTAAGGACAAGTTGATGTAAACAATACTATTGAGTTGGTTCCACACATCCATTATAGGTCTGTAGGTCATTTACATTATTCTCCAAAACAACCAATATTTGTAGGATTATATGTAACATCCCGAAACAGCGGAAAAAATAATAATAATAATAATAATCAAGACAATCAACTCAATGATCAAAGGCGGGACTGTTACTTCTCATAAATCATAAAAGTGGTGCACCAAAATACATCAGGGTTTATCAAAAGATACATGATTACAGCAAACGACAACAGAAGATAAAAAGTAATCATGTCGACCTCAGCGGCCCGAGAAGAGGATCCAACTCCAAAATGCGCGTCCCCGCTGATCACCACCCAACTGGACCTACTGCGGTCCTGAAAATATATAACAACGATGCCTGAGTTTCCAGAAGGAAACCCCGTATGCCAACTCACCTATATGCATGCATCACATAATGAACCTATCATACTAGTAGCATGTCATGGCATCAACAGAAGGTAAAACAGTTCCCCCGAAGGGTAAAACAGGACATCAGTCCGACAATCAACAACGAGTCTCCCGAGGAGACCTACTGCAGGCACATGCAGTCTTACAGCACGCGACATCGCACCCCCCACACGCAACTACACTACTCAAGGGTTCGGCAGGGAGCCTCTGTCACGCCTGCGCGCCGATAGAATACAGATCTGCAAATCTCAGTGGTCGGAGCCACAGGGACCAACGGGGCCGTCGCCCGGAAGGTATAACAACATCATCTCGGTAGGTGCCCAACCGAGGAAAACAACAAAGCCGGCACAGCCTCGGCCCAACAATCATCATCGCCGGCACAACCTCGGCGGCATCACCGGCACAGCCTCGGTGGTACATCACAACAGTCCGGCACAGCATCGGACAGATCCAGACCGAAGTCTGCCAGGTCATCGGGCTCCTCGAGCCGCAAACACCAACCGCGCCGCTATAAAAGCAGGGCAGCGACCTCCGTAGCCCGTGGGCCGGTAGTCACCTCACCCAACGCCAGTTGCGTGCTCGCACAACATCAACACTGGGATCCGCGATCCCTCAGGCCTGCTATACTACAAAGTGCCCAACAATCATCTCAAGTCACGGTCCATACATGGAGGTGACGCGTCCCGAACACCCACACTCTTCCCAACGGCGGTCCCTGGGCAGGCACGCATCACGCACCCACCGTCACCTCCCGGCTCACGCACAAGGCGAGGACACGGGTTTCCGTGGCAAAGTTGGCGTTCAAAAAGGGAACCTGGGATTCTGTTCTGCGCCCAAACGGTCGACCGAAAGAGGTGATTCGGTCGACCGGTTCCATAAAGGAATCGGTCGACCGTACTCCTATAACGGTCTACCGCCGCGCTCAAAACAGAACCCCCAACGGTCGAACCAAGGTCTAAAACCGGTCGACCGAACGAGGTCAAAATCCGGAGTCTGGTCAACATCAAATCCAAACTATCGGTCGACCGACTCAGGGGTCCCGGTCGACCGAAAACTAACAGGGTCAACCTAGTATTCTACGTCATCAAACGGTCGAACGTAAACATACTACCGGTCGAACAAACATGCAATCGGTCGAACGCAATATAAATCGGTCGAACAATTCATACAATAATAATCAGTACACTTAAGTTCCGGTCGAACGACCCAAGGAACCGGTCGACCGACAACAGCCAGAAAATCCCAACTCACCAGCAATAATGCACTACCGGTCGACCGCCACAAGGCATCGTCCGACCGGTGAAGGTTAAAGTCGGGCAAACAGTGCTAAAACGGTCGACCGCCCGAAGGATCCGGTCGACCGTTGGTCGTCTTCAACCTCGCGCCAGCCGAGGCTTTACGAAGAACGCGTCGCCGGAGAGGTCCCCAACCTCTCCCGACCCGACCAACGCCTCCCCCACGCTTGGGTGAGCAACAAACCACACTAATAAGTTGACATACCTCAACCAACGACGACGAAACGCCGGAGCTCGCTCACGCACGTCGCCTCCGGTAGACCTCGAGCACGCGCCGCGCCTCCTCTGGACGTCCGACCTCTGCCCGCGTGTCGTCCTCGTCTCCTCCGATCGGCGCCTCAGCTGGAAGAAGGAGAAGATGAGTGAAATGGAGAGAATGAGAGAGAGAGAGAAGAAAATGCGATTTAAACCCCCAACCCATCTCTTCTCCACAGTAACCCGCAACTCTACACCTCTCACCCATCACCAGACCACTGTAGCTCGCCTCTTCCCCATGCAAAACACCTCCTAATCTCCATTAACTTCCTAATCTCGGTTAGGGACATAACAATCCACCCAACTTAAAAGGATTTCGTCCCGAAATCAAAGCAAACTACTCACCGAAAAGCTCTGGATACTGCCTTCTGACATCCTCCTCGATCTCCCACGTGGCCTCGCGCTCACTGTGATGCTGCCACCTGACCTTCACCATCGGAATGGTCCTCCTCCTGAGCTGATGATCCATGCGATCGACAATCTCAACTGGTCTCTCCTCGAGTGACAAGTCCTGCTGAATCTCTGGCACTGCTATCTCGATGACGTGCGACGGATCTGCCACATACTTCCTCAGCATCGACACATGGAAGACATTATGCAGACCTGAAAACTGCGGCGGCAACGCAATCCGGTAGGCAACCTCTCCAACCCGGTCGAGGATCTCAAACGGTCCAACATACCTCGAACTGAGCTTCCCCTTCTTCCCAAACCTCATCACACCTCTGGCTGGGGAAATCTTCAGAAACACATGGTCGCCTACCTCGAAACTCAACTCACGTCTGCGTCGATCAGCATAACTCTTCTGCCTGCTCTGTGCTGTGGCCAGTCTCCTCCTGATCACATCAACCTTCTCTGAGTACATCTGCACAATCTCTGGTCCCACTAACTGCCTCTCGCCCACATCACTCCAGCATACCGGTGATCTGCAAGGCCTCCCGTACATCGCCTCGTATGGTGTCATCCCAATACTCGAATGGTGGCTGTTGTTGTAGGCGAACTCTATCAGTGGCAGGTGCTCATCCCAGTGCCCTGCCCAATCCAATGTGCATGCTCTCAGCATATCCTCCAGGGTCTGAATTGTCCTCTCTGACTGACCATCTGTCTGCGGATGGAACGCTGTACTGAACCTCAGACGCGTCCCCAAAGCCTGCTGCAGACTCCCCCAAAATCTGGAAGTGAAACGAGGATCTCGATCTGAGATGATGCTCACCGGCACTCCATGCAACCTGACTATCTCCTCCACGTACAACTTAGCTAGACCCTCCAAAGGCAACGTGGTCCTGATCGCTAAGAAATGCGCCGACTTGGTCAGTCGATCGACTATCACCCAAATCGCGTCGTGGAATCTCCTCGTCTTCGGCAATCCTGTGACAAAATCCATTGTCACGTGCTCCCACTTCCACTCAGGAAGCTCAATACTCTGCATCGGTCCTGCCGGCCTCTGATGCTCAATCTTTACCTGCTGGCAGACTAAGCATCGCTCCACAAACTCTGCAATATCCCTCTTCATGCCCTTCCACCAGAAGTTCCGCTGCAGGTCCTTATACATCTTCGTGCTCCCCGGGTGAATGGTGTATCTAGCTCTGTGTGCCTCCTCCATGATGTCATCTCTCAGCCCATCGCTCTTCGGCACCCAGATCCGACTCCTGAACCTCAAACCACCATCGACCCCTATGCTGAAATCTGACCCCTCTCTGGAAGCCAACTGTAGCAGACCATCTAACTCATCATCCCCAAGCTGAGCCTGCACCACTCGTGAGACAGTCTGCGGCTCCACCCGAAGCCCAGCAATCACTGCTCCCTCTGAACCCTCTGTGAACGGACTCCACTCGGAAAAAGCCTCGAGTAACCTCCACTCCTGGATGCACATACTCGCAACTGAAACCTCCACCTTCCGGCTCAGCGCATCTGCAACCGAATTCGCCTTCCCCGGATGATAGGAAATGGTGAAGTCGTAGTCCTTCATGAACTCAAGCCATCTGCGTTGCCTCATATTCAGCTCCTTCTGCGAGAACAAGTACTTCAGACTCTGATGATCGGTGAAGACCTCGAACTGCTCGCCATACAGATAGTGCCGCCAGGTCTTCAACGCGTGAACTACCGCTGCCAACTCCAGATCATGAGTCGGGTAGTTCTTCTCGTGCACCTTCAGCTGCCTCGAAGCGTACGCGACCACCTTCCCATGCTGCATCAGAACACAACCCAGGCCTATCCCTGATGCATCGCTGTAAATCACGTAGCCTCCACTGCCACTCGGTAGCGTCAGAATAGGTGCTGTCGTCAATCGCCTCTTCAGCTCCTGAAAGCTGTCCTCGCACTTCTGGGACCAAACGAACTTGACGCCCTTCTGCGTCAACGCTGTCAGCGGCGACGCAAGTCTTGAGAAATCCTGGATGAACCGCCTGTAATACCCTGCCAGTCCAACAAAACTCCTGATCTCCGTCACGCTCGTCGGGGCTCTCCACTGAGTCACTGCCTCGACCTTCGCCGGATCCACTGAAATCCCATCCGCTGATACAATATGCCCCAGAAAAGCCACCTGATCCAACCAAAACTCGCACTTCGTGTACTTGGCATAAAGCTGCTGATCCCTCAAGATGCCAAGCACAATCCTCAGGTGCTCTCGATGCTGCTCCCTATCAGGCGAGTATACCAAGATATCGTCTACGAACACCACGACAAATCTGTCGAGGTACGGCTGGAAGGTCCTATTCATCAGATCCATGAATGCTGCAGGTGCATTCGTCAGTCCAAATGGCATCACCAAGAACTCGTAGTGGTCGTACCGCGTCCTGAAGGCTGTCTTCTGAACATCTGCCTCCCTGATCCGCAACTGGTGATAACCCGAACGCAGATCGATCTTCGAGAACACTCTCGCCGTCTGCAACTGATCAAACAAGTCATCAATCCTGGGCAAAGGGTACCGGTTCCGAACGGTAACCTTATTCAGCATCCTGTAGTCGATACACATCCGCAACGATCCGTCCTTCTTCTTTACGAAGAGCACAGGCGCTCCCCATGGAGAAACACTCGGTCTGATGAACCCGGACTCCATCAACTCCTGCAACTGCTTCTTCAGCTCTGCCAACTCAACAGGTGCCATACGATACGGAGCCTTCGACTGAGGTGTCGTACCCGCTACCAGCTCGATGCCGAACTCAATCTCTCGGTGCGACGGTAATGCTGGAATCTCTGCTGGAAATACATCCGGGAACTCCTGCACAATCTCTATATCCTCCAGCCTCCTCCTCTCAGAATCAAGAACTACCAGCGTGGCCACAAACGCGCTGCATCCCTGCTGTACCAACCTCCGTGCCTTAACTGCAGACACAATCAGACGACCGTCTCTTCTCCTCGTACCTCTGATCAAAACATCTGGCTCGCCCTCCATCGGAATCAGGATCTTCTTCTCGCGGCAAAAGACTCGCACGTCGTACTGTGACAGCCAGTCCATCCCCAGTATGACGTCGAAGTCCTCCATCGGTAACAAGACCAGATCTGCCGGAAAATCGTGGTCTCCCGAAGCAACTGTGGTACCGGGGAAAAAGCTCCCCACAGTGCCCACCTCACCCATGGGCGTGCTGACCTCCAAAACATCAGTCAGCAGCACAGGGGTCCGACCCAACTCGCCAGCAAACTTCTCCGAAATGAAGGAGTGAGTGGCGCCGCAGTCAAACAACACACGCGCTACTGAACCAGAAACTGAAAGCGTACCTTCCACGACGGTGTTGGAGTCCCTCGCCTCCTCAGCCTGGATAGTGAAGACTCGCCCGGTCCTCCTGCTCTGCCCCGGTGCAACAACTGATCGGCTGCCTCCGCCTCTGCCTACTGCTGGTGGTCCCGGTCTCCTGCTCGGCTCCCCCTGCCTCTGAGGACAATCACGGACAAAATGCCCCATCTGGCCGCAACCCATACATGCTCCAGTCCGACGGGGACACTCCTGCCCTGGATGGAACCTCCCGCAGTAAGTGCACGCTCCTGACTGACGTGCTCCTCCACCATCGAACCTGGGCCTCTTGCCCGGGTTCCCTGCTCCACGACCAGCTACTCTGCTACCGGTGCTCACTGGCGCCTTCCGCGCCTCCTGAACACACAACCTCTGGTCCTGTTTGATGATCGTAGCATGCTTCACCGCATCTGCAAGGGTCCGCGGCATGCTGTTGATCACACGAGATCGAAGCGGCGGTCTCAGTCCCTGCACGAACTTCCTCGCCCGCTGCTCTGGGGTCACAAAGATCTCTGGGCAATAACGCTCCAAGGCGTTGAACCTGCTGATGTAGCTCGCCAGAGTCATCTCCTTCTGCTCGAGCGACATAAACTCCTCCTTCTTCTGATCCCTGACATGCTGGGGAAAGTACTGCTCGTGGAACACCTCCAAGAACTCCTCCCAGCTCACATCTGTACGGTCGTCAAACAGAACTGTGGACGTGGACCTCCACCAGTTGGCGGCCTCGCCATCGAACACATAGGTGGCCAGCTCCACCATCCTCCCAGGTGCTACTCCAATAGCACGGAAGATCTTCTCCATCCTGAAGACCCAGTCCTCCGCAACCTCTGGGGCCCTCCTGCCATCAAAAGTCGGCGGGTGCTGACGCATGAACCGATCGTGCTCAGCTCCCACTCCGCCCTGGGCGCTCTGAGCTGCCTGACGCTCCAGAAACTCGCCCAACCTGTCCCAATGAGCACCAGATGTGTCGTCACTGGGATCACGATCGCGTGGAGAACTCCTCACACGGCTAGGTGCCATCTGCCAGAAGAAACAATCACAACTTCAGCCATGTATGCATGCTAAAAGATAAAATGCATGCTTCCTATTACTACAAGGGTGATTTCATTGGGAACCGCATAGGAATCGACCGCTCTGATACCAAGTTGTAACATCCCGAAACAGCGGAAATAAAAAAATAATAATAATAATAATAATCAAGACAATCAACTCAATGATCAAAGGCGGGACTGTTACTTCTCATAAATCATAAAAGTGGTGCACCAAAATACATCAGGGTTTATCAAAAGATACATGATTACAGCAAACGACAACAGAAGATAAAAAGTAATCATGTCGACCTCAGCGGCCCGAGAAGAGGATCCAACTCCAAAATGCGCGTCCCCGCTGATCACCACCCAACTGGACCTACTGCGGTCCTGAAAATATATAACAACGATGCCTGAGTTTCCAGAAGGAAACCCCGTATGCCAACTCACCTATATGCATGCATCACATAATGAACCTATCATACTAGTAGCATGTCATGGCATCAACAGAAGGTAAAACAGTTCCCCCGAAGGGTAAAACAGGACATCAGTCCGACAATCAACAACGAGTCTCCCGAGGAGACCTACTGCAGGCACATGCAGTCTTACAGCACGCGACATCGCACCCCCCACACGCAACTACACTACTCAAGGGTTCGGCAGGGAGCCTCTGTCACGCCTGCGCGCCGATAGAATACAGATCTGCAAATCTCAGTGGTCGGAGCCACAGGGACCAACGGGGCCGTCGCCCGGAAGGTATAACAACATCATCTCGGTAGGTGCCCAACCGAGGAAAACAACAAAGCCGGCACAGCCTCGGCCCAACAATCATCATCGCCGGCACAACCTCGGCGGCATCACCGGCACAGCCTCGGTGGTACATCACAACAGTCCGGCACAGCATCGGACAGATCCAGACCGAAGTCTGCCAGGTCATCGGGTTCCTCGAGCCGCAAACACCAACCGCGCCGCTATAAAAGCAGGGCAGCGACCTCCGTAGCCCGTGGGCCGGTAGTCACCTCACCCAACGCCAGTTGCGTGCTCGCACAACATCAACACTGGGATCCGCGATCCCTCAGGCCTGCTATACTACAAAGTGCCCAACAATCATCTCAAGTCACGGTCCATACATGGAGGTGACGCGTCCCGAACACCCACACTCTTCCCAACGGCGGTCCCTGGGCAGGCACGCATCACGCACCCACCGTCACCTCCCGGCTCACGCACAAGGCGAGGACACGGGTTTCCGTGGCAAAGTTGGCGTTCAAAAAGGGAACCTGGGATTCTGTTCTGCGCCCAAACGGTCGACCGAAAGAGGTGATTCGGTCGACCGGTTCCATAAAGGAATCGGTCGACCGTACTCCTATAACGGTCTACCGCCGCGCTCAAAACAGAACCCCCAACGGTCGAACCAAGGTCTAAAACCGGTCGACCGAACGAGGTCAAAATCCGGAGTCTGGTCAACATCAAATCCAAACTATCGGTCGACCGACTCAGGGGTCCCGGTCGACCGAAAACTAACAGGGTCAACCTAGTATTCTACGTCATCAAACGGTCGAACGTAAACATACTACCGGTCGAACAAACATGCAATCGGTCGAACGCAATATAAATCGGTCGAACAATTCATACAATAATAATCAGTACACTTAAGTTCCGGTCGAACGACCCAAGGAACCGGTCGACCGACAACAGCCAGAAAATCCCAACTCACCAGCAATAATGCACTACCGGTCGACCGCCACAAGGCATCGTCCGACCGGTGAAGGTTAAAGTCGGGCAAACAGTGCTAAAACGGTCGACCGCCCGAAGGATCCGGTCGACCGTTGGTCGTCTTCAACCTCGCGCCAGCCGAGGCTTTACGAAGAACGCGTCGCCGGAGAGGTCCCCAACCTCTCCCGACCCGACCAACGCCTCCCCCACGCTTGGGTGAGCTACAAACCACACTAATAAGTTGACATACCTCAACCAACGACGACGAAACGCCGGAGCTCGCTCACGCACGTCGCCTCCGGTAGACCTCGAGCACGCGCCACGCCTCCTCTGGACGTCCGACCTCTGCCCGCGCGTCGTCCTCGTCTCCTCCGATCGGCGCCTCAGCTGGAAGAAGGAGAAGATGAGTGAAATGGAGAGAATGAGAGAGAGAGAAGAAAACGCGATTTAAACCCCCAACCCATCTCTTCTCCACAGTAACCCGCAACTCTACACCTCTCACCCATCACCAGACCACTGTAGCTCGCCTCTTCCCCATGCAAAACACCTCCTAATCTCCATTAACTTCCTAATCTCGGTTAGGGACATAACATTATATCATTTCGATAGGTAATTCAATATTTACACCAAGAATTGTTTTTTAATACAGAATTTTTTTGTTCCAAATTTAGGAAGCAACATAAAACTCATCAGTATGTAAACAAAGAGGGAATCAATGTTCTAACACTATCTTAGGGATCTCAAGCAAGGCCTTTTCTTGAAAAAAACTACGCAGGTTAATATACTACTATGTAATAAGTTTAGTTGATTAAATGCTATTAATCGTGTTCTAATAACCTAATTGAATGCTTATATATTAATATCTTACAGATTATCAAATGATAACATGTACATTTTTCTATGGTCCGAAGCACGCATTTTGGGCACTTCTTAATAACCGGCAATAATTAAGGCTCAATTTAACGATCTTGGGGAAAATTGTATACGAGCTCAATACATACGATGTGCTCATCCCTCTTACATTAATAACTACTTATTGTTTACGAGCGACATGATACTGAAAATTTGTTTGGGAAAAGTGATAAAAAAGAAGACGACCGAGGAAGTTTGCTTCAACAACTCAAGATACTCAATGAAGAACTCCCCATTTTTTCTCCTCTAGATGTGTCAGCTTCTAATTTAATTCCAAACAGGCAACAAATCTCTGATTGTCTATTAAACGAGCGACATACTAGCCATGCATGAATGAAAACTTGGTTGTACTATTGCTTATTTGTAAGTTATATATAATCTATGTCCACTGTATTTTAAATCTCAAACATGCAAATGAAACTGCTAGAATTTGATTTCAAATCTTGATTATTTCAAGAAAAATGATCTTGACCTGAAGTAGCTATATTTGGTCTTATGCTATTGCTATGCAATTTGAAAAATACTAAATGTTAACGAGGTAAGCATTAAAGCAATGGTCAACTTAGTTTTAAACAAATATTGTTGGATTATTAATTGTATCAACAAATATTACATATTCAATTTCCAATATAGTTAGATTTTCTTCTCCCTTTTCAAAGTTCATGTGTGTTTATATTTCCATTTTAGTATTTTTACGAAAATAAGAGTTAAAACCATACTATTTCAAGAATTAAGAATTAAAACCATACTAGTACTTAAAACTCCACAACACCTTGAGGTGTAAACTCGGTTCGAACTCGAAACTTCAACTCGAATTTAATTTGAAAAAAACTCGACTAAGATTGAACTTTAAAATAATTTTTTTTGAAGAAAAATAAAAAATCTTTGGACTTGATTTGACACAAGAGCCGGCTTAAATTTGAAAAAACTGAAACATATTAATTTATTAGATTCTACATTTCTACCTAACATGATCCAAATTTTAGTTCGACTTGACTGATTTACACTTCTACGGACGAGAGCAGCAGAACATCACTTTCTCCAGCAACTTTTCACGTTCACACACACAAAACCCACTCACTACTCATCCATCATCCCAATTCCCAAACCAAAAAACAACCGACGATCCTCAACCCTCGCCGGGATCGGAATCTCCAAAGTTTCCGATGAAGGCGCTGCAAAAGCTAAAGCTACTGGCCACGCAATGCACCACCTCCAAACCCAACCCAAGCCCGACCACCAGCCCGGCCGCCTCCCCCTCCCTCTGCCGCCGCCGCACCCTCCGCCGTCTCCTCTCCCGGGCCTCGCCGGAGCACCTCCCCGAAGATGGGCGGAGCCTTCTCGACCGCCACACCACGCTTAAGGATCTCTTAGTGTCGCCGGCCGACTCCCCGCCGGCGCCGGGCCGGCGGGAGTGGAGGCTCGGGTTCGGAGGGAGGAGGGGTGGTGTCAGGTTGCGGTCCGGGAGGGGGTTGAGGTGTCGGCTTCTCCGGCGCGCTTGGCGGCCCGTTCTTGTTGCCATACCGGAGTGATGGCCGGATCCGGTGGATGGTAATTCTGCTCTTTTGTGGATAATATTTGGTTTAGTTTTTTAGTAGGAGTTTTAGGTAATTCTCACAGGTTTAGGTTTTTTTTATGTGGTAATTAATAAGGTTTTAAGTATTGGAAACATTGTAATCTCTCATTTATATTACCCTATTATTGGATTTATTAATGTGTTTCGATCTTCATATTGCCAAAAAATCATATTGACGTATGGTGGTTGCAAACACGAACGGTGCCCGGAATTGAATCAAGGAAGTCGTCAGTATTTCTAAAGAATTCAAATCGAAGTGGTCGAAATCTAAATCAGTGAAAATTCAGATATGTCAAAACGCAATAAGTTTGAAATCTAAGTGTGGAGAAACCGCGTAACATTGTGGTTTTAAATATCAAAAATACAAAATCCAAAGAACACCCAATATGTAATAATGTCCCAAAATCCAAAGAGATCTAAAAATTGACGATGATGGCAAAGTAATAGATAGCAGTAGATGATGGGTATAATTTTAGGATTTATAATTTTGGAGTAGAAAAATTATATAAAATTCGTGACATTTCCAATTTTTGTGTTGCAATTTGTTGGAGATGCTGGTGGACAGGTTCAGTAAAGTATATGTAATTTGGTATTAATCAATGAGAAATGGTGACTGGTGACTTGGTGAGATGGTAGTAGATTAGATTAGTGGGACAATTAGTGTTCCTCTTATTCGTTTCTGCCTTTCTGTTCTGTAGTGCTCAGCAGCAGATATGTTTGCTTTATTCTGTAGAACAAAAACCAACCACATGGAGTCATGCCTTCCATAAGTACATAACCACCAGGGCAGAAGTGGAACCAATGGATGGGGGGGACATGGGGCCGTCGCCCCCATCAAATTTTATAGAGTAGTAATATACAATATTTTACAATGCACGTAATCAAATATCATGGGAGCGAGCGCCTCCCCTCTCTCCAAATTTTAAGGAGTGAGTGAAATGCAATATTTTCCTTAAATAATTTATTATCGTTCCTAATATTTTCTGTAGTTTGACGAATTATCTCCTCGCTTCAATATATCCTTTTTTTTTTAAATGGTGGAACCAAAATCATGGTCGGTGGGTGCTCCCTTTCTCTCTTAATTTAAAAAATTAGCAACCCAAAAACATAACATTTTTATTCATACTAACTTTATCATACAAAATTTAACCAATTCATTATTTATACTGATCATTATCTACTTTGATCAATTCTCTCCTCACATTAATATACGCATTTTTTACTGAGTACAACCATTATCAAGGGAAATGGGTGCAACCAATTCATTATTTATACTAATCTTTTTCTACTTTGATCAATTCTCTCCTCACTTTAATATACACATTTTTTACTGGGTACAACCATTATCAAGGGAAGTGGGCAGGAGCGGATTCAGAAGAAAAAAAATCTGAGTGGGAGACTGTTCTCACATCGGTCAATTTTTTATTTAAAACCCACATTCAGTGATGAAACATAACCAACTAATAAAGTGTCAATTAAAATAATATCACAACTCAACAATCAAATAACAAACTTGTTTTTTTTGGGAAAAAACATATAAAAATATTCATAAGTCCATAACTGAGTCTGAATCGGATTCCACACCCACACCAAAGGTGCTGTCTACTGACTACTGTGATTTCCAATTTTCCACAAACACCTAAGTCAGAAGAATCCAAACACGAAGGTCTACAAATATTTGTGGAACCCTTCCAGGATTGATCTACAAATTGTCTAAGCGAGAGCTTGACTGGGTCGATGGAAATGGAAACCTCAGAGGAGTGACACACCCCTGAATTTGTTCTGCCAACAATAGACACAATATGTTTTAAGAGTCAATTAGTTTTAAACCTTTTCCATTTGAAGACAACTATCATATCTAAAATTGCAACATCAAAAGCATCAATTATATCAGACTTTATTGGTGCGCAACAATAACCTTTCTCCCACTGTCTGTGGAAATTAAATACATCAACTTAATAAACTTATCCGGAACAACAATAAGAACAAGGTTTATTGCACTTCAGAAGAAAGACAGAAATCGTCTGCCACATATGATAGGATTATCTGTTTTTTAAAAAGAACAAAAAATAATGATCAGTGTAGGTACCCACCCAATCCATGAAGGAAAAAAATGATACAAAAATACAATTATGGTCTTTAGTACATTCTTACACAGATGAGATAACTTGACAAAATGCAGTTATATGACTACACTAGATAGTCCAGTAAGAAGAAGATTAAAAAACCATGGAAACTAGTAAGACTTACATCCAGACACGGAGGATCTGGGAGGCTGGGAGGAGAGGAAGCGGTAGTCGGCCGAGTGGGAGACTGGGAGGAGCAATCAAGCAAGGCTGCTCGGAGGAGCTAAGGAGGAGATTAAGGCCGCACCCGCACCCACACGGAGGACGGGAGGAGGAGCTGAGAAGCCACACGGAGGAGGGTGTTGAGGAGGAGAGAGGGGTCAGTTGGGCACTAGGACGGGCAGGGAATGGAATTGCAAAAAAAATTGGGCTTTTTTTTTCCGAAAATCTGGGTGGGGGCAACTGCCCCACCTGCCCTGGGCGTGGGTCCACCTCTGGAAGTGGGTGCTCCCCATCTCTCTTGATTTTGATAATTTGAAGGAACAAAAAAATTGTAATTTCTACTATGGATGGGCAATTTGTATTTGATAGGCGACCATTCAAGAAATATCAATTTTTCATCAATATATATAGTCTTGAGTTGTTTTACTTGATCATGAATACACAAATTCAAGAATTAAGGTCATATTACATTTATAAGTTGGATGTATGTCAGTGTTGTAACAGATAATTGGTTGAAAAGAAAAATAAACTTGACGCTTCCAATTGTAATTGTAATAGTTGAAATGTTGTTTTTATATGGTACGTACAATCAGAATGATCCACAGTTGGGGATATCTGGAGAAATCTTTGCTCTTGAAGAAGTAATATAATACCTTAAAAAAACTTTTAAAAGAATCGATAACATAGAAAACTTCTGTGGTTGATTGCATCATTGTTACATTCATTTTAATTTCCATACTCTTTATCAAATTTACTTGATCTCATAAAAGCAAATTAAGACATCTAAAAATACCAACAACAGTACGTAATAAAAAAGTGCATCAAATGGTACAACTTAAGTAAGACCACATATTTATTTTCCAAACAAGCAAGCAAACAAACAACAATTTTTGCAAGTACTACCACAAAAAAAATAAAAATTACAAAATGATGGTGCAAGTTGAGCTTGAGACCGAGTTCTCAGTCGCGGCGGCGGCAACGACGGTCGAAAAGTCATCGGAATTGGCTTTTCCGGTAGTCGCTACGCCGGGCCAATCCTTACATGGACAGTGTTCTCCGTTGGGAATCCCCGAGTGGACGGACGCCACGTGGCGGCCGCAACCGCCCCACGAGCTCTTTCCACATTTGGAGCACTTAACTTTGTAACACATCTTTCCCAGATTGTGATTGGGGTGGACGCCACGTGGCGGCCACCCCAATCACCTCTTCCAGCACATCACCACCACTTGCATTGTCCTCCCACCCCAAGTAATTCTTCATAAGAATCATTTGAGCAATTAATTGGAAAATCATTTGTTGAAAGAAAATTACGTTGAAAAAGATTTACTTGGTAAAGTCAAGTCACCATTCAATATTCATGTAGCAATTTTAAAATATGAAAACTTGTCAAGATCAATTGTATTTTTTTTTGGAAGTATGTATTATGATTTTTTTTTCTTTATATTTTCGCCCCAGCTCAACGAAATTCCTGATAACCCGCATCTTCCTTTTCTTACTATAAAGGAAACAACCTTACAGAAGTAAGGCAGTATTCTGTAAGTCAGCAATCATTTTCACTAAAAGTAAAGAGACAGTTATGTATTGAATGCTTGAACAAATTGACAAGTTTCTATATATAAATTCCAACTCCTTAGCGGCTTAGTTGCATATAGTTCGTTTTTTTAATGTAGTTTTGATTTTAATTTTACTACGTTCGGTCGTTTGGAATCACATATTGATAACTTATTTTGATTCTTGGAAATCAAGAACTAATAGATTCACAACTGGCATTGAAATACTTAAATTCTTTATGGTAACGTAAGATTCGTTCGGATTAATCTGATTAAGAACAAGTGATTCCAAAATGCAAGGGTACATTTGGCAACAACTACGACATTTGTTCATTTAGTGAAAATTTGCTTAAGAAAATGTAATTCCAAAAGGATACCCATATTTGACTACTCTATTTGGTAGCGGCCTGGTGGGGACTATTTATTACATATTGAGGAAAATTTTACTGAACTGTTATTCATCGTCGAAAAACTACTTAAATCGCTCGTACATATTACCATTTTGTCTTTCTACCATTTATACTTTTATAACTCTTTATTTCACTCTCCTAACACCACTCTCTCTTCATATTACTCTTATATTTACTAGAAAGAATGTCTCGGAAAGCGGGAAAAGAACCAGCAGACGACCCGGATTACTAAATTTTGGTAAATTATCTTGTTTATTTTTTTTGGGTCGGGCGTCCGCGGGAGACGCCCGACTCAACGGTCAACCGTCCGCCGGAGCCGCCCCCTCGAAGGATTGGGCGTCTCCGGTAGACCCCCCAATTTTTATTTATTAATTATTATTTAAATTGATTATAAATTGTGATAATTGTAAAATAAATTGAATATTATGTTAATAATTAATTAAATTAGTTTAGTAAATCCTTTATTGATTATAAACTGTGATAATTACTAAATAAATTGACTATTAAGTTAATAATTAGTTTAATTATTTTAGTAAAGAATTATTGATTATAAATTGTGATAATTACTAAATAAATTGATTATTAAGATAATAATTAGTTGTGGACGATTTTAGTAAAAGATTATCGATTATAAATTGTGATAATTGTTAAATAAATTGATTATTAAGTTAATAATTAGTTTAATTCTTTAGTAAATCCATTAACAAAATTTTATTTTTAAAATTAAATTAATAGTCATTAGGTTACCGTAGAGGAAAAGGAAAATGTCCGAACTCGGACCGGTTGGTTTCGATCTAAACTGACCCGGTTCTGCACACCCTCCGTGGAGGTTATAATTGCAATGCAAATATAATGGTCGTGCAATATTAAATTTAATATGGAAATAAATATGTATTGGTTCTCAGTAATAGGCGCGGTTACACCGAGGCACTAGTTAATAAGATTCACTGATGCATGGGAACTAAATCTGACAAAGTTTAACATGTTTGTCAGTTTGTGCAGACTAGATCTATCCCTACTACATTCTCGATGGACAAAAAGATAATAAATCCTACCATTACTTCTTCAATATTGGTGAAGAATCCAATGAGTGAATGATACCAAAATATATTTTATTGTTCACACTTGGTCACTTGGATACGTGTTGTGTGTGTCTGAGTCGCCAATCCCAGAATACTACAAGAGAGTCCAAAATAACTACAACATAGACATCGTGAAAATACACCTAATTGATATTGTAAGATAATGTTAAATTCTTCGTCACTTTTATTTCTTTCACTTTTTTTTCTCTCTAACAACTTTTTTAATTAGTTATTATTCTTTTGATAAATAAAAGAAAAGGAAAAAAATGAAAATGAAAAATATCCTTATAAAATCAGTTAATATTCATTACCTTATAAAATTAAAAACAGTTTGCCAAGAAGCATTGGACAGGAGGGCAAAAGGCCAAAATGCCATTTTAACGACGTTAAGCACCTATTTCCAAAGGACAGAGATGTAAAATGCAACTGATCAAAGTCATGGGGGCAAACTGCAACCCTTTGAAAACTCTTAAATTAGTAAGTAATACATAATATTTTCAAACGTGTATAACCAAACATCACGTTGAGCGCAACCCTGTAACCATGATCATGGTCAACTCAGTCATGAGTTTTCTCTCTCTTTTCCACATTAATTTTCTTTCTCATCGACATCAGTTTTCATACAAATAAAGAACAAGCTCCTAGGGGCGGAAATTAGTGTTGAGAACTCGGTGCGATGATTGTGTTATGTGATAAAAAAAACAATGTAAGGACCGACTTCAGTCCGGGTTGGACAAGATAGACACGTAGAGTAGGTTGGTGTGAAATCTTTGATGTTGGTACTTGGTAGAGCAAGAGATTGAATGGCACTAAACGTGTCAATTCAATTCAACGAGAATGTTATTTAAAGTCTCACACTCACACCAAGACTTGAAATTTATATGATAATTATTAGTCCCGTCTCCAGTGCCAACCCCTTCACACTTGCTAAGTGTGATTATATATCTCTCACATGTCTGCATAGTAGTGAGCTTGAAGTCAAGCAACAGAGTGACTTCAATTAACACGACATGCAATGTGAATGGAGAAAATCGAACTAAAGAGGTTTCGGTCTGGAAAGTTGAATTGCTCTTTGCTTTTTGTTTAGTGGAAAATATGCTAAAGTACAAGGTTTTCATTTTCTTGGTTTCTTCTAGATCCTAAATGCTCTGTGGATTTTGTGCTCGTGAATGGAATTCCAGATGTTCCATCCCAATGTTTACTACAAAAGAAAGATATACTAAAATCATATTAAATTTATGAGCACTAACTATTGGCCCAAGTTGTGTTTTAGTCCCACGGGTTTGAATGTGCGAAGAAAGCTTTTGAAAACTAACGTTGTATCATGAGGTTTAAATGAATTGAATTGCCAACTACATCCGGCTTTAACTAACATGTATGGGGGTCAACTTAAATGAAATGAATCCAAAACATATGGTTTAAGCACAGAAATATATATTCTTTCCATATATCGATCACATTTTTTTTTTAAAACACCCTTTTTCTTAAGAAAGCAGCAACAACACTAACACAGGCGCTAAAGTCAACGCCATACACAAAAGATCTATGTTGACTATTCAAAATACGTAAGCACTTAATAAACTTCTGGCACTACGTGGCCTTTTGTTGTGTGCGCAAGTAATTATAGAAAAAGAAACATTTTCCCACAAAAATTATCTACAGTACCAAATACCAACGGGAGACGTTGAATCATAAATATTGCTTAGATCATCCATAATCATGATCCAGATGACCTAGGCATGAGCATTCTTTCTCTTCTTTCTCTTTTCCACATTAATTTTTTCTCTCCCCAACCTACTTCCTACACTATTGATATTTTAACCACAACCCACCACAACCTATATCTCTCATCCACATTATTTCGGGGTCTATTTTGGAAAAAATTTAAAAAAAATTCTAAAAAATCAAAACAATTATAAAACGTATTTTCAAAAAAAAAAGATTCAAATAAAAATTAAAAAAAAACGAAAAAATAATATAAAATTACAACGACCCGATCGACCAGGTCGTGGGGAGCACGACCCGTTAACAATGGCCTTACATGGTCTCAAAAGTCAACACACATGCTCCGGGTATGTGCTTATATTCAGATTAACATGTTGGAATTTCTAAGGACAACACACACATCCTCAAGTATTCTTATAAGCAAAATTCCAAATTCCAAGGGATCAAAAGCCCTCCAGAAATATTTGTAAAGTAAACTAAATCTCATATTCGGAAATAAACTTCTTCCTTGGTTAAATCCACCAACACATTAGCTAGAACGAGAGAGATGGAAGAACAAACTTCTTCCTTGGGGAGGGGGGACGGCTAGGGTTTTAGGAGAGAAATAGATTGCACACTTTTTTCTCTTCTTTTCCATATATTTATAGATATCTCTTAAGCTAACCCTAATCTCATTAGGTAAGTGAGCTTAATGGACCCTTAGCCCCCTATTTTTTTAGCCCATAGATTCTAATGTGTGTAACCCTTATAAGTTCCGATTATATTAGTAACGCATACAATAATTGACACGTAGATCGTAATTGGTTTCTAGCTAAACATTACGACCCCTAATGTAATTGAATTAATTTTCATTTAAACTATTTATTCATTGCCATATTGATTAAATGACACATCCTTCGTACGTTTCTCCTGGAGTTTTAGCATGGATTGTACGTGGAAGATACTTGAAATTGACTCTCTTAGGGTTCCTCGTCAAATCAAAACTGAATTGAAAGTTAAGGGATAGTGAGAAAAGTCTTGTCAACGTTAGTTATCATTCAAACACCAAAAAAACTTTTGGGTGGCAAATTCGACTGGGAGGGGTTTTGCATGCATGCCTTGCTACTTTAGGTGCAGGTGGGAACATGGGTGGGGTCCCGAGACACATTCCGAAATGTGAAATCAATCAATGATTCAGACGTACTAGAGCCATTTGGGTGTGGGTCCGAAAGTCAAGTTATCATACAATAATTTTTTTAAGTTTCTTGTGAATCTTATCATAACCTTATCCAACCACCTAGTGTATGGCCCTAATTTTGACCAATATGTTCTAACAATTATCGATATCACATCCCAAATTGCTATTGTGGGTTTGCATCAAGAGGTAAGGCGATTACTGAATTAGTAGTCAATAATATGTGAATTTATAGCATTTTTATCAATTATAAAGACACGGTTGCTAATTATGATTAGCTTAACATGTAGATCTCTAGTATGGAATTAACTTGCACGTTGGGGTGTACACCGGTTTAAAATTGGTCTGAAGCGGACCAAACTTGTATGGACCGGAACCGGATCGTTGGGAGTCTGGTAACCGACAATCATATCGGTTGGTTTCGGTTAAAATTGGACCAAACCGGCTCATCCTGGATTTATTATTTTTAATTATTTATTTAATTTTTGGCTAAAAATATAATTTAATAATGTTTTACTGTTTAAACTTTTTAAATTTTGTAGTAAGATTAATAATTACCATATAAGATAAATTTAAATTTAAATTGTCATTAAAAACATAAGAGTACATCAAAAAGTTAATTAAAAACACATTATAAATAATAATAATAATAATAATAATAATAATATCTGGTTTTAACGGGATCGGATTGCACCAGCGATCGAATCCCACCATGTGAGTACTTATTGGGATTTAACCAAATGGTCTAAAATGCTTTGAAATAAACTACAATGACACGGTCCTTTCGAAAAGCAATATCATAGAAAATTCCACTTACAAGTTACAATGAATTGGCCTATGGTGGCAGGAAGGTTCAAAATTTAAGCTCAATTAGCCCATCATTCCAACTCTATACGCGTAGACACCGAATCTTCTCCGAGGGAGATCCATGTGTGATATTAAAACCATGTCTCACGTAACCAAATAAAGATAGATATCCCAACTAAAGTTTAATTATTAAACACCGAACCGCGTATGCCACTACGACACACGACTAATTTTTTTGTCGTAAACATCACAATCATCTTCCAGACATTGTCCTATTTAGGTTGCCATCATCCAATAACTTATTTATAAGGTGGAGTTCTGCTTTGGATGGCACTCATCCTTTCTAACAAACTCAATTCAAGAACCAAATTGGACATGTATAGATTGCTTCCGAAATCTAAGACCCATCACAATGATGAAACCAGCTACAACAACAACGTCTGCTCGTTGCCAGTACCGGCCATTCTCGGCGTGCCGCCGCCTGAAGCCCTCCAAGAAGCGATATTTGCTGCTGGTAAGATGATACATATATACCAAGACAAATCAGAATTAGTCTCTTTTGGTCAACTGACAAGTTGGCTCGGCTTGTCACCTAACCGTATCTTAACATGCATATTCTGATCATGTTATCAAATGAACCTCTGGACATTTGTTTGCAGGAAGCTTTTGGAAATTGGAAGCAACATTTGGAGATGTGGATGGAGTAATCAAAACAGCAACTGGGTATTATGGAGGAACACCAGTGAAGCCCAAATATAGGGAGGTGAGAAGAAATTAAGACTGAGGTTGTGTAATGAAAACTGGAAAAAATGTTCATTACAGAGGTAGGTTTTTCTGAGAAAGTGGGAATATCACGAAAATTTAAAGGATAATGGAAAATTTCCCTAACAGTGAGTTGTAATTAACGAAATCGCATCAAGTGTAATTACTGTTACCAAAACTTAGGATCATGCAATTAAAGTCCATTGTACTTTTGTTTATGTAAGTGATTCTTTCAGGTGTAGACTTTTCCTTGTATATCTGCTTTGACAGGTATGCGGAAGACTCACAGGGCACACTGAAGCAGTAAGAGTGATTTACGACAAGAGGAAGATCTCATACAAGTGTTTGTGCAATATTTTCTGGCAAAGCCATGATCCAACCAACAAAGATTATCTGGTAGGTACCAATTTGGAGATACAATGAACTTCTAAAGTTATAAGAATTTCTTAATTGATGATATGAATGATTAATTGGCAACTATATTTCTGTCAAATATATTTGGTACAGCGTAATACATACTAATAGTTACAAATTTTCAATTGTAATTTTCCACTGTCAATTATCAGTTTCAACTTCTTTCTTTGTCCTTACGAGTAAGTGATTGCAGATGCATATGATGTCCCTAAGCTATGCTCCACTGACTATATATTGTTCTTTATATTTTCATGTTAATTTCATCTTATCTTATATGGGTGGTGCATTTTTTCACAATCAGGACTTTGGTTTAACAACACACCATAGGTCTGCGATATTTTGGGAAGACGAGGAGCAGAAGAAGAAAGCCCAGAAGTCCAAGGTGGAGCAGCAGATGAAGCTTAACAGAAGAATAGTTACCAAAATCCTTCCTCGCTCTGGCACTAACTTCTACCTTGCTGAGAATGTTCACCAGAAGTATTACCTGCAGCAACATGTTCAACTCTGCGATAGCCTCCAATTGCGCAGCACCGAGCAGTTTGTGGATTCACATCTTGCATGCAAGCTTAATGGGTAAGTCGTGTTATTAATGCAAAATTTATTTTGATATATGTTGGGATTAATTTAGTTAGTACTCGTTGTCTGGAATAATTAGATCACAATTAAGTTTGATTCTCAATGCACGACCTGTTAACTACATGAATAGAAGTAAACGTATAGTTACAGTTTTTGCTTTACAGAGAATTGGAATAATGCACCTAATGTGATTTAAAATTTATATTTATCTCTTTTTTGTTTAGAAACGTTACATTTATCGCATGTTATACCTTATCAAGGGAAGTGCAAACATACAACTTATTCTAGATTTGTAAGAAGATTTTTTTTGAGTTTTGACCTTCTAGAAAGTGGACCTTCGGAGAAGCTACTTGTCTATTAATTAGATATTCCTTTCACACAAGTTAACGCTTATTGTCGATAAACACCGCCCACTTTAAGATTGTTTAGTAAATATCGATTGTTTATCCAAAAAAGTCAACCCCGCAACATGGCTTTTGCCTGGATTGTTCTCTTCTTCAAAGTTGTTCCATCGTAAGTCTTTTTAGATTTTCTTTTTCTTTTCTGAGATGGGCAAGAACATTATTAACGCTCTAGATGTATGTTTACTCAAAATTCAAACATGTAACTTTCAGTTCAAGGTTATACATTGAGGTAGCTCAGTTGGTTGTTTAAGAGTAACCTAACCCCAAAATTGCTAGTTTTAGTCTTAGCACCCTTTATATATCTTTGGTTTTTGGAGCTTGCATAGTTATATTATATTCCATGCTTTAATATAATACTGATGTTTTCGAAATATGGCATTTAGATGAAGGAACATTATCAGAGCCAGCTAATTATACCAAAGACTTTAAGATATGATCTTAGCTAGATTATTTTGAGGGTAGTTTATAACTTATAACCAAGACTATATAGGATCGCTCGACTCGATTGGTTCTGGTTATTATATGGTCAAAAGTCAAAACGAAGTAAAGAACCTTATCTCTATTTGCCTATTCTGAAAGGTCAGACACATTAGAAAAGTCAAGATCAGATACATATTAGGAAAGTCAGAACCGTTTTATTGATATCATGATTCAATGCCCAATAAGATATGTTTGACCAAATCTTACCAAAAATGCCCTTTAAAGTCAGATCATATCACACTATTATATGCCTCAAAGCCATTATAATTCTATTCATAAAACCTAGACTCTGAATGGAAACTAGAATGTGACCGTTCCCTCTAACAATTTTCATTTCCTTCTGATAACAGAATTTTGGGAAGCAGCGAGGGTGCTTCTTATCAGAACTTGAAGAGATTTATGGAAAATTACGATTTGCCGGTGCAACTTGAGCAGGTTTTGAAAGGAGTACTTGAAGAACAGATGAACAATAATGTTGTCAACAGTAATATCTAATTGACAACAATTTAGTGCAGTATATCTCATGAATGGATGTATTGTGCCTCAAAATGTCCCAATGAAGTCACTAGACACTGATTTGAAAATAAGTTTCTCCTGGTAATTGACAAGTCAATATAGGTACGTAACATATGTAAATAGAGTAAACCGAAAACAATTCCATTTGGTTCAAAGAACTTGAACGTGGTCCAATCGATAATGACGTCAGCATGACATTAACATTTTGTGAACAGAAGACTGAACCAAACCAACTTTATATGACGGTCCAACTAACAGTCCCACCGATTAAACTAGTTTTAAGATAACCATACAATAATCTTAAGATAAAATATTTGACATTTTCGAACCAATAAACACTTGGTTTATTTAAATGAAAAGGAGGAGAAGAAAGAAAAAAAGTCGATAAATAATGTAAAACTGAAATCACATTGCTCTAAACATAAAAATAACTATAAGAATGTTCTTAACACCATAGTTAATTACATGCTAAGGATTCAACAAAATTAACCACACATGCTAAGTATTAAAAATAACCACGTACTAGAGTAAGAAAAACCATAAACAATAGAGAGAAAACATACCTATTGTAACATCCTCAAACATGAGAAAATTTAAAATTTTAAACACAAAGCATCACAGAGACTAAAACCCAAAAGCACGAGAACGTTACTCATAAATATCCAAGAGGTGCACCATAATACATCAGAGTTGTCAAAAAGGTATGATTACATTAAGTACAGGAAGAGTAAATACAATAATCATACGGACCTAGGAAAATACGATAGAGGATCTCATCACAGAGTGCCCTTGTCCTCGGTCGCCACCCGCTAGAACCTACTACGGTCCTGAAATACAGCATAACAACAATGCCTGACTTTCCATAAGGAAATCTCGTATACCAAACTCGCCTCTATGCATGCTGGTGTACAATGAAAGAACCTAACATACTAGTGTAGCATAATATGATATATTACAATAAACATTCACTCCAAGGGTAAACATGACGTATGTCTCACAATCCATCATCGGGTCTCTCAACGAGACCTACCATAGGCACATACGGTATTACAGAGAGTACGCAACGCACCCCACACACGACTACACTAAACAAGGGCTTCAATGAGGGGCGCCTGCACTTACGCGTTAGTAGAATCAGCTGAATCTCGAGGTCAACATCTCACCGACGGAGTCGTCGCTCATGTCGGTCCATCTCACCTAGTTGTGCCACAACCAAGCTACCTGCCGGAATACATCTTCGGTCAGTCACTGCCATCACAAAGGCCACACGGTCCTCCTCGCCGCCACTCGGTCGCGTAGGGGCACATCATCGCCTTCAAGGTCAGTCGAAGGTATCTTTCGCTCGCAGGTCGGCCAATCGACTCATCTGGACATAAGTTTGCCAGGTCATCTTGTTCCGTAGATCCGTGCAAAATTGTGCATTGGGATCTGTGATCCCTTAGAGATACTAGTCTAGTATGAGTCAAGTAAGCATATAATACGCCACGATCTATGATAAAGAGGTGGCACATCTCAAGTGTCCACACCCTTCCACTCGGCGGTCCCTGGGCAGACATGATCAATGCACCCACTGTCACCTCCGGTCACGTCCTAGGCGAGGACACGAGTTTCCGTGGACAGAGTTGATACTCCACAAGGACAATGACTCAATCCTGAGCACAAACGGTTGACCAAAAAAGGCAAACCGGTTGACCGTTCCCTAAAGGATCGGTTGAACATGCGCCTGCAACGGTCGAACTTTGGGCTCACATTTAAGTCCCAAATGATCAAACAAGATCTCATGGGTGGTCGATTGTTTAGATGGTCAACGCCGAGACAAATACTAAATCAAAACAAGGCAACGATTGAACGGCTCAAGGGCCTTGTTCGACCGAAATCAGGGTCTCTCCTACATTCACTATTGGTTAAACCAGAATTCGATCAATCGACCTAACATTCAGAAAACTTAAGCTACCGGTCGGACCAGAGTCAAGAGCGGTCGATTGTTTAGATGGTCAACGCTCGGTCCGGAGCAAAATACAAGGCAACGGTTGAACAACTCAAAGGGCCCCGTTCGACCGAAACCAGCAGAGACTCTCCAACCTTACCATTATGCACAATCGGTCGACCGCCGCAAGACATCATTCGACTGGTGCTGGGTAAACAAGGAGAATTACAGTAAGACCGGTCGACCGCAAACAAGCATCGGTCGACCGTTAGCTAACAACTACCTGGCCTTGCCAAGTACAATTTGTTGCTCCTCGTCGCCGATGAGGTCTCCGACCTCTGACCACGATCCAAAATCTCACACACTTTCGTGTGAGAAACCTCTAATGCAATGAACTTGACATACATTTCTTTAAAGGTCGCCGAAGAACGTCGGAGCTCCGTCCGCAACCTACTATGGTCTGCAACCTTCGAACTTCTCTCCACCGATAGCCAACCACTATGCCTTGCTCCCCTGCGTTGATGATGCCACACCACCTTCACGTCTCCAGTCACGGAACAAGAGAGGAAGGAGAGGGAGAGTTGAGTGGCGAAGAGTGAGTTGCGAGAGAGAGAGAGGGAAAAGTGAGATGACTGTTGTTGTTTTCTTTAAATAAACCCAACCAAACACCCCACTCATACTTCCATCTCCTCACTATCACCTCACCTTACCTCCACCATTACGCACACTCCCCTCCATACCCCATCACATCCAAGCCAACTCCCACTAATCACCCCTAAACCCCAATACACCACTTAGCCCCACTAATTGGGTTTTGGATTTCACAATCCACACTTTTTAAAGAATTTCTTGTTGGATTTCGTGTCCCTATGTATGTATATATTTTAAAAAAATTATACATGCATGTAGGATCGATTACCATATTTTCGATGATTTCATGTACATTATTCTATATACTATTTTAATACATAGTAATTTACATTAAAATAAATAGAAGAGGGATCATACCCAAAAGTTCTCTAAAACCTTTATGAAGATTCGGAGTTGCGTTGCGTGTTGAATCGCTTGTCGATTCACCTCCGAGTGTTCACAAAACTCTAAACAAGATTAGAGAGAAACGAGCTAGCCAATTTAATCTCTAAATCAAGCTTAAAATCTAGCTAATAACCCTCTAAAGCTCCCTGAGAATTTAATCTCCAAAAGCTTGAATAATTAAGAGAAATTCGGATGGATTAGTGGAAAGGTTAGGGAGAGAGAATATTTTTGCATGAATTAAAATAAGGAGGAAGAAGAGACCTATTTATAGGCACTCCCAACACTCACATCATGGGTAATCCACTTACCCATGATCTCTTGCATTTCTCTCCTTAAAATCAATCACAAATTGACACATAATCATCCTCATCCACGTTTGACCACAATTTTAAATCCAATCCATGATCAACACTAATCTCTTAATAATTCTAGCAAAATCGTGCTCACATGTCGACCGAAACTTGTCTACCGGTCGACCGGCTTACAGTTAATTGCAATTTCGGTTGGACCATGAAACCAGGCAGTCGACCCATCACATGCTACCAAAGCTACAATGTTTTTCCGGTCGAACAAATACGCCTAAACGGTCGACCGATTATTTCCAAGAAAAGTTCTCGGAAATTTCCGGTTGAAGCACGACCTTCAACTAGTTGACCGATCACTACCAAGTAGAGTTCGCGAAAGCTCCTGGAAGTTTCTGTTGGCTTTTTGGCCTTAATCTATGTTTTGATGATTTAATTAACCTAATCATAATTATGATCATGTAGAGTAGGACACATATTGCATTGCATATATATTGCTTTGTGCTAACCTCTACATGTGATCAAGACTCAAGAAAGAAGAAAAATCAAGTCAAGACATGTAATCAAGCTAGGATTGAAGACATGTAATTTTACCTTTCTTTGAGTATTAGGAACTTATGTGAATTGAGCATAACTTAAGCTAATATGCATGCATTCACACACTAGGTTCCTTGTAGGAGTCACACACAAAATATCATATCATTTGGACTCCATTAGATCACCTAAACACCTAAAACATTGGTCGCCAGTCTGCCTGAGTTCGGTCGACCGGTTATACACAATATTTGTTATACCAGACCAATCAGTTCAACCGATCACACTTCTGTTAACCGTTTACCCAGACCTGGTTGGTCGACCGGTAGATCGTCGGTCGACCGTTTTGTTTGCTATTTCTGGTAAAAATACGACCGTTATATTTGTCGTATTATACAACTGTCGTATACACATTTTTCTCTTAATACACCCCCAAATACTTTTGAACCGGTCGAACAAAATACCTTGTTCGGTCGACCGTTCTATTAGGTAAAATCTACCTGCTATCGGTCAACACAAGTTTAGTTCAACCGATCGAGTTTTCCCTCTACCGAACCCTGTAGTTCGGTCGACCGGTACCTGTTCGGTCGACCGTTGACTTATAGAACTTAAGTGTTAGGTCGACCAGTACCTATGTTCGGTCAACCGATCCATTAACTTACTCAAGGGTTCGGTCAACCGATACACCTTTCGGTCGACCGTTTCTAGACAGATTTGCAGCCCGATTTTCTGCTTTGTGTATCTTGCACAAAACCCAATCAAATCTTGTCCAAACGGCTAGAAATCTTTAGGAGCTTATAAATAGAGGTTCACACTTAGTTTTCCACAAGATTTCACAACTCCAAAGTGTCAAACCTATAGTAAGATTTTCCACAACCTCCAAGCTCCAAATTAGCCATCCAAAGCCTAATTTCCACATCATTCATCATACAATCATCTAGCAATTGTTGTGCTCAATTAGAGAGTGAGTTCCACTCAAGTTACCATTGTTGTAAAGTGAGCAAGGGTCTTGGTGAAAGCCCAAGACAAAGAAGCAAGGACTTCGGTGAAAGCCCGAAGTGATTCTCTCGGTTTGTGAGAGGTGGTGCCAAGCTCGGCGAGGGTTGTTCGCGAGCTTGAAGACTTGTAAAAGGCGTTGCTCCCGGCCTGGAACGGGGAGGCATAGTGAAGACGCAAGAGGGGCTCGAACAGAGATTCGAGAGGTGCTTGCAAGAGAGGACGTAGGCGCGGCCGAACCTCTATAAAACCGACGTCTTCTTGTGGTTTGCATTACCTTTCTACTTGTGTTTGATTTAGTTTAAATTTCCGCTGCATTTCTTTGATCGATCAACCAAGTAGTAAATTAGGGTTTAATTGTGATTAGTTTGTGGACCCATAGACCCACACGATCCTACAGTTTCCAGTTGACCAAACACATCCAACCGATCGACCGTTCACATACGCAACAATTACTGTGAATTTCCAGTCAACCGGTCTCCAAAAATGTTCGACCGTTTTGTCTTATTTTTGCCTTTATCAAATTTTAGATTAAGATCCAACAAAATTCAATCTTTGGGTGTTTAGCAAATTCACATATCATGTAATATATAATCATATGTAATGTCAAAATATCACACCCATAATACATACATCTCATATGAATTTATTTATGATTCTAACTATGTTATTTTCACAACATATTGATTTTATCAATTCACCACATGTATACTATTTCACATTAAACCCGATACACCATATGAACATAAAATCAAACTTCATGTTTCCCAATTTTGTAGTGTGACCTATAGGAGGATGTAAGTTAAATTGACAATGATATTTAACACTTAATATCATAAAGTATAAGCGGTATCTAGCTTCACATTATTGTTACCCAATTAACAAAGATGTCTTGTTCACTCAAACTAAATACAATCCATTTAGTGATATAAGAACATCACTCGTATCTATCCATTGTCTCGTGATATTAAGAATATTATACAAAGTAGAAATGTGTCACCTTTGTATTATATATTCATTTCTTGACATCTTAAGCTAATTATAAATATGTAACTTAACACAAGTCACATTGTGCACATTATAATTTCACTTTATTAAGGGTCCACTAATATCATTACTCAAGTAAAGAGGGGCAATGCCAATATTTTGTCGAACTATCTTTTCCAACATAAGTCATGTTAAACCAACTATTGTCTTTATCACTACAGTCAATGACAACTTTTGACAATAATCAAATTAAGCAATTCCTATGTGAAAAAACATAAGTCTCATATCTTAGGATTCAAAACACAGTGAAACATAAATGACACATAACATAATTCCATAATGTTTCACTTGCTTTGTATATTCAATATATAAAAGTAACAATTTTTTCTTTTATATATTGGTGTCGTTAAATATTTGTAGAGCTACAATACTCTTTAACCAACACGACAAACTTATCTCGATAATTAATGTTCCATGTCAATTATTATGATTGTGAATAACTTTTGATTTATCTAAACCATTATCTTTTAGAGATTTACGGTTAAGGACCAAGAGCCTCTTCCTTAACACTTCTAAACGACAAAAATATTAATCAATGAACAAAATGTTTGCACATTCAATTCATAACAATGGACATATAAAAGTGAAACTTTATAACACATTCCTTTAAATTTCATCCTCAAAATTAAACCCAAGCAACTCACTGAAAAACTCTAGGTATTGTTTTCAAACTTCCTCCTCGATTTCCCAAGTGACCTTGCGCTCGCTATGATGTTGTCACTGCACCTTCCCAATTGGAATGGTCATCCTCCTGAGCTGGTGCTCTATGCAATCCGATGTCCACATGCCTCTCCCTAGAGATAAGTCCTCTTGGATATCTGGAACCTCAATCTCGATAACATGAGCGGGGTCTGCATCGTACTTCATCTGCATCAAAACGTGGAAGATGTTGTGAAGACTCGAAAATTATGACGGCATGGCAATCCGATAGGTGACCCCTTCAACACGGTCAAGAATCTCGAACGGTCCGACATACCTCAGACCGAGCTTCTTCTTCTTACCAAACCTCATTACTCCCTGGGCTGGGAGATCTTTTGGAACGTACGTGGTCGTCGATCTCAAAACTGAACTCCCTCCTTCGCTTATCAGCGTAGCTCTTCTGCTCGCTCTGTGCTGAAGTTAATCTCCTCTTGGTCACATCGACCTTTTCTGCATACATCTATACCAGCTCAGACCCAATTAACTATCTCTTGCCTACATCAGTCCAACAAACTGGTGATCTGTAGGTCTCCTGTACAAAGCATTGTACGATGTCATCTCAATACTCACGTGGTAGCTGTTGTTGTAAGCGAAGTCTATCATTGGGAAAGTGAAAACTGAAAAATTAGAAAAATTCTTGATTTTGTAATTTTTCGTTTAACTAAAGAAAAACCGATCGACCAGTTCGATCATTTTTTTCCCGTTCGGGGGGGGGGGGGGGGGGGGGGGGGTACATGGACCGACCGATCTACCTCTGGTTCTCGGTCCGACTGCTGGTTTGAACAAAGTTTTAGAAAGCCTAGAATATATTCCAATTTTTGTTGTTTATTAATTAATGTTCTCATTAAAAATCCTACTTTATGAGACGGAGAATTGCTTCGCAATATTTGTTGTCCATTTTTCTAGGTCATACATTGTGAAAACAAAATAAAAACTCACATTTTTTTGCGACAACAATATCACCATTCATCTAAATTCTACGATCGACGTAGTTAGTTTCTAGACAATACATGTGGCATAGACTCGCATCCTTACAAGAATGACGAGAATTACGAACCTAAAACTAGGAATGAGACTGGTTGGTTGGTTTGCTTCAGGTTTGGAAGTTGAAAAACTAATTTCGGAAGAAAAAAATTCAAACAAAGGGTGCCGTAGTGATAAAACAGGGGCTCTTTCATTATAGAACCAAGCATCAGAGCATTCATCATATATGTGGCAAAGGGTTCAGGAAGGAACCATGGAAACCAAACAAACCTCAAGCTCGAACCAAGTTTCTATATGCTGATTAAAGTTGCAGAAGGACCTCAATTCAAACTATTACAGTATCCAATATCTTGAGAGGGAGTGTTAGAGCCATTAGAGAAAAGAGTGAAGCCCAATAAGAGTAATAGAGTTACCACTTACCAGCTTTAGTTAATTGATGTAAAGAGTTTTAGTTAATTGATGTAATGACTAATGAGTTGGCCGTATCAAACTCTAGAGTGGTTAAGTGTAAATAACTAAATATCTATTCATGTGTCATTTTGTAAAAAAAGTAAAAATGACGACAACTTCTTTAGATCATCACTGTCCATGATCCGGACGACCTGATCATGAGCGTTCATTCTCTTCTAAATTAACTTTCTTTCTCTCTCCCAACCTACTTTCTTCTCTTTCCTACACTATTCACATCTTAACCACAACCTATCTCTCTCATCCACGTCATTTCGGGGTCTATTTTAGAAAAACATTTTAAAAAAATTGAAAATTTTAAAAAATCAAAACAATTATGAAACGTATTTTTAAATAAATACATAAAAAGATTCAAACAAAAATTTTAAAAATTCAAAACGAGAAAAAACAAAAACAATAAAACAATACAAAAAAAATCGGACGACAACCGTGCGGGGGGGGGGGGGGGGGGGGGGAGAGAACCCCGTTAACGTTGCTCTTATCGTTGGTTGAACAATCTTGGGATTACGCGCACCTTAGACGCAGGCCTCTTTGCAGGTTGATTTTTACGATATTATAATAAAATTGGGGTTTTTTGAAGTTTTGTTAGAGTTAGTGTTGTCTGTTGTTTGCGTTAGTGCGATTTTTAGATGAGAATTACTAATTTTTGATCCGTTTGAGTCATACCGTCGCAAACTGATCTGTCCAGTCTTTTTCTTTTTAATTGGGGATTGTTTGATGAGTTTTTTTTACGAGTAATTAAATATTTTAGGTTTTTTTATGGACGTGTCACTCCAAAAACACTATAATTCGAAATCTACTCTTGTTCTTGAGGTATGGGTTCACTTTCCTAACAAAATAAACGCAAACCAACCTGAGTACCCAAATAACATTATTTTTATAATTTCTTTCTCAACTTGGTCCATTTTTAATTAGAGTCTTGTAATGAATTCGAGTGGAGTGTAGATAAAGAAAAAAATAATAATGGTCAATAGCTAAGGAAGGGGAGTACAACTACCAACATTTAAGAGGTCAGGGAGTAAACTTAACATTTTAAAGGTCCAAAGTGCAATGTACAAACTTCAATTAACCATGAAATATTTGATATTTTGGGGTTTGAGTAACGAGTCCACTTAAGATTATTTGCTTGCAGATAATTTTGCTTGTTGGAAACAGAGGGAACTATCTGATTGATATTGTAATGTCCCGAAACAGCGGAAGAAATTTTTCAAAATAAACATACAATATACGACCGTCAACGGTCAACAAGGGCACGTTACTGAAAGTCAACTGAATACTAATATATAAATATATCTCCACGTGAAAGTCATAATACAGAGTGTCAAAAGAGCGATTACAAGTCTACTACATAACTACTGTAATCGCTACCTCTACAAAAAGATACGAAGACAGTATCCAATCCCGGAGGTACTCCCCTCGGTCACCACCAACCTACGACTGCCTGCTCCCTGAAAATGAAACATAAAATCTGCCTGAGTTCCCGCAAGGAACCCCGTATGCCAACATCTCCTATCATAAACAGAAATACAGACGAAAATGCCAAATAATGCTCATGCAATGCAAATCCGCCTCGGGCCCACTGACTGCTTCCGCTCTCCAACACAAGGAAAGTGCATCCCCTCCCTACACAAGGAAGAAGGCGTCTCTCAGCCGCACAGGCACAAGTGACCTCGCTCTCCGACACACGGAAAGTGCAACCCCTCCCTACACAACGAAGAAGGCATCTACCACCCGCACAGGCTCAAGGGGTCCAACAGAAATACGCTCTCGTCGTAGGTGAAATCTGTAGCTCCGAGGTCCGGTGATCGACCGTGGGCTCGGCAGCCGGTAGTCGACGTCTCGCGTGTGGAGAAATCCACCAAGGAAAGATAATTGGACCCACCAGTCGAACAAGGTCAAATCTAGCGGTCGACCGTTTGGAAGGTCTACGCAATACATTTTATATACATATATATCCAATCGGTCAAACCAGGGTCCGTTCAACCGATAAGGAAAACTGCATGAATCCTGCCTACAGCATTCGGTCGACCGAAACCTCTCTTCCGGTCGACCGATCTACAGGCACTTCACTGCAGAAAACTGCACGCGGTCGGTCGACAAATCACAACGAGCGGTTGACCGTTTAGATGGTCAACGCTCTTGACCGACTTTGCGCAGTTCGGTCGACCGAGACACACACTCGGTCGGTCGAAGGTCTGTCTACCCAATCTACTGGGATCGGTCGACCGAAACAACCACCGGTCGACCGGACTAATATAACCCTTATAAAATATTCCCGCTAAAATTTGGCATAAACGGTCGACCGTCACACAGACGTCGTTCGACCGTTTTCGGGCAGCAACTTAATATTCATTAAAACTCGGTCGACCGACCCAACCACCGGTCGACCGAACATGCATTTTCCCTCCTGGACAGGCATCATACAGACCTCATTCGGTCGACCGAACCACACTACCGGTCGACCGAACAGAGCGTTTTCAACCTCTGTCCGGTTGGGTTCGCCGGGGAAACGGCACCAACACCGCCCCCTACACTCCCACACCTCTTGGGGAGTTAATATGAAGACTTGACATACCTCTCAAGACGACGAAGACCCGCCGGAGCCTCGGTCGCGCACCGCCGTCTCCGAAGACCTCCTCACGTTCCTCCCTCGTGCTCGCCTCCACCACGCCGCCGGAGATCTTCTCCTCCTGGTCGCCGGAACAAGGGAAGGTGGTGAGAGTGTGATAAGTGGAGAAGAAAATGGGGAGAAAAGAGGAAGAATGAGATGTGTTGGGTGGTTTTAAACCAAACCCCTCCACCAACCCTACACCCTACCCATACTTCACTCCATCCCCACCATACTTCATACACCCACCCTGTACCTCTCGCTCTCTCTCTCTTCACGTCTTTACAATCCACCTCCTTAAAAGGATTTCGCCCCGAAATCAGAAAAGTAACTCACCGAAGAGCTCCGGATACTGCTTCCGAACTTCCTCCTCGATCTCCCAAGTGGCCTCGCGCTCACTGTGATGCTGCCATTTGACCTTAACCATCGGGATGGTCCTCCTCCTGAGCTGGTGGTCCATCCGATCGACGATCTCAACTGGCCTCTCCTCAAGTGACAAGTCCTGCCGGATCTCAGGTACTGCAATCTCTATCACATGTGTCGGGTCTGCAACGTACTTCCTCAACATAGAAACGTGGAAGACGTTGTGAAGGCCAGAGAACTGTGGTGGCAAAGCAACTCTGTAGGCGACATCCCCGACACGGTCCAAGATCTCAAAAGGTCCGACATACCTCAGACTGAGCTTCCCCTTCTTCCCGAACCTCATCACTCCCCGAGCTGGTGAAATCTTCAGGAAGACGTGATCTCCAACCACGAAGCTCAAAGTCCATCTGCGTCGGTCAGCATAACTCTTCTGTCTGCTCTGTGCTGTAGCCAACCTCCTCCTGATCAGGTCAACCTTCTCTGCGTACATCCGCACAAGCTCCGGGCCTACTAACTGCCTCTCGCCTACGTCCCTCCAGCATACCGGTGATCTGCACGGCCTCCCGTACAATGCCTCATACGGTGCCATCCCAATACTAGCATGGTAGTTGTTGTTGTAGGCAAACTCGATCAGAGGTAGATGCTCATCCCAGTGTCCAGCCCAGTCCAGCGTGCAAGCCCTCAGCATATCCTCCAAAGTCTGGATAGTCCTCTCTGACTGGCCGTCTGTCTGTGGGTGAAAAACTGTACTGAACTTCAGACGTGTCCCCAGTGCCTGCTGCAGACTCCCCCAAAATCTGGATGTGAACCTCGGATCTCTGTCAGAGATGATGCTCACTGGTACTCTGTGTAATCTGACGATCTCCTCTACATACAACTTCACCAGACTCTCTAAAGGCAAGGTGGTCCTGATGGCCAGAAAGTGTGCCGACTTAGTCAGTCTATCGACTATCACCCAAATCGTGTCATGGAACCGCCTCGTCTTCGGTAGCCCCGTAACGAAGTCCATCGTCACGTGCTCCCACTTCCACTCTGGAAGCTCGATACTCTGCATAGGCCCAGCTGGCCCTTGGTGCTCGATCTTCACCTGCTGACAGACAAAACACCGACTCACGAACTCTGCAATGTCCTTCTTCATGCCTCTCCACCAGAAGTTCCGTTGCAGGTCCTTATACATCTTCGTGCTCCCTGGATGGATGGTGTACTTCGCTCTGTGTGCCTCCTCCATGATGTCATCTCTCATCCCATCAACCCTCGGCACCCAGATCCACCCTCTGAATCTCAGGCCTCCATCGACCCCAACACTGAAATCTGACCCCTCTCTGGCAGTCAACTCCAGCAAACTGGCCAACTCATCATCCTCACGCTGCGCCTGCACTACATGTAAGACTGTCTGTGGCTCTACCCGCAACCCAGCTAACACTGCTCCCCTAGAGTCCCCAGTGAACGGCCTCCACTCTGCCAATGACTCAAGCAGTCTCCACTCCTGAAGGCACAAGCCTGCAACTAATACCTCCACTCTCCTACTCAAGGCGTCTGCAACTGAATTCGCCTTCCCCGGGTGGTAGGAGATGGTGAAATCGTAGTCCTTAATGAACTCCAACCAACGGCGCTGTCTCATATTCAACTCCTTCTGGGAGAAGAGGTACTTCAGACTCTGGTGATCGGTGAATACCTCGAACTGCTCGCCATACAGGTAGTGTCTCCATGTCTTCAGTGTGTGCACAACGGCTGCCAACTCCAAGTCATGCGTCAGGTAATTCTTCTCATGAGTCTTCAGCTGCCTCGAAGCGTATGCAATCACCCTCCCGTGCTGCATCAACATGCAACCGAAACCAATGCCTGACGCATCACTGTAGACCACAAAACCTCCTGTGCCGCTCGGTAGAGTCAAAACTGGAGCTGTCGTCAGTCGTCTCTTCAGCTCCTGAAAGTTGTCCTCGCACTTTTGAGACCAAACAAAAGTGACTCCCTTCTACGTCAGGGCAGTCAATGGTGCAGCTAACCTCGAGAAGTCTTTGATGAAGCGACGGTAGTAACCCGCCAATCCAACAAAGCTCCCGATGTCCGTCACGCTCGTAGGGGCTCTCCACTCAGTCACTGCCTCTACCTTCGCCGGATCCACCGAAATACCCTCTGCAGAAACAATGTGACCCAGAAATGCGACTCTGTCCAACCAGAATTCGCACTTCGAAAACTTAGCATACAACCTCTGGTCTCTCAAAATGCTAACTACAATCCGCAGGTGCTCTCTGTGCTGCTCCACATCGGGTGAGTAAATCAGGATATCATCCACAAAGACAACGACACAACTATCCAAGTACTGCCTGAACGTCCGGTTCATCAGATCCATGAAAGCTGTCGGAGCGTTCGTCAACCCAAAAGGCATCACCAAAAACTCATAGTGCCCATATCTGGTCCTGAATGCTGTCTTCTGGACATCCTCCTCTCGGATCCTCAGCTGATGATATCCTGAACATAGGTCTATCTTAGAGAAGACCTTCGCTGACTGCAACTGATCGAACAGGTCCTCAATCCTAGGTAGGGGATACCTATTCTTGATGGTGACCTTGTTCAACATCCTATAATCAATGCACATCCGCAATGACCTGTCCTTCTTCTTCACAAACAACACTGGCGCACCCCAAGGTGAGACACTCGGTCTGATGAAACCAGCCTCCATCAGCTCCTGTAACTGCTTCTTCAACTCTGCCAATTCTGCGGGTGCCATCCTGTATGGGGCTTTCGACTGTGGTGAGGTGTCTGCTGCCAGCTCAATGCAAAACTCCATCTCTCGCGGAGGCGGAAATCCGGGGATATCATCTGGAAACACCTCTGTAAACTCCCGCACCACATCTATCTCGTCCAACCTCGGAGACTCAGCCTCTGGAACAACCAGCGTCGCTAAGAATGCTCTGCAACCCTGCTGTATCAACCTCTGAGCCCTCAAAGCTGACACCACAATGCGGCCTCCTCTGTTCCTTACTCCTCTAATCACGATATCAGGCAACCCCTTCCTCGGAATCAAAATCTTCTTCTCATGGCAAAGGACACACACGTCATGTTGGGACAGCCAATCCATCCCAAGAATAACGTCGAAGTCCTCCATCAGTAGCAAGACCAGATCTGCCGGAAAATCTTGGTCTCCCGAAACAATTGTGGCGCCGGGGACGAAGCTCCCCACAGTGCCCACCAGACCCAGGGGTGTGCTGACCTCCAAAGTGGCGGTCAACATCGCAAGGGTACAACCCAACACTCCCGCAAATCGCTCCGAGATGAACGAGTGTGTCGCGCCACAGTCAAAAAGCACTCTAGCCTCTAAACCTGCCACAAGAAGTGTACCTTCCACGACCGTGTTGGCGTCCCTCGCCTCCTCCGCCTGGATAGTGAAGACTCGTCCAGTGCGCTGACCCTGCTGAGGTGTTGCAGGTCTCCTAGCCCCGCCTCCACTGGCAATCGGAGGTCCCGGAGGTCTGCTCGGTCCAGCGCCCTTGCTAGGGCAATTCCTGACGAAGTGGCCCGGCTGACCACAACCATGACAAGTACCCGACCCAAAGCAACGCCCAGTATGCACTCTGCCACAGCTCCTGCACGCCTCTGGCTGCGGTGCCCCTGCTCCCTCGATCCGGGGCCTCTTTCCCTGGTTCCCCAAACTCTGCCCTCCTGGGCTCCCTGAGGATCTCCCGACTGGCCTCCTCTCATCTTGGTAGTTCTCCCGGTAGTCTCTCTCCATAATAGTGGCACTCCTCACAGCATCCGCCAAGGTGCGCGGCATGCTCGACAGCACTCGGGTCCTCAGCTGCTTCCGGAGTCCCCTGACAAACTTCATCGACCTCTGCGCCTGGGTGACGAAGATCTCTGGACAGTAACGCTCAAAGGCGTTAAACTTCCCAATGTACTCCTCCAGTGACATGCCCCTCTGCTCCAGGGCCAGGAACTCCTCCATCTTCCTGTCTCGCACGTGCTCCGGAAAATACTGCTCGTTGAACTCCTCAACGAACTCCTCCCATGTCACGTCCTCTCGACCGGTGAACACAACTGCTGAAGTCGACCTCCACCAGTTCGCTGCAGCTCCTCTAAGCACATAGGTGGCCAGATCCACCTTCTTCTCCGGCGTACAGTCGATAGCCCTGAAGATCGTCTGCAAAATGAGTATCCACTCCTCGGCTGCCTCTGCATCCATCTACCCAGTAAAAGTCGGAGGGTGCTGCCTCATGAACCGGTCGTGCATCACACCGGTCCCCGTCTGCACATTCTGCGCTGCCTGACGCTCCAACATCCCGCTCAACCGCTCCACGGTATCGAACAGGACCCTGCGCTCTGTCTCCCGGGCCTCCTCCCTCGCTGACTCACTCGAATCGCGAGTCTCAACCACAGGCACGACCCGTCTTGGAGGCATCACTCTACAGGACAAAAAACTCAAATCAGAATGATCATGAATGCATGCCATGGACCTCTAAACTCTAATCCTAACTCGATCGTGGTTTCTTTGGGAAAGTACGCCGAAATCAAAGCTCTGATACCAAGTTGTAACGTCCCGAAACAGCGGAAGAAATTTTTCAAAATAAACATACAACATACGACCGTCAGCGGTCAACAAGGGCACGTTACTGAAAGTCAACTGAATACTAATATATAAATATATCTCCACGTGGAAGTCATAATACAGAGTGTCAAAAGAGCGACTACAAGTCTACTACATAACTACTGTAATCGCTACCTCTACAAAAAGATACGAAGACAGTATCCGATCTCGGAGGTACTCCCCTCGGTCACCACCAACCTACGACTGCCTGCTCCCTGAAAATGAAACATAAAATCTGCCTGAGTTCCCGCAAGGAACCCCGTATGCCAACATCTCCTATCATAAACAGAAATACAGACGAAAATGCCAAATAATGCTCATGCAATGCAAATCCGCCTCGGGCCCACTGACTGCCTCCGCTCTCCAACACAAGGAAAGTGCATCCCCTCCCTACACAAGGAAGAAGGCGTCTCTCGGCCGCACAGGCACAAGTGACCTCGCTCTCCGACACACGGAAAGTGCAACCCCTCCCTACACAAGGAAGAAGGCATCTACCACCCGCACAGGCATGAAAGGCATCCCTCTGCCGCACAGGCTCAAGGGGTCCAACAGAAATACGCTCTCGTCATAGGTGAAATCCGTAGCTCCGAGGTCCGGTGATCGACCGTGGGCTCGGCAGCCGGTAGTCGCCTAAGCTCGACGTCTCGCGTGTGGAGAAATCCACCAAGGAAAGATAATTGGACCCACCAGTCGAACAAGGTCAAATCTAGCGGTCGACCGTTTGGAAGGTCTATGCAATACATTTTATATACATATATATCCAATCGGTCAAACCAGGGTCCGTTCAACCGATAAGGAAAACTGCCTGAATCCTGCCTACAACATTTGGTCGACCGAAACCTCTCTTCCGGTCGACCGATCTACAGGCACTTCACTGCAGAAAACTGCACGCGGTCGGTCGACCGGATCACAACGAGCGGTCGACCGTTTAGATGGTCAACGCTCTTGACCGACTTTGCGCAGTTCGGTCGACCGAGACACACACTCTGTCGGTCGAAGGTCTGTCTACCCAATCTACTGGGATCGGTCGACCGAAACAACCACCGATCGACCGGACTAATATAACCCTTATAAAATATTCCCGCTAAAATTTGGCATAAACGGTCGACCGTCACACAGACGTCGTTCGACCGTTTTTGGGCAGCAACTTAATATTCATTAAAACTCGGTCGACCGACCCAACCACCGGTCGACCGAACATGCATTTTCCCTCCTGGACAGGCATCATACAGACCTCATTCGGTCGACCGAACCACACTACCGGTCGACCGAACAGAGTGTCTTCAACCTCTGTCCAGTTGGGTTCGCCGGGGAAACGACACCAACACCGCCCCCTACACTCCCACACCTCTTGGGGAGTTAATATGAAGACTTGGCATACCTCTCAAGACGACGAAGACCCGCCGGAGCCTCGCTCGTGCACCGCCGTCTCCGAAGACCTCCTCACGTTCCTCCCTCGTGCTCGCCTCCACCACGCCGTCGGAGATCTTCTCCTCCTGGTCGCCGGAACAAGGGAAGGTGGTGAGAGTGTGATGAGTGGAGAAGAAAATGGGGAGAAAAGAGGAAGAATGAGATGTGTTGGGTGGTTTTAAACCAAACCCCTCCACCAACCCTACACCCTACCCATACTTCACTCCATCCCCACCATACTTCATACACCCACCCTATACCTCTCACTCTTTCTCTCTTCACGTCTTTACAATCCACCTCCTTAAAAGGATTTCGCCCCGAAATCAGAAAAGTAACTCACCGAAGAGCTCCGGATACTGCTTCCGAACTTCCTCCTCGATCTCCCAAGTGGCCTCGCGCTCACTGTGATGCTGCCATTTGACCTTAACCATCGGGATGGTCCTCCTCCTGAGCTGGCGGTCCATCCGATCGACGATCTCAACTGGCCTCTCCTCAAGTGACAAGTTCTGCCGGATCTCAGGTACTGCAATCTCTATCACATGTGTCGGGTCTGCAACGTACTTCCTCAACATAGAAACGTGGAAGACGTTGTGAAGGCCAGAGAACTGTGGTGAGAGTGTGATAAGTGGAGAAGAAAATGGGGAGAAAAGAGGAAGAATGAGATGTGTTGGGTGGTTTTAAACCAAACCCCTCCACCAACCCTACACCCTACCCATACTTCACTCCATCCCCACCATACTTCACACACCCACCCCATACCTCTCACTCTCTCTCTCTCTCTCTTCACGTCTTTACAGATATTTTTGAGATGATAGGTCATGTTCTCCTTTCATTTTCTAGACTATTATTATAGATGCCTAATTTATAAAACTATTTGGGCTTTTGACAGGGTGCACCCCAAAAATGTGAAAATGTTTAGCGTGTAACTGCATTTCGGGAAATACCAAAGTACATCTTTTTTTTGTTGTTTTACTCGTGTGTAATTATATCATTAGCAGAGCCCAACACTTTTCTGTTATAAAATTTTCAAAAAAAATTCACTATAATTGATCGTTTATATTACCGCGAGTGCATGACGTCAGTGAAGACGTGACAAATACGGCTCTTGTCGACGAGGAGGTGTGTCGACTATGGTTTGTTCGAAGACAAGTGGGAAAAGAGGGGAGATGAAATTGATTACACTAAACTAGACTAAACTATGCTACGCTACACTAGTATGAAACAACAAAGAAGATGAAAGCACAAGACTAAATAAAACTAAATTAAGTAACTAATATAAGCAACCTGGAAATCAAGAATGAAAAACCCCTAAGGGGTGGAGAGTGTGTACACAAGAAATAAGTGGTGATGAATGCATTCAATAGAGCACAAGTGTAGGGTAGGGAGTGTTTCTATGCACAAGAAGTACTTCATGACAAGATCTACCATCCAAATCACTACCTTAAGTGATTAATATTAGCATGAATAAGCATGTTATTGAGAACCTAAACGAGCATGAAATGTACCTAAAGATTATGGCAGAAACCATCAAGCTAAGTATTCTTTTTAATTCAAACAAGTATACTCATATTTCTCACATACAATAACATTTAGCATTCATTCCATTCTACATGACATGTATAAACATCAACTCCACCCCCAAAGGGGGATGAAACTACTCACACATTATTTATCTAACATTCATATTGAGGAACGAAAACATGGTAATTAATTCTAGGAAAACAAACAAAGTTAACTAAGCATGCAAAAACTTACAGAAACACAAAAAAAAAACATCTTTTATTGCTCACTCACATTACAAGTAGTCTCTCTCTACCAGAGTTTTGCTCAAATATTTCACTCATAGTAGAGAGGATGACCACAAAAAGAGGAGATTTTACAATGGAGGAGGAAGAGTTTTATTTATGGTCGTAGAATAAGGTAATCAGAGACAATCCCTCGATGTGGGACTAAATGCATACTATAAATAAACATAAAACAACATAATCGAACACCCGACTAAATCATGAACTATTATGACTCATTTGGACCACCATTGGGGGTCTGGAACAGCGAATTGCCGGTCCGGATTGGTTGGATTGAGTTTGGATTTCAGTGGCTTGGTTCTGATTTGATTTCTTGATGTTTGATGAACCCGATTTGGTTGTTGATGGTTAAGCCCAGATCTAATTGCCCAAATACTCCTCATGATGATGTTGAGCTTTTAGATTTCCTCATTGGTCCTTTTGGTTTTACATCTGAGTCATTCTCTCTTGCGTCTCAGTCCATAAGTCTTACAACTTAATCATTTTCCTTACTTTTAAGTCTTTTTTGAGTCTCCTCTTCTCAAACCTGTTTATTCCTGAAACTTAAACATAAACTCATTACGTAGCATTGCTTAGGCTAAAAATAAAGGATATAAGACACAAATATATGTATGATATGATGTCAATCACCCTTCTAAAATAAAACATCCTTAATTTTAATAACAAAAATTAAAAGGAAAGAAACGTGAAAACCCAACCTTCTCACACTACTACAAATATGGCCTTTGTCAACGAACCATTCCATCAGCAAAATGTACTTATTCTGTCGACAATAACACTTCTCGATGGAATTTTTGTTGGCAATAACACTTGCCTATTGGATTTCGTGTCCATATGTATGTGTATATTTTAAATTTTTTATACATGCATACAAGATCGATTTCATATTTTTAGTGATTTTACGTACGCTATTTCGTGTTTATTCTAATATCATGCAAACCTACATATATTAAAATTAATCACGAAGAGAGGATCACACCCAAAGGTTCTCTAAAACCTTTTTGAAGATCCGGAGTTGCGCCACTCGTCGAATCGTCCATCGATCCTACTCCAAGTGTTCACCAAACTCTAAACAAGATTAGAGAGAAAGGAGCTAGTCAATCAATCTCTAATTAAGCTTATAAACTATCTAATAACCCATCCAAAGCTCCACGAGATTTGATCTCCAAAAGCTCGGATTAATTTAGAGAATTTCGTGGTGATTAGTGGAGAGATTAGGGAGAGAGAGATTTTGCATCAACACTTATGAAACAAGTAGGGTGAGAGGACCTATTTATAGCCTCCCAAATCACCCACATCATGAACTATTCTCTAGTCATGATCTATTGCTTTTCTCTCTCTTATATCATTCACAATTTGCCACATAATCATCCTCAAAACTGTTTGACCAAGTCTGGAATTAATCCAACCCATGATCTGAATTATTTTCTTCATAATTCAGGCAAAACCGTACCAAACGGTCGACCGGAATAAACTAATCGGTCGACCGAAATAAACTAACTGATCGACCAATTGTTAGTTAAAATCGATTTTGGTTGGACCACGAAATCCTTTGGTCGACCTATCACACGCACCCAAAGCTACTGTGATTTTTCGATCGAATAGAACACATAAACGGTCGACCAATTCAATTCGAGAACCAACTACTGGAAGTTTCTGGTTGAACCATGACCCTATAACGGTAAACCGATCCGTGCCAAGATCATCCCGCGAAATCTCCTGGAAATTTTTGATTGAACCATGACCCTATAACGGTAGACCGGTCACTACCAAGACGAGCTCGTTGAAGCTATTGGAAGTTTCCCGTCGACCAAACGTATCCATCCGGTCGACCGTTCACACACCCAACAACTACCTGTGAATATTCGGTCGTACGGTCTCCGAAAATTTTTCGACCGTTTTGTCTGATTTTTGCCTTTATCAAATTTTGGATTTATCTCCAACAAAATTTGATCTTTTAGGGTTTTAGCAAATCCATATCTCATGTAATATATTATCCTATATAATGTTAAATTATTACACCTCATAATATATACATCTTATAAGAATTTATTCATGATTCTAATTATGTTAATTTTAGTGACTTATTGATTTTGTTGATTCACCACAAGTTTCCATTTTCACATGAAGCCCGACACATCATACAAACTCAAAATAAAGCTTCTTGTTTCCTAGTTTTGTGGTGTGACCTATAGGAGGATCTAAGCTAAATTGACAGCGATATTGAACACTCAATATCTCAAAATATAAGCAGTATCTAGCTACACATTATAGTTACCCAATTAGCATAGATGTCTTATTCCATTCGAACCAAACACGATCCATTTAGTGATATAAGCGCATCACTTGTGTCCATCCATTGCCTCATGATATTAAGAATATATACAAAGTAGAAATGGGTCACCTTTGTATTATATTCATTTCTTGAACTCTTTAAGTTAATTATAACTATGTAACTTAACTCAAGTTACATTGTGCACATTATTTTTTGGTTTATCAAAGGACATATTAATATCATCACTTAATTAAAAGGGGCAATGCAAATCTTTTGACTAGCTATCTTTTCAAGCACAAGTCATGTTCAACCAACTATTGCATTTATCACTATATTCATTGATAGCTTTTCACAATAATCATATTGAACATTTCTTATGTGAAAAGATATAAGTCTCATATCTTAGGATCCAAGACACAGTAAAACATTAATGACACAAAACACAAGTCCATAATGTTTTACTTGCTAGGTCTATTCAATACATAAAAGTAATATTTTCCTCTTTTATATACTCGTGTCGTCAAATATTTGTAGAGTTACAATAATCGATGACCAACACGACACTCTTATCTCGGTAATTAATGCTCCATGTTAACTACCATGATTGTGAATAACGTTTTATTTATGTAAACCATTACTTCCAAAAGACGAATACAATAATCAAGAAACAAAATGCTTGCACATTCAAATCATAACAATTGATATATAAAAGTAAACTTTTAGAACACATTCCTTTCATTACCGACATAATTTCAGTCGGATTATTTTCACCAAGATTAGTCCCATCTGGAAGATTAATACCAATGGAATTTTCATTGGCATGTGGGATTGTGTCACTACAAGTCCGACGGAAGTTCTGTTGGCAATGGAATTCACTATTTCCTATTGCCGATGGATATTCCGTCGGCAATGTATTGGTTATTGCTCTTGACACAGAACATTTGTGATTATATACGAACACACAATATACAAAAGTTTTAAGTTCTAAACTATACCAATGTCAGTTGCTAGAATGCATACAACGCTACAAATCCCCAAGTTTATTTTTGTTCAAAACTATACCAATGTCAAGTGAAACCTTTGAAGAAAATGTGATTTGTCAATCAATGAAAATATAGATATGGAATCAAGATTTTGGCGTACAAAATCATCATACCTACATGGATGAGGAGAAGGCAGCGAGATTGACACGGCGATTGGGGTTGGCACGGATTCGACGACGACATAATCGACTAGGGTTGGGTTAGGGTTTCGTCAGGATGCATTTTAGAATTTCCCCCTAAATACTATCCTGCCGATGGAAATTCCGCCGGCCATTTAGATCTTCATGTGCTTCGCACATGAAAAATATTATTCTAACAAACCAATTTAATTTGTTATCTCCCGCTCGACGAAGAAGATGTATTGTTGACGAAAATTTCGTCGGAACGTTCCCCTGCAAAGGGCCTTTTTGTAGTATTGTGATTAGTAGCATCTCATACATTGTATTCATGTTATGTATCTTTTATTTTATCCCATATTTGTGCTACTTGGGTTGTTGTTTCATGTATGTCAGAGTTTAGGTAATTAAGAAGAAAAAAGAAGAAGAAAAAAACATAAATCCAAGAAGAAATGACTGATTTGGAAGCTTTTTGGACATGTTTGTAATGACCAAAGACCTGATTGCAAACCCAGAGTGATCTGATTGTATACAAATATCTTGGTTACAAAACTTCTATAATCTCAAGTGTCTGTTGAGAAATTCTACAATAATCCAGACTAAACGGGCTCGATCCAACGTATCAGAGTGCACCCCACATGCTTAATTGGTCAAATTAAGCTGCTGTTGAAATTTAGAGCCGATCCGACCCAAAACATCCGCCAATAGAGGATCCAAATCCGTCAGTAGTGGATCCGGTTAGAAAACAAACAAACCCAAATTTCCGGAGCAAGTCGATATTTGGGTAAGAGCACTCGGAGTATCCCGATCTAATTTTTAGTTGTCCAATTGAGCCCAGATTATTCAGACATTCTAATCTTCTATAAATACACTTGTAACCCTTCAATTTATCTTCTTATTCTTCTTTCTCCTCCATAGGGTATATTTATTTCTTGCTTAGTAAAGTGGTGGAGGACAGGAGAAGAAAACCAACCTTGTAAATTTCTTTCATTGATCAAAGATTTCTTGTTGTTTACATATTGGCTTGATTAGATTTAGTCTTCTTTACTTGTGAATGTGTTGTTTTTTTACTTTGTTATTTTCTTTGTTATAAGATGATTAGTGAGTAATCCATTCCCACTGGTGGTGGAGGATGATGTAAAGTGTGGATGTTGTTAGATTTAATTGCTTTTAATCTTAATATTTAAATGATTTTAATAGTCATTTTGATGAGTTTCTCACTCTTGCGTTTGATGTGTTAATGATCTTAATGGATGCCTAGCACATGATTGGGTTAGTGGACCCATTTAATGGGGAATGATAATGTGATGATAAGATTTGGGTAGATAAAAAGATAAAATTGACATGTAAACTTGTGGGTTTTTCGGCCTTATCTTGAGTAGTATTTTGTATGTTTTAATGATCATGCTAAATGATAATCCATGTAGAGACGCACTTCCATGTTAGACATGTCATTATTGCTTAATTTTACATGTAGGATTTCATATCCCTATGTATGTATATATTTTAAAATTTTAATATAACATACAAGATCGATTTTCATATTTTCAGAAATTTTATGTACATCTATTTGTGTTTTATTCTAATATCATGCAACCTACATTTATTAAAATAATCCACAAAAATATAATCATACCTAAAGGTTCTCTAAAACCTTTTTGATGATCCGGAGTCGCGTTGCCCGCTGAATCGTCCACGGAATTGCCTCCGAGTGTTAACCAAACTCTAAACAAAGTTAGAGAGAAAGGAGCTAGTCAATCAATCTCTAACAAGGTTTAGGATCAAGCTAATTACCCCTTTTTAAGCTCCTGAGAATCTTATCTCCAAAACATAATTTTACTTAGAGATTTTCGTGGTGATTAGGGAGAGATTAATGAGAGAAAGAATTTTGCATTAGTATTAAAACAAGTAGGAATATGTGCCCTTTTATAGGCTCTCAAAACATCCTTATCAAGAGCTATTATTTAGTCATGATCCATTGTTTTTCTCTCCTAAAATTAATCTCTAAATTCCACATAATCACCCACAAAAAAACATTTTAATTAAATCTGGAATTATTCCACTCATGATTTAATTAATCTCTTAATAATTCAGGCAGAATCATTCTTGTTCGGTAGACCGAGAATTATTCGGTCAACCGAACCATTCAGTTATAACACGTGTTCGGTGCACCGTGAGCTAGTCGTTAGACCGAATCCGTATGAGAAAAATTCCCTGGAAGAATTCGGACAAACCACGTCTTTTAATCGGTCTACCGTTGACCCACCAAAATCGCTCCTGCGACATAGTCATCGGATGACCGGGTCACCTTCGGTCTACCGAAAATACTACTTCTTGGTTGACCGTGCACACTCGGTTAACCAAACCCGATTGTCCAGGCACTCCAGACAATTTCGGTCAACCAATTGCGCTTACCTGTTCCTTATTCGGTTAACCAATCCGAAGATACCCCGGTTGACCGAACTATGAACGGTTCACCGTGTTTGACCCCGATTTTACCTTTGTCAAATTTTGGATTTATTTCCAACAAAATTTGATCTTTTGGGGTTTTTAGCAATTCACATCCTATATATATCATCATATGTAATATTAAATTATTACACCCCATAATATATAACTCATATGAATTTATTATGATTCTAATTATGTCAATTCTCGTGACATATTTATTTTAATTAATTCACCACATGTTTCCTATTTTCACATGAAACCCGACACATCATATGAACTTAAAATCAACCTCTTGTTTCCCAGTTTTGTTGTGTGACCTATAGGAGGATCTAAGCCAAATTGGTAGTGATATTAAACACTTAATATCACAAACTATAAGCGGTATCTAGTTATACATTATAGTTACCCAATTAGCATAGATGTCTTTGTTCCACCCGAACCAAAACACGATCCATTTAGTGATGTAAGTGCACCACTTGTGTCCATCCCTTGCCTCATGATATTAAGAATATATACAAAGTAGAAATGTGTCACCTTTGTATTATATTCATTTCTTGATCTCTCTAAGCTAATTATAACTATGTGACTTAACTCAAGTCACATTGTGCACTTTATAATTTTACTTTATCAAGGGGTCCACTAATATCATCACTCAATTAAGAGGGGCAATGATAATCGTTTGACTAGCTATTTTTTCCTGCACAAGTCATGTTCAACCAACTATTTCCGTTATCACTACACTCATTGGTAGCTTTTGACAACAATAATATTAAACACTTCTGAAGTGAAAAGATATAAGTCTCATATCTTAGGATTCAAGACACAGTAAAACACTAATGACATGAAACACAATTCCATAGTGTTTTACTTGTTAGGTCTATTCAATATATAAAAGTATTTTTTTTCCTCTTTTATATACTCGTGTCGTTAATTATTTGTAGAGTTACAACAATCGATGACCAACACGACAATCTTATCTCGGTAATTAATGTTCCATGTTAATTACTATGATTGTGAATAACTTTTGATTTATGTAAACCATTATCTTTTAGAGCCCTACGGTTAAAGACCAAGCGCTTCTTCCTTAACTCTTCCAAAAGACGAATACTATAATCAAGGAACAAAATGTTTGTACATTCAATTCATAATAATTGACATATAAAAGTAAAACTTTTAGAACACATTCCTTTCAGTACACACACATGTATTACGCATCCACACTTTTGCATGCATTCTCCACATCCTACGAGACTAGTCATGTTAGTTTTTATAGTATATTCGTATCACATTTGTTTGTTAGTTTAGATACCCTCAATCTTCATTTTCATCCCCCACTCGAGTATGATTGTCGACGACTAGCACTCTCTCCTCATGGACACGGCCGTAGTTTCCACCGCTCAATGTGACCGTGCACTTGCATTTTTGAACTTAAAATCCCAACACCATCTCTCACCCCTTTCTCACTTCTCCTAACCTCTCTCTTTTCTCCTCACTTCTCTCTCTTCTTCGATCTCACCTCTCTCTCTACTCCCCAGTTCTCTCTCCTCTCTCCAGTTCTCACTCTCCATGTTAAAATGTGTGGATCTGGAGAGAGCTGAAGAGAGAATTAAGATAAAAAAGAGAAAGAGAGGAGAGAGAATGAGAAGTGAGATAGAGAGGAGAGAGAAGTGAGAACGAGATGAGAGTGAGAGTAGAGAGAAGTGAGAGAGAGAGAGAAATGGAGAGAGCGAGAGGAAAGGGAGAAAGGAGAGAGAAGTGAGATCAAAGAAGGAAGAGAGGAGAAAGAGGGGAGAGAAGTTAGAGAAGAAGATTATTGTTTTGGTTGAGTTTTTTTATCTTTTTAATTTTTGTTATTAACATTACAAATATTTTTATTTTAGAAGGGGTTTTCACAAAATTTCTAACAAAAAATTAATGAAGTAAGTCCATTAACGGCATAGGTGTGCACGCAAGTGAAAAAAAATGTGCACTTTAATTATTTTTTGAACAAGTGCAATCCATATATTGGCAACCTTTTTAGGTCACCCAAGGAAGGCTTTTTGCTGGGTAAAATTGAGAAAAAGTGATATTGAAGATCTACACGACTACACCTATGTATTTTTTATTTACTTGTATCCACTTGTCAAATCATAAAGTTACCATAGTGCATTTCAACCTTTTCGAGTCCAGAACCAGAAAACGGACCGGCCCAATCCAGTTCGGAACCGGGCCGGATTTCTTTTTCGGCCTATGGGTTTCTTAATTTTCTTTTGTTTTCTTTTTCTTCAGATGTTTTGGGCCCATGGGATTCTAAGTTTTTCTTTTGTCGGGCCAATAAATGTTACTAATGGAAATAAAAAATAAATCATGTAATTCAAACTCGCGTGAGCTTTACCATTGCAGTAACTAATCAACTTTGTTCAAAGTTTTGAGTAATATAATGTAACTAAAAATATGAACGACCAACCAAGTTTCATTTATCAATGAATATTAATAATAACAACAAATATAAATTTAATACTACCAATACTTTTCCACGTTTTATATAAAAGTAATTTTGTTCTAACATTTTCCTCCTAAAATATGTTATACATGGACATTCAAAGTGGATTAAGAAATTTGGTAGTTAAACACGAAACGTTTTGTGAAGTTTAATTATTTCAATTGTCATTATTGATTATTGATAAGACGTATGGAAATACACTTACATTATAAGTCATGAATGTATTTTGTAAGTTCAATGATACAAATTTTAGTGTCATAAATATTTTAGATCGATGTTATATGTCATTGGATATTTCGAAGGTTATTTGGATGCCTAAAAATATATAAGGAAATTAAATATTTTAGACATGTAATTATCTGAGAATTACTTATATATAATTAAGTATAGTGTGTATGAAATAAATATTAAACTTAATAAACAATTCACGTTATTTTTATTTTCTAACTCTAGTTTGAGAATAACTTAATTGATTTCCTTTAAGTTTTGAAGTATTTAAGTCATGATTTTGATTGTTGAATATATCTTTGATTTTTCTACTGATTATTATTTAATAAAGTATGTTATGATCAGTCTGAGAAGTTGTAGTAATAGTAAATAAAAAATGAGCCATTTTAGAACCATTTTCTATTTTCACCCATACTGGAACTCATCTAGTGATCCACACATTAAAAAAATATCATAATAGAGTTTATCATTATTTGACCAAATAATAGCACATAAGTATGCCATATATTAAATGTAACTATTGTGACTACTCAACACAAAGCCATGCCTAAAAGATTAAATAACCATATCTCGTACCTGTTTTCACTACATCAAAACAAGCCTTCACCGACGGATTATATCCGTCGGAGAAGGTGCCCATCCGTCGATGTAAGTAAACAACAGATATACCAATCGTCGATTTTGCTTGCCTCAAAATTAGTTTCACCGATGGATGTTCCAACGGATACCTGTCGTCCATTTTAATTTTGGCAAGAAATTCCCACCAAATTTGTTCGCCTGATTTCGTCGGAGCAAAGAGCACTGACGAGGAAGCATCGATGGCTATCCGTCAGTGATCTACATCGACAGACGTACGCCTCGGTGTATGAAACACCACATAATACTTCTTTGCCAATAGCATCGACAGATGACCACTTACACTGGCAAATATGTGTCGTTGGTGGATTTTGTTGGTAACCTTCACCGACTTATAAATACTGTGGAAACTTACACTGACAGTTAAGTACCGTCAGTGTAAGTCCTATCTACAACCAGGAAAAAGCCTATTGGCTCTTTATCGATTTCACTTATCAAAAGAAACAATAGTTTTCATCAGTCATCCAAAACACATCCATGCATTCATCCACAAATATATAACCCGAAAAACTCATATATGCATTCATCCAAAACACAACATTCATTTAAACAACAAACACATTCATTTTTTAAAAATCAAAACATACAAACAACAAACTGCATATAAAACATTGTAACTATATTAAAGTGAAGTTTTCAATTCATAGAGTAGCAAACGAAGTTTGATCATGATAGTTGACAAAATACACAAACACTACGTCATCAAACCTCCAATACTTGCTCCCTTCGACGGTCCGTTATCATCATCTCGTCTTGCCGACAGTGGTCGTGTGCAAATAGATGTGATATTAATATCATACGCGTTACAATACATTATATTAAGATAACACTGCATATAAACTTAGCAAATGTAATACATATTACCATATTACGAAAAACAATACCTGATCGTTATAATCCCCCTTCCCCATCAAAACGTCGATGGTCGACTGCATGGTCGCGATCTTCCCTTTTTGTCTTTGCTACCTAGCTACTCACTCTCTTTAATTTCAGACTCTCTCGGGCACTTTGCTCAACTTCTAATCTAGCATTGATCCTTGCATGGGATGACGTTGATTGAATTAGTTAAAATAACCACAAGTGCACTGCCACGTTGAAGCGGTAACAAGTACGGGTTGGTCCACAGGGAGCGCGTGTGAGTCAGATTCACGATACTCGAGTGGGGGAGAAGAAGAGAGAGATGTGATCGAAATTAAACTACAACGCGTGGAAAATTGGAAAAATAATCAATTAAAACTAAACCCCTCAGGGATAAAGAGAAAGCGAATACGAAAACGTTTGTTGTGTGTGTTCAAATGTGCACATCAAAACATGTGACACGTGAAATCCATAAAACTCACATTCAACTTTGCCTCCACATGAAATAAGATAAAACATTATTATTAAAACATACAAGATAATAATTGAAATGAAGCAAATATGTTCACATGCATAATGGCTAAAATCCAACTATGTCTCCACATGAAATAAGATTTATCACAATCATTAAAACATACAAGACGTTAATTTGGATAAAACCAACATGAGCACATGCATGTACATGTCTTGTTTTCTTCTTCCACTTCATGAGCACATGCATGCACATGTCTTGTTTCATTCATCCATATCCTAACCTCATCATTCCTCATAAAATAGGTCCACTAATCTAAGCATGTGCTAAGCTTCACTCAAGAGCATTAGCACATCAAAGATAAGAGTGAAATAATATTAGATGGTTATGAAAATCATGTAAGGCTCAAATGATTAAGATTAACACACACTAATCCATCACAAGATCAAATCACCTTCCTCTCCACCCCCCAACGGGGATGGACTACTCACTACTTATCTCTACACTAAAGAAAATATAAAAAGAACATAAATTCATGAAAGAAATGTAGAAGACTAGATAAAACAAACAACAACATAAAAGAAATTACATCAAAGGAAAACATCAACACGATAAATAAGAACTAAACTAGATTAAGAAAATAAAAGACAAAGTTTGCTCCTCTCCAACCCCCTTATTACACTACTAAAACAAGAAACTAAAACCTACTCTAATGGGGGAAGGAGGAAGAAGAGGTAGAGGATGGATTACAATGGTTTATAGAGACTAATACATGGTTATGATCAATCTAGAAATAATCGAATGACTCTAAATCACATCTGATGGTACGGGAATGCTCCGACCCGAATACCCCACCCATGACCAAAATCTGAGACCATTGGACCTATTTGATCCGCCAGTAGCGGATCAAATGGATCCGATCGGGTTGAAATTTTGTGTGTGAAGTCTTGGTATGCTGGCTTGAATCACTTTGAGTTTAATTGGGTCACCATATTTTGCATTTAACAATTAGGTCCCTCCGGATTTGCACTTGGGTCCTTCCTGATTTGCGATACAGTCCTTGTGCATTACAAATAGGTCCAGAACCTTTCGAATCAGTCCATACTTGTTACATTTAGGTCCTTTTTGCTTCCTTCCTCTTCTTTATTACGTAACTTCTGAAATACTACAAACAACAACTCGAGTAACACAATATTAGGGAAAAATTAAGGATATATAACATGAATATGATGCATGATATGCTACTAATCAGACGTCCCCCGAGTTCGTACATGTGTATAAGGGTGACAAGACTTGAGTACATCTGCTTACGTCCGTGCCCATGGCTCAGAAGAGTCTCGACCGGTTCATTGGTGGTAGCCGAAGTCATAGAGCCCCATCTCACCCAATCCTCATATAGCCTCATGGAAGCAGAAAATTTCAGAAATTATAAATAAATGCAACGCAACAACATAAAGTAATTGAAAATTAATATGAATATAAACTTACAATGACAACCGCTACTTCAGGGTTTTACTTGTAATGTAGTCAAATGTACATATCTGTACGAGTAGGCTCGGGAGCATCCTAGTTTTTCATAATCTGCAATATCATTAAATACAACAATTTTGTTAGTTTATAAAAAGATGTATTGAATTTATAAGAATTTACAAATTCTAAAAAATGTATTACCTTCTTCTTTATGTGTCGCACCACCGACTTGGTACCACACTGATGTGGAATGACTAAATTCATCATGTTTTTTTGTTACTCCTATTCTTCCTCTGGATTACCAAAAGAACATTTTTTTAGTTTTTACAACCACTAAATATAAATTAACTAAAAGTCATTATAATTGTACATTGAAATCCTTGCTGGACTAGTACTCTAGAAGAGTGGACGAATCCTCAGTTGAGATCTGCAATGGCCTAGCCACCAATCTCTCCTCTCTAGTTGGTACATTTGGTGCTTGTGTTTCTTTCCATTTTTTGTTTAGAGACTTCATAATGTGGTCTTTGATTCCCTCAAGAACCTTCCAGTGTGCCTGCAAATATCAATTTAGTGTTAACTCAAATTAATAGTAATGTAACTTAATTACATATCTAATTAGTACCACTTACTACTGCCATTCCACATTTTTTCCTTCTTTGGCACCAATTTCCAGTCCGAATAATGATGATGAACTACTTGTATCGTCCTGGTTATCGTCCCGATGATGTTTTGGAAGTGTTTTGCGTTCTTTCCTTTCAAGACGTTGTCCTGTGTAAACTCGATCTCAGCAGCTTCTTTCGAGTTCCAATCCTCTAGAAACTATGTGGAACCACAACCCATACTCGTACTAGTTGCACTTGTATAAAGTTTAAATTAGCATTTCACATAAGAAAATATTGTACTATAATTAACTTTTATTTACCAGAGGCCGAAGTGGAAGGAACGTCCCCACTCTGAGAAGGATCAATCGCACCATTGACAATCACTAGTGCAGAATGCACAATAGACGTCACACAATAGACGTCGAGTATCGAAACATCCGACGTCTATAGGTATGGATATCAGATATTCAAACATCCAACGTCTATAAATTTTTATAAACGTCGGTTTTTGTAGTATAACCGACGTTTATACCTCCTGAAATAAGAAAAATATTTTTTGTTTATTTTTTGCGATTTATTTCGTGTAAGAAGTTATGTGGATTTATTTCGTATAAGAATTTATACAAATTTTTATTTCGTAGAAAGTAATGTGAATTATTTGGATTGATTTAAAAATAGTTACATCAATAGTTATATGTGTGTTGATGTACATATGTGTGTTTATTGCCATATGTGTTGATATTTAGTCCCACATTGGAGAAATTATTTTTGTTGGTGGAGTTGATATACTCTACTACTTCTCTAATTCTAAATGGGAGTTGGGTACCACACTACAAAAGGCAAGTGAGTTATATATATTTAATGGTCAAAATATTGACAACTTGGGCTTAAGATGGTTGCAATTATTATTATTATTATTATTATTATTATTATTTATCCATGTATAGATGTCGGTTTTAAAGGGTAGCCGGCGTCTATAGGTCGTAATGTCTGTAGAGACGTCAGTCACCCTATATGGCCGATATCTATAGGTCGTAATAGTTTAGTCCCATCGGAGAATTTTTTGTCAAACGATGGGACTAAACACACATATGATTATAGGGTATCGTGCTGAAAATCATATGATTAGAAAATTAAAACTTAAAACATTTTATAATCAAACCACATTAAGATTTATCACATACAATTAATTTCTAATTTATCACATTAAAATAAATTTACTAATCACAATCAAAATCACACAATGAGTCATACAAAATAAAATTAGCCAAAAAATCTAAGTAATAATTCACAAAATCTACAAAATCACATTCTAATCTAATTACTCTAACTAATTACAGAAAACTAATTAATATATTTTAAATAAAAAAACTAAAAGAGGTGGAGGTGGAGGTGGGTGGAGGTGGTGAATGGGGTCTGATGGAGGGTGGTCTGGTGTTGGTGGTTGGCGAGGGGACATGATGGTCTAGGAGAGGGGTGGTGGCAGTTTGGGGAGGAGGTTGGGATCGTGGTGGTGGTGGCCGTTTAGGGAAGGAAACACCCATTGGCGGAGAGGGAGGCGAGGAGGGGCAGAGTTTTTTGTTACGGTTTGAGAATTTGGGGGAGAAGAGAGTGGAAGGGAAGCCCGATCTGGGCTACTAATATAAATATTCACCGACGGTACTTATCCATCGGTGAATATGCATATTATCTGTCGGTATATACTTGGAAATTATATTTGTAGCAGTCCATTTTCGAACGATACACCAACGAAATACATCTGTTGGTATATATTTGTATGTAAACACCGATGGATATATTTGTCGATGGATGGTGACATATCCATTGGTGTTGGTTTTGTTGCCAAAAAAATTAATTTTCCTGTGGTCAAATTTTTCAGAAACATACTCTGACTCTAGCTATCCATCGGTGTATGTTAAGAATTTTGAGGAAAACTACGAAATTTTGTATGATGGAATTTATCTGTGGGTGAAGATAAACATATTTGTCGGTGTACGTTACCACTGATGGATATTCGTATCCGTTAGTGTATATGTATGTACTCTGATAGATGTTTCACCGATGGATATCTGTGTAACTTGTTTTTCAAGTGTTGTGGCTAGGGGTGGTAACGGATTGGTTCCAGTTCGAGTATTAGCAGAACATGAACTATATCCATATTATAAATTGGGACCCATAACCGAACTGGATCCGAGTCGGTTCCCAACTTGGGCATCCATGACCAGATCTGGTGGTTCACGGGTATCCAGAACCGGATCCAATATGCAATTTTTTTCCTCCTAAATTTACATGTATATATTTCATCTCCACTTAAATAAACCAGTTAAGATAATGAAAAAGCACACAACCACATCATTATCCTATCTACTTTTATCAATCTTAATTTCCTAACTCAAGCGACACACATTGGCGAAAAATGAGGTTAGCCGAAACAAGAAATCAAAACCACTTTTCTCTCAGAATCTTATCCACAGTAAAGACTACATACATATCAAAGTAGACGAATCATGACATTTTCAACATCGATTAGGACCAAAAACAATCTATTAATATCAATTAAGGTAAAAAAATACAAAATAAAATAAAAAGCAATACTTCAATCAACCCGAAACGATTGTAAAAACAAGTTTTGAATCCATTCACCACTAAGTTGCTAATTATGTGAGATCTTAACCACAAAAATAGAAAGAAAAAGAAAACTTTTATAGCAAAAGAACATCAACAAACCCTAAATTGAAGACGAACACCACCACACCAAACATCCAAAGAATAGTACTTTGATATTCAAACCTACGTGTGGAGAACCGGAGAGGGAGAGGGTGTAGGAGAACCAGAGAGGGAGTGAGGGAAGCGGCGAAAGAGGGAGTGAAGGCGGCGAAGAGGGAGACTGGGAGTGAGGGAGGTGGTGAAAGATAGGGTTTTTCATGGCAAATGGCATGTCATGTGTAGGTGTAGGAGGGTTAGTTTTAAAAAATAAAATAAATTGGATCCGGTTCTGAAATTGAATATCCAGATCCGACCCATATCCATTTTATCCCGGTTCCGTTCCGGTTTAGTACCACCAGTTTCGGTTCGGTTTGACCAGTTCCGGATACCTGTTTCTTCCCCTAATTGTGGCATCATGAAACACCTTAAAGTCGAGATTAGATTTGTTATCATTTATTAAATTGTCAATAATAACCTTAGCATCTGTTGGTGTTGTGGTTGGGTTGGGGTTAAAGTTACATGAATTGATGTATTCTCAAAAGGGTTCATTTTTGATAAACTTAAGCTTATGTTATAAAAAAATTGGTTATGGTTTTGGATGAAAAATTGACCCGAATGCATCCGAGTCCGGTGTGGTTGGAAGGGGATAATTGGTTTCGGGCTGGCCCGTAAAGTGTACTACGCTACGTTGAACCCACCAAGTGCGATCCTGTCAACATGCCTTCTTAGTAGTTTGGGTAGGGTTGAGCCTAACCTAAATCCACGAACCCCCAAAATATAATATATAATTTTGATATATCTATATTTATATTTATAATAATATATACACATATGTGCGTTTCTTTAAAATTGCAAATTAAAAATAAAATATCCCATTACTACCCAATCTTCTCCAACAAATGAGACGTTAATACCAAGCAATTACACGATGAAGAATAGGTTTTAGTTGAGACAATTTGTATTAAAATATAATAATCATTAAATTTAAGTAGGCAACCCACCAACTCGTGGATCAAATTCATGACCGCCAAGTAGGTGGGTGGAGGGGAGAGTTATGGATGGGTTATGAGTTATGGATGGGTTTTCTCCAGGCTCGGCGGAGGTGAATTGAACATTCACCACAACCTTCCAAACTTGATGCGGGTTGGATCCAGGTTGGCCCTGCCATGAATTTAACTCGTTTATACCCATGTACTCAATAAGTCGCCACTCAATAACTTCAGCAGTATTACTGTATGAGACCCTACATTGGTGTCGAGTAAACTATGAGCCAATAACTGGGTGTTGGAGTGCATAATGAGGTATTCGGGAACAACAAGGAAGTTTCGTTGGAAAACATAGCTAGTTGGGGGCTGGCAGCGAGAGATGCTAATGAAACTAATTATCTAAATCTTGAGTTGCCAAAGGATACTCACAAAAACAAGACAGAATAGGACCCACAAAACTTGGAATGCACTAACGTAAATTCACGTTTTCCAAGTATACGTAAGCAATAACTAACCATAACTTGGATGTTTTTGCTAATCAGATTGTGAAGTTATAGAATTCAAATTTGTTGATATAAACTAGTTTTTATTTCTTATCTTTGTATTGTGTCAATGATGATCCATCTCATTATCGCAAAGTAGCTTGAGCATTTCAGAAAGGGGACAACCATCGTATTTTAGGAACAATGTGTTACTGGGTTTGTGGTAATTTGAATCTCTGACTTATATTTTGTTATGTTTGAAGTTAAAATGATTATCATGATGTTTTTGCCGTTATCGTTGATTAATGGTTTGAAAACATGAGCGATCGATGGAAACTGGAAAGTTTATGCCACTTATTAATGTAGTGAATGAAACACGTTTTTATTGTGTGATTGTGAGAGTTAGCTTGTGAATATGATTGTGATTTTGAGTAATGTGTGTGCGTTGTCTAACACGTACTTATATTATGTGTTCAATTAGTATTTTGTATGTGATACATTTGACAAACAAGAATTCATTTATGTGTATCAATTTCAAATTTTAATTTAAATTGTCTATAACATTAGCTTGTGTACAAAGACTAGAACGCAAGTAATGAGTACGTTGCTACGTTTATTTTAAGTAATTAAGAAGATGTAATAACTATCCTATTACGTGTGCAAACTACTAACAAATAATAATGGTAGGCTTTAGGCCTTAATCATGTTTGTTTTGATGATGAGTGAAAACATAATCTTAATTCAAGCACAATCAATCAAATTGGTAGAAACACAGTCAAGCTTCATAAAGCTAGACATGTATCTTCTATTTATTGAGTCTTAAGATTGATTGTAAACTTGGGAAATTAATAGGGTATAGAACTAGGTTAGTTCGGACAACCTACACCACTTCAAGGTATCACAACCACCAAAAGATTAGTAAAGTCAACACCAGCTTTTGATCTGTCCAGAATTTGGACGAACAAAACTGTATCAAGTCGTCAGATCTCAAATCTTCTTTCTACTATCCATCAGTTTCGGACAACCTATCCAAACTTGGTTGTCCAATTTGCCAACAAAAGAATTCTTGAAACTATTGTTCTAAATCATACCATTTGACAATAATTTAAAGTTTGTGTAGTGAGATGACATAGAAACCCTACTATTTTATAGTTTAACGTTAATTTATTCCAATGAACGGTAAGTACACAAACCTCATACGGACTTGGACTTGAAACTGAGACCGAACAAAAGCTTCGTAGTCTCAGACTCTCGGATTAGCCGCGTACAAAATGTGTGTAATATTGTTTGAGTCTTGACCCAAGAGGGTTATATATATACTGAAGGGAATATGTTCTAAAAAAATTACTTTTATATGTCAACTATTATGAATTAAATGTGCAAACATTTTATTCCTTAATTATTGTATTCATCTTTTAGGAGTGTTAAGGAAGATGCTTTTAGTCCTAAATTGTAGAGCTTTAAAAGATAATGGTTTACATAAATCAAAAGTTATTCACAATCATGATAATTGATATGAAACATTAATTAACGAGATAAGATTGTCGTGTTAGTCATCAATTATTATAGTTCTACAAATATTTGACGACACAAGTATGTAAAAGAGGAAAATGATTACTTTTATATATTGAATAGACCTAACAAGTAAAACATTATAGATTTATGTTATGTGTCATTAATGTTTCACTGTTTCTTGAATCCTACGATATTGAGACTTATATCTTTTCATATAAGAAATGTTTAATTTGATTGTTGTCAAAAACTATCAATGAGTATATATAGTGATAAAGATAATTGTTGGTTGAACATGACTTATGCTGGAAAACATAGCTAGTCAAAATATTATCAATGTCCATCTTAGTTTGAGTGATGATATTAGTGACCCCTTGATAAAACGAAATTTTAATGTGCACAATGTGACTTGGGTCAAGTTACATATTTATAATTAGCTTGAGAGATCAAAAATGAGTATATGATACAAAGGTGACATAATTCTACTTTGTATATACTCTTAATATCATAAGGCAATGGATAAATACAAGTGGTGCACTTACATCACTAAATGGATTGTGTTTAGTTCGAGTGGAACATGACATCTATGCTAATTGAGTAGCTATAATGTGTAGCTAGATACCGCTAATTTAGCTTAAATATTTAATATCATTGCTAATTTAGGTTAGATCCTCGTATATGTCACACCACAAATATGTGAAACAAGAAACTTGATTTTATGTTCATATGATGTATCGGGTTTTTCATGTGAAATAAGATACATTTGGTGAATCGATAAAATCAATATGTCATAAGAAATGACATATTAAGAATCATGAATAATTCATATGAGATGTATGTATTATGGGGTGTAATAGTTTGACATTACATATGATGATATATTACATGATATATGAATTTGCTAAAAAACCCAAAGATCAAATTTTGTTGGAAGTAAATCCAAAATTTAATAAAGGCAAAAATCGGACAAAACAATCGAACGTTTTCAGGAACCGGTCGACCGAAATTCCACAGTAGCTGTTACGTATGAGAACGGTACACCGAACGGAGATGTAGGTCGACCGAAATATTCTTGAAAATCTTTTGCGATTAAACGGTCGACCGATGAAAGTTGTGGTTTGACAGAAAATCGCCAGGAACGTCCGCGAGTTTCTCTTGGTGTCAATCGGTCAACCGACTTGAGGCTCAGTCCGACCGAAAATGACCAGTAGTTGTTTCTCGTATAGAATCGGCCGACCGTTTGTGTGTTTGGTTTGACCAAAATATCATAGTACCTTTGAGATCGTGTGATGGGTCGACCGATGGGTTTCACGGTCCAAGCGAAACCACGATTAATTGACAATCAGTTGACTGGTGGGTTAAGTTCGGTCGACCGTTTGACACGATTTCTGCCAAAATTATTAAGAGAGTAATTTATCATGGGTTGGATTAATTCCAATTGTGATCAAACGGTTTTGAGGATGATTATGTGGCAAATATTGATTGGTTTTGGGGTTGATTACGTGGCAAAATGTGATTGGTTTTGGGGTTGAACAGATTCTTTAAGAATAAGAATGTAGGCCGTAGGCTTACGTGGGACTAGCGACGAACGCAATATAGGGGTTGCACTGGTGTGCTAACTTACTTCACGACGACTTCAGAGACGCGTGAGAGAACTTAAGTACAAATCAGAAAGTGGGTTTTGATTGAGTTGATGGTGGATGTATCTTTGCAGAAGATCTGAATTACATTTGGAGTTCGATCTAACGTGATGTTACTTTAGAAATATTATTAAAAAAATCGAGAAGTTAGTTTGCAGTAGGTAAGTATTTTAATATATAAATATCCTAAAACAACCATAATTTTGATTTCTAAACGTCAGTTTGGAACATGTGGTATGGGCGTTGCGTTGGGAATATAGCGCCTCAATTTGACAATGGGCGTTGCGTTGGGAAACACCAGCGGGACACAAACTAGAACACCTTGAAAATGTATAATTAAACCAATCCAACAAACAATCACATGAAGCACTAAACACCACAATCAAATGACACAATAAATCACAAGTAAACAGCAACAAAACACAACACACAGAAAACGAGATTTGACAACTTGCCTACACCCTCAAAGATGAGGTCTCTATCCACTATTTGCTTCCCAGACTGGAAACCGAGCCAAGATTACAAATCAGGAGAGCAATTTGTCTCTCCAAACTCATAAGATCTCTTCAAGAAGTCCCCTACAGGTGAGGGCTAAACCTAGTGTTGTGTTTGCTCTCACACAATTTAAACAAAAGATTATATTCTTCCTTTTATACAAACCTAAAAGACCCTAATATCACTCACAAAATGACTCACAAGACACTCTTTAAGCCTCATTCCGCCACTACAGCAAAAATGTCTTTTTCCGACGGAGTCATGCCGACGGAATTTCCGTTGGCATCACGTGCATCAAGTGCATGGCTCTATAAAATATGAGAACAAGGACACCAAGCCATCAAGTGCACGGCTCTATAAAACAAGAACAAGAATTTAAATAAAGCTTTGAGAGAAATAAAAAAACGGGGACAACACAATTTATATGTACAATGTAGGTGTCTTAATTAAGTTGTCAAGAGAAGGCCTAAGGGCAGAGAAGATGGCTTCCCAACCAGCTTGGGTAGGATGTGAATTGTCCCAGTAGAAGGTAGTGTTGGGAAGTGCATCTCACTTGTTGTAAAACTTAGGCACGTTTGTATATATGCATCAAATGTATGTTGTAACTTGTGGCTCGAACTAGTGTTTGTCAAAAGTTATATTAAATAAATGGTAGAATGTTTGGATAGTATAAAGTTGTTAAGTGATGGAATATTAAGATCATTGGGTTTGTGGTTGAAATGTCGGCTGAAAATTGTTTCATATTTACAAATTAAAGGGAGGTGCTGCCTAAATTTTTAATAAATTTGATTGTTTAAAATTTTGAAGCTTAGATATAATTGTTTTTTGTGTGACTTCTATAGGATGTCAATTGTACCAGACAAATCTTGGTTACAAATTGATGATAGATTCACACTTGAATACATGAAATGGTTGAATAAGTTCTCGAATTTTGTAAATGTATATTTTGAAAAATTGGGTGGTTTAATCCCTTCCCCATGCAAGAATTGTAGAAATCAAGCCTTCTTAAACGACAACAAATTCGTGAACATGTTCTCTGAAAGGGTTTATATCGGATTATCCTACGTGGGTACATTGTGGCGAAAAACCACCCAGAACGAATATGAAATTTCAGTCTTCGTCACTCGAACTTCAAATGTTTTTGACAACATGCAAGGAATGTTGCAAGACATTTACGGAGATGTTGGAGGCGAAGAAGTTAATGCGGAAGATGACGGTAGTATTTATGAAAATCTTCAAATTGAAGATGTAACGTCCTTGAAACATCGGAAAATTTCAAATCTATCAACAATAAATCACAAGGAATCAAAACCAAAAACGTGTGAACATTACTCATAAAATATCCAAGAGGTGCACCATAAAACACCAGAGTTGTCAAAAGGTATGACTACATCGAGCAGAAGGATGTGTAAATACAAGCAGCCATACAACCTAAGAAAGTACAATAGAGGATCCGATCCGAGAGTGTCATTGTCCTCGGTCGCCACTCACCATAACCTACTGCGGTCTTGAAATGCAAATATAACAAAAATGCCTGAGTTTCCATAAGGAAACCCCGTATACTAAGCTCGCCTATATGCATGTTGAAGTACAATGAAAGAACCTATCATATTAGTGTGACATGATATAATGCAATACAAAAATCCCTCCAAGTGTATAAAGGACATCCGTCCCACAATCCAACATCGGGTCTCCCACAGAGACCAACCGCGGGCACACACAGTCTTACGGAGAGTACGCAACGCACCGCATGTGTGGTTACACTAATCATGGGGTTCAGTGGGGGGCACCCGCACTTCCGCGTCAGTAAAATCAATTGAATCTCGAGGTCAACACATCACCGACGATGTCGTCGCTTAGGTCGGTCCACTCACATGGTTGTGCCACAGCCAAAGTACATGCCAGAATACATCGTCAGACAGTCACCATCGCCATCAACGTTGTGTGGTCCTCTTTGCCGCCACTCGGAGGAATCCTCACATGACTGTCGCTCAGTACATGCTACCAACACTGCCGCCATCAAGGTCGTGCGGGTTACATCATCGCCCATAAGGCCAGTCGATCATATCGGTAGCATGCAGGCTGGCCGATCGACTCAACAAGACCAAAGTCCACTGGGTCATCCAGCTCCGTAGAGCCATGCAACATCGTTCACTACGATCTGTGATCTCGCAGGTCTACTACTTTAGAGTGACTCAATAAAATGTAATATGTCACACGAAAAACAATAAAACTCAAGAATGGTATATGCAACTAAATCCAGCAGCTCTGTCCCTTAGTCCAGAAGTCTGTCCTGAAATACATCCAGAACTCCGTCCAGAAATTCCGTTCACAAGTCCATCCAAAAATCCATCCAGAAATTCCGTGCAGAAGTTCGTCCAAAATTTCTGTCCAGAAGTCCGCCCAGAAATCCGTCCAAAAATTCTGTCTAGAAGTCCTGAAGGGAATGTGTTCTAAAAGTTTTACTTTTAAATGTCAATTATTATGAATTGAATGAGAAATCATTTTGTTCCTTGTTTATGTTATTCGTCTTTTAGAAGTGTTAAGGAAGAGGCTCTTGGTCCTTAACCGTAGAGCTCTAAAAGATATTGGTTTACATAAAACAAAAGATATTCGCAATCATGGTAATTAACATGGGACATTAATTACCGAGTTAAGATTGTCGTATTGGTCATAGATCATTGTAACTCTACAAGTGAGTGACAACACGGGTACACAAAAGAGGAAAATAGTACTTTTGTATACCGAATTGACCTAACAAGTAAAATATTATAGGAATGTGTTTCTGTGTCATTAATATTTTACTGTGTCCTTGGTCCTTTGATATGAGACTTATATCCGATCGCTTAAGGAGTTCTTAATTAGACTAGTGTCTTGAGCTATCGATAAGCGTAGTGTAAAGGCATTGGTTGGTTAAGTACAACTTTTGTTGGAGAACATAGTTAGTCAAAAGACTATCATTGCCCCTCTTTATTGAGTGATGATATTAGTAGGGCCCTTTGATAAAGCAAAGTTGTAATGTGCACAATGTGATTTGAGTTAAGTCACATATTTATAACTAGCTTAAAGAGATCAAGAAATGAATACTAATACAAAGATGACACAATACTACTTTGTGTGTATTCTTAATATCATGAGGCAAGAGACGGACACATGTGGTGCACTTCATCACTAAATGGACCGGGTTTTGGTTCGAGTGGAATTAAGACATCTAACTAATTGGGAGCTATAATGTGTAGCTAGATACCACTTATAGCTTGTGATATTAAGCTCTTAATATCACTGCCAACTTAGTTTAGATCCTCCCATAGGTCACACCACAAAACTGGGAAACAAGAAATGGGGATTTTGAGTTCATAAGATGTGTCGGGTTTCATGTAGAAAATATGACACATGGGATGAACAAGCAAAATCAAAATTATGTTGTGATTAATAACATAATTAGAATCTAAATTAAATTCATATGTGATGTAAATATTATGGGGTGTAATGATTGATCATTACATAGGATAATATGTTACATAAGTTGTGAATTTACTACTAATCCCGAAATGTCAAATTTTGTAGGGGTTAAACCGAAATTTGACAAGTCTGCAGAACAGTGCTCAAACGGTCGACCGATCGGGCACGGTCGACCGGACGTGTCTCGACCGATAACAGGGAATTTTCATCTGTTCGAACGGTCGACCGAATGTGATCGGTCGGTCGACCGAACATTGCGATGGAATAGTTCCTGTTACGAACGGTCGACCGAGTTATAGAACGGTCGACCGAAACTAGGTTCGAGCGGTCGACCGAACCTTGAAACGGTCGACCGGTCCAGACGGTTTTGTGCATAATTAATTTAAGAATTAACTAGATCATGCATGGAATTGGTCCATAATTGATTTAATTCGTGGCTAATATTATTTATTATTAAATAATGGATGGTTAGATGGGATTTTGCATGAGATCATGGGCAAGGGGTTGCACATGAATAGGTAATTTGGAGAGAGCTTATAAATACAAGCGTATTTCATTACCCAATTAATTGAATTCATTATTTCTTGTGCAAAAATTCTCTCTCCATAATTCTCCACGAAAATCCCATAATTCTTAAGTTTAGTTTTAGTTCTTAAGAGATCATCTTCTCAAGAGAATTAAAGAGGGGTTAGTAATTGGATTCTAAACCCTATCGGAGATTGAGAGACTAGCTTCCCTCTCTCCGATCTTGTTTAGAGTTTGGTGAATACTCGGAGGCATCCGGCGCAGCGAGGAGCATCCCCAACATCTCCGAATCTTCAAGAAGTTTTAGAGAACTTCTAGGTATGAATTTCGGAGCCCATATTGGTTTTAATAAAGTTTTGAAACTAGATATTGAAACAAATTGATGCATGCATGAAATAAATTATAGAAAATTGAAAATTGATCCTTATTATACATAAAAATTCGAAAATATATATGTATAATTAAACATGAAATCCTACAGTGGTATCAGAGCATTAGGGTTCAATTTTCTTATGATTTAAGGCTGTAAACGAATTTAGTTTGCCATCTAGGATTTAAACAATTCGGTTTACCGGTTTTTCGGTGTATGGATGTTTTGTTGATATAATTCTCTGTAATAATTCATCTGAATGTATAAGAGTTTTAAAACATGTCATGTAATTATTAGAATTAAGATTGAGACATTAGTCTAACTTGCAATAATTTCGTTTTATTTAAAAACGATTATTTTGTAAGAGAATCAACAAAACCGAAAAACTGCAGTTCATCTTTCCATTGGAAATTGGATGGACAGCGGTTCAAAATTAATTTTTGAACTATGGATGAATGAAAAATGTTTTTAATGGATTTCAAAATATTTTTCAAAGAATTGTTTAGGATTCTAGATGATTGATAAATTAGATTCTGTAGTTTATAGCAATTGCGTGCATGGATGCTTGAGTTGCTTTGCAGGATTGTGAGTTTATATGTTCCAAATCAGCAATTATGAATGTATGTAATCATTATTATACAGGGGCTTATGTATGTAAAAGCCAAAATTCTCTCTTTCCGTCTTTTAGATAGTTGCATTTGCATATGAGAGGTTTTTACATAGGACTTGCACTAGTCTGTTTTTTATCGAATGTGAGGAGCATGTTTATTTTCTGTAAAATCTACATCTCCGGTGCAAGAAGAAGTCGCCGCTGTAGCGCATCGATCGAGGATCGAAGATCAGGGATCGAGGATCGAGGGGAACATATAAACTCACACGATGTGGATTGTGTGAATGTTTAATTTCTGTTTTTATCTTGCTATGCATGTGATGAATGTGTTGAATGTGTTGAATGTTAGGATGTATATGATTAATAATATGCATGATAACCTAAAATTCTAAATCACATGTTAAATTGTCCAAACAAAAATTAAGAATAAATTTCCTTCTTATTTCATCCACTAGCAACCATTGATCGAGAGATACTCTGCTCGCCCTTAGCGGGAGATAGCTCCCTCCATCTTTGGGAACAGTGGGAGATATAATGGTTGTCTGTTGTTGTGCCACAATTAAATATATGAGGTGTGTTTCACCCTAGTGAACCCCAAGTATGTTTAGTTGTGAATACAATGGATAAACGTATCTCGTATCAAATGAAAATAAGTTTTCTTAACATTACCTAGAGCCCTCGCTCGGTTTTGGGAAAAAGTTTTTCTTACGAGGATATGTCGTATTCCCTCATAATTAAAACGACAAGAGTCACAAGAGTTTGAAGATGCTAAAATGTTGCTAAAATTTAAAAAGGGTTGTGATTAGAAAATGTTTTCTTACCTTGATGTTGTAATGTATTCGATAGCCCTTAGCTAGTCTATATTACAATTGATGGGATCTTGGATTACTGCATTTACGGGCAAAATTTTATTTGCAGTATTTACATTTATATTCGATATATATGTATGTATTTTAAAAACATAAAATTGACATTAAAATCCTGTATAATTTATTTTGTAGAAATGTCTAATATCCAACCTATTATGCGATCTATGATCGAAAAGAACCCTTTGCAAAATGATGGCTCAAACTTCATGAAATGACAACTCAATCTTAATATCGTGTTGAGGTTTGAAAAACTATGTCATGTTTTGGATGGTGAAATCTCAAAATTGAATGAGAAGACAACCGATAATGAGAAACAGACGATAGCCAAGTGGGAAGACCAAGAGAACCAAGTTCACGGTCTAATGTTGGCATCCATGGGTGACTCGCTTCAAGCGAAATACTTGGATTCAAAACCCAAGAAGACCATGGAGGCTTTAACAAAGATGTTCATGGATAGTGCCCGAAAGGAGCGCTATAAGACCACCATCGCACTCACAAGGTGTCATATGGCGGAGGGAACATCGGTGTCCATGCATTTTCTCACGATGCAAGGATACCTTGAGAAATTGTCGAAGCTCTCTTCTCCAATGCCCAAGGACATTGCCGAAGATCTGATTCTTGGCTCTCTAGCCCCGTCCTTCAAGGACTTTGTGATGCACTATCATGTGCGTGAAAAAGGGGTGAGTCTTGAGGAGCTTCACAACGCTCTAAAAACGGCAGAAGTTGACATGGGCAAGGGTCGGGACAATCACGTCCTAGCCGTCCATGAGAAGAGCAAAAAGATCAACAAAGGTAAAGGCAAATTTACCAAATATACGTCAATCAAGAGCAAGGGAGTAGGAGGTGCTCATGGGAGTGCCTCAAGGGGAAATCTTTCAAATCTCCAATTCCCAACACGGAGTGCTTTCACTGCGGTGAAAAGGGACACATCCGACCTAATTGCCCCAAGTACAAGGAAGACCTTGAAAATGAGATGATTGAACGTAGGCGCCCGAGAAACGCCATAGGTATGTTTGTTATTGAGATAAATTTAATCACCTCTGTCCTGTATTTGGTAATGGTTACCGGATCTTATGCTCACGTATTTTTGATGTGCAGCTATTGAAGGATAGGAAGGAACTCGTGGAGAACGAGATGATATTGAAGATTAAAAATAGTACAAGCATCGCTGCGATTGTACAAGATTCTATGGAACTTCAATAGTCTAGTGATTTAAATTTATGCTTTGAAGAATGTTTGTTATGTACCTTCGATTAGCAAGAACTATTCTGTATAATGTTTTGGATATGGATAACTTAATATATATTTCTAATTCTTGCTTGTCTATATCGAAGAATGGAATTTTCTATGCAAATACATTCGTATAGAATGGTTTCTATTTGCTTGAAATAAATAATAAACAAACTCAAACAAACAATAACAAAAGGAACTAAGATAACTCACGTGAATGATACAATCTTGTAGCACTATCGGATTGGTCAAATAAATGACCAAGAGACCTTTCAAGAAGAAAGGAACGAAAACGAATAACTAATTGGATATGATACATTCTAATGTATATGGTCCGATAAGTACAAGTGCAGAGACGGTTTAAGGTACTTCATTTTGTTCACAGACAACTATAGTCATTATGGCTATATTTGTCTAATGGGAAGCAAAAATGAATTCTTTGACAAGTTCAAGGAATTCGAGGATGAAGTAGTGAACCGACTCAACAAGAATATCGAGTCTCTATGAAAGGTTCGTAGGGGTGAGTGCTTAGGATACCTAATTTGACTCATTCCTAAAGTAGGAACATGATATTGCTCGATATAGTTCGATCAATAATAAGTCAATCTAAATTGTCTATTTACTTTTGAAATTATGCACTACAAATAATGACAAACTCACTAAATAATGTTCCATCCAAATCCGTGGAGAAAATGTCTTGTGAGCTATGGAGTTGAAAGACACCTAAAGCTCGACTTTCTCAAGATTTGGGGTTGTGAGGTATACATCAAGAAATTGATGTCAACCAAGCTTCAACCAAAATCGGATAAGTGCTTCTTTATAGGTTATCCTCGTGTGACAAGAGGATACTACTTTTTCATATCACCTCCAATCGAAAGATTGTAGAGAGGGATATAGTGTTTCTAGAATTTCTGGGAAAAGGAGAAAAGTAGTGGGAGTAGAGTTAAGCTTGAGGAAACTCAAGATACTCTACGATATCATGATGTGAATGTTGCATTCAAAATCATGAATACCCAACCGAGATTCATTTGGTTAGTGGGAGCATGAGCGAGATACCATCACAAGAAATTGTGAGAGAATCTCAATCATCCCCACCGAGTGTAAGTTCAAGAGTTGAACATGAACCTATTCCTCAAGAAATTGTGGAAGAAGTTCGAGAGACACGAGAAGAACCAAAAGAATTGAGAAGGTTGACGAGGTAAAGGAAGAAACCTAATAAGTATGTGGGACTTCATGAGATCATGGTACTAGATACCAAAGATCCCTCGACCTTCCGAGAAGCAATGGAAAAGACTCCAAACTATGGTTAAAAGCCATGGAATCCGAAGTAGAATCCATGTATAGTAATCAAGTATGGAACTTGATCTACATTCCTCAAGAGAAAATATCATTTGGTATGAATGAGCTTTTAGGAGGAAGATAGACATGGATAGTAACTTGACAACCTACAAAGCAAGGCTTGTTGCAAAAGTTATACTCAAATTCAAGAAATTGACCTTGATGAAATTTTTGAGAAGTTGCCATATTAAAATCTATTCGGATTATGCTCACTATTACCGCATTTTACAATTGTGGGATATGGAATATGGATGTCAAAATAGCGTTCCTTAAACAGGAACTTGGAGGAGGATATGTACATGGTACAACTTCAAGGTTTTGATGATCCAAATAATAGCGAGAAGAAATGCAAGTTTCAAGAATCCATTTATGGATTAAAACAAGCATCGAGGAGTTGGAACAAACACTTTGACGAAGAGGTGAAGGAGATTCAGTTCATTCAAAGTTAAGGAAAACCTTGTTGATACAAGGGGATTAGTGGGATCCATGTAGTACTTCTGATCTTATATGTCGATGACATATTGCACATGAGCGATCATATACCTTTGCATTAGCAAACGAGAAATTTCATTGAAATCAGTATCTTCATTGAAAAGATGTGAGTGAGGCTCAATACATCTTGATTATCAAGATATGAAGAGATACATCTCATAGACTCATTGGCTTCAGTCAACGTGCATACATTGACAAGGTCTTTGAAATGTTCAGGGTGAACAATTCCGATATGGACAATATGCCAATAAGTATGAGTATAGGTGTGCAACTCAAGAAGTCTCAATGTGCTCAATCACACAAAGACTTGGAGTACATGAAGGTATCCCTTATGCTTCGGCAAAAAGGAAGGACCATGTACACGATGACTTGCACAAGACTCAATTTCTCGTATGCTCTAAACGTGACAAGAGGTCACCAATCCAACACAAGTCCTAATCATAGGATTGCGGTCAAGAATATTCTGAAGTACCTTAACCGGACTAAAGATAAGGTTTTTGTTTATGGAAGACAAAGGAGAAAATAGCCGAGGGCTGTTTTGATGTAATTCTTATAGGAATTCTAGACAATAAGAGGTTGGAATGATGATGCGTCATCATTATCGAAGGTGGAGGTATGAGCTAGTGTAGTTAGGAGTAATATCACTACGGCTAACTCAACCACCAACGAAAGACAAAATAAATAAATGGGTGGACACAACAGTAACACAGCTGATCCATTCAACAAACCTTCATACCAAGCTAAGGGGCGAAATATATTTCGAGTCCATGGATCCAAAGATCCATGTGGATTGGCTTGATAGGTGATTTGGGAAGGTTACCCTAGTTATTAATGTTTTATACATTGAGAATGTATGTGAAAGAAAACTTTGATAACAAGTGGGAGATTGAAGGGAATGTGTTCTAAAAGTTTTACTTTTAAATGTCAATTATTATGAATTGAATGAGAAATCATTTTGTTCCTTGTTTATGTTATTCGTCTTTTAGAAGTGTTAAGGAAGAGACTCTTGGTCCTTAACCGTAGAGCTCTAAAAGATATTGGTTTACATAAAACAAAAGATATTCGCAATCATGGTAATTAACATGAGACATTAATTACCGAGTTAAGATTGTCGTGTTGGTCATAGATCATTGTAGCTCTACAAGTGAGTGACAACACGTGTACACAAAATAGGAAAATAGTACTTTTGTATACCGAATTGACCTAACAAGTAAAATATTATAGGAATGTGTTTCTGTGTCATTAATATTTTACTGTGTCCTTGGTCATTTGATATGAGACTTATATCTGATCGCTTAAGGAGTTCTTAATTAGACTAGTGTCTTGAGCTATCGATAAGCGTAGTGTAAAGACATTGGTTGGTTAAGTACAACTTTTGTTGGAGAAGATAGTTAGTCAAAAGACTATCATTGCCCCCTCTTTATTGAGTGATGATATTAGTAGGGTCCCTTGATAAAGCAAAGTTGTAATGTGCACAATGTGATTTGAGTTAAGTCACATATTTATAACTAGCTTAAAGAGATAAAGAAATGAATACTAATACAAAGATGACACAATACTACTTTGTGTGTATTCTTAATATCATGAGGCAAGGGACGGACACAAGTGGTGCACTTCATCACTAAATGGATCGGATTTTGGTTCGAGTGGAATTAAGACATCTAACTAATTGGGAGCTATAATGTGTAGCTAGATACCACTTATAGCTTGTGATATTAAGCTCTTAATATCACTGTCAACTTAGTTTAGATCCTCTCATAGGTCACACCACAAAACTGGGAAACAAGAAATGAGGATTTTGAGTTCATAAGATGTGTCGAGTTTCATGTAGAAAATATGACACATGGGGTGAACAAGCAAAATCAAAATTATGTTGTGATTAATAACATAATTAGAATCTAAATTAAATTCATATGTGATGTAAATATTATGGGGTGTAATGATTGATCATTACATAGGATAATATGTTACATAAGTTGTGAATTTACTATAATCCCGAAATGTCAAATTTTGGAGGGGTTAAACTGAAATTTGACAAGTCTGCAGAACAGTACTCAAACGGTCGACCGGTTAGCAGTAAACGGTCAACCGATCGGGCACGGTCGACCGGACGTGTCTCGACCGATAACAGGGAATTTTCATCTGTTCGAACGGTCGACCGAATGTGATCGGTCGATCGACCGAACATTGCGATGGAATAGTTCCTGTTACGAACGGTCGACCGAGTTATAGAACGGTCGACCGAAACTAGGTTCAAGCGGTCGACCGAACCTTGAAACGGTCGACCGGTCCAGACGGTTTTGTGCAGAATTAATTTAAGAATTAACTAGATCATGCATGGAATTGGTCCATAATTGATTTAATTCGTGGCTAATATTATTTATTAGATAGACGTGGTCCGATAACGTCGGGTTTTAAGTGACCGACGTCTAGGTATATACGACACATAGATAGACGTGGGGTTAGGGGAGCCGTATAGTCGACGTATATACCCCTTGTAGCCGACGTATATTCCCTTTTGTCTAGCTGTGTAATAACGTGTTGTGAATATGTCGAAGATCATTGAAAACACAAAAAACAACAAGACAAGAGAAGTTTGTAGAGGGGGAGGAAGATGGATACATTTATTTTGTATATTCTCAATACATAGCACACCCTCATATATATAGACACAGAGGTGTGGAAGTTACATAGTCTACATTAAATAAGGATGTAAATACAATGCACATTACAACACATTTTAATAAAAGAGTTACAATGTATTGGTTGGAACATGAACCATCTTTGGAGGTGAATCATCCACTATATATAATTTTCATAACAAGATTCACTATCCTTCACCTAATTGTTTGTGTTTTGTAGAAGTGGTGAACCAACCAAATTTCACAAAAAGATATATAATTATTTTCGTAGCATTTAAGGTAGGGAATGAAAAGTACTCTTTAGAGAGATTTACCCGAGATCACGAATGTTATTATAATGTCAGTAAAGAATGAATTAATATATGTTGCAAGACCTGAAGACTCCACACCATAAGTTGTTATTCCAGAGTTTTAACATTATGTATTGGATTCGCATTTACATTAGTCAAAACAAGGACCTCAGCCACCAAACTGAATTTCTTATAAACTATTTAAAAAGGCTAGTTGCCAAAAAAAAGACATATCTGATTGCTGGAGTGAATTAATAATTTTGTAAGTTAGATGGTAGTTGAACAGATTCTTTATCAAGTAAAATGTAGGTCGTAGGCTTCGTGGGACTAGTGACGAACGCAATATAGGGTTGCATTGGTGTGCTAACTTACTAAGGCACACGTCTTCAGAGGCGCGTGAGAGAACTATAATACAATTCAGAAAGTGGGTCTTTTGATTGAGTTGATGATGGATGTAACTCGGCAGAAGATCTGAATTACATTTGGAGTTTCGATCTAACGTGATGTTACTTTAGAAATATTATTAAAAAAATCAAGAAGTTAGTTTGCAGTAGGTAAGTATTTTAAAATATAAATCTCCTAAAACAACCATAATTTTGATTTCTAAATTATCGCTAACATTCTAAATCAGTTTTCTCTCTTTTCTACATCAACATTCTATTTTCCCAACTCACTTTCTTCTCTTTCCTACACTATTCACATATTAACCACAACCCACCACAACATATCTTTATCCTTTACACCATTTAGGGGTCTATTTTATAAAAAATAAAATAAAAATAAATTTTTAAAAAAAAATCACGACAATTATAAAGCGTATTTTCAAAAAAAAATTAAAAAAGATTCAAACAAAAATTAAAAACAATCAAAACAAAACAAAACGAAAAAAAATTGAAACATTATTTAAAAAATCAACGACCCGGTCGTACACGACCCGGGCATCTCCTCCTTAAGGGGGAGACGACCTGGGTTGCCACCAATTCAGACGTGATGCTCTAAGGTCGCCACTAACCATGACCCAGACGACCTAGTCATTAACGTTCTTTCTCTTCCACATTAGTTTTCTATATTCCTATCTCACTTTCTTCTATTTCCTACATCAACCCACAACAACCTAACTTTTTCCTCTACATCATTTCGGGTCTATCTTGGAAAAATAATTAAAAATAAAAAAAAACATATTTTCAAAAAAAAAATCAAAAACATTAAAAAACAAAAAATCAAAACAAAAACAAAACCAAAAAATAATAAAATATTCAACGACCCGGTACCAATCATCTCCTCGTTAAGGGGGAGATGACTTGGTCGTGGGGGGGATGAGCCCGGCCTAAAGGTCAGTTTGGAACATGTGGTATGTGCGTTGTGTTGGGAATATAGCGCCTTAATTTGACAATTTACGTTCGTTAAACACGTGCGGGACACAGACCAGAACACCTTCAAAATGTGTAAACAAACCAATCCAACAAACATCACATGAAGCACTAAACCACAATCAAATAACACAAAAAACCACAAGTAAACAATAACAAAACACAACACACACATTACGAGATTTGGCATCTTGCCTACGTACGTCCACAAGGAGGAGGTCAGGCCAAGATACAAATGAGGAGAGCAATTTGTCTCTCCAAACTCATAAGATCTCTCCAAAAAATCTTCTACAAGTGGAGGCTAAACCTAGTGTTGTGTTTCCTCTCACACCCCTCCATCTAAATAAAAAGTTATATTCTTCCTTTTAAACAAGAGCCCCAAATACCTTAATATCTCTCACAAAATGACTCACAAAACTCTCTTTATGCCTCGTTCCGCGTTCAAGTTCCAGTCATTTTTACTTTTATGTTTGCGTTTACTTTCTCTATGCATCCATGGGTTTTTATTGGCTTGTATCATCCTGTTAAGCTTTCATTTTTCTCTTCCAACTTAGACGGAAGATAAGACAACCCAGACCTCTCAAAGTCGTCTGAACCACCAAAAGATTAGTAAAGTCAACACCCAGTCAAACTCCAATTCGGACGACTAAAACCCTGTCAAGCCGTCTGAAAACTCCAAGACTTTGATCTGTTCTGAATTCAGACGAATAAAACTGTATCAGGTCATGCGATCTCAAATCTTGTTTTTACTATTCATCAGTTTCGAACAACCTATCCAAACTTCTATTCTCTAATTTGCCAACAATAGAGTTCTTGTAAGTATTGTTCTAAATCCAAATGGCTGGTGCGTTCATTGGTCGTTTTTCTTCTTTAGAGGGCTTAATATATTTTGGACGTTCGATTATTTTTACTTGAATCTCTGTAAATTTTCACCCATTTATTTCGGATGACTGACACTTGCTCTGGACGTCTGAATTCATCTTTGTTTGGACATCTTCATTTCGGACGACCTGTCACTTTGTACCTCATTTGAATATTGATTTCGTTAGAGATGTTTATACCAAATATAATTTTTATTTTGATCAGATATTTAAATTTTATGAAACGATTATATCCAAATTTGTCTCATCATATACACCTTTATTTCAGACGACTAGTCAATTTTTTGGACAACCAACGTCATGTTTTTAATGGAACGTCCAAAATATTTTCAGATGACCGATTCCTGTGAATTTAGCCCTCCCAGTTCCACAATTCGGATGATCAGAATTTATTTATGTTGTCCGAATTTAGTCTTGCAGTGCTCATAACTTCATTGACCAGTGAAAATCAGATGACCTGGAGTGGTTTACATTTTTCGAAAGTTACTGCCGTCAGGATTGACCTTTTGATCTTTACTCCAAACTTGATCAAACTACACACAAACATTTTCCAACGGCTATCAAACTTTGAGAGCCTACAAATATGTGTTTCTACACTCATTTTAGCATCAATTCTCAAGTGCTTTCATTAATATTCAAGTCCTACAACTTCTAAGCTTTCAAAATTACATCTTTATCCTTTAGACCACCACTTAAGACCTAATTAATTTCATACTTGTGTTCCTCGTTTTATACCCAAATAGGTTTCTAAGTTAGAGTGTTTGTGCTATGATTTCAACTTCCATTTGCAAGAATCACCAAGGTTGTCAGCTTCAAGAAGAATTATCTCTTTTAGGTTGTGAGAGGAGAATCAAGTTTGATGGAGATTGTTCGCGAGCTTGCTTTGTATAGGCTTGATTTCGACCCAGAGTGGAGATTAGATCAGTGAAGATGCAAGTAGTGCTCTGGACTGAGTGGAGTTTACAAAAGAGAAATATGAATCAATTGGGTTGCTGAACCTATATAAAATCTTTGTTTCCACGTGTGATTTTCTTTCTACTTATTGTCTTTATTTCCACTACCGATCACTAGTAGTGCAATTAGTTGCATTAAAATTTGATTAGTGTAAGGTCATCCATCCTAACAATAACTACAATATATAATACGAATACATTATAGTCTTAGAACATGTAATAAGTACAATATGACGTGTGTTTTAGAGTCTTGCATGACATATGAAGTAAGTACCATGTTATCGGGATTCTCCAATAGAAGGACATATATATAATAGGTAGCATTTTAAGTGCATTTGATTTCCGAAACGCACTTAATATATTTTAGGTGCACCTCAAACTAATGCGATACATTAGTGATCACCTATAACTTGTGTTGTAAAGGTTGGACAAACTGTCGTAATAGCTGACGTCAAGCAACACACATAATAGCACATTTCTCTAGTGGTGGTCATGTTGGGACAAATACAAATCCAGTTGCAGATCACGCCATACGCGACAGAATCAGATCGAGCTAGTTACCTTTCAAAAAAAATCTCTTCTTCTCTCTAATGGAAAGGAGCGATCCATCAATCCAAACCCTAGTTTGAGGTAGCGGTTAGGTCATGAGAAGTTAACTTTAGAAAGTTACAACCCTCTCTTATTTATAGAGGTGATTAATTAAGGTTTTGATCAGCTACCATATATGTTGTTTAATTGTCGTACGCCATGTGTACTTTCTTCCATAAGTGCCTCTTCGCCGTATTCCATGTGCTTTACTGAGTGCGTTTAAGCAAAACCCCCAGAAATTAAAGGAAGTTTATTCCTATGAAACTATCTCCAACATTCTTTATTATTGTTTGTTTAGTACTTGAAGTTTTGAGGACAAGATTGAATTTGCATTTTGATTGTCTGAGAATGGGAAGGTCCATCTTCAACAGTCTCCCACGAGCACTTGCAACCTTACAAATGCCTATATCAAACCAATAGTCATTAACAGCGGAAACTTCACCAAACTAAAATGAAATAGGACAAACTTAATTCGAAATTCGATTTATTCCTTTATACACACTTACATTTGACCAGGAATCAGAAACATAATAATGGGCTGTGATATAATGATACATATATGTACACAGGACAAATATCACATACATTAGAAGAAGAATTATTTGTTGGGTATCCATGTCACAACCTGAACAACGATCAGGGCACCGATATTTATCACATTTACAACATTATTAATATCCACAAACAAGCATTTCTCCTTCTCGAGCTCAACATCAACCTGGATGGAAGAAATCCATAGAGGAGTCTAGACCATAAATATAGTCAACTTGTGAGTTTTCCACGTCAAACACTAGGTCTTGCTGAGCACATTCTTGTGTTGGATAAATTTGAGGCGGTTCAACTTCAACCATCAAAAAATATCATAGTCAGTGACTATTGTAAGGTTTCATGAGAAATACTAAAAAATGGGATTATTGCGTACTTTGTTGGAAGGTTGTGGTTGCCGGGGCTTCATCAATCAACTGCAGTGTGTTCCACCTATTGTATGCTTCCATTCTCATTCTCTCAACATGGATCTGAAGTTTTAAATTCACAAAAAATAATTGTCACAATAAATAAATGCAATTCCATGGTCATTCTTTCTATGTATATGATCATTGGATTGCATTTGTGTTGTGAGTTATATGTCAAAATAAAAGAGGGTGATTTGTACGTAAAACAAAGAGTTAAGTGTACGTAAGACAAAACTCATGGTAATTTAACATGTTATTTGTATTATGCAAAGGAGGTTTATCAAAACAATTGAACCCACATTTCATTCTAGTTATCTTTTAGTCATGTGCCAATATCTTCTGATACAAGTACATGTTGTACTCCTTCTAGGTTTTTTATACGTTGATAAAAGATGACATTATTCATACAACTATGGCATGACTATGCTCTTTGGTAATTGTTATATTTTTTATGATAATTGAAGATATAAGTAATTGTATGTACTTAGAATTCAAATCTTGTCGAGCAGGAGGAACCTTTTAGTACAATCTAAGGTACTTATGTGGTGCTCATGCCTTCTCAGGTTGTTGATTTTCTTACCTTAAGTAGGCCATGGAGGCTAGATGGGGAGTGTAGGATACCATCAATCTTGATACTGACAACTTGACATATTTCATCGAGGACGATGGTGTAGGGAGGATTTACATGAACGTAGAGCTTCCCGGTCATGATAGAGTCTCTAGCATGGGATACAATTGCCTCCCACAGTTTCTCGGACACTCCCTTTGGCGCGCCATTTCCTAATATCTGCTCAGAATATGAGTTACGTACATGTTTGAGATTTAACTACAAAATACGCAATGCGTTTGGAAGAAAAAAAATCTCCAACCCAAAAATTGCGTGTCATGAATTGTTTGAAAGGTGTTTCAAGAATATTAGCATACTAGAAGGTGTTAACGCAAAATTTCTAATATACTGTCTTTGTTAGTCAATCTATGTTGATTAGAAGTCCACATCACGTACTTTGCATTGCACAAGAGTACCTAACGATATTCGATTCTAAACTACCAATTCCCTTTTTCATAAAAATAATAATAACATATCTTGTTTTGAGTTTAAAATATTTTACCTGTCTAAGCCTTTTGGGATCAACCACCCAAAGCTTCAAGAAGTCTTGAACCGTCTCAATTCCTTCATCAGCCAATCTGCTATGAAACTGTCCATGTCTCCTAATTCCCTCCAGCCTCCAAACGTTATCATCCAAAGAGGGAGGATGATGCTTCATGTTCACTGATTCAACACAAAACCGCAATTCATTTATATAATAAAACGTTATCGTTCTAAAATAAACATATAATATTGCAATACTTACTACAAATATGTGTGTACATTTGCGTACTTTTTCTAACGAATTCGAGATAATAGATCTTCAGAAAATTATATTATGTTGATATGTATTCATTAACTTCTAAAAATAAAGAGATATGATGTGTGATTCAAACATATGTGAGCTTCAATACTGTATAAGTCACGACCAACTATTAGATTATGATAATATCATTAACATGTGTATTTTAAGAAACACATCGAGACCATCACACTTACTTTCCCCTCTCTGATCTTTGACCATGAAGGCTTCCGAAATCGCTTCTTTGATACACAACCCTTTGCTTCCTCTGGCCACTCGAACGCCAATCCGGAACTTCCTACTCCTAATCCAACTTGAATTATCTGTAAATGCAATATCTCCGATAGAGCCCACGCCATTTCTTAAGATGATAGACATTTCTCCAGTAATCAAAGGCCTCTTTCCAGTTCTCTCCTTGATTATCATTTTCTCGAACTCGTCCTGAGTCCAACCGCCACGTTCATCTGCTGAGAAATCTCCATCCACAGCCACTATCTCTAATTTGATCGATGCAGGCAGGCTAGGAAGGTGCAAAGTCGCACTAGAAGTGCTAATTATGAGCACTTGAAGTTGGCTTTTGTCCTCAGCTTCTATCTTTGTTCCAGTGAAGATTGGAGTTAAGAGCTTATTGCTGAATTTAAGCTGTAGTGTTGGTTGTTCGAGTGCATGAACGTGGACATTGGATCGTGATCTAGAGCCATCACATGAATAATCAGAAGACTATAGGTTTTACAAGATCAATGAGGTATTGTTACTAACCCTCTGTAAGATATATATGCAGTTCAATATTTGTTGTGGAATTAGTAAACTAATATCACGATTAAATTTGCATCTAAGTAATTAAGGTTGTTTCTGTCATGGTGTTAACTTAATTGGTTAATTGTCACATGTGTTAACCACGTTAAGAGTAGTATTTATTGAAAAAAGAAATTAAAAAGTTCACCATCCAAGAGTTAAGTACGGATGATACTACAAAATCTAATGTACCACAAGGTTATTTCATGAATAATTATTCAAGGAGGTCAAGAAAGAAAAAAATCCATCATGAATTACATTTGTGGTGTAAATATTTTATTTATATATGAGGAGCACTAATTTAATTTTCTTAAAAAGTGCTGACACAGATTTGACAATTATTGGTAATATAAAACTAAAAATCTAAATAAAATTTTTAAATTGTAGATTTTGTTTTATAACATTTTATTACTATACACGTCGAAAATCATAAAGTTTGAGGTTTATAAGATCAAGTGATGTAAAACATGTAATAAATCGCGTGTGTTATTTTTTTATCAGTGAAATATAGTATAAATATTTTACAAATTTAACAATATTTTCAACATAAATATTTTATATATTGTGATATAAAACAAGATATACGGATTGAATTTTCTATTTTGAATTCAAATTTAAAGTTATCAAAAAGTTTGAATTGAAGTTTAACATGATTAAAGAGCAGTGAAGTCATCCTCTAAATATATGCATGTTTGAATCTAGAGTGGAATTATGTTTTTATGAGTTTCTCCGGGTTTTAGTAGTACTATCTTGTATATGTGACATATATCCATCCGTACAAGTTAGTTACTTTTAAATTAGGTATGACCAACGTAAGGTATTGTGTTTATCAAAGAGAAAAAAATAGCAAAACTTAGGGAAAACTTATAACTTATAACAGCAATCCTAGAGGTTCAATCTATTATATACGTATCATTATTGTCATTAACAACATCTGACATGTGGTTGCTGCTCAAAGACGAAGGTGGTTACATCTACTATATAACATAATAAAGGTATAATCAGATGTGTAGTGTGATTCGGTGAACGAGTCCATTTTATGACATGGCTAGCTAATATTATTTAAGTTGTATTTTATACCTCTGGAGCGATGTTGCCCACTGGTGCACCCCCCTTTCAGCCTCTTGTTGCACCTACATTAAACAAAGCCATTCTGGTGAGAATACTAACAATTTTCATGTACGGAATGACCAACAACTACATTGATATATTCCATCCACGTGATGAAGATAACTACGAACTATATTTATTAAACGGATCTGACGACATATATCTTTGGAACATCTTACAATATATCATCACCATGATAGCATCATGCAACTTAGGTCCTGATGACATCATTTTTTTGTTTGAAAGATTGTTTATTATAGCATTAAGTCATGAAGAAGGAACTAATTAAGGAGTGGAGTGAACATATCATGCCAATGACGATATGCGTTGGAGTACTATCACTATGCAATGTAATATACTTAATTAGATACAACATTAGAGTAATTAATTTTGTAACTATCTAAAACACAACTTTAAACTCTGAAAGAAAAATCTAGCTGGTTTTAGTTTGGTGGACAAGTATGATGCTAACATACCATATTCCTCAGCATAGGTTCAATATGGGATGAGATGTTCGACGAACTCATGGCCATAGCTCCTCTAAATAGCCTGCAAATATCACCCAATATAAAAGATATATGTAATTTGTTAGCTAGATCACATTTATGGATCAAATTGCGAAACACAAACATGTTTAATGGCTATTATGTGGTTCATTAATCAAAGATGAAAACAAATATTGTAATGAGTGGACGAATTATGCATATTGACTGATGAGAGTACGAACGTCATCATGGAAGGAGATAGTCTGATTCTCTTCATCTCCGACGAGCTTTTGCCCTCCTCTGGCCCTAAGTCGTTGAGTCTCTTAACTTGGGACATCTTTCTGGCGCACAAAAAGCTTCGAACCAGCTTGAAAATGTTTAGAATGAATAATAACTAAACCTTCCAAGATCGACAAAACTAAGGGAAGGCCTTGTTTGTGCTTGAGTAGTTTGTGGGTGGCTATGGTTGGGGTGCTACTAAACTGTGTGTGCTTGTAGTTATATATATGATGTTCCATACTAGACGAAAATTCTAGGAAAGAAGGTGGAAGTTATGAGGAATTGCGTGTTTAAGTGGTATATTTCATAGAAACGTCAAGCCTTAACTTTTCTTTAACTCATAGATTGCTTTTGTGTAAATAACTAAATACATCACGATCATAGATTGAAGCTTAACGCGGAATTACACTATATGAGCAGGAGAACTTGCATTTGAATAATATATATAAGAGGCATACAACTATCTTGTCTGTGGTACTGCATTTTCAACTACTTCCCGTTAATTTTTTTTGACTTTGATCAGTGCAATACAAAATTCAGTAAATTTCAGTCGTTCAAATATGAACATTTTAGATCAATAGTGAAATTAAATTAGATTGACCTAAAATTTTAACACGATATAACTTAAATGATTAAAATACATGTGATTAAGTTTTATTTTAAAATTAACGTTAAAATGTGTTGATGTTGAGTGTTACAACCAAATTGACTATAGAAGCACCTACGACCCCATTGCCTCATATACCCATTAATGTAAAATTTAGCGTAAATAAATCATACCATTTGACAATAATTTAAGGGTTGTTATATACGGACGCGGGCGTCTGTGACGCGCCATACGTGGCACCCAAAAGTTGGCGAGTCAGCGTCTAGTCGGATTACCATGTCACTTTCGAAACGCCCCTTAAATTAATTTTAAATTTTTTTTGACGGTTTTCGAAGAACGACGGTTGCTTTCCAGATAAGACAGCGGTAGACACCCTACGAACGACGGTTCGGATACCGAGGAAGATACAAAAAAATATCCAGACCGAAAGGGAGAGTTTCACTTTCTTTCTCGTTGTATTACCTGTGAACGGAGGAAGCGTACCTGTGAACCTTTTCCGCCTTTCTTTCTTCCCGATTAAACGATAATGGATTCTTCGACTCCTGCCGTCGATAGCGAACATGTCCCAGAATTGGTGGGTCTCTAAATTTTTTCCCCTGGGTCGTTATTTTTTTGATGAACTTTCGTTTCTTCAATTTTTTGTTTTAGGGAACCACCTACTACTTCCGGGAATCCCGGTGCTCCTGGACGGCCCTCCGAAAGCAGTTTGACAGGATGAAGAAGGTTGAGAAGGAGGTTTTCCGGAGCACCCCTTTCGGTCACTTCCTAGACCTTCCTAACATTACTACGGACAACGAAATAGTCGGTTGGTTCGTCGAACACTACGATGCAGAGGAGGTGGGGCTGAGAATAGGATCAGGGGTAGTTCCTCTTACACTGGAAGACGTTGCCCTAATTTTGGGGTTACGTGTGCATGGGATGACCGTGGTGATGGAACCATTGGGTGTACAGAGGCGAGAAGGGGTGAACCTTGACAACACACAACTTTTAGGTCATCTGTTGGCAAGTAGTACCATGGGCAAGACGGAGGAGTACGTTCGTCTACTGATTTCTTTCATCTTCAACCATTTTTTGTTCTATGATGGAACACTTCGACCGAAGCAATGGTTCATGCACCCTTTGAGGAACATCAGACGCATAAACAGATACGCATGGGCAAGTGCAGTTCACGAAACCCTGGTTGGGGGCCTGGAGAAAGCCATCTTAGAACTGCAGGAGAGAAGAAAGGCAGGGAACCTCATTATGAGGCAGGGGAACGTCGACGGTTGTGTGGCAATACTACAAGTAAGTATTTTTTGGTTTTATTTTGTCTGTTCGGATTAAGTGGTGTGTATGTTCGGATTAAGTTTTCTGTCTGTTTGGAATATGTTGTGTGTCTGTTCGGTTTAAGTTGTGTGTTTGTTTGGTTTATGTTGTGTGTCTGTTCGGAATAAGTTGTTTGTCTGCTCGGAATAAGTTGTGTTTCTGTTCGGAATATGTTGTGGGTCTGTTCGGATTAAGTGGTGTGTCTGTTCGGATTAAGTTTTCTGTCTGTTTGGAATATGTTGTGTGTCTGTTCGGTTTAAATTGTGTGTCTGTTCGGTTTAAGTTGCGTGTCTGTTCAGAATATGTTGTGTGTCTGTTCGGAATATGTTGTGGGTCTGTTCGGAATAAGTTGTGTCTGTTCGGATTAAGTTGTGTATCTGTTCGTAATATGTTGTGGGTCTGTTCGGAATAAGTTGTATGTCTGTTCGGATTAAGTTGTGTGTCTGTTCGGAATAAGCTGTCTGTTTCTTCGGAATATATTGAGTGTTTGTTCGGAATATGTTGTGTGTCTGCTCGGAATAAGTATCTGTCTGTTCGGATTAAGTTGTGTGTCTGTTCGGATTATGTTGTCTGTCTGTTTGGATTATGTTGTGTCTATTATGAATATGAATGTATGTCTGTTGAGTCGTTCTAAACAGTTGATTTTTTCCATTTGAAGGTGTGGATTTGTGAGAAATTCAAATTGGGGGAGCCCAGAACTGGAGTTTTTCCACGAATGAGAAGTTGGACGGAAATGTTTGGGAAAAGATTAACCCTGAGGAAATGGGAGGAACATGGAATTACCTTACCTCAGATTTACAACGGCAAGTTCGACCTGATGGGGGCTCCATCAATGAGTGAAAGGGAGCTGGAACTTATTAGTTCTGTTCGAACTCCTGTTCGAAAGGGCTCAGCTTCAACAAGCAGTTTGTCAACGCTCCAACTGACAGACTGCAACTTTCCATGTGACCCGCTGCTCTAAGAGTTGGAGCTGAGTGAGGTGAAGACGAAATGGCTGAGGGCTGAAGCTGCCCTTAAGAAGGCGACAGAAGAGGTTAACGACCTGAAGGAAGAACTGAGGATGACCCAGGAAGAGTGTGGGAGGCTTAGGGAAGAAATTATATATCTTCGAGGGACAGGGACAAGTGAAAATATTGGTGGGGAGAAAGACGAAGATCTAAATATAGAGGAGGATGAGGAAGAAGAAGTGAGGAAGAGGGGTGAGGAAGAGGGAAAGAGAGAGGAGGAGAAGGAGGAAGAGAGAAAGAGGGAGGAAGAAGGAAGAAGAGAGAAAGAGAGCCGAGAAGGAGGAAGAGAAGAAGAGGGAGGAGGAGAAGAAGAGGGAGGAGAGGAAGAAGGAAGAAGAGAGAAAGAGATTGGAGAAGGATGAAGAGAAGAAGAGGGATGAGGAGAAGAAGAGGGAAGAAGAGAGGAAGAAGGAAGAAGAGAGGAAGAGAGTGGAGAAGGAGGAAGAGAAGAAGAGGGAGGAGGGGAGGAAGAAGGAAGAGAAGAATCAAGAAGAGGAAAAGGAACAAGAGAGCAAGCCCCAGAAACCAAACTGGGGCGTGAAAAGACAACGCTCGACGGCCATCGTGGAGCAGCAGAGGAAGGAAGATGAACATCGGGGCAAGAAGAAGAAGGTGGAAGAAGAGCAAAAGAGAAAAGAGAGAGCGGCTCAAAGGAGCCTAAAGAAAAAAATGGAAAAAAGGAGAATTGTAGGTTGGCTGTCCACTTGGGAGGGAACATGCCTGATGTTGACATGGCTGCAATGAGAACGTTGTCAGCTGATGAGGTCAACATGATATTGAACTTGACCGCAGCCAACAAAGACAATAGAGAGGTCATCTGGAGAGGCGATATGTGCAGTTTAACACGCACCGACCTGAAGGAACTTATAACGCCTCAGATGGATATTAGCGACCAAACTATCGACGTTATGCTTTCGGTTCTCGAAGAAAGACGCCAAACACAAAAAGTTATATGCATATCAACATTCGAGTCAGGGCGAATTTTGGGTGGCCAAGGCAGAGCAATTGATGATTTTATCCTCCCTAAAATAGAAGGTGCGTTTCCAACAGAGTCCGTAATCGCACAACCATGCTGGTCTGCAGGTCATTGGACTCTGGTGGTTGTCCACGGCCCGTCGAAGGAGATTTTGGCGTTCAACAGTATCTCTAGGGAGCTAGAGCAAGGTGAAGATCCAGAGCAGACCATAGGCGTACATGAATGCGCATCAGCGGATGTGGCTGACTACTGGAGGGATCTACTAAAGGTCGACTGGCCCTTGAGAATCCTCAGGAAAAATAGCCAACTACAACCACCGAGGAGCAACGATTGCGGTGCCTATGTTTTATACTGGATAAGGTGCCTAATGCTAAAACTTGACCCGACGAAGGAGAAGGACACCAATAACATCCACTGTATCAGGGGTGAATTGGCGGTCATGTTACTTAGGGACCGCCGATCGTGTGTGCAGATCTGAACAGAGACACAACTTTTAGTGTTTATTTGCTTACATGTACAAATTACAAACTCTTTATTTTGGTTATTTTTATAGTCTTGTGTTTTTTATATGTACAAATTACAAACTCTTCTCAGACAACTTATTCCGAACAGAAACACAACTTAATCCGAACAGACCCACAACATATTACGAACAGACAGACAACTTATTCCGAACATACACACAACTTATTCCGAACAGACCCACAACATATTCCGAACAGGAAAACAACTTATTCCGAATAGACCCACAACATATTCCGAACAGGAAAACAACATATTCCGAACAGGAAAACAACTTATTCCGAACAGACCCACAACGTATTCCGAACAGACACACAACATATTCCGAACAGACAGACATCATATTCCGAACATACACACATCATATTCCGAACAGACCCACAACTTAAACGGAACAGACAACTTAATCCGAACAGACAGACAATTTATTCCGAACAGACCCACAACTTAAACCGAACACATATACAACTTAAACCGAATAGTCACACCACTTAACCCGAACACATACAAAACTTAAACCGAACAGTCACACCACTTAACCCGAACACATACACAACTTAAACCGAACAGTCACACCACTTAAACCGAACCGTTCCACCACTTAAACCAAACCGTTCCACCACTTAAACCGAACAGTCACACCACTTGAACCGAACAGTCAAACCACTTAAACCGAACAGTCACACCACTTAAACCGAACAGATTCACACCTTAAACAGAACAGTCCCACCACTTAAACCGAACATTTCCACCACTTAAACCCAACAGTTCCACCACTTAAACCGAACACATACATAGCTTAAACTGAACAGTCACACCTTACCGTTCATGCACGACAACCATGTTTGGAACAACCATATGTAATTTTCAGTGGTCTTAGAAGAAAGCAAAGCGCAACCGAGCAAAACTGACTCGAAATGGTGATTAACTCCTACAAAGGGGGCAAAAAGCATGTCGTATTTGTTTGTAATGTAGGTGGTGTCAAAACATATTGCGTCTCCAAAGTATGAATATGCAGCTCTAGAACGACAGTCAGCCCAAAACACGTTCCATAGTCTTCCTTCGTCATCCATATCCATTACATAGAAAAACATGGAATCAATCTTCTGCATCCTAATGAAATAGTTCTGAAGAGCTTGTGCATCACCAAGTCCCATCTTTAAATTTCTTACTTCGTTTACAACATTCCTGCACACAGGAACCACTAAGACCAGGCGCAAAATGTTCAACTTCAATTATGTTAGGCAGAAAGAACACAAACCTTAAATCCCTTTCGTTGAAAGTCAATTTGTCATGACCTCCAGCCTCGACTACAAAAGATTGCATGGTCTTAGCAGCCGATATCCCAACAGTATCATTGCACGATATGCGTGCTTTGGCGGCCTCAGGGACGGTTCGTTTTTGTCTGAGAAAACGCATTTGCTCCTGTTCAAGCATGGCGTGGTTATGTTTAAGATCCACAAAGTTAATGTGGTAACCCCTTGCTGGGTTTCCGGAGACCCTTATCCGAGCAGTGCATTGGACTCTACTGGATAACCTAGGCTTCAATTTTCCTTGCCCTTGGTTTGTTGGTGTCGTGCCCTCCTTGGAGCAAGTCAGCGTGACCCGTATAACAACACCACGATCGTAATGAGATTGCCTTGTCTTAACACCAAAACTACAAGAATCGGCATAAGCCACATAAAATGTTTTGGTTTCTTCGAAAGAAGGAAAAAACATCTCCTCCTTAGGAACGTTTGCCGGCTGCTCCACTTGGGGGGCACATGAACGATTCTCATTGGAGTACAGAGGAAGGACCACAGAAGAGAAGGGAAGAAAAAGGAAGACGCATCTTGAGATGAATAACAAGTCTTCTGCTGTGTAGGAGCGCCAAAATGATGAAGGAAGGGAGTGATTTGAGACGCATTAATGAGGGATGGAGGGAGGGATGGAGAGATGTAGACATTTGTACGTATAACCAAAGAATTGAGGAATAAAATAAAAAAGGAAACTTTTTTCTGTGCTGACATGGATAGTGTCAACTCAGCCGCGTCACCGAAGGAGCGTCCTAAAGAGAGGTCATCTATCATTTTCCATAATTTAAAGTTTGTCGAGTGAGATGACATAGAAACCCTACTACTTGATAGTTTGACGTTTACTCCATTGAATGGCAAGTACACCAACCTCATTCAGACTTGGACTTCAACCAAGCTTCGTAGTCTCAGACTTTCGAATTAGCCACAAAATGTGATCTGATATTGTTTGAGTCTTGACCGAAGAGGGTCATATACATACTACATATGTACTTTTCAAGTTCAATATGGAGTTCAACATGTATATTTTTCTGATATCAATGTATCTATTTAATTTTGCTTGGAGGTTAAAATTATTGAGAAAATAACATAGTTAAACACAAGTTGTATACAATACTTTATAATAAAGTTGAATCCACTATATTTCGCATAAGTGCTTAAGTTTTGTAGAAGTTATGAATCAACGAAATTTCACATGGTAAGTCAGGTTGATCGACCTGTGAGGCTCACTTCAATCCATATTGTGCACTCGTAGACACAAAGAAAATAATTTCAGTCACATGGGAAGAGTGTTAGACAAATGGTCTCACATTGTTAAACACAAGTTGTGTGCAACATTCTATAATAGACTTGGATCCAACACCTAAGTGTTTGAGTTGTGTAGAGACTGTGACCAACCAAATTCACAAAAATATATATAATTAATTTCGGAGTATTTACAGGTGAAGAAGGTTATTATAGTGTCAGTAAAGTAAAGAATGAATTGATATGTGTTGCAAGATGTGAAGAACTCCACAACATAAGTGGTATTGGATTCCTATTTACATTGGTCAAACAAGAAGGACCTCGGCCACCCAATTGAATCGCTTATAAACTATTTAAAAAGCTACTTGCCAAAGAAAAATGACATATCTGATTGCTGGAGTGAGTTATCGATTTTGAAAGTTGGATGATAGTTGAACAGATTCTTTAAGAAGTAGAATGTAGGCCGTAGGCTTCGTGGGACTAGTGACGAACGTAATATAGGTTGCACTGGCGTGCTAACTTACTAAGAGCATCTACAACAGGGATTAAAAAAAATGTTAATAAAAAAATATTTTTTTGCGTGGATGAAAGCCGCCGGATCGTGGGGTTTTTTTATAATAAAAAAACTAGTTTTTTATTTGTTGCGGAAACTATTTCTATTTAGTATTGATTTGAATTAAGAGATGATTATATTATTTTAAAATAAGATATCCTATACAATAAAAATAATTAAATTTTAAAAAAGTCACCATAATTCTTATTGTCTCGTGTTCTATGGATAGACACTTATATTTCTATATAAATATTATATTTTCGAAAGTTAATTCGAACGTGACAATTACCAAAGTTGAAACATTTGTATTCTCGTATTACACCTTTCAAGTAATTCTACTTTCAAACATAAAAAAAATCAGTCACAACTTTCAATTTTTTTAGAATTTTTATTCTTACTAAAATTACCAAACGTCAGTGCAAAGTAACATGGACAATAGTCACGTTTGTTGAACAATTATTTTTGAAAAATTAAAATTAAAAAATTGGTGTCAAATTTTAGTAATAATTTTACATAAACGAGATAAATAATGATATATTAATTATTTTATTCATTTGTAAAATGTATGTTAGAGGAAAGAAAACTATTGTTTTGATGGTAGAATCTTTAAAGATCATCGGTGAGAAGATGAAGATAAAATGATTGTTAAATGTTGTGGAGTACAAAAATTGAAGTAACAAAAAGAGAAAACTGAGATGATCTTATTCCCTCGTGTTCTACGGATAGATAAATATTGCTATAGAAATATTATATTTTTGAAATACTAGATTTTCAGTGATTAACTGTGATGACCTAATCCTTGTTTAGGAAAAGCCTTAGAATTAGGGGGTAATTAGCATGGGAAGTTGGAGAGAATGATGAGGTTTAGGGTTTAGGTAGGGGTCGGTTAATGTAGCGCTTGGGTTGTTGTGTTTATAAGAGGCAAAACTCACCTCTCTCTCTCTCTCTTGTTGTCATTTTCGTTTTTCCACCCAACACTCACCCAATCTTCTTGCATCCCGGCGACCAGAGGAGGAGGGAGGACGCTGGCGACGTGGTGGAGTCGACGCGCGCGAGGAAGGAGCGTCGGGAGCGGAGGAAAGAGGGAGAAGAAGCTAGAATCAACGCCGGAGGAGGAGGAGCTCACCGGACGCGTTCTCGCCTCGGAAAAGGTATGCCAAGTCTTCATAGTAACTCCCCAAGAGGTGTGGGAGTGTAGGGCGCGGCGTTGGTGCCGTTTCCCTGACTTAAACCCACTGCACCAAGGTTGAAGACGACTTGTTCGGTCGACCGTTGTGTGTTCGGTCGACCGAACATCGTCTAAATGATGTATGTTCAGTGGCGATTATGTATAGTTTCGGTCGACCGTGTGAGGTTCGGTCGACCGATATCAGTGAATATTATCTCTCTGCCCGAAAATGGTCGAACGATGTCTGTGTGACGGTCGACCGTTTATGCCAAATTTTAGCGGGAAATTAAGGGTTACATTATCCCGGTCGACCGGTGTTTGTTTCGGTCGACCGAACCCACTTTAGATAGGTTAGACAGACCTTCGGCCGACCGAGTGTGTCTCGGTCGACCGAACTGCGCAAAGTCAGTCAATAGCGTTGACCATCTAAATGGTCGACCGCTCTGGATCCGGACGACCGACCACGTGCAGTTTTCCTGTAGTGAAGTGCTTGTTGATCCGGTCGACCGGAAGAGTTTTGGTCGACCGAATACAGTGGGCAGGATTCATGCAGACTTTCTTATCGGTTGAACGGACCCTGGTTCGACCGACAGGATATATATGTATATAAAACGTATAGCGTAGACCTTCCAAACGATCGACCGTTAGATTGACCTTGTTCGACCGGTGGGTCGAATTGTCATTGGTTAGGACTGGACGGTGACTTGCTAAACGGTCGACCGTCCGAGAGACCTTGTCCGACCAATTGATAGTGATTTGCCTCAGTACCGAGTACTGAGCGGGAGACCAGTCGACCGGTGTATTTGTTGCGGTCGACCGATTAACCACAGGTTGGTGGATTTATCCACACGCGAGCCGTCGAGCATAGGCCGACTACGGGCTTTGAGCCTACGGTCGATCACCGGACCTCGGAGCTACGGATTTCACCTTCGACGAGAGCGTATTCAGTTGGACCCCCTATTCTTGTGTAGGTGGGGGATGCCTTCCATGCTTGTATAGGTGAGAGACGCCTTCTATCCTTGTGTAGGAAGGAGATGTCCTTTCCTTGTGTAGGAGAGTGATGCCCCTTGACCCTGTGCGGCAGAGGGAAGCCTTTCATGCCTGTGCGGCTGGGAGATGGACCGTGGTGGCGGTTGTGCATTCATTGGGCCCGAGGCGGATTTGCATTTCATGAGCATTATTTGGCATTTTCGTCTTTATTTCTGTACATGATAGGAGATGTTGGCATACGGGGTTCCTTTCGGGAAGTCAGGCGGATTTGTGTTTCATTTTCAAGGAGCAGACAGTCGTAGGTTGGTGGTGACCGAGGGGAGTACCTCCGGGATTGAGTCCTGTCATCTGATCGTTTTTGTAAAGGTAGTGATTACAGTAGTTATGTATTAGTCATGTAATCACTCTTTTGACACTTTGTATTATGACTTCTACGTGGAGATATTTTATATATATATTCAGTTGACTTTTCTAGTAACGTGTCATTGTTGACCGTTGACGGTCGTATGTTTTATGTTTAATTTAAAATTTTCTTCCACTGTTTCGGGACGTTACATTAACACAAACGAACGACCTAAGACAATGACATATCTGATTGTTGGAGTGAATAAACAATTTTGAAAGTTAGATGGTAGTTGAACAAATTCTTTAAGAAGTAGAATGCAGGCCGTAGGCTTCGTGGGACTGAGACGAACTCAATATAAGGTTGCACAAGTGTGCTAACTTACTACACGACTTCAGAGACGCGTGACGGCGTGAGAGAACTCTAAGTACAAATCACAAAGTGGGTTTCGATTGAGTTGATGATGGATGTAGCAGAAGATCTGAATTACATTTGGAGTTCGATCTAACGTGATGTTACTTTAGAAATATTATTAAAAATCGAGAAGTTAGTTTGCAGTAGGTAAGTATTTTAATATATAAATATCCTAAAACAACCATAATTTTGATTTCTAAAGGTCAGTTTGGAACATGTGGTATGGACGTTGTGTTGGGAATATAGCGCCTCAATTCGACAATGGACGTTCGTCAAACACGTGCGGAACACAAACCAGAACACCTTCAAAATGTGTAAACAAACCAATCCAACAAACATCACATGAATCACTAAACCACAATCAAATGACACAAAAAACCACAAGTAAACAACAACAAAACACAACACACATAAAACGAGATTTGACAACTTGCCTACGCGCATCCTCAAAGATGAGGTCCTCCTTCCACTATTTGCTTCCCAGACTGGAAAGCAAGCTAAGATTACATATAAACAAAAGGTTATATTCTTCCTTTTATACAAACCTAAAAGACCCTGATATCACTCACAAAATGACTCACACGACACTCTTTAAGCCTCATTCCGCCACTACAGCAAAAATGTATTTTTTTCCGACAGAGTCATTCCAACGGAATTTCCGTTGGCATCAAGTGCATGGCTCTATAAAATATGAGAACACCAAGCCATCAAGTGCATGGCTTTATAAAACAAGAACAAGAATCTAAATAAAGCTTTGAGAGAAATCAAAAGGTGGGGACAACACAATTTATATGTATAATGTAGGTGTCTTAATTAAGTTGTTGGTGTCAACTGTCAAGAGACTAGAGGGGGAAGGCCTGAGGGCAGAGAAGATGGCTTCCCAACCAGCTTGGGTAGGATGTGAATTGTCCCAGTAGAAGCTAGTGTTGGGAAGTGCATCTCACTTGTTGTAAAGCTTAGGCACGTATGTATAATAGTATTCATCAAAGGTATATATGTTGTAATTTGTGGCTCGAACTAGTTGCTAATTAGTGGCTTAGTAACTTATATTTGTTGGCCCGAAGATTAGTGGCTTATAAGGTGGTCCACGTTGTTTTACAAAAGTTATATTAACTAAATGGTAGAATGTTTGGATAGTATAAAGTTGTTAAGTGATGGATTATTAAGATCATTGGGTTTGTGGTTGAAATGCATGTTGAAAATCGTTTCATATTTAAAAATTTAGGGGAGGTTCTGTCTAATTTTTTTAATAAATTTGATTGTTTAAAATTTTGAAGCTTAGATATAATTGGTTTTTTGTGTGACTTCTATAGGATGTCAATTGTATCAGACAAATCTTGATTAATTGATGATAGATTCACACTTGAATACATAAGAGGGTTGAATAAGTTCTTGAATTTTGTAAGTGCAAATTTGGAAAAATTAGGTGGTTTAATCCTTTCCACATGCAAGAATTGTAGAAATCAAGCACTTCAAACGACACAAAATTTGTGAACATGTTCTCTTAAAGTGTTTTATGTCGGATTATCCTAAGTGGGTATGTTATGGTGAAAACCCACCCGGAACGAATAGGAAATTTCAGTCATCCGTCATTTCAACTTCAAGTGGTATTGACGACATGCAGGGAATGTTGCAAGACATCTACGTACGGAGATGTTGGAAGCGAAGAAGTTAATGCGGAATATAACAGTAGTATTTATGAAAATCTTCAAATTGAAGATGTTGTGAACGACAAATATGAAATGGAAGAAGCTGAAATTGTTGGTGACTCAGATCGTCTGTTAGAAACTTGTGAAAGATGTTTAAGAACCATTGTATGCAGGGTATACAAAGTTCACGAAGTTGTCGTTCTTGGTTCGTTTATTAATTTCATTAGAAAATCTTGAACGGTTGGAGCAATAAGTCATTCTCTATACTTCTAGCTTTGCTTCAAGAATCTCTACCAGATGGCACCAGGAATATTTCATCCTCACATTAAGAAGCGAAGAAAGTAGTCGTCAAAAAGTTAGGGCTCAATTATAAGAAGATTGATGATTGTCCTAAAGATTGCATGTTGTACTAGAAAGACATATGTGACCAATATGGGTTGTCGAGATGGTCACAAGGAGTAGACGAAGAAGGCTTAATCCGGAAAAAAAAATCTGGCTAAGGTGCTAAGGTATTTCCATTAATTCCAAGACTACGTAGGTTGTACATGAATAAGGACATGGCGAAAAACATGAGCTGACATTCTGATGAGCGAAAATATGATGGTTCTCTTCGTCATCTTGTCGATGTGCTTGCGTGTAAACACATGGACAAAACCTATCAAGATTTTACTACAGAATTAAGAAATTTTAGGTTGGGTTTGGCAAGCGATGAGTTTAGTCCTTTTGGTACAATGTCATCAAGTCACAACACCTGACTAATGATTTTGATGTCTTATAATTCACCACTTTGGTTGTGCATGAAACAACCTTATTTTATCACATTTTGGTTAATTCTTGGTCCTCAAGCTATGAAACATGACATCGATGTGTACCTATGATTGACATCATATCATGCATATATTTGTATCTTATATCCTTAACTTTTAGCCTAAGCAATGCTATGTAACGAGTTTATGTTTAAGTTTCAGGAATAAATATGTTTGAGAAGAAGAGATTCAAAAAGGACTCAAAAGCAAGGAAACTGACTAAGTTGCAAGACTTATGGACCGAGGTGCAAGAGAGAAGGACCCGGATATAAAACTAAACGGACTAATGAGGAAATCAAGAAGCTCCACACCATTAGGAGGAGTATTTTGGCAATTAGATTCGGGTCCAAACATCAACAACCAAATCGGGTTCATCAAACATCAAGAAATCAAGCCAGAAATGAACCACCGAAATCCAGACTCAATCCAAGCAATCTGGACCGACGTTTTTTTACTATTAACCCATGTATAGACGTCGGATGTATAGCATGGTCGACGTCTATAGGGTGTATTGTTTTATTAATTATTGATATATCAATGTATAGACGTCGGATGTATAGCATGACCGACGTCTATAGGTCGTGCTCTAAGTATACACGTCGGTCAACCTATATATCCGACGTCTATAAGGCGGAAAAGTTTAGTCCCACATCGGAGAATTTATTTTTGTTGGTGTGGTTGATGTACTCTACCACTCCTTTACTGCTGAACGCGAACGAGTTGGTGCACCTAGGCATGTTGGTCTTGATATTCTTGGTTATTTGTCAAAAGATTGGCACTTGGGTATCTTGGGTTTGATTAATGTGAGTGCAGAATGCCCGATATATGATGTAATGTATTTTTTGGATTTAATTGAACGTATAATAGACGTCGGTCGTATATAGCCGACATCTATACAACAAGGAATATGCGACGGGGAAATATACGTCAGGTACTTGGACTGTCCAAATCCGACGTCTATACCCCTGTATATCCGACGTATATGGCATTTTCTGCACTAGTATTTGCTTAGTTTAATTACCTTTAATTAGAATATTTCATTTTGTTAATGTAGTGTAATGATTAGTGAGTAGTTCCACCCCCTTTGGGGGTGGAGTAGATGTCTATACATGTTATGTAGGTGGAATGAATGCTAAATATTGTTGTTTGTGAGAAATATTAGTATGCTTGTTTGAATTAATAAGAACACTTACTTGATGGTTTCTTACATAATGTTTAGGTACATTTCATGCTCGTATTAATCACCTAGGTTAGTGCTTTGAATGATAGGTCTTGCCATTAGGTACTTCTTATGCATTAACAAACACTAACTACATTTGAGCTTATTGTATGCATTCACCACACTTATTTCATGTGTACACACACTCCACCCCTTAGGGGTTTTCCATTCCTGATTTCTATCTTCTTTTACTAGTCGCTTAGTTTTGGTTCGCTTTGTGCTTTCATTTCCTTGTTGCGACTAGTTTAGTGTAGTTTAGTTTAATCAATCATTTCTCTTATTTCTTTCCTACTCACATTCGAACAAACTAAAGTCGACACACCTCCCTGTGGATCGACCCGTATTTGCCACTGTTTCAACGAGGTCGTGCACATGCTGTTAATTAAAACGTATAAATCAAGTTTCTGGTGCCGTTGCCGGGGAGGTGTTCTGTCCAGAATTTGGTTTGGACGATTCGAGTGGTTTTAATTTTTTATTTTTAGTTTTGGTTTGTTTCAGGAATTGTAAGAAGCAAGGGGAGTCTACTGGAGAAAATAGAGGAACAATTGCGCCAAAGTGACCGTCAATCAGCGGTCTGGGATAGCCAACTGGCGACCTTGTGAGTTGTTTTTGCTCCAATTTTTGTTGTGGTAGTTTATGTCTTCAATTTAGTTTTCTGGGAGTTCCATTTTGCATGTTTTAACCTGTAGTTAGCTCCCAAATTAACAATCAATTCCCCTTTTAACACAACTTGGAACTTAAAAGTCAAAGCAAAAGAGTAGATTGATTACCATCCAGGTCATGCATCATTTGTAGACCTTGCACGCATTTGTCTTTTCTTTGCTTTACATTTTTGTTGTTGATTGCTAGCATGAGGTACGTGCACCCAATTCCCTTATTCATGCATGTTAAGATCATGCATTAGTTAGTAAGGTGCATCAGGACAAGAGTGAGTTGAGCGTTTAATTGGTGAGTTGATTACTAGATTAAGGATCAAAATGCTACTAAGGAGGGCTATCCCATACAAGATAAAGTGTGAGATTTCGTCATCCTTTCCTTTGCCCCACAATCACTCTTAATAAAGCCTTAATTCTAAAAGCAAGTAGACATTGACCCTAAGGATTTCGGACGTACTAGGAGAGTGATCTAGTTGAGACCGTCATGACCTAATCGGCATCACCTACCTTGTCGATAGTATGAGGTACTGGATCTACGGATCTGGCATCACTTGCTGGGCATTGTGGTCTTCGTTGTATGGAGGTGAGGCGTGTCGAGATTAGTGATCTTGAAGTTAGGCGTCATCTAGCATGAAACCCATAAACCATAAATTGTTTGAGCTGTGCTTGCTAGATTAGGCTTCTACCTTCTCCCACTACCCACGCTAGCTCTATGGATTCTTTCCTTCCCCTCTGAGTCATCTTCTTCTGACCTACTTCTAAGTTCCAGTCTCCTCCCCTTTACGCTCTTTGTTAGTGTTTTAGGGTCGAGTCAAGTACTTTTTGCGAGCTTAGCCTCGTGATGGTGAGAGTGGTCGACTCGAGAGTTTTTTTGTTTTGTTGAGATGGATGGTTACATGGGCGGTCATCCACATCATTGTTGGGACCAGGACAATTCTCCCTGGAACTCCAGACCCATCCATCCTGGGGTGCCTCAGAAAAACACCTTGTATGGTTGGGACAATTTTAATTGTGTGACTGAGCAATCTTCATATTGGGGTAATATGAGAGAGGCACCGACTGCTAGACCATCATCTAGTTATGTCGGATCATATGCTGGTCATCAAACTGAGACATTGCAAGAACCTTTGGCCTCTTTCATGCATGTGGGTGATGACATGAGTGCACATGTGGCTCCAGTAGTCGTACCGTGTGACTGTTCTGGGTTGAGTGGTCATATTATCAGTGAATGTCCTTATGTTCCCCCAGAGCCTGAGTATGAGCATACATTTTCCCGAAATGCTCAATATGACCATTACGCATTCGTGTACAACCCGAGAGGGATGGATTCGTGGGGAGACAATTCTTATTCAAATTCTTATACATCATTTTCACCCCAGTATCCTCCTCCCAAATACCCAGAATTCTACCAACACCCCACTCCGAATCATTGGACTCATTCTCAGCCCATCAACACCCAACCCCAAAATTTCTCAAATTCTGACTTGGACTTCATAGTTGGCCGCATACCTGATTCCTTGAAACAAACTTTCTTTACGTTCATGGAAACCACTCAACAGTCCATACAAAATATGGCACTGCAATTGAGTTAAATGACGCAACAATTACGTGAATGTGAGGAGGATAACTTTTCTTGTCAACATGAGGATTTATCTTCTGATATCGAACCATCACCACATCCACAAATTCAAAGCACAATATTTCAAAGTCAAACTCCTAGTCAGTGTGATGGACTTGGGGTTTCAATTCACGATCACATGGTGGGGGATTCGATCCAAATTGAGAATAGCATGAACCAACTTCATTATGAGTCGGCAAATGATTGTGCCGCATCTTTTTGTCCCATGGCCTTTGAGCCACATGATCTTCATGTTGTGTCTCTGAATGACTCAGCTCTGGTTGAGCAAGAGCTCCCTAGTACCCTTAATTTCAAACGACCTGATGAGAGATTGTCTCTCACTATTGTTCCCGATCATCTTGAAATGATGGAACATCAAACAACTACATTGCTAATGAGGGTATTAGGAGTTCGTTGGAGGATACCTTGGGTAAGAGACTCACTTTCTGTTCGCCTGGTGAGTCGGACATGCCTAACGAGGTTCTTGACCTCATTCCGACCCACCAACCTGTTGGTTTGAGAGTTTGGATTGACGATCATAACTTCAGTACCACAACGGGAGAAACTCTTCTTCAGTTGCCCCTTATTTCCCAAACTCTTGAGTGGTTCAAGCTCTTTCAGTTTGATCCTTTGAATGAGACGCCTTTGCGTCTAATTCATGAACCTCTACTTTCATCTTGTGTTCTTTGTGACGGGGGGGGGGGGGGGGGGGGGACATGAGTATTCTGGCCTCGTGTGGTGTCATGTTCCCTTTCCAAGTGCATTGACCCACTTTTGAGGTTCTCATTTGATGTCCTTTGACAAATGAAGATGAGAACTTATTTTTGTACATAGTTATATTCAAAAATAAAATAAAAAATAAAAAATAAAAAAATACAATAAAAGACTCCATTAGAGAGCATTGATTGTTGTGGGCCGCAACCCTTGTGTATTTGGGCCTCATTTCTTTCACGTATTTGTATCTCTTCTTTAGCATCTCACATGTTTTGAGGTAATTCAGGGTTATGTACATCAACATGACAATAACATTTTCCTTGTCCTTCACGTTGGTGAGATCTTTCCTTTTTCATGCATAAATCCATGTAGTATGTTGCTCACATTCATTGAGGACAATGCCTGAAGTAGGTGTGGGGGGTATTTTACGTGTGTACATAGTCGAGTCTTTTCCCTTTGATTTTCTTCTTCTTTTGTGTGCATTGTTAGGTTCATGATAGTGTGCTGCATTTAATATCGATATATTTGTTTGTCATGATCCTTGGGTGACTTATCTTCTTTTGCTTGCCTTGTGCTTTAAAATTTTCACATTTCTTTCAAAATCCTCATATGTTTGCGAAAGAAAATGTTTTGTGGGTTTTGCGTGTGTTTGACATGTGCAAAACCGTTAAGAGGCAAAGTAAAAAGAAGCTCCCAAAATTGTCTTGAATTTGATGCATTAGGATATCTTGTATACCGGCTTCAGGTCTTATCGAGTCGTTAGGATGCACCACGGTTTTCCCTACTCAAACATTTAACGAAGTCCACCTTGAACCTAGTGAGTCAATAATTTGTGTTTGTTAATACAAGGAAGCTTGTTGTGGTCAATGACCCTTTAAATCTAGTTGTGTGACATTAAGTACGTGCAGGGGTTTTGGTTCATGTGTAGATAAATAAATAAGCGAGTAAGTGTTATCTCTTCTCGCACGGCTCCTATCACTCGAGAAATTAGGTCTGAGGGGACTTTGTGCCTAGTGCTTTCGAGTCATCTGACTTGGGATGTGATGCATTGCATACATTGCATCATATGTCTTTCATTTAGATTACTTTTACATCAATAAATGCTACTAAGGTATGTGTTTAGTCTTATTTACAGATTACAGGGACCTGAATGCAATTTACCCACATCCCGAGCATAAACGCATGCAAAAGACTCATTACCATCATAAAGACCAAGTTCAAGATTATCGGGTTACGAATGGAAATGCATCCCAAGCATAAAAGCATTCAAGTCCTAATTGCAAAAAGAACAAGGACTTAAGCACAAAAGTAGTCGGGGACTTAACTGCAAAAAGTCAAGGACCTAATTGCAAATCACGAGTAGCTTTTATTCTTTTGGAGAAAATATATAGAAAAATCAATGTATATCTCCAAATATGTGAAGGAATTAATCCGGAGCTCAAGAGAATGGAAAGAATCAATCCAGACGCGTAAAGGAGAATCAAATCATACCATAAACATTCAACCAAAATCTGGACCAAATCAGAGCAAGATGTGCGGCGATTCCGCCGCAGATCACACACACCATGCGGCGATTCCGCCGCCCCTTAGTCGATCCGTGTGCTCCAATTTCGTCCAGTCGTGTATGGACATGTGTACTTTCCAATATTATACCTAGATCCCTTGTAGCAACTATAAATAGACCCGAGAACGATGTTAGAAGGGTCCTTAGTCTTTAGTTGTAGTTTTTATTCTTAATTTTAGTTTTGTATTCTTCCTTTCATTAATAAAATTTTGTCTTTTATTTCTTACTTTTAGTTTTCTTTGTAATGTCTCAAGGACCCCTTCTTCCTCCTTCTATGAGTTTCTAACTCCTTCCAAAGGGTGGGGGTGACGGATTTAGGGTGATGAGAAGAGAATAAAGTTATTATTTTAATTTCGTATTAGTATGTTTTGATTACTTGAGTTTATGTTAAATCATTTATCATGTAATGCTTTATAACTAATGTGATTTATTATAAGTTTCAGAATTCTCTAATCTAAATCCTAAATCTAAACCTCCACCCGACGGAATTCACATCTTTGTTTGTGCTTTAGTTTTAATTGTTGTTGTTTCTTGCTTTAAATAACTAAAACCCAAAAATCTCAAAACCAAATTTATTCTTCTCCCTCTTCCTTTCCCTTAATCGAAATCACACTAATAACAGAATCTCTCCCTCCTTGTGTTCGACCCGTATTTGCCACATCTTCATTGACACCGTGCACTTGCGGTATAAATTTAATTCTCAGCAAGTTTTTGGCGCCGTTGCCGGGGAGACGACGCAGATTTTGTTTTTTTTGTTGATTTCGATTTTATTCTGTTTATCTTGTGCGCGATCTAACTATTTGGATTTGTGTTTCAGGAGACAACAGAGAGCGTGGCGAAATCTGAGCGCAGTCTGAGCAACAAGGGCGGCGGAATCGCCGCACATCAATAGGAACTTGCGGCGGAATCGCCGCACAAGTGAAGCATCTGGGCTTCAAATTTTTCTGGGGTTAACACCATCTCTGGGTGGACGCGTGGCGCTACTGAAATTTCGAGAGCGGGCGGCGAACCCGACTGAGCATTGCGTAGGTAACCTTTGTTGCCTTTTTCCTCGTAATTTCTAGTTTCAGAAAATTTCCTTTTATTAGAATTGCACGTGTTAAGCTTAAATTCCATAATTGGCAATAATTCAACTCTGACCTAAAAATTGGCAAAACTAGAAGAACTTAGTGCATGCATCATATAATGTTTTGTTTGCATTATTCTTGCTAAATTCTTGCAAATTATTTTTATTGTTGAAGAGTGTTGGAGGCAAGGTACGTATCGCGTTTTAACGATTGCATTTAAGCATATAATTTAGTTTGCATACAACCTTGCAATTGCCCCCAATTAAAGGCCATTGTTTGACTATCTTTGCTAGATCTAAGTTAAACTATCTTAAGGGCAACTCCGTAGGCGAAGATACGGTGGGGATTTCATCACCCTTCCGTGGCCCACAAATCACAATCCTAAAGTGTCACCTAAGCCTTAAATTTAAAATCAATTAGACATTGGCCCCTAAGGACTCGGACTCATTTAAGGAGAAGAACTGGTTTGACTTGCTATGACCTGAAGCCGATTGAATTTAATTTGGTGTCTAGAAAGTGTTTTTGTGTTGACGTAAGTCTTCCAAGCGAAGTGGTTGTCTAATTGGCACCGACTCTGTCGGAAACGCCCCCACTAGCTATACACGGCCTGGCCAAGTTGGTTTGATTAGTGAGGGAGGTGAATCAAGCGAATCAATTCGACTCAACCAGTTAGGAGTCGTCTAGATCTAAGCGACACTAGGTCTAGGATTGTTTGAACCGTGCTTTCTTAGGAATTTTCTGACCAACCGTCTTTCTATCTTTAGAGTTAGGTTTCACTTCTCATCTGAGTTTTCTTTCTCTTCTCACCTAAATTCTCTAGATTAGGATTCCTTTCTCATCTTTCCCCATTCTATTGTTTGTTTCCCTTTTGAAAAAAAAAACGAAAATTAAAAAAAAAATGTAATTAATTCTTGAAATTAAATTTGGAATTTAAATTTGGAATTTGAATTCAAAAATTGATTCAACCCGGTGCACTCAGATTTGCATTTCGGGACTTGAGTAATCGACTCTCACGAGTTCATCTAGATTCCAGTCTGGAACTTAGCCCCAATCCATCTGCTGCACCACCTCACCCGGATCCAATGGGTGAGAACGTAGTGGACCCACCTGTTGTGCAACCCATAACTCTGAGGGATCGATGCTATCCAGCGATGGTTGCTCAGCCATCGTGCATCGTTATGCCCACCATCCCGGGTCGCGACTTCGAACTTAAGGCACAATACATGAGTATGTTGCCTAAGTTCACCTCTAGGGAAGACCCATATCTCTTCCTTAGAGAATTTGAGGAAATCTGCTCTCTTATGCAATACCAGTATATCCCTGAGGAGGCAGTGCGTCTGAAATTTGTGCCTCTTGCACTGAAGGACGACGCTAAGAAATGGCTATATAGTCTAGCCGAAAGATCCATTAGAAGTTGGGCTGAGTTTGTTCAAGTTTTCCTAAAAAAATATTTCCCCAACCATAAGACTATGAGGATTAGGAATGAAATTGTTGCATTCGTTCAGTCTGAGAGCGAGCCGTTCTATTCCTATCTAGAAAGATTCAAAAGTGTTCTGACCCAATGCCCTCATCATGGAATTCCGAGATGGCAATTATGTCAAATTATTTATGAGGGATTGACACCCACATCTAGGGTTATGGTAGAATCCGTAAGCCAAGGGAACTTTATGTCGAAAAATGAAAATGATGCCTGGACTTTCCTTGAGGATTTAGCTGAAAATAGTATGCAATGGGACAATGCTAGAACACCGCTTAACCTGAGTATTGGATCTAGAATAGCAAGTCAACCCAAACCAGGTGTCTTAGCTGTAGATGTCAACATAGCGGCTGAAGTAAAACTAGCTACCCTTATGCGCAGAATGGAAAGTTTAGAGCTACAAACCCAAAACCGAGTGAATCAAGCCTCGACTATCCCGTGCTCTAGATGTGGTCAGACTGGTCATGTAAAGGAGGATTGTGTGGAATGGGACCAAGTTAATGCCATGTATAACCATGCTTGAAATGACCCATACGCATCAACCTATAACTCGGGTTGGCGTAATAATTCCAATTTCTCATCAAACCAACAGGGTCAACCTCCTAGACAACAACCGAACCCATATAACCAAAATAATACATCATCTGGGTTTAATAACAATAATGATCATGAGGTTAGGTTGACAAGCTTGGAAAATTTGATGAAAACTTTTATACAAACAACCAACCAGACTTTCCAAAGGCTAGAGACACAAGTCAGCCAACTAGCACAAATAGTAGGTGAAAGAGAAAAGGGTCGGTTTCCAAGTCAACCTGAGGTGAACCCTAGATCTAATAATTCATATCAATCCTATCAACCACCTTCAGGAAATAACAACCCTAGACCGGTTCAAATGGTTAATGAAGAAGGACCGTTCCAACAAATAAATGTTGTAGTATCATTACGGTCCGGAAGACAGATTGATAATAATGTGGTAAATCCTAGAACGTCTAATCAATCTAGCCATGAAACTGCCACATATGACCTAACCATTGAACCCGACGTCCAATCTGAGACGCCCAACCCACCTACTCAACCTGAACCCATAGCTCAACCTGAACCTGAGCGAGTCTATGTTCCTAAAGCCCCATTTCCCAATAGACTCAAAAAGAACTCAAGTACACAAATAGAGAAAATCTTGGAAGTATTTAAGCAAGTTAAGGTGAACATTCCACTCTTAGACATGATTCAACAAATACCTGCTTATGCTAAATTCTTAAAAGATTTGTGCACTAAAAAGAGAAAAACAAACGTACCAAAGAAGGCATTCTTAACTGCAAACATAAGTTCTATTTTGTCCAACACATCTCCTATAAAATATAAGGATCCTGGGTGTTCCACAATTTCATGTTCAATAGGAGATACTTTTATCAACAAAGCCCTTCTAGACCTTGGTGCTAGTGTTAACCTACTCCCGTACTCTGTCTATGAGCAAATGAACCTTGGTCCACTAAAACCCTCTAGGACAACCCTTCAATTTGCTGATTGCTCTATTAAGAAACCAAGAGGTGTAGTAGAGGATGTTTTGATCAAGGTTGGTGACTTCATTTACCCAGTGGATTTTGTCGTACTAGATACCGCACCTGTTGTAAATCATAATCGACAAATCCCTGTAATTCTAGGCAGACCCTTTTTGGCTACTTCTGAAGCATTGATAAACTGTCGAAATGGGCTCATGCAATTATCTTTTGGGAACTTAAAAGCTGAATTTAATATCTTTCATATTGATAGTGAGCCAGAAATAACATGCAATCAAAGTGATGTTGTGATGAAATCGCGTATCTATAATATTTCTGAATCGTCACAAAATCAAAAAGGAAGTAAGAAAAAGGGGAGGAATTCATCTACACACCCACCGTCACTCGAGCAAATAAGAGAACCAATTTATGTGAGGGGTGTGGAACCTGTAACTCAGGACGCTCATTGCAACATGGGGAACAATTCAACTGGATACATGCACCAATATGGTGTCATTCAATCCAGTTCTGACTATGGTTGACTTTGAGCAAATTCCATCCTTCCACCGCAATTCACCAAGGTAATAAGTGCATTTGCTTTATATTTGCATACATTGAGGACAATGCATGATTTAGGTGTGGGGGGATGTTTATGTATATATTTATCTATAGATCTGTCTTTTATTTATAAAAAAAATCAATGTTTCATGACATAGCTTAAGATTGAATTGCCAAAACCCGTGTACAAATTGCATTGCGTTTTTGTTCCTTATTATATAGTTCTGCTTGTAGAAATTATGACATAAATCTAAGTTCCAAAGAAATAACTCATTGCCCTTTAAGATATGTATGCACTTAAATTGGATGAATCAAATCTTTGAAGTGGTTGATAAAAAGCAGAGGTTGAGGAAAATATACCGGGAAGTGTGGACTTCTAATAGCAATTAAGCCTTGAGGAAATTAAAAATAAAAGAATAAAGTGAAGAAAACACATCTTGCAAAATGATTACAAAAACCCAAGCCTTTGAGTCACTGGTCCGTAGGGGTATCTTGAAACCCGGTAACTTGAGTCTACCAGCTCGGGATTATCGACCAAACTCGCTACACGAATGCAAAAAGGGTAAAAGTGTCAAAAAGCAAATGTGTTGAATCACGGAAGAAAAAAAAAATACTCAAGGCCCAAAGCTAAAAGAATGATCCATGCCATGGTTGATCCGAATGATACTTCACCACCAGAGGAGGCGTGCAAAATAATTCAAGTGATAAACATGTGTAGAAGGGTTAGATTTATATAATGAGCATACAAAAATTCTTAGTGAAATGTTTAAGGTGGAGGTAGGGAAATTGAGAACTATTAATGGAACGTTGATTTAGGATTTTGTGGGTATATCCGCTGAAAACCCTCAGGAGACAACACTCCTCCTCCTAGGAAACTTGGAGGTTTAAAGGCTTGTTGCACATGCTAAGTGCAACTGTGATTCCTACGAAAGTGAGTTAGGATTTTCCTGTTTTTATTTGTCGTATCTTCTGTTTTGCTAGGGACTAGCAAAATCTAGGTGCGGGGGTATTTCATGCATTGCATACATTGCATCATATGTCTTTCATTTAGATTACTTTTACATCAATAAATGCTACTAAGGTATGTGTTTAGTCTTATTTACATATTACAGGGACTTGAATGCAATTTACCTACATCCCGAGCATAAACGCATGCAAAAGACTCATTACCATCATAAAGACCAAGTTCAAGATTATCGGGTTACGAATGGAAATGCATCCCAAGCATAAAAGCATTCAAGTCCTAATTGCAAAAAGAACAAGGACTTAAGCACAAAAGTAGTCGGGGACTTAACTGCAAAAAGTCAAGGACCTAATTGCAAATCACGAGTAGCTTTTATTCTTTTGGAGAAAATATATAGAAAAATCAATGTATATCTCCAAATATGTGAAGGAATTAATCCGGAGCTCAAGAGAATGGAAAGAATCAATCCAGACGCGTAAAGGAGAATCAAATCATACCATAAACATTCAACCAAAATCTGGACCGAATCAGAGCAAGATGTGCGGCGATTCCGCCGCAGATCACACACACCATGCGGCGATTCCGCCGCCCCTTAGTCGATCCGTGTGCTCCAATTTCGTCCAGTCGTGTATGGACATGTGTACTTTCCAATATTATACCTAGATCCCTTGTAGCAACTATAAATAGACCCGAGAACGATGTTAGAAGGGTCCTTAGTCTTTAGTTGTAGTTTTTATTCTTAATTTTAGTTTTGTATTCTTCCTTTCATTAATAAAATTCTGTCTTTTATTTCTTACTTTTAGTTTTCTTTGTAATGTCTCAAGGACCCCTTCTTCCTCCTTCTATGAGTTTCTAACTCCTTCCAAAGGGTGGGGGTGACGGATTTAGGGTGATGAGAAGAGAATAAAGTTATTATTTTAATTTCGTATTAGTATGTTTTGATTACTTGAGTTTATGTTAAATCATTTATCATGTAATGCTTTATAACTAATGTGATTTATTATAAGTTTCAGAATTCTCTAATCTAAATCCTAAATCTAAACCTCCACCCGACGGAATTCACATCTTTGTTTGTGCTTTAGTTTTAATTGTTGTTGTTTCTTGCTTTAAATAACTAAAACCCAAAAATCTCAAAACTAAATTTATTCTTCTCCCTCTTCCTTTCCCTTAATCGAAATCACACTAATAACAGAATCTCTCCCTCCTTGTGTTCGACCCGTATTTGCCACGTCTTCATTGACACCGTGCACTTGCGGTATAAATTTAATTCTCATCAGGATGCACCGACCGAATTCCCGTTACACGAGTGGTAGGGATTCCCTATGTGGAGAATTGGGGAAAGGTGTACGTGATGGTGTAAGTCCTCATAGGCAATGATGCACAAAACCTGACCCTGGGAGAATGAAACTCCAACTAGTAAGAAAAAGAAAAGAAAAAAAGTAACAAAGAAACAAATAAAATGGTAATGCAAATAAGAACCTTAATGGACTTTACACTTTGTATCACTTCAGGATGTGGAGGTTGTCCATGTGTTTCACTTAAGTCCTTATTTAACTTGCACGAATGGTTCATTAGGCTAGGTGTGTGGACTAATACCTATATAGAGTCGGCATGTAGGATTACCGCGTCCAATGATCGATAAAAATGAGTCCTTCGAGTCAAGCTTCTAGATTGAATAATGCATCTATGTTCGGATTTTGTGGGCATATCCGCTGAAAACCCTCAAGAGACAACACTCCTCCTCCTTGGGGACAAGGAGGTTTAACGGCTTGTTGCACATGCTAAGTGCAATCGTGATTCCTACAACGTGAGTTAGGATTTCTCTATTTTACGTATGCTTTTTCCTTTCTTTCATTTTTCTCTTTCTTTGTTTTGCTCGGGACTAGCAAAAGTTAGGTGTGGGGGTATTTGATTGACATCATATCATGCACATATTTGTATCTTATATCCTTAATTTTTAGCCCAAACAATTCTATGTAACGAGTTTATGTTTAAGTTTCAGGAATAAATAGGTTTGAGAAGAAGAGATTCAAAAAGGACTCAAAAGCAAGGAAAAATGACTAAGTTGCAAGACTTATGGACCGAGGTGCAAGAGAGAATGACCCGGATGTAAAACTAAACAGACTAATGAGGAAATCAAGAAGCTCCACACCATTACGAGGAGTATTTTGGCAATTAGATTCAAATCCAAACATCAACAACCAAATCGGGTTCATCAAACATCAAGAAATCAAGCCAGAAACGAATCACCGAAATCCAGACTCAATCCAAGCAATCTGGACCGCCAATTGGCGGTCCAAATTGGTCCAAATGTTCCATGGTTGAGTCGGGTCATGTATTATGTTGTGTTATGTCCATTTATAGTATGCTTTTAGTCTCATATCGGGGGATTGTCCCCGATTATCTTTTTCTAGCACTATAAATAGAATTCTTCACTCTCCTTTGTATTCACCCATTGCTTGGTGGCATTCTCTCTACTTGGAGTAAAAGCCTTGAAGCAAAAACTCACGGTGGAGAAGAATATCACTTGCAATGTGAGTCATGTTAATAAAATAATTTTTCTTAGTTTCTTTTAATATTGTTATGTCTTTTAATTCTTGCATGTTACTTTAGTTTAATTTCCTTTCATTGACCTTGTTTAATATTTCTTGTTTGCTTAGTTTAATTACCTTTCATTAGAATGTTTCATTTTGTTAATGTAGTTTGTAGTGTAATTATTAGTGAGTAGTTTCACCCCCTTTGGGGATGGAGTAGATGTCTATACATGTTATGTAGATGGAATGAATGCTAAATATTGTTGTTTGCGAGAAATGTTAGTGTGCTTGTTTGAATTAATAAGAACTATTACTAGATGATTTCTGTCATAATGTTTAAGTACATTCCATGCTTGTTTATGTTCTTAATAACAAACTTGCCATGCTCGTATTAATCACCTAGGGTAGTGCTTTGAAAACAAAATTTCTCTTAATCATAATTGAGTGATGATATTAGTGGGCTCCTTAATAAAACAAAATTATAACGTGCACAATGTAACTTGAGTTAAGTAACATAGTTATAATTAACTTAAAAAGATCAAGAAATGAACATAATACAAAGGTGACACATTTCTACTTTGTATATATTCTTAATATCATGTGACAAGGGACGGACACAAATGATGCACCTACATCACTAAATGAATCGTGTTTGGTTTGAATGGAACAAGACATCTATGCTAATTAGGTAACTATAATGTGTAGCTAGATACCGCTTATAGTTTGAGATATTGAGTGTTCAATATCGCTGTCAATTTAGCTTAGATCCTCTTATAGGTCACACCACAAAACTGGGAAACAATAAGCTTGATTTTGAGTTCATATGATGTGTAGGGTTTTATGAGAAAAGTGACACATGTGGTGAATCAATAAAATCAATATGTTATGAGAATTGACATAATTAGAATTATGAATAAATTCATATAAGATGTATATATTATGGGGTGTAATAGTTTAACATTACATAGAATAATATATTACATGAGATATGAATTTGCTAAAACCCCAAAAGATCAAATTTGTAGGAAGTAAATCCAAAATTTGATAAAGGCAAAAATCAGACGAAATGGTCGAACATTGTTCGGAGACCAATCCACCGAAAATCCACAGAAGTTGTTGAGCGTGTGAACGGTCGACCGGAAGTATAAGTTGGGTCGACCGAAAACTTCCAGTATCTTCTGCGAGCTCATTTTGGTAGTGACCGGTCGACCGGTGTAGGGTCGCAGTTCGACCGAAAACTTCCAGGAGATTTCTCGTATTGACCTTGGTAGTGATCGGTCGACCGACTAGAAACTCCGTCCAACCGGATATTCCAGTAGCCGATTCTTGCATTTAATTGGTCGACTGCCAGGCTCCAAGGTGCAACCAAAATCGAATGAACTATCAATCGGTCGACCGGTTGATTAGTTTCGGTCGACCGGTTAGCACAATTTCTGCCGGAATTATTAAGAGAATAATTAGACCATGGGCTGGATTAATTCCAGATTTGGTCAAACGTATTTGAGGGTGATTATGTTGCAAATTGTGATTGGTTTAAGGGAGAAAAAATAAGAGATCATGGCTAGAGAATAGTTCTTGATGTGGGTGATTTGGGAGGCTATAAATAAGGCTTCTCACCCTACTTGTTAAAACACACAATTAGTATTATTACAAATTCTCTCTCCCTAATCTCTCCACTAATCACCACAAAATTCTCTTAATCAATTGGAGCTTTTGGAGATAAAATCTCGTGGAACTTTAAAGGGATTATTAGCTAGATTCTAAGCTTAATTAGATATTGATTGGCTAGCTCATTTTTTTCCTAATCTTGTTTAGAGTTTGGTGAACACTTGGAGACAATTCGATGGGCAAGGGAACTTCGGATCTTCGAAAATGTTTTAGAGAACCTTTGGGTATGATCCTCTCTTGTTTGTTTATTTCAATATATGTAGGTTTGCTTGATATTAGAATAAATATAAAATAATGAACATAAAATTGCTGAAAATATGAAATCGATCGTGTATACTTGTATAATTGTTTTTAAATATACACATACATAGGGACACGAAATCGAACAACGTCTTCATTTATTTGTTTTAGATTTAATACATGAACGTTAATATGATATACTAACAAATGTTTATATGTTATTCACTAGATCGTTTTGATATAGGGAATTGTGTGAACACTTGGCACTACTGCATCGAAAAGATCAGTGGTTTTTTGAGAGATTACCGATACTACATGCTTTTCAAGACCAATGAAGTGCATGTTGCATATTTGACCGCGATAGGTGATCCACGGGTTCATCCTGGTCAATTCATCATTCAGTGTGATGAATGGAGCACTGAAAATGCGGATGTATTAATATTTTTGGTCTTTAAACATTTGATTTTGTACTTTTAATATCACATCTTAACCTTAAACTATCTTCATTAATTGTAGAAAAACACCTTAACGAACAGTATCGATCACGATCGCAAGAAGATGAACCACAAGACGAGATCAAAAACCTTTGCGAACAAGACAAAAACTTCAATAAACTTCGAGTTATAACTTTTTCATATATATATGTACATCTTATGACTTGATTTATTTATAACATGATCTACACATTATAATTTAGCGTCGTGTGAATGGATGTGATTGTATGTGAATGAATGTGTTTCGAATAAATATCAGTGTTAGATTATTTTCACAGGATTTCTAAACCCGATATTGGTTAAACGTGAATGTGATAACTAGATTTTTTTGTAGCAGGCCATATTATTGCTGACGGAAATTCCATCGGCAATTGATTCTTGTGTCGTCTATGGCCGACGGAATTCTCGTCGGCACTGATCCTGCCGACGGGACAATTACTAGCGGAACAATGCTGATAGAAAATCCGTCAACATGTACCATTGTTGACGAAACTGTCTGTTGGCAAAAACCATTTCTGTAGTAGTGTCCGTTCGTTTTCGAGTCATTTTCACTTTTATGTTTGTGTTTAACTTCTATATGCATCCATGGGTTTTTATTGGCTTGTATCATCTTGTTTAGCTTTCGGTTTTCTCTTCCAACTTAGTCAGAATCGAAGACAAATCCAACCCTTGACGGTGCAAAAACGCAAGCTTTTGATTGAGTAATAGAAACACACAAGAACGCTGGAAAGAACAAGTTTTTCCACAACACCATTTCCCATGTATTGTTGTGTAGTTGTCGATTAGACTTGGGTAACGGGCCGACCCGACTTGTTTATCGTGTCGGGCCAGCCCTGCAGGCTCGTTACATGTTATCGTGTCGGGCCCAGGGCCCGACACGATTACCATACCTTAGGCTAGGCCCAGCACGTCGGAATCATGTCAGGCCGACACAACTCGATACCCAAGTCTATTGTCAATGCAACCACACATATTTTGTTTGGGTGCATGTCTTGTGTTTGGGGAGTTATATGCAAAATTTGCAAACATCTTGAGGCGTGAAACGCGTGACGCATAGGTATCCAAACGTATCCTAAGTAAATGTCATTATATGTGACTCCAAACATTTCCAAAAACGATAATCATAGCATATTGTAGCAAGAAAATGCGAACTTGTAAATGCCCTAGACATTTTAACATTCAATTGTTAAAAGTATTGCTGTAAACGACTAGGATCCGAGGTGGGTGAGGCCAATTCAGATCCTATTCATCCACTCATTAAAATCCATTATCATAGAAGATCAACACTAGTTTCTTCATGACCTTTGCCTTGGAACTCTGGAAAAGTCAGTCCTCCTAACAAATTCGTTCAGTCCCCTCAACGTTCTTTTTAGAAGCTCATCAGATGTGTCGCCAATAAAAGGTGAATAAGTTCCATATTACTCAAAAACCTTGACAAAAGTATGTTAAGTTTTTTAAACAAAAACAAGCTCATCAAAACCCCACAACGAACCGGAGTCTGGTCCGGGAAATTTTAAAATCCAATATGTGCACACGAGTCTTGTCTAGGTGTAGACCCGTATACACGCCTAGTCAAAGTAGGTTATCCTTACTAAACCACGAATAGTAGTCAACCAAGACCAAGAACGTATAAGGTCATCACTAACCATGATCTGGACGACCTGGTTATCAACTTTCTCTCTCTTCAAAATCAGTTTTCTCTATCTTCCACATCAGCTTTCTCTTTACTCAACCAACTTTCTTCTCTTTCCTACACTATTCATTTCTTAACCACAACCCAACACAACTCACAACAACATATCTCTCTCATCCACATCATTTCGGTTCCATCTTAGTAAAAATTTAAAAAAAATCTAAAAAATCAAAACAATTATAAAAGTATTTTCAAAAAAAATTAAAAAAACTCAAACAAAAAATTTAAAAAATCAAACCAAAAAAAACCAAAAAATTAATTTTTTATTCGGACGACCTCGGCGAAGATGACCAGTCATCTCCGCATGACCGGGTCGTCTGGATGTTTTTCCCCGGTAAGGGGTGCTGTAACATCCCGAAACAGCGGAAATTTAAAAATTATAATCAAGGCAATAGAACTCAATAATCAAAGACGGGACTGTTACTTCTCATAAAACATATAAGCGGTGCACCATATTACATCAGAGTTTGTCAAAACGGTACATGATTATAACAGAACAACAAAAGGAAGATAAACGTAATCATGTCGACCTCAATGGTCCGAATAGAGGATCCGATTCCAAGATACGCGCGTCCGCTGATCACCACCCAACTGGACCTACTGTGGTACTGAAAAAGATGCAACAACAATGCCTGAGTTTCCATAAGGAAACCATGTATGCCAAGCTCACCAATATGCATGCAGTAGTACAAATGAACATATCATACTAGTAGCATGTCATCAACAGTAAGGAAAACAGTTCTCCTGAAGGTTAACACGGGACATCAGTCCGACAATCATCATCGGGTCTCCCGAGGAGACCTACCGTATGCACATACGGTCTAACGGAACAAGACGTGATACTCCCCACACGCGGCTACACTAATCATGGGGTTCGGCAGGGAGCATCCGCCAATTCCGCGCCTTAAGAAATAGATCTGTAACTTCGTGGTCGAAACCACACCAACGGAGTCGTCGCTCGGTCGGTCCATCAATCATCATCTCAGTAGGTTCCCATCTGCGGAACATAGCTGGAACATCATCATCGACCCATCAATCATCATCGTCGGAACAACATCAGCGGCGTCACCGGCGCTGCAACGGTGGTCCATCAATACATCCGGCACATTATCGGACGGGTCCAGACCGAAGTCTGCCAGGTCATCAAGCTCCACGAGCCGCAAACACCAACTGCGCCGCTATAAAAGCAGGGCAGCGACCTCTGTAGCCCCATGGGTCGTCCAATTACGTGCCCGCACAATCATCATACATTGGGATCCTCGATCCCTCATGCCTGCTACTCTACAATGAGTCCAATCAATCTATCATATTAGTCACGATCCATACATGGAGGTGACGCGTCCCGAACACCCACACTCTTCCACACAGTGGTCCCAGGATATGCACGCGTAACGCGCCCACCGTCACCTCCCAACTCACGCATAAGGTGAGGACACGGGTTTCCGTGGACAGAGTTGGCATTCAAAAAGAGAACCAGGAATTCAGTCCTGTGCAAAAACGGTCGACCGAAAGTGTCATCTCGGTCGACCGTTTCCTCAAGGGAATAGGTCGACCGAAAGTCTGAAACGGTCGAACTATTTGTGCAAAACTTAAGTCCCAATGGTCTACCGAAAGTCTAAAACTGGTCGACCGAAACGAGGTCAAAATCCGTAGTCTGGTCAACATCAATTTAAAACTATCGGTCGACCGAAAACTAACAGGGCATCCTAGTATTTCTACGTCATATAACGGTCGACCGCAAACATGCATAAAAACCAGTACACTTAAGTTCCGGTCGACCGAAACACAACAGACAGACACAATACACTACATTCGGTCGACCGCCCGAAGGGCCTGGTCGACCGTTGGTCGTCTTCAACCTCACGTCAGCTGAGGTTTTTCACCAAAACTCTTCGTTGGAGAGGTCTCCGACCTCCCCCAATCGACCAATACAACCCTCCCACGAGGGTTAACAACAAAAACACACTAAGGAGCGGCATACCTCTCAAACGCAACGAATCCGCCAGAGCCTCGCTCGCGCCTCCGTTGCCTCTTCGACAGCAACCCCTTGCCTACACATCACGTCCTCTCCTCCGCGACTCCAAGCTCAACACCGCACGCCAGAGCAGCCGCAGCGTCCTCTGGTTGAATGAAGAGAAGAGAGAAGAAAATGAGAGAGAGATGGATGTATGCAATGGAAGAAGAGGAAGGAAAGAGGGACGGATTTTGGTTATAAACCCAAAACCAACCCCCAACAGCAACCTCCTCCCTCAACACCACCCTACAGCCCCCAACCCATCACCTTCCTTTCCCTTCCCCGTGCAACTCACTGTTCATCACCCCTTCCCCATGCAAACCACTTCTTAACCACCCATTAACCCCTAATCGGGTTTAGGGTTGTAACATGTGCTCTAAGCTACACTATCAAACCCTCAGTTAAAATAGATCTTCCAACAGAATTTTCACGCGAATTCAACCCAATATTTTTTTGGATAAGCATATAATTTAATTATAAATATGCCTGCAAACCACAACCTAATTCTCAAAAGTCATACAATTCGTCACTGATTCCTCTAAAAATATTACCGCAAACACATATTGTTAGGATTAATTTGGAGGCTACAGCTACGAGTGTTACGAATACAATCAATTAATAACTTTATAAAGAATGTAATCGGAATAAAGAAAAGGCAATCTTGATGAGAATTCGCATGTGTACGTATAGAAGAGGTAGCTAGTCTATCGTTTTTGGAAGTGTGTGGCACAAAGGACACCGGGTTTATGTTTACGCCTCTCTATTGATGAGTCAATCTCTTGTTAAAATTCTATTTTCTCCTAATAACCAGTGTAGATCTTCACGTTTGGTGGGAATAGGGACTTCCATACTTGTGACATGTATAGGTATCTCTTTCTCAAAAGACATGTATAGGTATCTTAGCCTGCCGCCAGTCAAGACAGAATAAATACATTTAACCATAAACTTATCTTTCTTTTGAACGATCCAAGTCAGTTTTCTTTTCGTAATGTCTAACCTCCGTCGATGGAGCGTTGAAGTTGACGAATCTGGTAGATTTGCCAATTAGTTCTCGATTGATCATTAAGATTTTTTTTCTTGATTGAAATTGATGACTACCCTAACATAAATCAAGATAGATTACTATTTCCGTGCGCCACATTCCTTGTCATTACTGAGATCATAGAATGATGGAACCGTATGTGTGTGTCACCATATCATCGAAATCATTAAAAAAAATCCCGAGATATGGTTACAGTTTTAAATATATGACCATCTTTCATTAGTAGAACGGTAGGGTGACTTGACAAACGCGTTTTATTTTGGACTCGTGATATCGGTTGCTTTGCACCAATCAATGTGGTCATTTATGAACTAATTAAGACATCACTACATAAATCCTATTTTAAAGATAAAGTAGAGTATGATTTGCAAATTTGATGGTCGGCGTAGAACATTCTTTGTGTTTAATTTAAGAGTTTGATTGATTGGTACTTAGTCATGGAATTATAGGTCCATCAATTTTCTGAAATTTGAAGTAGAAGCGGGAGAAGTCGTTATATGTGCAATTTTATAGAGGTGTAGAATTCTTAGAATTGGATTTTACAGGATTTTATTTAGTTTTCATGCAAATTAGAACTAATTATAAAATATCAATTCCCCAACTCTTTGATATTTTTATGCAAACCAATCAAACTTTTAGGGAACTCAATATTTCTTGAATTCAAATATATTTTGTTTATCAAAAACATAATTGTCTATGTTCTGAACAAAAGTTTTGTTTTGTTTAATTCAAATAATTTTTTGAAAATAATTATTTTTCCTGTTTGAATAAAGGAGGGGAAAATCACTTTTGTCTCGTTTATTATTCAAGAATGGAGAAAAGAACAGCAAATTCCAATCAATCCAGCAAAACAAACTTGATGTTTCAGTTCCCTTGTTTTACTGGGGCCATCTTGAAAAGGACATGGTCTATCTTATCTTACTGTCGAACAAAAATTTGAAGCTTGCATTTTCTCACTCCTGCCTTTCTCTCTCTCTCCCCTTTTGTTTTAGTTCGGGTTGATAGAAGCTGCTTAAAAAACACAAGTAGAAAAGGTTGGGTTGTTCGAACTTTCTTTCCAATAAATTTATTGACAATTCTACGAGTACATAACTTTGCTACCCACCGTTTCATATTACGTTATTTACATTCTCGTCGTCCTAAAATTACTTAAATTGTCCGTCTACTTACTATTTTGTCCTTTATAATTCGTTTAATACATATTTCGTCACGTCTCTTAAACTAAAGATTATGTCTACGGTTTCCTCAATTTACCAGTATCAACACCACGAAAATGTCTGACGAAACGTCTGGATACGGTGAAGTAATTCTAGCAAAAAAACATTCTGGGCGTCTGGGTAAGTTGTTGCCCCCATGGTGGCGGCTTACGCAGATGTTGTCCCCTTGGAAGACGCGCCTCTCCCATGGTGGAGGCAGTTTTTTTTAATGTTGTGTTATTTTAAACTATTTCAGGTTCTGTTGCAAGATATCGGTGGTGATGGAGTGAATTAAAGTGAGTTTTTTGTAAGTACACAAGTATTTCCAACAATCGATGAAGCGAATAAATGGGCAAAACAAGTTGCCATCGGAGCCGGATTTTTTTGGTAATATTATCATATAAATCACATGCAGATAATCAGAGAGATTGTTATCTAAGAAGCGATCGTAGAAATGAAATGAGTTCTCGGGATATGGATATTGCAGTACGGAAGAACACGAAAAGAAAGGGTTGCGGTTGTCGTTTCTTGATAAAGGTGGTCGAACGACGGGACCGTGATGGATGGGTCGTAGTTTCTAATAATACTCATGGTCAGCACAACCACCGACTTGCAGTTTATCCAGAGGGACACCGACAGATCAGTGATCTTAGTCCTGAAGCTAATAAAATTGTTCAAGATATGACCGAGACACAAGTGAAACTACGTAACATCTTGTTGACGGTAAAGGAGAAATTCCCGGAGGATAATCTCAACCAAAGACACTTTTATAACTTCAGGGAGTACATGAGGACGACGAAATCTGAAGACAAGAATCCCGTTTAGCAGTATCTGCACCAGGCAGTGCAGTATCAATACTTATATTGGATTAAGGTGGACGAAGAAACTAATGTCGTCACTCACGTATTTTTGGCACATCCGACGTCACTTCGGTTGTTGCGCACATACCATTTCGTAATTTGCATGAATTCGACGTACAAAATGAAGAAGTACATGATGTCTTTGTTCGAGATGTTCGAGTGACACTTGTTGGCTTTTTGACCTTAATCTATATTTTGATGATTTAATCAACCTAATCTTAATTGTGATCAATGTAGAGTAGCACTCATATTACATTGCATATATATTACTTTGTGCTAACTTCTACAGGTGATCAAGACTCAAGGAAGAAAAGAAATCAAGTCAAGACATGTAATCAAGCTCATTTGAAGACATGTAATTTGCATTTCTTTGTGTCTTAGGAACATTGTGTAAATTGAGCATACTTGAGCTAAAATCAACTCAAACACACACTAGGTTCCTTATAGAAGTCACACACAAAACTTCATATAATTTGGACTTCAAAAGATCATCCAAAATTGGACCGGAAAACACCAAACCTTAACCTGAACTGCCTGCCCACATTCGGTCGACCGAAACAGACCGTTCGGTCGACCAAGTGATCATATATCTTGTTAGTGTTTTACTGCCCTAGTTCGGTCGACCGTCCGGACCTTTTCGGTCGACCGAGTAACAACAAATTTCTGAAAGTTTGTTTTGTCGTATATACCCAACGGTCGTATTCGTATTATTTCCAAATACCCCAAAAATAATGTTCCCTATCTGTCGACTAAGGACCTTGTTCGATCGATCAAACTTAGATGTCTTGACAAACCCGAACTGCCTGTTAGTTTTCGGTTGATCGAGGAACTTGTTTCGGTCGACCGAATATAATCATTGTTTGTTAAAGAAACGAGGGTTGTTCGCGGGTTTGAAGATTGTAAAGACGTTCTCTCCCGGCTCGGAACGGGAAGTGGTTAGTGAAGTCGTGAGCGGAGCTTGGTGATCCGAACGGAGCTTGTAAGAGAGGACTAGGACGCGGGTGGGGTGCCAAACCTCTGTAAAATCCTCTGTCTCCAATGTGGTTTGCATTTTCCATTCCTTTACTTGCTTGTTTAGTTTTAAATTCCGCTACATATCTTTGATCGATTAAACAAGTAGGTAATTAGCTTAAAAGTGATTAGAATTAGAGACCCACATGATCCTACATTTGGTATCAGAGCCTTGTGAGCTAAATCGCATACTTAATCGTATTTTTAGCATGACTTCTACATCATCTTATCACATAGAACGATTATACACAACTACACCTCCTTTGCTAAATGGGTCAAACTATGATTATTAGAATAATATTATGAAAATATTCCTAATATCTAATGACCTCAAGTATTAGATGTTTCTTCAAATGAAGATGAATTAGATTCACTTACTATGCCCAAAATGAAAGAAATTGAAATGAACTCAAAAATCATGAACATTCTTTATTGTGGCCTTAATGAGGGTGAATACAATAGAATTAGGGGTTGTGAAAGTGCATATGAAATATGACATAGATTGCAAATGCATCATGAAGGGGATAACAAAACTAAGGAAATCCGCATTAGTCTCCTCATGCATAAAAATGAGATTTTTTCTAAACAAATCAATGAAAACATAAGCGAAATGAACACCCGCTTTACCGATATTACTAACTCTCTTTTGGTTCTTGGAAGAAAATTAAATTAAGGAGAGATGACAAGGAAATTCCTCCGGTCTCTAAGCAACGATTGGGAAGATAAGGTGGTCGCAATTTAAGAAGCACACGACCTTTCCCAACTCAAGATGGAGGAGTTAATTGGAAATCTCATGGCTTATGAGCTCCAAATTAACCATCAAAAGGAGAATGAAGCTTCAAAGAAAAAACCCTTCTTGTCATTACATGTAAATATTGAGGAACCAAGGATGAGTGTAGAAAGTGAGGACATTGAAGTCCTAGCTAAAGACTTCTTCAAATACCTCAAGAAGGATAAAGAAGAAAAGAATGAAAAAAGTGGTAGAAGAAGTGAAATGAGAGAAAAGAAGAAGGATAGTGAAAATGAGAGAAAAGAGAAGGAGAAGAAAAATGAGAGGAGTAATAGAAAAGAGAAAAGGTTGGAAGCTCACAATGCTATTTGGGACGATGCATCATCATCATCTTCATCCCAATCAACCGCACCTTCATCAACAAAGGAATATGCACATATGTGTTTCATGGCAATTCAAGATGAAGGAAGTGAGGTATCCTCTAACTCTTGTTCTATTATATGATGCTCAACTAAGTCTTATTATAGTGATAGCTCACATTCTAGTGATAATGAAGAAACTTATACACATGATGAGCTTCAAAATGCATTTAATGACTTAGTTAAACAATATGACATCATTTGTGAAAAGAAGAAAAATGCTAGAAAGCAAATAAATGATCTCAAATGCCAAATTGAAATAATCATGAATGAGAAGAATGAGGTGCTTGCTAAACTTTAAACTAATGCGTCAACGCGTGAAAGTTTAAAAGCAACACCCATTGATAGTGAACAACTAGATCTTTAAGCTTGCAATGAACAATTAAGAAAAGATTTAGAAAAATTCACTTATGGAACCAAGATGCTTGACATGCTTTTAGGTAGTCAAAGACAATCACTAGATAAACATGGTTTAGGATACAATGCAAAATTGAAAAACCATGTATCTCATACTACACTAAATGGCAAGCATGTGTTCATTAATCATAACTCTTCAAGTGTGTGGGCTCCTAAAACCAAAATGGTTTGGATTTTCAAAGCTATCATTCAAGGACCCAAAGTTGTTTGGGTACCTAAATCTACACTTGTAGGTGTTTGAGGAGGAAATCGGTGGTACCCGGGCAAGGTTGAGAGTCAAATTCAATGCCGATTGCATCACCTAATGGAGATTGGAACCAATTCAAGCTTCAAAGTGGGTATAATTTCTTATCCTATAAATTTCTTGAATCAATTGGTTCTAGTCTAGGTTTTAATGTGCTTAATTGACATATTATATATTCATTCATAGCAAATCTTTAAATTTGAATCACATCCTTTGCCTAAGCGTCAAATTTATAAATGGATGTCAAAAAGGGGGAAATGAATACATCACATACTTAATTATAATATTTGCTTGATGTTAATAAAGAAAATTAAAATTGAACTTAATCGAAAAATCATATTCATATTGATAGGGGGAGTTTAATGAATATCATTTTCTTAGTGTAATGAAGTGCAAAATTTAGGGAGAGCAACTTCATTACAAGACATCCAAAATTCAATGCTTAAATCTTATAATTTTTGATGGATGTCAAAGGAGGAGAGATAATAAAGGGGTAACTTGAAATTTGATTATAATTGAACAAAAACTATGCACATCCATAGGGGGAGCATTTATATGCATAATTTACATCTAAAAACTTCAAATATTAAGATATAGGGTCATCATCAAAAAAAGGGAGATTGTTGGCATTTTGGCTTTAATCTATGTTTTGTTGATTTAATCAACCTAATCTTAATTGTGATTAATGTAGAGTAGCACTCATATTGCATTGCATATATATTGCTTTGTACTAACTTCTACAGGTGATCAAGACTCAAGGAAGAAAGGAAATCAAGTCAAGACATGTAATCAAACTCATTTGAAGACATGTAATTTGCATTTCTTTGTGTCTTAGGAACATTGTGTAAATTGAGCATACTTGAGCTAAAATGAACTCAAACACACACTAGGTCCCTTATAGAAGTCACACACAAAACTTCATATAATTTGGACTTCAAAAGATCACCCAAAACTGGACCGGAAAACACCAAACCTTAACCTGAACTACCTGCCCACATTCGGTCGACCGAAACAGATCGTTTAGTCGACCGAGTGATCATATATCCTGTTAGTGTTATACTGGCCTAGTTCGGTCGACCGTCCAGACCTTTTCGGTCGACCGAGTAACAACAAATTTCCGACTGTTTGTTTTGTCGTATATACCCAACAGTCGTATTCATATTATTTTCAAATACCCCAAAAATAATTTTCCCTATCTGTCGACCAAGGACCTTGTTCGGTCGATCGAACTTAGATGTCTTGACAAACTCAAACTGCCTGTTAATTTTCGGTCGACCGAGGAACTTATTTCGGTCGACCGAATATGATTTTGTTTGTCAACCCCAAAAAGACTGTTGTGAATCGGTTGACCTAACCTATCTCGATGTTCGACCGATCACTTAAGTGTACCCTAGTCATAGCCTTTGGCGTTCGACCGTTCTCTAACCGGTCGACCGAACTGTAACCAAAATTACCAAATGGTCGACCATTCAGCCCGATCCGGTCGACCGAACGTACTCAGAATTGGGTCATGTTAGTTTCTATTTTGTGTATCTTACACAATCTTTACCCAATTCATCCCTAACGGCTATAACTCTTTAAGAGCTTATAAATAGAGTTGTAAAATACATTTTAACACAACTCTCCCACTACTATTTGTTCAATACATTAGAGAGAAAACTTCAAACACTCAAAAGCTCAAAACCTTCCACACTTAGTAATCAATTCCATATTCTACTCAAGTGTGCTCAATATTAGAGAGTGTTGTCACACTCATTGTTGTGCAAGGAAGTAAGGGTCTTGGTGAAAGCCCAAGACAAAAAGTATAGACTTTGGTGAGAGCCCGAAGTGTCCCTCTCAGATTGTGAGAGGAGGAGCGAAGCTCGGCGAGGGTTGTTCGCGATCTTGAAGATTGTAAAGGCGTTCTCTCCCGGCCCGGAACGGGGAGTGGTTAGTGACGTCGTGAGCGGAGCTCGGTGATCCGGGTGGGGTGCCGAACCTCTGTAAAATCCCCCGACTCCATTGTGGTTTGCATTTTCCATTCCTTTACTTGCTTGTTTAATTTAAATTCCACTGCATATCTTTAATCGTTAAACAAGTAGGTAATTAGGGTTTAAAGTGATTAGAATTAGAGACCCACACGATCCTACAACACCAACAAACATGAACTTCCTTGTCGGCTATGTGATTATGAAGGATGAGACTGAGTCTAGTTACCGGTAGGTGTTGGAGAAGTTGCGATATCTGTTATTGGATAATGTCAGTCCGACTGCAATATTAACAGACCGGGAGTTAGGGCTTATGCGACCAGTGAGAGAGTTTTTTCCTGAGTCTGCTTATTTACTTTGCACCTGACATATCAACAAAGACGCATACAATTACGCATACCACGCATTCGGCAAGAACAATAGTTTACAGAGAATTTGAAGTGTGGAAAGTGGAGGAAAGTCATGTTTTCTACTTCAGAAACCGAGTACGATAGAGTTGTCTATAATCTGAAAGATTCTTTTCATTCTTGGCCAGCTATCACAGAGTATCTGGAAGACACGTGGTTAGTGCATAAAGAAAAGTTTGTGTTGAATTGGACGAACAAAGACCTTCATTTCGGCAACACTACGACTGTAGGGTCGAAACTCATGCAGAGAGTCCGTCTACCATGATGAAGTCATGCAGAGAGTTGATCATTGCTCATTTAGGGAGTTAAAAACATTTCATTCGCTTAGAATTAGTTGAGGGATTCACAGTACCTCCTATAACGACCCTATGATTTCAAATGCAAGATGAGAGTGTTGGTGGATGGGAGGAGGAGTACGAAAGTAGGAGAGCGTATTAGGACGGGTTACGTAGTACATTTTGATTGTAATTTGTAATGTATTTGTTAAATTACTGTATTTTTAATGTATGATCTATTTGCAATTAGATTGTGTATTTGTACTTATATCATGTTGTTTTTTATCAGATTTTAAATTTAAATTACATTACATATACCAAACATGTTTAAGATATGTTCCTGAGAAATAAATAATGAAAGTACAACAGATAAATAAATAGGGAGAAAATATGTTTATCAGAAATAAATAATAAGAGTACAACAGATAAACAAATATCAATACAAGTTCAACATATAATAAAATAAATAATGTACATACGGAGGAGAATGTGGGTTATCTTTATCTTCAAAATCAAATGATAAGGTCGTGGAAATTACTAAATATGCAAACAAAATTTGAATTTTTTTCATAAATGAGAAAATGATAATGAATTATTAACTAAAATTAATTACTAAAAAATATTAGAAAATATTGGAAAATGAAGACCGGAGGAGTCACGAAATCGATCGTCAACAGTTTGCTTGTAGCTTTAGGCTTTAGGTTTCACGCTTTAGCTCAAATTCGATCGTCATCACCAAAATCAAAGCAATTAAAGAAAGTATAGAAGATTTGGAGAGATTTGTGTGAATAAATGAGAGGGGTTGGAGGTTTATATAGGATAGATGGTGGTAATTTAGTAAATTTAAAAAAATTAAAAAAACACCAACGACTCTTAGAGCTGTTGGAACAATGTCGGCCCAGGCACGTCATGACTAGCCTAATGTGTCATGTCAGACATGGCACAACCTGATACCTAGGTCTATATACCCTTATATTAATATCTGAAAAATTGCATACATATCCAATAATTTTCTGTAATCGTATTTCGTGTAAAATTGAAATGTAGTTTGATGTATTTCCCCCAAGGAATAATTTTTCGACTTTACAATCAGTATAAAAGATACTAAATCTGAAGATATTGAAATGCATACCACATTAATTTAACCACGTTACTTTCTCAAAACGATTTGTCATTATATAAACAACCTAATAATGCATGTTCCAACACACTGATTGTAAGTTATTACCATGTTTCGCTTGCTGATTCAGCTCCAACTTAGCATTTCCTTTCTCCTGACTAAGTTGATATCTAGTATTGTATGTGTCTGGTTTAGGATTGAATCTCAACATCATGAACTACATGTTAGGATTTAATTAAATCCTCTCCCTCTCATTATTAACTTTTTCTTGCCAATATAATGGTTTCAAGGATAAAGTAGACTGCCTTTGTTAAGAGGGTACTTTAGTCATTTCATGGCAAAACACTTCTTTTTTATAGAAGGAAAAAAAGTTTGACCCTGAAAAATCACCTCTTTATTATATATATAAAAAATGTTTGCCCTTAAATGACTTAAGTACCCTCTTTACAAAAGGAAGTCCGCTTTATTTTTGAAACCATTATATATTTATTTTAAACACTTCTTTCAAAGATTGTGGCGCGATAAGATCGTAACACGTTTCAAAATTTTAACACCATGGAGTAAAATGAGGCTTTTGATGGTTAAGGTGGAGAACTTAGTAATGATCTATTTTTCAAAAGAAAATCGACTATTCCATTTTTCTTCTAAATTTCTAGCCCAACGGTCATTGTTTTTATGCATCGAAATTGACTTGTAACAAATTGGCGAGATATGTTTGATGTCTCTCTCTGAGTTGCTATCATGTCGGAAACGGGATAAAAAATTCCCAGAACGGGAGCCCTTTTCCGGTTGCCAAAGTTGACCTGTAATAAGTTGGTAAGAATGTGAGATCACTTGAGTTCATTCATGTCCATTTGAAACGACAGGATTTTGGTTTAAACTTTAAATTATGGTTCGTTTCTGTTAACCTTCTATGATCGTTCCCTTGCAATCCTTCTAACAAATCTTAGCCTGAAAAGCGTCATTTGTATGCACTTTAAAACGGAAAAGATTCCTTGCTTCGGTAATTTCCTTATCAAATAAATTATTATTTATAGATTTGTGTTATTGAACTAAAAATAAGTAACTACCATGAGAAAGACGAAACCAAAGAAGGAAAGGGATAGCATGTAGATTTTTTTTTTTACAATATTTGAACGTCAACTCGCTGTCATGTCACGTGACTCTTCAAGTCATAAAATAGGCATTCAACGCAACATGCAAGAGGGAATATGTATATTATATATTGATGATGTAAATAGTATAAATACAACAAGATAGTGGTCCAAATTTTATAAAACTAATCACATATTCAAATGGCATGTTCTTGTCTAACGAAAACAAACGCGCAATGTACAATATACTGCCCCAGTAAAAACCTTGTCATGTTCTTAAAATAGAACATTACATAACAATAAGCGATAAGATATATATTTCAATCAGAACTCAGACGTCATTTAAGATAGCAGGAAGAGTAAAATCAAACAACATCGACTTCCTCAGAAAAGCATGCATTTCCCCTTGGTGATTTTGGAACTTGTAGTTGGAAATCATATATTCATGTCTGTCTTATTCTCTTCTACAATCACGGCAGCAGGTTAAAATGTTACATAGACACAAAATGATCACAAGGTTCAAATGCATGGCACATCCACATAAACAATTAGCTAGAAATGAAGATGCATGGAAAACAAATAACTTGTATTGATGATTACTCCACCTTCTTGATGTCATCCTCAGGATCACGTAGTGTCCCACAAATCCAGTCCATGAATACGGTATAATGACCGTAATTGTGACGATACGTTGTATGATGAATTGTGTGGTACCCAGCTCCCATGACACCCCATATCTTTCCATGGATGCAGTCGTGGATGTTTGCAGTCCATATGGCCTCTAGGAAGAGGAGAACCATGTGAGTCATGAACTGGGTAGGGACAATGAAAAGTGCGATCACATGAGGAACAGCCTGAAGAATCCCGTCCAACGGATGAAATGCCAATCCTGAGAGGAAACAGAACATGAATTAATAGTAAATTATAGATGAGCATGCATGGTGTAACCAGTTGCCAAAACAATCAAACAAAGTGAGTTAAAGATATCTACTCAATATCTCAATCATGGAGATATAATTACGCCAACCCAAACAGAGTGCATTATGCATATATTAACTTCCTCGACTTTGTAAATCGAGTTGTCTTTTTAATTAGAACTAGTTGGTCTTATTGCTTCTATTTTTGTCTAGGTGAATTTCTGTAACCATGCCTATAATGGCTATTGTCTAAGTACCATGTCAAACATAAGAATATCAAAATATGGTAAAGATGTAGTTACAGGTGTAGACATTACAAATCAAGCATGGAAGTAATGAGGAAACCCAAGAATACAAAAAACTGAAAAAGGCTAAAAGAAAAAAAATCAAAACAAATTAGAAGTGTTTGCTGCCGACTAGGTATTCATATGTTTTGGAATTACAATTACAAACTCAATGCGAATACGCAATGACAATGGTCGAGGGTGGAAAGGTGCAAAATAGAGTGGAGGAAAAAAATTAAGAAACATTTTTGGCAGCTTATGAAAAATTGAGGCAATTGCATAACCATTTAGAACATGCAGAGTACTTTTGAAAGGGTGCATCATTTTGCAGATAGCTCCAACAAAATTAATATGACAATCAAATCATGACAGAAAATCTAAAAGAGTATAGTTAACTTCTTGGGAAAGAAAGATCTCTGAGCCTACAAAAGATACTAGAACAAGTCACAAGATGTTACTTTTGACAAGAAGTTTAGATTCATGTCCTTCACACAAGTAAGGAAATCATTTTTCAATCTTTATTTTGTTGACAGTTCTCTAAATTATGTCAAAAGATTTCCAATGACTTCTTAAGTTTTACTAGTTCTAGTCTTACGTACTTTCTGTTTTGTGATTTTCAACTTTGATTTGTTCCTTACGTCAGAAATGATTGTATCTTCACTGATATTATTTATGAATAAGATTGTATATTGAAAAATGCAGAGTGGAAGAAGCATTGAATGTATTGTCAAAAGCAGCTTACCTGCAAATGGAGAAAGTGTGTTCTGCTTGTTATATATGTGGTGCGTTGCGTGAAGATACTTGTACAGTGGTTTTATGTCATGCAATTCTCTATGCATCCAGTAAATTCCAAACTCACATATCACCAAATACGCAGCCACATAAGCAAAGTACAGTGGCAAACCAACTTCTGAAATACTAGAATAGCACAGGGTCCAACCCTTCTCGACAAAGTACTCTGAAAGTGTTGGAAGTGCACAATACCATGGCATAGCTTTCATTGCAACATATATTTGCAAAAGCATAGCTCTTCTAGAGGGTACAAAATCTGCAAAGAAAAAGAGTTTATACTTTGTAGAGAACCATCATAGCTGATGCCTGAATCTTTGACAGAACAATAATAACAAGAAAAACAATTCAACGATCTTCAAGATCTGTTTGCAAAGTTGATGGACAAGCTAGAGTAATAAATATCATGAGAAAAGAAATTAAAGGTGGTTAAGAGGAGAGGATTGTCAACTTTATGATGAAGATAGTTGTTAGTTGCCAAAAATATAGAGAATGGAGAGGACTCTAGCAAGAATGTCAAAACCAATTATGGATATAAGCCATATAATCTCATGCCATTGTGCAACTTACTTTAAATGGATTTACATAAACTTTAAGAATTTCTTATTAGTGTTTTATAATTTGAAATATTTGCAGAAAAGTAGTAATAATTTTTTAGGGATGATGAAATTATGCAGTACATCAAAATAAAAGCAATATAAGATTAATCACATTCCTCCTATTGAACTTCTGTAAGGGTATTCTGGTGTTTCAGTGGATCTCTAACAGCAAGAAATGCACTATTCCCTCACTAAGATGATCTTATATTGCGGAAAGGTAGATCCATCTCTACTTTTCTGCCAAATTTTGATATATCTACGCTAAATAACTGATAAGAATTGGAGTTGAGCTAAAATAATGTAAGAAGAGTCCAAGACACAACAGACGTTCGCAGACGATTACAATCACTAGGAAGCATGACTTCTGCTGTTATTAGTTTGGTGTATGTTGCATGTTGCAACAAATACAAACAAACAAAAACCGGTCTAGTTTTCTACAATCTATATCTATTTAAAGAGAAGCCTGACATGGATCTGTCTTTTCGTCAACGAAGGCGTGGAACGATGGAATAGGTAGTCATCCAAGCATAATCACATTAAATTTTTGTACTTCTTAGTTGAAGCAAAACTCCACATTGGCCAAGTGGCTATTGCATTTCTATCCACTATGAACTTGAAGGCATCTTGCTCAAGAAAATGTCAAAGACCACTACAACCAACACCATGTCGATACTTATTGGGAAACATGAACTTGCTGAAGTAATTAGATGCCCCTTCCAGACATACCCTAATTATCTACATTAAACATAGACAAAGACATTCTATTGTTTTTTCCTTTTTCTATTGTGCTCAAAGGAATTCTTCTCCTTTGACCCGAATTTCTCAAATTCCCGTTACAGCTAAAAGAAATACAGATTCTAGATTACTAATGAGCACAACCGTACAACACTATTCCACCAGATTTACACTATAATCAAGTACCTGTAAACTCATAGCATGTTCCTTTAACCCAACTTCCATCAAAGCCTTGGAAGGTTATACAAAAACAAAGCCTTTATCATAGGAAGGTTATACATTAAAAAAATGAATGGTTTTACAATTTTCGTCATTGGTTTCATAGGCAAACTAGTTTCTTTCATTTTCCTGCATTCCCTAGGCCCATAAAAATCCTACTAGAACCCAAAAAAACCCACCTATAAGAATACCTAAATAACCACAAGAACAAACTAAAAGTCAAAGACTGCATTCACAGAGTACCCCCCCCAGAGCCCAGGCTAATAAAACAGGGAACATTTTTCTCAACCGTAATTACGATCACGGGTAAGATCACTGCACCTCTCACTCTGGGAACTCTTCACTATGCTGGTTTTCACACTGGTTTCCACAGGCACCCTTTTACTAGATATCCCTCTCCAACTATTCCTTTCCAAGGAATCCTTTCTGGAGTTCCAAAACAAAGCCACAGAAGCTGGCTTTGATACCATCGATAGGACAACTCACCGAAAAAGTTTTTTTTATAAGCGGTAGGATTGCAGATCGATCCACGTCCCACCAACCCCAGGTGTTATGGGAGTGGCTATCGAACTTGCATCTCACCATGACCCAATAGGCACTAAACCAGTTATAGAAACATAATTAAGTCACACTGGCTCTGATACCACTGACAGAAGAATTCATCCCGAAAGCTAACTTCTTCCAAGTTAATAAATCTTACATCACCAAACATCACAATAACAAATATATATATAAAAAGAATCACAAGCAAAATGGGAAATGGGACCTTTGGGGATGTAAACGTTGGAGCGAAGGAAGTAGATGTAGACGGACCAGAGGAAGCCGGAGAGGAGGTAGATGAGGGTCCCACCGGAGTAGTTGCGGAGCCAGGAGCGGATCGGGCGGGGGAAGGCTCTCCAGAAGCCGCCGGGGAAGAGGGTCCCGAGGACAATGTCGTTGTACCAGTCGGACTCGTCGGTGAATCGGTGGAGGTACTCGAGGTCCGACGACGCCATCGCCGGTCCCTACGATTGGACTATAGGAGGACGAGGAGGGTTGGAAGAAGAGGTGGAGGTGGAGTTGGAGTTGGTTGGGTTTTTTTCTTTTTCTTCTTTTTTGGGTTTTTTTTTTTTTGACAGGTAGGATTGATTAGCAATGTTTTCCTGCGACTGGAGACATGTTCGGATTTATATGTTGTGGACAGGACAGGAATCGAACTTCGCATCAATGGTGTGGTGTAAAGGTGCAGGGTTAAATTAAGATATTTGTATAATTAATGATTATTAAGAATTATTAGTAACTTTTATTGTTATTTCGAAATTTGAAGTTATTGTAAATTCCAGGTAATGAACCTTTTACTGTTAAATGAGATATGAGAAAATTATTTTGATCTCCAAATATCTCCTCCCTCTCTCATTTTTCCTTGATCTCTTCCTCTCAAGATCCTCTCTTCCCACTAATTCCTCACATCTCCTCGTCAACTCACTAATCTCTCATATAGTAATAAATATGTCCAAATTAAAAATATATACTTCTATAATGCATTACGAGTTTTTTAAGATTAATTTCAAATTTTCTAAGTCGTTTATTATTCATGATAATTAATCAAAGTTACTAGCTTGTGAATTTTGTGACAGTTAACCTCATTCGGTCATTGTCAGTTGTCACATATGTGTATTCTCAAATGAGTTCCTTCTTCGATTAGGATTCGTGGCCTGAATGCCAATGGGAAGTTCGAATCTAAACCAAAATCTTACTTGAATACTTATGCCAAAACAGATAATAATAATAATAATTGTTTTTGATTTTCTTATAATTAATTCTACAATTTGTTATAACAAAGTTTAGGAGAGCATCTTAGCAAATAGAAGTAGATAAATCCTATTCATAAAACACCAAACGGACAACTTGTGTGAAACAAGTTGCCATAAATCGATGTGCTACAATCCAGCGGTTTATTTTCGGGGGACTACTTTGATTATTTTGTCTTTGTTCCATTTTTATGTGGCAGCCTTTGCTTCATTTCTTTTATTTCTTTTATGTATTTGTGTAGGAATTGGAATATTAGCACGTGCATGTTTACAAAAATCAGTTCACAGATAAAGATATCTTGGGAATGGAAGTACGAAATTGATCTCCTCGACACAGGCAAGATGTCAGAGTTAAACCCGATCTTTTTCTTTTTCTTTTTTTTTTTGCCCAAAAAATAAAAAGGCAAATCGCAGCACACGTTAATTATCAAGGAGATTAAAGTGCAAAACTACGCAAGATCATGAAGAACGCGTTCTGAAAGACATTAACGTGCCTAATGCAAGATTGGAACAAAGAAAAAGATAATGTGGATTTTGCATAGAAAATGGACAATAAAATATAGAAGTGTGGTTGATACTTGAAAGGTAGGGAGGGAGGGAGGGAGGGAACACTACTGTTCTGTAAAAATATAATTTTGTTACTAAAAATCCATGTTAATCAAAATTTCATTGACCATCAAACATGATCGCATCAAAGATATAATTTCAATGTTACTAAATCTAATTGTTACGTCCCCCATTTATAAAAAAATAAAAAATGAAAATTTGCTCTTTTTTGTGCAAATAATCGGCAATATCTGCATCTATTCGGATAACCATCCCAAAAGCAAGGGTTGGGTCCGAGTGACCTCCCGGTTATAGAACCTTAGTTCATAAATTGCAACACTAATGTAATAAATGATTTAGATAGTCATTGGACTCTCATACATAATTTCTTCATATGCAATTATGGGTCAATGATGCAAATATTAAGAGATCGTAATAGAATAACTATTAATATTGTCGCATTTCAATTATAAAATCACTTAGAAATACTTCAAATGCATTTTTGTCTTTAAATAAAATTTCATTTTCAATAATCAAATAATAAAAACTTTTTAATATAATTTTTAAATAGCAAAACTTTTTTAGAAAATTAGTTTGTAATCTCCCAACATAAGCTGATCGCTGAACGGTGCAAGACGTCACACTCATCTATGATCTACCGTTGATGATTTAAATTAAACTATTCCACTTATGAAAATCACATATTAGTCGAATTAACTCACACCTAACCTGTCGATGTTACTATTCGTCGTCCGAAAACTACTTAAATCGTCCCAATAATTACATTTTTGTCATTAACAAATCACTTAATACTCATTTCGTCCTGTGTCTTTAAATAAGATTTTTGACTCAGTTTTACTCACATTCCCAGTACGAACACCACGAAAATGTCTGACGAAGCGCCTGGATCCGGTGAGGTAACGGAGGTGGATTTTTTTCCGACTCGGCGTCTATCTAAGTTGGAGGCGTCTGGCACAGACGCCCTTTTTTTATTTAATTTTCTGTAATAATAAAAATTTCAGGTTCCATTGCAAGATTTTGGTGGTGATGGAGTAGATTACAGTGAGTTTTTTAATAGTAAACAAATATTTACAACAATCGAAGAAGTTTGTAAATGGGCGAAACAAGTTGTCATAGGAGCCGGATTTCTTTTGGTTATATCATCATACAAACCAAAAGCAGATAACCGGATGGATTGTTACATGAGATGTGATCGCAGACATGAAATGAGTTCTCGTGATACGAGTATTGCACTACGGAAGAACACTAAAAGAATAGGTTGCAGTTGTCGTTTTTTGGTAAAAGTAGTCGAGCGATGGGATCGTGATGGATGGGTCATTTTCTAATAGCACACATGGGCAGCACAACCACGCATTTGCAGTTTATTCAGAGGGTCATCGACAGGTCAGCAGACTTAGTGCTGGGTCCAAGCAAATTGTTCGTGATATGACTGAGGCACAAACAAGACCAACATTTTGTTGGCAGTAAAGGAGAAATTTTCGGATGATAATCCCAATCAGAGACACATTTATAATTTCAGAGAGTACGTGAGGAGGACGAAATCTGAAGACAAGAATCCCGCCCAGCAGTTTCTTAGTCAGGCAGTGCAGTATAAGTATTTGCATTGGATTGTGACAGATGAAGAAACCAATGTCCTCACTCACGCATTTTTGGCTCATCTGACTTCAGTTCAGTTGTTGTGTACATACCCATTCGTAATCTGCATGGATTCAACGTATAAGACGAACAAGTACAAGATACCTTTGTTTGAGATAATTGGGGTTACTCCAACAAACATGAATTTCCTCGTCGGATATGCAATTTTGAAGGATGAGACCGAGTCTAGTTACCGGTGGGTGTTGGAGAGGTTGCGAGATCTATTATTGAATACTGTTAGACCGACTGCAATAATAACGGACCGGGAATTGGGTCTGATGCGACTAGTGGCAGAGGTTTTTCCTGAGTCTGCTCATTTACTATGCACCAGGCATATCAACAAAGACATGTACAACTACGCATACCATGTTTTCGGCAATGACAAGCAGTCTGCAGAGATTTTCAGGCGTGGAAAGTGGAGTAAAGTTATGGTTTTAGATTCACAGACGAATTATGATAGAGCAGTCTGTAATCTGAAACATTCTTTCAAGTCTTGGCCAGTGCTCACGGAGTATGTGGAAGACACGTGGTTGGTGCATAAAGAAAAGTTTGTGTTGAATTGAACGAATAAAGTTTTTCATTTCGGCAACACTACGAACTGCAGGATGGAAAGTGCACATTTGGCTCTGAAAGAGTGGAACACTACATCGATTGCCGCTCTGGACACTCTTTTCGACAGCGTAAACTCGGCTATTGAAATTCAGCTGCCAAATATTCGGAACTTTCTTGAAGATTCGAGAAGTCGAAATTTGACAAACTACATAGGTTCTTTGTTTCAGCATATAAATGGTCGAGTTTCGCATCACTGCTTGTCATTATTGACTCAGGAGTTGAAGAGAATGCAAGACTTAAGCAATCAAGTTGAATATCGTTGCGGGTGTGCTTTTCTGATATCATGGGATTCATTGTACCTGTACCATGCACGAGTGTTTTGCCTCAAGTGATGGAATTTATTTAGAGCAGATTCATCCATTCTGGAAAACACTTGTCATTGGAGAATGCGTTCAGATATCAGAGTTTGTGGATCAGTCAGCACAAGACGTCGAGCATTTTCGGAAGCTCGTTGATGAGATTTCTTGGAGCGACCCTGCAGTAATTCGTAGTGCCTCTCATATTTTATACGAACAGTTATACCCCGATCAGTCGTACTATGGAGAACCCGCAGAAAATACTAATGTACGAGGTCGACCTAGGAGAAAATCGACACGTCGGGACCAAAGTGCCTTCGAGTATGCTGAGCAAGGTCGGTCTGCCAGTAGTGGGAGCAGGGGTCGTGGTTGGTCTTCCATTTCGTCTCGATCGTCCGTGAACACGGGCACATGATCTGGTATAACGATATGTTTGTTGTTATTTAATATATATCACTAATCTAGATAGGGTTGAATAGATTATCTCCTAATTTTGTTATTTTAATGAATTGTTAGACTGCCAGGAATCATTTTACCATTTCTGGAGAGGTGGGATGACGTAAGTGCTGATGGCAACTGTGGATTTCGCTGTGTTGCCGATGTCTTCCATGGTGGTCAAGACAACTGGTTGTACGTCTGTCGTGCAATTTCTAATGAGATAGGTGCACATCCTATTTATGAGAACGTCTATTTCGGCAATGTGGTACAGGCTCGTCAACGAATTGATTGGGGCAGGGGAGCTTGTGACGAGGATCATTATATGGAGGTTCAGGCCGACTTGTTCCCGATTGCTAATTTTTACAAGTGTACGGTCATGTATTTCTCAATAGGAATGGATGGTTCGTTGTTCCCGTGTCTTACTGTGCTACCTTGGGAGAGTCCGTCTGTCATGATGAGGCCAGTGAGAGAGTTGGTCATTGCTCATTTAGAGAGTTACAGACATTTTATTCATTTGTAATTAGCTGAGGGATTCACAGTACCTCCTATAGAGACCTTGTGGTATCAAATGCGAGATGAGAGTGTTGTTGGATGGGAGGACAAGTATGAAAGTAGGATAGAGTATTGCAACCGGTTACATAGTAAATTTTGAATGTAATTTGTAATGCATTTGTAATGTATAATATATCGTGTATTTGTACTTATATCGTGTATTTATACTTATATCGTGTTGTTCTTTTACCAAATTTTAAATTTAATTTAAGTTACTATGATATGCTCGTGAGAAATAAGTATTAAAAATACGATAGCTAAAGAAATAAGTAGAAGATATGTTCGTAAGAAATAAATAATAAGAGTACATAGATAAACATAAGCAAATACCAACAAATGTAGAAACAATTCAACATATAATAAAACGAAAGTAAGAGCAAGTCAACTACAACTCATCGTCTAAAATGTCCCCCAAACCGATTCTGCGAACGAAACGCTATGCCTGACGTCGTACATCGTCCCAATCGCAGACCGTACTGCATGCTCGGGCGTCATTATGTCAACCGGGATCACCTGAACATAACCTAACTGACGCAACACGCGATCAGGTAAATAAGGCTCTATGATATTCCTATAACGAATAACACCCATAAATGTAGTCCTCAGCAGAGTTACAGCAGGCTCAGGACCATACGACAACCACTCCACCTAAACGTTTATACGTTAATAATAATAAAGTTGAAATTTAAATAAATGTGAATGATATATACATTATATACCTGCGATGCGGTCATCTGATCTAGCCATCTACGAATAGAAAGGAGTCTTCCATCGCTCTTATCCTCGGCCCGGATAACCCACATACGCAAACGAGGATGACCACGCTCAATGATCTTCCGCTCCCGATGCAGGCGGAAAGCAGGAAAATACTCATATATCCAAGTCTACAGCAGTGTAAGACAACCAGTAATACCTGAACAATCAGCACGACTAGATATACCCAGTTGGCGATACAGATATGTCAACGTCGCCGACCCCCATGAGTAATGATCAATGGTATCTGGCTCCCTCGCCTCCAATAGGTCGGGTGGTCTGACTCTGCAACCGCTCTTGTCGACAAACAAGACGCGACCTAGCAGTAAGAACAGTCCGTGGTGGTCGCCCCCGTCTGCAACAGTCGTCCACAACGTCGATGCTAACACCACCGCCACTCCAAAATGAGTTATCCCACCCAAGACCCTCGAGGCTGACCCCCAGCAACTCTGATACAAAAAACTTCAGCTCAGACGTCGGCGCCTGTGCACTGACCTTATGACCATCAACAAGAATGTGCAGAATCTGGAAGACAACATCCAACATGATCGTCATCTCTCCGAACGGCAAATGGAAAGTGTTGGTGTCAGGCTGCCACCGCTCCACGAAAGTCGAAATCAACGGCATGTCAAGGCAGGAAAACATGTTGTACGGCAAGTGACCCAATCCACTATTACTAATGGTCGTCGTCATATCATCAGTCATCACTGAACGCCAAGCCTGCAATGTAATACATGCTCTGTGCCGATTATGGCACTTCAGAACCTTCCGATCCTCGCCCTCTCAGATGCGTCTAGCGATGTGGCCTCCGAAACTCGAAATTACGTTGCCATCTAGAGGACCATCGGGCATCATATCTGTCACGATCCAAGAATCGTCATCACCCATCTTCTTCTTCTGAGTTTAGGCGTCTACAGTGCACGAACTCGAATCACCGGTCACAAACCGGCCTCCTCGACCCTTCCTAACGACCCACTCAGCCAAAGTACTACAATGTCGCCCCCGTCCTCGTCCATACTGATGTATCGCCTCCTCCTGTGGCTCCAAGCCATACCGGCCCCCATCGTCACTCTCGTCGTGACTCATCAACTCATCTGAATCATCATCGTCGAAAGAATTTTCAGTTGTCTGACGATGACGTAAAAGATATCTCTCTCTCTCCTAACTGAAGCAGAAATACCCCGTCTACGTGGATGACGAGGACCTAACTCATCTGCTAAACTTCGTACCGCGCGTAAGAGAATTGATTTCCCTTTTCCTCCACGGTAACCTGATGACTATTAATTCAATTTTAAAAATGAAATTTTGTTATTGGATTTACTAAAATAATTAAACTAATTATTAACTTAATAATCAATTTATTTAGCAATTATCACAATTTATAATCGATAATGGATTTACTAAACTAATTTAACTAATTATTAACTCAATAATCACTTTATTTAGCAATTATCACAATTTATAATCAATTTAAAAAAATTTAAATAAAATGGGGCGTCTGTCGGAGCCGCCTCCGCTAACGGTTGGGCGTCCGCTGGAGACGCCCGACCCCAATTTAAATAAAAAAACTAAACAAGACATTTTACCATATTTGAGTAATCCAAGGCGTCCACTGGTTGTTTTCCCGCCCTTCGAGACATTTTTCTGGTGAATATGAGAGTAATATGAAGAGAGAGTGATGTTACGATAGTGAAATGAATAGTTATATAAGTAGAAAGGATAGAAGGGTAAGATGGTAATTCGTAAGGGCGATTTAAGTAGTTTTCCGGCGATGAATAACAGTTCAGTAAAAGTATTGTTAAAAAATTAAAAATAATAGTGAATATGTTGAAAATTAACTTCACGAAGTCACGAAGGGGAGACAAAAATGTTTCCAAATTGAAAGTTCGTGAGAATTAGTGTAGCATTTTTAAGGTTCATGGTTAAGTAATTAGGTTCATAATTAGGGGGCAATATGTAAGTACACTAATTTTGAGTATTTTGTCTTTGTTCTATTTGTCTTTTGTGTTTGTGGTAACATGGATCTATTTCGCCTTAGTTGGATTGTTTATGATCAACGAACGTGGGGGCACTTGTCAAGTTGTCCTATCCTGTCTGATCTTAAATATAATATAACTTAAAATATATATTAGAGTTGAGATTATAAGCTTAATTTGATGTTTCTTCATCGCATAATCTTCGATGAAAAATAGATCGGGAACTCGAGATGAATCAATCACTACATATATGATACATGTTATGACGAATTAAACGAATTGAAGCTAGATGTTTTGTACGCGATTATTAAACATGTTGAAGATGAACAATCATAATCCTAGGCCTATATATAATGCATTTTTTCGTGCAATTATCAAATCCATACTGGTCAAGATAACAACCACTTGTCGTTGTTTGGTTTAATCCCACGGAATAGAAGTACACACACTATATTACACTAATCAAGAAATTAGTCCAAATCAAATGAAATAGAACATTAGAAAAACCACCACAGACCCATGTCTACCTGACTTTAGTATATTCTATACGTCTTAATAATAATAAAATCAAACAGTACTTAATTAGTTGGAGATTTCTGGCTTGAACGTGAACAGAGATGAGTCTCCTTTGTCGTTTCATCTCTGTTAACATATTATTTTATTTAGACTAAAAAAAGCCCATTTGGAAGAACAAACCTTAAAATCTAATCAGAGCCAACCATGATTTATTTAATAAGCCAACAGTTTTAACCTCTGTTTTAAAAACCGGACCGAACCGGCGATCGGACCGGGTTGGACCGTGAACCGGTAGCAAACCGGTCGGTTCGGTCAAAAAACCGGTTTCTCTCGTGAACCGGAGCGAACCGAAGAAAACCGATCGAACCGATCGGTTTTTTCGGTTTGGTCGAACCGAAAAAACCGGTTTTTTCAATTTAAACAAAATTTGGTTTTTATTATTTTATTTTTTGTTCAATTTCGACCCAAATTCTAAGATTTTTACTTTTTACTGCTCATTCCCCAACCCCTCACCACACCTCCACTCTCGCGATCTCCACCGTTCCACCCATCATCGCACCGACGCCGCTCGCGATCTCCACCAAGGCTGGCAGACCGGCGGATCTCTAGAACAGTCTACCACCCCTACTGCTTTAGATGTTGAAGTAAATGTTTGTTCATTTGTTAGAAGAAAGACTAATATTACTTAGTTACATATTTGTTCATTTTTTTACTGATTTTAATTAAGTTATTTTGCAAATGGATAATTTTTGTTGAATTGTTCATAGTTTAGGTACTTGGTTATTACTTATTATGTTAAAAATAATAGGAAAAATCGGTTCAATCGGTCGGACTGTCGGTTGGACCGCCGCTACAGAGTCGGTTCGGTTCAACCTTCGGTTCACAAAATGTTGATGTCATGCCGACGTCATCATCGGTTGGACCAGGTTGAACCATCGGTTCGACCACTTTGAACCAAACCGAGATGTTTTCGGTTCACTCTTCGGTTCGGTTTTTAAAACATTGGTTTTAACTATAGGGGTTTCGTGTATTTTAAAATTAAAACTGCAGTTTTAACTAACTGCAGGGAGGATGTCTTTGTAGATCGTCATGTAAAGTTTCTAAGATGTGATTGGCTTAAAAAAATCAACCTTAGCCAAGTTTGGTTTGTCATAATTAAATTGGGTGAATTGATTGGTGCATTTGGTCCGGGTTGAAATTGACCGCGTGCATCCTTATTTTTGTTAATTAACCTCATGCACCTCACCACCATATTCTCGTACCGCGGTGCACTAGGGTCGTTACTTGGGCCGACACCCACCTGACGTCATTGCCCACTCATGTTCTGCCCCTTCACATCCTTAATGCCGTGTGTACGGACAGTTATTAGGTCAGATTAACGTTTGATTAAAACCATTTTTAAAGGTTGTTAAATTGGTTAACATCTCTCGCCACCCTCTAATCATTTCCGCAATTGACTCTTGCCCCCTTTTTTATCGTTGTTGCCTTCTTCCTCCTTCTTTGGTTCTTCTTCTTCCTTGGTTGTCGTTCTTCCTCAAACATGCAAGCAACGACGATGACATTCCACTGGGCCAAACAAGGGAAAGAAGAAGTACAACTGAAGATAATTTCTCTGACCTCAACCTCCCATTCGAAGACTTGGGACACCCCACCCAACTACTACACCACCTCCTCTACTAAGTCGCCTGACACCTCATCCAACTTTAGTTGTCGTCGCATATCTGAGCCTATGACCGACGATCAGAGTCCCTTTTGTGATTGTGGGTTGCTTTGCCAGATTTACATTTCCAGGAAGGAGTGGTCATATGGGCATTGATTTTTCCGTTGCCCTCACTATTGGAGTGTAAGCGTTTAATTTAGTCAAGCTTAACATCTTTAGAAGTTTTAATTGGTACGTTGTGAGTGTTTTAAGAAATGTTTGTTGGTTATCAGGAGCCCAACAGAAAGAAATGTGACTAGTTTTCTTGGGTTGACGGGCATGAAGGCGTTATCGTTGTTGTACGTAGTCATGTGGAGAGGTTCCACGGAATGGTTTTGGAGAAATACGTAGTGTTGGAAAGGAAGGTTGAACAGCTGAAGAATGACTTAACGGGGACCAACTTGCTATACTTGGAAGTTAGGGCATCGGTTCGTGATGTGAAGACTTTCATGGTTGAGAGCAAGATCTTCATCCACAAGGTCAACATGGTTTTGAATTTATGCGTGGTGGTTGCTATGGGGTTGGTCTTCAAGTGGTTGTGGTAGGTTTTGATGTAACACTCCCGATCTTGCGGGTACGCACGCTGGGGAAACCAAGCAAATTTGTCACGGTCAGAGTCATCCGCGACGACCGAATGAGTTACAAGAAGAAACGATACATACAAGACGTACATAATAAAAGCATACATGGATACACAAAATAAAGACATGAAACCAAAAGAGAAATTATCTATATATAGAATTAATATCAAATGCATTACATGAGTTCAATGAAGGAATTACATCAAAAGAATGTGGAAGCAATGATAACTAGGAAACTGGTCGACGAATCCCTTATGTACAGAATCTTCCGAGCGTCTCCAGACTGACCCCTGCCGAAAACCTAAGTACCTGAGGCAAAAATAATCAACAAATATGTGTGAGGTTTCAATAAGAAAACCTTGTATGCCCCGGGTCCAAAAATAGAATAAGAGTCATGGATGAGAACTATCTACCACACATCCAAGGCAAAAAAGCAACAACTCTACATAGTTACGCCAGACGACAACTCTACCTAGCTGCATCGCTCGGGTTCCACCCGAAGTGGTTCCTCTACATAGGAAACCGACCACAAGCCATGTTGGTCTAATCCACAAGTAGGTCACCCGAAAGTGTGACCCACCGCTCGACACAGAACAATCTTTCGGATTAACACCCCAATTCGCGGCAATGATCTACATGATTCCATCGCAAATCTGGGAATGTCTGTCCTATAGCAAATGACGGTGCACATGTCTAGGTCTTATCTTATGCCTGGCTTCTCTACATAGTGATCTTACAATCAAGCTCGTCAGCTTCTCAACATCAGTGCCCTGATTTATTTTATTAACCAATATGCAAATGCAAGCTTCTATAGGACTACAACCAATCTATAGCTAGAAGTCAACTCATGCCCAACGCAATGAGCAAAAGAACTTCCACAAGACTTTTAAGCATAATAAAACAGAAGCTAACACATGCGCAACAAGCTAATAGGCAGCAACAATACAATCAAATGACAATATCAAATCGATACAATTAAGCACAACATAGAGTCTTGCTATCTACATGTCATTAAACAATAGTCATAGTATCAAATTCTTGACCTATATAAATTCATCAACATCATCTCACTCATGACAACAACAACAATAGCTATAAGACTATGAAATACACGCGCAATAATGGTCATAGTTCTGAAAACTAATCATGAAAAATCACCTAAAACCAGCAGCTAGATAATATATGAACCTGTGACATCTTAACAGCCAACTAATCAAGAAAAATCACATGAATCTACCAACTAAATAATTCATGAACATGTGACATCTTAACAACAAACTAATCATGAAAAATCACACAAATCCAGCAACTAAATAATACATGAACATGTGACATCTTAACAACAAACTAATCATGAAAAATCACATAAATCCAGCAACTACTTATTACATGAACATGCAACATCTTAACAGCAAACTAATCATGAAAATCACATAAATCCAGCAACTAAATAATACATGTATATGCGACATCTTAACATCAAACTAATCATGAAAAATCACATAAATCCAACAACTACATAATACATGCATATGCGACATCTTAACAGCAAACTAATCATGAAAATCACATAAATCCAGCAACTAAATAATACGTGAACATGCAATTGGGGAAAAATGCCCTGGAGATTGCTAGAAACATTGTTGGTCGCCTCCTTGTACATGCGCCTCTTCTACTAGGTTGCTCGTCGGAGAGATGGCTTGTAAGTCTGCTGGTAGCCGGAGATAAGGAGGGAGAAGGTGGTGTTTTGCGTGAGGGAGAGGGAGGAGAATGACTCCAAGTGACGGCTAGGGTTGGCTTTGCATGCACCTCACGTACCTTCCCAATCAAGTGCCCTTAATTGCACCAACTTGCCTTCCTTCTTTGCTCCATTCAAATTTTGAAATATGTACTTGCTGACCAGGCGCCACCTCACCCTAGATTACACACCAAGCCCTAGACGTCCAAGCCCAAGTGGAAAGAAGAAAAATAAACCAAGGCCGCCCACGCCTAAACTTAAGTCGATCAAGTCTAGCTGCACACCCACCCGGCGAGTCACACTCGCTCGACCAAAAAGGAAACTTTCCCGAAAAAGGAAACTTTCACGAAACAAAAATAAACACACATCACAAGAAAGCATAAGAATTGTAGGATTTCGTACCCCTATGTATGTATATATTTTTTTAAAATCATATATGCATACAAGATCGATTTTCATATTTTCAACGATTGCATGTACATTGTTTTATATTTATTCTAATATCATGTAATTCTATATGTATATTAAAATAAATAGAAGATGATCATACCCAAAAGTTCTCTAAAACCTTTATGAAGATCCAGAGTTGCGTTGCTCGTCGAATCGTCGGTCGATTCACCTCCAAGTGTTCACCAAACAGTAAACAAGATGAGAGAGAAATGACCTAGCCAATTCAATCTCTAAATCAAGCTTAGAATCTAGTTAATAATCCCTCTAAAGCTCCCTGAGAATTTAATCTCCAAAAGCTCGAAATTATTAGGAGAAATTTGGATGGATTAGTGGAGAGGTTATGGAGAGAGAGAATTTTGCATTTTATAAACAAGTACGGAGAGGAGATCTATTTATAGACTCTCCCAACACCCACATCATGGCCTACCCACTAACCATGATCTCTTGCCACTACTACAGAAAAGGGCATATACGTCGGATGTACGGGGGTATATACGTCGGATATAAGTACTCTCAGATTCGACGTCTATGCGTGCGTCGTCTATACATAGACGTCGGACGTCCAATATCCGACGTCTATTCTTTAGGAATAGACGTCGTCTTCTACATACGGCTGACGTCTATTCTTTACGAATAGACGTCAGCCTTTACATCTTTTCTTCAGAGGAATAGACGTCGGCTAGTATAAATATCTGACGTCTATTCCTAAACCTGGATAATAATAAAAAATAGCATCTTGCAAACTTGTTTTTAGTCATCGTATTCGTGTACATACAACCTGCACCAAATTCGTTCACAGATGCTCACACTTTCATCCACATGTACGTACAAGCACAAACACACATTTGCCAACATGCACAAACACAAACATAAAACCATACATCCACAAACACAAACATACAAGCATACACAATTGACATTCAACACACTTGCAATTAATTCATTCTAAAATTAAGGCGATTATATTAAGGAATAAATTGTAGGTTTGTAATACAAGTGCACTTAACTAAATTACAAAAAATGTTAGTGATAGGAGAACATCTTAGTTCGTCAACATGTTTCTGATAAAATAGCGAGTCCATCGGTCGCGAGTTTCATCGAGCTCCTTTTGGGAGAATGGATCACTACTTTTTGGGAATACCTATCAAAAAAATACAAGTGTGAATGTTAATAACTAAATATTGAAACTACAACTATACAATTGATTAACGATCTACATTACCTTGGATAGGCATACGTCTTGAGTTTCCAATTCGAGGATTTCCTCCATGTATCTCATCACGTAGTAAGCACATTCTTTAAATCCAACCTGCTTCTTGTACTACAAACATAGAAATTCGCTAAATTTATGTTCCTAACTTAATTAACTAAAAATGGAGAGAACGTACTCTCATTCCATGTCATGTTATTCCTGCTTTTGTGGTTGTTCTCCTGCCACCCAAAGCTCTGTAAACCTTAATTGCCCTGAGTAGCACTAGTTAAAATTTCATTCAATAATACTAATAAAAATCCACGAATTACTTTTCCCACGACTAAAACGAACTTACAAATTTAGAAGTTTCTTTATTGAGTCCCTTGGTTTATTCGACCCCAATGGATCAAACCAATATGCCGAATTAGTCGTGGGGCATCCAACAAGACTACTTATATTTGAAGAATAACCTTGTGGAACTCTTACATCGTGCAAACACTGATAGAGAATTTTTTTCTCCTTTCTAGACAATATATAACTAACTGGAGGTAAGTAATTCTGATCTCCTTTCTTCTCTGGTGCCAACATTGCTCGTATACCAATATCAACAAGATCAAGTCTTGCATTATATCCATCTTTGGTTTTACCAGGTATGTTCAACAGAGTGCCAACAAAACCATCACAAACGTTTTTCTCTACGTGCATCACATCAATACAATGTCTAACTTCTAAAGTTTTCCAGTAAGGGAGATCAAAAAATATGGATCTTTTTTTCCAATTACTTTTGTCGTTTGGTCATTTGTACGGTTTTCTAAATTCACATTCAATGTTAATTACACGTTCGTACACCTTTTCGATGTTGATTTCAACTGGCAGATTCTGAAACTCCTGTTTTCCGTTAAATGCCTTCTTCAACCTACGATAAGGATGAGAGTTCGGCAAAAATCTCTGATGACCAAGATAGACAGTCTTTGAACCATTAACTAGTTGCAAAGAACATTTATTTTCTTCGCAGATTGGACAAGCTTTATGACCTTTGACTGAATATCCAGACATATTACCATAAGCTGGAAAGTCATTAATCGTGCAAAATATCATTGCCCGCATTACGAACGACTCCTGACGATAAGAATCAAAAACTGACTCTCCGTCATCCCACAATCTCTTTAGGTCATCAATTAAGGTCTTAAATACACATCGATGTCGTTTCCAGGTTGTTTCGGATCAGAAATCATTAAGGACAACATGATATATTTGCGTTTCATGCATAACCACGGAGGCAAATTGTAAATTACAAGCAGAACGGGCCAAGAACTGTGAATGCTACTCAAACTACCGTAATGATTCATTCCGTCAGCACAGAGTCCAAGTCGTACATTCCTGGATTCTTCACCAAACACAGGAAAGTCGAAATTTATTTTTTTCCACTTAGGTGAATCTGCTGGGTGACGTAGCAACTGATCATTTGGTTTCTCACGATCATCATGCCATGTCATGTTCTTGGAATCCTCCTTACCCGCAAACAAATGTTTAAGTCTTGGTATTATCGGAAGATACCACAAAATCTTAGCAGGAGGTCCTTTGATTTTCATCTCATCAGCCTCTTCATTATGGTTTGGTCCACTACGTATCATTTTGTATCTTGAAGCATTACACCTGGGACATGAATTTAAGTTTTCAAACTCACCCCTATACAATATACAATCGTTCGGGCATGCGTGTATCTTCCTATATTCCATTCCCATAGGACACAACACTTTCTTAGCATCATAAGTTCTATCTGGCAACTCATTATCATCTGGAAGCATCTCTTTCAATAACTTCAACATTGATGTGAAACTCACAACGGACCAACCATTTTCAGCTTTTAAATTGTACAACTTCAACACTGGTGACAATCTAGTGAATTTGGAACAACTCTTATACAACGGCTTCTCATTGTCACTCAACAAATTACCAAGTAAATCGGGGTTGGACGAAAATGTTTCAGTCATATCCTGAAGTATTTCCTCTAAGTGATCTTCCACACTAACGTCTTCTCCATCATTCTTGGAATGACTAAATGATTCATTTTCGCCGTGTCATATCCACCGTCTGTAATTTGGGTCGAAACATTTCTCAAACAAATGATCTTTCATTTTCCGAAAAGTCAGCACTGACATATTATGACACTTATTGCACGGACAATACGTCATGTCGCTTTCTTTCATTTTCTTGGAATGTTTTGGCAACCTCTAAGAACATATTCACTCCATTCCCATTCTCATCACTCAATCTTTTTGAAACAATCCACTCTCGATCCATTTCAATCTAAACATTAACAAAAATGATAGTTATTATTGGAGAAAATAAATAAAATTTAAATTTAAAAGAATGTGTTCGTAGATGAGAAGATTCAGAGATATTAAGATGAGAAAAGAATGACTCAGAGGAGAGATGAAGTCCATAATCTAGCGTGGGAATAAGGAAGGTTAGAAACCTAACTAAGCAATCAAGGCCAAATGAAGCCTAAAGTCCACTATAGGTCCTTAGTAATAGACGACGCCTAACTTCGAGGTCCCACCGAGGACCACTAGTCTGTAGGAAATCAAGAACCCGGCGGTTCCTAATATCTCAGGGAGACTAGATGGGCAACGACGTTCAGGCCGAAATGGTCATAAACATCGAGGACCACTAATCTGTAGGAAATCAAGAACCCGCAGGTTCCTAAAATCTCAGGGAGACTAGATGGGCAACGACATTCAGGCCATAACGGTCTTAAACGGTTTCCTCTCCTTAATGCGTCCGAAAATCCTAGGGACCAAAGTCTAATTGATTTTATTAAGACTCTTTTATTAAGTGGTTTTTGGGCTAAGGAAAGGGTGATGAAATCCCCCACCTCATCTCCTATAGGTGACTGCCCCCTAAGTGTTTTTCATACCATAATTTAACAAACAACACACCAAACAAACACTCACCTCACTTTTGTTACAATGCAAGTCCTACTAACTAATGTGTGCTTTCTAATGAATGATGAGTGAAAGATAGTATGTACCTTACGCCAGCAATCTACGACAGAAATCGTAAATAAATAATAAATACGATGAATGAAAATCTTATATGATGAATGACTTAGCAAATATTATCTAATCTTTTGCTTTGGGTTATTAAAGGCCAAGTTGTTTATGGGGGTTGATGAGTTAAACATTAAAAGTTGTCTAAATAAAAGAATCTCTTAAGCATAAATAAGCATTTAACTAAATAAACATGTAACTAAATAAACATTGAAAAATTAGAATTGAAAATACTCCCATAAAGAAACTGTACGTACTAAATAAAATTGTAAGAAATACTCCCACAAATAAAATACTCCCACAATTTTTTTTTACTTTTATGACTTTCTTTTAAGATCATCGAAACTCCTAAGAAATTGGGGATAACAATCTACAGACTAGGCACCCGTACATTTAACTTAAATCATGCCTACATTAATTTTGTCTCAATTCGTGACAATGTTCAAATTGGAACAAATTGATATAATTTTACATGACCACACTCACAAAAGTTAATGAATAGATTGGACATGAAACCAAATGATCAAGTAAATTAAAAGGGTTGGTGAAGGCAAAACTTCACGTATTCTTTACATTGGTCATAATTTCTCTCCTTAGTTGTTATAAACATGTCTTTTTCATTTCTTTCATTCATTACCAAAAGTAAGAGACTTCATTTCTATCATTCATTAGCAAAAGTAAGAGACTTCATTGGTCCTAATTTCTCTCCTTAGTTGTCCTAATTTACAATGTCTAGTAAATTACGAGTCCAAAAGATTTCGATCAAAGCTTAACTAGTTCAAGCTAGCAAGAGACTTCATTTCTTTCAAGAACATACAAAATATCAACAAACTTAAGCATAAATCACGAAAATACGAATATATTCAAGATTAAAACCAAAAAATTGAAATGTCGCATTCACCAACAAAAAGTGACACGAGAAGTATACTAACATAGAAAAGACAAATTACTACAAGAAAAATCCGAAAATAAACCAAAATTGCTCATGGTAAATTTTGATCGATCGTGACCCTATATCGGTCGACCGTTATATCACCAAAATATTTCCTGGAGATTTTCGGTCGTCCGTGTATTACGCCGAGTCAACCGATTTTATTATCAACGCGTCTTGATAATTTTTGGTAGACTCATGCGCATCCGATCTCTGTCCAGTGGATCGTCCTGAAGAACCCGGTCGACCAATCCCAAAACGGTCTACCATTTTGTCCCGATTTTGCCTTTGTCAAATTTTGGATTTACATCCAACAAAATTTGATTCTCGGGGTTTTTAGCAAATTCATATATCATGTAATATATATTATCTTATGTAATGTTTAACTATTACACCCCTTAATACATACATCTCATATGAATTTATTTATGATTCTAATTATATCAATTTTCATGACATATTGATTTTATCGATTCACCACATGTATCACATTTCACATGAAACCGGGTACATGTTATGAACATAAAATCAAGTTTCTTGTTTCGTAGTTTTTGTGTGTGACCTATAGGAGGATCTAAGCTATAATGACAATGATATTAAACACTTAATATCACAAACTATAAGCGGTATCTAGCTACACATTATAGTTACCCAATTAGCATAGATGTCTTGTTCACTCGAACTAAACATGATCCATTTAGTGATTTAAGAACATCACTTGTGTCTATCTCTTGCCTCATGATATTAAGAGTATTATACAAAGTAGAAATATGTCACCTTTGTATTATATACTCATTTATTGATCTCTTAAGCTAATTATAAATATGTTACTTAACACAAGCTAATTATATACTCATTTATTGATCTCTTACGCTAGTTATAAACATTGTGCATATTATAATTTTGCTCTATCAAGGGGTCCACTAATATCGTCACTCAAGCTAAGAGGGGCAATGATAATCTTTTGACTAACTATTTTTTCGAGCATAAGTCATGTTGAAACAACTATTACCTTTATCATTATAATCAATGATAGTTTTTGACACTAATCAAATTAAACACTTCCTATGTGAAAATATATAAGTCTCAGACACAATGAAACATTAATGACACTAAACACAATTCCATAATATTTTATTTGTTAGGTCTACTCAATATATAAAAGTAACAATTTTCCTCTTTTATATACTTGTGTCGTTAAATTTTTGTAGTGGTACAATACTCTTTAACCAACATGATAATCTAATCTCGGTAATTAATATTCAATGTCAATTACCATGATTGTGAATAACCTTTAATTTATGCAAACTATTACCTTTTAGAGCTCTACAGTTAATGACCAAGAGCATGTTCCTTAACACTTCTAAAAGACGAATACATTAATCAAGGAACAAAATGTTTGCACATTTAACTCATAATAATTGGCATATAAAAGTAAACTTTTAGAACACTTTCTCTTCAATCTCCCACTTGTTATCAAAGTTTCTTTCAATTACATTCTCAATGTATAAAACAATAATAACTAGGGTAACTCTCTCAAATCACTCATCAAGCCACTCTACATGGTTCCTCAGATCCATTTACTTCACTTTATGGTGTGATTTAGGATCCTTGATTTGCGAGATAGAGACACTATTGTTGCAAAAAAGCTATACTTGTCCCTCGCTCAAGGGAACTACTCCAAGCTTTTCAAGGAACTTCTTAGTCCACACTCCTTCCTTGCTCACTTCAGCGACAACCATTACTTCAGAAGCGGTGGTTGAGTCAGTCGTAGCGGTTTGCTTCCAACTACATAAACTCACGACTCCATCATTCAGAAGGAAGACATATCCTGATTGCGACCTCCTATCGTCGGGATCACTAATGAAACTCACATCTGAATAATCCTCGGCTATTAACTCCATTTGTCCTCCATAAACAAGAAACTTATCTTTGGTCCGGTTAAGGTACCTTAGAATATTCTTGACCGTAGTCCATTGATCGGGACCTGCGTTGGATTGGTGACGACTTGCCACGCTCAAAGCATACGAGACATCGGGTCTTGTGCAAGTCATGACGTACATGATTGATCATATTGCAGAAGCGTAAGGAATATCTTTCATGTACTCGAAGTCTTTACGTGATTCAGAACGTTTAAGCTTCTTGAGTTGCACACCCATACTCATGGGCACATTTCCCTTTTTGAAGTTGTTCGTGATGAACCTTTCCAAGACCTTGTCAATGTATGTACGTTGACTTAGGCAAATGAGTCTACGAGATCTATCTCTATATATCCTGATTCTCAAGATGTATTGAGCTTGACACATGTCTTTCATGGAAAATGCAGATTTCAATGAACTTCTTGTTTGCTCAAGCAAAGGTATATGATTTTCCATGACGAGTATGTCATCGACATATAAGATCAAGAACACTATGTGGCTCCCACTAACCATCTTGTATATACAAGGCTCTTTCTTACTTTGGATGAAGTGAATCTTTTTAACTTCCTCGTCAAAGCGTTTGTTCCAACTCCTTGGTGCTTGCTTCAATCCATAAATGGATCGATGAAGCTTGCATACTTTCTCGTTATTCTTTGGATCTTCAAAACCTTGAGGTTGTACCATGTACACATCCTCCTCCAAGTTCACATTAAGGAATGTTGTTTTGACATCCATTTGTCATATTTCATAATCATGAAATGCGGCAATAGCGAGCATAATCCGAATAGACTTGAACATGACAACCGGTGAAAAAGTTTCATCATAATCAATTCCTTGAATTTGAGTGAAACCTTTTGCTACAAGACTTACTTTGTAGGTTGTTTAGTTCTCATCCATGTCCATCGTCCTCTTAAAGACCCATTTATTTTAAACGACTTTCTTTCCTTGAGGAATGTCAACCAAGTTCCACACTTGATTATCATACATGGATTATATTTCGGATTCTGATTGACATCATTTCATACTTATATTTGTATCTTATATCCATTATCTTTCACCTAAACAATGCTATGTGACAAAAGCAGGGAAAAGGACTGAATTGTGAGACCTGGGCACTAAGATGCAAGGCAGAAGGACCTGAACGTAAGACCGAAGGACTAAAGAGCAAAACAGAAAACTCCACACCATCTTGGGGAGTATTTTGGCAATTCTATTCGGGTCGGAGCCCCAATAAACAAAGTATATGCATCAAAGACCGACAAAGAAATCCAGAAAAGCACACAACAAATTCTAGCCAGATCCAAAGCTTATGGACCGCTAATTGGCGGGTCTGGATCTCTCTGGATCCGCTCAAACTTCGGGGCACATGTTTTAGAGGGTGTTTATTCTATTTCTGGTATTTGTTTAGTCTCACATCGGGGGATTGTACCTGATTGCCTTTTTCTGTGGCTATAAATAGAACTCTTCACCTTCCATTGTAATCACTTCACATTTTGAGTGGCTATTCTTCCTACTAGAAGTGAGGCCTTGAAGCACACACTAAAGTAGGACGATGCTACTTGAATTGTGAGTCATTTTAATAAAAGTTTCTTTATTATGTTGTTTGTTTCATGTTGCTTGTTTTACTTAGTTTAATTCCATTTCATTAGTTTTAGTATCTTAGTTAATATGCTTTCCTTGCTTAGTTTAATAAGTAGTCTAATGTGTAGTGAGTAGATCCATCCCCTCTGGGGGGTGGAGTAGATGTTCATGCATGCAAATGAGAATGGAATGAATGCTTTATTTACAATGTGTTGATAAAACATGAATGTATGCTTGCTTGTTTAGGATAGAACTTATAACTTGATGAGTTTTGCCAAAACGATTAGACACCTCTCATGATTGTTTAAGGTTCTGAAATAACCAGCTTGTGTATGTAAATGTTAATCAACTAGGATAGTGAATGGATTGATAGGTTTTGCCATAACATTTAGACACTTCCTATGCATGATAACACTACCTTTATTTGTGCTTAAAGAATGTGTTCAACACCCACCTCTTTGCATGTGTGCACTCACTCCACCCCTTAGGGGCTTTCTATTTCTGAATTACATGACTTATTTAGTTCTTAGTTTAGGTTGGTAGTTCATCATTTGTTGCTTTCTTTCGCATTTCGTACTTCGTAGTGTAGTGTAGCGTAAAGTAGGATAATCAAACTATCTTCCCTATTTTTGCCACTTGATTTCGTGCAAACGAGAGGTTGCTCACCTCCCTGTAGACGACCCATATTTGCCACGTCTTCACCGACGTCGTGCACTTGCAGTTATAATATAAAACGTTCAACAGATTCCATGGTTTTAAACCATAGTTTGGAATCTTCTCTTTCCATTGTTTCTTGAAAGGTCGAGGCATCATTGGTAACAAGTACCATGATCTCAGGAAGTCCCAAATACATATCGGGGTTTTTTCCTTTCCCTCGTAGACCTTCTAAGTTCTTTTGGTTCTACGTGTACTTCTTGAATTTCTTCCACAATTTCTTACGAAATTGGTTCATGTTCGATTCTCGAACGTAAAATTGGTGGGGATGATTGATTTTCACTCACAATTGCTTACGATGGTCTCTCACTCATGCTCTCACTAACCAAAGGAACTTCGGTTGGGTCTTCATGATCTTGAATGTTATCATTCATATCGTGATCTTGTAGAAAATCTTGAGTTTCCTCAAGCACAATTCTACTCCCACTACTTTTAATTCTTTTGAGAAAATCTTTCTCTAAGAATGTGGCATCTCTCTCGACAATCACGCGATTTGAGATTTTATGCCAAAAATAGTATCTTCTTGTCTCACGAGGATAACCTATAAAGAAGTTTTGTCGACATCAATCTTTTGCCGTAGGCCTCACAACCACAAATCTTGAGGAAATTGAGCTTAAGTATTTTACACTCCATAGTTCATAAGGTGTTTTCTCTACGGATTTGGACGTAACATTATTTAGTGTGTAGGCCGCAGCTTCTAGTGCATAACTCCAAAAGTAAAGTGAGAATTCAGCTTGACTCATTATTGATCGAACCATATCGAGCAATGTCATATTTCTCCTTTCGGATATCCCATTCCATTGAGGTGTACTGGGCGGAGTGAGTTGTGGCACAATACCACACTCCTTTAGGAACGAATCAAATTCGGTACTTAAGTACTCACCTTCACAATCGGTTCGTAGAGACCTGATTTTATTGTTGAGTTGGTTCTCTACTTTATTCTTTAATTATTTGAACTTGTCGAAGGATTCACTTTTGCTTCTCATTAGATAAATATAGTCGTAATGACTATAGACATTCGTGAACATAATGAAGTACCTAAAACCATCTCTTGCACTTGTACTCATTGGACCACATACATCAGAATGTATCAAATCCAGCAAGTTATTCGCTCTCGGACCTTTCTTCTTAAATGGCCTCTTGGTCATTTTGCCCATTAGGCAAGGTTCGCATTTCTCCAATGATTTAAAATCAAGTTGACCAAAAAAGTTAACTTCTTGCAATTTGTTGATGTGTTTTTCATTTATGTGACCAAGATGATAGTGTCACAAGAGTGTATCATTCACGTGACTTATTTTAAGTATTTTCTTAATGTTGTTTAAAATTTGTCTATTATTTAATTCAAGCAAATAGTGTCCATTTCTTATGAAAGTATTTGCATAGAAAATTCCGTTCTTCGATATAGACAAGCAAGAGTTTGAAATTTTTATATTAAATTATCCATATCCAAACATGATACAAAAATTATATTCTTGCTAATCGAAGGCACATAATAGACATTCTTTAAACATAAATTTAAATCACTAGACAATTGAAGCTCCACGGAACCTCGTGCAATCGCAACGACGCTTGCACCATTTCCATCCTTTAAAATCATCTCGTTTTTCATGAGTTCCTTCATATCATTTAGTAGCTGCACATTAGAAATTATGTGAGCACAAGATCTGGTATCAATTCCCCAATCATGGACAGAGGTGACTAAATTTATTTCAATAACAAATATACGTTTAGCCTTTTTGAGGCGTTTTCGCTCAATTAACCCGTTGTCAAGATCCTCCTTGTACTTGGGGCAATTCGGGGGAATGTGTCATTTTCCACTGCAGTGGTAACACTCTGTATGAGGAGTCGAAGATTTCGAAGAATTCTCCCTTGAGGTACTAGCATGAGTCCCTCCTACTCTACCTCCCTTCAAAGCCTTTTTGGCTAATTTGTTTTTGCCTTTACCTTTGGTGATTTTCCTGCTCCCACCATGGACGGCTAGGACGTGCTTAACCCAACCCTTGCCCATGTCAACTTCAACCATTTTGAGAGCGTTGTGAAGTTCCCCAAGACTCACCCCTTTCTCACGCACATGATAGTGCATAACGAAATCCTTGTAGGATGGGACTAGAGATCCAAGAATCAAATTTTCCGCAATGTCATCGGGCATCGGGGAAGAGAGCTTCGCCAATTTGTCAAGGTATCCTTGCATAATTGCGTAGTGAGAAAATGCACAGATACAGATGTTCCATCCGCCATGTGGCACCTTGTGAGTGCAATGGTGGTCTTATAGCGTTCTTTTCTAGCACTATCCATGAACATCTTTGTTAAAGCTTCCATCGTCTTCTTGGGTTTTGAATCTAAGTATTTCGCTTGAAGCGAGTCACCCATGGAGGCCAACATTACACCGTGCACTTGGTTCTCTTGGTCATCCCACTTGGCTTTAGCCTCTTTCTCATTATTGGTTGCCTTCTCATTTAACTTTGGGATTTCACCACCCAAAATATGAGATAGTTTCTCAAACTTTAACATGATCACATACATGTCAAGTACACAAACATAAATTATATCCATGCACACACATATTGGTGTGTGTTTATATGTTCCTGCGTCCTTGACCTTTGCGCCTTCTCCGTGACTTCTTCTTGCACTATGGATGTAAATATTACAAAATATAAACATGCATCTCCCAATTTCGAAAATTGTCTAGTGCAAGTCCTATGTAAAAATTCCCCCCATATGCATGCTTATACATAGATAATTTGCTTGTACATACATAAGCCCTTGTGATTGAATAATAATAACATTCACATCGTTCATTCAAACATGACTTCGATGCAACATACAAACTCACTTGTCCCTGCAAAGAGAACTAGTGCAACGCATGTACATATACTATATATTACTCGATTTAGTTTATTCTTCATCTCTTACTCAAACAATTCCAAAATCATTTGAAATCCATTAAAAATGATTTATGCATCCATAGTTCAAAATACAAAACATTTGAACCGAAGTTTATTTAAATTCCTAAAAGAAAAACTTTAAATAAACTTATTTGTCTCTTTCGCTTTGTCGATTCCTTATAAAACAATCATTTAATATAAAAAGAAAATTTAACGTAGTAAAGTCTAAATCTCAATTCTAACATTCAAATGACATCTTTTAAAACAATTAAAACTATCAAAAGAATTGTTTCGATTAGAGATGATAAACTAAAATTAATTATATAGTCTAATCATTGAAAATATGAACAAAATTCTCTGATAACACAACACGATTTCCTTCCCCTATGTATGTATATATTTGAAAAAACTTATACATGCATACAAGATGAATTTTCATATTTTGAACAATTTCATGTACATTGTTTTATATTTATTCTAATATCATGTAATTATACATATATATTAAAATAAATATAGGATGATCATAACCAAAGGTTCTCTAAAACCTTTATGAAGATATGGAGTTGTGTTGCTCGTCAAATCGTCGGTTGATTCGCGTCCAAGTGTTCATCAAACTCTAAACAAGATTGTAGAGAATGAGTTAGTCAATTCAATCTCTAAATCAAGCTTAGAATCTAGCTAATAATCCCTCTAAAGCTCCTTGTGAATTTAATCTCCACAAGCTCGAAATTATTTGGAGAAATTTGGAAGGATTAGTGGAGATGTTAGGGAGAGAGAGAAATTTGCATTTTTTAAAACAAGTACGGAGAGGAGATCTATTTATAGACTCTCCCAACACCCACATCATGGCATACCCACTAACCCACGATCGCTTGCTTTTCTCTGCCTTCAACAAATCACAAAATTATACATAATCATCCTAAAAACATTTGACCATAATCTGAATAATTCCTGCCCATGATTTAACTAATCTCTTAACAATTCAAACGATCGATCAAAAATTACCAGGAGTAATTTTGGTAAGGGAACGATCGACCAGGATGAAACGTGGTTCGATCGAAATTTTCCAGGGAATTTTCCTTAGGAATATTCGGTTGACCGTCTTGCTCATGGTCCGACCGAACTTGTCAAATTCATAACCGTTCGGTCATAACCTTACCAAAGGTACTCTTAATAATTCCTGACCATAATCGTGTCAAACGGTCGACCAAAATCACCACTCGGTCGACCGAACGGTTATGAATTTGACAAGTTCGGTCGGACCATGAGCAAGACGGTCGACCGAATATTCCTAAGGAAAAGTCCCTGGAAAATTTCGATCGAACCACGTCTCACTCTGGTCGATCGTTTCCTTACCAAAATTGCTCCTGGTAATTTTTGATCGACCGTGTCCCTATACTGGTCGACCGTTATATCACCTAAATATTTCCTGGAGATTTTCGGTTGACCATGTATTACGCCCGGTCGACCGATTTTATTATCAAGACACAATCTGATAATTTTTGGTAGACCCAAGCGCATCCGATCTCTGTCCGGTCGACCGTTCCGAAGAGGCGGTCGATCGATCCCAAAACGGTCTATCATTTTGTCCCGATTTTGCCTTTGTCAAATTTTGGATTTACATCCAACAAAATTTGATTCTCCTGGTTTTTAGCAAATTCATATATCATGTAATATATATTATCTTATGTATTGTTTAACTATTACACCCCATAATACACACATCTCATATGAATTTATTTATGATTCTAATTATATCAATTTTCATGACATATTGATTTTAGCGATTCACCACATGTATCACATTTCACATGAAACATGGTACATGATATGAACATAAATTCAAGTTTCTTGTTTCGTAGTTTTTGTGTGTGACCTATAGGAGGATCTAAGCTATAATGGCAATGATATTAAACACTTAATATCACAAACTATAAGCGGTATCTAGCTACACGTTATAGTTACCCAATTAGCATAGATATCTTGTTCACCCGAACTAAACACGATCCATTTAGTGATTTAAGAACATCACTTTATGTCTATCCCTTGCCTCATGATATTAAGAGTATTATACAAAGTAGAAATGTGTCACCTTTGTATTATATACTCATTTATTGATCTCTTAAGCTAATTATAAATATGTAACTTAACACAAGTCACATTGTGCATATTATAATTTTGCTTTATCAGGGGGTCCACTAATATCGTCACTCAAGCTAATAGGGGTAATGATAATCTTTTGACTAACTATTTTTTCGAGCGTAAGTCGTGTTGAACCAACTATTACCTTTATCATTATAATAAATGATAGTTTTTGACACTAATCAAATTAAACACTTCTTATGTGAAAATATATAAGTCTCATATCTTAGGATTCAAGACGCAATGAAACATTAATGACACAAACCCAATTCCGTAATGTGTCATTTGTTAGGTCTAGTGAATATATAAAATTAGCCATTTTCCTCTTTTATATACTCGTGTCGTTAAATATTTGTAGAGCTACAATACTCTTTAACCAACACGACAATATTATCTCAGTAATTAATGTTCTATGTCAATTACCATGATTGTGAATAACATTTGATTTATGTAAACTATTATCTTTTAGAGCTCTACAGTTAAGGATCAAGAGTCTCTTCCTTAACACTTCTAAAAGATGAATATATTAATCAATGAACAAAATATTTGCACATTCAATTCATAATAATTGACATATAAAAGTAAACTTTTAGAACACATTCCCTTCAAGAATTACCACACAAGCATGAAGATGAAAATGGACTTATTATGATACTAGGAGAACGAGTCTTACATTTGATGTTCATTTTAGTGGATAGTTGTAGTAGGTTTTGGTTGGATGAGGATGTGTTAGGTCCAGGTTTGCCATGGAAGGTAGTGGCTTGTGCTAAGTTGGGTTTGTGCATTTTGGTTGGGGTTGTCCTAGGTTCTAGGTAATGTGTTATGTTATGTTATATGTTTGTGTAATACTGACTTAATGTTTTGTTATGCACATCTTTTGTTAATGTAATGTGATGTTTTGTTATGTGAAATGAAGAAGTCCAGGTTAATTTTAGGCAAATGAAGTCTATTTGTTATTGAAGTCCATCTTTAGGCAAAAAACAAACTCAGACTCAGACTTGAAGTAACACTAGCTAAGCAATGCAGAACTCACTAAATCTCCTCACTAAAACTCACTCATTAAGCAATGTAGAAGTGCAACATCCAAAGCAATGTAGAAGACCAATATGGAAATAGATACCTGCATACAAACAGAATATGCAAATAGTTATTGCATGCCTCCAATCATCCAAAGCATTCAATAGTCCACATCCAAAGCATCATTCAACAGTCCACATTCAAAGCATCATTCAAATTAGCAACACTACACAACAACATTATTGTAGCAAATTCAGCATTGGTCTCAATCAAGTAGATACCAACATTACACAACATCAAATTAGCAACACTAAAGTAATGTAGAAACATCAGATTACATTACACAGCAACATTAATGTAGCAACCAGACATAAATTACTCATTACACCTCAACATTTAAGAAAGTAAAGTAGCAACATTACACTACTTTGGTTTGAATTTTTTGAGGTCATCCTCAAACTACCCCCCTATTGGCAATTTGGCTTCTTCATCCTTTAACCCACCTCTAGAAGTAACTCTCAAGACTTTTGTGCTTCTTCTAGCATATAGCCCAAGACATTATGGTCCACGTAATCTTAAAGCTTGTAGATTGACTGTTTTTCTCTGAAACTTCTCCTTTTTTTGTTTGATAGGATTTACCTTTGAGGTCCTCTATTTCCATTTTCCATCCTCCTTCTTCTTTGCTTCCTTTGGCCTAAAAGTAAGATAAAAGACAATGAAAGTGATGCATAACATAGCAATGAACACAAATATATGCAAACTTATATGAAATATAAAACAAAGTAGAAGCTCAACTAATTGAAATCTGGGAATTGCAGATCTTGCAAGTTCACTGGACCACCAACTGACTCCAACAAATTTAGCATTGGTCTAAAACCTTGGGAGCTTTGAGAGTTTGACTAAGAGTAGAAGAGCTCATAAGGGGACCTACAACAACAATCTCAGTGGCATTAGAGGATTGAACCCTCTTGCCCCCTCTTTTCCTTTTTGCTTGGTTGTTGATGTTGTCAAAGTTCACAAATAATCAAAATATATTATTGCATTTAATGCTCACCTAGTAGGTGCTTCAAATGTGATGGCCTCGTTACACTTTTTTGCTTGGTGACCCACAAATCCACATCTTCCGCATTTTTTCTGTCTCTGAGTGCTACCGTGATCCATTGAAGACTTGATTTATTCCTTTTGGGCCTACCAGTCCCTCTCCTGACTTGAAGTTAAGGCAAAACTTTGTCTTCATGCGGTATCTCCCACTCCCCCTTGTCTAGCATAGAGTCAATGCCACTTTCATATGCCCTAATGTAATTTTCCTTTGAAAACCACTCTCTCACATAGTCATCCAAATTAGCCCCTCAAATTGAGTCAATCACAGTTGTTGCATGCTTGCAAGGAATGTCAGTCAGTTGCCACTATATGCAAATATAATTTCTGCCATCTAATTCAACCACAAACCTCTATTTGAGTGCAGTACCTCAATCCTAGTATCAGTGGATCATAAATCTGTGTAGTCCCCCAATTTTCTAGATAAGTTTGAAATCAAAGACTTAACTCTTGGTACTATTTTTTTTTTGCAAATGCCTACCTTGCTTTTGCCTCTTGTACATAGTTTGCATAAGCTTCTGTCTTAAGGTATCAACCATAGTAATAATTTGCAAATGTCTGATAGATCTGATGTAGTTATTAAATGACTTACTGCAGTTATTAGTGATGTAATATGAATTTGTCTGAACCCCAAATTGACTCTTACTCCACACCTTATCACTACATTTACTTTGACTAACTAGTCATAAGCACTCTCACTAACCTCCTTCAATTGGTTCATCTTCATGTTCAATTTTGAAATTGTGTTTGCATTTACCGCAACCCACATGAGACCTAAAAGCAAAGACCTCTTGAATTTCTTCTTAAAATTGTAGTACAAATGTCTACAACATGTTCTGTGATCACAACCCCCAAACCATTGTTGGACCCCTCTTCAAGGACTATGCACCTATCACTGAGTATGACTAACCCATTTTTGTGACTCACTGTCTTCTTAAGGTTCATCAGAAACCACTGCTAACTAGCAATTGACTCTGACTCCACTACTCCAAACGTTAATGGGCAGTGTTGGTGATTTTCATCAGTTGATGTGGCTGAAAGGAGAATACCTCTGTACTTGCCCTTCAAGTGGCAACCATCTAGCCCAAAAGCAGGCCTACAACCTCTCATAAACCCCTCCCTACAACCTCTTAAGAAAACAAACAACCTAAGGAAACTCACATCCCTAGGGTTAACTTCATAGGAAATAACACTACCAGGGTTGATTTTGTTAAGTTGAAAAATCAAAGAGGGTAACATTACATATTGCTCCTCCTAACTACCATGTAGCATCTGCAGAGTTGTCTCCCTACCTCTCTATACTCTATGATATCAAAGTTCTAAGTGTTAAATCATCTTCAACTGATCACTAATGCACATAACAGATAACCTATCATCCTGACTTAGTTATACAATACATTGGTGAGCAATTCAATGCTTGTTAGCCATATAAGAGGCGCACCTATTGACTGAGCTGCAAGTATGTGGAAGCCTGAGAGTCTTTATTTCAAAAACTGATCCATCATTCAACTTGCTTGCATGTATCCTCCAGTTACAGTTTGGATGTTTATATTTAGTTGTAACTTTTTGAGGTTTACACTTAATGTAAATAATCTCACATTCTGTTAAGATGCAATGAGTAATCAAAGTCATTCTGAAACTATACACATTGGGGAACTTCTTCTTCAGTGCCATATCTGGGTTTCTCATACTAAAGTCAATATCGTCACTGTAACCACCCAATGATAGGAAATCATCCATATCTTCTTTAGGATTATCAAAATCTACCCCATGATTACCATCATATTCTTCATCTTCCTCATTAGACAACTCATAGTCTGGATCACTAGCAGAATCTTGCCTTAACCCAGACTCCTCATTCCTAACTGAAATTTCACCCATGCATGGGTCCCCTGCTTGTTGTTGAAGGTGTGATCTTGGCTTGGTAGGTACTCCTTGGCTAGGTTCAGAGTGACATGATTGTGGTTTGGTGGTGCTACTTGTAGGTCACCAAGTTGCAGTTCACACAAATGGACATCATTTCCTACACTACCACCAACACTAGGAATAGACCCACCATCATGCGCCACTAATGGCAAATGGTAATTGTCTTCAACATCATTTTGGGGTGTATCACATAGGGGGTGGGTGGTCTCTACTACATCAGTAGGGGGTGAATCACATTCTTGGTGGGCAAAAAGTAAAACCTCAAGAGAGAGGGTGCTTCACATACTGTCGGCGCTTCCCAACCAAACCACTCTGTGTGCACCATCATCTTCAACATCGTGGAGATTAGGTCGTCTTCTGATGAGAATATGTTGATTTCCTTGCTTGGGAGTTTCTAGGGATTTCGTCGATTTGGGGGCATCTTACAATTTGGGGGTTCGGGTGAATTGGAGATTTTAGTCGATTGGGGGACTGGTTCAGGTGATTTGGGGATTTCAATTAGGTTAGTTCGGATGGATGAGTCCAGATTTTAAAAAACTCGTTCGGGTTTGCATTGTATGAGTCCGGAATTTGAAAGAGGCATTCGAGTCAATCAATAACTGTACACGTTAATCTCACGTAATTATTGTTTGTACATGCGACATTAAGATTGTGACGGGTCGGAACGAGAGTGGGCAACGACGTCTGGTGGGTGTGGGCCCAAGTAACGGTCCAAGTGCACCACCTTAAGAGAATAGGGTAGTGATGTGCATGAGGCTAATTAATGAAAACAATGTTGCACGCGTCCAATTTCAACCCGGACCAGGTGCACCAAATCAATTCACCCTAATTAAATTTGATGTAACCAATTACATGTAATTAAATTACATTCTCGTGATTTTATTCATTGTAATCAAATTACAATTTTTTGTAACATTGAAATTCACCACACAAATCACAATATACTGTAAAATTTAATTTAGTAATGCAATGTCCCGAGATATATTTTCAATAATGTGAGAAGTTTTGAGTAAATTGAAAACATTTCATTACAATGTATTGTAAATGGATACTGACCATACATAATCCAATTAACTTGAAAGGAGTGTAATTGAATTACCTTTGTAATTTGATTACATAGTGAGTATGACATCTAATATTCTTAATCAAGCATTTTAATATAATTAATGTCATAATTATTATGCGACATCCTTAATAACCACCAACCAAACATCACCTTAGGAATTTTAGTTTGGAGAACTTTAGTTCAAAAATCTTTAGTATGAAGAAGTTAATTCATGGTGATTGATTTCAAAGTTCGTGGAAAGTTCGTGGTGGATGAACTTACAGACTTTCATAATTTCTGAAATATTTTTGACTTCTTGTGATTTTAGCTGAGAAATCATTTCATGTATAAATAAAATCGTGTTGTCATGTTCTAGTTCATAATTTCCAGCATATCAAATAACACGGGAGCTTGCTTTGTAAATTGCAAGTTCAACTTCCCATTTTTGGTTTTTCATTTAATCTACTTTAATCTTATCTGTCGTTTTAAATTTCAATATCTCAAACATTTGAATGAGGCTATTAGGTTCGATCTCACGTCTTAACCATCTTACTACTACAAAAATAACTTTTGTTGATGGACAGTTCCGTCGGCATAAGTCACATATTCCATCGGTAATAGGTGATGCCAACGGAATTTCCGTCGGCGAAAATCCACCGGCAAAATGCATCGTCGGCATGATACTAGCTGACGAATATTTCATCAACAACATCTATTTTCTCGCGCAAACCATGGCATGCAAAAACAACGGCCGATCGAAATTCCGTCGGGACATTAAATGAGGCTTGTCTATTGTCGACAAAAATTCCGTCGGCAATAACAACTTCATTATCTATTTTCGACGAAAATTCCATCGACAATAGTAGCGACTGCTACAGAAAAAAAACTGTTTAAATATGCAATTGAACCCATATCGGGTTTAAAGATCCTACAATAAAAACAAACCATGATCCAATCAAAACACTTCCATTCAAAATCACATACATTCGAAACACTTCCATTCACACATTCACATAATTCGTCAAATCGAAATGAAATTATATATATAATCACATATAATCAAAACGATACACAAATAGAGTCATACAATCACTTATAAGTTTATAAGTCGAAATTATAGTCCAAGTCTAATTCATATATAAGTCATAAGTTATAGAACTATATATAAAACAACATACGTATACCAACTACGACTTAGAAGAAGTAGGATCCGTTGATGGTTCTTCCTCGTGCTGAGATGATGTATCGAGGTCATCACTCCGTAAAAAAAATAAAAATTGATTACTTTAAAAATCCAAAACATAGATATTATTTTAGCAAATTAAAACAACAAACTACACAATCATCATAAATATACCTCATTTCTTCCAAATGAGTCGTCATCAGTTTAGCGACTTTAGCCTTAACTTCTCTACATATAATGAGCTTATAAAATAAATATACGAATTTAAGTATACACTTACAATGAAAAACACTGTGAAATCTTGGTCTGAAGATTGTCCATGTGAGTTTTGCAGTGTCGACCACTCGATGTCTTGCCGGCCTTGTAGGGTCCAATACCAGCACCACAAACACGGTCTATTTTCTCTTTCCCCAAGACTTCTTCTATTACCTCCTCCTCGATCACCTCACGAGCTTTCAAGGTAGAACACTCACCTTGTTCTTGAGACAATCTTTGTTGTGTCAATTTCTGTATCTCAACCTAAAAGGATTTCTAAGATTTATGAATATTTTAAAGTTAAAGTAACACTTAATTTGAACTAGTAAAAAGTTAAAACCTACCATTTTCGGTTGATTTGAATAACGTAAAACAATCTTCTCAATCTTTGTGAGAGGTGTGGTGATTTGGTTTTCATCCATCTAATTTTGTAAATTAAAAATCAAACATCATGAATTAATTAGGATGCAATAACAATGGATCACGAAAAATGCTTGTTTGTCTAATTATTTATTAGAAACCAAAAATTAAAACAACTAAAAACCTCAATATGTAGCATGTCGACGGGAATTCCGTCGGCATGATAATTTAACCATTTGCTCGGTGCGTGAGGTAGTTAATCAAGTGTAAGAGGATTTTTTCCACTTTTGGACCCGACGAAAAAAAACCAATCTGCCGACGGAAAATCCGTCAGCATTGCATTTCCCCCCATGTGCACATCACGTGCAAAATTAAACGAGCGTGAAACTAATTTTTCGCTATCGACACGACAGAAATTCTGAATTGCCGACGAAATGTCCGTCGGCAGATGGTATTGACAGAATATCCATCGGAGGCAGCCATCGGGAATGGTCGATTTTGTGGTAGTGTCTCAAGACAACGACTCTCCTAATTGAGCTAGTTACACTTGGTATCTTTTCAACCTCTCCCTCGTCACACCTTGTAACTAGATGATACTTAACAACTCCTACCAATTAGGACTAGCTTTTATAGCAGATCTTTTGTATTGAAATTGTCAAAATCAGAAATTGAATCCTAATAGTTTCATTCGTATGTTTAGAACGTTAAAGATTTAAAATGGAATGAAGTAGCACAGTAGATAAAATATAAAAAACAACAACCTTACAACCCCTAACTAGTGGGGACAAATAAACACAAGCCCAAGTTTAATACTAACGGAAATAAATCCCACGCACGCATTTAGATCAGAAATCTGAAATAATACTTGATCAGTTCATGCCTTTCTGAACATGAACTGTTTTTTCTCTCGTCTTCTTAATTTTTTTACAGACTATTGGGTCTAAAACAAAGCCCATTCAGAAGAGCAAACAATGTCAACAGTTAAGGGCTGTGAGTTTAGATGTAGAGAGCCCATCACGCAGTTCCTCTATTGACCTCTTAGTTTTAGTTTGATTTCAATATTAACTTGAAAACAATTCGATAATTACGCAGGTAATTGAAAAACGAGATATGATACCACAATTAAATGAAAACAATAAAAAAAGTTTCACTAGGATTTGATATTATTATGATTTCACAAATTCCATTTCCTGAATTCTACTCAAAGGTATTCACCGCAATTAAGGAAAATAAGAGATTAAGATGTTTGGATGCATCACTTAACGTGGAATTTCACTTGAAGTTTGAGTTTCAAAGTGTGGCATTTGCCAACTACCAAGTTTGGTTGAAAATGCATTGAAATTAATTTGCAAGTCTTTTGTAGTACTTTGAAAATTAACCTCTATGTAAAAGTTTCAAAACCAATTAAAAAATGAAGGCTTACAAGACAATATGTGTTTTTTTACACTACTAGGGTGTTTGTGCACAGGGAAACATATGGAAATTAAAATATTTTTCTTTAACCAGATTGTTTCTTGGTCTTCGTGTCAATCTTGGAAGAAAAAAAAATCTATCATCCAAAATGCATTGAAATCTTTTCTGTTAGCCCCCACCATCTTTAGGAAAGTATAACAAAGTTGTAAAAAATGTACACGTCTATCAAACTTATTTAATAATTATTTTTATTACATAAAAAATTAACTACAAAAAAATGAAAATCACATTTTAAAAATTAAATAATATGATTATCTTTCAAAAACCATGACAATATGTTGCAAAATTATATCATAAAACTAGATAATAAAGATTGACCATAAAAATACATCTTGAACTTCATATTGTCTTGTTAAAATTAAATTCTAAAATAAAATATTATTCAAATTTTAATTTAGTGTATTGTTTAAAAGTGCATGACTACAATAATCTTATTGATTAAATTACTATTCAACATTGTGTATGTATATAAAATATAATTGACACATCACATTTTTGAGTTAAATTAAAATAAAATAAAATGTGCAATGCCTATTTAAATTTTAACGTACAACATATTTTTCACAATAAAATTATACATTTATATATACAACATTTACAAATAATATCAATTTTCTGTAAATGATAGTAAATGAATTCAGATTTTTAATTTTTCAGTGGCTTGCACAAATTACATAATCTTGGTCAAATAGAAACTGATTTTCTCCTAATTCTATTTTCCATTGTTTTTCCTTTCACCACATAATTCATTTTCTATTGTTTTTCTATCCACAAGTATCTCTTACAAGACATTACATTTTCGGAACCAAACCCAACGACTATGTGCGCCGGATGCTGACTGTAACGTCCTCAGAACAGCGGAAAAATTTAAAATTTAAACATCCAATCAAATTGAGGACATTACGGGAAAGACATACGCACACAGGTGCACCAACATATAATATATATATATATGTGTGTGACTGAGTTTACAAAAGAATGTGATTACATCAAAAGCTCATAACGGGAAATATACATATGTAATCACAACTACCTCAAAAGAAAGGAAAGCAGAATCTGTTCCCGAGCACATCCTTTGAGGTCACCACCCTCCTAACGCCGCTCTCGGCCTGAAAAGAAACATGAACTATGCCTGAGTTTCCATAAGGAAACCCGTATGCCAAACTCTAACACATGAATGAAACAATGATTACGAAAAACCATAATGTTACCGGAGCCACGGTTTTGCATCATTCGTCGGAGCCACGACTTTGTCTCATTCGCCGGAGCCACGACTTTGCCTCAATATTATCGGAGGCACAATTTTGCATCATTCGTCGGAGCCACGGTTTTTCCCCATTCGTCAGAGTCACGGCAATAACAACCATAACCCACTCAAAGAGCCACCACTGATCGTTATTAGGCCGGTCTGTCTGTCTGTCCGTTACCCTAAAAGGGTCGGTGAACCTGTTGCCTTCTAGTCGATCAACAACAACAAGGAAAACACCAAAACTGTGCAAAAATGGTCGAACGAAAGACTCCTCACCGGTCGACAGATTCCTCACCCAGAGGATTAGCCCAACCGAAAAAACTCGTCAATCGGTCGAACGGCAAAGGGGACCCGTTTGACCGAAACACACCAGTAAAGAAACATCTTGCACACAAAGATCAAGCGGTCGAACAACCCAACACATCCGGTCAACCGAAATCCACTAGTAAAACTCACCAACAATTCATACTACACGGTCGACCGAAACAACACTTCTGGTCGAACGGTCCTTAAGTTAACTTAAGTCGTTGGTCGGACGAGTCAAACAGATAGTCGACCATTTAGATGGTCAACGTCCAAACCGATCTACGACAGTACTTTCGGTCGACGGGCAAAGGGGTCCCATTCGACCGAAAGTAAACAGAGCTTCCATCTTTCGCTCAAAATGCACAATCGGTCGACCACCCAAGGGTATCGTTCGACCGGTGCGAGGGATATTACCTGAAATACACTATAACCGGTCGACCGAACCCAAACCACCAGTCGACCGTTATAGTGCAGAAAACTGTTGTGCATGTCAGACGAGTCATTCGGCCTACCGTCGGCATAGGTGAGCGTAAAAGCAAGTTTGACATACTTAAGGCTTGAAGAAACCTTTGAAGAATCACGGCGAGCTTCTTCACGCACTCCTTCTTCGGTGAACTCCACGAACACGATCTCCTCGACTCCGACAAACTCCTGAGCTCCTCCGAGCGTCGTCGATCTCGCCTCCATGACTTCCCCGGGCTGGATGAGAAAGGAATGAGAGAAATAGATAAATCCAAACCTTTATATACTCTTCCCACAACCGATCTCAGCCGTCCATCTCAATCCTTCTCTAATCCACCACCATAATTAAGCATTAAAAAGAGTTAGGATATAACAATCCACTCTGCTTAAAGAATTTCGTCCCCGAAATTAAATCCAGAACTTACCAAACCTCTCCGGATACAACTTCCAGACTTCCCTCTCAATCTCCAAAGTAGCCCCTCGCTCAGTGTGATGCTGCCACCTGACCTTGACGATCGGAATGATCCTCGTCCTGAGTTGGTGCTCCATCCGATCCATAATCTCTACAGGTCTCTCCTCAAGAGACAAGTCCTACTGGATCTCTGGAACCTCAATCTGGATCACATGAGAAGGATCTGCTACGTACGTCCTCAACATCGAAACGTGGAAGACGTTGTGAAGACCAGAAAACTGTGGTGGCAGCGCAATCTGGTAGGCGACATCTCCAACTCGGTCTAAAATCTCAAACGGCCTGATATACCTCGGACTGAGTTTCCCTTTCTTCCTGATTCTCATCACCCCACGTGATGGTGAGATCTTTAGAAAAACATGATCGCCAACCTAAAAAATCAGCACACGCCTACGCCAATCCACGTAGCTCTTCTGCCTGCTCTGAGCTGTCGCTAGTCTCTGCCTGATCACATCAACTTTCTCAGCATACATCTGCACAATCTCAGGCCCGAGGAACTGTCTCTCGCCTACCTCACTCCAGCATAACGGTGATCTGCAAGGTCTCCCGTGCAAAGCCTCGTATGACGTCATCCCAATACTCGCATAGTAGTTGTTGTTGTAAGTAAACTCGATCAACGGCAAGTGCTCATCCCAATGCTCTGCCCAATCCAGAGTGCAAGCTCTCAGCATATCCTCTAACGTCTGAATAGTCCTCTCCGACTGACCGTCTGTCTGTGGGGGAGGCATTTTTTGCCGACGCCCCAGTCGATTTTTTTAATTACCCCGCCGGATTCAGACAGTTCGTTGGGCATTTTCTTGCTGTTGGTACTGGTAGAATAATGAAAACTCAGAGAGAATGTTTCTTTTAAGAGGCGGGGAGAAATGAGTATTAATGAAAAATGAATGGTAAAATGGTATTGGAGCGGACGATTTAAGTAATTCGCGGACGACATTTGGCAGTTCAGTTTGATAACTATCCTATCACTTGAAAGATGTGCAGATTTTACAAGTGAGACATCCACACGCATCCTAAGGTTAAGGTATTACGTGAATATACCATCCTAACACTTCGTGAGTCCACTTAAGTTTACAGGAAACTATTTTTTTCCTTACCACTTGTCTTCAGTAATATTTTCATTGTCTTATTAACTTCAAGGCACCTCATTCCTTTCCTATACTACGTTGCTTGATTAATTGATTTTCGAAATCCCATTAACCATATTAAGATCTAGTATATTGCATGTAATGCTCCAAATCCGCACTCGAGACACAACAGTCAATAACAATTATACATGCGAAAAAGGACATTAACGATCAGAACGAGTCGATGTCTCAATTAAAATAGACATAATATCAATTCAGAGTACAATATGGAATGGAAATACAAGAAGCTGAAATCTTACTACATCAATAGTAAGAGATTGAAGGATTACGTCAATGAGTTCAAAAATCCAATCTTCGCGTCCCATGTCCAAGTCACCTCCAGCCGCCTACCGCGTCCCGCCTGCACACGTACAAGGCACACCTGAGTTTCGAATCAAGACCTAGGACACCACCCCAACCTGACACCGAACGAGGTCTAGTTGTCCCGACGGCTCACACTGGTCTTGTGTCCCAAGGCGATCACGCGCCCAATAAAGCCGAGTCAGACAGAGCATGCACCCTTGACAAGACCGTGTATCCAGCCCACAAGGCAACACCCTACTCCAACCACGTGCCCGAGCCCGCAAGCCCAGCTCCAACGGTCACCTGTAACAACACTAGCGAGCTGACCAGTTTCGTGTTCATCCTTGGAATCTAACCACAATGCCCGAGCCCGCGAGCCCAACTCCAACGGTCACTTGTGTGTACGCTAATAAATCATCCCGGACCGCCACAACAATGGGGTAAGATCCTAAGATCTAGTCATACGTGCCTCACACTCTATCTCCATGTCACCCCACGCTCGAGTCCTTGAGCAACTCTCCCCAACGGCTACTCGTCACAACGTGCATGAGTGGACAACTGGTTCCATGAACCTCTCACAATCTCACAAAGCAATTGGGGTGCTGCAATTTACCCCCATAGCACGGGTCAACAACCCCAACAAAATATAAAGCAATAACCATAAGCAAGACTATAAAATCAAGTAAGAAACATGAAGAAATTATAGCTTTAATCCCACAATCAAAGGTACAGCGGTAAAAGTGTAATTCTCCTAAATTTTCCTTAGGATTCACAATTCTCAAAAGTTTAGGGGAAAAATAGTAATTTACTCAATTATAAATTATTTATTCAAGTACAAATAAATCCAGGGTTCTCCAATAATTAATATAATTGTTATTTAATTAAACAAATACAATTAAATATAGGGTTCTATAAGCAATTTATCTAGTTATTAACTATTTAACCAAATACAATTAAATTACACGATTTATTCTGCAATTAACCCAAATTAATTTATTCCACTAAATATTCATAAAAACCAGGGCCTCATGCAATTTCTCCAACACCAATCACAGCAAAAACCCAAACCCTAGCCGCTAGCCTTGCCGGTCCAGGCTGACCCCTCCTGCAGCAGCCACCACCGACAACGCGGTGACGTGGCCCGCATGGCCGCGTGCAGTTGTTTTGCCGGAGCCGCTCCAACCGTTGCTCTGCCGACCTCCAACGACGACGACCCTACTCCCTCCAAACCCACCGCAAATTGGAAATATGATGGGTGGCGTACCTCGCGGAAAGAAGAAGACCAGAGAAATGGACGACTCCCCTCCGCACCTACGCGCGGTCACCAGAGATAGCCGCCGATGTCATCGGAGATGAGGAGGAAGGAAGAGGAGAACAATGAGGGAGATGAGTTGGGGTTGGGGTTAGGGATTTGGGGAAGAGGGGAGAGGGAGAGAGGGTTAACATTGCATCTTTCAAAAAGCAATCGTTTATTACAATATCATATTTAACAGGAGTGTATATTCATATACAACCCACATAAATATCTTTGCAAGTTGGTAGATACGGTTTAATTAGATAATCTTTTCCACGAAGCACATGAGGACTATAAAATACACCTGAGTTTTCTTCCCCATTATGGGGTTACAAAGGCCATATCAATCCATACGAAGGCAAGCATAAAGTTTGATGCAACATAAATAGTAACATACAACCAGGGTAGACAAAACAAAACCAAGGACAAAAATATAGGACGATGCTATATTGTTTCCCGTCTCAACTAGGCAAACTCCCCGACATCTTGGAACTAAGGTTGTAAATGGGACGGGTTGTGGACAAAAAAAACCCTACCCACCACTCGCACAACTCACATAATAAGCGGGTGGGTTGCGGTTTTCTCCCAACCCGCCTCGCATAACCCAATAATCATATCCATGTTTGGCTTGAATTTAGCTTTGATCATTTTGTATCTGACTTTAAAAACATACATCCATTGTTTTTTTTCTTGATTTGTTGTATCTAGCTTTGAAAAGAATGAAAATGTTAAGAACAATGAATTGATATTTTTGTATTTAGTTTTGATCAAACAATAACCCGTCAAACCGGCTTAAACCGCCCCACCCTACCTAGTCCATCGTTAGGCGAGGCGGGTAGTTTTTTTTGTCTCTCCCTGCCCCACTTAACTTAGACGAGGCGACTAAGGGTGGGGCAAAAACTTACCCCACTCCACCCCGCTTACACACCTATTTGGACTCCTCTAGCGTAGTGGTCGTCGTCATTGTCACCTCATATTTCCAAGTAACAATAGGAAGGTCGGTGGAAGAGTCCCAAAACATTTGAGTAGGGGTGACCAAAATTCAGTTCGGTCCGGGTGTCCGGACTGAACCAAATTTTTCGGTCCGGTCTTCGGTCTGGGAGACCACGGGAATTCGGTCTTCGGTCCGGTCAAAGACCAAAATTTTAAGGGTTAAATTCAGGTTTTGGACCGGACCGGACCGAATTTATTCGGTCCGGTCTTCCGAAAAGTTCGGCCTTCGGTCCAGTCCAGTCCGGTTCGGTCCGGTACCGAAACTCACCCCTACATTTGAGTGCCGCATTGGTTGAGCATTACAATTGTCTTTGTTCTCTTTATGCCGAGAGTTTGTTGCAAAAGATCCCTTCGCATCTTAAGAGTACTTGCCTAACATTCAAGTAAATCAAAACAATTATTAAGCACGTAATTCTAAGTATTTGCCGATCTCCAAAAAACCATGTTATTCCTTTTTCTCCAAAGAGACCAACGGAAAGTGTTTCTTAGTGTTTTTCACTTTACGATTCCTAAATCAAGTTGATTTTGAATCTTATTAGAAATTCAATATCAGTATTTTGAATGTTGTTTTTAATCTAAGATGAGTTTCTATTCCAAAAGGTTGCGAAATCACGTTCAAAGAATGGAGTGCGCAACTACAGCCCAGAAAAAAGTGTGTGTTTGAAGCGACTGACGTCTTTCAACACATTTCATCTTCGGTGGACACTTGATATGTGAAGTTATTGTAATCCAACCATAAAGATTGTCAAACCAAAGTTGCATATTTAGTTTACATTATAATTCTGTTGGCTGTTGGATGATTTGAAAATTTTGTGGTTACGGCGTTCTATTTTTAAAATGCAAACTAACAAGTTAATTTAAAAAAATCGCATTCAAAGAATATGTGTTTAAATATAATAAATGACTCACGGAAAAGTTCACATGTCGCATTTTTTTGCTCGGAACTAGTACAATAGTACTTATTTAGTAAGGACCAGTTTGAGACTTTTATTGACTACATGTACGATTAGTTTAACTTTGATTACTGCCTTTGTTTGGAGGGTACAAGACACAACTTGTTTTCATGGGTGAAATAATTTATTGTATAATAAAATCATTAGACTTGAGATTCATGTGTGGTTCATAATTGTTTTAGGACTTTTTGCCACTGTATAGTTGTAACCCCACTGTATAGTTGTATAGGTGTAAAATTTAAAATTTTAAAACACAAAGATTCAAATCAACAAACACGAGGACGATACACATATGACGTATCAAATGTGCATCATTTATACATGAGTTGTCAAAAGTATCATTACATCAAAATGACAAGAATGACTATACACAGGTAATCATAACAACCTAAAAATAACACTAGAGGATCTAATACTTGTTGGATCGTGAGGGTCTACAATACTAATCAATTTTACGCTACTTACCTACTCGTTTAACAAACAAAGATATGTGCAGCGGAAATTAAACTAAACAAGTAGGGAAGGAATAAGCAAACCACAATGAGACAGGAGATTTTTATAGAGGTTCGACACCCCACCCGGGTCCTAGTCCTCTCTTGCAAGCTCCGCTCGGATCACCGAGCTCCGCTCACGACTTCACTAACCACTCCCCGTTCCGGGCCGAGAGAGAACATCTTTACAATCTTCAAACTCGCGAACAACCCTCGCCGAGCTTGGCTCCTCCTCTCACAATCCGAGACGGATGCTTCGGGCTTTCACCGAAACCTTTACTCTCTTTGATAGCAACAAACTTGAGTGGGACAATCACTCTCTAAACTTGAGCACATTTGAGAAAGATTAGAATTGATCTTTAGTGTGGAAATTTGAGGCTTCGAGTGTTTGGAATGATCTCTCTAATGTAGGAGGCAAATATGTGTGGGAGAATTGTGTTAAAATGTATTTTACAACTCTTTATATATGCATTAGAGAGAATAGATCCGTTGGGGTTAATTGGGTGAGTGTTGGTGTAGGATACACAAAACAGAAACTCGCAGGACCCAATTCTGAGTTAATTCGGTCGACCGGGTCGGTCTGAACGGTCGACCGTTTGACAGTTTTGAACTCAGTTCGGTCGACCGGTTAGATAACAGTCGACCGCCCAACGCTACGACTTAGGTACACTTAAGTGATCGGTCAAACTCCGAAAAGGGTTCGGTCGACCGATTTGCACCAGACACTTTGGGGTTGACAAACAATGATCAATTCGGTCAACCGAGCTAAGGTCTAGCGGTCGACCGATTTTGTCCAGGAGGTTCGGGTTTGTCAAGAGACAGAAATACGGTCGACCGAACAAGGTCCTCGGTCGACCGATACATGAAATGTATTTGGGGTATTTTTGGTTAATACGAATATGTCGTTGGGTATAATACGACAAATTAAACGGTCGGAAAAATAAGTTCATACGGTCGACCGAAACCAGGCAGTGAAAACACAAACAGGATGAATGATCACTCGGTCGACCGAACGGTCTGTTACGGTCGACCGAATGTGGGCAAACTGTTAGGGTTCAGGTTTAGTGTTTTCCGGTCTAAGTTTAGGTGATCTATTGAAGTCCAAATTATGTGAAATTTCGTGTGTGACTTCTATAAGGAACCTAGTGTGCATTTAAGTTGATTTTAGTTCAAGTATGCTCAATTTACACAAGTTCCTAAGACTCAAAGAAAATACAAAGTACATGTCTTCAAAGGAGCTTGATTACATGTTTTGGCTTGATTTTCATTTCTTCCTTGAGTCTTGATCACCTGTAGAGGTTAGCACAAAGCAATATATATGCAATGCAACATGTGTGCTACTCTACATGATCATAATTAAGATTAGGTTGATTAAATCATCAAAACATAAATTAAGGCCAAAAAGCCAACAGTACTGGTGTGCTCGTCCTCCGTCCCCGCCCTCTCAAAGCCGCCATGGGCCTGAAAAACAACATGAAACAACGCTTGAGTTTCCATAAGGAAACCCCATATACCAAGTCCACCTACATGCATACGAAGTACCGTACATGAAACCTATCATACTAGTATACATGACATATAATAACGCAACATAAAGCTTTCCCTAACAGGGATAACAAAGAACAACTATATCACCAATAACGTCGGGCCCCAAAGGGTCACTTGTCACATCCACATTCTGTAGTACAGAGGTATGCGCACACAAGTTGAACCTTAGGCTGCTCACACAAGTTGCTAAACCATAGGCTGCTCTCACAAGTTGATACCTCAAATGCTCACACAAGCTGACATACAATTGCTCACACAAGCTGACATGCCATTCACTTCTCAACCCTGCCGCCATAAAGGTTGGGCAAAACCTCACCTTACAGAGTATGTCTACTCCGCCACCATGAAGGCCGGGCAGTCTTCCCGCCCCCACAGTGTTGTATAACAACATCAAATCATAGTGTATGGAAAATAACATGAACCATTACTTACAAATAAGACAACTATACTATAAATTGTGCGGTCGGCCGGTTTATAGTATAAATTGTGACTTAAAATGGTCGAACAACATCATATAATCGGTCGAACAAAATCCCAATAATGGACGACCGTTTAGAAGTCAAAAATTATTATAATATTCGCATCAACGGTCGATCGACAAAGGGTCCCGTCCTACCAAAATTATCAGAGTCTTCCTATGTTCTACTATACATAATTTGTCGAACCAACACATGAATTGGTCGAACATACATTAAGTTTATTTAAGTTAACGGTCGAACCAAGGACTAGGGCGGTTGACCGAAAATGGTCTAGGCCCAAACCGACTTATCTCAGATTCAAACGGTCGAATAGCAAATGGGTCTTGTTAGATCGAAAAATAACAGAGTCTTCTTCTTCCTGCATGATATGCACGACCGGTTGACCGCCAACATGCCTTGTTCAACCGGTTCGGGTAAAGATCTTACTTTACACTACTACGGTCGATCGTTAACCTGCAGCAACCTTGCTGCAAGTTGCCTCCGACGAGGTCTCCGACCTCTGGCGACGACTCAAATCCTCACACACCCAGTGTGAGTTACTAAATCGAACTTGGCATACCTATCTTCGTGTTTGTCGGAGTTCCACATGTCGCTGACGATCTCCCCTTCCTTCATTGCACTTCCGGTACTCAACTCGACAACTCTACTCCTTGTTCCACTTCAACTTTTTCTCTCCAATTCCTTCTACGTTAAAACACCTTTGAGGGGGGGAGAGATGTGCACTGGTGAGAGAGGATGAGAACAAGTGAAGTGAAAAAGTACGGGGAGAAGAAAATGATCGCACCCTTTTAAACCCCCACCTTCTCCTCCTCCAATCAACAACTTCCATCTCAGCCCCTTACCATCCCACACGTCACTTTCACCTTTCTCCTTTTCTTAAGCCAGCAGAAACTATTAAGAGATTCATTAACTTCCTAATTCATGATTAGTCACTCTTAGGGTAGGGTTTAGGATTAAGTTTCTAACAATCCACCCTACGGCAAGTCATAATTGACGATATACACCTAGTCTTTACTATTACCTTAAGTACATCTGGCGGTCGATATAATTTGTGTATATACGCTTTCCCGTCAGTAGATCTCGTCACCGTTTCCATCTAACGATGTTAGACAATTTGCAAATTAAACTTCGTAAAATACAAATATTCTTAATATTAAAAAAATATACAATAACCAAATTCTCTGTCTCTCTTTTCTCTCTTCTCCTCCTCTCGACCAACCCACCAAATAACAAATACTTTGTTCCTCTCTTTCTCCTCCTCTGACCCCCCACTTTGTCGAACCTCTCCTCCGCGACTCCTCCTTCCACCACAAGCTCGAGGACTACGCCGACGCAACCCTCTCCTCCTCCTTGATCACCTATTAATTGCATCTCTCCCCACTTCAATCAACACAATGAACACAGAGATACCAAATTGACCGGCTTGTTAAATTGACATCATTTTGATTATTATTATTATTTGTCTTACATGGGAGACATGCAATCCCATAAAATTCAACATCGAAAGACACACACTACAACAAAAGACGACTTCCTTACAACTCCTTCCTTCCAAACTAACATTAACAAAAGCCAACAACAATTCACACAACGAATTGATCAACTTAACCCACATCCAGAAAATTTTCAACTGATTGATTAACACTTGGGTGGGACTTCACACGTGGCTAGGTTCTTCTCAGCATGTTTGGAATCAATGCCAAGTCTTGATTCCAAACGTTTTCATTCCCGCCAAGAGGACGTTGACATTGACTTAGAGTGGAGAGCAAGATCGGCTCCTGAAGGAGGGAGCAGCGCTTGCACGGTTGACCCAAAGGTCTTTACAAATTTCAACCCTCTTGACTTCGATTCCTAGCATTGTCCCTGCATACAAGACGTATTTTTTGGCAAGTGACAGAGAATAGAAAATCCATGATAAGCTAAAAATTACCTAGGAGTATTTGATATTGGGTACACTTGCCATGAAACATTGCACTTGTGTGTTTTGGAATTGTTTGGTACACTTGTGAACATAGATGATTTGAATATAAAAAAATTTGCCTAATTTTATGTAAGCTTACAAAGTTACAAGTGTGCCCGAGTAGTTCTCAAAAATAGAAGTACAATTGTACAAAGGTTCAATATCTCCATTTGCAAGTATACCGAAGCAAATAACTCAAGATTAAATCTATATTAATGTATGCTAATTCTTGAGCAAAGATCCATAACCACGTACGGTGTCAAATATAAAGGAGAATGGTCCTCCTAAATTTTGAGATTTTTCATATAAGGACCATTTGGAATTTCGAACCTTCTAGAATTTTGATTCATCATGACTCTGAATGTGTATTTATTTACCTTCTTAAAGTTAAAATATCTAATTAAATTCGAAATAAACCTCAAACCAACCAATCAATCTTCGGTTTTTTTGGAGTCAGCCTCACAAATTGCAACTCCTTGAATGCTCTAAAAGAAGAAAAGGAAAAGAAATACAAGAGAAGATCAATCTGACTTATAGTATAATAGTAAACATTAAACAAAGGCTTGTTTAGATCTTCTTAATTAGCGAGATCTGCATGCACTGGTAGTGCACAAGGCAGGTTGATGTTTATTATCAGTTCAGAACTGTTGGTAATTCTGTAGCTACATGCCGAACTGCATGTGGGCCAATGGTCATTAAAAATATATAACATGTCTCATGTTGCTTTACTTTAATTTTGTGTCAGTAATAATAGCCTCGTAGACTGGTATAATCTAAATCCACTAAGATCACTACAGCTGCGGATAAGGTCAATGTGAGCAGAGAGCATGCAGGTTTAATTTAATCGAGCTACTTTTTTGTGTACAAAACAAATGTATCTGCAAAGTGCAAAAGAAGATGCTAGTTTGAGTCCTTTCGGATGTTAGTGATGGTGGATTTGACTTTTATGTTAATTTGGTGGAGGTTATGACCGTTATCTCCAAGGTGCGGTTAGTTTGCATGAACCAATATTGGAAAGTTTAGGATTCCCTCTTGTTTTCTTGGAGAAATTAGATTATTCAGAAAATATAATTTTCAATCTTACGGAAATGTTTGGATAATACTGATTTTTTTACCTAAAAACGTGTTTTAAAAAAAAGAGATGGTACACCTTTTTAGTCTCAAATATGTTGTGTATTTTCTTTTTTCTTCGTTTGTCATCAAATATTTGATTTCACAAAAACACGGTTTTTTTGCCAAACACATTATTTGAATTGAATGCTAATTTGAAAAATATATTTTGGAAATAAAAAATCGAAACCTTTAGTCCTTTTTTTATTATAATAAAAAAATATTACGAAATTAAAAATTTAGGTAAAAGGAGAAAGATTTTGAGATATAATCCCCTTGGACCAGCCAGGGCCGAGGTGTACCCCTCGGACTTGACCACCCCTCGGATTTGGCAAGTCTGAGGGGTGATCATCATTTTACACCCGAGCCTGGCCTCCTTCCCTTCCTCCTCTGGTGATAGAATATTTCTGATCTGCCGAAGTGAGTTGTTGATATTTGAGGTAATTTTTTCCTTGTAGTTGAATGATCTCTATTGAAAATAGTTAGTAATTTGTCAAAAATTCTAGCAATTTTAATATGAAATTGATGAAAAAATACTATTATTGTTGATTAACGAAAATGATTCTGATAAGTGTGTACTTTGGTTGTGATATAACTCAAAATGCAAGCATTGGTGTAGAGTACACAATAGACCCAAGACTTACACTTTCAGTGATGGAAAATGTAACCTTAGATGAAATTAAGGGTTGGATTTACCAAGGTCTGTAGGTCGTAGAATCTCGGTACTCAATTGATATTCAATGTCTAGTCAACATTGCACTGATAGGTTACTTTTACTTCAATGTGATGTTTGTATATGATGAGAACTCTGGAGAATAGCCTTTAAGACGACATATTCAAAAATAGGGATGGTTGAGCTATATGTCAAGTTGAATCATTTGGAGATTGGGTGGAAGCCTGAGATGTTTGGGGGTAGTCAATCCTGTACTAGCAGTGGTCCACGATTTAGTCAACAATCATGTATTGCAAACACTATAGCAGAAACAAGTTGACCTAGGAGTAGAACTTTTGATTTGAATCAACAAGAAAGAACAAACTTCGAGCCAATACCGACTAAGGATGAAGAAGAAAATGATGATGAAGACTACAATATAGAGTCAGATGTAAGGAATGAATCATCAGGTGAGTCCGAAGGTAAATCGAATAAGCCAATTTAATCCATTTAGAGGTAGGGGTTGAGTTCACCTAGCTAGTACCTTCCATGATTCTTCTTGTTGAATTCCTGCAGATACAATGTTTATATGAACTAGCGTAGCAGTTTAGGGTCTGTTAGCTGAGAATCAAGTCTTTTCATCAAAAGACGCTCTCAAGAACATCGTATCGAAATGGCATATTGACGATAATCGGGAGATCAAGGTGCAAGACAGTAGCAAAACCACATATAGGGTAACATGCAAAGATGTAATTGTAGTTGGAGCTTGTATGCTACATAAACTAGTTCTGGTGACGCATGGGCGATAAGAAAATGCTCGTACAAGCATATTTGCAGGTCAACGACCTCCCAAATCGATCATGCCCAGCTGACTGCGAAGATGATGGGTCAAAATAATGTCTCTCTTCTGATTAAACAGGTTCATGGTCTAGTAAGAAAAGTATTTCCGGGTGTTAATGTAGGATCGTGTGGGTCTATGGGTCCACAAACTAATCACGATTAAGCCCTAATTAACTACTTGGTTGATTGATCAAAGAATTGCAGCGGAAATTAAAAACAAATCAACCACAAGTAGGAAAGCAATGCAAACCAAACAAGAAGACACCGGATTTACAGAGGTTCAGCCGCACCTACGTCCTCTCTTGCAAGCCCCTCTCGAATCCCCGTTCGAGCTCCTCTTGCGTCTTCACTATGCCTCCCCGTTCCGGGCCGGGAGCAACGCCTTTTACAAGTCTTCAAGCTCGCGAACAACCCTCGCCGAGCTTGGCACCACCTCTCACAAACCAAGAGAATCACTTCGGGCTTTCACCGAAATCCTTGCTTCTTTGTCTTGGGCTTTCACCAAGACCCTTGCTCACTTTACAACAATGGTAACTTGAGTGGAACTCACTCTCTAATTGAGCACAACAATTGCTAGTATGATGATTGATGAAAGATGTGGAAATTAGGCTTTGGATGACTAATTTGGAGCTTGGAGGTTGCGGAAAATCTCACTATAGGTTTGACACTTTGGAGTTGTGAAATCTTGTGGAAAACTAAGTGTGAACCTCTATTTATAAGCTCCTAAAGATTTCTAGCCGTTTGGACAAGATTTGATTGGGGTTTGTGCAAAGCACACAAAACAGAAAATCGGATTCAGAAATCTGTCCAAAAACAGTCGACCGAAAGGTGTATCGGTCGACCGAACCCTTGAGTAAGTTAATGGATCGGTTGACCGAACAAAGGTATTGGTCGACCTAACACTTAAGTTCTATAATTCAACGGTCGACCGAACAGGTACCGGTCGACCGAACTACAGGGTTCGGTAGAGGGAAAACTCGATCGGTTGAACTAAACTTGTGTCGACCGATAGCAGGTAGATTTTCCCTAATGGAACGGTCGACCGAACAAGGTATTTTGTTCGACCGGTTCAAAAGTATTTGGGGGTGTATTAAGAGAAAAATGTGTATACGACCGTTGTATAAAATGACAAATAAAACGGTCGTATTTTTACCAGAAATAGCAAACGAAACGGTTGACCGAAGGTCTACCGGTCGACCGAATAGGTCTGGGTAAACGGTTAAACAGAAGTGTGATCGGTTGAACTGATTGGTCTGGTATAACAAATATTGTGTATAACCGGTCGACCGAAAGGTGAACGGTCGACCGAACTCAGGCAGACTGGCGACCAATGTTTTAGGTGTTTAAGTGATCCAATGGAGTCCAAAAGATATGATATTTTGTTTGTGACTCCTACAAGGAACCTAGTGTGTGAATGCATGCATATTAGCTTAAGTTATGCTCAATTCACATAAGTTCCTAATACTCAAAGAAAGGTAAAATTACATGTCTTCAATCCTAGCTTGATTTACATGTCTTGACTTGATTTTTCTTCTTTCTTGAGTCTTGATCACCTGTAGATGTTAGCACAATATAACATGTATACCATTATACTACATGTGCTAATCTACATGTCTTAATTAAGATTAGGTTGAATTACATCATCAAAATACGGATTAATGCCAAAAAGCCAACAGTTAATCCAAAGTACAATAAATTATGGCGTGTCTGCGAGATTGTCGTTGCATACATGTTTAGAAGTTTGTCAGGTTCATATGCATTGTTGCCTCAACTGTAAAATGCCATTAAACGAACATATCCGGGGAGTAAAGCTATAGTTTATTCCGACCCTTTGCCATGCGCTGGTGTTCGTCAGTTTAAATGCGCAGCATGGGCCTTTGGTTCTAGTATTTAGGTCTTCCAATATATGCGTCACGTTATTTGCATAGACACCTCATTTCTAAAAGGTAGATATGAAGAAAGGTTGCTTGTTGTTGTTGGGTATGACGTTGAGAATTTGGACTCTTGCATTTGGACTCGTTGAGAAGAAAAATATATCCAATTAGGGATGATTTATGAGATGGTTGCGACGAGAGGTGGTTGGAGATAGGAAAATATGAGTCAAATATGATCAACATGTTGTAATATTGGAGTAAAGATTTTTAAGCACATTTTTCGGAATCCCGGTTATGATTGGCACGAGGAAGCAAATGAAGCAGTTCACCACTTATGCACATAACACCTTGACGAAAACTTGCTTAAAAAATGTAAGAACACGTATGCAATTGACGCCATCAAAACGGCATGCAGACATAATAGTTTGTGGGATTTGAAAGCCAGTTTGGATCAAGTTGAGTATTGGAGTAAAGATGCATTAAAATACATAAAAGATATTGGGAAAAAGGACGAAACCAATGACCATGAGCTTGAGGTTCATAGCAAGTGGTTGTTGTGTCACGATGGATGCCACAGATGAGGCATAATGACAAGCAATGCCGCGGAGTCCCTAAACAATGTCTTCAAAGAAGCTCGTAGTTTACCAGTATGTGCTATTGTGGAGGCGACATACTATAAGCTTTTATAGTGGTTCAACAACAGAATGCAACATGCACGTGTCTTTGCATAGAGGGGACAATTGTTTTCCGAGATGGTCACACAAATATTGGAAAAGGGTGCGGCAACTGCACGTCAACTTGAGGTAAAAATAACTAATTTAGATAAAGGTGTGTACGATGTGATAGCCAAATATGAACGAGTCACAAGAAATAGAAGTAGGAAGGATCGTAGTTATAAGGTGGTTTTAGTTGAAGGCAAAAAACCGAAATGTAAGTGTCGGGAACTACAAAATACAAGTATCGCTTGCAACGAAACTATAATACCAATGAATATACACATCCATACTCCAATGTCAAATCTTTGGTGCATACATGGGAGGGTCATTGGGATATTTTTGGGAAGGAAGATGATTGACTAGAATATGATGGAGATAGAATCATACCAGATGGCAAACTCGTGAAGAAAGGAAGGAGAAGGGCAAAGCGTTTACCAATGACGATGGATGTCATGGAAAGAAGGATGGGGCTGCGACTTTGTACCGGTTGTGGCTCAATCAATCAACAAGGGACTGCTGCAATTAGGGGTGTAAACAGACGCGGGTAATCCTCGTATACCTGCTCGGGTACGGGTACAAAAACTCGTACCCATTTAAAAATTCATACTCGTTTACCCGGTTAATAAACGGGTCTGGTACGGGTACAAAAACTCATGCCCATTTAAAAATTCATACATGTACCCGTTTACTCGGTTAATAAACGGGTCGGATACAGGTATACGCATTCCCCATACCTGTATACATGTTAAGATGTATTATATATTTTTATATATTATATGTTTTATATATGTTATATATAATATATTGTTATATACTATATATTATATTTTTTATAATATTATATATTTGTGACTTATTTGAAGTTATTCGTTTTTCCTCTGATCGATAAATCTTGGTTTTTTGATGTTATTTTGGAAAGTTTGTTTCTTTGTAGTTTTTGTTCTTTGTAGTTGTTTTGGTTTTTTGTGTGGTGTTGTTGGAGAAAGTCTGAAAGGGCAAACACATGTGGTAAAAAGGACAAATTCATACTTAAAAAGAAAAAAAAAACTACTACTTGAAAAGGACAAACCATTACTTAAAAAGGAGAAAACCTCGACAAAGAAAAGACAACCCACCAATATAAGAAAGACCGACCCAATTGTTAAAAAGGACAAAACCATACTTCAAAATGACAAACCTACACTAAAAATGACAAAATCAGGCTTAAAAAGTACAAATCGGTACTTAAAAAGGATAAACACATATTTAAAAAGTACAAACTACTATTTAAAAAGGACAAACCATACATTAAAAAAGACAAACTCGTATATTAAAAATGACAAACGTAGATGTTAAAAAGGACAAAGTTATATGTTTAAAATGACAAAACGTGAACTCTTCATTTTAAAAAGGACAAAGTTGCATGAGGAAATCAAAGGTTGCGTTGGGAAAAGTAAAAGTTGCATGAGAAAATCAAACGTTGCAGTGAGAAAGTAATGTTTCATTGGGAAACAAAAAATTATATGTGACACAAACATGTTATTAAATTAATTTCTTTGCTGATTGGACTGACCACGTCAGGTGCGTCCCGGACGCTAACGTCCGTGTATCTAGGGGTGCAACTCAGATAATATGACTCAGATACCTACTGTATCCGAATTCGAATCCGAATACCATATTCCATTACCAAATTCGAAATCGAATCCGAATTCAGCAGAACTATTCGAATCCGAAACTTCAAAATTTTCGAATACTAATTGGTATTCGGATATTATCCGAAATTGAATATATATATATATATATATATTGTAATTAATTTTTGAATTAAAATTTTCGAATACTAAATTTTGGAATACTAATTTGTGTATTTGACCATGTATTCGAATAATTCGGATAATTCGAATTTTAAATAGCTTGTATCCGAATTCGTATCCGAATTCTAATTGGTAAATTTTTTTAAACCAAATTCGTATCCGAAATTAAATTGGTAACATTGAACTTACCAAATACCAACTAAATAGAAATTTTCGAATCGAATACTCGGATAGTTGGTAACCATTTGCACCCCTACGTGTATCATTGTCCTTCAACAATCACCTATTTTTAACTACAACTACATATTAATTCTACCCATACTTAAAAAAACGGACTAGATAATGGAAAAATTACCTGGGTGGGCCGAATTTTTCTTTCACGCCACGGATCTGGGAACTCTATGGGGGTGGGGGGCTTCAGTCGGCGGAACATGGTGGGATCAGTTTGGGTCGCTGGAGGGGTGAAAGGGACTGATCCACGTGGGTGTAAAATGGTGATCACCCCTCGACTTGCCAAATCCGAGGGGTGGTTACCCCTTGGACTTGGAAGGTCCGAGGGGTTATGTGCACATTGGGTCTGACTGGTCCGAGGGGATTTTATCTTGAAATATCTCTCTTTTACCTAAATTTTTAATTTCGTAATATATTTGTATTATAATAAAAAAATTGGACCTTTAGTTACCCAAACATGACCTAATTTTATTTGCTTTTTGGTAGGAAGTAGGATAATTTATTCATTGTGCAAAATTTCAAGGATGAAACTAGGAGTTTCACTTGCACTTCCAAGAACTTTGAAGATGTTTTGTGGAGCCATTATTACAAAACCACGTGAGTAATTTGGTTTTACACTCCTTTTAAGTTTCGTACAAACACATCACACACGATCACTTAGACCACCGTTAACCGCGCCTGGGCAATTTTCAGGTGTCATGTTTTCTCTCTCAGCCACATTAGTTTTTCTTTCTATCACGTCAACACAAACTAACCCCCCAAATTTTTCTTAAGCACACCTAGAAACAACCTAAGCACCCTACATTCTCTCCCAACGACATCATTTGGGAATCAATTTTGGGTAAAACACACAAAAAAATTAAAAAAATATAAACAATTTTTCATTAAAAAATAATTTTAAAAATGATTTAAAATAATTATTAACATATTTAAATATTAAAAAGAAATTCAGCAACCAATGGGGGGGATGTGCCCCCACCCACCCCGCCCATCCACCCGTCCGGGCGGGTGGAAATTCAGGCTCTCCAAAATTTGCTTATGTGTCGGGCGGTTGGTTAATCCGCCCGACTGATAAGGGTGGCCTTAAAGCGATATAAATTTTGTCTGCATCCGTGCGCGGTTCTCTTGAGTATATTGCAGAGACTATTGCAGCTCAAGGTTCTCTTGAGTCTTGAGCATGCTCAATCAAGCGCTAAATCCCGACAAGCTAAAGATTGCAAAATCCATTTCATATTAACGAAATCAATAGGTTGGTTATTGCCTAAATTTGTGGGGAGATTTGGTAGGTCACCCCAAACCCATTTTCATGTCTTTTAATGCAAACCCAGGCCCATCCTCCTCTACTTGTGCACCAAATATATATATATATAGATTCCACAGACAAAAAGGCAAACAGCATTGAAGCAGCCACTGCCAACTCCACGTTACCAATGCTCAAGTCTTACACAACAAAATTTAAGAACTCCACTGTCACATACATATATAACACACCAAACAGCACTGTTCACTATGGCGTAGCTTTCATGACTTTGGACCGCTATTCCATTAAACATTGTCTTCTTTGATTGCACGAATCATGTTTAGAGAAATTGTAGGGTTGAGAAGAGTGAGAATAGATGGTGCGGCGTGTAGTTGTATAATTTAAAACTTTTTAGATGACAATTCAAACGTTTTAAGATGAAATGTAAGCTAATAATTTGACTTGTCATTGGGAGGATCGATGTTAGAACCTCCGTTGAATGATACTTACATGATGTTCATCAATTGATGAGTTTAAAGTACTTCTCCGCCGTAATATGATTGAGAATATTGATAGTCGATGGACATGATTTTTCAACTAAAACAATCAACGTGAATCATTTTATTATTATTGTCCTGATTTATACGGATTCACTTCATATTATAACGTCCACAGAATCGTGATCACGAAGATCAAAATTTAGATTGGACTCACTACATATTCTTGATGTCTCCTGACATCTACGTTTAGACGAGATTTTGTGGATCAATACGAGTAATAACATTATGTTGGAGAGAAAGGTGGAAGTTCATTGTCTTCTCCTAGTTTTATTAAATTTTCTAAAATTCACCTTACGATCTCGAAAGTGTTACAAAAAAAATGTTTTTGTAGTAAGTGATTGGTACTTGGGGCACCACCCTCAATGGGGTGCCCAGGGGACATTTTCCATTTTCCCGCTCCCCATTGACCAGGCAGTCGTGGGCTTGGGTGGAGGCTACCTATTTGTTTAATTTGTAAATTAATTAGTTTAAAATTAGTTGTAAATGTAATAAGTTAATTATTTGGTTATTGTTAAAAATTGTAAATTAAGAAGAAGAACTCATGTGGAAGAAATAAAATGTTAATTTGACAAGTTGACATTTATTGATAGATTGTGATTGAGAGAAGAATGTTGTTAAGAGATGGGAAAATAAAGTTGTGGAAGAGAGAGTGTTGATTTGAAAAATTGACATTTACGAAATGTCAGGGCTGAAGATGACCTTATTAGGAGAACTTCAAGAAAGTATGGAACATGACATCTAAACTGTCTTTTTTGTGATCGGTAACACGAGGAACTTTAATTATTATGGAACTCAAGTTCCAGAATAAAATCCAACTTTTAAAGATATACACTTAGGGTGTGATTGAGTTGCAATAAATTGTGGGAGATTCAAAACTTGATTTTATGACTTCCTTAGAATTTAGACGGGAGGTGTGGGAAGTCATTCATATTGCAATTTTATAAGGATTAAAACTCACAGAACTTAGTCCCAGAATTATTTTACGTTTTTCTTCAAATCAATCACCACAAAATCATTCAGGAAGCCAGTTCCCCCACTTTCGTATTGTTTTTCTGCGAATCAATCACATGTTAGAGTAACTTTCTCAATTTCCCACACAAAAGGCTTGTTCATCAAAGTCCTTCATTTTAAAGCAAAACGAGAGTCGAGTGTTTTTCGAGTCGAGTTTCAAGCTGGAGCAAGAGTTGACAGCTTGTCCTCGTCAGGTTAGAAAAGCAAGTAAATTTCATACTCCATTGTCATGATCCATGCTCATACAATCGTATTTCAATGATAAGGTTGTCAATTCGGGTTCAAGCTCGAAACTGGACTCCAGTTTGGCTCGAAAAAAACTAGACTCCAATTTACCTTGAAAATAAAAGATCTTAAGGAAAAATAAAAAATCTACCAATTTGGTTATGTAAACAAAACAACTCGAAAAATCTCAATTGCGGCTTTTCATTATTCAGTTTATATTTTTTTGTATTTAGTAATAATATAGATTGATACTTAACTCTTAAAATACAATGTTATGAACAATTTATTGTTATATAATTTTGTTATGTATTATGTCATTTATATTTTTATAGTTCGAATGTAGTTTCATACTGATCTACAAGCGAAAAAATTTGATACACAAATTACAAATACACCAAACAAAAAAGAAAGAAGACTACATCATGTTAGAAAAGTAAGTAAATTGCATGCTCATTACCATGGTTCATGGTCATACAAGTTGTATTGAGTGATACGACTATCAACTTTGGTTTAAGCTCGAAATTGGACTTCAATTTGACTTGAAAAAAATTTGACTCCAATTTACCTTGAATATAAAAAGCTTAATGAAAAATAAGAAAAATCTTCCAACTTAGTTAAGTAAGGCCACCATTAACAAGTGACCTTTTGTCGGGTGTCTGGCCAGCCCCTTTAATGGGGGACAACTCCAAGTAGAGCTATTGGGCTCTCGACTGGACAAGCCTCCATATAGGATTCCAGATCCCGCTTGGACGTGAATCGGTAGGGGCCACGTGTCCCTTATTGGGTCATTTTTTTGTTTTTTTTTCTATTAAATGAAAATAATTGTTTGTAATTAATTTACTTTAATTTGGTTATGTAATTTGTAAATATTTTATGTAATTTGTAAGTTATTTTAAATTAATGTTGTAATTTGGTTATGTGATTAATAAATTTGTAGTTATTTTTTTCTCAATAATTTTAATTTGTAATAAAAACCCATCAACATTTAATTAAAGAAATACTAAACATTAATGATATATTGCTTACAAAATACAAAATACAAAAACATATAAAACACAAAAAACCTAAAATGTGTTAATTAATTATATTAAATTTACGTGGAGTGCTCTAAAACAAGACGACTTGAAAATTTTCAATTGCAATTTTTTATCATTAAATTTATATATTTTAATTCAATAATAATATTGATTAATACTAAACTCTCGAAAACAATAAACCACTAGAATTACACCAAAGGTTGTCAACTTTGGCTTGGTTCGGCTCAATAGCTCGATTCGAGCTCGACTCGAAAATCGTTCGATTCTAGTTAAACTTGAAAATTAAAATGATCTTGATGAAAAATAAAAAAAACTCTAACTTGGTTTAGTAAACGAGCCGTTCGAACTCGAAAAAAAATTAAAATTCAGTTCGATAACTCGTTCGATTTTTTTATTGTTCTATCTATAATTATTTTTTGTATTCGATAACAACACAAGATAATACATATAACTCATAAATTTTACTCGACTTTAATCAAAGCACCCTCCAACACCCAAAATTTACATCCCCAAAACCCCAAACAAAACCCACTTCTCTCCCTTCCCCCCACACCCACCAATGGCGCCGTTCCCACTCTCTCTCCTCTTCCTCCTCTCTCTCCTCCCCGTCACCTTCTCCTCCTCCTCCTCCTCTCTCTCCTCCCTCCTCGCCTTCAAGTCCGCCATCACCATCCCTACCAACTCCCTCTCCACCTGGACGTCCTCCTCCACCTCTCCCTGCCACTTCCGCGGCGTCACCTGCCTCCGCGGCCACGTCATCCACCTCGTCGTCGAGAACGGCTCCCTCGCCGGCCCCGGTCTCGTCCACCTCACCTCCCTCCCCCACCTCCGCCTCCTCAGCCTCCACTACAACCTCCTCTCCGGCCCCATTCCCAACCTCTCCGGCCTTTCCAACCTCAGACTCCTCTTCCTCTCCCACAACCGCCTCACCGGTCCGATTCATGCTTCCGTTTTTCGCCTCTCCCGTCTCCGCCGGCTCGATCTTGGATATAACTTTCTCTCCGGGCAGATCCCGCCGGCGGTCGGGAATCTTGATCGGTTGCTGACTCTCCGGTTGGAGGGGAACCTTCTGGAAGGTGGGGTTACGGAGGTTCGGATTCCGAGCTTGAAGGATTTTAATATTTCTTGGAATAATCTCTCCGGCGACATCCCGCCGGCGCTGACCGGATTCCCGGTCTCTGCTTTCGACGGGAATGTGGGGCTCTGCGGGAGTCCGTTGGGGAGTTGTGGGGTTGTGAGCAGTGCGGTTGTGAAGCCACCGGAGATGGGTCCGGCCGAGCCGGCGGTGATATCGTCGAATCCGAACCCTGGGGCGACGGCCGGGGATGGATCCGGTCGTCGGGGCGGGAGGATGAGTCACCTAGCAGTGGTTTTAATCGTGATCGGGGATTTCGCCGTTTTGGCCATTATATCCGGTTTGTTCTTCTGCTACTTCTGGAGAAAGTACTGCGGCGGGAGTCCTCCCCGGCTCCGGGAGTCGGAGAAGATCGTGTACTCGGCGAGCCCATACGGCGCCACCGCCGGCAATGTGGAGGCCGGGAAGATGGTGTTTTTTGAGAACACGAGACGTTTCGAGTTGGAAGATCTGTTGAAATCCTCGGCGGAAATGCTGGGGAAGGGAGGGCACGGGACGGCGTACAAGGCGGTGCTGGACGACGGGGGTGTGGTGGCAGTGAAAAGGTTGAGGGAATTGGCCGGACCGGGATCGAGAAGGGAGTTCGACAGTCGGATGGAGGTCATCGGACGGCTTAGACATCCTAATCTCGTCGGACTTAAAGCTTATTACTACGGGAGCGATGAGAAGCTGCTCGTGTTCGAGTACATGCCCGGCGGTAGCCTCTTCGCGCTGCTCCACGGTAAGTCAAGTTCGCCTGACCTTCCCGCCGGTTTCATTGTTTTGACCGTTGGACGAACTGGATTTTGGGGGTTTGTTCGGATGTGAAATGACGGAGTTAACCTTGGATTCTGGTTATTAGTGAGGGTAGTCTTGTCATTTGGGTCTTGGTACTTTTGGTGTTTTAATTGGGAGTCCGTGAAGCTTTGATGATAGTCTTGTCCCTCCTTTGTTTTGTTGCCCTCTTCTGTCCATGGACGTTACTAATTGCCCTACGAACAATAAAGAATTACAGGAATACCATCAATCGGTAGTAGATTGTCAGTCGATTTCCGTTCGTATGTTCGGGGCTATTTATGATATTGGACTAGACATTGGACTTTCATGTTTGATCAAAATAGTCTGCTTTTTACTTGCGTGGGGGCTGGGCTGTTGGACTATTGTGATAAACATAAACTAGGAAAGCTTTAGGATCATATATTCTATTAATAAAGTTCATGAATTTAGTCTATGGTTAATTCCATGATATGTTAATTAACTTCACATAAGCTTGTGTGAGTTGTCATCTTGAACTTGATTTCATGTCTAATGATGGTTTATCTCTGATAGAATTGCCAAGACTCGTGCAGATTCACCGCGGTTGTGGACTTGTAGTTATGATTAGTTTGGGATTTATATTCATGTATGTTATTGTAGTGCCGTGAAGCAACGCAAATGAGAGCTGAGGTAGATTTTTGGCTAATAAAATAAAGACTTTGTCTAGAGTTCAGATTGAATTTTAATGTAAACCTGTTTGAGACTGTGCTGAACATATTGAAGTAGAACTAGAATCAACTGGATCGAATTCACCTCGACTTGGCGGTTATCAATCAAATTCAGCTCAATTGACACATTTGCTGCTACGAAAGATTTAGTTTTACACTGCTTACAATATAAAATATTTGAAGGGATGATGGATCAACTAAATTTCAAATTTTATGTTCATCTTATGCAGTAAACAGAGGTCCAGGGCGGACACCCTTAGACTGGACAACACGTCTTCAGATCGCTGCCGGCACTGCCCGTGGCCTCGCCTTCCTCCACCAAGGCTGCTACTCCCCGAAACTCTCCCACGGGAACCTAAAATCCACCAACATCCTCATTGACAAGTCAGGCAACGCCCGTCTTTCGGACTTTGGCATCTCCTTCCTCCTCCCGGCATCCCGCCCCAAACCCTCCCACAAGTCTGATGTCCACGCCTTCGGGGTAATCCTCTTGGAGCTGCTCACTGGTAAAGAGAGTGGCACGTGTGACTTGCCGCGGTGGGTACAGTCGGTGGTGAGGGAGGAGTGGACGGCAGAGGTGTTCGATCTGGAGCTGATGAGGTACAAAGACATTGAGGAGGAGATGGTGGCAATGCTGCAGTTGGCAATGGCTTGCGTGGCGGCGGAGAGAAGGCCGAGCATGGCCCATGTCGTGAGGATGATAGAGGAGGTGAGGGGCGGGAAGGTGTCACCCGGGCATGAGTCATTTGAGTCCGTTTCTGATTCGCCATCTACGTCGGAAGGCACAGTGAGTTGAGGAGTCAGGACGTAAGAGTTGTGTTATTATTGCTGTTATTGAGTGATTTGGTGCTTGCTTTCGGTTGTGTTAATATTGCTGTCATTGAGTGTGTTTAGTTATGTTATGTCTGGGTTTGGCTTTATGTTGTTTCTTGGTGATCATTGGTTTGATTTAGAGTTATGTAGAGAATGGTCATGTTATGTAGGAGCAGAAATATTCATAGGAGCATGCTGGATTTTTATTTTTAATTTTTTTTGTCTAAGAGAGGGTTTAGTAGGGCGTGGAGAAGAATTTCCAACTGCGGGATCCTGTAACAATTGCTTGTGCATATTTTTAGGTTGATGGTCGAGTTATTTCAACTTGTTAAATTTGATTATTAGACTACGAGTGGGGCAAAATATAACCGATGGTTGGGTGAATTTGTTGAATAGAGGACTTTATATTTGAAAGAACATCCAAATTGGAAGGTAACACGGCCACCATTTGTCTAACGGTTTGATTTTATGGGAGGCAGCCAGTTGTGGGATTTTAAGTACTCAGTTTAAGTTTGGATGTTTGTTTTGAAGTTTAGTTTTGACATAATTCACTAAATTTGTCGCACACAAATCCAAACATGATAATAAACCTGTTAAAACATGTTTCCACAAAAAAAATGGTTTCTGTTTGTTTTTTCTTTTTTACTGGGTTGGCAAAAAAAGGGGGGACCTGTTCCGTTTTTGGGTGGAGTCGTGATAGACGGACGTGCGCGTCACGGACACGCCTTACGTGGATCTGTACAACTCAGATATTTTTCTTTGAGTCAGCGTCCAGTCAGCGAAATTTCTCTTTGCGCGTTTTGGTCTTTTTAAAAAACGCCGGTTCTTTAAGTTGAACGATTCATTTCCCAATATACAGATAAGACTGTGCAGACCCTAGGACATCGTGCAGTCTCATTATTCGTGCAGAGCCCACACTTATCATAATAAAATATTTGTTTTTAAGTTTTACGTTGGATCAACTTAATTTGTCTAGCTTACTTTATGTGTGTGTGCAGTTTACATTATGTGTTTGTCTTGTTTACGTTATGTGTATGTCCGGAATAAGTGTATATTGCTGTCCGGAATAAGTGTATTTGTTGTCCGGACTAAGTGTATTTGTTGTCCGGTTTAAGAATAAAGTGTGTCCAGAAACGGAACATAAAGTTTGTCCGGAATAAGTTGATTTGTTGTCCGGAATAAATGTATTTGATGTCCGGAATAAGTGTATTTGCAGTCCGAAATAAGTGTAGTTGTCCAAAATAAGAAGAAAGTGTGTCCAGAAACGGAACAGAAAGTTTGTCCGGAATAAGTGTATTTGCTGTCCGGAATAAGTGTATTTGTTGTCCGGTTTAAGAATAAAGTGTGTCCAGAAACGGAACATAAAGTTTGTCCGGAATAAGTTGATTTGTTGTCCGGAATAAGTGTATTTGCTGTCCGGAATAAGTGTATTTGCAGTCCAAAATAAGTGTAGTTGTCCAAAATAAGAAGAAAGTGTGTCCAGAAACGGAACAGAAAGTTTGTTCGGAATAAGTGTATTTGCTGTCCGGAATAAGTGTATTTGTTGTCCGGACTAAGTGTATTTGTTGTCCGGTTTAAGAATAAAGTGTGTCCAGAAACGGAACATAAAGTTTGTCCGGAATAAGTTGATTTGTTGTCCGGAATAAGTGTATTTGATGTCCGGAATAAGTGTATTTGTAGTCCGGAATAAGTGTAGTTGTCCAGAATAAGAAGAAAGTGTGTCCAGAAACGGAACAGAAAGTTTGTCCGGAATAAGTGTATTTGCTGTCCGGAATAAGTGTATTTGTTGTCCGGAATAAGTGTATTTGTTGTCCGGTTTAAGAATAAAGTGTGTCCAGAAACAGAACATAAAGTTTGTCCGGAATAAGTGGATTTGCAGTCCGGAATAAGTGTATTTGTTGTCCGGAATAAGTGTATTTGTTGTCCGGTTTAAGAATAAAGTGTGTCCAGAAACAGAACATAAAGTTTGTCCGGAATAAGTGGATTTGCTGTCCGGAATAAGTCTTCGCACCGTCCCATTCACGCTGCTTACGTTGTGAAGAATCCTGGGAGTCGGCATCAGACGCTTCTTCGACATAATATCTTGCTAGAAATGGTGATTTATTCTGGAGAGAAAGAATGAAGAAGAAAGAAAGAGTGTCATCATATTTGTATTTGGGTGGAGAGAGAGAACGTGCTGAGTTGAAACGCATTTAATGTGATTTGAGTGGACATCAGGAAGAAAAAACAAAAAAAACATTCATGTTTTGGCCACGTAAGGGCTGACATGGATATCCACGTAGAGCGCGTCCGTGACGCCCTGCGTTCATAAAACATTTCCCTTTTGGGTGGGCCTACCGATTTTTTCTCCAAATTCAACCATGCTTGTAGACATTATTACATGTTGTGCCATCAAGCACACGACCAAATCACCCTCCCACATTTCGATTAATTCCCACCATGCCTATCTTAAACGAGCTTAACTCATCTCCAACACTCCTCCACAGACCTTCCACCCTTCGTTCGAGCGGCCCAATCACGTGTCGTTGAAGCAATTTTCAGCCCAAAAGCTGATTATAGGCCTATTGGGGCACATTAATCTAGTCTTAATAGAAGTAACTGCCATCAAATTTTAACATTAGGTTGGAACTTTACATCAGGTAAACAACATTTAGGTTATGTTTGGTTGGTTGTAATGGAGGTGTAATTTAATCCAATTACACCTTGATTATATTACTATATTTGGTTGAGAACATTGAAGATTTTAATCACTCCATGATCCAATCATTGACGTAATTGGATCACGTAGTGAAAAATTGTAATCTAATACATTCCATTGCAATTAAACGTTTCCAAAATACTCAAAGCATGCCATATTATTGAAACCTAACACAATCACGCTGGAAGTCTATCCGGACTTTGATGGATCTCTGGACATTTATCAGAACTATTGAAAATATTAATTTACTTTTTAATTACATTGTAATTCATGAGGTGGATTTCAATGCTACCAAACATTGTAATTGGACTAGGAGGAATTAAATTCGTGGGAATGTAAGAATTGGATTCCAAACAACTTAATTACGGAGAACCAAAAATAACGCATTGATGAATTGTAACGACATCTCCACGTAGTGGTGGGGATCATAAAGACAACTGGGAAATAACTATGGCTTTAATTTTTTATGATAATATGTTTCCAGACAACCGAAGTCCAAACGTAAGGAGAATATGTTTTCACTTGAACTGTAGGAAATGTTTTCACTTGACACCACAATTCTAAGTATGAGATAATTTGATATCTTACACACAACCTCATCATACCTATTGACAGCGAAATAAATAGGTAAGGATCTCCTTACGTAGAAGCAACCATCGTTCACAGGGATGAACAAACTTAGGTCTGGATCGACGGACCAATTTTTTTTGGTCTGGTTCAGTCCGATGGATACTTAAAATTTGATTTTCGGCATGATCCGGTCCCAAAGTAAAATTTGGATTTTAGACCGAATCGAACCGGACCGATTCCAAATTTATTCGGTCTGATCTTTCCAAAAATTCGGTCTTCGAGCCTGTCCGATTCAGTCCAGTCTCTGACCGAAACTCACCCCTAATCGTTGATACCGTTCCAATAATTTATGATCAACAAGATTGTATTTCTCACCATGGGTCCCTCAAATTTTGAGTTTTAAATTCTCAAAAAACTGCGTCTCAAAGTAGACATTTTTTTGTGCGCTTGAGAGTTCTTGGAGTGTAAGTCGCACTTTTTTACTTGAGAGAATAGTCTTTGGGATTGATTTTTTTAAGTTTCAGGTACCCAGATGCATGTACTAATATGTAGGGCTGAGCATCCGGTTCGGATCGGACCAGACTGGATTTTTATTCGGGATCCGGACCGAAGACCGGACTGAACCGAATCGGTCCGGTCCGGTCAAAAACCGATTTTTTTAAATAAAAAACAAAAAAAGACCTATCTGGACCAGACCGAACCCGAAATTTTAAAATCTTCCGGACCAACTGGTCCGGTCCGGGTTTTGCTCTCCCCTACTAATATGAGTTGTTTGAGTCATATTTTTTGCGTTCGACATCTCAACTTTTAAAAGAAAAAAGTTTTATATTTAAATGCTTCATATACGGCTTCTTACATTAATTCCATTTTTAAGTTATGATTTTCCAACCCGAACTAATTTTAAAATCGTTTTCACTTTAATTTTCAAATTTAATTGATATTGACGTTTTTCGTGTAAGTTGGATCATTTTTCTAAATTTCAATATTAAAGGACATACCTATATTATTGCAAATAAATAGAATATAATAACACACTAATTTATATTGAAAACTTATTTTATAAAACCTAATTACTTTAGTACATGTTGCAATTTGATGATTCAAACATTTAGAAATTAGAATTAAAAATGTTGCAATTGAGATGGAAATTAAGAGAACTAACTTTATTTGAAAATTAACTTCACTTAGGAAAACTTTAACTCATGATTTTGTGGGGGTAAAAGACGTCAAAAATATTGACGTATGGCGAAAAAACTAGGTGTAAATAGATTCTCAAACCAAACAAAAATATATGGTAGCATTCGGGGCGAGTTTCTGCTTTTCAAACGCCAAAAAAACATGTTTGGGACAAAAGGTTGCGTCTGGGTGTTTTGTGAGACTCCAACGTAGCTTTTTAAGTGCCCCAAAATAGACGCTATGATTACAAACTATACCTGACTATCATTACATTTAGCATGTGATACTACAATATGTGCAATGGGTTATTTTTTATGGGTAATGTGTCTCAAAATAAAAATAGAACAAACTAAAGAAAGTATAAAACCACGGTAGCAGATTGAGGACCTTCCTAAACTTCAACATCTTCACTACCAAATCAATTCAATATGGTGCATCGTCTGATAAGTCAACCACAGTCAGACTCCGATTTTGATACTTTTGGTGGAGATTGACGATCCTAACGAGTATATATTTTTATCCCATCAACTTTATTACATCATCCTCATTTTAAATCTTCAACCTCCCAAATATGTGAATGAACATGTTGTGATTCAATATCTTATTTTGACTATCTCAAGATAATAGATCTCTAGACTGTTTTTTGAAACTTGGAAGGTAGTGATTATATTATCACAAGGACTCCGGGATGGGCACGCATGATTTCACCCATCTTCCCACGCGGAAAGCTGACGTGGTAGCCACGTAGTAATAGCTTGGTTTAGTGGGGATACAGGTGTTTGTATTTTGTTTAAATATTTGAAAAAAATGTAAATTTTAGGCCAGCTTTTTCAGTCTGCAAATACTAAACTGGGCTTTGTACTTTTTAGGAAGGATTTAGGTGGAAGATTTCTATTACACAGTTAATAGGGTGGTTTGACCACTTTATACGGTTATCTAGGAAGAAACATGACTTTAAATGGTTAATAGGGAAAATCAACATCTCACATTTATACCCTGCCTCTTTCTTCTCAACCATTTTCTTCTCCAACCTCATCCTTTTCTTTTCTAAGTCCTTTAGGTATTCTTAAAGTTATGTCTAACAAAAACTAAAACAAAATTAGATTTCTATATCATATGTTTGAGCATCATGTTTGTACTTAACCACATACATGAAGTTCAAGTGCCTACATCATTGTTCTCACTTAAACCATCAATAATGATAGTCAATGTTATGTGTGAGGGTAATTTCATACTCATCCCAGGGTAAACCAGAGTCATGAAGATGCCTATTTGGTTTTCGATAAACGAAGTAAGTATGTAGAGATTATTTTTGAATAAGCCAAAAAACCCATAAACTATCTCGAAATTACTCTCTACCATAGTCGGAAATTTAGATAACATATTGGTTAGATAACATAGTCGGAAATTAGTAACTGTTTGTTTTGCTAAAGGAAATAGGTAAATGGAGGAAATTCAGATATCCTATGGGGTATCTTCTATAATAATACAGGGTATTTTAGGTATTTTAAGTAAGAAATTGGTGTGGATGTTTTGTAGTTGTGGTAGATATGTTTTGGGTTAGACTTGATAACAAATTGGTTAAATTTGAAAGTGTTGTTTTGCTCATGGGAATGAGTAGTTGGGGGAAACTCAGAGACCATATGGGGTATCTTCTTTGATAATATGAGGTATTTTTGGTATTTTAATGTAGAGTTGGGGAGGTATTTCTAATACTTGACATACGATATTTTCTTTAATCGATTTGTCAGTTGTTAGGTGGGCAATGTTATCAACTAACTGTTGAAATGAGTGTAATTATTTAAGGAACAACAATCCAACATATATTAGGTGAGTGCATTAAAAATCCACATTAGTTAAAGGATCTGCTTCTGACATGATATCTTCCACCCCATCTAACGTGGTGTTTGAAAGCCCCACCACATCTCACTCGTTTATATCAAGTAGGAGAGTCAATGATGTTTCATGATCTTTAAGTCATTGTGGCAACATGTGTGTTTTATGAAAATCTACGATAACTGAAAACTGAAGGAGACAATTCTATGGTTGTTTTTGTTTAAGACATCATGAGTGTGCATGATTTTTTTACTTGGTTGGATCTAACATTCGTTAATATCATAAATATTTGTTATCATGAACAAATATTGTTGGACACATACAACGAAGTCATAACATCTAGAAAAACAAAACTTAAAAGGTGCAACTCTTCCTCCCCTAGCATAATACTTCAAGACAACTCACAAACACCAGCTGTAAATGTTTTTCATCTAAATAGATCACCGTCTAACTTAACTACAAAGACACCGCTGAAGGTCTTGGACCCTAATTTGGTGAAGAACAATGGTTGCGCCAAGTAATACTAGACTAAAGTCTATTGTTGAAACTAATTAAATCCAATGTACCTGTCCTATTGAATCAAATTACCAACTCTCGAAACTAGATTTACTCCAACTTACCATCTCTTCTACCAATTGAATTTTTCAATTAAGGTTACCCAGCTATTGAATTCAACTTATCCTATCTATTATTTCGGATTACCCTGCTATTGTATTCAACTTACCCTGTCAATCAATTAAGGTTACACTACTAGATTTACCCTGCTATTAGATTTTACTTACCTCATCCATCAATTACAGTTACCCTCACAAACATCATTTAATACATTTTATTTAGTCAAAGTTACCCTTCCTATTAAACCAAATGACCCTCTATCACAACTAAATTTACCCCAACCAACAATCCCTTCTACCAATTAGGGTTACACTGCTATTGAATTCAACTTATCCCATCTATGAATTATATTAAATAGCAGGATCGACAGATGTTTGTCATTTTATGGAAATCGTAAAGCGTTGGAGAAAATATGTAAACAAAATTGTAGGTGAACTACCCAAAAAAGATGTCCAATTGGTGATGGATTCATTTAGTAGGCAACAAGAAACAATGGAGTTATGCACTTTCTTTAGAGAGGAGTCGTTCCAATCTCAAGAACAATCATTGGAGGTGATGGAAGGTCTAAGATCTTTAAAGTTGAGCTTACTTGAATCTAAGTGGGACACAACATCCTAAACCGTAAAGCGTAGTGATTGTGTTGAGGAATGGGTCAAGGAGGATCGAGAACCAGAGGGAGCTTGTGGAGCTCTGCGAGAAGTTGGGTTTGACGTACAGGTAATAACAGACTTTAACTCCTTCTATTTAATCTCATTTACATTGCTATTGAATTCAATTTATCATGTCTATCAATTAGGGTACCTCTACGAACCATCATTGAATCCATTCTATTTACTTCACGTTACCCGTCATATTAAATCAAATTACCCCCTATTGCAATTAGATTTACCCCAACCTACCACGACTTCTACCAATTGGATATAATTTAGAGTTACCCCGCTATTGAATTCAACTTACCCCATCTATCAATTAATGTTACCCCACGAACTCATAATTTTTCCTTCTGTTTAATCTCATTTACCTTGTTATTACGTTCAACTTACCCCATCTATCATTTAGGGTTACCTCCATATAAGTGGTTAGTCATCATTTTGTAGCATGATAGGTGATAAGGTAAATTAAATTGAAATAATGGGTAAGTTTGAGTAATCTTTATCAACATTTACATGAAACATGGAGTTGACATTGATTCATTAATTGACAAACGTGTTTAAGCATGTAGATTTCCAACAAAACCTCACTCACACTTTTATCTAAATTATAAAGGACATAAGTTATTAAAACTACAATATTAATCACCCCTTACTATACATCAAATACAACCAACATAACAACCATAATCTTAGGATTCCGGGACGACAACGGTATTCCCCACCTTACTTTCCATGCACAAGTGATGTGGTTGTCACGTAGGGGAAGGAATGGGTGAGTTGGTCGTTTAATTGTTTTTATGTTATGTAGTGTTTGAAAATGAAGGAAAGTTAGCAGGAGAAGGGAAGGGTGGGTACTGGTCTGACTAGAGTGACATGAGTTTTATTATTATTTTTCTGACATGGGTACATAGGGTAACTTAATGTCACTATGACTCATATGGTAACTTAATGTCACTATGAAGGTAAATTGGATTACATAGTTGGGGTAAATTTAATTGGTCTACGGGGTAATTTATGTTATTACAAGGTAATTTAATCATGTAGGCTTCTGTTGTTATTACAACTCCAATCCCAACCAGAAAGACAAAAAAAATCCAACAAAACCCCACTTACAATTTTATCCAAACTATATAGCACATAAGTTATTAAAACTGCAATATTAATGACTCCATACTATACATCAAATATAACTAACATAACAACCATAATCTTAACTAATGAAATGGAGAGAGAAAATCCAAAAAATACAACTTTGCTGCAATTAGACACAAAAATAGAGTACAACAAAATATACTTAATGCACAACAAATTGAGGCATGACAAAGAAAGGGAGGTTGTAAAATGAAGTTCCTTCGTACAATTTCAAACAATGAAGTGAGAATTTTATTAACTAATTGAATACATTGGTGACTAAAAATACCCACATGTCCCATATAAAAAATTCGTTGTATTTTTCAGAAAATAATGGACTTATATCCATAAACAATTTGTTCTCGCACAACTAAATGTTAAAATCTACAATTATAAGGCACCTTAACAAGAATACCCTACAACCTAAGATAGAAAATAGTAACATTGTCTCCATTATATCTTCTCTAATAATACCTGAACATAGACAACACACAACTAAAAAACCTTACCTTTTTTTCAAAAATACCCCAACACACCTACAAAAATACTCTTTTACGCTTCATCGGTCTCATCTTGGCAAAAACGTAGTACAACCTCCGTATTGCACTTTGAGCACGACAAACATCAGGAACGACTTCAAGAACTCCACAATCTGTGCGTCCCCATCGGGCATTGCGATCAACCTCACGACAAACACCAAAACTTTCCTGCAAAGCTCTTTGCACACCTCATCCTTACACAAAAGCACCTAAAGAGGAAAAAAATGTTCAATAAATGGTTGAAGCAAAAAGTCTAGTAAAGGTTTCACCTTTACGAAGATTTAGGGATCAGAGTGCGGCGGGAGAGGAATCTTATGGACTTGACGATGAGAGAAACGGAGGACATCGAGGAGGTGTCGAGGGCGGAGAGGAGCTTGAGGACAACGACGGAATGGGAAGAAGAAAGAGGGAACAAGAAATCTCGAGGTTAGGGATGGAAGGAAGAGGGAAGAAGAAATTGAAGGAGAGAGAGAAAAGAATGATGCATGCAACATGCTTTTTAATCTGCATATGTACTATCACCTTTTTTTTGTTTCCATATTTTAATTTTAGCTAGTCATTTCAAATTTTGAAATGATGTGAGGTGGAGTCCAACTCACCTTCCACATCACCTGCTGCGTGGGAAAAAGAATGGAAATAAGGGTAGAAGACTACTTTTCCTTATCACAAACTCAAAGATGTTTTCTTGCCTTTTGAGTTTTGACACTCAAAATAAAAGGCTCTTTGGAATCTTTCTCTGGACCAATTTGAAAATTAGGCTTTGTGCTGAAGCGTGACGCAATTCACAAATGGGCCTCTGTTGGATTAGACATACTTTGTCATTCTGAAGCCCATAAAATAAGCATTTGCCAAAAACATATTTGTATCCAATTTCTCTCCATTTACTTGAGCAATTGAGCGGCAAGTGCTTTCAATATAATCTAGATTTTGAATATAATTAAAAATATAAATTTTATATCTTGATCTATGCTCCAGCTACTTATGCACGCCGATAATTTTTGAATTGGGGAGCCATTTCATATAAGATCGAGTGATTGGATTTTGCAAAAAATATAGCATGTTCTTTTTTTAAACCTTGGTAATGATTGTCCTTAAGAAATAAGCATAATTTTCAAGATCAGAAGATATAGGTTAAAATTACATGTTTTGTGTCTTTTTTGGTGTTTTTCAAATAACTGAATTACTCGTTTCCATAACAAACCACTTTGTTTTAGTAGTTTATGAGACAAACAAATATTAGCATGTGCTCCACCTTTCAGGGTAAAAACGTACGTAATATAGACAGTGACGTTGTCTGTTTCCAACAGTCATTAGTAACACATGTATCTTTCCTATTGCAGATCTTCCAATATATGGTTGTGATTCCTTTGTTTGGTTGTGTTTGTGATGTTGATTTGTTCCATTAGAGAGAGCATAAAGATGGAGAAGCCTTCAATCACATCAATATTTTCTTTTACTATGTTCTTTTCCTTCGTGGTTAGGTGTCAACAACCACTTCTCACCTTTAATGGCAGTGTTGTTCTTTCTTAGGATTCATAATTTCTTTGCTACTAAGATGCACCTTTTTTAAATTTCACATTGATGATGGTACTAATTTTGAAATTAAAATTAGCTAAAAGAAAGAATCATGAGATGCAAATATTGTTTAGAAGTTTTTGGTTTTGTTGTGAAAGCATTATACAGTTTGCAATGAGATCCCAAATATGTAATCATACATTGGGGATTGATCTTTGATCCTAGCTAATCCAATATTAGAATTCTGCCAAGTACCAACTTAGCTAACTTCATTTGTTAATTATTTTGAAGCACTGATACTAGCAGAAAACATAGTGTCTGTTTAGATGAAATTTGTGTACATCCCTGCTAGCGAATTCATATTTCAAGATTTATAAATGACATTTTTTACCATTGTGTACAAATAAAATTTAGTATGTGTTCTACCTTTTATGGTAAAATAATATATAACATAGATAGTGATGTTGCTATTTCTAATATTTATTAGTCACATCTATTCTTGTTATTGTAAAAGTTTCAACATATGTTTTCTGATTCCTTAATTTGTTTGGGTGTGTTCTGATGTCTTGGTTTGTTCCTCTAGTCTCACAAAGGGCAGAAAGTTGGAGTGTCCTCAATCATGTTACTATTTCTCTTTTGTAATATTCTTTTCCTTTGTGGTTAACGTTTCAGCAACCATTTCTCACCTTTATGGTGTTCTTTCTTAGGATTCATGATTTTCTTTTCTACAAAGTACCCTTTTGTAATCATAATGCAGTTTAACATTAGAAATCCATGATGGTGGCGGGGCACCAAGTCACAGTTCTGAAGAGATGGAAATTGGCTCGGGATTGCCCTCGATATCTAGCTAAGAGTGGAAAACGAAAGAAGAAAAAGAAGGGGCATTGATCTTCATATTTTATTACTTAGTTGTAATGTGATTCATTCACATAGGGTTTATTCTTTTAATCATGTTGAGAGGTATAAGATCTGATATTAGACTTGCGTGGGTCGTTTTAATGTCTTTCTTTCGTGCACTTATGTGTTGCATCGCGTCAACTGACTAATGCGCTTTTTGCAATATATTGGAGGCTCGTATAAAACCTTTCTTTTGGAGGCAACCCTTGCACATTCTTACTATTCTAGAGTACTTTGTGGGGGAATTTTTTTACAGTTTCAACATTTAAAAACGACGTGTTTATCATCTATGTTAAAACTTACAAATATACCCACGAAATAGCAATGTAAACTAGCAAGTCAGTTACTGAACAAATCCATCAGTTTATGAACATAATCCATGGCTTAAAAGATGATGACATCAAGTTTCTAGTAATGTCAATTATCGAGGAGGAACATCAGGGTGAAAAATCAGTGATGCATGTAGAGTTCCAACCAAAGTCAAACATATTAATTAGATCATCATCTAAGTCGCATTTTAAAGAAAAATCACAATATTCTAATAAGATAAAACCTAATGTCTATCTAGAAAAAGACAACAAACAAACCATTTATTGACTAAGGATTGTCCTTCTAAGAAACCATTCTTAATATTCGACACTGGGCTAAGGATTGTCCTTCTAAGAAAGTCAAACGCCAACAATGTACCACTGAATCGACTCCAAAGGTCAATGTATTGACTGGAGTGGACGAGACCAACAATAAGCTTGTTACCGTTAATCCTCAAGTTTTTTCCATTTATGAACCACGTGAGTGGTTGGTTGACACTGGGGCTAATGTGCATGTATGTGTTGACAAGTCCATGTTTGTCTCTTACCAGTCTGTTGATCGTAGATCTGTGGCGATGGTCAATGAGAACGTTGCAAAGGTGCTTGGAATTGGACATATCGACTTGAAGTTACCTTCAGAATGACTTCTTTCACTGCACCGGACGCATCATGTGCATGTTGTTCGTCGCAATATTATTAGTGGTCCATATATGGTAGTAGAGGGTTATGAAGTGACTTTTAAATGTAACAAAGTTGTGATTACTCTTTCTGGTACCTTTATTGGAAAGATGTACATGTCTTGTGGTGCTTTTTTTAATTCATGTTGAACCTATTTTTTATAATCGCAATGTTATTTCTGTTAAAGATGTGTCCTCTCCTACTGTTTATTCCATTGAATCTGGTGATGTTTGGCATAAATGTTTAGGACACATGAATTATCAATGTTTGAAAAGAATGATGAATTTAAATATGATTCCTAAGTATGCTATTGAGAATAAAAAATCTCAAGTGTGTGTACAAGCTAAACAACCGAAAAGACCATTTCATTCTATGACTAGAAATACTAGTATTTTATATTTAGTACATACTGGTACTTGTGAATTTAATGACATGTTAACTAAGGATAAAAAGAAATATTTTATCACTTTTATTGATGATATTTCACTGACATCATCAATATCTCAATCTCACTATGTTGAGAAGATTCTTGAGAGATTTGACTATACGAATTGTAGATCTGTGAAAACCTCATATGATTCATCAAAACCTTTGTACAAGAACAAAAGTGGTGTTCCAGTTTCACAACTGAGATATTCTCAGATTATAGGTAGCTTGATGTATCTTGCAAATTGCACACGACCAGATATTTTCATTCTCGGTGAGCAAACTTAGTAGATATACAAACTGTCCTGATTGTACTCATTAGGAGGCTTTGAACAGAGTACTTAAGTATTTGAAGGGTACTCCTACCCTTGGGCTGCATTATGGGAAATTCCCAGTTGTACTAGTAGGGTACAGTGCTGCAAGCTGGATAGCCAAAAACTTTGGGAGTAATAATGTTACAGTGTATGTTTTTACTCTGGGTGGAGGTACAATCTCTTGGAGGTCTGTAAAACAGACCATATTGTCTCGATCTACTTTTAAGACTGAACTTTGTGCTTTGGATACAAATGAAATGGAAGCTGAATGGTTGAAATGACTCCTTTCTGAATTGCCAATGACTAGCAAATTAGTTCTGCAATTTCTGTGCATTGTGATAGTATGACTACTATTGTAAAGCTAAGAAGATCAAAGTATAATCACAAACAAAGGAGACACATCCAAGTCAGACTGAAGTCTGTAAGGTAATTAGTCTCAGAAAGGGTGATAACTTTTGATTTTTTTGGTATCAAAGACAATACAGCTGATCCTTTTACCAAAGGACTTGATCGAGCTCAAGTTCTGAAATCCAAGTTGGGGATGAGAATGAGACCAATTTCATGAGTCATCTAGAATGACAACCCAACCAATCTGAGTGGAGATCCCACGAAGTTGGTTCAATGTGGTAATAACAAGTTCTTGAGTGAGTCGAGATCAACTAGTATCTGTGTCAATACCCCAAAAAATGGATATGTTGTTGAAATTGCAAGTTTAGTAAGAGTGTAGACTGAATGAGTTCAAGTCTTTGAGACAAAATGTTAGCAATTCATCTTTAGAGAAGTATGTAGGATCGTGTGGGTTATGGGTCCACTAATCACTTTTAAACTAATTACCTACTCATTTTATCGATCGAGTTATATGCAGCAGAATTTAAACAACAAAACGAGCAAGTAAGAACTAAGCAAACCACAATGGACACCGGGGGTTTTTACAGAGGTTCGGCCACCGCCTACGTCCTCTCTTGCAAGCTCCGCTCGACACTTTGAGCTCCGCTCGCGTCTTCACTATCCACTCCCCGTTCCGCGCCGGGAGAGAACGTCTTTTACAAAACAAACTCCGCGAACAACCTCGCGAGCTTGACTTTCTTCTCTCACAATCCGAGAGGGACACTTCGGGCTTTCACCGAAGTCCTTGCTTCCTTTGACAAACAATTTGAGTGGAGCAACACTCTCTAATTCATGAGCACACTTGAGTAGGATTGGAATTAAGACTAAAGTGTGGAAGTTGGAGGCTTTGAGTGTTTGGGATTCTCTTTAATGTTTGGGACAAGTTTGTAGTGGGAGAGTTGTGTTAAAATGTGTTTTACAACTCCTTATATAGGCATTAGAGAGAATAGAGCTGTTGGGATTGATTGGGTATGAGTTGATGTGTGATTACACAAAACAGAACCTGCAGGACCCAATTCTGGAAGAAATTGGTCGACCGGATCGGGATGAACGGTCGACCGTTAGGCAGTTTTGCACTAAGTTCGGTCGACCGATTAAGAAACGGTCGATCGCCCAACACTACGACTTAGGTACACTTAAGTTATCGGTCGAACACCTAAGGGGAAACGGTCGACCGATTTGTACCAGACACTTTGGGGTTGACAAACAAATAGATATTCGGTCGACCGAAACAGGTCCAGCGGTCGACCGTTTTTCAACAGGAGATTCGGGTTTATCAAGAGATGGACAAACGGTCGACCGATACAAGAAATGTATTTGGGGGTATTTTTGGTTTAATACGAATACGACCGTTGGGTATATACGACAAAAGTAACGGTCGGAAAATTAAGTTCAAACGGTCAACCGAAAGAGATGGTGCGGTCGACCGAAACTGGACAGGAAAACACAAACTGGATTACTTGATCATCTGGTCGACCGAACGGCATGTTGCGGTCGACCGAATGTGGGCAGACAGTTAGGGTTCATGTTTAGTGTTTTCCGATCTAAGTTTGGGTGATCTATTGAAGTCCAAATTATGTGAAATTTCGTATGTGACTTCTATGAGAAACCTAGTGTGTGTTTAAGTTGATTTTAGCTCAAGTATGCTCAAAATACACAAGTTCCTAAAGACTCAAAGAAATACAAAATACATGTCTTCAAATTGAGCTTGATTACATGTCTTGACTTGATTTCTTTCTTCCTTGAGTCTTGATCACCTGTAGAGGTTAGCACAAAGCAATATATATGCAATGCAATATGTGTGCTACTCTACATTGATCATAATTAAGATTATGTTAATTAAATCATCAAAACATAGATTAAGGCCAAAAAGCCAACAATCTCCCTTTTTTTATGATGGCAACTTGTATCTTAACTATATCTAAATACATGGAATTTGTATTTATAAACTATGCATACTAATGCTCCCCCTATGGATGTGCATAGTTTTTGTTCAATTTTATGCCAAATTCCAAGTTACCCACTTAATTATCTCTCCCCCTTTGACATCCATCAAAAACAAAAATAATTATGACTTTAAGCATAGAATTTGGATGTCTTGTAATGAAGTTGCTCCCCCTAAATTTTGCACTTCATTACACTAACAAAAAATATAACATTTAAGCTCCCCCTATGAATAAGGCTAGATGAAAACTATGAATATGATTCAAGTTAATTTCATTTAAGTTTCAACTTAGCCTTATTCTAACATCCATTTAAAATTTGACATTTATAATCAATGGATGTGATAAATGATTTGCAATGAATAGGGTTTAAGGAAGAGGCTCTTGGTCCTTAACTGTAGGGCTCTAAAAGATAATGGTTTACATAAAACAAAAAATATTTGCAATCATGGTAATTAGCATGAGACATTGATTACCGAGTTAAGATTGTCGTGTTGGTCATAGATCATTGTAGCTCTACAAGTGAGTGACAACACGGGTACACAAAAGAGGAAAATATTACTTTTGTATACCGAATGGACCTAATAAGTAAAATATTATAGAAATGTGTTTCTGTGTCATTAATATTTTACTGTGTCCTTGGTTCTTTGATATAAGACTTATATCCTATCACTTACGAATTACTTAATTAGACTAGTGTCTTGAGCTATCGATGAGTGTAAAGGCATTGGTTGGTTAAGTATGACTTTTGTTGGAGAATATAGTTAGTCAAAAGATTATCATTGCCCCTCTTAATTGAGTAATGATATTAGTAGGCCCATTGATAAAGCAAAGTTATAATGTGCACAATGTGATTTGAGTTAAGATACATATTTATAACTAGCTTAAATAGATCAAGAAATGAATACTAATACAAAGATGACACAATACTACTTTGTGTGTATTCTTAATATCATGAGGCAAGGGACGGACACAAGTGGTGCACTCCATCACTAAATGGATCGGGTTTTGGTTCGAGTGGAATTAAGACATCTAACTAATTGGGAGCTATAATGTGTAGCTAGATACCGCTTAAAGCTTGTGATATTAAGCTCTTAATATCACTGCCAACTTAGTTTAGATCCTTCCATAGGTCACACCGCAAAAGCCGGGAAACAAGAAGCTTGATTTTTGGTTAATATGATGTGTCGGGTTTCTTATAGAAAATATGACACATGTGATGAACAAGTAAAATCAATTATGTCGTATATAAACATAATTAGAATCATGATAAATTCAAATAAGATGCATATATTATGGGGTGCAATAATTTATTGTTGCATAGGATAATATATTGCATAAGTTGCGAATTTGCTAAAACCCACTAAAGTTCAAATTTTGTTGGAAATAAATCCAAAATTTGAAAAGGCAAAATCGGGTAAAAGTTCGATAATCCGTTTATGGTTCGGTCGACCGAGGGTTCTGTGGATCGGTCAACCGAACGTGGAGCGGAAGGTCATAGTTGATTGACCGAACTTGACCAAAGTGCCTGGAACTCTGGTTCGGTATACCGAACCAGAAACGGTCGACCGAACAATGTCCAGTTCCGATATTTTCGGTTAACCGAATGGCACTCGGTTTTAAACGCGAATTCGTCCGATCGGTTAAGGAGAATTTTTCTCCTTAAGAGTAGGTCATCCGTCTAGTGCACGGTAATACGAACGTGACATATTCGGTTAACCGAGTATGTCTCGGTAAACCGAAGCCCGATCGATTTTCTGCCTTTGATAATTAAGAGATTAATTTGATCAATGGTTGGATTAGCTCCAAACTTGGTCAAACGTTTTGTGGATGCATGTAATACATTATGGAATTAGTTTGTGAGAGAAAATGTCAAGAAAACGTGGCTTAAGAATAGCCATGATTGAGAGTAAGATTGGAGCCTATAAATATGTCCTTATTCTCCTTAATTAAGTTAGATGTTTTTCTAATTGTTTTCTCTCCTAATTCACCACAAAAAGACACGAAAGTTCTCTTAGTTTTCTAAGTCTTTGGAAGGAGAAATCTCAGAGATTAAGGAAGGGGTTTGTAGCTAGATTCTAAGCTTGTTCGGAGATTGATTGGCTAGCTTCTTTCTCTCTGACATTGTTTAGGGTTTGGTGAATACTCGGAGGCATCCGACGCAACAGGAAGCGACGATCGTCATCCTCAACGTCTCCGGATCATCAAGAAGTTTTAGAGAACTTCTAGGTATGAAATTCGGAGCTCATGTATGTTTTAATAAAGTTTTGAAACTAGTTATTGAAACAAATCGATGCACGCATGAGACAAATCATAGAAAAATTGTAATTGATCATTATTGTGCATAAAAATTCCGAAAATATATGTGTGCAATTAAACTAGAAATACTATAGTGGTATCAGAGCTTACATTTCAATTTTCTAATGATTTGAAACTATAAACAAATTTAGTTTACCATCTACGGTTCGAACAATTCGATTTTCCGATTTTTCGGTCTTTAATTGTTTTGTTGGAATAGTTCTTTGTAATAATTCGTTTTGAATGTTTTAAGTGGTTTAAAACATGCCATGTAATTATTGGAATTATGATTTAGACATAAGTCTAACTTGCAATAATTTCGTTTTAAGTATAAACGATTGTTTTGCAAGAGAATCAACAAAACCGAAAAACTGCGGTTCGTCTTTCCATTTAGGAAATTGGATGGACAGCGGTTCAAAGTTGTTTTTGAACTTGTGGATGGATGAAAAACGTTTTAATGGATTTCAAAATGTTTTTCAAAGAATTGTTTGAGATTCTAGGTGAATGATAAACTAGGTTGTATAGTTTATAGCAATATTGCGTGCATGGATGCTCGAGTCGTATTTGCAGGAATTGTGAGTTTATATGTTCCAAATCAGCAACTATGAATGTATGTAATTATTATTATACAGGGGTTATTTATATGTAAAAGCCAAATTCTCTCTTTCTATCTTTAGATAATTGCATTGCATTTGAGAGGTTTTTCGTAGGACTTGCACTAGTCGGTTTTTTATCGAATATGAGGAGCATGGTTATTTTCCGTAAAATCTACAGCTCCGGTGCAAGAGGAAGTCACCGCTGTAGCGCATCGATCGAGGATCGAAGATCAGGGATCGAGGATCAAGGATCAAAGGGAACATATAAACTCACACGATGTGGATTGTGTGAATGGTTTAATTCCTTTTTTTTAATTTCTGCTATGCATGTGATGAATGTGATTGAATGTTAGGATGTGTATGAACGATAATATGCATGATAACCTAAAATTCCGAATCACATGTTAATATATGAAATTGTCCAACAAAATTAAGAGTAATTTTCCTTCTTATTTCATCCACTAGCAGTCATTGATCGAGGGATACTCTACTCGCCCTTAGCGGGAGATAGCTCCCTCCATCTTTGGGAATAGTGGGAAATATAAAGGTTGTCTATTGTTGTGCCACGATTAAATATATGAGGTGCGTTTCACCTTAGTGAACCCCAAGTATGTTTAGTTGTGAATACAATGGATAAACGTATCTCGTATCAAATGAAAATAAGTTTTCTTAACATTACCTAGAGCCCTCGCTCAGTTTTTGGAAAAAGTTTTTCTTACGAGGATAAGTCATATTCCCTCATAATTAAAACAACCCGAATCACAAGAGTTTGAAGATGCTAATGTTTCTAAAATTCAAAAAGGTTGTGATTAGAAAATGTTTTTCCTACCTTGATATTATAATGTATTCGATAGCCCTTAGCTAGTCTATATTTCAATTGATAGGATCTTGGTTTGCTGCATTTATGGGCAAAATTTTATTTGCAGCATTTACATTTGTCTGTATGTATGATAAACATAAAATTTGCATTAAAATCCTGTATGATTTATTTTGTAGAAAAATGTCGAAGATCTAACCTATCGTACGATCCATGATAGAAAAACACCATTTAGCAAATGATGGCTCAAACTTCATAAGTTGGCAACTCAAACTCAACATCGTGTTAAAGTTTGAGAAACTATCTCACATTTTGGAAGGTTCAATCCTAAAATGGAATGAGAGATTAACCGATGAAGAGAAAGAGGCTAAAGCCAAGTGGTAAGACCAAGAGAACCAAGTTCACGGTCTTATGCTAGCATCCATGGGTGACTCGCTTCAAGCGAAATACTTGGATTCGAAACCCAAGAAGACCATGGAGGCTTTGTCTAAGATGTTCATGGATAGTGCCCGAAAGGAGCGATATAAGACCACCATCGCACTCACAATGTGCCATATGGCGGAGGGAACATCAGTATCCATGCATTTTCTCACGATGCAAGGGTACCTTGAGAAGTTGGCAAAACTCTCTTCACCAATACCCGAGGACATTGCTGAAGATATGATTCTTGGCTCTCTAGCCCCGTCCTTTAAGGACTTTGTGATGCATTATCACGTGCGTGAAAAAGGGGTGAGTCTTGAGGAGCTGCACAATGCTCTCAAAACTGCTGAAGTTGACATGGGTAGGGGTAGGGACAAGCATGTCCTTGCCGTCCATGGAAGGAGTCAAAAGATTGGTAAAGGAAAGGGCAAATCTACCAAAAGTGATTCAATCAAGAGCAAGGGAGTAGGAGGTGCTCATAAGAGTGCCTCGAGGGGGAAATCTCAGAAATCTCCAACTCCCAATACAGAGTGCTTTCACTGCGGTGAAAAAGGACACATCCGACCAAATTGCCCCAAGTATAAGGAAGACCTTGACAACGGAGTGATTGAACGTCGGCGCCCCAAAAAGGCCAAAGGTATATTTGTTATTGAAATAAATTTAGCCACCTCTGTCCAGGATTGGGTAATGGATACCGGATCTTGTGCTCACATAGTTTCTAATGTGCAGCTTAGCTGCTCATGGATAGGAAGGAACTCGTAAGGAACGAGGTAGAATTGAAGGTCGGAAATGGTGCGAATGTTTCTGCGGTTGCACAAGGTTCTGTGGTACTTCAATTATGTAGTGGTTTAAATTTATATCTAAAGAATTTTTATTATGTGTCTTCGATTAGCAAGAATATTATTTCTGTATCATGTTTAGATATGGATAATTTTAATATAAATATTTCAAATTCTTGTTTATCTTTATCGAAGAATGGTGTTTTCTATGCAAATGCATTCATAAGGAATGGTCTCTATATGCTTTAATTAAATAATAAACAAATTTTTAACATTAATAACAAAAGACTTAAGACCACTCACGAGAACGATACTCTCTTGTGGCACTATCGTCTTGGTCACATAAATGAAAAGCGCATCAAGAAATTGCAAGAAGCTAACCTTCTTGGTCTACTTGATTTTAAATCATTGGAGACATGTCAACCATGTTTAATGGGAGAAATGACCAAAAAACCTTTCAAGAAGAAATGTCCAAGGGCGAGTGGCTTGTTGGATTTGATACATTCCGATGTATGTGGTCCAATGAGTACTAGTGCACGAGATGGTTTCAGGTACTTCATTACGTTCACGGATGATTATAGTCCTTATGGCTATGTTTATCTAATGAGAAACAAAAGTGAATCCTTTGACAAGTTCAAAGAATTCAAGAATGAAGTAGAGAACCAACTCGACAAGAAAATCAAGTCTATACGAACGGATCGTGGAGGTGAGTACTTAAGTGCCGAATTTGACTTATACCTAAAGGAGTTTGGTATTGTACCTCAACTCACCCCTCCCGGTACATCTCAGTGGAATGGGTATCCGAAAGGAGGAATAGGACATTACTCGACATGGTTCGGTCAATGATGAGTTGATGAGAATTAAATTTATACCGCAAGTGCACGGTGTCAATGAAGACGTGGCAAATACGGGTCGAACACAAGGAGGGAGAGATTTGTTATTTTCGTGATTTTCGATTAAGGAGAAGAAGGAGAGAAGAAATAATTGGGTTTTGAGATTTTTGGATTTTAATTATCTAAAGCAAGAAACAAGAACAATTAAAACTAAAACACGGACAAAGACGTGAATTCCGTCGGGTGGAGGTTTAGATTTAAGGTTTAGATTAGAGAATTCAGAAACTTATAATAAATCATATTAGTTATAAAGAATTACATGATAAATGATTTAACATAAACTCAAGTAATCAAAATATACTAACACGAATTTAAAATAATAACATTCATTCATCTTCTCTTCACCCTAAATCCGTCACCTCCACCCTTTGGAAGGAGTTAGAAACTCATAGAGGGAGGAAGAAGGGGTCCTTGAGACATTACAAAAGAAAACTAAAAGTAAGAAATAAAAGACAGAATTTTATTAATGAAAAGAAGATTACAAAACTAAGATTAAGAATAAAAACTAACACCAAAGACTAAGGACCCTTCTAACATCGTTCTCGGGTCTATTTATAGTTGCTACAAGGGATCTAGGTATAATATTGGAAAGTACACGTGTCCAGACACGACTGGACGAAATTGGAGCACACGGATCGATGCTTGGGCGGCGGAAACGCCGCACATTGTGTGTGTGGTGCGGCGGAAACACCGCACAATCTGGCCTGATTTTGTCCGGATTTTGGTTGAATGTTTATGGTATGATTTGATCCTTCTTTGCGCGTCTGGATTGATTCTTTCCATTCTTTTGAACTCCGGATTAATTCCTTCACATATTTGGAGATATACATTGATTTTTCTATATATTTTCTCCAAGAGAATAAAAGCTACTCGTGATTTGCAATTAGGTCCTTGACTTTTTGCAGTTAAGTCCCCGGTTACTTTTGTGCTCAAGTCCTTATTCTTTTTGCAATTAGGATTTGAATGCTTTTATGCGTGGATACATTTCCATTCGTGACCCGATAATCTTGAACTTGGTCTTTATGATAGAAATGAGTCTTTTGCATGCGTTTATGCTCGGGATGTGGGTAAATTGCATTCAGGTCCCTGTATTCTGTAAATAAGACTAAACACATACCTTAGTAGCATTTATTGATGTAAAAGTAATCTAAATGAAAGATATATGATGCAATGTATGCAATGCATCAAATACCCCCACACCTAGATTTTGCTAGTCCCTAGCAAAACAGAAGATACAAAAAAACAGGGAGATCCTAACTCACTTTCGTAGGAATCACGGTTGCACTTAGCATGTGCAACAAGCCTTTAAACCTCCAAGTTTCCTTAGAGGACGAGTTTTGTCTCGTGAGGGTTTTCAGTTGACACACCCACAAAGTCTTAAATCAACATTCTATTAATAGCTCTTAATATCTCCACCTTAACCTTATACATCTCACTTAGAATTCTTGTATGCTCATTATATGAATCTAACTCATTAAAAATATGACTTGGTCTTTATTCCGCCAACATTCACACCATTAACCCTTCTACACATGTTTATCACTTGAATTATTTTGCACGCCTCCTCTGGTGGTGAAGTATCATTCGGATCAACCATGGCATGGATCATTCTTTTAGCTTTGGGCCTTGAGTATTATTATTTTTTTCTTTTCTTTCGTGATTCAACACATTTGCTTTTTGACACTTTTACCCTTTTGCATTCGTGTAGCGAGTTTGGTCGATAATCCCGAGCTGGTAGACTCAAGTTACCGGGTTTCAAGATACCCCTACGGACCAGTGACTCAAAGGCTTGGGCTTTTGTAATCATTTTGCAAAATGTGTTTTCTTCACTTTATTCCTTTATTTTTATTTTTATTTTCCTCAAGGCTTAATTGCTATTAGAAGTCCACACTTCCCGGTATATTTTCCTCAACCTCTGCTTTTTATCAACCACTTCAAAGATTTGATTCATCCAATTTAAGTACATACATGTCTTAAAGGGCAATGGGTTATTTATTTGGAATTTAGATTTATGTCACAATTTCTACAAGCAGAACTATATAATAAGGAACAAAAAACTCAATGCAATTTGTACACGGGTTTTAGCAGTTCAATCTTAAGCTATGTCATGAAACATTAATTATTATTATTATTATTATTGTTTTTTTAAGAGACAGAATATATAGATAAATATATACATAAACATCCCCCACACCTAAATCATGCATTGTCCTCAATGTATGCAAATATAAAGCAAATGCACTTATTACCTTGATGAACTGCGGTGGACGGATGGAATTTGCTCAAAGTCAACCATAGTCAGAACTGGATTGAATGACACCATATTGGTGCATGTGTCCAGTTGAATTGTTCCCCATGTTGCAATGAGAGTTCTGAGTCACAGATTCCACACCCCTCACATAAATAGGTTCTCTTATTTGCTCGAGTGATGGTGGGTGTGTAGATGAATTTCTCCCCTTTTTCTTACTTCCTTTTTGATTTTGTGATGATTCAGAAATATTATAGATACGCGATTTCATCACAACATCACTTTGATTGCATGTTATTTCTGGCTCACTATCAATATGAAAGATATTAAATTCAGCTTTTAAGTTCCCAAAGATAATTGCATGAGCCCATTTCGACAGTTTATCAATGCTTCAGAAGTGGCCAGAAAGGGTCTGCCTAGAATTACAGGGATTTGTCGATTAGGATTTACAACAGGTGCGGTATCTAGTACGACAAAATCCACTGGGTAAATGAAGTCACCAACCTTGATCAAAACATCCTCTACTACACCTCTTGGTTTCTTAATAGAGCAATCAGCAAATTGAAGGGTTGTCCTAGAGGGTTTTAATGGACCAAGGTTCATTTGCTCATAGACAAAGTATGGGAGTAGGTTAACACTAGCACCAAGGTCTAGAAAGGCTCTGTTGATAAAAGTATCTCCTATTGAACATGAAATTGTGGGACATCCAGGATCCTTATATTTTATAGGAGATATGTTGGACAAAATAGAACTTATGTTTGTAGTTAAGAATGCCTTCTTTGGTACGTTTGTTTTTCTCTTTTTAGTGCACAAATCTTTTAAGAATTTAGCATAAGCAGGTATTTGTTGAATCATGTCTAAGAGTGGAATGTTCACCTTAACTTGCTTAAATACTTCCAAGATTTTCTCTATTTGTGCACTTGAGTTCTTTTTGAGTCTATTGGGAAATGGGGCTTTAGGGACATAGACTCGCTCAGGTTCAGGTTGAGCTACGGGTTCAGATTGAGTAGGTGGGGTGGGCGTTTCAGATTGGACGTCGGGTTCAATGGTTAGGTCATATGTGGCAGTTTGATGGCTAGATTGATTAGACGTTCTAGGATTTACCACATTATTATCAATCTGTCTTCCGGACCGTAATGATACTACAGCATTTATTTGTTGGAACGATCCTTCCTCATTAACCATTTGAACCGGTCTAGGGTTGTGATTTCCTGAAGGTGCTTGATAGGATTGATATGAGTTATTAGATCTAGGGTTCACCTCAGGTTGACTTGGAAACCGACCCTTTTCTCTTTCACCTACTATTTGTGCTAGTTGGCTGACTTGTGTTTCTAGCCTTTGGAAGGTCTGGTTGGTTGTTTGTATAAAAGTTTTCATCAAATTTTCCAAGCTTGTCAACCTAACCTCATGATCGTTATTGTTACTAAACCCAGAAGATGTATTATTTTGGTTATACGGGTTTGGTTGTTGTCTAGGAGGTTGACCTTGTTGGTTTGATGAGAAATTGGAATTATTACGCCAACCCGAGTTATAGGTTGATGCGTGTGGGTCATTTCTAGCATTGTTATACATGACATTAACTTGGTCCCATTCCGCACAATCCTCCTTTACATGACCAGTCTGATCACATCTAGAGCACGGGATAGTCGAGGCTTGATTTACTCGGTTTTGGGTTTGTAGCTCTAAACTTTCCATTCTGCGCATAAGGGTAGCTAGTTTTGCTTCAGCCGCTATGTTGGCATCTACAGCTAAGACACCTGGTTTGGGTTGACTTGCTATTCTAGATCCAATACTCGGGTTAAGCGGTGTTCTAGCATTGTCCCATTGCATACTGTTTTCAGCTAAATCCTCAAGGAAAGTCCAGGCATCATTTTCATTTTTTGACATAAAGTTCCCTTGGCTTACGGATTCTACCATAACTCTAGATGTGGGTGTCAATCCCTCATAAATAATTTGGCATAATTGCCATCTTGGAATTCCATGATGAAGGCATTGGGTCAGTACACTTCTAAATCTTTCTAGATAGGAATAGAACGGCTCGCTCTCAGACTGAACGAATGCAACAATTTCATTCCTAATCCTCATAGTCTTATGGTTGGGAAAATATTTTTTCAGGAATACTTGAACAAACTCAGCCCAACTCCTAATAGATCTTTCGGCTAGACTATATAGTCATTTCTTAGCGTCGTCCTTTAGTGCTAGAGGCACGAATTTCAGACGCACTGCCTCCTCAGGGATATGCTGGTATTGCATAAGAGAGCAGATTTCCTCAAATTCTCTAAGGAAGAGATATGGGTCTTCCCTAGAGGTGAACTTAGGCAACATACTTATGTATTGTGCCTTAAGTTCGAAGTCGCGACCTGGTATGGTGGGCATAACGACGCACGATGGCTGAGCAGCCATCGCTGGATAGCATCGATCCCTCAGAGTTATAGGTTGTGCAACAGGCGGGTCCACTACGTTCTCACCCATTGGATCTGGGTGAGGTGGTGCAACAGGTGGATTGGGGCTAAGTTCCAGACTGGAATCTAGATGAACTCGTGAGAGTCGATTACTCAAGTCCCGAATCCAAATCTGAGTGCACCGGGTTGAATCAATTTTTGAATTCAAATTCCAAATTTAAATTCCAAATTTAATTTCAAGAATTAATTACAATTTTTTTTTTAATTTTCGTTTTTTTTATGTTTTTTTTTTCAAAAGGGAAACAAACAATAGAATGGAGCAAGATGAGAAAGGAATCATAATCTAGAGAATTTAGGTGAGAAGAGAAAGAAGACTCAGATGAGAAGGGAAACCTAACTCTAAAGATAGAAAGAGGGTTGGTCAGAAAATTCCTAAGAAAGCACGGTTCAAACAATCCTAGACCTAGTGTCGCTTAGATCTAGACGACTCCTAACTGGTTGAGTCGAATTGATTCGCTTGATTCACCTCCCTCACTAATCAAACCAACTTGGACAGGCCGTGTATAGCTAGTGGGGGCGTTTCCGACAGAGTCGGTGCCAATTAGACAACCACTTCGCTTGGAAGACTTACGTCAACACAAAAACACTTTCTAGACACCAAATTAAATTCAATCGGCTTCAGGTCATAGCAAGTCAAACCAATTCTTCTTCTTAAATGAGTCCGAGTCCTTAGGGGTCAATGTCTAATTGATTTTAAATTTAAGGCTTAGGTGACACTTTAGGATTGTGATTTGTGGGCCACGGAAGGGTGATGAAATCCCCACCGTATCTTTGCCTACGGAGTTGCCCTTAAGATAGTTTAACTTAAATCTAGCAAAGATAGTCAAACAATGGTCTTTAATTGGGGGCAATTGCAAGGTTGTTTGCAAACTAAATTATATGCTTAATTGCATTCAATAAAAACCACGATACATACCTTGACTCCAGCACTCTTCAACAGAAATTGATTTGCAAGAATTTAGCAAGAATAATGCAAACAAAACATTATATGATGCATGCACTAAGTTCTTCTAGTTTTGCCAATTTTTAGGTCAGAGTTGAATTATTGCAATTTATGGAATTTTGCCCTACACATGCAGTTCTACGAAAAGGAAATTTTCTGAAAATAGAAATTACGAGGAAAAAGGCAACAAAAGTTACCTACGCAATGCTCAGTCGGGTTCACCGCCCGCTCTCGAAATTTCAGTAGCTTCACACGTCCACCCAGAGATGAGTCGCGTCCCAGAAAAATTTGAAGCCCAGATGCTTCAAGTGTGCGGCGATTCCGCCGCAGGTTGCTCTTGGTATGCGGCGATTTCGCCGCTCGTTAAGCTCAGAAGGTGCCCGGATTTTGCCGTGCACTCTGTTGTCTCCTGAAACACAAATCCAAATATTTAGATCGCGCACAAGATAAACAGGATAAAATCGAAATCAACAAAACAAAAACAAAATCTGCGTCGCCTCCCCGGCAACGACGCCAAAAACTTGATGAGAATTAAATTTATACCGCAAGTGCACGGTGTCAATGAAGACGTGGCAAATACGGGTCGAACACAAGGAGGGAGAGATTTGTTATTTTCGTGATTTTCGATTAAGGAGAAGGAGGAGAGAAGAAATAATTGGGTTTTGAGATTTTTGGATTTTAATTATCTAAAGCAAGAAACAAGAACAATTAAAACTAAAAAACGAACAAAGATGTGAATTCCGTCTGGTGGAGGTTTAGATTTAAGGTTTAGATTAGAGAATTCAGAAACTTATAATAAATCATATTAGTTATAAAGCATTACATGATAAATGATTTAACATAAACTCAAGTAATCAAAATATACTAACACGAAATTAAAATAATAATATTCATTCATCTTCTCTTCACCCTAAATCCGTCACCTCCACCATTTGGAAGGAGTTAGAAACTCATAGAGGGAGGAAGAAGGGGTCCTTGAGACATTACAAAAGAAAACTAAAAGTAAGAAATAAAAGACAGAATTTTATTAATGAAAAGAAGATTACAAAACTAAGATTAAGAATAAAAACTAACACCAAAGACTAAGGACCCTTCTAACATCGTTCTCAGGTCTATTTATAGTTGCTACAAGGGATCTAGGTATAATATTGGAAAGTACACGTGTCCAGACACGACTGGACGAAATTGGAGCACACGGATCGATGCTTGGGCGGCGGAAACGCCACACATTGTGTGTGTGGTGCGGCGGAAACGCCGCACAATCTGGCCTGATTTTGTCCGGATTTTGGTTGAATGTTTATGGTATGATTTGATCCTTCTTTGCGCGTCTGGATTGATTCTTTCCATTCTTTTGAACTCCGGATTAATTCCTTCACATATTTGGAGATATACATTGAATTTTCTATATATGTTCTCCAAGAGAATAAAAGCTACTCGTGATTTGCAATTAGGTCCTTGACTTTTTGCAGTTAAGTCCCCGGTTACTTTTGTGCTTAAGTCCTTGTTCTTTTTGCAATTAGGACTTGAATGCTTTTATGCTTGGATACATTTCCATTCGTAACCCGATAATCTTGAACTTGGTCTTTATGATAGAAATGAGTCTTTTGCATGCGTTTATGCTCGGGATGTGGGTAAATTGCATTCAGGTCCCTGTATTCTGTAAATAAGACTAAACACATACCTTAGTAGCATTTATTGATGTAAAAGTAATCTAAATGAAAGACATATGATGCAATGTATGCAATGCATCATGAGTCATGTGGAATTACCTCTTTACTTTTGGAGTTATGCACTACAAACTGCGGCTTACACACTAAATAATGTTCCATCCAAATCCGTGGAAAAACTCCTTATGTGCTATGGAGTGGTAAAACACTCAAACTCAATTTTCTCAAGATTTGGGGTTGTGAGGCTTATGTCAAGAAATTGATGTCGACCAAACTTCAACCAAAAACGGATAAATGCTTCTTTATAGGTTATCCTCGTGAGACAAGAGGATACTACTTTTGGCATATCACTCCAATCGAGTGATTGTAGAGAGGGATGCCACATTTCTGGAAAAAAATTTCTGGAAAGAGTAAAAAGTAGTTGGAGTAGGGTTGTGCTTGAGGAAACTCAAGATACTCTACAAGATCATGACATGAATAATGACATTCAAGATCATGAAGGCCCAACCGAGACTCCTTTGGTTAGTGGGAGCATGAGTGAGAGACCCTCGCAAGAAATTGTGAGAGAATCTCAATCATCCCCACCTAGTGTACGTTCAAGAATTGAACGTGAACCCACTCCTCAAGAAATTGTGGAAGAAGTTCGAGAAACACGAGAAGAACCAAAAGAACGTAGAAGGTCAACGAGGGAAAGGAAGAAACCCGACTTGTATCTGGGACTTCATGAAATCATGGTACTTGATACCAATGATCCCTTGACCTTTCAAGAAGCAATGGAAAGGGAAGACTCCAAACTATGGCTTAAGGCCATGGAATCCGAAATAGAATCCATGTATGATAATCAAGTGTGGAACTTGGTTGACCTTCCTCGAGGGAAAAAAGCCATTCAAAATAAATAGGTTTTCAAAAGGAAGATGGACATGGATGGGAACTTGACAACCTACAAAGAGAGACTTGTAGCGAAGGGTTTCACTCAAGTTCAAGGAATTGACTATGATGAAACCTTTTCACCAGTTGCCATGTTCAAGTCTATTCGGATAATGCTCGCTATTGCTGCATTTCATGATTATGAGATATGGCAAATGGATGTCAAAACAACGTTCCTTAATGGGAACTTGGAAGAGGATGTGTACATGATACATCCTCAAGGTTTTGAAGATCCAAAGAATAACGAGAAGGTATGCAAGCTTCAAAGATCCATTTATGGATTGAAGCAAACATCAAGGAGTTGGAACAAACGCTTTGACGAGGAAGTGAAGAAGCTTCACTTCATTCAAAGTAAGGAAGAACCTTGTATATACAAGAAGGTTAGTGGGAGCCATGTAGTATTCCTAATCTTATATGTCGATGACATATTGCTTATGGTAAATCATATTCATTTGCTTGAGCAAACGAGACGTTCATTGAAATATGCATTCTCAATGAAAGATATGGGTGATGCTCAGTACATCTTGGGAATCAAGATATATAGAGATAGATCCCGAAGACTCATTGGCCTCAGTCAACGTACATACATTGACAAGGTCTTGGAAAGGTTCAAGATGAACAACTCCAAAAAGGGCAGTGTGCCAATGAGTATGGGTGTGCAACTCAAGAAGTCTCAACGTGCGCAATCACGTAAGGACTTAGAGTACATGAAGGATGTCCCTTATGCTTCGGCAATTGGATCAATCATGTACGCGATGACTTGCACAAGACCCGATGTCTCGTATGCTCTAAGCGTGACAAGTCGTCACCAATCCAACGCAGGTCCTGAGCATTGGACTGCGATCAAGAATATCCTGAAGTACCTTAACCGGACTAAGGATAAGATTCTTGTTTATGGAGGACAGAGGGAGTTGATAGCCGAGGGATACTCGGATGCGAGTTTCATGTGTGATCCAGACGATAGAAGGTCGCAATCAGGATATGTCTTTCTTCTGAATGGTGGAGTTGTGAGTTGGCGTAGCTGGAAGCAAACCACTACAACCGATTCAACCACTGCTTGAGAAGTAATGGCTGTCGCTGAAGCGAGCAAGGAAGGAGTATGGATCAAGAAGTTCGTTGAAGAGCTTGGAGTAGTTCCACGAGCGAGGGACCCATTGAGCTATTTTGCAATAATAGTGCATATATCTCGCAAATCAAGGATCCTAGATCACACCACAAAGTGAAGTACATGGATCGAAAGTATTTTGTCACACGTGACTTCATCGACGAAGACAAAATAAATCTATTATGGGTGGACACCAACAACAACACAGCTGATCCATTCACAAAACCCTTATCCCAAGCCAAGGGCGAAATACATTTCGAGTCCATGGGATTGAGGAACCATGTAGATTGGCTTGATGATTGATATGTAATGGGGTTTACCATGATTATTATTGTTTTATACATTGAGTATGTATGTGAAGGAAAAATTTAATAACAAGTGGAAGATTGAAGGGAATGTGTTCTAAAAGTTTTACTTTTAAATGTATGAATTGAATGAGAAATCATTTTGTTCCTTGTTTATGTTGTTCGTCTTTTAGAAGTGTTAAGGAAGAGGCTCTTGGTCCTTAACCGTAGGGCTCTAAAAGATAATGGTTTACATAAAACAAAAGATATTCGCAATCATGGTAATTAGCATGGGACATTGATTACCGAGTTAAGATTGTCGTGTTGGTCATAGATCATTGTAGCTCTACAAGTGAGTGACAACACGGGTTCGCAAAAGAGGAAAATATTACTTTTGTATACCGAATGGACCTAATAAGTAAAATATTATAGAAATGTGTTTCTGTGTCATTAATATTTTACTGTGTCCTTGGTCCTTTGATATGAGACTTATATCCGATCACTTAAGGAGTGCTTAATTAGACTAGTGTCTTAAGCTACCAATGAGTGTAGTCCAAAGACATTAGTTGGTTAAGTATGACTTTTGTTGGAGAAGATAGTTAGTCAAAAGATTATCATTGCCCCTCTTAATTGAGTAATGATATTAGTGGGCCCATTGATAAAGCAAAGTTATAATGTGCAAAATGTGATTTGAGTTAAGTCACATATTTATAACTAGCTTAAATAGATCAAGAAATGAATACTAATACAAAGATGACACAATACTACTTTGTGTGTATTCTTAATATCATGAGGCAAGGGACGGACACAAGTGGTGCACTCCATCACAAATTGGATCGGGTTTTGGTTCGAGTGGAATTAAGACATCTAACTAATTGGGAGCTATAATGTGTAGCTAGATACCACTTAAAGCTTGTGATATTAAGCTCTTAAAATCAATGCCAACTTAGTCTAGATCCTTCCATAGGTCACACCGCAAAAACCGTGAAACAAGAAGCTTGATTTTTGGTTCATATGATGTGTCGGGTTTCTTATAGAAAATATGACATATGTGATGAACAAGTAAAATCAATTATGTCGTATATAAACATAATTAGAATCATGATAAATTCATATAAGATGCATATATTATGGGGTGCAATAATTTATTGTTGCATAGGATAATATATTGCATAAGTTGCAAATTTGCTAAAACCCAGTAAAGTTCAAATTTTGTTGGAAATAAATCCAAAATTTGAAAAGGCAAAATCGGGTAAAAGTTCGGTAATCCGTTTATGGTTCGGTCGACCGAGGGTTCTGTGGATCGGTCAACCGAACGTGGAGCGGAAGGTCAGAGTTGATTGACCGAACTTGACCAAAGTGCCTGGAACTCTGGTTCGGTATACCGAACCAGAAACGGTCGATCGAATAATGTCCAGTTCTGATATTTTCGGTTAACCGAATGACACTCGGTTTTAAACGCGAATTCGTCCGATCGGTTAAGGAAAAAATTTCTCCTTAAGAATCGGTCATCCGTCTAGTGCACGGTAATACGAACGTGACATATTCGGTTAACCGAGTATGTCTCGGTAAACCGAAGCCCGATCGATTTTCTGCCTTTGATAATTAAGAGATTAATTTGATCAATGGTTGGATTAGCTCCAAACTTGGTCAAACGTTTTGTGGATGCATGTAATACATTATGGAATTAGTTTGTGTGAGAAAATGTCAAGAAAATGTGGCTTAAGAATAACCATGATTGAGAGTAAGATTGGAGCCTATAAATAGGTCATTATTCTCCTTAATTAAGTTAGATGTTTTTCTAATTGTTTTCTCTCCTAATTCACCACAAAAGCCACGAAAATTCTCTTAGTTTTCTAAGTTTTTGGAAGGAGAAATCTCAGAGATTAAGGAAGGGGTTTGTAGCTAGATTCTAAGCTTGTTCGGAGATTGATTGACTAGTTTCTTTCTCTCCGACCTTGTTTAGGGTTTGGTGAATACTCGGAAGCATCCGGCGCAACGGGAAATGAAGATCGTCATCCTCAACGTCTCCGGATCATCAAGAAGTTTTAGAGAACTTGTAGGTATGAAATTCGGAGCCCATGTTTGTTTTAATAAAGTTTTGAAACTAGTTATTGAAACAAACCGATGCATGCATGAGACAAATCATAGAAAAATTGTAATTGATCCTTATTGTGCATAAAAATTCCAAAAATATATGTGTGCAATTAAACTAGAAATCCTACATAAAGTTGAAGGACTCAAGTTGTGGTTCAAACCCAAAAGGTATCATTACTGAAAGCACTAGGCTACAATGTTTGGTCACTCGATCAACAATAAATTTGTGAGGGATTGTTGGATTTTTGAATTTGGGTTAGACCCATGAATAACTCAATTGAGTAAATCCAATGTTGAGTTGAAGATGAGAACTATTGTCTCATGTGCCATGTGTTCACCTCACTCTTAGTCCCACATTGGTGAATCTAAAAAAAGTTAGAGCATGTTGATAAACATCATCTTCAGTTGACCCTTTGTAGGTGGAAAGAGGGAATGAGAGAATTCTCCACACACATGCCCGCCAATCTGGTCCGGGGAGAGGCGTGGCGGCGGGGGTTTTGGGGGAAATTAAAGGCTTTAGCCTCAGGGTGATTGGTGTATCTTTTTGAACCTCATGTTAATTGTTTTTGCAATTATATCATTGACAGTTACAAAATTACACACACACACACATATATATATATATCACAGTTGAATTCCTCCTGCATACACATTTTTATTCTCATCCTCTCCCTACGAAAATCATCCCTCTCCGTCGATTTTCGATCTCCAAATCCAGAGTTCTCATGCGATCGATTCTTGCAAGGTTCCGCGTTGTTCTCGTGGTCTGTCGACTCCGGTGTGCGCCTGATCGACGGTGAGATCGTTCTACTTTGGGAGAAAACCGACAGACCATCAAACACACTGGTATGTGGGTCGATATTTTCTCTGAGGCAAGTTGTCTTCCAATGGCTCGGTCTTTGAGGTCGTCTCTGATCACTGTTCGTTCTTTTGTTGTTTTCCTATACATGTTTTTGTACGTTGACTTTATCTGAATCCTTATGGAATATATATTAGACATATGTAACACCTTATATTATATGAATCTATTTGTAAATGTACCAACACATCCATGAACTTAGTTTTGTTCGGCTCAAACCCCACCACTAGTAGTGCATCTTGAATTTTTACGCATCCACGAAGTTTACTTGAGAGTTGGAGAAAAGCAAGAGAAAAAATTATTAACTATGTAACCATTATCATTAATATTGGTGTAACAATTAGGATTCGAAATTCCGAACCTCCACATTTTTATGTTCAATCACCCATTCTTCGATTCTAATATTTTATCATTGTTGCTGAATTGTAATCTTTTACATTGCATTTGTTAGGACCCAAACCTAGGTTAGAGAGGTTAATGATGGATTAGAGGGTGTTTAGCATGGGAAGTTGGTGCAGCACAGTAGATGCTTGGGGAAGAGGCGCTACAGTGGTCGCATGGGGAAGAGGAAGGGGCGTGCACTGTAGCAAGGAGAGGGGTTTTGAAGGGTTTCTTATTCTCTTTTTCTTCTCCTTCCTTTCTCTCACTCCTTCCTTTCCCTTGCTGTTGCGTGCGTGTTGGTGGAGCAGCTGCGGAGGCGTGCGGGGTCTGTTGAGGCGCGAGAAGGAGAGTGCGCGGGAGGTTGCGGCCGGAGGCGTGGTAGTCGGAGCTCCGGTGTTCTTCGTCGATCTTCAAAGAAGAGGTATGCCAAGTTCTTGCATTAGAGGCCTTAGTTGATCACCCATGTTGGGGTGAGGTTGGGGTCGGTCGCGCGAGGTCGGAGGCCTCGCCGGTGACGAGTTTCGACGTCAAAACCTCGGCTGGCACGAGGTTGAAGACGTCTGTCGGTCGACCGAGTCCCTTGGACGGTCGACCGATCGTGGTGTATTTTCACTGTCTATCGTGTTTCGGTCGACCGCGTCCCTCGTTCGGTCGACCGGAACTTGAGTGTACCGGTAGGATACGTAAGCTTCGGTCGACCGTTTGATGACATAGAAAATATTAGGTTGACCCTGTAAGTGTTCGGTCGACCGAGACCCCTGAGTCGGTCGACCGATAGATTCGTTTTGAGCGTTGACCAGACTCCAGATTTTGACCTCGTTCGGTCGACCGGTTTTAGACCTTCGGTAGACCGTTGGGATTTATGTGTTGCGCAAATAGTTCGACCGTGACAGACGCTTCGGTCGACCGATTCCCTTGTGGAAACGGTCGACCGAGTTGTCACTTTCGGTCGACCGATTCCCTTGTGGAAGCGGTCGACCGATTGTCACTTCGGTTGACCGAATTCCCTTGAGGAAAACGGTCGACCGTGTCTCTTTCGGTCGACCGTTTTGCATAGGACAGGATTCCTGGTTCCACTTAGGATGCCAACTCTGTCCACGGAAACCCGTGTCCTCGCTTTGTGCGTGAGCCGGGAGGTGACGGTGGGCGCGTTATGCGAGCCTGCCCAGGGACCGCCGGGTGGAAGAGTGTGGGTGTCCGGAACGCGTCACTTCCATGTATGGATCGTGACTTTATCTGGTGGATCGTTTGACTCGCGTTAGAGTAGCGGCCTGAGGGATTGCGGATCCCATTGCTTCAGCAACACGCAACTGCCGACGGGTGCAGTGACTACCGGCCGATGGCTACGGAGGCACAGAGACTACCGGCCAGGATTGGCGACGGAGGTCCAGAGAGGTACCGGCCTATTGACGGCGACGGAGGTCGCGACCCTGCTCGTTGGAGCCGGAGTTGGTGTTGCACGTGGAGCTCGTTGACCCTGCGGACTTCGGTTCGGATATGTCGATTGTCTGGCCACGTGTGGCGGATATGTTCGACTGGCCTTGATGGCAGTTATTGCACGTGTCGTGCGGCCTGTGTGGCGGCGGTAGGGCCCCTGTGCGGTCTGTGTGGCGGCAGGGAGGATCGCGCGTGGCCTGTGTGGTTGCGGCGATGGACTGCCGATGATGTGTTCCGGCAGGTAGCTCGATTGGGCACCTATCGAGTGATATCCCGTGCGGTCTGTGTGGCGCCGGTTGATGGACCGACCTGAGCAACGGCTCCGTTGGTGTGGTGGTGGTGGACCACGATGTATTCAGATCTAATTTCTACCTTGCGCGGAAGTGCGAACGCATCCTCACCGATCCCTTGGCTTGTGTAGTCGCGTGTGGGGATGTGTTGCGTATTGTCCGTTAGACCGTATGTGCCTACGGTAGGTCTCTACGGAGACCCGATGGTTGGACCGTGCAGCCCATGTGGCGGCGGTGATGTTTGACCGCGTGCCTGTATGGCGGCGGTGAGGTTGGACCGTGTGGCCTGTGTGGTACCGGTGGTTGTTGGACCGTGCGGTCTGTGTGGCGACGGCGATGTTGCGGACCGTGAGGCCTGTGTTGCAGCGGTGGCGATTGTAGACCGCGGGGCCTATGTGGCAGCGGGAACGATCGCGGGACGGATGTCCGGTTTGGCCCTTGGTGGCGTTGTTGTTTTACTGCTTTGTATTCCAGGCCATGCTATACTAGTATGTTAGGGCATATATGTGAGCTTGTCATACGGGGTTTCCTTATGGAAACTCAGGCATTGTTGTTGCATCTTTTTCAGGACCGCGTTAGATTCCGGCGGGTGGTGACCGAGGGAGATTGCACTTTGGGACTGGATCCTGCCGTCTACCTACTTTTAGGTTGTCGTGATTACATGTACATTGTGTTTCGTGTTATAATGTAATCACTCTTTTGACAAACTCGTATTGTATTATGGTGCACCAGACTTATTTATGTATTTCCTTCAGTAATGTCCCACTCTTGATGGTTTTATCCTCGTGATTTTCTTGGTTTTAAAAGTTTAAATTTTCCGCTGTTCGGGGATGTTACAGCATTTGTGGGTCACAATGTTGTAAATATTATTCTTATTTTAACATATCTAAATTTAAAAAAGTTAGTTGGAATATTTTAGATTAACGAGGTTAGTTTAATGAATAGTGTATTAGAATCCAAACTGAAGATGACAGGCATGGCCATTTGTTTTCTAGTGTGGAAGGCAAAGTTCCAGTAAATGTGGACTCCATGGCAGCAATCCAACATGTCTTTTCTCGCAAAGTGGAACAAATCATCCCATCCACGTTCTATCATTTCTATCTTATCCATCTTAAACTCATGGAAACAATTAATATCTCCTTCGTATCATCTACCACATGTGGTCCATGTGGATTTATATTATTAATAGAAAACCATTCTGACCCAACTTTGCCAGAGTTAAGACATCTTGTCTGATTTTCAAATTTAAAAAAATTGAGACTCAGTGGATACGCTTAAAGAACCCAAGCATTACAAAGAAGTTTGTGAGATATATAATGAAGGAGATCTACTATAAGGGCACCCTTAACGGGGGTGCCCCGCCCGGGCGCCCTGGTCGGGCGCCCGGGCGCACCCCCGTTAACGGGCGGGGCGCCCGTGGGGTGCCCGCCCGGGCCACCCGCCCGGGCGCTTGCCCGGGCGGTGGGCGTCCCGGGCAGACGCCCGGGCGCCCATGGGAGGGGGACACGTGTCCCCCTCCCATTGGTCAAAATTTTTTTTTTTTTGGAATTTTTTTAGTTTGGTTTTGTTATTAATGGATTGGGTGTTTGTTATAAATGTGGGGTAATAATTTTTTGTAAGTGATTAAAATTAAGAAATTTCCTGAACCAACAATTTCAAGTTAAATAGAAAAAAAATTAATACAACAATACCATAATACATTAACAACAATACATTAATATTACTAAAATACGAAATACAACCACGGGAAATACAAACCATACGAAATACGGACTACTACAACCCGAAATACAAACATATGTTAAAGGGAAATACAAACCATACGGACTACTACAACCCGAAATACAAACTAAGGGAAATACAAACCATACGAAATACGGACTACATCAAACTACACGTACCCATTCTCTTCTGCCCAGGCGAGAAGTTTATCGATTACTTTTTGATCCTTCTCCGTCGGGTTGTCCTTCCTCATCAGAGAGTGAAGCATGTCCAACTTATTTTTTATTAAATGCCTCTGGAAATTCCTTTCCGCTAACTCCTCTTGCTTGGAGAAACCATCTTCTCTGACTTGGGCGGTGTATCGCATCTGTTGTGCAAGTTCTCTAACATCGGTGTCTCTTTCGGGGCGTAATGCACTCTTAGCCTTTTTCTTAGCCTTCTTCACACCTTCTGGGCGTGTAGACGACTCCGGCATCGGCTCTTCTGCATCCGAGGGTGATTGCGTCCTCGAGCCGTCCGTGCTCTTTCTTTTCCCAAGGCTTCCTGACTGGGGACTATTTTCATCGTGCAACTCCGGGGACTCCCAGTCAACACGCACGGCATTAGCTCCGGAGATCACACTCTCCCATTTTGGGTACCTACGCAACATAACCCAAGCATCAAAATAAAGAAATTTACTAGGCCCATGATTTCGCTCGTAGATCACGTGCGCTTGTCGGACAACATCGTCGTCATTCTGGCCGCTCCTTTTCCGTCGGAATGCCTGATCGAAGCACCCGACCCACTTGTTCACAGCAGGTATGATTCTCCTCCACCGTCCTTTTAAGGACTCTGCGTTCCTTTCGGGTAGGCCTGTGCCTTCCACGGAGATGTCGTACACACGTTTCACCCTAGTCCACAATGAAGTAGACTTCTGGTTTGTCCCTGTCACCGCATCGCAACTGACTTCCATATATGCAGAGACAAGTCTCTCGTCCTCAGTTGTGGTCCACAACTTCGGATTGGCTTTGGCAGTTTGGACTTGCTTGCGGTGACGACGCTGTGGAGGTGGGGATGGTGGTGTGGGGGTGTGTCGTGGTGGGGACTCATCGTCGTCGTTACCCTCATCTTCAGTGTTCGCCATACTCTGGCGGCTATTTTGAGACAAGGGTCGGCCAAACATCTGGAACTGCGGTTGATTATAAGGGAATGGTGGTGCATATTGTGAGTATTGTGAGAATGGTAAGTTTTGATCTGGGGATGCGTAGTGGGAGAATTGTGGGAATGGTGAGTTTTGGTCAGGTGGTGGGAATGGTGGTGCGTACTGGGAGAAGTCGGGTTGTTGGAATGGTTGTTGGTAAAATGGACGTGAGGGATATGGTTGTGGATAGCGTGGATGCGGATTTGATTGTGGAGGAGGGGGGGAACGATTGTACTCCGGAGAAGACATTGTAGGAGAAATATGGGATGTAAGTTGAGTTTTTAGTTTTGTGGAAGAGATATGGGGTGTAAGTTGATTTTTGTGTAGGGTATATATAGAGAAAAAATTAGACACTGTGCAATCACGCGGATTACTTTTCTTTCACGCGTATACTGTACATTCACGCGGACTATTTTGTTTTCACGCGTATACTGTAGATTCACGCGGACTACTTTTGATTCACGCGTATACTGTGCAATCACGCGTATACTGTGCAGTCACGCGCGTTTCGAAATTCAAATATTCAAATTTCAAATATTCAAATTTCAAATATTCAAAATTTTGTGTTTAATAGTGATTAATATTGTTAATTAATTAATAGTAATAATAAGTATATCGCGAATTAAAATTATAATGTAATTAGAATTAGATTTATATATAATGTATTTTGTTAAATGTTGTGTGAGAATTAAATTTGTTTAATTAAGAAATGATGTGGATGAAAGAGAGTGTAGGGTGGGTGGGGGTAGCCTGGGCATGGATAAGGGGTTTTTTTGGGTGGGTTGGGTGAGCTGACGTGGCAGAGAGAGAAGCTGACGTGGCAGAGAGAGAGTGCAGGGCGCCCGGGGGTAGCCCGGGCGCCGTTAAATATGCTCTAATAACGACTCTTTAAGACTTCCAGAATTTCCAGACATATAAAGTGCTCTTTAAGGTAAAAGTGACCAATTTTACTCTTAAGAATTGGCTATCTAAATATCCAATGACTATGATAGATTTTCGTTGAAAGCTACAACTACAATTACAGCTGGATTCTTTTTTATTTGCAAAAAAATATAGATATCCAATTCATAACTAATTAGTGATTAGTAAAGAGACTCTCCAACATATAGCACATGAGAAAATTCTCAAATTCTCCAACGTAGAACTACTCTCTAACAAGAAACATAGTTAGTAGACTTTAATATTCTAGTTATATATAGAACCCGTATCGCTTAACTAAGACAATTTTGTGAGAGGCTCATTAATCGTTGTGTTCTATATGATGAAAATTTGTGGGATAATTATTGACTTCATAGGTGATAGAGCAGATTATGTTTTATGTGATCAGAGAACATATATATGGCCATAGGGACAATCTTTATACTCAGGAAAAAAGGCCTGTAGTGGTGCGGTCATGGGACATTACTAAGTTCTATATTCAATGGAGAATTTAATATCTAATTACATAGTTTCATGTAGTAGTTACAAATTATAAGTTTGATATTGATTTAGTACCTGCACCTGTTGAGAGCTATTACTGCGTCCTCATGTATTCTCTTGTATAGGTTGTTATGACGGTGTTAGTGAATGTTCGAAATTTTGGAAATTCACGTCCGGTTCAAAAAATATTCGGTCCGAACAATATTATCCAATCGAAATAATCTTCGATTCGAGTAATATTCCGGACATCCGATTCGAATAATTTATGATCTGAGATTTAATATCCGAATACGATATCCACATTCGAAATCTATATTTGTATCTGAAACATATATAAAATATAAAAATATAATTATATTTTTAATTATTTATATATATAATATACATCATCCATTTTTTATATCATACATAAATATTCTCATTGAAATTATGTTAAACTTAAATGTATCATTTAAAATATAATATAATATAATATAACTAAATAAATTTCTTTCCCAAATTTAGTTTCCCAAAAACCAAAACTCCCACGACCTCTAAGTCACAACCATATCTCTCAACCATAGCCCCTACCTCTCAACCCTCCGACAAGCCTCATCTCCAACAACCATCTCACCTCCGCAACCTCGTAAATCTGACCCCCACATCTCCAAGTCCAACTCCATGTCTCTGTAGTGTTCTGGAGTGCTTTTCTTTTCTTTGCAACATGGAAAACAACAAAGCAGATTGAAATCTTCCTCATAGTCGAAGTCATGTTTCAAGTTCAACTCCAGTTGACTAAAATAGGAATTTCACCTTATGTTGTCAATTATCATTAATCATAAAATAGGAATTTATCTTTATCACTTCAAATTTTGATGTGTATTTGTTTTGGTGACATGATGCATAGAGAAATACTACTAGAGTATTAAAGATTATCTAATTTTTTAGTGCTTAAACATGAATTCAGATCGGATTCTCAGATTCGAATATCCAGTTATCCGATTTTTTATTCGGATTGGAATAAAATCCAAATTTGATTCGAATCCGTTGGATACGGATTCGAATATCCAATAGAACATCAGGTCCGATTCGAATTCAAATGTTTGTATGTGTTTTTGAATGCGGATACGGATTCTGCTACATGTGCTTCGAATTCGCTCCGTTGACATCCCTAGTTATGAGTTGTACATGTGTCAGTAATAGTCTCATGTGTTCCTAGCTTGTACATGTGTCTCCTCGTTATGTGAGTGAGCCCATTTGTAACAACTTCTCTCTCTCTCTCTCTCTATATATATATATATATATATATATATGATTGGGCTTTACATAGGTTGACTAAGCGGAAATCATTATTTACTTCATGCTCTTCCTCGCCCCTAAGGGGGTTCAACCGGTGAAGGCAATGGTTTCATAGCTTGAGTCGCCGGTTGAATGTCACCAAGTGTCATGGTGAAAACAGTGTTGGACCACCACCAATTTAGATCTGCAGTCCACATATCCCTGGTGGGAGTTGGTGCCAGGGAATTATGAGTCATCAAAAAAAACTTCTTGGTCTTCATCTCAATAGTACCTACCCAAAGATAAATCTCTAGCAACATAATATTCTAAACTTCACCGTGAAAAACAAGTTCATCGTGGCATATTTCAAGTTATGATTTTGTTGCTTGGATATAAACAAAAAATGCTATATATATTTGGGATTTTTGCTTAGGTACATTTCCAAAGGTGTCTTGTTGGACCTTTGCACCTGTATAAGTTTTTATTGGTCTTGGGAACTTGTCTATTTTCTAGGAACTTTGGTACACTTTCTCCAAAAATCCGTTAACGTCCGTTGGTATGTTCTCTGACGATGTTAGGGTAATTTGCATTTAAATCCTCCAACTTCCAGAACCCCCAAGTGAAAAACCCGATTTCACCCCCAAAATCCCAATAAAACCTTGTCTCCTCCGACCCATTCTCCTCACCCATCAGAATTTTTCCATCGTGTCGTACTTGTCCAAGCCCATTTCAGCTACTCTCTTATGTCCCGTCATCGTCACCCAACATGCCTGCCGTCGTTCCTTCTTTCCCCAATCTGAAACCCTAGTTTCATATGGTTGTAAGCATGCACAATCTGTCTCGTCTTTCTCATTTCCACCTTGCCCATGTTAGAATGGTTTATTTTGTCCATGTTAGAATGGTTTAATTGATTTGCTTATAGAGGTGGTGTTGAACTTGAAGTTGAAGTTAGAATTTTGTTCTTTATGTTCTTTGTGATTTTGTCAATAAAGTAAAACATAATTCCATTTTCTGTTTTATTGTGCTATGTTCTTAGATTCATGGACGAGTGGAGCTTGGAGAACTTTTGAAAACAGAGTAGAATAGAAGAGTATAGAAGGAAAGAAAAGACAAAAAACAAACTAAATGTTACGTCAAAGGTAAAACGTGAGATAATCATTTTATTATGTTTGGATGTCTAATATAAGATTGGTTTTTTTATATCTTTTGTGCTTTCCAACCATTAGCTTATGAATAAGAAATTATGAAATTAACTACTAACAAACTTGGAAATGAATAATATTGCATTAAGATGAAAATGTGATTATGTTTGTATCGATGTGTATGTCTGATGAGGCCGGATAGGCACTTTGCGTCTTATTGGTTGGACACTTCATCCTTATTTGATTCAAATCAAATAATAATATTTATTTCCATTACTATAATATAGGACTTCTAAAGGGATTTTTTTTCTTCTTCTCTGTGTTGGGTTTCGTGGTATTTTGCAGGATTGTGGAAAACGATCTGTTCAAGAAGGATTAGAGATCAAGGAAGAATGTGCAGATCTTTTAGTATGTTGTTCTTAAGTACACTCTTGCACTTCTCTTTACTTAGCTATTCCTTTGTAAGTGTTACCATTCTTTTGTTTACAATCATTGTAAGGCAATAACCTTAAGCTTTCTTTCTGAGTGTCACTTCTCTTTGAATGGAATTGATAGATGGATGTCCATGTTTTCCTAAAAGATTGTAATCTACATTAACTTTAAGTTAAACTATTTTCTTAATTTCAATATATTTTTCGAAGACAAAAGAAAGAAAGGTCTATGATTTTTCAAAAGAAATTATATTCATACTAATGTGAGGAAACTTTTTCTGAGTTTAGGTCTATAGAAATTATTCAGTGTAATGAAAAATAATGAAATAATTGAACATATACTTTAAATTGCAATGGCATAAAACTTGCTTCTTTTTTTACAGATTTTAGAAACATATTGTCTCTAGCACTGTGAGAGAAACATGACTTATGTTTGATGTTTGTTGCAGATTTTTGGTTCTATTGGTGGTGGATATGTTGGATTTTTGCTGGGTAAAGAAAGCCCAATGGTGCACATGTACATGAACAATGTGTGAATTTCAAAGAAGTAGAGGAGATCATTTTGATCGAGGTCCTGAAATTTAGTGATCTTAAGAGGTGAACTGAAAAGATTGTTGAAGATCGTGTGAACCAATTGAAATTAATTGTGTTTTATTGGGTTATGTTCTGCGATATGTTTTCTTCTTTGTTGTATGTGTTGTTATTTGGAATGAAGCACAAGTATATTTTATGCACTATTTTCGTTTTTGTTGTATGTGTTTTTATTTCAAATTCTAGCTAAATTCTGTAATGAATTCAAGCTGAATTCATGTGGGTGTAAAGTTCTTTGTTATAGTTGCATTTTGAAGTTGAATTCATGCTAAATTGAAGTTGAATTCTGGACTGAATTCATGCAAAATTCAAGTTAAATTCTGGATTGAATTCAAGCTGAATTCATGTGGGTGTAAAATTCTTTGTTATAGTTGCATTTTGAATGTCGATACATTCTAAATTGAAGTTGAATTGATGCTAAATTCAAGCTGAATTTTGAACTGAATTCATGTGGGTGTAACATTCTTTTTTAATTAGGAAGTAAATGGTCATTTTGTGGAAGTAGGAGGCGTTAAATGCAAATTAGATGTGTTTTGGGGTAAATGGTGATTTTGTGGAAGTAGGAGGGGTTAAGTGCAAATTTGATGGGTTTTGACGCTAAATGGTGATTTTGTGTAAGTAGGAATAGTTAAATGCAAATTGGATGGGTTTTGGAGTAAATTGTCATTTTATGGAAGTTGGAGGATTTAAATGCAAATTACCCTAGCATCGTCACAGAACATACCAACGGACGTTAACAGATTTTTCGGGAAAGTGTACAAAAGTAAATAGACAAGTTCCCAAGTGTACTAGACCAATAAAAACTAATACAAATTTAAATGTCTAATAAGACACTTTTGGAAGTGTATCCATGCAAAAATCCCATATATTTTTGTTGGAATAAAGAGGGAGAAAGTAGAAAAACAAATTATGAGATCTAGTACCTTACTTTAATTGAACTGCTAAACGTCGTCCCAAAATTACTTAAATCGCCTGTGTGAATTACCGTTTTGTCATTCTCTCACTTTTACTTAGTTCTGCTCCCAATAGTTTCTCCTCTTTTCATACTACAACAAAAAAAAAACCATGAAAAATAAAATCAGAGTAAGAATGCCGGGGTGGGGTGTCAGGGGGCGGCAGCCCCTGCGGGGACGCTAGAGAGTGCGCTCTGCGGACATTTTTTTTGTTTCGATACCCTATTATTGTACTTCGGATATTGATATGTTTTATTTACGTTTGTGTTTTTTTTCACCCCGTCACCACCGAAATCTTACAACGGAACGTGAAATAACTTGAATTAATACACCGTAAAAATTCAAGATTTAAAAAATAAAAATAAAAATGGGACGTCCTAGCCAGGCGTCTAAGACAAACGCTCTCATCATGGGAGAGGCGTTCTACTCAGATGTCTCGATTTTTTAATATTTTTTATGGGACATAATGAGTATTAAATTGATTGTGAAGAGCAAAATGGTAATTGAGACATACAATTTAAGTAATTTTGAGATGACGAACGGTAGTTCCATATTTTAACCATCCACTAGATTACATAGCTGCATTTTCATTTGTTTGACTTTTATCCAAGACTATTTCCTGTATGTTGCGGTTTGATCCAACTTTTGGCATCTTTTCTTTCCCTTGTTGCATCGAATGAAATATAAGGTGTACCTGAGACACCTTTTTTACTTTATTACTTTCATTTTTTTCTTTACTTTATATTTAGTGGAATGCATATGCATGTCCACTTAGCAGGGGATAATGTTGATTAATATTTGATGACTTGTGGTTAAGAATATCTATTCTTATTCTCATCACAGGTGTCTAATGTTAATCTTGGAATGTGCACTAAAATATTCATGAAAGAAAAAAAGTTATGAATATTATCGGGAACTACCATTCGTCGCCGGAAAACTACTTAAATCGCCCCAAAAATTACCTTTTTGCCCTTAACAAATCAATTAATACTCATTTCGTCCCGTATCTTTAAACAAGGTATTTGACTCAGTTTTACTCACATTCCTAGTACCAACACCACGAAAATGTCTGGCGAAACACCTGAATCCGGCTAGGTAACGGAGGCGGATTTTTTTTTCCGACTCGGGCGTCTGGCTAAGACGCCTCCACCTAGGTGGAGGCGTCTTAGCCAGACGCCTCCACCAAGGTGGAGGCCTCTTAGCGAGGCGCCTCCACGAACGTGTAGGCGTCTGGCTAAGACGCCTCCACATAGGTGGAGGCGTGATAGCCAGACGCCTCCACGTTGGTGGAGGCGTGTTAGCCAGACGCCCGTATTTTTTAATAATAAAAAAATAAATATAAAATATAAATAAATTCTTAAAATTATACGGTGTGTTATCTCAAATTATTTGAGGTTCTGTTGCAAGTTTTTTGGTGGTAACGGGGTCAAATTACAATGAGTTTTTTTGCAAGTGATTAAATTTTCAAAAAATTTAAGATCCAAAATCCCCGGTGGTAAAACCTCCCGACTTACAAATACCACATCGACAGGTCCGTTCGGGGGTCGACCGTTTGCTTCTCGGTCTACCGAACATGTTCCATGCGGATGACCGAGTTTCCATCGGTCCACCGTGATCGTAAACACAGTAAGTTTTTGATCTTCCTAGAATCATTGTGTCGGTTTACCGATCTCTACCCGGTTATCCGAATATTTATTCTCAGTAGCTTCGACATTGCTCTGGAAATCTCTATTCGGTGTACCGAAAGGGTATCGGTCATCCGAATATAGTAATTATTAACTTATTAATTAATTAATTTAGTAATTATCTAAATTTATAATCAATTATCAATTTATAATCAATTTATTTTGCCTTCGTCGATGAAGTCACGTGTGACAAAGTACTTACGATCCATGTACTTCACTTTGTGGTGTGATTTGGGATCCTCGATTTGCGAGATAGATGCACTATTATCGCAAAATAGCTCTATTGGTCCCTCCCTCGAGGGAACTACTCCAAGCTCTTCAAGGAACTTCTTAATCCATACTCCTTCCTTGCTCGCTTCAGCGACAGCCATTACTTTGGAAGCGGTGGTTGAGTCGGCCGTAGTGCTTTGCTTCCAACTACTCCAACTCACAGCTCCACCATTTAGAAGGTAGATGTATCCTGATTGCGACCTACTATCGTCAGGATCACTCATGAAACTCGCATCCGAATAACCCTCAGCTATTAACTCCCTTTGTCCTCCATAAACAAGAAACTTATCTTTGGTCCAGTTAAGGTACCTCAGAATATTCTTGACCGCAGTCTAATGCCCAGGACCTGCGTTGGATTTGTGACGACTTGTCACGCTTAGAGCATACGAGACATCGGGTCTTGTGCAATTCATCGCGTACATGATTGATCATATTGCCGAAGCATAAGGGATATCTTTCATGTACTCCAAGTCTTTACGTGATTCAGCACGTTGAGACTTCTTGAGTTGCACACTCATACTCATTGGCACATTGCCCTTTTGGAGTTGTTCATGCTGAACCTTTCCAAGACCTTGTCAATGTATGTATGTTGACTTAGGCCAATGAGTCTACGGGATCTATCTCTATATATATTGATTCCCAAGATGTATTGAGCCTCACCCATATCTTTCATCGAAAATGCAGATTTCAATGAACTTCTCGTTTGCTCAAGCAAAGGTATATGATTTCTCATGAGGAGTATGTCATCGACATATAAGATCAAGAACACTATGTGGCTCCCACTTACCTTCTTGTATATACAAGGCTCTTCCTTACTTTGGACGAAGTGAATCTTTTTGACTTCTTCGTCAAAGTGCTTGTTCCAACTCCTTGATGCTTGCTTCAATCCGTAAATGAATCTTTGAAGCTTGCATACTTTCTCGCTATTCTTTGGATCTTCAAAACCTTGAGGTTGTACCATGTACACATCCTCTTCCAAGTTCCCATTAAGGAACGCCGTTTGACATCCATTTGCCATATCTCATAATCATGAAATGCGGCAATAGCGAGCATAATCCGAATAGACTTGAACATGGCAACCGGTGAAAAAGTTTCATCATAGTCAATTCCTTGAACTGGAGTGAAACCTTTTGCTACAAGCCTCACATTGTAGGTTGTCAAGTTCCCATCCATGTCCATCTTCCTCTTAAAAACCCATTTATTTTGAATGACATTTTTCCCTTTAGGAAGGTTAACCAAGTTCCATACTTGATTATCATACATAGATTCTATTTCGGATTCCATGGTCGTAAACCATAGTTTGGAGTCCTTTCTTTCCATTGCTTCTTGAAAGGTCGAGGGATCATCGGTATCTAGTACCATGATCTCATGAAGTCCCAAATACATATCGGGTTTCTTCCTTTCCCTCGTTGACCTTCTAAGTTCTTTTGGTTCTACGTGTACTTCTCGAACTTCTTCCACAATTTCTTGTGGGATTGGTTCGTGTTCGATTCTCGAACGTACACTAGGTGGGGAAGACTGAGTTTCTCTCATAATTTCGTGCGAGGGTCTCTCACTCACGCTCCCATTAACCAAAGGAACCTCGGTTGGGTCTTCATGATCTTGAATATCATCATTCATATCATGATCTTGTAGAGTATCTTGAATCCCCTCAAGCACAACTCTACTCCCACTACTTTTTATTCTTTCCAGAAATTCTTTTTCTAGAAATACGGCATCCCTCTCTACAATCACTTGATTGGAGGTTATATGCCAAAAGTAGTATCCTCTTGTCTCACGAGGATAACCTATGAAGAAGCACTTATCCGCTTTTGGTTGAAGTTTGGTCGACATCAATCTCTTGACGTAGGCCTCACAACCCCAAATCTTGAGAAAATTGAGCTTAGGTGTTTTACCACTCCATAGCTCATAAGGTGTTTTCTCTACGGATTTGGATGGAACATTACTTAGTGTGTAAGCCGCAACTTCTAGTGCATAACTCCAAAAGTAAAGCGGCAATTCAGCTTGACTCATCATTGATCGAACCATGTCAAGTAATGTCCTATTCCTCCTTTCGGATACCCCATTCCACTGAGGTGTACCGGGAGGGGTGAGCTGTGGTACAATACCACACTCCTTTGGGAATGAGTCAAATTCGGTACTTAAGTACTCACCTCCACGATCCGTTCGTAGAGACTTGATTTTCTTGTTGAGTTGGTTCTCTACTTCATTCTTGAATTCGTTGAACTTGTCAAAGGATTAATTTTGTTTCTCATTAGATAAATATAGCCATAATAACTATAGTCATCCGTGAACGTAATGAAGTACATAAACCGTCTCTTGCACTAGTACTCATTGGACCACTTACATCGGAATGTATCAAATCCAACAAGTCATTCGCTCTCGGTCCTTTCTTCTTGAAAGGCCTCTTGGTCATTTTGCCCATTAGGCAAAGTTCGCACGTCTCCAATGATTTAAAATCAAGGTTACCAAGAAGGTTAGCTTCTTGCAATTTCTTGATGCGTTTTTCATTTATGTGACCAAGACGATAGTGCCACAAGAATGTATCATTCACGTGAGTAGTTTTAAGTCTTTTGTTATTGATGTTTAAGATTTGTTTATTATTCAATTCAAGCAAATAGAGACCATTCCTCATGAATGCATTTGCATAGAAAATATCATTCTTCGATATAAACAAGCAAGAATTTGAAATATTTATATTAAAATTATCCATATCCAAACATGATACAAAAATAATATTCTTGCTAATCGAATGCACATAATAAACATTCTTTAAACATAAATTTAAACCACTAGATAATTGACGCTCCACATAACCTTGTGCAATCGCAGCAACGCTTGGACCATTTCTGACCTTCAAAATCATCTCGTTCTTCACGAGTTCATTCCTATCCTTTAGTAGTTGCTCATTAGAAATTATGTGAGCACAAGATCCGGTATCAATTACCCAATCATGGACAAAGGTGGTTAAATTTATCTCAATAACAAATATACCTTTGGCCTATTCGGGGCGCTTACGCTCAATCACTCCATTGTCAGGGTCTTCCTTGTACTTGGGGCAATTTGATCGAATGTGTACCTTTTCACCGCAGTGAAAGCACTCTGTGTTGGGAGTTGGAGATTTCGAAGAATTCTCCCTCGAGGCACTCACACGAGCACCTCCTACTCTCTTGCTCTTGATTGACGTATTTTTGGTGAATTTGCCTTTACCTTTGGTAATCTTCTTGCTCCCTCCATGGACGGCTAGGACGTGCTTGTCCCGACCCTTGCCCATGTCAACTCCAACAGTTTTGAAAGCGTTGTGAAGTTCCTCAAGACTCACCCCTTTCTCACGCACATGATAGTGCATAATGAAGTCCTTGTAGGACGGGGCTAGAGAGCCAAGAATCAAATCTTCCGCAATGTCATCGGGCATCGGGGAAGAGAGCTTCGACAACTTCTCAAGGTATCCTTGCATCGTGAGAAAATGCATGGATACCGATGTTCCCTCCTCCATGTGGCACCTTGTGAGTGCGATGGTGGTCTTATATCGCTCTTTTCTAGCACTATCCATGAACATCTTTGTTAAAACTTCCATGGTCTTCTTGGTTTTTGAATCCAAGTATTTCGCTTGAAACGAGTCACCCATGGAGGCCAACATTAGACCGTGAACTTGGTTCTCTTGGTCTTCCCACTTGGCTTTTGCCTCTCTCTCGCTATCGGTTGCCTTCTCATTTAATTTTGGGATTTCACCATCCAAAATATGAGATAGCTTCTTAAACTTCAACACGATATTGAGCTTGAGTTGCCGGCTTATGAAGTTTGAGTCATTATTTGCCAAAGGATGTTTTTAAATCATAGATCGCACAATAGGTTGAATATTCGATATTTCTACAAAATAATTATATAGGATTTGATGACAATTTTATGTTTTAAAAAACAATACCGCAAATAAAAAATTTGTCCATAAATGCAGCAATCCAAGATACTATCAATTATAATATAAACTAGCTAAGGGCTATCGGATATACTATAAAATCAATGTAAGAAAACATTTTCTAATCATAACCATTTCGAAATATCGCAACATTTGCATTTTCAAACTCTTATGACTCTTCTCGTTTTAATTTCGAGGGAATTTGACCGATCCTCGTAAGAAAAACTCTCTTTCTCAAAACCGAGCTAGGACTCCGGGTCTTGTTAAGAAAACTTATTTCATTTGATACGAGATACGTTTATCAATTGTATTCACAAACAAATATACTCGGTGTCCACTAAGGGTGAATCGCATCTCGTACATCTATTCCTGGCACAACAATAGACAACCTTATATCTCCCACTATTCCCAAAGATGGAGGAAGCTATCTCTCGCTAAGGGCGAGCAGAATATCCCTCGATCGATGACTGCTAGTAGATGAAATAAGAAAGAAAGATACTCTTAATTTTTTGTTGGACAATTTAAACATTAATATGTGATTTTAGAATTTAGGTGATCATGCATATTTATCATCTATACACATCCTAACATTCATTCAGGCAATCACATATATATCAAAGACACAAACATAAATAAATCCATTCACACACACATTGTGTGAATTTATATGTTCCCGCGTCCTTGATCCTCGATCATTGCGCTTCTTCAGGGTCTTCCTCTTTCACCATGGATATTGATATTGCAAAAATATAAATTTGCATCTCTCAATTTTGAAAATTGTCTAGTGCAAGTCCTATGTAAAAATCCTCTCATATGCATGCATATACATAAAAATAGAAATTTGGCTTTTACATATACATAAGCCCCAGTGATTGAATAATAATAACATACACATTCATTCATTCATTAACACGTGGCTTGAGCGGAACATATAAACTCACATATCCCTGCATTAGAGAACTCGAGCAACGCATGTACATATACTATATATTACTCGATTTAATTTTATCATGCATCTCTAAATCAAACAATTCTAAAATCATTTGAAATCCATTAAAAATGATTTTATGCATCCATAGTTCAAAACATAAAATATTTGAACCGTTGTTTATCCAATTTCCAAAAATAAAAATTTAAAGAAAGATAAACATGTCTTTTTCTGTTTTGTTGATTCCTTATAAAATAATCACGCAACCCTACATTTATTAAAATAATCCACAAAGGTAGAATCATACCTAAAGGTTCTCTAAAACCTTTTTGAAGATCCGGAGTTGCGTTGCCGGTTGAATCGTCCACGGATTTGCCTCCGAGTGTTCACCAAACTCTAAACAAGATTAGAGAGAAATGAGCTAGTCAATCAATCTCTAACAAGGTTTAGAATCTAGCTAATGACCCCTCTTTAAGCTCCTGAGATTCTTATCTCTAAAACTTAAATTTACTAAGAGATTTTCGTGGTGATTAGGGAGAGATTAATGAGAGAAAGATTTTTGCATTAGTATTAAACAAGTAGGAGTAGAGGTCCTTTTATAATATCCCAAAACATCCTTATCAAGAGCTATTCTTTAACCATGATCTCTTGCTTATTCTCTCCTAAAATTAATCTCTAATTTCCACATAAGCACCCACAAAAATATTTTAATTAAATCTAGAATTAATCCACACATGATCTAACTAATCTCTTAATAATTCAGGCAGAATCGTTCTTGTTCGGTGGACCGAGTATTATTCGGTCAACCGAACCATTCAGTTATAACACGTGTTCGGTGCACCGTGAGCTAGACGGTCGACCGAATCCGTAGGAGAAAAATTTCCTGGAAGAATTCGGACGAACCACGTCTTTTACTCGGTCGATCGTTGACCCTCCAGAATCGCTCCTCGGACATAGTCATCGGATGACCGTGTCACCTTCGGTTTACCGAAAATACTACTTCTCGGTTGACCATGCACACTCGGTTAACCGAACCCGACTGTCCAGACACTCCAGACAATTTTGGTCAACCAATTGCACTTAGCTGTTCCCTATTCGGTTAACCGATCCGAAGATAAAACGGTTACTGTGTTTGACCCCGATTTTGCCTTTGTCAAATTTTGGATTTATTTCCAACAAAATTTGATCTCTTGCGGTTTTTAGCAAATTCACATCTTATATAATATATTATCATTTGTAATATTAAATTATTACACCCCATAATATATATACCTCATATGAATTTTTTATGATTCTAATTATGTTAATTCTCGTGACATATTGATTTTATTCATTCACCACATGTGTCTTATTTTCACATGAAACCCGACATATCATATGAACTTAAAATCAACCCTCTTGTTTCCCAGTTTTAGTTAATTGTTTGTTTCTTTCGTTCGTATTTCATACTTCTTAGTGTAGTTTAGTGTAGAGTAGCATAATCAATCTTTCTCCCCCAATTTTTGTCACTTGATTTCTGATAAACAAGAGGGCTGCTCACCTCCCTGAGGACGACCCGTACTTGCCACCTCTTCATTGCGGCCGTGCACTTGCAGTTTAATTAAAACGTTCAATAAGTTTTTGGCGTCGTTGCTGGGAAGATACCAGTCCAGACTCTTGTTTGGACGATTCGAGTGGATTTAATTTTTTTTCTTGCAGTTTTCTTTGTTTCAGGAGACTCACATTGAGAAGGGGAAGCATTTGGTGAAGTTTGGAGGCGGTCTGAGAGAAGAAGACCGCCAATCAGCGGTCTACAACCGCCAACTGGCGGTCTGGTTGTTTCATTTCACCTCTAAATTTCTGTGGTGTATTTCTTTATCTGATATAGTGGTCGGGGACTCGATTTGGCATGTTTTGACTTATAGTTTGTCCCCAGATCAATAATCAAACCTCCTTTAAGCAAGTTGGACCCTAAAACTCAAAGCAAAAGATTAGGCATTCTTGTTGTTTAGGTCATGCATCATGTATGTGACTTAGGCATTTAGATTGTCTTCTATCTTAGCTTTATTTTATGTTGCTGAGAGTTGGCGTGAGGTACGCACCTTCTACTCTCATTCATGCATTTCGTATGAACATGCATTAGTTAGTAGGAAGTGCATTGAAACAAGTGTGAGTTGAGCGTTTGTTTGGAGAGTTGATTGCTAGATTAGGACTCCAAAACGCTACTAGGGAGGGGTTGTCCCATAAAAGATAAGGTGGGGGATTTCATCACCCTTTCCTTCGCCCCAAAAACCACACTAATCAAGGGCCTAATTTTAAAATCAAGTAGACATCGGCCTTAAGGAATTCTGACGCATTAGGAGAGTGATCCGGTCCCGACCGTCATAACCTGATTGGTGTTGCCCACTTTGTCGATAGTAGGAGAGACGAGATCTCCGGATCTTGACTCACTTGCTGGGCTTTGTGGTCCTCGTCGTAGGGAGGTGAGGCATGTTGAGGCCGTGTGACCTCGCAGTTAGGCGTCCTCTAGCTGCAAGGACCTATAGCGACCTTAGGATTGCTTGAGCCATGTTTGCTTATGTGCTTCTACCTGTACCCATCCGCGTAGCATAAGGACTTCTTCCCTTCTCTCCTGAGTCATTCTTTCTCTCATGTGTTCCCTCGTCTTCTCTTCTACGTACATTCTTTTTAAAAAAAATTGTGTGTGTGCACCTTTGTGCATGTTTTCGTGGACACGAGACGAGAGTGGTCGTTTGACGAGGAGCGTTGTTAATCCGGCTTCGGTCATCGATTTCTCGACACCTTCCTCTCGTGTCGCACGCAGTCTGGGTTCAATGGCTGCTAATTTCTGTGTGGAGGAGCAGTTGCTGGACCCACATGTTCCACCAGTACTTCCAGTTGTCGTTCACATACCTCTACGTGATCGATGCTACCCGAGCCATACGGCTCTACCCTCATGCATCGTATTACTAGAGGCTAATGGGAACCATTTTGAGGTTAAGCCTCAGTTTATTTCCATGCTCCCTCGCTTCACTGGGAAGGGTGACCCCTATATCTTTCTCAGGGAATTTGAGGAGGTTTGTGCTATGTTCAAGCTGCAACAACTTAGCACAGACTCCATCCATCTTAGGCTTGTCCCCTTTGCGCTGAAGGATGATGCCAAGAAGTGGTTGTACAGCAACCAGGCAAATGCCTTTAGGACTTGGGATGAGTTTCAATCTGCATTCCTCAAGAAATACTTTCCAAATCATCGGACTCAAAAATTGAGGAACGAAATCAATTCGTTCTATCAACATGAGACCGAACCATTTTATGCATATCTAGAGAGGTTCAAAGAGCTACTATCCTCGTGCCCTCACCATGACATTGAGTTGTGGCGCCTTTGTCAGATTGTGTACGAGGGTCTTCACATCCCGTCCCGAACGCTCTTGAGTCCATGTGTCAAGGAGAGTTCTTGGGAAAGGATGAAAGGGAGGCATGGGCCTTCCTAGAAGACCTCACTGAGAAAACCATGCAATGGGAGAGTGTGAGGGAACCACCTGCATCATCTAGCATAGGAGCAAGGATCGCGAATGTAAACTCGACTAGATCGGGTGCCGCATTTGTTGTCGATACCACTACGGCCACCGAGGCACCTCACATGTCCACATCTGGTCCAGTTCCCTGTCATTGCGCCGTATGGATTCGATTGAGCTCCAAAACCAACAATGAGCACCTCACATGTCCACATCTGGTCCAGTTCCCTGTCATTCATGTGGTAGGATAGGTCATGTAGAAAGGGAGTGTGAGTCCAATCCTCCTGAGATGGAGCGTGTCAACGCCATCTATGATAGAGCCAGGAATGACCCATACTCATCATCTTATAATCCTGAGATGGAGCGTGTCAACGCCATCTATGATAGAGCCAGGAATGACCCACCCCAATTTTTCATGGAACCAAACTAATGCCCCGGGTGGTCCTCCAAACTCCTCTAGACCACATTACCAATCACACCAACCTCCCACGCATGCACATTCCTATCAGCCACCCCAAGCACAAACCACCAATCAATCGGGTTTCCCAAATTCCAATAATATGGAAACCCGATTCAATTCGCTTGAGACCTTGACTCGTGGACTTGAAAACTCAATGAAAATTTTTATGTCAACCACGAGTCAAGTTCTCACTTCAAATCAACAGACCATCAAATCTCTAAAGCTTCAGATAGGCCAATTGGCTCAGTCTGTACATGAAAGAGAGAGAGAGTCTTTTCCTAGCCAGCCTGAGGCTAACCCCCGTATGTACCAACAACAACACATGCAAAATGAGAATGTGGTACCTCGGGGGAGGCAAGTGAACCATGTGGAGGAACCTGTTCACCATGTCAATTCCATTGTGACCTTAAGGAATGGAAAACAGGTTGACAATCACATTTCCTTGCCACAACAACCACCATCTATTCAGCCCCTCTGTGGGAATGGTGGTGAAGAAGAGGCTGAGGGTAATACACCAAATCTTTCTTCTCAGGTACCGCAGAAAACCTATCTGCCAAAAGCTCCCTATCCAAGTAGATTAACCAAAAAGCAGAGTGACAACATGGACAAGATATTAGAGGTGTTTAAGCAAGTAGAGGTTAACATCCCCTTGTTGGATGTCATCCAACAAATACCTCAATATGTCAAAGTGTTGAAGGATCTCTGCACAACCAAAAGGAAGAACAATGTTCCTAAGAAAGCATTCTTGGCTGCAAATATCAGCTCACTTTTGTCCAATCCCACCTACACAAAATACAAGGACCCTGGGTGTCCTACTATTCAGTGTACGATAGGGGACACTAGAATGAGCAATGTTTTGCTTGATTTAGGATCAGTGGTCAACCTCCTCCCATTCTCTGTTTACCAACAATTGAACTTGGGAGAATTGAAACCAACTAAGATCACCCTCCAATTGGCGGATAGATCCATTCGTATTCCCATGGGGATTATCGAGGACGTGCTTATCAAAGTTGGAGATTTTATATTTCCAGTCGATTTTGTTGTCCTCGATACCAATCCTGTTGCGAACACCCACTCTCAAATACCTTTGATTTTGGGGAGACCATTTTTGGCCACCTCCAATGCCTTGATTAATTGTAGAAATGGTCTCATGAAGCTCTCATTCGGTAACATGAGTGTCGAGTTTCATGTGTTCAACTCTGGTAGGCAACAGGAACCCATGGATGAACCTTTAAATCTAAATCTCATCCGCCAATTGGAGAAAGCACCACAAAATCAACGAACACCCCTAACCCCAATGCAACCCGTCGAGAATGTTCGTGGGCCCAGCGAAAACTCATTGCATGTCTTCGCAATGCAACAGAGTGAGCTGACCTCGAACATGAATGTCGAAAGGGAGTGTTCGTTGCATGATTCAGTTGAGAGTACTAGTGAGAGTGGGACACCTCATCATATGCCTATACCAGAAGGTGTCTCTACCTCATGTCCCATGGCCATTGAGCCATTTGAGCTTCATATTGACTCCAACAAGGACCCACCTATGACCGAGCTTATGCTTGATGATCTAAATGATGGTGGGAGGTCCTTGTTGGATGACTTGGGGAGAAGCCCCATTCTTAGTGATGCAAGTCTGCTGCATCCATCGAATGAGCCTCAGGAACTCATTCCGATGCACCCGCCTATTGGTTGGAGGGTTTTCTTCGATGAGCAATTAAACCCTAGTGAGGCAACACAACTTCATTCCTTGTTGCCCACACCCAACCAATATCATGAGGGGTTCGAGCCTTTCAGCTTTGACCTTTCACCCCTCATGACACCTCAGAGTACCAGTGGAGTTTGCCCATCTCGGCAAGTCTCTGGTCCTCATGACTTGATGTTCCATTTGATGTTCCTTGACCAAATGATTATGAGAATATTGTTGTTGTTGTACATATCTTGTAAAAAACTCGAAAAAAATAAGAAAAAAACGAGAAAAAAAGTTTGTAATAAAAGACTCCATGAGCGAGCATTGATTGTTGTGGGCCCCAACCCTTGTGTACTTGGGCCCTATTTCTTCATGTATTTGTCTCCCTTCTTCGGTATCTCATAGGTTTTGAGGGAATTCGGGTTTGTGTCCATCAACATAACCACGAACTTCCTTTTGCGCTTTATGTTGGTGAGATCGTCCATTTTTCATGCATAAATCCATGTGGTATCATGCTCACATTCATTGAGGACAATGCATGGAGTAGGTGTGGGGGGTACTTTACGTGTGTACATAGTCGAGTCGTTTTCCTTTGATTTTGTTTTCTTTTGTGTGTTTTGATAGGGTCATGTTAGTGTGCTGCATTTAATATCGATATATCTGCTTGTCATGATCCTTGGGTGACTTGTCTTCTTTTGCTTGCCTAGTGCTTTAAAATTTTCACATTTCTTTCAAAATCTTCATGTGTTTGCGAAAGAAAATGTTTTTGTAGGTTTTGCGTGTGTTTAGCATGTGCAAAACCATTGAGAGGCAAAGTAAAAAGAAAGCTCCCAAAATTGTCTTGAACTTGATGCATTAGGATATCTAGTTTACTGGCTTTAGGTCTTATAGAGTCGTTAGGATGCACCCCGGTTTTCCCTCGGGGGGTGTGTAATCATAGGGTTTCAGTACTCAAACATTTAAAGAAGTCCACCCTGAACCTTGTGAGTCAAATAATTCGTGTCTGTTAGTAGAAGTTTGTCGTAGTCAAGGGCCATTAATCTCTTTTTGTGAAACTTAAGTGTAGGGGTTTTGGTTCCCATGTAGATAAATGAATAAGTGGTGTTCTCTCTTCTCACACGGCTCCTATCACTCGGGAAAGTAGGTCTGAGGGGCCTTTGTGCTTGGTGCTTTCGAGTCATCTGACTTGGGATGCACCGACCGAACTCCCGTTACACGGGTGGTAGGGATCGCCCTATATGGAGATTTGGGGGAAGGTGTACGTGATAGTGTAAGTACTCATAGGCAATGATGCACGAAACCTGACCCTGGGAGAATCAAACACCAACCAATAAAATGCTCTAAAGAAAAAAAAAGAAAAAAAAGAAGAGTCAAATAAGAACCAAAATGGACTTTACACATTGTATCACATTCAGAAGTTAAGGTTGCCCATGTCTTTCACTTAAGTCCTTAACTAACTCTCACGAATAACTCATTAGGCTAGGTGTGTGGACCGATTAAATATATAGAGTCGACCCGTAGTATTACCGCATCCCATGATCGACAAAATGAGTCCAACGAGTGGTGTAGCTAGATTGATTAATGCATCTTGTTCGGATTTTGTGGGTATATCCGCTGAAAACCCTCAGGAGACAACACTCCTCCTCCTTGGCGACAAGGAGTTTTAACGGCTTGTTGCACATGCTAAGTGCAACCGTGATTCCTACAAAAGTGAGTTAGGATTTCTTGTTTTTTCGTATGCTTTCTCCTTTCTTTGTTTTGCTCGGGACTAGCAAAAGTTAGGTGTGGGGGTATTTGATTGACATCATTTCATGCTTATATTTGTATCTTATATCTATTATCTTTCACCTAAACAATGCTATGTTAGGAGTTCTATGTTTAGTTTTCAGGAATAAATAGGTTTGAAGAGATGAAGCATAAAAGAACCCAAACGTTGGGAAAAAGGACTGAATTGTGAGATCTGGGGACTAAGATGCAAGGGAGAAGGACCTGAATGTAAGACAGAAGGACTTAATAGCAAAACAGAATACTCCACACTATCATGGGGAGTATTTTAGCAATTCGATTCGGGTCAGAGCTCCAACAAACCAAGTGAATGCATCCAAGACCAGCAAATATACCAAGAAAAGCCCACAACAAAAATGAGCACGATCTGAACCATATAGACCGCCAATTGGCGGTCCATTTTGCTCCAAATCCGCTAAAATTTCTCCAGCACATGTATTAGAGGATGTTTAGGCTATTTTTGGTATTTGTTTAGTCCTACATCGGGGGATTGTCCCGGTTTGCCTTTTTTCCATGGCTATAAAGAGAACTCTTCACCTTCCATTGTAATCACTCCATATTTTAAGTGGTCATTCTTCCTACTAGAAGTGAGGCCTTGAAGCACACACTAAAGTAGGAGGATGCTACTTTTAATGTGAGTCATTTTAATACAAGTTTTCTTTATTATGTTGTTTGTTTTATGTTTCTTATTTTGCTTTGCTTAATCTCATTTCATTAGTTTTATTAGCTTAGTTAATATGCTTTCTTTGTTTACTTTAATAATTAGTGTAATGTTTAGTGAGTAGTTTCATCCCCTTTGGGGGGTGGAGTAGATGTACATACACGCAAATGAGAATGGATTGAATACTTTATTTCCAATGTGTTGATAAAACATGAATGTATGCTTGCTTGTTTAGGATAGAATTTATAACTTGATGAGTTTTGCCAAAATGATTAGACACCTCTCATGCTTGTTTTGGTTTTGGAATAAACATCTTGCATATGTAAATGTTAATCAACTAAGTTGGTGAATAGATTGATAGGTTTTGCCACAACATTTAGACACTTCCTATGCATGATAACACCACCTTAATTTGTGCTTAAAGAATGTGTTCAACACTCACCTCTTTGCTTGTGTGCACTCACTCCACCCCTTAGGGGTGTTCCCATTTCTGTATTCCAGCATTCTTCTTTTGTTCTTAGTTAAGTTTTAGTTAATCGTTTGTTTCTTTCGTTCGCATTTCATACTTCTTAGCGTAGTTTAGTGTAGACTAGCATAATCAATCTTTCTCCCCCAATTTTTGCCACTTGATTTCTGATAAACAAGAGACTGCTCACCTCCCTAAGGACGACCCGTACTTGCCACCGCTTCATCGCGGCCGTGCACTTGCGGTTTGAATTAAAATGTTCAACACCTTGCCTCATGATATTAAGAATATATACAAAATAGAAATATGTTATCTTTGTATTATATTCATTTCTTGATCTCTCTAAGCTAATTATAATTATGTAACTTAACTCAAGTTACATTGTGCACGTTATAATTTTGCTTTATCAAGGGGCCCACTAATATCATCACTCAATTAAGAGGGGCAATGATAATCGTTTGACTAGCTATCTTTTCCAGCAAAAGTCATGCTCAACCAACTATTGTCTTTATCACTACACTCATTAATAGCTTTTGACGATAATCAAATTAAGCATTTCTTGAGTGAAAAGATATAAGTCTCATATCTTAGGATCCAAGACACAGTAAAAACAATAATGACACGAAACACAATTCCATAATGTTTTACTTGTTAGGTCTATTCAATATACAAAACTAATCTTTTCCTCTTTTATATACTCGTGTCGTCAATCATTTGTAGAGCTACAACAATCGATGACCAACACGACAATCTTATCTCGGTAATTAATGTTTCATGTTAATTACCATGATTGTGAATAACTTTTGATTTATGTAAACCATTATCTTTTAGAGCTCTACGGTTAAGGACCAAGCGCCTCTTCCTTATCACTTCCAAAAGACGAATACCATAATCAATGAACATAATGTTTGCACATTCAATTCATAATAATTGACATATAAAAGTAAAACTTTTAGAACACATTCTTTTCATCTCCATGCTACATGTGCAATTATATTTCTACACTCCCCCTCAAGTTGGGCTCGAAGATATTGATGGAGCCTAAATTGCACAAAATGTATTCGAACTTCCCTTTGTCTAATGATTTAATAAGAATATTTGTGAGTTGATTGTGGCTAGGAACGAAAGGAGTTTCAATTTCCTTGGTTTGAATTTTGTCGCGAATAAAGTGGCAATCGACTTCAATGTGTTTGGTTTGTTCATGGAACACTGGATTTGAAGCAATATGTCTAGCGACATTGTTGTCACAGTACATTTCATAGGCTCATTAGTGGGAATTCCAATGTCATGCAGCAATTGTTTTAACCATATTAGTTCACTTGTAGCACTAGCATAGCCCTGTATTCAGCTTCGGTACTAGAATGAGCTATCACATTTTGATTTTTGCTTCTCCATGTAACGAGATTTCCTCCAACAAGTGTGCAATATCCAGATGTAGATCTATAGTCAAAACTTCGTGTCCAGTCTGCATCGGAAAATGCAATAATAGAATTAGTAGAATTCCTTTTCATCCAAATGCCTTGACCGGGCGATCCTTTAAGGTACCTTAAAATTCGGTCAACGACATCTTGATGATGAGTGTGAGGAGAATGCATGAATTGAGTCACAGAGCTAACAACAAAGGCAATATCGGGTCTTGAAACAGTTAAATGAATCAATTTTCCTACTAGTCTTTGAAACTGACCTACATTTTCTAATGGTTTTCCACTATTAGGTTCAAGTTTTTTGTTAACTTTCATAGGAGTATGAGTAGGCCTTGCACCAATTTTTCCAGTTTCTTTCAAGAACATATTTTCTTTGATTTAAAAAGATTCCCTTGCTAGAATAAGCAACCTCAATGCCCAAAAAATATTATAGTTTTCAAATATTGCTTGACTTTCCCAAGTTCTTGTTCATCATTTCCAATGATTATTAGATCGCCAACATAGACAAGAACAATGACAGTTTTACCATTATGTTGCTTAACCAACACGGAAGAATCTGAAAGGAATGTGTTCTAAATTTTTTACCATAGGAAGCGTTTAATTCGATAATTGTCAAAAACTGTCAATGGGTATAGTGATAAAGGCAACAATTGGTTAAACATGACTTATGCTGGAAAAGATAGTTCGTCAAAAGATTTTCATTGCCCATCTTTGCTTGAGTGGTGATAATACTGGGCTCCTTGATAAAGCTAAATTATAATGTGCACAATGTGACTTATGTTAAGTTACATATTTATAATTAGCTTACGAGATCAAGAAATGAGTATATAATACAAAAGTGACACATTTCTACTTTGTATAATATTCTTAATATCATGAGGCAAGGGACGAACACAAGTGCACTTACATCACTAAATAGATCGTGTTTAGTTCGAGTTGAACAATACATGTATGTTAATTGGGTAACTATAATGTGTAGCTAGATACCGCTTATAGTTTGAGATATTGAGTGTTCAATATCGCTGCCAATTTAGCTAAGGTCCTCCTCTACGTCGCACCACAAAACTCGTAAACAAGAAGCTTGATTTTGAATTCATATGATGTGTCGGGTTTCATGTGAAAAGGGATACATGTGGTGAATCAATAAAATCAATATGTCATGATAATTGACATAATTAGAATCATGGATAAATTCATATAAGATGTATATATTATGGGGTGTAATAATTTAATATTACATAAGATAATATATTACATGAGACATGAATTTGCTAAAACCCCAAAAGATCAAATTTTGTTAAAGATAAATCCAAAATTTCACAAAGGCAAAATTAGGGTCAAAACGGTCAACCGTTTTTGGTTCAGTCGACCGGGTTTCTTAGAAACGGTCGACCGGGCGAAGATCGGATACGCGAGTGGTTGACCGAAATTGTCTGGACGTGTCTGGACAATAGGATCGGTCGACCGGGCGTAAACGGTCGATCTAAGAAAAAATATCAAGGAGCTGTCTTGGGATATGACGGTCCACCAATAGAGACACGGTCGTCCGAAGAAATTTACCATGAGAAATTTTGGTAGGTAAACGGTCGACCAGAGCGAGACGTTGTTTGACCAAAATTTTCCAGGGAATTTTTCTCATGAATATTTGTTCTACCGTCTGGCTCACGGTCCTACCGAACTTACAAAAAAACTGAATTGTTCGGTCGACCGATTGGAAAGTTCGGTCAACCGTTCAACACGAATTTTGCCTGGGTTGGATTAATTTCAGATTTGTGAAATGTTTTTAAGGATGCTTATGTGGCAAATTTGGATTAATTTTAGGAGAGAAAAAGTAAGAATCATGACTAGAGAATAGTTCATGATATCGGTGTTTTGGGAGCCTATAAAAGGACCCTTCATCATACTTGTTTATGTGAATGCAAAAATTCTCCTTCTCTCTAATCTCTCCCTTAATCACCACAAAAATTCTCTTAATAGTTTTAAGTTTTGGAGATTAAAATCTCAGGAGCTTTTAGAGGGGTTATTAGCTAGATTCTAAGCTTAATTAGAGATTGATTGGCTAACTCATTTCTCTCTAATCTTGTTTAGAGTTTGGTGAACACTTGGAGGCGAATCAGCGATCGATTCAATGAGCAACGGAACTCTGGATCTTCGAAAAGGTTTTAAAGAACCTTTGGGTATGATCATTTCTTCTTTTTTATTTTAATATGTGTAGGATTGCATGATATTAGAATAAACATAAACATGTACATAAAATCAATGAAAATATGAAATCGATCATGTATGCTTGTATTAATTTTTTTAAAATATACACATACATAGGGACACGAAATCCAACAAAATCAAATTTGCTTTTATAAAAATTGTATAAAAGTAGTGAGTTTCGTGGTAGTCAACCCCATAAGTTTGGGTATACCCTTTAGCCACAAGTCTACCTTTGTATCTCTCTATTGACCCGTTGCTATTATACTTTATTTTGTAAATCCATATACATCCTACTGGTTTTTTACCTGTAGGTAGAGTGACTAAGGTCCAAGTGATATTTTTCTATGGCGTCTAGTTCTTCTTCCATAGCCTTCCTCCACTTAGGATTTTCCATGGCTTTATCAAAGGATTTTGGCTCAATTTGAGAGATACAAGTAAGATTGGTTTTATGGTGAGAGGAAACATGGTCATACGTAACATAATTTTGAATGGGATATGTAGTATTATATGTGACAAAGTCTTAGATATCTGAGAGGTGGTTTTGTAGTCCTTGACGATCATTTAAGCTCATTATTATGTATCTCATCATTGTTGTCTCCCCCTGTTCACTAGTCTCGTCTTGATGATTTTGGAGGTCGGTGAGTTGTTTTCCACCGGAACCAACTTCAGGTAAAGGAATAGGTGTTTGTAAGTTAAAATTACTAGAACAATCTTGGGTCTCAAAATACGGCTTATCTTCAAGGAAAGTAACATCTCTAGAAACATATGATTTTTTATTTGTCAAATCATAGCATTTGTATCCATGAACAATTTTGGTATTCATTTAACGCAATTTTGGTATAATTTATCTATGAACAAAACATACACAACCAAATATGCGAATGTGATCAAGACTTACCTTTCTTTTGAAGAGAACCTCAATGGGAATTTTACCTTCATGAATTCTATTAGGTAAACGGTTTATAAGGTAGACAACAATTAGGATAGCGTCGGACCAGAAAACTTTGGGTACTTGTGATTGGAATAAGAGTGCTTTGGTGGTGTCTAAAATGTGGTGGTTTTTTCTTTCTAACACCCCGTTTTATTTTGGGGTGTTGATACAGGAGGTTTGATGAATAATTTCTTGTTGTTTGAGGTAATAAAAAAAACTATTTGTATACTTAGTACCATTATCATATCTGAATATTCTAATCTTACCATTATATTGATTTTCTATCTTTCTTACAAACTCACAAAACAGGAAAACACTTCAGACTTTGATTTTAGCAAAAAAAATCCAAGTAGGGCAAAATCGTCAATGAAGGTTACAAAATACTGAAATCCATTATATGAGTCCACAGGCGCATACCCCACACATTAGAATGGACAATTTCAAACATATAGCAGTTTTACATTTAGAAATGGAGAAAGGATGTCGAGTATGTTTAGAAATTTGACACACCTCACAATGTTCAGAGTTCATATTTAAAGCAGGAAATAACTTGTTTCAGAGGATCAGATGGATGACCCATCCTATGATGCCAAAACATATTATTTCTAATAGTTTTTTAGCATGAAATATGGTAAGTCAAACTGGTATCCATAACCCGACAATCTGCATATGTATCTGGACTTGAAAATGAAGAACATAAGTACATAACCATCAACGACTTTGACATCATAAGAATCGGATTTCTCTGGTTTGCTCGAGCCCTACTACTTCTCTTTCTTTTTTATAAATATGTATTAAATATTTTCACTCTGATATTTCTGACAACTTCATGTATTTCCTTGAAACCTACAAAATCAAACAAACATACCCAACATAACATTATTCATATACAAAATAAGATAATAGTGAAGATAAAAACAATAAATTATGATACATATCAAATCAATAGAGAAAAGTGAGTACAACACAAGATTTTACGTGGAAACCCTTACTGTAAAACCACGACGACGGAGACAAGTCGAAGCTTCACTACGAAGAATGGTTGGAGTACAATGAGAGAATAACTGAGAAAGTGGATGAGTGATTGGATGATTCTCCAAAAATAAGATTATCCCGAAATCCTAAAATCCTAAGTTTGATGGTGCCTAAACCTACCTCGCCAAGATTGGTGACTCTAGCTCAATACTCCAAAGGCTCTTCTATATTAAACCTTAAACACAAAAGTGTATTTATAGGAGAGATTTAGGGCAACCCTAAAAGGAATTACGAATGTCCAAAGTGCCCTTAAGAAAGTATGCTCGACACCCAAATTCAGTCGACCATTTTCTAGATAGTCAACCAATCTTTAGAATCCAGTAACTCTTGATCAACAACGGACTTGTGTGAGACAATCTTCTAATGCCAGTCAAACGTCCAATTCCTAGAGGGTGATCATAAAGGATTTCATGCCTTATATTTGTATATAATTTTAAAATTTTATACATGCATACGTGATCATTTTCCAAATTTTCAACTATTTTATGTACATTATCATGTATATTATTTTAATACAATGTCATCTATATATATATATTAAAATAAATTGATGGACATCATACCCAAAGGTTATCTAAAAACTTTATGAAAATCTAGAGTTGTGTTGCTCGTTGAATCGTCCACCAATTCGCCTCCAAGTGTTCACAAAACTCTAAACAAGATTAAAGAGAAAAGAGTTAGTCAATCGATCTTTAATTCAAGGTTAGAATCTAGCTAATAACCCATCTAAAGCTCCTGAGAATTTAATCTCCAAAAACTTGAATATTTAATTAGAGTTATTTTTCAGATGGAATGATGGAGAAAAAGGAGAAAAGATAATTTTTGCATTAGTCTAACCTACATCATATGCAAACTACTTACACATGATTCATTGTTAATCTCTCAACTAAACCACATCATGTGCAAACCACTTTGCATATGATCTCATGTTTATTTTGCCACATCATATCATAACTACATTTGACTAATGTGGATTAAATTCAGTCATTAATCAATAAAAAATATTATATTAATATATGAAAAAATGTGGGCAAACTGTTTGAGCATTTTTCACTATTTTGACTTTACCAAATTTTAGATTAATATCCAACAAAATTTAGACTTTGGGATTTTAGCGAATTCATATGTTATAATGTGGGAGATCATATTATATCATATAATATATTATCATATATAATGTCAAAATATTATATCCTATAATATATATAAATCTCAAACGAATTTATTTATTATTCTAACCATATCGTTTTCACGACATATTGATTTTATTATTTACCACATGTATATTATTTCATAACGCATGAAACTTAATACATCATATAAAATATAAAATCACATCTCTTGTTTTTCAGTTTTGTGGTGTGACCTATAGGAGGATTTAAGTTATGTTGGCAACGACATTAAATATTTAATATCATAAACTACAAGCGATATCTAGCTAACATTATAGTTACCAAAATAACAAAGATGTCTTGTTCACTCGAACTAAACACGATCCATTTAGTGATGTAAGAACATCACTTGTGTCTATCCATTGCCTCATGATATTAAGAATATTAAACGTGTCACTTTTGTATTATATATTCATTTCTTGATCTCTGAAACTAATTATAAATATGTAACTTAACACAAGTCACATTGTGCACATTATTATTTTGCTTTATTAAGAGCCCACTAATATCATCACTCAGGTAAAGAGGGACAATGATAATCTTTTGATGAACTATCTTTTCCACCATAAGTCATGATTAACCAACCATTGTCTTTATCACTATACTCATTGACAGTTTTTGACAATAATCAAATTAAGCATTTCCTATGTGAAAAGACATAAGTCTTATATCTTGGGATTCAAGACACAATGAAACATTAATGACACATAACACAATTCCATAATGTTTTACTTATTAGGTTTATTCAATATAAAAGTAATAATTTTCCTTTTTTATATACTCGTATCATTAAATATTTGTAGAGTTACAATAATCTTTAACCAACATGATAATCTTATCTCGGTAATTAATGTTTCATGTCAATTACCATGATTGTGAAAAACTTTTAATTTATGTAAACTATTATCTTTCAGAGCTCTACGGTTAAGAATCAAGAGTCTCTTCCTTAACACTTTCAAAAGATGAATACATTAATCAAGGAACAAAATGTTTGCACATTCAATTCATAATAATTGACATATAAAAGAATACTTTTAGAACACATTCCTTTCAGATCGCCCAAAAGCCAAACAGACGACCATCCACTTCCAATTAGCCCATGATGCAACTCAATTTCATGCCATTCAGTCGACCAATAACTCTTCAGATGACCGATCTGCACATTTTTTTAAAGGCACACTTCTAATATCAATTATGAAGTCATCTTTTAACTATATTTGTAATGTCCCCGAAAAATAGCAGAAATTTAAAAATTTAAACGCTATACAAAAGAAATCAATATCATATCACATGAGGACGTTACTCGAATAACATATCAAAGGGGTGCACAACTATAATACATGAGTTGTCAAAATGTAGGATTACATCAGAGTATAAGAAGATATAAATACAAGTAATCATAATAACCTAACAAAATCGCTGAGGATCCAATCCTGGTGCGCGTCTGTCCTCGGTCTCCACCCCACCAGGTATCTACTGAGATCCTGAAATGCAAATGTAAAAACAATGTATGTGTTTCCATAAGGAAATCTCGTATACCAAGTCCACCACATGCATATGAAACTACTATACCATGAACCTGTCATACTAATATGACATGACATAGACAATGCAACAATAAGATCTTCTCACCTAGTGGTCATAAAGGACATCAGTCTCAAAAACTACATTGGGTCCCCCAAAGGTACCTACCACGGGCACACGTGGTATTACGGAGGTACGCGACTAATCCTCACTTACATCTATACTAAGCATGAAGGTTCGGTGAGGGTCGCACACACATCCGAGTCTCAAGATACAGATCTAATCTCGTGGCGAATGCCACCCGACGGAGTCGTCACTTAGGTCGGTCAACTCACATGGTTGTGCTACAACCAAGCTACCTGTCAGAATACATCGTCGGTAAGTAATCTCCTTCGTCTCCAAGGTCGCATGGGTGCTCACACAAGCTGAAACACTCGTTTGATTGTGACTCAATGAATACTACTTGATCCAGTAAACCTCGGACATCGTCCAGCTCAACTTGATCCAGTAACATGCAATGCATTGGGATCAGTGATCTTAGGCTACTACATAGGGTACAAAATGCAACATGGTGTGATTATTCAATTAAAGTAAGGAATCAAAATTATGCACCAATCGGTCGACCAAAAAAGGTCAAACGGTCGACCATCTGGAAGTTGAACCAGACAATGGTTCAAATATTACCCAACCGGTCGAACAAACATAACTACCAATTGGTCGAACAAAAAATGTTAGGCGGTCGATCGTTTGGCATGTCTAAGCCCGGGAAAATATTAAACAATACAATCCAGCGGTCGAACGACAAAGGGGTCACGTTCGATCGAAAATATCAGGAACTTCCTACATTTTTCAATTTAATTACCGGTTGAACCAACATCCTATTCAGTCAAACAAAATTTAAATTCACATAAGCTAACGATCGAACTAAGATCTAGGGCGGTCGACCATTTAGATGGTCTAAGCCCGAACTGACTTACTTAAATTCAAACAGTTGAACGGCAAAGGGATATCGTCCGACCGAAAACAACAGAGTCTTCTTCATCTTGCCCAAACATGCACAACTGGTCGACCTCCCGTAGGCATCGTTCGACCGGTGTGAGGGGAAAACACACATTTACACTATGACCGGTCGACCCACACATCCATCGGTCGACCTTTCCAGTGCAGCAACCTTGCTGCACCTTGACATTGACGAGGTCTCTGACCTCCGACGACGCCTACGACCACTAACACACACACACACACTTTGTGTGAACTTCTAATTGAACTCGGCATAACTTTTTGACGTTCATCAAGCTCCCAACGTCAACGACGACTCCATTTTACTTCCTTGCACCTTCAGTGAATCGACAAACCTGAATCTCCTTCCTCTCTATTCTTGCTTCCGACTTCTCTTCCTCCGACCACTTTTGCTACCAGAACACCTTGAGAGGGAGAGGGTTATACGAGTGAGAGAGAGTGGAGAGTGAGAGTGAAGAAAAAGAAGAGTGAACGAGAAGGAAAAAGAGTGTTTGCTCCTCTTAAACCCAAACCTCTCAAGCCTTTAACCACCACCTCACACCTCACCCCTTAACCATCACATCTCCCTTCCACCTAAGTCAACAAAACCTATTAGCCAACCTTAAACTTGTTTAATTTATTAATCAGGGATTAGGTTCTAACAGTATTAGATTCTCAAATTAAGGGGATAAAGAAAACATACACGGTAGCACACGTGGTCCCTCTTTGGGACACCGACAGCAAGTCCAAGTCGCTGGCTACAGGTCCAATTGATGTTTTAGACACCGACGAGAGCACCGTCTAGAAATTTCAACGGCTACTGATCCGAGTTTACTCAAAGGGAGGGGCGCTACGCTAGTCAACATCATTCTAATTTATTAATTACAATTATTTTTAGTGTAAGCAAATCAATTGTCAGCTTCAATACAACTTCTAAAGTAATGCTTCCAGTTGCATTATTGTTAAAGGAGGGTCTAAAAATACTTGAAAAGTGTTTTTTTTTTAAAAAGGTGGTTGTGTCAATAAGCATCACACCAGTACTTCCATAAATTACAATCTAATGTCTTTTGAAGTGACCTGAATGTCGATGTCACGCGAAAGCGCATTTAGAAATTTAACAAATGAAGAACAATAAACAATTCAACAAGTTTATGAATCTTCTTGAATATTTATTTGTTGCCTTAACCTAACGAGCTTTACTGGAGCCAAATCCAACCACCAGTTTACTAATATCTACAATTATTTGGTCAACGGGATAAAAGTAAAAACGAAGTGTAGTTTTAAAAAACAGTCTGGTACAATGGAATTCAGGAACGTGGTCCAACCATCTTGATGAGTTTTTTTTCTTATTCAATATTTTAGAGTCATATCCTCAACTAGACGAAGGGTTGTACAAACTTTGCTTTAAAAATAAAAATGATTAGATTTGCAAATACTAACCACAAGGACGAGATGAACCGATGTTACGTAGGTACAAGACGCACAAATTCACTCTTGAAACTCGTTTAGGAAATTAATGGAGTGTTTTTCAACCTACTATGTAAGCAAAAGTATATTCATAAGACAAGCATTGCATATACACTTATAAGATCTTTGTGATCATGGCGTACAAAAAAATTCTGGATCCGGTAAATAATCAAAATCCGTCATTTGAAATGATGCATGTCAAGTTTGTTTAAAATATAACTTCGTGAGAAAAATGGAGTTGCCCTGCGATGTTATTTTCACAAACAAATATGAAAACAAAAGAAAGAAAATGGAAAAACCAATCGGTAATGAGAATTGGGCAGTGTGTTACCCCTAGATTTTTACTGATTGCGGAGGAAGTGATGTGTATAATGCTCGTAGCTTAATATATATTTTTTCAAAACTCAAGGTTAATCGGATAACCCTTTAACTGGATACTAAATGGTACGTAAGAGCGCAATGCAAAGTCTATTTGGTTTAGTTATACATAGTAATCGGTTAGGGTTACACAATGGTTTTAACCGAATTATACCGAGTTCCGGGTTTGGTGTTGCAAGAGTTCACATAATGGAGAGCCTAGCTAATTGCATCAGATAACTAATTTCTTAATTTCATGAGCTGGATTGCCCCAAATTTGTTCCGAATTAGGTTGACTGATGGACTCATTCGATCCGGTTTCTTGGCTGTTGGTTCAATTGGCTTAATTTTCCTAACTTTCATCATTAGCACTTTGGGGTTTTCTACTTACTCAATTAAACTGGATATCATACTAGGAATGAATAATCACTATGGTATTTTTGGATCTCATAACTCTCAAGTGGCAAAGGGAATCACTCTCATACTTTGGGAAAGAGTTGAAAGTGAAGAGGGGATGGAGAATGAGGTACAAGTTAAGGTTATTAATAGTGTTTTGAGGGTCGGGATTTAAGTTCTTAACCATGTTGAATAGTGTGTGAACAAGCTTAATCAAGTCGATCCTTTTATATTTGAATCGACTCATTTAAAAAATGAGCTCAAAATCATGTTTTAATTCAACTCATATATTAACAAATTGAGCTCAAGCTTAGGACGTTTGGTCGTTTATGCATTTGTTAATGAAGTTGCTTGACTCATTTAGCATATTAAAACTTGAACACCTCTATCATATAAAAAATATAAAGAAGATAATACGAAGAAAATTAATATACAATACTTTCTATATTTTTAAAAAATATAAAAAGAGTAAGAAACCAAAATCGGGTTAAACATTTATATGGTGGATAATGTAATTTATTATATAATTATAGTATTAGCTATATATAAAGCGTACTGAAGGTTTTAATATATATATATATATATATATATATATATATATATATATATATATTGTGTGTTATTAATTAGAATCTATTAATGGAAAATTAAAAATACATTATTTGATTATGATTTACTAACAAGACACTATTTGGAAGGAGAATTTGAGTCTTTATACTTAAAATAACTTAGTATTTGATAATAAAAAAATCACACTTTGACATTATCGTAGAAATATGTTTACGTTTTTCGTGCTACCCAAAATACATCTTCCATAAATCACTACATTTCTCGATGGTACGAAGTCAATACATTAACAAGAACTTGATACGACAAAAAAAATTGTCAAAAAAATAAAATTCATAAACTATCGAGCTCTATAGAGTTTCTATCAAAGTACAATCGAGTTCAATCGAAATGCGTCTTCAACCATATTAATGATCATTCATTGAGCGTTATTGCGCATATCAAGTTCATATCGAGAACTTATTGAACCCATCGAGCTCCATCGATAAAAAGAATGGTTTATGCAAGGGGTATTTGAGTAACACATGAAACATAAGTATATTTCTACGATGATGTCAAAGTGTGTATTTTTTTCCAAATATTGACTCACTTTAAGCATAAATATTCAAATTTTCCTATTCATTCGAATATATATTATTATGAATGACTTTCACAATATGATCTATAGTGTATGGACAAAGGATAAGCAAGCCAAAAAAAACTCGAGAACAGATATCCAATTGTGCAGCTTGTGCTTGTTTCAAAGTGTACCAACCAAAGATCCATATATAAATTAGCTCAAGTGGGGTTACTAAATCCATAACAATGAAGTAATGTCGTTGTAACAATGACACTGAGAGTGTACAAAAACAATTTATAAAGGGGGAAGATCTGTAGTCAAGAGAAACAAATTAAAAAAACTCCGTGGCGAAGCCAATTCTACTTGTTTTAAAGTGTACACAGGAAAGAACTTCCCTAAATAAATAAGTGCTTTTATGTATTTTTTGCAACATTTCGATATGTATTTATGTTTGTTTATTTTGCAAAAAAAATGTGATTTTTCTTGATTAGATTGGGTTTTTTTGATATATAATCGATGTGTAGCATCATTTTGATATGTACTTTTTTGGCAGAAAAAAAACTTATTTTTCTTGATTATATTTGGGTTTTTTTGTTTATCGATTTTGTTTTTTTATTATATGGAATCGGGGCAATTATAACGGGTGCACCATGTCGGACATGATTCTCTAGGAACTTGTAAATTATTAAGGTTTGAGTAATTTTACAAATTACACGGAACCTAGACTCCTGAGACACCAAAAGCTTGGTATTCTCAATGCACGTGACTATTAACATTCCAAAATATATAAATGTGTGTTTCTCGTGAGACCGATGTGTTCAATGTGGGACACGAGACAGAGAATAATGAGTCATGTGCGAGACTAATGTGTCACTCGCGGGACCGGTGTATCTCATGCGGAACTGGGACAAGTGTGTATCTTGTGCGGATCTAGTGTCACACGTGAGACGTATGTATGTTTTTTTATTTTCATTTAAAATGTATTACTGGGAAAATTAGTCGTCTTTTATTTTATCAGAAATCATATTTTTAATGAATAATAATATATAAAAAACCACGTACATGTATCAGACTCTTGATCTATTTGACTTTTACCTTTCGTACGTAACTATTCGGGCGAACATATATTTTTTTCAGGCAACGAAGGCATATGTGTTGTGTTGTTCCATAGGATTTTCGCTTCTTTTTTTCTCATTTTAAACGCACATGACATTTCTTTATAAAACCACATCTTCAACGACAACAAAACAACCTACACTCTGCCACCAATTGAGCAATAAAAGAAGTCAAATCCACGGTATTGGTGCAAATAAATAAATAAAAGATAACAAAAAGGTGGAGACACAATTGCGACATTGGGACGGAAGGTTTGATTGGGGGGTAAGATAGATTGCAAGAGAGAGAACACCCAATCCAGCGAGTGGCGACACAAGAAACGCACGTGCGGGTCCCATCCCACCACGCTCCAACTTGTGCGCGCTTCGTGCCATCTCAGATCCCCTCCCGTCTCGCTTCCCCACACACACACACCTTATCTTCTTTCCTTCGAATTTAATGACTCAAACGATTGGCCGAAGGATCGAACATACTTCTTTCTGCGGAGCGTTTCAAATTTTATAATTAGATCATGTTTAACAACACCCGGACTACCACCAGGTGTCTTGTTCATTCTCTTTGTCACGTCAGCTTCTCTTTCCACCACGTCAGCTCACCTCACCTACCAAAAAAATCTCTCTTTAACCACGTCCGGGCTACCCCACCCACCCTACACTCTCTTTACTCCACATCATTTCGTAATAAAATAATTTTAATTATTACACAACATTTAACAAATTACATTTGACATAATTCTAATTGTAATTACTACTTCTAATTAAACAATGATCCCACAATAATAAAAAATTATCACCCCACATTACTAAAATATACCCAATACATTATCAATTAACTCTAATAACAAATTCTCTACTAAAATAATAAAAAAAGTGGACCAATAGGGAGCAACACGTGCCCCCACCCGATGGTGCCCCGGGAGCCCGACCCGTTAAGGGTACCATCATCAACATCGTACCAAATAATTCACGTGTATTTTTATGAGCAAGCTGATATCATTAATTAAATTTTTGGTGCTATGTATCACAGATTCACAGTAAAGACCCCAAAAAAAAGTTACGAGCCGATCGAATTTTATTATAGTATGAGTTTGAATACATCAATAGAGGACCTAATAGTTCCAAATCACGATCAAATTTTCCAAAATAACAAACAAGATACAACCCAAAAAAATGATTTTACAAGTTAAGCAACAATTTTGTAAGAGGAGAGTCTCCAAGTGTTAGCGAGACGTGATGAGTTGTTTGGGAATACCAAGCTCTTGGTGTCTCAGGAGTTTAGGTTCTGTGTAACTTGTAAAATTACTCAAATCTTAATAATTTACATGTTGGGGTTTAATTCTTAGTTCATGTTAAGCCAAAATTAGCTTTTGCTAGTTGAGCTAACTTCTTGGTGGTAGAATAGAACATAATTTGTGCTTTCTTAACATGTTGTTGAGTCATAATTGATAGATTTAATTTAACATGACAAATATTTATGTTTTCTTTAGTCAAGTTCGAGATGGAATACTTTTTAGGAACGTTTTAGAGTTAAAATAGTAGTTGTTTAGTCTGTTCGTGATGCCTTTTTAGATAACTAGCACCACACCAAAGTTGAAAATGGTACTACTGCTTGGGAATATCAAGCGGTTGGTGTTTGAGGTGTCTAGGTTCAGAGTAAATTATTCAAACACCAATTTGGACACGCAAATAATATTTGTAGCATTTTGTAAGTTGTAATTTCTATTTTACTAGCGTCATAGTGAAACAAATTATAAGTAGCGTCTAGTATTTGTATAAATCTTCTCTCACACCCAACTAACATCTACTGCATTTTTCTAGGAAGAACTAGACGCAACTGGGAAGTTGTCAAACGGTACCTTTGGTATATATGAACAAAAAGTATCTTATGTGCTAGTAGTAGATTATCCAAAGTAGTTCAACGAAAAATTGGTGTTTATTTTTTTCCTTCTGCGATCCCTCTGAATTTTCTAGGTGGATTTGAGGGATATGGTCCATAAGATATTAACTTGAATGACCATTTTAGCCTTATGACATGGACATCACAAACATGTACGATGTGGACGTAATGGGATTTTACGTGTGATGATGTGAATGTGAATCTCACCCACTGATTAACCATCATATTTCTTTATATATATTACCTGTATAAGTGCTGGTTTTGTTGAATATTCTTTAGTGCAGAAACTTCTGATTTGGTTCTTTTTACCATTTTTTTTTTCTTTCGGTGACTTGAAAATCATTTGATACGCATAACGCATCCATACTACTTTATCACCCCGTGTGAAAAATATAGGTCGAAATTCTTAAAATACATCTCCAAACAAACCTCTATCTCAAAAAACAAGGTTGTACTTGAAATCCATTTATAAAATTTCACACGCTTAATTGTCTAGGTTTGACCTAAACTCTATCTAAATGACGTCCTACCGAAATAAAACGCATCAACAAAATCACATGGGTTGAAGAAGCGGAAGGCGAGCACCTCAAACATCTAAAGGTGCCTCGAGGAAGAAGAGTGACACCATGAGTTCATTGAACATGCATTCTCCGCCGCACCCCATCTTCAACTGCCTCCTAAGCACAACTTAGTATTGAGTGACGTTGGATTTTGTTTGGTTAACAATCTAGTTCTTGCTGCCTGTTTGTTTCATGTTTCAATGAGACAGAGACTGACTCATATTTTGATTGTGGTTACATAATCTCATTTTAATTAATGTAATTATCTATTCTTATCTTATTCAAGAAAAAAACTACCCAAGTTCAAGAATTTTCTTTCCATTTTAATCTTCTTTTGTATGTAACGGAATCGATTTAAAGTGTACGAAAGGCTAATAACCATTTTAAGTAATCACACAATGAACCATCTTATCTTAGACAATTTCGAGAATATTTCGAAGCCAATTTATATTAAAAATTAAAGGCAGCGGTAACCATATTTATTTATTTAGCATATAAGTGGACGTACCAAACGAAAATTTGCACGAAGCTTCCAAATCTTCTACCCACATACCCAAACCACCCAAACGAAACCAACTAATTAAGTAATTAACTCACCCAAAACGTCGGTAACCTCACCGCGAGTGTCCACACCCCAATCCGACGTGTTCACGATATCCTCGCCGCCACGTGTCCACCACTGTCTCCCCCTCCGACTTCCCGTGCCTCTCCCACCTATAAAACCCACACACAAAAAAAATAAAATAAAAAATCGAGCAAAACAAGCCAAAACAAACCCACCAAGAAGAAGAAGAAGAAAGAGGAGAAGACTCGGGCGAAACCAAACCCTAGTTTTCGCGATGGCGACGCCGTTGACCGGCGTGATGGCCCTCGTGCCGCAGGAGTCCCTCGCGTCCATGGATCCGTCGTCGTCGTCAACGGCGGAGGCGGGGAGGTCGGTTTTGGAGAACCCGGTTTTGGTGTTTTTGGTGTTCCAGAAGGCGATTAGGTTGGAATTGGAGAGCATCCACTCGGCGGCGGTCGCGCTCGCCACCGACCGCGGCGGGGATCTGATGGCGCTGGCGGAGAGGTGGAGGTTCATTTCGGATATTTACAAGCACCATTCCAACGCCGAGGATGAGGTATGGGTTTGGTTTTGGAGGATGGGATGGTTTTGTCTCGTCTGATTGTCAATGTGATTTTGGATTGGGTTTGTTGGAGTAGGGTTTCTACGGAACCGTGTTTTGGGTGGATTTGGAATTTATGAAATTGGTTTGCAAGAAGTTGTGGAAAATTCAGAACTCAATTCCATGACTTATTAGAATTTAGAGTCCAAGTCGGAAGTCATTTGCAGAACTCAGTTCCCAGAAGTATTTTAAGTTCTTCTGCAAACAAATCTGCAGAAAGTCATTTTGGAAGCCAATTCCCCCACTTTCATGTTGAGTTCTTGCAAACCAATCGTAGCCTAAGAACATGAAGTCTGCAGCTTAAATTTCTGCGTTCTGTTTGATTGGATCTTTTGTTTTGATGTATTTGTGGTTCTGGTGTTTTGATATTTTCTTTGGTTACGAAAAAATGTTAGATAAAGGATGTAATCTGTTTTGGATGATGATAAGGAGTGCGAGAAGTAAATATCAGAAGAACAGTAGGGACGGACATTCAGGGAAGAAATCGTGAAAATATTGCTTTCCTAGAATGGTCGTTATTGCCTTAAGAGAAAAGCATAGACCACCTGATCAAAAAGAAAAAGAGAAAGCATAGACCACACTTATTTATAATTCAAAAGTTGAAAGTTGTTTGGTTTCTCTTCTACTTAAAACTTATTGGTTACTAATTAGAAAACAATTTATTGCTAGGGAAGGAAAAGTTGTTTGAAACCAACATGAGATGCATCAAAGTTCAATAACTCAGCAACTTGGCATTAGTTACTGAAGTTAGTGTTGAAAGTGGAATTTGTGTTTGTCTACATGTCTGGTGTCAAATCATACCCATTTGATTCCAGAAACAAAAAGCAAAAGTGCTTTCTCGATGAATAGGCCTATAAAATTCATATTAACATTCAACCAGTTTCATTATGTGAGGCTCACTCGAGGGCCAATCTCCATCCCGCCCAAGGAAACCTTTGCATGCCTCTATTAGCTCCTGGCAGCCATTTTCGAATGAGTCCAAGTAGTGAATGTTGGATACTGAACTCCATGATGGGTAATCGGTATATAAAAACTTCCAGTATGGGTTCAGTTTTCTCTCTGCTGCATATTCTAATGGTTGTTTCTACTTTCTACAACATTAACAAAGGCTAAAGCTTAATAATGAATAAATGCTGAATACCAAACAGGGCCTTGTTGTTTACACTTAGCAGGTGGAAAGCTATGCCTCAAAGATGCGTTCACTAAATTTTAGAGTTCTGGGAATCATGGTTTGATTAAGGAAGAAGTAGGCAATCTGCATAGAGACCTTGCAAATATCAATTTTTGCAGATTTGCATGTTGAGGTTCTACAGCTCATTAACAAGTTGGACTAGCCATATTGAAATATGCTTGTAGGAGTCCACTGAATATTAAGTGAATATATCAAAATAAAACCACCTTAAATATTCAAATTTGCTGTGCATATAGCATCTACCATTTTATTAAAAAAAATAAGTAGCATAAGATAATTGAATAGCAAGGGTTGCCTTCTTGTAGTTGAAATTGTAGTGTCTTGTGCCAACAAGTCCTATTTGATCTCTAGAGTGGTATATTCATTAGCTTGGAGAGCCATATATGCATGAATTTGTTTTCGGGATTCAGTTAAAGGGATTTCTTCTCTCAGTTGAAGGGATGTTTGTAGATACTTCATAATATAAGAACCTGCTATGCAGTGTCTCTTCCTTCTTCTAGTGATAAACAGGGAACAAACTTAATAGTCTAATTGTGAAAGTTATAAAGATGGTTCTCCAAATTCCACTAAGTCTTCTCAGTCTGTATTTCTATGTTTTGGTTTTTTTATTGGAAATACCTGATTAAGTTTTCTAAATGCCCAGGTGATTTTCCCAGCACTAGATGAACGTGTTAAAAATGTTGCACATACATACTCTCTTGAACACAAGGGAGAGAGTGATCTTTTCCATCAAATGTCAGAGCTATTGAAGTCAAGCATGCAAAAGGAACATAGTTTCCGAAGGGAGCTTGCTTCATGCACCCGTGCAATCCAAACATCCCTGTGCCACCACATGTCCAAGGAAGAGGAGCAAGTGTGTCTTTGCATTGTACTTTTATTTTTAGATCATACGCAAATTACATGTTAAAATCTTCCGTGTTGCATAATGTCTCATAACAAATGTGGCTCTACCTGCAATTTAAGCAACAAAATTACTTGGACTTTATTAAAGAACTAGTATAGATGAATTCAAAACATCTACATAAAAAACTTTCTTAATGTTTGCGGTTTCGGGGAAAAAACTGCTATTATTCACATTCAGTATACCAAAGTGCAACCACTTTCATATTTTTTGGCATGACCTGGATAAAAGGAGTACCTGTATTCACTTTTGGCGTATGAATAAGATGCACACATGCATTTGATGTTCAGTTTTTTTAATACCCTGCTGAGAGTCTGTGACTGTTTTCCAGTCTGTTCTTGCCTTATGGGAAGGGTCAGCAGTTGTTATTTAACACATTACACAGCACGTCTTTTACTTTCCCTTTGAAAAATCAAACCTTTGTAGTGGCACTCTCAAAATTTGTGCCATCTTTATTTAATTTGGATTGAACAGTTGAGCCGGTCTAAAGACTAAGGTAACTGTGGCAGGTCTTCCCATTGCTTATAGAGAAGTTCTCTTTTAAGGAACAGGCAGCTCTGGTTTGGCAATTTTTGTGCAGCATTCCTGTTAATATGTTAGCAGAGTTTCTTCCATGGCTTTCTTCTTCAATTGCGCTGGATGAACACAGGGATTTGCTGATATGTTTACGCAAGGTAGTCCCAGAAGAAAAGCTTCTTCAGCAGGTACTAATTTCTATCCGAGCATGGCACTTTAAACCAATTTCTCCTAAAAACCTTAACGTATCTATGTAATGAAGGTGATATTCACTTGGATGGAGGATAAAAGATCAACAGCTGACTGGGTTTCTGAAAAAAATTCTCTGTCGACACCATTACCTCATGATTCTGGACCTTCAGAAGTAAATAAAAGTGAAAATGAGTCGTGTGCATGCCAATTTTCGAAAAATGGGAAAAGGAAACATCTAGCTTCAGAGTCCAATGGAGTTGGCCTGACACCAGCGCATCCAATAAATGAGATTTTGCATTGGCATAATGCCATAAAAAAAGAGCTGAGTGATATTGCTGAGGAGACAAGAAAGATACAACGTTGTGGTGACTTTTCTGATTTATCTTCTTTCAATACCAGACTGCAATTTATTGCAGATGTATGCATCTTTCACAGGTACAATTTTTTACTGTTTGCATAACTTTGCTTTAAGGTCGTATCCCTTTGCTTACTTTATATTTCAAATATCTTCTGTACAGCATGAGTCATAAAATAAAATAAAAAATACAGAATTTTGTTGAATATATAATTTGGCCATTACTGGATTTCAAAGTTTTTTCCCCTCAATGTTTGCTACACTTGCAGTATTGCTGAGGACCAGGTTATATTCCCAGCAGTTGGAGAGGTCTCTTTTGTTGAGGAGCATGCTGAGGAAGAAAGTCAGTTCAACAAATTCAGGAGCTTAATAGAAAGTATGCAGAATGCTGGAGCACATTCAACTTCTGCAGAGTTCTATTCCAAACTTTGTTCCCATGCTGATCAAATAATGGATACCATACTTAAGCACTTTCATGACGAGGAAGCCAAGGTATGATGCTACACACGCATTCTCCCCTACTTCTTTTCTGCTGAAATTACAATTAACTCACTTTGCCATTTCAGTTTCTTCCTTCTGCTAGGTTGCACTTTAGTCCCCAGAAGCAGAGAGAGCTTCTCTACAGAAGCATGTGTATGATGCCCCTGAAACTGCTAGAACGTGTCTTGCCATGGTTGGTGGCTTCTCTAAGTATAGAAGATGCTGGGTCTTTTCTTCAAAACATTAAATTGGCAGGTTACCTTGAGTTCTTATTGCTCTCTTTGATAGTAGTTTTTTTTTCAGTTCACCTTATGGATATCATATGATGCAGGTTCATCATCTAATCTGGCACTAGTTACACTTTTATGTGGTTGGGCATGCAAGGGCCGTTCTCAGGTTTTGTCCAAGCCCGGAAATTTCACATGCCTATCTCCAAATGGAAGCAGTTGCATTGAGTCAGCTCTGTTTGCTAATGGGAAAAGCGATTGTGACCAAGGTTGCTGCTCAGTTAGACCAACAAAGCGCATCAGTTGCTCCTACCCACCTGAAGATGCTGCAGTGTCTGATCTTTCAAATACAGCAAATACCAATAATTTTTCTTGCAACAAACAGCGCTGCTGTATTCCTGGTTTGGGAGTTAATCATGGCAGCTTGGGGATCAGTCCACATTCTTCAGGAAAGCCCCTGCGTTCCTTGTCGTATAACTTCTCTGCTCCTTTATTTAGTTCCAGCCTCTTCTTATGGGAGACAGACATTTTGGCATCTGATAATGGAACCCAAGCACGCCCTATTGATAGCATATTCAAGTTCCATTTAGCAATACGTAAAGACTTGGAGTACTTGGATGTTGAGTCTGGGAAACTCATTGGCTGTGATGATTCATTTCTAAGGCAGTTCAGTGGAAGGTTCCGTTTATTATGGGGTTTGTATAAAGCTCATAGTAATGCTGAGGATGACATTGTTTTTCCAGCTTTAGAGTCTAAAGAGGCTCTTCATAATGTGAGCCACTCCTACACCATTGACCACAAGCAAGAAGAGAAGCTATTTGAAGATATATCTAATGTTCTAGCTGAGCTGTTACGTCTCCATGAAAATGTGGATCATTGTGGAGCAGACTCAACTGCGAATTCTAATGACATTGACTTTGTGAAGAAGCACAATGAGCTTGCCACAAAACTTCAGGGAATGTGCAAATCTATTCGGGTTTCTCTTGACCAACATGTACTAAGAGAAGAACTTGAATTGTGGCCATTATTTGGCGAACACTTCTCTATTGAGGAGCAGGACAAAATTGTTGGTCGCATAATTGGGACGACAGGAGCTGAGGTGCTTCAGTCAATGTTGCCCTGGGTTACATCAGCTCTTACTCAAGAGGAACAAAACAAGATGATTGATACTTGGAGACAGGCTACCAAAAACACCATGTTTGATGAATGGCTTAATGGATGGTGGAAAGGAAGTCCATCATCACCTATGGACTCCTCTTCAGATAACAGTTTTGATCCTCCTGGTTTGTGGTTTTCCTTTTCTTTCGTTTTGGAAAAGAAACAATATGTTTGTCAAAATTAAATGTTCATCAACTTATCTGCACATGTAAGGTTTCATGGGTATCTTATGGCGTGACAATATGCTATTTTTCACTTTAGGGGCTGACATCCAAGAAAATGTTGAACCCAGTGAAATGTTTAAGCCTGGGTGGAAGGATATATTCCGAATGAATCAGAGTGAGCTTGAGGCTGAGATTCGGAAAGTTTCACGAGATCCTACGCTTGATCCACGAAGAAAAGCATATCTTATTCAGAACCTTATGACTAGGTTTGTTTGACCGAATACAAATAAATTGCTTGTTGGTCTAAAAGTATTAGCTGTGCATTGTACTATCATAGCTAAGTACTCTGTTTTCTTGCAGTCGATGGATTGCTGCTCAACAAAAGCTACCTCATGAAAGAGTTGGTGAGGATGGTTGCTTAGAGGTTGGATGCTCTCCTTCATATAATGATGCCGAAAAGCAGATATATGGTTGTGAACATTACAAAAGAAATTGCAAATTGGTAGCTACATGCTGCAATAAGTTGTTTACATGCAGGTTTTGTCACGACAAAGTTAGTGATCATTCAATGGACAGGTAGAGTGCTTTCCTGATTCCAACTTTGTTGCTTATCGTTAATCTTATATCCAATTATTGCACCTCACAGGAAGGCAACAACAGAAATGATGTGCATGCTCTGTCTGAAGATTCAACCGATTGGGTCAACATGCAAGACCCCTTCATGCAATGGGTTTTCAATGGCAAAATACTACTGTAGTATTTGCAAATTTTTTGATGATGAAAGGTATGTTAATATATTTGTTGTTCAAGTGTATGATTGCAATAAAGGCATGTAAGTTTGCTAGCTCAAGCTAACAATCGGAAAAAAACTCAAGATTCTTGCTTGAAATGATGATTGTGGAAAATTAACTATAGAACAAAGGAACCTTCTATAAGCCTTATAGTTAATAGTATTTCCTTAATTGCGCTTATAGTATTGTATGAAAAACATATGACATTTGATCAAAGCAATTCATTCTAAATCTACTAGCTATAACAAATGTCTATCATGGTCTTGCATATTTACCTATGTCAAGTAGTAACAATCAAAATAGAGCTCATGGCCTCATAGTTACAGTAGTCAAATATCTTGTGTCGTGTACTAATCCTGTCATATACATACATTGTATGTGTAAGTCTTGTATGCTAATCCATCTCCAACCTATTTAAGAATAGTGTTGTTGGACCCTTATCCAAAGCCAACATGTTTATGATTGTGTAAACCCGAAATGTTTAAGTTCCATAAAGTTTCATGAACCTTTCCACACAAACCTTCCGTTTCCATACTAGCTTCCAATTCCTACATTAAATTCAACTAAAGTTACATTCTAATCATATATATACCTTTGTCACATATATAACTTTATCCAAAGGTCAGGTTTCTTAGGATTTTTTGTTTATAAAAGTGAATTTAAATATAATTTTTAAATATTGTAACTTGTATGTAAAATACTAAAATCTATATACATAAGTGATACTTCTGCGTATTCCATGAAGTAATCGTGTGTGCTTGTATTTGTGTACCCAAGTACATGATTTGTTTTCGTGTATCCATCATGTTAATTGTGTCTGCCCTTAAATCCAAACCCAACCCATTTATTTATCGTTTTACAAGCTCAAACCTGTTTATTAATCGTGTCACAATTTCCTAATCCATATTTGCTCAATTTGTGTTGTATTTCATGTTGTGTAATCTTCCCATGTCAGAAATTGCCATGCCTGCTAATTATAATGCTGACGATTGCATTATTTTTCCAGCTCTATGTTATCATTGTTTTTTTTCCTGTAAAAGAAAATTATATAATGCCTTCCATACTGTCATGGCTTCAAAAAAAACTTAAATAAAACAGCAGCTTTTTTGGAAAGTCAGAATTGAAGCAAAAGGTTCTTCACAAAATGTCACTGTAGGAAACTAGGAATTTTACAACCTACCATGTCCTCAACACAGTACATAAAGATAAAGGTGCAACTGCTTAACTCATTGGCATATCAGAGAATAGTTTTTTATGGGTAGCTTGTTTGTCCTTCAATATTTTTATGTTTGTTACTAAAATATATCTTTGCACAGGTATCCTGTGTTCGGTGCACATGTAATTAGTGAGAGCAGCCTGTGCCACCAGGCACCAACAAATTACACATACGTTTTCTGTCTATCTAAAAATACCTGGCAACTTTATTCTAGATTCTAGAACTAAAACGAGATATATGAGTGCAGGTCCCAGAAGTAACTCCCTTTTCACCTACAACTATTAGTACCAAATTTTCACCCTTAAGTTGCAATCTTAACTTTTTGTAAACTGTGCATTGATGAATTATATGCTTAAAAGAGTGTGACGGGTCCCTCTTACCTAAAATGTCATTTGCTAAACTTTTATTAGATTCATTGGTAACTGCAGTATTTATTTCATAATATATGATAGAGTTTGCATCATGTATCCATGTGTAAGAAACTGGCTGTGGAACTTGACCTGCAACTACCAACTTCATGGTTGTAAAGTTATAGTTCTAGCTTCTTAAGAAAGTGTGAAAAATGTAAATGCAACCTACTTACGCTTCTTTTTATTTCAGAACGGTTTATCATTGCCCATTTTGTAATTTATGCCGAGTCGGGAAAGGTCTTGGAGTCGATTTTTTCCACTGCATGACGTGCAACTGTTGCCTGGGCATGAAACTGCTGGAACATAAATGCCGTGAAAAAGGTTTAGAGGCAAATTGTCCCATTTGTTGTGATTTTCTCTTCACTTCAAGTTTAGCTGTCAGGGCTCTACCCTGTGGCCATTTCATGCATTCATCTTGCTTTCGGGTAACGTTCTCTTTAGTATTGGATCGTTCCATTTTTAAAATAAACTTGTACAAGATTATTATTTGATTTGTTACTTCATCCTCCTTTTAACTTGCAGGTGCACACCTGCAGCCATTATACATGTCCCATATGTAGCAAATCTTTGGGAGATATGGCGGTAATATAACTTTGTTCTGTTATATATTATGCGCTTTCCATCTCAACATCAATTTGTTTTATAACGCTAGCATACAATGATTGATCTTTGAACATTTCATTTTAAAATCAACATTTTTTATTGGAAATTTGTGTCATGTCATCATGTATAGAAATGCTAGAAAATGCTTATGCAGGAAAGTAACATTCATGTGACTTGATGTTTCAAAAGTAGTTTTGACAAAATTCAACGGTGTCTAGGTAATATTAGAAGGCACCAAACAGATTAATATTAGTTTGTTTTAGCCACATCCTTATCCTTTTTTCTGGCATTTGAGTTATCTGCTGTTCTTGCCCATTGATTATAAATTTGTTGATCATGTTAACACTAGCGAGTAGTGATTTTTTGCATCTTGGAAATGTCATGTCAAAAGCTTGACATAAGATGTATTGTGATTTTCTTGTCCTGATTTTTGTTATTGTCAACATTTTTTATTGTTTGCGAGAACGGTATTCTTATAAATTTATATTTTATTTGTAATAATGTTAAAATCTGTTACTTTATACGATTATTTACTATAACAATGTTTGTTGATTTAATATTAATGCCCTTTAGATTTTCTGTACTTATATGATAGTATTTATCAGCTATATAACATGTGCCAAACGATTCATGAAGGGGTTGCACTGAGTTACTGATTCCCGTTATTGAAATAGGGTTTCAGTTTCAAGTTCGTCCTATGTATAGAATGTGCCATCGGATGCATGAAGAATTTGATTGTTTTCTAAATTTTTACGGTTTCTTCTGATTAGCATTAATATTGTTTTGATTATAGCTCCATAGAAATGTCTGGTCCACTCAAGTTGTCCATTATCGAGGATTTACGCAAAATGCTCGTCAGTAGATAGTTCGCTCATCATGTAGAGCTTTGCGTGCAGGTTTATTTTGGCATGCTTGATGCTCTACTAGCCACCGAAGTACTTCCAGAGGACTACCGCGATCGTTGCCAGGTAATCACCAAAGCAGCTCTTTCATTCACAAATATAGATAATTTGATTTTCTATCTGATTCAGGACATACTGTGCAATGACTGCTGCAAGAAAGGAACGGCTCGCTTCCACTGGTTGTATCACAAATGCAGTTTTTGTGGGTCTTATAACACACGGGTGATCAAAACCGACAACAGTTGCTCCGGGAGTTAGTTGAGGAAACCTTGGCTCTTTTTGTAATAATGGCACGCTGTAATCTTCTTCCACTTGTAAGTATGAGTTCCTGTTGCCAGCCAAAGAGCTGAGCTTGTAGAACACGTATACGGTATATCGTTGTTCCGTATTAGATCAAATTGTGTTACTTATTTTTCGTACACGGAAATTGTGTATTTTATTGTTCTTTGGGTTTTATAGGTCCATTCCATGAACATGGTGCCTCACTCTAAATTAAAATGAGTACTAATTACATCATTGTAAATCGTACATCAAATCTGTGGAACCGGACAATCGCAATACAAAACGTACGCAATGTGACCACTACGGCGTCTGGCTAAGCTGATTATAAAGTTTGTATGTTTATGTTGAAGCATATGCTGAATGTTTAATTTGTACACGTTTATGTAATATGGTATTTAGTAGTTAGCTCATTGTCACTTCTTATAAAAATGACAGAATCATAGTGATTTCTCATGGTTTGTGTTGCGCATGCAGTCATTTTTGTGACAAGTGATTATGATCCAACTACTCAGTACAACGATCATATCAACTGGGCATGTATATTTCTAGGTTTCACGCGTGGTGTGCAATTTGTTTTGGCTGAACGTTACCCCAATGGTAAGTTCAGACACGATAGCAAAGACGGTAACGGAAGACATCTGTGAGCAGCGGAATTCAACATGAGGTTAAATCCGATTCCAAATAGAACGGTTAAGCGCTGTTCATATTTAAATGAATCTATGATTTTATTCAGCAAACAAACAAAAAGGCAGCTGAAAGAATTTGCTTAGTATAAAATACAATACAAACAACACTATGTGACAATCTTTAAAGACTTCGAATGTCTTTTTGAGCATATGCTTGCTGCTCGGAATGACAAAATGTTTAACTTCCTCTACACTGTAGGGTTAAGAGCACGTTCGATTTCCTCCAGTGATCTGCCCTTCGTCTCCACGACACTGCCTGCTATGTAAAAGACTGCTGACAGACATACCGCCGCGAAGCCCAAGTAAACTTTACCGATACCAAACTTGTTAACGACACTCAGGAAATAGAGGCCGATGACAAAGTTAGACACCTGTTCAAATTGTTCAAATCATAATGAAAGCATTCCATTGAACAAACCACCAATGTTAGATGCTCTTGAAAAAATTCAGAATGACTGAAGTGGTGTTGACTTGGTTTTTTTGTTACAATGAAGTTTGCTGTGGTAGTGTAATCTAGAACATCAAGCTTTTTTGTGCTTTAGCATATTTTTAATTCAAAACACAATCCATATCCACTAAAGTTTGATTATTCATCGCCGTTATTCCATGATTAAGAATCTACCGACTGAATTTGTTTCAGTTGGTAATCTTTAAGATAGATGTTACCATCATCAACATATATTGACCCGGTTGATAAATCTCTAATATTAGAATAACCAAGATTAAGAATCAAACTTCAATGAAGCGGGTTGTATCCTAATTGAACTGTAGTATGGTGGCAAAAACTTCAAAAGTAAAGAAGACTGAAACTATAAATGGAGTCTTACCCAGTGCATGCCCAAAGACAAGGCCACAGCCTTAGCCCGGATCCTTGAGGCAAATATCTCAGGAAGTAAAAGAGCTGGAACCGGACCAGCACCCAATGAAAACGATAAGACATACCTGTTTTCATGTAATCAGAAACTAAGTGTTTGTTTGCACAACAAAAGGCAAAACAAATACAAAACAAACTGATTTTCACTTACAGGACAGTTCCTATAACAGCAAGAGGTCCAGAATAAGCTGCGAGAGCCTTCCATGTGAATGTTAGAGAAAGAAGCAACATCGAAGCAGCCTTATATTTGCATAATGAAAGCAATGAGCAAACAGATACGCCAAAATGGAAGAGCACGAGGTACATTATTTTAGGAAAAGTTTTATACCATTCCAAAGAAACTAGTCATTAGGAGACTTTTTCTTCCTATTCTGTCCATAAGGGAAGATGCGATGGCCGTTCCTGCAAACCCGTGGGAAGCGAATTACTTAAAAGATGAAATGAGATCAAACATGATTATATCAACCTAATTGTGTACGAGGGGCCAAACTGACTAACCAAAAACATTTGCTGCACCAACAAGAGCGCTTGCTGCAACATCAGAGGCGATACCAGCACTACGAAACACAGCAGTCGAGTAGTAGACTACAGCGTTGATTCCAGCTAGCTGCTGAAACAGGAAGAGTGCTGCTCCTACACTCACAACTGGAGATACATACTAATATTAGAAAGGTTGCCTCCCTTCCCGTGCACTCTTCTGAAATGTGTTGAAGAGTTCAGAGCAGATGTAGTGTGAAGCTCAGGTCATGAGGATGTACACCAAGTCAAGGCAGATAGTAGAAAATGTGGAGTGGTGTTGTACACCAATGATATTCTTACTCACCCACCGAGCAGCAACATGCACATATAAATGTGCATTGCTCAAACTACCATGAGGGTTTCCCGGGTTTCCTCGTCCCATCACCGAGCGATAGAAATCCTAAGTTTTGCGTTTCTGGATCTTGTCATTCAAGTATGACATCTGGGTAATCTCCACAAGTAATGCGGGAGTGAGCAAATATGTTGTGTCATTGATAGAAACAATAGAAGACATTGATTCAGGCAATCCACCTGAAGAGTACAGTAAAAGAAGTTGACTAAAGATGAGATGAAGTATCGACTCCTATCCTCATTATGGAGATTGGTCCACCTGAGTTCGACGATGTGAATGTCAAAAGGGGTTTCTAGGTGCGTGATAATGAACGCAAAGTCGAATTCTATCAAACCTGCAGTCTACCTGAGGCAAGTTTTTCATGGTGTCTACTATTGCAATGACGGTGTCAGAAGAACACCACACGGTCTGGGCAACCGGTCCACCAAAGCGTAGCAGATAGGGACCACTCCAGTCCGCCAAAGTGGAGGTGGAACTCGTTGTTGACCAACCGGACAAGGTAGATCCGGAGCCTGTCCAAACTGTCCGCCACAGACAGATTTTAGTCTGCTACTAGCGGATCGATTGTGGATGGCTCCGTGGTTCTTCGCGATCTGGTTCCTGAAGACAAATAGGAAGGTGTGGCCAGATTTTTAACGATCTAGGGTCTGGAAGATACAACATAAGACAATGAACAAACCTGACCAGACCACCACTAAGCTTACCACACCACCTAGAGGCCGTGAAATCCACGAACGGACAGGAGAAGCAAGAGTGGATAGAAACACGCCTCCAACCAACAGGAGAAACAACACCCGGCGCTGCGCCGAAGGATCAGCCAGTCCTACCTAAATCCTGATCACATGCGCTCCATGTGGCGTGGTGAGTGTTCGTTCCAGACCATAGATTACTTTTGTGCAGCTTGTAAAATCAAACATAGCCTGCTTATTTATCTCTATGGAACTGGATCTGCAACGCTCCACGTGCCCAGTCACACCATTATCTGCCAGTAACGGATTTGAACCCGCCACTGGCGCACTAGAGTGGTCCCCAGCTGCTGCGCTTTGGAGGACAGGTTGCCTGAGCCGTGAGGTGTTCTTCTGACCAAATCATGTGCACGTCAGCATTCCAACCCTCCCGACACCATCATTGTAGTAGTAGACGCCGTGAAAAGCTCACCTCAGGTAGGCCACAGGTATGGTAAAGTCCGACTTTTTGTTCATTATTACGCGCCTAAGAACCCCTTTTGATGTTTGCATCGCCGAACTTGGGTGGACCCCTCTCCTTTATAGGGATGAGAGACGACACTACGTCTCATCTTTGGTAACTCATTTTACTGTACCCTTCAAGTGGATTGACTGAATTAATGTCTTTTAATGTTTTCCATTAATGGCACGACATATACGCTCACTCCCGTATTACTTACGAAGATTACCCAGATGCCATACTTGGATCGCAAGATCCACATGTGCAAAATACTTGATTTTTATCGCTCGGTGATGGGACGAGGAAACCCGGGAAGCCCTCGTGGTAGTTTAAGCAATGCACATTTATATGTGCATGCTGCTGCTCGGTGGGTGAGTAAGAATATCCTTGGTGTACAACACCACTCCATGTTTTCACGAATAGATAAGAAATGTAAATCGTCAAGATAGTCATTTGTTATAGTCCATGATGCTCCAAAGGCCAAAAAAATATAATCTTTGACACAATAGAAATGGACATCTCAGTGTGCATTATGATATAAATTTTTAACTAAAAAAATTGATGTAATTTGATGGCATAAATGTGAAAATATAAGTACATAATTAGATGCAATAAGGTGGAAGTCTTATTTGAGGAAGATGAGCTTAGACACACATTCAGATTGTCTCAGCCAAAGAACTATTCTAACTCGTCTCATATTAATCAAATGAAAGGAAGAGAAAGTATACCTTTCCTGTAGCGCTTGCTGAAAAGATCAAACCATCCAGCATCTGGCTCTTTAGACCCTTGGCTACTTGCTCTTAAGTCAAACATTACATCAACAACCTTTTCTTTTCCAAAGAGCGTCTTAATCGATGCTTCAGCATCTGAAATTCTTCCTTGCTAGCACAATCAAAAGAGATGCAAGTTATGGGATGAAGAATTGGCACAATGATTGGTTAAAAATGTTAAGCTCATACGTGGAATGTATTTTAGACAACAGTGGCTGTGGATGAAACCTGAAAAAGCCAGCGAGGACTTTCTGGGGAGAAAAACATTCCCAGAGCCATTAGAACCGAAGGAACAACTGCAATACCAAACATTGTCCTCCACCTGTTGAAATAAAAATATCAAACCTTAGATAGCATGACATTAGGAAGCATCACTCTATCATGAAGCACGGCTAGGATATTTTAAGAACGATAAACATTTAACCGGGGGACACTTGAAAGGCTTAAGAGGAATGCTTATATATATTCTTACATAAATGATGTGAGGTTGGTCGTCTACCTCTTTTGATTCACTAATATATGAGAGTTAGTAGACATTACTATCATTATACGCAATCTCTATAAATTCAACCACCTTATAAGAGGCAGTGGACAAAACTATCTTACCAAGTACTCCACACTTTTCTGTCGATGTAGTTTGGGACAAAAAAAACCTCTTTGTTACTGAAGGGGGTAAGACTACGTACATTGACGACCTTCTCATCCCACCCATGGCTGGAACTTCTTCAGAGGCTTTGGGTAACTTCGACGAGGACATGGAAAATAAGTAGGAAATGGAAAATATTGAGGGTGGCTAATGGCAGAGTAACCACTGGATGAACTGCTTTCGGAAAAACTTATCTATGCAATAATTCTGTAGTTGTGTTCAACATACAACCAGGGTAAGAGACATCAAGGAAAATAGTGAGAGTGGCTAACGGTAGCAGAACCACTAGATTCGCAGCTTTAAATAAGTTGCCCATCAAATTAACTAAGTGATAGCCACCAATGGCTCTCTGAGGTGGCTTTCTACTTCTACATTCCAGGAGTTTGTCTTCCTTAGTTGTACAGCAGTCATCATATCAACACAACCATTATTAGATGCTTGGCATTATTGGTGTAATAACTCTTAATATTCTTCCATCTATGTTACAATTGTAATGTTATATGTTGGTACAGAACAAATCCAATAATAACTAAAAGAGTATTTCCTTGAGTCATATATCCAAAACCAGAATATCATAAATCAGACCAATACTTAATTGTAAAAATAGCAATTGTCAATCATGTGGCCGACAAGATTACAAGAGAGAACATACCACAGTGGATTTGCTGCTAATGGCAGCCCAGCAACAAGAGCAGCAAGAATTCCTATACAAATGAAAAGCTGGTTGACAGATCCAAGTGTTCCACGAATTTCTGTTGGTGATATCTGGAGGGACAAAAGAACAAAGATACCAAATTATCAATTATTTTCCAAATAAGAACTGGACATCAGCAGTAAACACAATCACTGAAATATGAAGTACCTCCGAGATGTATAATGGAACTATGGCAGAAGATATTCCGATCCCAATGCCAGCAAGCAAACGACCAATTAGCATTGTCTCTACAGACTGCGAAGTGGCACTGCATTGAACATCGTAGGCATTTAGATGGAAACTAAACGTTGCAGAGTTCAAGAATGTTGTAGGTAAATAAGCAAAAACGAACCACATAAATGTGCCAACTGCTAGAGGTATGGCATCTAGTTGAAAAGTTCTGCATCGGCCGAATTTATCGGCTAATGATCCTCCGGTGAAAGAACCAACGGTTGCACCGGCAAGTAGCGTGCTCACAATCCATCCTAACAAATGCAAGAACCAAGTAATGAATTCCAACTAACATCAAGAGAATGGACAGATCTGACTACAAGATTATGCTTAATAGTGGATATTTTTCGTACTTCGGAACTAAGGTCTAAACATTCATGTTATTTAAATAAATCTTGCCTTGTATCGCGGTATTTTCAGCTATTGCAAGATCCTTGGACAAATATTCAAGAGCTCCATTGACCACTCTGCAACAATGCAAAATTAGTACAGTTCAGTATTTGAGCTTTTCAAACAGGGAATATCACATTGCGGTTACAGACGCTATGTAATGTAGTTAAATCTGAGAGATTAATTGAACCTAGTGATATTGGAGCAGACAAATAATAAACTTTTCGGAAATATTTATACCCAAGATGGTATCCAAACAGAATAGCTCCTAGACAGGCAACACCAACATAGGGCAATACCGTCCCTGAGGATTTAGCCGTCGGATTGACAGCAAGCGTACCCCCGACATCCCCATCACCAGCATAGAGCTTCTCAGTATCATCAACATCACCATCTGTTACAAAGAATGGTACAGATGAAAGAAAAAATTGTTACGAAATCAAAAACAGAAACAGAAACAACTAATAACAAAAAAACAGTCCGACCTATTCATTGTACCAAACATAACCGAAATAACTATTTCAAAGGGAGTTAAGGTTCAAATTGATGTACTTTAACAGAATAATAATGGAGAGACAAACACACCAGAAAGCCGTGCGTTGATTGATTGGTTCTTCCCTGTAGGCCTAAAAATCGCCCCAACTCCCCTTCTCACCAAAGCGATCTCTGGATCCATTCTAAATTGGCCTCGACGTGATCCACAACAAAATCCACTCTCCGGCATCAGCTGCCTGCTTCTAAAGCTAAGACTTCTCCTTTGAAGTGCACCGATAGGCGACCTGTAATGCTCCCCAAGTTCAGGAACTAAATTCACTTGGGTGGCAAGAGCAGAAGCTTGCACCATTGCTTATCCTCCCTCTTCTGCAAGACCAAATTAACATCAAAAAAAATCTCAGCATATAAAATATAGTAATAGGAAATAAAGCAACAGAATAAAGAGGGTCAAAGTTTAAGTGCAACAAGCAATTAGCAACACAAAGGTTGCGTTTAGAAACTGAATTTCCAAAATTTTAATTATATAGAATCAAAACATCCAAGATGGTAAAAATCATCAATAATCTAAAATGGATTGGGTCTGGGAATCACTGTATAATACATTGGATTCCTTGAAATCAAAATTAACTAAAAACAGAACCTAAGAGATCATATTACAAGAACAAACCACCAAAACATAAAACATGATAACATTACTTAAAACTTCCCAACAAACACTGCAAAAGGCCCAAAAAAACAAAAATCCCGAAAAAGACAAACAACAAAACATGATCCAAGACATCAACCCAATGAACATTTCACCAAATCAAAATATGGGTATGCAAGAAAATAACACAAAAAAAACCAAAACCAAGAAAATTCCACCACCAATGCCCGATCCAAGACCCAAAAAAGAAATCCAAAAGGAAAAAGATCCGAACTTTTGCATCGACATGTCGGAAGCATGCAAGAACAGGAGGCAGCAAAAATCTAATCAAAAGTGGAAGCAAAAAAGAGCAACTTTTTTTTCTTTCTTTGTTTTTTTTTTGGAAAAGAAGGTCGGAATCCACCACTACAAGGAATGAGGAAGTCAACCCAACGCAAATAAGTTTAAAATACACATCACAATCCACCAATTAAACTCATACCTCACACTTCTCTTTCCTTTTGACTTTTCTGCTTTCGATCTTTCTCTTCTCTTCTCCTCTTCTGTTCCAGTGTTTGTTTGACGTTTGAGTTACGTTTTGGTTTGTTTGAGTTACGTTTTGTTTCTATTTTAATTTAGTTTTTGGTTTTGGGGTTTGGAAGTAAAATGTTCGGATTTGTGGAGAAGTGAAGCTATAATGCAAATTATGGAATCGGAATCTATACTGAATTGGAGATGTGATCCGAATCTTACGTGGTCGGGTTGTGTGGATTTCGATCCGATCTTTGTGGCTGACGTGTCGCGAACTTCATGCTAGCGACCTTGTTGTTTTGTCGTGGTTTCATATTATTTTTAACTTCATGTAATTGTGCAAGTTACGAGGATCAATAATTCAACACTAATGATGTTTATTTGGTAATAAGGTCAAGGTGGTTTCATTTCATTTCATTATAACGAAAGTTTGTGTTATTATAAGACACAGCAACCAAACAACAAAAATACCCCCTAAACGAGATTTAAATGTTTTACAAGCCTATACCAATGAATCATTGTTCTGAAATGCGGCCGGATGCGGGGAGAAGCGCATCACATCTCCCTGATATGGCCTACCCGATGTGGCCGCATATGCGGACAGATGCGGTCGCATTTCAAAACAACCAAATTTTATTTTTGATTTTTTTGGATTTTTTTATTTTTTTACTATGATTTGTTTACTATTGAATTAATGATCTTCGAAATTATTCAAAAATTTATCTAATTTTTTAATTAGATGTATATAATTTTTAATTAATATATCTATATTATATTATTTAATTATTAAATTGCAAATCGCATATGCACCCGCATCCCGCATTTCTAAACATTGCCAATGATACAAAACACATACAGCTGCTAAAAGAGACTAGGAGAGACTCAACTACGTCTCGTTGGTTGGCCTAGATGCCGATGGTTGCGGTAGAACACCATATTCCTCAAAGTATTGCACTCATTCCTCCTGGGTGCGACGTCTCTCCTCTTTCGCCTCTAGCCGTTCTCGGGGCATCATCTTCAATATCTACCAATCTCTGGATTTCTGCAATCTCGCTCTTAGGAGGTTGGGTGTAATCATATGTGAGTTGACCTCCCACCAAACGTGCTTGGGTAATTGTAGGTACATTGTCGATTCCCACCATGTTTGTTGGTGGGATGATCGGGATATTTCCGTTGTGCATCGGCACAAACTCTAGTCTCTCTCTCTTTTTGATAGAGAACTGTAGAGACTCTCCTCCTCATTTTAAGGAACTTATCCATAATTCAGGTAGAGTATTAATGATGTTTAATTTTGTAAAATAATTGCTTGAGTTGTCTCAAAGTGACCAATGGAATCAAGAATCAAAGCCTGAATGGAGTCAAGCAAAGAGCAAGGTAATGTCGAGTAAAACGACGGAGAAATTGACGCGAACATGGATGATTGGATGCGAACAGGTGCACCTTAATTTTGGATTAAAGTTTGGCTAATGGCCAAACCAATTGGCTGACTAGTTTGGGGTGCAGGTGCACCTTAATTTTGGATTAAAGTTTGGCTATCTAAACCTAGGTTTTTAGGCTTGTTATAGTTGGTTTCTTGACCAAGTTAGATAGGTTATGTGAGCGAAGTTTGAATCAATTTAGATTCTGATTTGAGCCATGCAGAAGAAGAGAAAAGTTGAAAATTTGAGAATTTCTTATGAGATTGAAGAGATTCTATGTGTAGTTTGGAGAACACATCCTCTTGTATATTGATTGACTTTGGCTATGATTTGGATGCAAATTAACTATAGGTATGTTGCAAAACCTCATATATCGCTTTGTTGTTGTTCATTGCTCTTGCTTGTGCACTTTTTTGTTTTTTTGGAAGGAATTTGAGTGCCAATAGACATATGCTTCTCTTTTATTAGTCGGTATTTGTAAAATATGGGAAATGTTTCATTGTCTAAAGAGAGATGAAAAAGAAAAACACAAGAAATAAGGTACTCATTGTTATGTACTTTGTTTGCGTAGGTAGATTGTATTTGCACACATTTTAGAAAAAATTACTTAAGTTGGTGATTGATTGAGAGTTTTAATTACCGCAAGTGCACGATGTCAGTGAAAATGTAACAAATACGGGCTGATCCACAGGGATCGTGATTGTTGGGTTCACAACTATTTGTAATCGAATCAACCAAAATGATGGATGAGAGATTATAACACTAAACTATAACTACCACTAACTAAGAAAGAAATGACAATAAAATAGTCATTAATCTAAACTCAAGGGGGGGGGGGGAGTAGTGAGGTGCATGCGTGTGTGTTATACACCAAAAGTTCAAGTACAAGTGTAGAGTGTGTGACGTACAAGTAGAATATAATGTGACAGATCTAAATGTAGGATACACTCAACTACATGGCAAACTATGAGCATACCTGTCTCACATAAAGCATAAGTTGATTTCAGATTCTCAAGCATGCAATACGTTCATAGCGTGGTCATTAAAGCATCATTCAATCCTACATACATGTAAACATGCATCAAACATGGATCCATACATATTCACACCAAACTCATTCTCAAGCATACGAACCCATAACATGCACTACAACAATACGAGGCTTCACTGACGGAACATATCCGTTGGTGCTTATCGTCTTCTGTCGGTGTTAATGTACACAGACGGATAGTGTACCATCGGTGTTAAATGCATCAATGTATATCAAGTCCGACGGACGAACCGACAAATATATACCATTGGTGGTACTTTTAGTGCTACAATTCCCACCAATTATTTTCAGTTGCTTCTGTCGTATCATAGAACATCGACGACTTATCACCGACAGAATTTCCATCGGTGTTGTGCACTGACAGATCTATTTGCCGGTATAGATTACACCGACAAATCCGTTCGCCGACAGTTGAAGAACCTACACCGACGGATATGTGTTGTCGAAGCTAATTATCAAGACATGTAACTTTATATTTATTGAGTCCATAAGGTTTTATGTAAACTGATCACTAGGATTTTGTCCCGTCATTCCTCGGTAAACCTAACCTATTTCGGTTAACTTTATAACCGAAATAGGTTCGGTTAACCGAATCATACCCAGTTCGGTCCACCGAACACCTATCGGATAACTGAATTCTTCCCACCAGTAAAACTTAGGTGTTCTCTGGAATTGCCCCAATGGAAGACTGAACTACCTTCGGTCGACCGAATAGCCCTAGACCGATTTTGGACTTCAAATCGAGTCCCTAGAGCCCAATTAACTTGACCCACTTCGGATGACCGCACACACTTCGGTCTACCGAATCCTTATTGGCTTTAGGAGCCCAATGACTATTTTACACGTGACACTTAACTGTTATCGATAAACCAATTTCACATACAATGTCAGCGCAATACCCGCGCTACTTCAGCCTACCGAAGTATACACGGTCAACCGAACTTGACATAATCAGAGGCCAATCAATTCTACTGTCCACCTTGGAACGGTGAACCGAATGTACTTCGGTGAACCAAATTTAATTAGGGCTAAATAGATAAAAGTTACTGGAGGTTGGTGAACGGTGATCCGATACATAATCGGTCAATCGAGTTCTTAGTTCAGATCAATTCTTCGGACTACCATTTGGATAACGGTCGACCGAATCTGTCTCGATTTCTGCCCAAGCCTAAGTCACATCTTGCATTCCTATTGGTCCATTCCCCACAAACTCCCAAACGGCTATATGAGCTTGAAGGCTTATAAATAGGACATCATTTGGTTGCTTTGGAGATCTAAAACATTTCCTATCTATCCAATACTCAAAGCCAAATCCTCTTCATCTTCAAGCTCTCAATCCACAACACTCAGGCCTAAACTTCACCACTTGCATATCCAATTCAATATCATATCCAAGTGTGCTTAAGTATAGAGTGTTAGTTACATTGTGATTCAACTTTCATATTCAAGAATCAAAGAGTTGTAAAGCTTCGAGGAAGCTCCCTCTCGGGTTGTGAGAGGAGACACGAGCGAGGCGAGGGTGTTCGCGAGGCTCGGTGTTGTAAACGACGTTGATCTCGGCCCGGAACGGAGATCAGTTAGTGGAACCGTAAGAGAGGCTCGGGGGATCGAGGGAGGCTTGCGAGGAGGACTAGGACCCGGGTGTGGGTGTCGAACCTCTCTAAACTACGACGTCGTCATTTTTCTGGTTTGCAATTGTCTCTTCCTTAATCCTTCGATAATTATTTTTAATTCCGCATTTTTCTATTGATTAGAGGGCCATAGATCCTAACAGGTGTATGTCTGCAAAGGTCAGTACTATCACCGATGAATAATGTTTGTCGGTGTTTTTATTTTCCAGAACCCAAAAAACTTGTTTACTATTTCAGATTCCGGGTTTCTCTGTTCATTCCTCAAACATTCATACACATCATTCAATAAGCATTCATACACATCCAATTCAATCATCATTCAACAACAATCATTCATAGACATGCAACTCTTTCAACAATAACTCAAACAATCTAAACACAAAAGTCATATATATTAACTTATCTAAAAACAATTCAAAAAAAACAAGTTGTAATTTCATTACAATTATGATGAGAATTATATTTTATACCGCAAGTGCACGGTGTCAATGAAGACGTGACAAATACGGGTCGAACACAAGGAGGGAGAGATTTGTTATTAGTGTGATTTCGATTGGGGGACAGAAGGAGAGAAGAATAAATTGGGTTTTTGAGATTTTTGGTTTTTTATTGTCTAAAGCAAGAAACAAGAACAGATAAAACTAAAACAAGAACAAAGAAGTGAATTCCGTTGGGTGGAGATTTAGATATAGGGTTTAGATTAGAGAATTCAGAAATTTATAATAAATCATATTAGTTATGAAGCATTACATGATAAATGATTTAACATAAAGTCAAGTAATCAAAATATACTAATCACGAAATTAAAATAATAACATTTATTCATCTTCTCTTCACCCTAAATCCGTCACCTCCACCCTTTGGAAAGAGTTAGAAACTCATAAGGGGAGGAAGAAGGGGTCCTAGAGAAATTACAAAAGAAAACTAAAAACAAGAAATAAAAGACAGAATTTTATTACTAAAAAGAAGAATACAAAACTAAGACTAAAAATAAAAACAACAACTAAAAAACTAGGTCTAAGGCCAAGACCCTTTTAACATCGTTCACAGGGCTATTTATAGTTGTTACACGAGACCTAAGTATAGAATTGGAGAGTACACGTGTCCAGACACGAGTGGACAAAATTTGAGCACACGGATCGCCTCTGGTGCGGCGGAAACGCCGCATGGTAAGTGTAATATGCGGCGGAAACGCCGCATATATTGCTCTGATTTTGTCCGGATTTTGGTTGAATGTTTATGGTATGATTTGATCCTCCTTTGCGTGTCTGGATGATTTCTTTCCATTCTTTTGAGCTCCGAATTATTTCCTTCATATATTTGGAGATCCACATTGATTTTTCTTTAGATTTTCTCCAAGATAATATTTTGATGCTTTAATTGCTATTAGGTCCTTGGCTTTTTGCAATTAAGTCCCCGGCTACTTTTATGCTTAAGTCCTTGTTATTTTTGTAATTAGGTCTTGAATGCTTTTATGCTTGGATGCATTTCCATTTGAAACCCGATAATCTTGAACTTGGTCTTTATGATAGAAATGAGTCCTTTGCATGCGTTTATGCTCGGGATGTGGGTAATTTGCATCCAGGTCCCTGTATTCTATAAATAGGACTAAACACATACCTTAGTAGCATTTATTGATATAAAAGTAATCTAAATGAAAGACATATGATGCAATGTATGCAATGCATCAAATTACCATCTAAATTCAGTAAGTACTACAATAGCGTTTAATTAAAAAAATTGACAGAAAACATAAAACACTAAGTTATTAAACCTCCCGCGTTGGCTCTGTCAGATGGATCGTCATCATTATCTCGAATTGGCCGTGAATTTGGTGTGCAAAAATTCTGCAAGATTAAAACAGTAAGTCGCGTAAAACATTATAATGTATATAAATTAACTTAGTAAATGTAATATAATTTACTAAACTATAAATACAATACCTTGGAATTAAAATCTCCCCTCTCCATCATAAAGTTGACCACTGACTTATACATCTTGAGGTCGTCTTGTGTATTCTCTAACTTGTTTTGCATCTCTACTAGCTAGCTTAACACCTTCTTCATCTTCGCACCTTTTTCACCCTCTACTTTGGCACTACTCTCTGCTTGAAATGGTGTTCCACGTGGGTCGTACATGTCGGTTGGGGTGCCAAGACTCGAGTACATCCCCACACATCCATGCACGTCACCGAGAACAGTTCCGACCAGATATGGGCGCCAACAACCGTATTAATAATCGTAAACATACAATAATGACCACAAATGTGATTGGGAGTTAAATGTGATTTCACAACTTCCATTATACAAAATCACAAATTTAAACTAATTATCATACAAAATCACTACTTTAATTCTACTAATAACAATCACATTCTAATTAATTTATAAAAAAACAAAACTTAGATCACAAAAAACTGTAAATTAAATTTAATGGTTGGAGGGGGTGGTCGCAGCCAATGGTGGTGGTGGTGGCAGTTGTTGTTTCCGATGGTAGTTGTTGTGGTACATGCTGGTGGTGGTGGTTGGGGTAGGGTGAAGATTCTCACCAACGTCAGAGGCGGCAAACGTTGTGGTATGTGGCCCGTTGAGGAGACGAGGGGACATTGAGGAGGAGGAGGTGAATCAAGATGGAAGTGGTGTCAATGACGACGTTGCGACGGCACGACGAGGCACTGGGGCGGTGACGTGATGGGGAGAGGCGGCGAACGGGGTTAGGGTTTGTGAATTTGGAGGTTAGGGTTTGGGAGAAGAGGATAGTGGAATGCTAACCCGTTTCGAGCTCCTGATATACACTTCAATCAACAATAGGTATCCGTTGGTTAATGTCAATAACTTATGTCAGTGTGTACATGTGATTAAGTTCGTAACGGTCCTTTTTCAAACAATTTACCGACGGAACGTATTTGTCGGTGTACGTTCATAGGTAAAGACTGTCGGATAACTATTCATCGGTGAAACATATTTTTCTAGTAGTTAGCCAAAGCTTGTCTCATAAGCACCGGAACCGTGTGCGTGACAACAATTTTGTGAGCACATTAGCGATCTTATCGGAGGAGAATAGGATTAAATATCTAATAAACCTTGCGTGACTTGATCACGAACAAAGTGAAAATCAATTTCAATGTGCTTTGTTCGGATATGAAAGACAAGGCTGGCAATGGAGAATGTGGCATCGAGATTGTTGCACCACAAGGTAGAGCAGCGGGAGGCATAACCAAGCTCGTAAAGAAGTGAACGAAGTCATGTTAATTCAGCAATCGCTTCGGCAAGAGCGTGGTATTCAAACTCCTTGGACGACTGAGCAACAATTTCTTGTTTGTAAGAGGCACATGACATAAGTTGCCCAAAGTAGTTGCGAAAACCTCCAATGGACCTAGGATCGTCCAACGAACCTACCCAGTCAACATTGATAAAGGTTTGAAGGGAGGAATCAAAGGGAAGCACAATAGTTAGATTCATGGTGTGTACCCTTGAGATAGCGTAGTAGTCACTAAAGTTACTATAGTTAAGTATATAAATTTAAATTTCTTTTATTTTTAAGGTATGAATGTTGTTATCTTTGTGTATATCCCTTTACTATATTTTTAAAGATATGAAGATGCATTTTTATATACCAAAACCATTTGTATTTATCCATGTGTCATGTGTGTATCCAGCTAGTCCAAGTACTAGTTAGGTGGGGATGTGAGACTCAATCTCCCACCACCATAAATTTGAAACAACCCAGGGTCAGTAGAATGATATTATACAACCTACCATAAGAAATTAAAATTAACCCTATTACTTATCACATGGGGAAAAATGAAATTAATGTATATATTTTGCTCCCTTTCCGATTTTTTACATCCTTAAGGTTGTTTATGGGACGAGACGAGATAGATTTTTACCCCACCACTGCCCGCCCCACCTACTACCCACCCCGCCTAAGTTAAGTACGTAGGCGGAGCGGGGCGAGACAGGGCAAGAATTTAACAATATTACCCGCCCCGCATAAGGGTGGATGAGGCTAGTGCGGGTTAGGCGGGTTAAGTTACTTGAGTATTTAGATTTTTTATCTTTATAAATTATTACATGTAAAATTTTATGACTTAGGATTTGTACAATCATAACAAGTTCATATATATCACCCCGATAAAAGAACGTTTATATATATCGCCAAACAACCTAGATAAAAAAATACATATAACATAAATAAACCACAAGATAATATACATGTCCAATAAATAAACCACAAGATAGTATACATGTCCAATAAAAACATAAATAATCTTAATTATATAAGGTAAAATTAATGTAGATGTATAATACATACTAAGGGGGTGTTAGTGGTGTGGAAAGCTCCGAAAAGTGATTTTCGGAGTGAAACGGAAAACAAAGAAAAATAGAATCCATTGGAAGGTATTTTCTCTATAACTAAATTCTGTTGTTTGTGTCTGTTTAGATAAATAATTTCTCATGCCGATTTGGATACCAAACACTGATTACTGAAAGAATATCAGTGGACCAAAATGGGAAAGAATGGATTTTGCCTGAGCAAACGTGAATGGATTGACCGAATGCATCTTGGTTATCTGAACTGATGATTCTTTTTAAGGATTTTTGTGGACCGAAATATATTCGATCAACTGGTAAGAACATTTCGGTGGACCGAAATGTGTTCGGTCGACCGCATACAATGAGTTTTCGTTGTTTTCCGACTTCAAACGTTGAGAAAACAAAATGGAAATTTGGTACATACCACGAAATCTAATGGTAAGTGAGCATGAATTCCCAGAAGTGCACAAAAAATCCCTCTACGGAGTCAAACATAATATTGTTTCCTATCTGTTGTTTTCCCTCAAATTCCGAGTGCACAACCCCCTAAGTTTGTCTTCGTATTAAAATCGTAATTATATATACTATTGATTAAATAATTAATGTTTTATGTGGGTTGCGGGTTAAGTTGGACGGAGGGAGAGACAACTGCAACTTGTCTCATTTATTAAGTGGGTGGGTGGATCGTAGAACGGTGGTTAGGAATTTTTGGTGGCAATCGGTTAAGAATTTTACAGCGCTACCCATTAGGGTCGAATTCTATTCTCAGTCAAAGTCATCATTGTTGGATTTCATGTTTAATTATACATATATATTTTTCGAATTTTCATGTATAATAAGGATCTATTACAATTTTCTTCGATTTATTTATGCATGCATCGGTTTGTTTTAACAACTAGTTTCAAAAACTTATTAAAACAAACACAAAGAGACTCCGAAATTCATAACTAGAAGTTCTCAAAAACTTCTTGACGTTTCAGAGACGTTGAGGAAGCCAATCTTCGCTTCTCGTTGTGCCGGATGCCTCCGAGTGTTCACCGAAACCCTAAACAAGGTTGGAGAGAAAGGAGCTAGCCAATCGATCTCCAAACAAGCTTAGAATCTAGCTACAAATCCCTTCCTTAGCCTCTGAGATTTCTCCTTCCAAAGACTTAGAAAACTAAGAGAATTTTCGTGGGTTTTTGTGGTGAATTAAGAGAGAAAATAATTATTGAATTGTGTAACCCAATTAGGGAGAATAAGGACCTATTTATAGGTTCCAATCTTACTCTTAATCGTGGCTATTCTTTAGCCACGTTTTCTTTACATTTTCTCTCATAAATTAATTCCTTAATGTATTACATGCACCCACAAAACGTTTGACCAAGTTTGGAGCTAATCCAACCATCAATCAAATTAATCTCTTAATAATCAAAGGCAGAAAATCAATCGCTGTTCGGTTGACCGAGACCCATTCGGTTAACAGAATATGTCACGATTGGTTGACCGAGTACTAGACGGATGACCGATTCTTAAAGGGAAAAATTCTCCTTAACCGATCGGACGAATTCTCGTCTGAGACCGAGTGCCATTCGGTTAACCGAAAATATCGGAACTTAACATTGTTCGGTCGACCGTTTCTGATTCGGTACACCGTACCAAAGATCCAGGCACTTTGGTCAAGTTCGGTCAATCAATTACGATTATCCGTTCCACGTTCGGTTGACCGATCCATAGATCCTTCGGTCGACCGAACCTCAACGGATTACCGAACTTTTACCCGATTTTGCCTTTTTCAAATTTTGGATTTATTTCCAACAAAATTTGAACTTGGGGGGGTTTTAGAAAATTCACAACTTATGCAATATATTATCCTATGCAACAATAAATTATTGCACCCCATAATATATGCATCTCATATGAATTTATCATGATTCTAATTATGTTATATATAACATAATTGATTTTACTTGTTCACCACATGTGTCATATTTTCTATAAGAAACCTGACACATCATATGAACCAAAAATCAAGCTTCTTGTTTCACGGTTTTTGCGGTGTGACCTATGGGAGGATCTAAACTAAGTTGGCAGTGATATTAAGAGCTTAATATCACAAGCTATAAGCGGTATCTAGCTACACATTATAGCTCCCAATTAGTTAGATGTCTTAATTCCACTCGAACCAAAACACGATCCATTTAGTGATGGAGTGCACCACTTGTGTCCGTCCCTTGCCGCATGATATTAAGAATACACACAAAGTAGTATTGTGTCATCTTTGTATTAGTATTCATTTCTTGATCTCTTTAAGCTAGTTATAAATATGTGACTTAACTCAAATCACATTGTGCACATTATAACTTTGCTTTATCAAGGGGCCCACTAATATCATCACTCAATTAAGAGGGGCAATGATAATCTTTTGACTAACTATCTTCTCCAACGAAAGTTATACTTGACCAACCAATGCCTTTACACTACACTGATCGATAGTTCAAGACACTTATCTAATTAAGTATTCCTTAAGTGATTAGATATAAGTCTCATATCAAAGGACCAAAGACAGTAAAATATTAATGACACAGAAACACATTTCTATAATATTTTACTTATTAGGTCTATTCAGTATACAAAAGTAATATTTTCCTCTTTTGCATACCCGTGTTGTCACTCACTTGTAGAGCTACAATGATCTATGACCAACACGACAATCTTAACTCGGTAATTAATGTTCCATGTTAATTACCATGATTGCGAATATCTTTTGTTTTATGTAAACCAATATCTTTTAGAGCTCTACGGTTAAGGACCAAGAGTCTCTTCCTTAACACTTCTAAAGGACGAATAACATAAACAAGGAACAAAATGATTTCTCATTCAATTCATAATAATTGACATTTAAAAGTAAAACTTTTAGAACACATTCCCTTCAATCTCCCACTTGTTATCAAAGTTTTCTTTCACATACATTCTCAATGTATAAAACACATTAATAACTAGGGTAACCTTCTCAAATCACCTATCAAGCCAATCCACATGGATCCTCGGATCCATGGACTCGAAATATATTTCGTCTCTTAGCTTGGTATGAAGGTTTGTTGAATGGATCAGTTGTGTCACTGTTGTGTCCACCTATTTATTTATTTTGTCTTTCGTTGGTGGTTGAGTTAGCTGTAGTGATATTACTCCTAACTACACTAGCTCATACCTCCACCTTCGATAATGATGACGCATCATCACTCCAACCTCTTATTGTCTAGAATTCCTATAAAAATTGCATCAAAACAGCCCTCGGCTATTTTCTCCTTTGTCTTCCATAAACAAGAACATTATCTTTAGTCCGGTTAAGGTACTTCAGAATATTCTTGACCGCAATCCTACGATTAGGACTTGCGTTGGATTGGTGACCACTTGTTACGTTTAGAGCATACGAGATATTGAGTCTTGTGCAAGTCATTGTGTACATGGTCCTTCCTTTTGCCGAAGCATAAGGGATACCTTCATGTACTCTAAGTCTTTGTGTGATTGAGCACATTGAGACTTCTTGAGTTGCACACCTATACTCATACTCATTGGCATATTGTCCATATCGGAATTGTTCATCCTGAACATTTCAAAGACCTTGTCAATGTATGCACGTTGACTGAAGCCAATGAGTCTACGGGATGTATCTCAATGTATCTTGATTCTCAAGATGTGTTGAGCCTCATCCTTTTCTTTTCATTGAATACACTGATTTCAACGAAATTTCTCGTTTGCTAATGCAAAGGTATATGATTGCTCATAAGCAATATGTCATCGACATATAAGATCAGAAGTACTACATGGCTCCCACTAATCTCCTTGTATCAACAAGGTTTTCCTTTACTTTGAATGAAGTGAATCTCTTTCACCTCTTCGTCAAAGCGTTTGTTCCAACTCCTCGATGCTTGCTTCAATCCATAAATGGATTCTCGAAACTTGCATTTCTTCTCGCTATTATTTGGATCATCAAAACCTTGAGGTTGTACCATGTACATATCCTCCCCCAAGTTCCTGTTTAAGGAACGCTATTTTGATATCCATCTTCCATATCCCACAATTGTGAAATGCGGTAATAGTGAGCATAATCCGAATAGATTTTAATATGGTAACTTCTCAAAAATTTCATCAAAGTCAATTTCTTGAATTTGAGTATAACTTTTGCTACAAGCCTTGCTTCGTAGGTTGTCAAGTTACTATCCATGTCTATCTTCCTCCCAAAAGCCCATTTATACTTAATGGCATTTTCTCTTGAGGAAGGCACATCAAGTTCTACACTTAATTATCATACATGGATTCTATTTCGGATTCCATGGTCTTAAGCCATTGTTTGGAGTCTTCTCTTGCCATTGCTTCTTGGAAGGTTGAGGGATTTTTGGTATCTAGTACCATGATCTCATGAAGTCCCACATATTTATTGGGTTTCTTCCTTTCCCTCATTGACCTTCTTAGTTCTTTTGGTTCTTCTCGTGTCTCTCGAACTTCTTCCACAATTTCTTGAGGAATAGGTTCATGTTCGACTCTCGAACGCACACCAGGTGAGGATGATTGAGATTCTCTCACAATTTCTTATAAGGATCTCTCACTCATGCTCCCACTAACCAAATGAATCTCGGCTGGGCCTTCATGATCTTGAATGCAACATTCACATCATGATCTTGTAGAGTATCTTGAGTTTTCTCAAGCTCAACTCTACTCCCACTACTTTTCTCTCTTTTCCAGAAATTCCAGAAAAACATATCTCTCTCTACAATCTTTCGATTGGAGGTGATATATCAAAAGTAGTATCCTCTTGTCATACGAGGACAACCTATATAGAAGCACTTATCCGCTTTTGGTTGAAGCTTGGTCGACATCAATTTCTTGATGTATACCTCACAACCCCAAATCTTGAGAAAGTCGAGCTTAAGTGTCTTTCAACTCCATAGCTCACAAGACATTTTCTCCACGGATTTGGATGGAACTTTATTTAGTGAGTTTGTCATTATTTGTAGTGCATAATCCAAAAAGTAAAGAGACAATTTTAGATTGACTCATTTGATCGAACCATGTCGAGCAATATCATGTTCCTACTTTAGGAATGAGTCAAATTAGGTATCCTAAGCACTCACCCCTACGAACCGTTCATAGAGACTCGATATTCTTGTTGAGTCGGTTCATTACTTCATCCTCGAATTCCTTGAACTTGTCAAAGAATTCACTTTTTGCTTCCCATTAGACAAATATAGTCATAATGACTATAGTTGTCCGTGAACAAAATGAAGTACCTTAAACCGTCTCTTGCACTTGTACTTATCGGACCACATACATTAGAATGTATCATATCCAATTAGTTATTCGTTTTCGTTCCTTTCTTCTTGAAAGGTCTCTTGGTCATTTATTTGACCAATCCGATAGTGCTACAAGATTGTATCATTCACGTGAGTTATCTTAGTTTCTCTTTTGTTATTGTTTGTTTGAGTTTGTTTATTATTTATTTCAAGCAAATAGAAATCATTCTATATGAATGCATTTGCATAGAAAATTCCATTCTTCGATATAGACAAGCAAGAATTAAAATATTTATTAAAATTTATCCATATCTAAAACTTGATACAGAAATGTTCTTGCTAATCGAAGGCATATAACAAACATTCTTCAAAGCATAAATTTAAATCACTAGACTATTGAAGCTCCATAGAATCTTGTACAATCGCAGCGATGCTTGTACTATTTCCAATCTTCAATATCATCTCGTTCTCCACGAGTTCCTTCTTATCCTTTAATAGCTGCAAATCAAATTTATGTGAGCACAAGATCCGGTAACCGTTACCAAATCAAGGATAAAGGTGATTAAATTTATCTCAATAACAAACATACCTACGGCGTTTCTCGGGCGCCTACGTTCAATCATCCCATTTTCAAGGTCTTCCTTGTACTTGGGGCAATTAGGTCGGATGTGTCCCTTTTCACTGCAGTGAAAGCACTCCGTGTTGGGAGTTGGATATTTGTAAGATTTCTCACTTGAGGTACTCTCATGAGCACCTCCTACTCCATTGCTCTTGATTGACGTATCTTTGGTAAATTTGCCTTTACCTTTGTTGATCTTTTTGCTCCTCTCATGGACGGCTAAGACTTGCTTGTCCCTACCCTTGCCCATGTCAACTTCAGCAGTTTTGAGAGCGTTGTGAAGCTCCTCAAGACTCACCCCTTTTTCACGCACGTGATAGTGCATCACAAAGTCCTTAAAGGACGGGGCTAGAGAGCCAAGAATCATATCTTCAGTAATGTCCTCGGGCATTGTTGAAGAGAGCTTTGCCAACTTCTCAAGGTATCCTTGCATCGTGAGAAAATGCATAGATACTGATGTTCCCTCCGCCATATGACACCTTGTGAGTGCGATGGTGGTCTTATAGCGCTCCTTTCGGGCACTATCCATGAACATCTTGGTTAGAGCCTCCATGGTCTTCTTGGGTTTTGAATCCAAGTATTTCGCTTGAAGCGAGTCACCCATGGATGCTAGTATAAGACCGTGAACTTGGTTCTCTTGGTCTTCCCACTTGGCTATCGCCTCTTTCTCTTTATCGGTTGCCTTCTCATTTAATTTTGGGATTTCACCATCCAAAATATGAGATAGTTTTTCAAACCTCAACACGATATTGAGATTGAGTTACCATTTCATGAAGTTTGAGCCATCATTTTGCAAAGGGTTCTTTTCGATCATAGATCGCACAATTGGTTGGATATTTGACATTTCTACAAAATAAATTATATAGATTTTAATGCCAATTTTATGTTTTAATACATACATACATATATATATCGAATATGATGTAAATACTGCAAATAAAATCTTGCCCGTACATGCAGTAATCCAAGATCCCATCAATTGTAATATAGACTAGCTAAGGGCTATCGAATACATTACAACATCAAGGTAAGAAAAACATTTTCTAATCACAACCTTTTTGAATTTTAGCAACATTTAGCATCTTCAAACTCTTGTAACTCTTGTCGTTTTAATTATGAGGGAATACGACCTATCCTCGTAAGAAAAACTTTTTCCCAAAACCGAGCGAGGGCTCTAGGTAATGTTAAGAAAACTTATTTTCATTTGATACGAGATACGTTTATCTATTGTATTCACAACTAAACATACTTGGGGTTCACTAGGGTGAAACACACCTCATATATTTAATTGTGGCACAACAACAAACAACCTTTATATCTCCCACTATTCCCAAAGATAGAGGGAGCTATCTCCCGCTAAGGGCGAGCAGAGTATTCCTCGATCAATGGCTGCTAGTGGATGAAATAAGAAGGAAAAATTAATCTTAATTTTTGTTGGACAATTTCATTTATCAACATGTGATTTTGAATTTTAGTTTATCATGCATATTAAAATTTATACACATCCTAACATTCACCATTCATCACATGCATAGCAGAAATTATAAAAACAGAAATTAAACATTCACACAATCCATATCGCGTGAGTTTATATGTTCCCTTTGATCCTTGATCTTCGATCCCTGATCCTCGATCCTCGATCAATGCTCTATTCGGCGACTTCCTTTTGCACCGGAGATGTAGATTTTACAGAAAAATAAACATGCTCCTCACATTCGATAAAAACAAACTAGTGCAAGTCCTATGTAAAAACCTCTCACATGCAAATGCAATTCTAAAGATAGAAAATAGAGAATATGACTTTTACATACATAAGCCTCTGTATAATAATAATTACATACATTTGTAGTGTCTGATTTGGAACATATAAACTCACAATCCTGCAAAGCAACTCAAGCATCCATGCACGCAATTGCTATAAACTACAGAATCTAATTTATTAATCATCCAGAATTCTCAACAATTCTTTGAAAAATATTTTGAAATCCATTAAAACATTTTTCATTCATCCATAGTTCAAAAATATTTTTGAACCGCTGTCCATCCAATTTCCAAGGGAAAGATGAACTGCAGTTTTTCGGTTTTGTTGATTCTCTTACAAAATAATTGTTTTTAAATAAAACGAAATTATTGTAAGTTGGACTAATGTCTTAATCTTAATTCCAAAAATCACATGGCATGTTTTAAAACTCTTAAAACATTCAGACGAATTATTATGGAGAATTATATCAACAAAACATCCATACACCGAAAAACCGGTAAAACCGAATTGTTTAAATCCTAGATGGCAAACTAAATTCGTTTACAGCCATAAATCATAAAAAAATTGAACCCTAAGCTCTGATACCACTGTTGGATTTCATGTTTAATTATACATATATATTTTTCGAATTTTCATGTATAATAAGGATCTATTACAATTTTCTTCGATTTATTTATGCATGCATCGGTTTGTTTTAACAACTAGTTTCAAAAACTTATTAAAACAAACACAAAGAGACTCCGAAATTCATACCTAGAAGTTCTCAAAAACTTCTTGACGTTTCAGAGACATTGAGGAAGCCAATCTTCGCTTCTCGTTGCGCCGGATGCCTCCGAGTGTTCACCGAAACCCTAAACAAGGTTGGAGAGAAAGGAGCTAGCCAATCGATCTCCAAACAAGCTTAGAATCTAGCTACAAATCCCTTCCTTAGCCTCTGAGATTTCTCCTTCCAAAGACTTAGAAAACTAAGAGAATTTTCGTGGGTTTTTGTGGTGAATTAAGAGAGAAAATAATTATTGAATTGTGTAACCCAATTAGGGAGAATAAGGACCTATTTATAGGTTCCAATCTTACTCTTAATCGTGGCTATTCTTTAGCCACGTTTTCTTTACATTTTCTCTCATAAATTAATTCCTTAATGTATTACATGCACCCACAAAACGTTTGACCAAGTTTGGAGCTAATCCAACCATCAATCAAATTAATCTCTTAATAATCAAAGGCAGAAAATCAATCGCTGTTCGGTTGACCGAGACCCATTCGGTTAACAGAATATGTCACGATTGGTTGACCGAGTACTAGACGGATGACCGATTCTTAAAGGGAAAAATTCTCCTTAACCGATCGGACGAATTCTCGTCTGAGACCGAGTGCCATTCGGTTAACCGAAAATATCGGAACTTAACATTGTTCGGTCGACCGTTTCTGATTCGGTACACCGTACCAAAGATCCAGGCACTTTGGTCAAGTTCGGTCAATCAATTACGATTATCCGTTCCACGTTCGGTTGACCGATCCATAGATCCTTCGGTCGACCGAACCTCAACGGATTACCGAACTTTTACCCGATTTTGCCTTTTTCAAATTTTGGATTTATTTCCAACAAAATTTGAACTTGGGGGGGTTTTAGAAAATTCACAACTTATGCAATATATTATCCTATGCAACAATAAATTATTGCACCCCATAATATATGCATCTCATATGAATTTATCATGATTCTAATTATGTTATATATAACATAATTGATTTTACTTGTTCACCACATGTGTCATATTTTCTATAAGAAACCTGACACATCATATGAACCAAAAATCAAGCTTCTTGTTTCACGGTTTTTGCGGTGTGACCTATGGGAGGATCTAAACTAAGTTGGCAGTGATATTAAGAGCTTAATATCACAAGCTATAAGCGGTATCTAGCTACACATTATAGCTCCCAATTAGTTAGATGTCTTAATTCCACTCGAACCAAAACACGATCCATTTAGTGATGGAGTGCACCACTTGTGTCCGTCCTTTGCCGCATGATATTAAGAATACACACAAAGTAGTATTGTGTCATCTTTGTATTAGTATTCATTTCTTGATCTCTTTAAGCTAGTTATAAATATGTGACTTAACTCAAATCACATTGTGCACATTATAACTTTGCTTTATCAAGGGGCCCACTAATATCATCACTCAATTAAGAGGGGCAATGATAATCTTTTGACTAACTATCTTCTCCAACGAAAGTTATACTTGACCAACCAATGCCTTTACACTACACTGATCGATAGTTCAAGACACTTATCTAATTAAGTATTCCTTAAGTGATTAGATATAAGTCTCATATCAAAGGACCAAAGACACAGTAAAATATTAATGACACAGAAACACATTTCTATAATATTTTACTTATTAGGTCTATTCAGTATACAAAAGTAATATTTTCCTCTTTTGCATACCCGTGTTGTCACTCACTTGTAGAGCTACAATGATCTATGACCAACACGACAATCTTAACTCGGTAATTAATGTTCCATGTTAATTACCATGATTGCGAATATCTTTTGTTTTATGTAAACCAATATCTTTTAGAGCTCTACGGTTAAGGACCAAGAGTCTCTTCCTTAACACTTCTAAAGGACGAATAACATAAACAAGGAACAAAATGATTTCTCATTAAATTCATAATAATTGACATTTAAAAGTAAAACTTTTAAAACACATTCCTTTCAATCATGTGGGCCCTTCTCTCTTTCTCTTCGTAGAATATAAAAATAAGGCGCACTCACCCTGATCGGCTGATCCTGCCAAACTTTACACCCTGTCGTTACTTTCCATTTTCCATCCTTGCCAGCCAAGTTTTCTTCTTAAAAATTCTTGCCAACCAAAACTTGTTTAAAATTAATTCACCACTAAGCTCCAAAACACACACATCGCTGGTGTCAACTTGCATTAACGGTCCATCAAATCAACCCCATAAACACCTCCAACAACAAAAATGCCACTAACCAAAGTGGCCTATGCCAAGATATCATCAGAGCTAAGTACCAATCTGGGTCAAATAATTTGTCGTCGTTTCAGGATAGACGAACTCACCCCTCTCACCTTTTTCCAAAGGATTAGTAAAATGGATACCCACAACTTGCAAACTTTGTGATGTAACACCAAAAGATGGAAAGAGTACTTTCTTCTTGTGCGACGGATGGTATGTACCGCTTCCTGATCAATGGAGGAATCAAATACCCAATTTATAAACAAATTTGGGGAACTTGGTTCCCCACCAATGTCAACATTTTCACTTGGATTTTTCAAGTATTATTTGCATTACTCGGTCACATTTATCCAGCCTTTGTAGTGGCAATTCAGTAATTATTTCCCACATTAGTGGTCTTTCCGTCATTTTGCAGCATCTACAGATCATAGCAACGGCTACCTGCTCCTCCAATACACTCTTCCACCGACCATTTCTGGCTTTTCCACTTCTATCCCACTCTAATCCTCCCGCGCCACCACACTTTTCCACTCTAGTCGTGTACATATTTGGGTTGTTTGAATTTTTACTCCTATAATATAACTTTGGTTCTCAGAAGACCCTCAACAAAAGTCAATATTCGTATAAGTCACTAAAATTTTACCTATCACCTATATAATATAAATTATATTACAAGTTTAGTTCTCCAGTTTCTTGCAAATGATTTGTTAGGGATGTGATTAGTTTGTAGAAAATTGTGTTTAAGTGACAAGTGTGGTTCCAAAAACTAAAACATACTCTTAACTTCCTAATGATTGATAGATGTGTAGATATACAAAGTGAAGAGAACTTATCTAATTGGTGTCATAATGAGTATATAATTCACGGTCCTTTGGTAGTAAATTAAGTAGAAGTAGGAGAAGTCATCCCAGTTGTAATTTTTTAAGCCATGATCTTCAATTTCTGAGTTTTCCTCGTAAACCAATTTCCCAGAAGTCAATTTCTCCACTTTCTTAAAGTATTTTTACAATGCAATCACCTCTTAAGTGGGATTATAAAAAAAATGAATCTTTGTAACTACAAATACCATATTAATACAAAGATTAATATGTTGTTTTTCTTACCTATATCGCAAGGTCAAATTCCTTTCTTGACCATTTTAGAACCTAATTGATTTATGTACTATTTTCGGAATCAAATGATATGTTTGAGTACTTCTGCCAAAAATAATTATCTAAACCAGTAAACATATCACTTACTTAGGAGAGAAAGTGCAATTTATCCATTAATCTAATACAAATCACAAAGCATCACTAAAGTACCACTATGTATATATATTTCTCCCATGAAGCCATATTCCCAAAGAAGAAGACTAGTGGGGAGTGGTGATTGGAGAAAGCAATGGCAAGAAAGAAGAGGCAAGTGGAGCTCACAAGAGCACTGAATCTAGTAGTCTTCAGAGTTGGAAACGTGATGAAATCCATCACCATCCAAACCAAACTCATTCGAACAAACAAGATGAAGCGCTTCCTCAGAAAGCCATCCAACAGCAGCTTCAAGCTTATGAGGCACTACAACAACTCCCACCAGTTTGACTTCTCTCCCTCCACCACTCCTCTCTTTGCATGGAGCAAAAGAAGCCCATTCAAGAGGAAGCTTCTCTCGTGCTTTCTTTGCGACCGAGTTGGAGGTAGTAAAGAGAGTAGTGAAGTCGGGTCGGAAGAGGAGGAGATGATGATGGCGTCCAGTGCTGGTGAGGAAGAAGAAGAAGAAGAAGAGAATGTGGATGTGAGAGCTGAGAAATTCATAGAAAGGTTCTATGAGGAGATTAGACTGCAGAGGCAGGACTATGTGGTTCGGTCAGGTGCACTGATCCACTCATATTAGGAAATTGTCATGTCGGACCAATTCTTAGATGTTTGTGTCTTGTTGAATCAACTCTGTGATGTCGTTGCATTTCGGAGGCATATCAAACTTATGATAGACGTTTTAAGTTCAAGATGTTATTGTCATTGATGTACAATCTAGAGTATGTGGAGACTGATGTTAAAACAAGTTTTTTATTTACCCATATAGTCATTATAATCATGTTTACTTAGTTGTAGTGATTCTATCAATGTTTTGTCATGTAAGGTCTAATGAAGAGATCTTTAAAACTGAATTCTACTTATGTTACCAAATGATTGTTGGAAAAATGTTGCTTAAGTTTATTGTAACATCTCAGAAAATATCACTCATCTCCAATAAAGTATGAAATTTTGGGATTATATTTTCAAATATATTACTTAGAGATAATCAAGAAATTGTATATAACTTAGGAGATATTTAAACTAATTAAAAGTAACAATAAGTCTACATTTGCAATTTCAAGCAAGTCATTGAAATGAATGACTTGTAAAAAATAGAAATAGAGACATTATTACAAAACATTAAAAATTAAGCATGTTGTAATGTCTTATATGTCATGTGTCACAAGGTAGGCATTAGATATTTTGAAAAAGAATACTAGCTATTGTGTTTTTATGGTTTTTGTATATTTTTTCGCAACAGTACTTTTTCCTCTGCCCGTGAAATGAATTCCGACCGTGGTTGAAGTTATTCCGCAGGACCGGCGTTAAACAATATTTCCCATGTCATTTGTGTTCTGAAACAACATTTGTGCTTTGCTATGCCATTTTTGGTTGTTCAACCCAACCGACCTTTTTTTGTTCCACCGTCGTCAACCCAACCTCTGGAACCTAAGAGTCACGTTACCTTTGGTTTGAAGTTCCAAGTGTTTTTTGTATTTATTGTTTTCTAAATTTCTTTCTTTGTATCATTTATTTGTAAAATGTGGTTATAACTAGGGTCAGTTTCACAGATAGTGTATTTTTCCACAACCAATTTGGAAGCAAATTGCGGATATATTATTTTTATTGTTGTTACGGATAGTGTTTTTTTGCGGAGGTAGGGTCAGTTTTTTATAAAAAAATTGGGAGCAAATATTTTTTTGTTTTTAAAAGTTGTGTTGAGGTATTTTAAAGGTGTTAACTTTAAATGTTTTAATGTTAATAATGCACAATATGAAATTTCTAACCTTACATAATGACTTTTTCATATTTTTTTGCACTGTTAGTAGCAGGTATTACTTGTATTCGTTTTGGCATTACTTTTACTTATATTACTTGTGCACTGTCATTAGAATGTTAACATTTTTGGATGTTGCATAATGGTAGGTTTTGCAAATCTAATTTTTTTTGGGGGTTTACATAGATTAGTCGGGTCAGTAGAGGTTAAGAAAAATAAAGAGCACATTGTAAATCGAATAATAAAAAATAAAAAAACGTAGAATAGTTCTTAAAAAGTGTAACAATAAACAACTAATTTTCATTATCTTTTATGATTGGCCTACCAATTCAACGATAAAACAGATGTTTAAACCATTCCAAGTGTCAATCTTATCTCTATCAGAATTTAATAGAACTAAAAAACTACAACCCTAGGCAAAACATATGAAACTCAGGAAGAATAGTTATGACTTTTTTATTCGTACTGTGACGTACCTATATGGACGGCAAAGACATAACAAACTTATAATTTAAAACATATCATAGCAAATAGACTCTGAAGGTAAATTGGACACATGAGTGGTCAGCTCGTAAAGATGACTTGGTCATGAATTCAACCTTTTGCGATAAGAACATAAAGGTAAATAAATATTTAATACTGACAATCATTGAAATGTTGTTCTCTACATTTCCAGTGGCCATGTTAACTTCCATGGAGTGCATGATGAAACAAACTTGATAGCTCCTATGGGAGTTCAATAAAGCTCGTACCAAAAATTCATTACAATAGAAAGACTTAACAAATATTTGGTTACAAAGTTATCCACAACTTTTCACTTTCATATATTTCAAATGACATTCTACAATGGCATGACAAATAGAGATCCCACGTGAAGTTTACCACTGAACGATCTGTCGAGGCGGTATTTGTGAGTCGAGAAGTTTTACCACCGGAATTTTTGGGATCTTGAAATTGTTGGATCTAAATTTTTTTGAATCTTCAACACTTTAAAAAAAACTCATTGTAATCTGACATGTTACCACCGAAAAACTTGCAACGAAACCTCAAATAATTTGAGATAACACACCGTATAATTTTAAGATTTTTTTTAGACGGGCGTCCTAGCCAGACGCCCTCCATGGGGAGGCGTCTGGGTAAAACGCCCGCCCATTGGGGTGACGTCTGACTAAGACGCCCTCACCATGGGGGAGGCATCTGGCTAAGACGCCTCCCCCATGGGGGGGTGTTTTACCGAGATGCCCGACCTGATTTTTTTTGCTGAGCTTACTTCACCGAATCCAGGCGCTTTGCTAGACATTTTCGTGGTGTTTGTACTGCGAAAATGAGGAAAACGTAGGCAGAAACCTTATTTTAAGAGACGATGCGAAATGTGTATTAAATGAATTGTGAAGGACAAAATGGTAATTGTTGGGACGATTTAAGTATTTTTCCGGTGATGAATAGTAGTTCCTTTAATTTAAGGTACGAGAAATGACGTGAATAATTGATTGTCAATTTTACAGTCTATTTCCGGCGCATAACTTTACCCAGCACGTAACTTCACCTTATTTCCCACGGAGTCCTTATAGACGGCCGCGCGCGTCCAGGACGCGATTTACGTGGCATCTAGTCAGCTGCCCAATCAGCGAAAATTAAAGCGCGCGTTTTTTCGAAAAATGGAAAAACAGTTGCGGCTTTCGTGCGACGGTTCCCTCTCTGACGTATCGATAAGACCGGGAAGGGACATCAGACGCGCATGTTCACATCCCGACTTGCGAAAGAAAACCAAAAACGTTTCTGATCTTTCTCACATTTCCTTTCTCAACTTTTCTCCGATTCATCACCCCAGTTCTTCACCGTAACCCTAGATATCCGTCGACCAAATGGATTCTACACTTCAAGCGTCTATTTCGGGGGTTGTGGTGCACCAGGTTTGTCGTTTTTACCGTAACATTGAATTGCGATACTCTAAAAAGAATGTTTTCATACGGTTGATGTCTTCCTAGGCTTCTACGCATTACTTCCAACCCTACAAATGTTCGTGGACCCCAATAGAGAAGGTCTTTGGGAAGTTGAGGGACGCAGAGAAAGACGCCTTCCGGGCTACCCCCTTCGGTCACTTCATCAACCTCTCCAACGTTCCTGTCGATAATGACATTATCGACTGGTTCGTGGAACACTATGACCCCGAGGAGGTGGGGTTGAGGATCGGCTCTGGGGTAGTACACTTCACCGTCGAAGACGTTGCCCTAATTTTGGGGCTCAGATTACATGGGAAGGCTGTCAGAATGCATCCGAAGGAAGTCGCAACCCGACAGGGGGAGATTCTGAACAACACCCAACTATCTGCCCAGATGATGGCTACAAGATATTTGGTTGATGAGGAGGAGGAGTACGTCCGGCTACTCATTTGTAACATCTTCAGCCATTTTTTGTTCTGCGATGGCACCCATCGAACCAAAATTTGGTTCCTCGACCACTTGGCCGACTTCACTAGGCTACACAAGTACGCGTGGGCCGAGGTTGTTCACCAGGCACTTGTGACGGGCCTGAGGAAGGCAAACCGGGATCTACGCAATAGGAGATCTACCGGTTCTTCTATTTTAAGAAGGGGATACGTCGAGGGGTGTGTTGCTGTACTACAGGTAATCCAGTTGTTCCTTTTTAAGTTTCGCTTGTTCATTTTTAAGTTTCGTTTGTTCCTTTTTAAGCTGAAGTTGTTCCTTTTTAATTTCAAGTTGTACCTTTTTAAGTTTAAGTTGTTCATTTTTAAGTTTCGCTTGTTCCTTTTTATGTTTCGTTTGTTTCTTTTTATTTTCAAGAATTTCCTTTCTGTTACAGTTGATCCTTTTTAAGATTCGTTTGTCTTTTTTAAGTTTCGTTTGTTCCTTTTTAAGTTCAAGTTGTTCCTTTTTAAGTTTCGTTTGTTCCTTTTTAAGTTTCGCTTGTTCCTTTTAAGTTTCGTTTGTTCTTTTTTATGTTGAAGTTGTTCCTTTTTAAGTTCAAGTTGTTCATTTTTAAGTTCAAATTGTTCCTTTTTAAGTTTCGCTAGTTCCTTTTTATGTTTCGTTTGTTCCTTATTAAGTTCAAGTTGTTCCTTTATCAGTTTCGTTTGTTCCTTTTTAAGTTTCGCTTGTTCCTTTTTAAGTTGAAGTTGTTCATTTTTAAGTTCAAGTTGTTCCTTTTTAAGTTTCGTTTGTTCCTTTTTATGTTGAAGTTGTTCCTTTTTAAATTCAAGTTGTTCCTTTTTAAGTTTCGCTTGTTTCTTTTTAAGTTTCGCTTGTTCCTTTTTATGTTTCGTTTGTTTCTTTCTATGTTCAAGAATTTCTTTTCTATTACAGTTGATCCTTAAGATTCGTTCGTCCTTTTTAAGTTTTGTTTGTTCCTTTTTAAGTTCAAGTTGTTCCTTTTTAAGTTTCGCTTGTTCCTTTTTAATTTTTGTTTGTTCCTTTTTATGTTAAAGAATTTCCTTTCTGTTACAGTTGATCCTTTTTAAGTTTCGTTTGTTCGTTTTTATGCTGAAGTTGTTCCTTTTTAAGTTCAAGTTGTTCCTTTTTAAGTTTCGTTTGTTCATTTTTAAGTCTCGTTTGTTCCTTTTTAAGTTCAAGTTGTTCCTTTTTAAGTTCAAGTTGTTCCTTTTTAAGTTTCGCTTGTTCCTCCTTTTTAAGTCTCACTTGTTCCTTTTTAAGTTCAAGTTGTTCCTTTTTAAGTTTCGCTTGTTCCTTTTTAAGTTCAAGTTGTTCCTTTTTAAGTTCAAGTTGTTCCTTTTTAAGTTTCGCTTTTCCTTTTTAAGTCTCGCTTGTTCCTTTTTAAGTTCAAGTTGTTCCTTTTTAAGTTCAAGTTGTTCCTTTTTAAGTTTTGTTTGTTCCTTTTTAAGTTCAAGTTGTTCCTTTTTAAGTTTCGCTAGTTCCTTTTTAAGTTTCGCTTGTTCCTTTTTAAGTCTCGCTTGTTCCTTTTTAAGTTCAAGTTGTTCCTTTTTAAGTTTCGCTAGTTCATTTTTAAGTTTCGCTTGTTCCTTTTTAAGTTTCGCTTGTTCATTTTTAAGTTCAAGTTGTTCATTTTTAAGTTCAAGTTGTTCCTTTTTAAGTTCAAGTTGTTCCTTTTTAAGTTCAAGTTGTTCCTTTTTAAGTTTCGCTTGTTCCTTTTTAAGTCTCGCTTGTTCCTTTTTAAGTTCAAGTTGTTCCTTTTTAAGTTCAAGTTGTTCCTTTTTAAGTTTGCTTGTTCCTTTTTACGTTCAAGTTGTTCCTTTTTAAGTTTCGCTTGTTCCTTTTTAAGTTTCGCTTGTTCTTTATTAGGTATGGTTGTGCGAGAAGTTCAACCTGGCCGAGCTTAAAATGGGAGGCCATCCTAGGTGGAATCGTTGGTCGAGCATGTTTGGAAAACGGCTTATCCTGAAGAAATGGGAGGAAATGGGCATCACCCTTTCAAAAATTTACGAGGGAGACTTCATTCAGACTCAGTCGGCGACCCTGACTCAGAAAGAGAGGGAAATCATTGGTCAGGCTGAAAAAACTCAGCGAACCAATAGTGATTGCTAGTCAACAAGCAACGAACCTAGGCTGCAATTGAGGGACTGCAGCATCCCTCGGGACCCACTACGAGAAGAATTGGAGTTTGCAATGTTGAAGACAAAATGGCTTCAAGCAGAAGTTGCACTGAATGAGGCAAATGAAGAGGTTAAGAGGCTGAATGAGGAACTTAGGAAGTCCAGGGAGGAAAATGAGACCCTAAGGGAAGAGATTGCATCTCTTCGAGGATATTGTATAGAAGGTGGACAGGAAGGAAGAGAGGATGAAAGGAGGGATGAAGAGCAGGAAAGAGAGGAGGAGAATAGGAGGGAAATAGAGAATGAGATTGAGAGGGAAAGAGAAAGAGAAAAAGAAGAGAGCAGGAGAGAGGAGAAAAGGAGAGAGGAGAGGGAAAGAGAAGAGAAGAGGAAAGAGGAGGAGAAAAGGATAGAGGAGAGGGAAAGAGAAGAGAAGAGGAAAGAGGAGGAGGAGAAAAAGAGAGAGGATAGGGAAAGAGAAGAGAAGAGGAAAGAGGAGGAGGAGAAAAGGAGAGAGGAGAGGGAAAGAGAAGAGAATAGGAAAGAGGAGGAGGAGAAAAGGAGAGAGGAGAGGGAAAGAGAAGAGAATAGGAAAGAGGAGGAGGAGAAAAGGAGAGAGGAGAGGGAAAGAAAAGAGAAGAGGAAACAGGAGGAGGAGAAAAGGAAAGAGGAGAGGGAGAGGGAAAGAGAAGAGAAGAGGAAAGAGGAGGAGGAGAAAAGGAGAGAGGAGAGGGAAAGAGAAGAGAAGAGGAAAGAGGAGGAGAAAAGGAGAGAGGAGAGGGAAAGAGAAGAGAAGAGGAAAGAGGAGGAGAAAAGGAGAGAGGAGAGGGAAAGAGAAGAGAAGTGGAAAGAGGAGGAGAAAAGGAGAGAGGAGAGGGAAAGAGAAGAGAAGAGGAAAGAGGAGGAGAAAAAGAGGGAGAGAGAGCAGAAGAGAATAGAAGAGGAAAAGAGGAGGGAGGAAGAGAAAAGAGAGAGGAAAGAAGATGAGAAGAGAGACAGGGAGAGAAGAGAGAAGAGGAAAGCCGATGATAAAAGGAGGGAGGCCGAAGCTTCAAAGAAGAGGTTGAGGGAAGAGGTAGAAAGAAAGAGGGTAGAGGAGGAAAATGAGAAAGAGAAGGAGAGGGAGAAAGATGAGAAACGAACACAGGAGAGAAGAGAGGGGGATAAGCAGAAGGAGAAAAAAGAGGATGAGGGAAAGGAAAAACCCCTCAGGGCAGACTGGGGGGCCAAAGGATCACGCTCAACGGCCAAAAAACAAGAAGATGAGGCGAAAGAAAGGAAGAAAAAAGAAGAGGAGCGGAATAGTGGAGAAAGAAGGCTCCAGAGGAGCATGAACAAAAAAAGAAAGCGGGACGGGAATGACGATTTCAAGTTGGCTCATCACGGGAGAGAGAATAGGCCAGACGTTGACATGGATGCATTGGCCACATTGAGCCCCGATGAGCTGAACATTGTACTGAATGTGACCGTACCTACACATAACCAACGGGAGGTGATCTGGAGAGGTGATTCATGTTTCTTCACACGTTCCGACCTGAAGGAGCTAATGACGAAGGGGATGGAATTGGTAGAATGGATTGTAGTTTGGGTTAAACCTAGTTGTGATGATGGGTAATTTGATTTATAGGACGTGTAACGTGTAGTAAATAGAATGGATCAAATGATAATTTTTAGGGGTAACCCTAATTTATAGACGGGGTAAATTGAATTCAGTAGCATGGTAAATTGTATTAAATAGAAGTAAATAATTTTTTTATTACCCGTACATCGAACCCAAGCTCCCTCTTGTTCTCGACCCAATACTTAACCCAATATTGGAATGACTCCTCTCCAAAGAAAGCACATAACAGGGATCCACTAAGAAAACTTTGTGTTCAATTGGTCGAATTCAATGACAGAGGGTCTAGTTGGGGTAAAGCTAATTGATAGACGGGATAAGTTATATGTCTTAGCAGGGTAAATCTTGTTGGACCTAGCAGGGTAACCCCCAATTGATAGACGGGGTAAAATGAATTCAATAGTCGGGTAACCCTAAATGAACGGCGTGGTAAGTTGAATTTAATATCATGGTAAGTTGAAATTAATAGTCGGGTTAACTAAAAAATAGGTAACATCATCAACCAATTACTAGGAAGATAACACGCGAATGATTCAAAATCACAATCACTAGACATCAGTAAATGGGATTAAACAGAATGAATTAAATTATGGTTCGTGGGGGTAAGTTTGTCGGTGTACATAAAATTAGAAAACTTTGTGTCCAATTGGTTGAATTCAATAGCAAGGGGTTTGGTTGGGGTAAACGTAATTGATAGACGGGGTAACTTATATTCAATAGCAGGGTAAATCTTGTTGGATCAAGCAGGGTAACCCCTAAGTGATAGGTGTGGTAAGTTGAATTCAATAGCCAGGTAACCCTAAGTGAACGACGTGGTAAGTTGAATGTAATAGTAGGGTAAGTTAAATTTAATAGTCGAGTTACCTAAAAAATAGTAACATCACCAATAAATTACTAGGAAGATAACACACGAATGATTCAAAATCGAAGTATCTAAACATCAGTAAATAACACAATCCTAGTTTATATCCCATTTAATCAGAACTGGCATGAGATTGTAGTTGTGTTACTCTCATGTTCATAGATAACCGACAATATCTCTTTCAATACGTTTAGGTACAGTGTTCTTTTCTTTTCAACAATAGACTTTAAAGCCTTACATTACTTGGGTGACATTTTCTCTTCACCAAATTAGGGTCCAATACCTTTAGTTGTGTCCTTGTGGTTAAGTTATACGGTGATTCATTTAGATGAAAAACATTTCCAGCTGGTGTTCGCGGGCTGTCTTGAAGTATTATGTCAGGGGAGGAAGAGTGCACCCTTTCAGTTTTGTTTTTCTAGATGTTATGGTTTCGTTGTATTCGTCCGACTTAGATTCATGTAATCTCAACTTAAAAGACCTTAGGTCTTCCATCACTTGACATTATTGTTCGTGAGATTGGAACGACTCCTCTCCAAAGAAACCACAGAACTATATTGTTTCATGTTGCCTACCAAATGCATCCATCACCAAGGGGATATCTTTTTTGGGCAGTTCACCTAGATTTTTGTTCACATCTTTTCTCCAATGCTGAATTACATATTTCGAAAGGACTTCCTTGTTGATTTGTTTTTGTTTCAAGACCGTAAGATCCCAACATGTTCAAACATTTTACAATTGTAGTTAATTTCACCGCAGAAGTCATCCATCAACACGGTGTGCAACTGGATGATTTTGAAGAAGAGAAAATTATGATTAAATATAATGGATCAAATGATGGGTTGCAAGCATGTTGGGTAAATATATATACGAGTCGTGGTAACTCTGATGGTAGGTTGGGGTAATTAAAATTAAATTACATTGAATAAAATGCATTTTTGTTGTGTAATCGTAATTGATGCAAGGGGTAAATTTAACCGATAGAGAGGATAAGTTTGCAGATAAATGTGAAGAAGTAAGAAAGAGTAAGTTAGACAGTATGTTTTATTGTGGAATAAAACAAATTCATAGATTGTGTATGTTTGAGGTGCTTAACTTAAATTAATAATGTTGTCAAATAGTGGCATACCTTATTGAGCGTTCCTACGCTTTCTTGTAGTTGTTTCTTAGTAATTACGTTCGACCATGATGGATCCTGAGAAAAATCTGAATTAGCATTTAATCTAGAAGACCTAGCTACTGAGGTACATGTTCCCGTATTGCATTCCAACAAATGCAATATTACCTACAAGATTTGATGACATACCTTCTGGTTGGCTTGATATGTGAGAGATCTACTAATTACTTACTAGAATGTTAAGTATTCATCTTGTAGCTTGATGGGCCCTGAGGGAATTTAAAAGACACTTAAGGTAAGTTGATAAAAAATTTAGGGTACAACCAACTGTGCTAATGAGTAACTTCGTCAGTGGATACCCTAGGGTAAAACCAAATGTACAAGTGAGTAACTTTGTTAGTATTTCATTAAAATTTGCAAAGTAAGCATGATTAATAGATTAATATTAAAGTATGTTTACTCAGACGCATATAGGACGAGGTAAAAAGGAATGTTTTGAAAGATAAGTTTGTGTTGTTAGAATAACTGTATAAAGTTAAAGAAATACACCTTTTGAATAGGTAGTTGGTCAACTTTTAAACTGGTATCATGAGTAGGATTTTGAGCAAGTTGAGTGAAGCCTTCTTCTAGGTCAGACTAGTCCATAGTAGAGTCGGAGTCAAGTTCGATTGGAACTGTAAAAACAATTATTAAATTCCAAACATAAATGAGATCTGATGACCAAAATGAATGTAGTAGGTACAGTAGAATGCATGTTTGTCTAACTCATTTATTGAACAAATTAATTGACATTCTATTTCTTCAAATATGGGCATGTTGAATGCAAATAGGTTACCTAAAAGGGCGATTGGTTACATTTTTCAGCACTGAAATATGCATGAAAGATTGTCAAACTAAAAACAAGGAAGAAGAGGGTGATTAGTTTACATTTACCGGAGGCCATTGCAGGCCAGGAGAAGATACGACGTAAGAGGGGTGGTGTGGATGTAATATTCCGAGTAGGGTTATGGAAGTTTCAATTTATCAAAATGAAGGTAGTTCTGAAACGTTCTTGCATAAAACGTTTTGATTGGTTCAGAGTATTAGATTGATTGCTCAACAGATTTGTGAATGGTTATGTGTAGGAGAAAGCATTATTCATTGGTTTTTTAGAGTTTCTGATAGAGAGAAGAAGGAGAAGATTGTGTCATTGGTTATTTTTGCTTCAAAAAAAGCATAATGGATGTTATTGGTTAGTTGGGATGCAGTTATTCAACATGGATTTGAATTTGTTCCAAGTAGAAAAGGCTTTTCCCAAGTTACCCCATATCGAAAATAAATTTACCCCAACGTTCGGAACAGAAGAAACAAGTGATAATTTCATACAAAGTTCTGATTGCTTCTTCGTAGGAGATTGATTGCCCAACAAATTTCGGAGTAGTTGTCAATATGACAAAAGTATTATTCATTGGTAATGGAGTGTTTTTGAAAGAGAGAGAAGGAGAAGAATGGATGTCATAGGTTAGTTTTTCTACTAGGTGGGAATGGTTGAGCTGCAAAATTGATGTTATTGGTTGCTTGTGCTGCAAAAATGCACAATGGAGTCGATTGGTCATTAAATGTTTGGTGCATTTTTTGTACTAGGAGAAGAATGAATGTCATATGTTAGTTTTTTATTGTGGGTAGTTGTCTTTGGTAATAGGTTTACTGAGTAAGGCATGAGAAGCAAACACTAAGGGGAAAAACATACCTAGATATTCTAGAAAGGTATAAATCATATTCTTACCTTAAGTTGGGAGAAGGAACTTATTATACTCATATTTTCCACTAGTGCATGTTTGGTAAGCATGCGTGAGATGTGGGTAGGAAATAAGGTAAAACACTATTTTTCCAAAAAGTTAATGCCCTAAGTTGTTAAGTAATACAAAATCTAGTTTGTTTTCATTTCTATTAGTATTTTCTATTTAACAATTAGTTGTATTTTTTATTCAACATGTGTGTGCACAAATGTTGAATAAATAAAAAAATACAACTAATGATATCTCTGATATCGTTTTCTCTTTTATGAAAACGACATGTATAATAAAAATGACATATGTAATGTCATTTTCTCTGTAATAAAAATGGTAATAAAGTTGTCATTTTCTTACCTCATATTTTGTCAAATCAGATTTTCAACCTTTTATTCTGCCAATTTTATTTTTTTCCAATGATTATTTTAAAAAGTTCCATAATATATTGTTGTTAAAGTACGACGAAATATGAAAGACACGAAAAGTTGTGCGAGGAATCTAAGGGAGTTTGTCGGTAAGCCAATTTCTGAGGAGGAGAAAAAATGTGTATAAATGTAGTTTGGATAGCCATGAGAATATGGAGGTGAACAAAAGTGGGTACACAAGCAATGGAATCCCTAATGATATTTTCTACAGGAAGGGGAAAATATATAGGGGATTGGATCAACCATTTCACCCCTGAAATGTAAGAACACATTCAAAAGATCACAAAATAGAAGTTTTCGGGTTCTGGACTTGACTTCCAAATTTACTTAATAAGTACATGCAAATAAAAGATGTGGAGTAATCGCTTATGTAAATGTATTCTTATGGACATATATGTGTTGTGTAATTTATGTTTGTTTTGCATTATTTGGACTCAAATTTAACGTTTGAAGTTGGTAGCGTACTACGCATGCATGATTATGTCTACTTTGATTAGGCCAATATTTAGTAAGAACTACGAACTCTGTATTTTATGTATCAGGTTTCTTCAAGTCTCAAGAAGATATTTTATGTATTAGGTTTCCTGTTATCTTGTATATAATATGAAATATGATAATGGTTTTGCTTCTTGGTTCACTCCATCATGTTGATTCTCTATCTGGAAATATTGTGTTGAATGAATATAGGATTAGAACTGTAATATCCTAACCCTTGCTTAATGTGTTAATTGTGTTTAGGGGTGGATTAGAGGAGGATTGAGATGGACGGCTGAGATCGGTTGTGGGTTTTGTATTTAAGGTAAGGATTCTCTCTCTCTCACTCACTTGTTCTCTCACTCGTTTCTCTCCCTCTCTCTCAAGCTTTTCTCATCCAGCTCGGGGAAGTCGTGGAGGCGAGTGGACGATGCTCGGAGGAGCTCAGGCGTCGCCGGAGTTGTGGTGGACGAGTTCGAGAAGTTCGCCGGAGTTCGAGCTAAATCGTGGAAACACTCGTCGTTGGTTCTTCTAAGGCTTCTTCAAGCCTTAAGGTATGTCAAACTTGCTTTTACGCTCACCTATTATTAGTGTGGGGGTGGGAGCGGTCGACGGTAGGCTGTTTGGCTCGTCGGACCTGCACAACTGCATTTCTGCACCATAACGGTCGACCGGTGTTTTGGGTTCGGTCGACCGGTTATAGTGTATTTTGGGCAATATCCCTCGCACCGGTCGAACAATACCTTTGTGGTGGTCGACCGGTTGTGCATTTTGAGCGAGAGATGGAGGCTCTGGGTATTTTCGGTCGAACGGGAGCCCTTTGCCGGTCGACCGAAAGTATTGTTGTAGGTCGGTTGGGGCGTTGACCATCTAAACGGTCGATCTCCTGTTTGACTTGTTCGACCAACGACTTAAGTTAACGTAATGGACGGTGGACCGGTAGTGTTGTTGCGGTTGACCGTGTAGTGTGGATTGTTGGTGAGTTTTACTGGTGGATTTCGGTCGACTGATAGTTTTTGGTTGTTCGACCGTGTGATCGTGGTTTGCGAAAATGTTTTCTTACTGGTGTTTTTTGGTCGACCGGGCTCCCTTTGCCGTTCGACCGATTGGAGGGTTTTTCGGTTGGGCCAGTCCTCTAGGTGGGGATTCGGTCGACCGTTAAACTGCTTTTGTTCGACCGTTTCTCCATGTTTTCGGTGGATTCGTGGTTTTGTGTGTACGCTTGAAGGTAGCTCGTCTCTCCGGGCCCCTTGGGCAACGGCACAGACTGTCGCCCGATAGTGGTGTGCTTGTACGCTTGAAGGTGGGTCGTCTCTCCGCCCCCCTTGGGCAACGACACGGACTGTCGCCCGATAGTGGTATGAGTGTTTGATTGAAGGCGGCTCGTCTCTCCGGCCCCCTTGGGCAACGGCACGGACTGTCAGCCTGATATCTTGTGGTGGTGTTTATTTGTTGTTGATGTGTTGGTAGGGTTGGGGTGAGATGACCCTTGAGACCCTGTTGTGAGGCCGTGGCTCCGACGAATGATGAAAAACCGTGGCTTCAGTAACACTGAGGCAAGAGTGTGGGTGTTTGGCCGTGATTTGGACCGGCGGTGCCTTGTGTGCACGAGTGTTGGTGGGGTTTGGGTGAGACGACCCTTGAGACCGAGGTTGTGGTTTCAGGTATGGCTGGGAGAGAGGTCCCGGGAACTTAGCGGTTGTGTCTGTTGTGATGTTTATTGTTCATAGCATGTTTCATTATTGTTCATATATGTGTTAGGGTTTGGCATACGGGGTTTCCTTCTGGAAACTCAGGCATAGTATGTCTGCTTTTCAGGCCGTGAGCGGCGTTAGAGGGTGGTGCCTGCGGAGGAGAGATGTTGGAACCATATCCTACTTTCCCATCTTTTGAGGTTGTTGTGATTACATTTGTATATTTTATCTTATAGCTTTTGATGTAATCACCCTTTGTAGTAAATTCAGATCTGTATATTTGATATATATGTTGGTGCACCTGGTGTTTATCTTTGGTAATGTCCTCGGTGATGCATTCTGGTTTGTTGATTTTACTCTTTAAAAAGTTTTAAATTTTCCGCTGTTTCGAGGACGTTACAAGAACAAATTGGAATTCAGTCATTTGGGGAATCCCACACCTGCTGGTATAGGTTGGAATAAACTGTGTACTTCCATCAGTTTAAACCCTATTAGATTTATATTTAATATGTACGTGATATAATTCCATTATCATTAGTTGAAGCATTAAATTTCCTTTCCAAGACCGATGGCGGATCAAGGAGAGAAACTATGGGTGGGCATAATAAAAATACATTTTTCATAACAATAAGCATATCAATATTTGGAATATAGTATTATTCAAAAAACACTTTTTACATCTTACTTTCTTGTTACAATTTTTCTCAACGAGTTTTCACACTTTGAAATCTTTTAGCTATAATTTCATTATCAATCTTGTCAAAAATCTCCTTTTCAATATACGTAACCGGAGCATTATTGATCCAATCATCTCCCATATGATTACGTAATCTGTTTTTTACGATATTCATAGCTGAAAAAACTCTCTCGACACTTGCCGTTGCAACTGGTAACATCAAAGCTAATCTAATGATCAAGAAACCAATGGAAAAAGTGATATTTTTCCCCTTTGAACCATCTTTTCTGCAAGTTCTGTTAAGTTCTTTAAATTATCAAAGTTTGTATCAGATCTAACATCATGGACATAAGTCTCCAATTGATTGCCAAGAACAATAATATCAAATGCTGAAAATTCTGTAGGATAAAATTTAGCCAACTTAAGTAGCATTTGCTTGTCAAACGCAAAGAATGATTTTTTTCCGGACTTAAAAATGCCAAGCAACAAAGTAACTATGTGCTCCCTTCAGTGAAGTGATTGTTCAATTTTTGAAGTTGCATAAAAATTATTGTATTGAAGACTTTGGCACCGTAATAATGTAGATTTGAAATCTCTTGACGTCATCGTCAGGAACACCCTCGAGGTCGATACACTTCATTGATATTATGAACCACAATATCTTGCTTAATACAAAACATTGTAGTTTGCTCTGGTGGAGAATGTCATCCATCTTCTCTCAATTCCTGGAGTGTTTGTTTTGCCATTTTAACTAAGCTAATAGTGTTTTTAATGTCTTGATTTTTCCTTTGTAGTGCCAGTGAGAGGTCTTGTGTCAATCCTAAGATGTTGTCATTAGATGTAGACAAAATACAAACTCAAAATCTCGTAAAATTGTCATTAGATTAAGAGCTTCTCCTTTTTTCCCAGAATATGAAGTTTCTATTTCAAGTACATCTATAACAGAGGCGAACATGAGACTCAACTTCAGCAATGCATTATAACCCCAATGTGTTTCACCTGATCTTTTGAGAGTATTCTCTTGATGCAATCCTCCTCATGTAAATCGAACTTGAACTAACACAAAAAATGATAATAAAGTCTAAAGTAAATAAACCCCCCAAAAAAGTATCACCTCTAGTGCTAGTGGTGTGGTTGGTTGTCTGACGAAATGGCTGATCCTTGTTGATTGTTGTTCTACACATTTGATGGTTGAATGGTTGATCATTGTTCTACACGTTTGATGGCTCAATGACTGCTATTTTGGAAAGATGAAACTTGAAAGAGAAGATTAAGACATAATATTTATGTTGTTGGGAATACGAAACGGCAAATATGGATATTTTAGGAATATGAAAGGTAAGCAAGAAGTGAGCTTATAAGTATAGACAAATAAAAGTTGAACTTCAGTTTTGGGCTTTGTCTTATTATTGGGTTTGTTTTTGTGTTTATTTAATTTTTAAAAAAATGTAGTGCAAACTAAAAATATTACACACTTTTTCGTTTTAAAATATGAACTTAATAAATACCGAAAGTAATAATACATGAGTATGTTTCTTCAATTAGCACAGGACACCAAATATATTATTTAAATGAATAATAACACGTGACACCAAGTATACTATTTAAAAAGATAATAGAATTCACACGTTTGACACATGGCCCGGATCCACCATTGTCCAAAACAATGGAACATTAAAAATAAAATATACGTCGTGCTTCAAAAAAGAACTGCGTAATCAATGGTTTGGAAACCATAAAACCACATTTGTGTTACCAACTATTATCCTTCGGAAATAGTAAGTAAGTTTACCAAATAATTACAAATTCACAACTACGAACTTTCTACTTATTGTCGAAATATTATTTTTTTGCTATCTTTTACTTTCGGGTGCGATTATATTGGGAGAATAAGAGATGAATTAGGGGATTATTATTATCCTGCCAAATGTGGTTGGATTGAGGGAAAATTAGGGTGGGAGAGTTTATTACTCACATGCAGAGTAATCCATTCCTTCTCTCTACTCTCTCTCTACTCTATGGGGTAAAATTATTATATTTTATATTTTCTTTTTTCTTCTTCTAGCATTTCTATTTGCTAGAAATATATTATTGGTCGACTAAAATCAAAAATCAACCCAATTGATATTAATTTAGGTTGGTCGGTTGAGTTTTCCAAGCTTGAAACTATTTCTCCATTAAAACTCCCATAGCATACTATAAAAAAAATATCATCCTAAAAGTTATTATCCACTTAAAAGACCATACGAAAGTACACGACACCAAACTGCCAGTCCACTTTGGGATGCTCAATAGATGTACTGATTTAAGTTTTTTAAATTTGCAATTCAACTTGTTTTCCTTGAACATGGCCAACTTGTACAACAAGCTTTTTCCCTACCACCATCTTCATCTTCATGTATAACCAGCAGATTCTCATATCACAATTTCCATCATTTTGAACTCTAAACTCTCCACCACATCAACAAGAATTCATCATGGATGTCAGAAAAACTTCTGCCTTAGATGATCCAAAGTCAAAACAAATGACGCAAATAATTCATTGATACATTACAGTTACAACCAAAACATCAAATGTGCACATCGACAACACCTACAAGTTGGACCTATAAACAGACACCTACCACCTCTAGACAAAAACACAATAATCAGTACTACTGAAGATCTACAGCAAAGAAAAATAACAGCTTCATCATGTAAGGAGATCTAATACAGTTTCATCTACAAGTGCTTGAAGAACACTGCTCTCAATCTCCGTTTCAGCTTCAAATGCATCAACCTCAAAATCAGTCCACTTTCCAACTACATGGTTCATGTCCTTCTCAATTACATTGTCGAGGATCTTTCCCGTTAAAACTCCCATGCTGAGCATATCTGTGTAAATTTCTGTGGAGAGCTTGTCGCTGTTCGGAAACAAAGACAGCTTCTCCAACGATTTGTATCCAGATTTCCAGTAATAACTGTATCTCGAATCCAGGTATTCAATCACATAATCAAAAAGAAAACTTCTGAACTCCGGCCAGTTTTTCAGGTCTAGGAGACTCGAAATGCAGCTGGCATGTGTATTGAAAGTGTCAGTAAGTGTTTCCAAAGCATCAAGGATGACAGAACCAATAAAAGATCCGATGTTGACTTCGGATTTGTTAGATGAAATGCCTCCAAAAAGTAATTCCATATTTGAAATAATTTCTCCCACACATGTGGGTTTTTCCTCTGAATGCCCGGAATCAAGCAACCGCCTATTGTACATAAATGAGATAGCATCCAAAGATGCTAAGAATTGGTTGTTTTCTGCTCGTCTGGTAGTAGAAGTCGCAGAGTCTGAAAGATCTGCATCAGGTTCAAATGATTGTGACTTGATCCAGGAGCTTTTGGCAAATCCAAAATGTGATTTTGAACCTGACATATAACAGGAGATTATCAGAATTTCTGTTTGGAAACTGAAAGAGTAATAAATATGATGCATTACATAACATTTGTCCATTGCATTTGGAGTAGATCCCCCAAATATCAAGTAACCTAACTTTACTTCAACAGTAATATTAAAAGGTAGCATAGTATTCCTGTCAACAACAAGATGTGTGTATGTGAGTCGAAAAGGACAATGGGCTTCCACAAATTCAAATGTTTTCACTTTCGGTAAGCGTATGTAAAGCAGCTCCGGAGTTTAACGAGCTGCAGTAACAAGAATAACAATGCAGTAAACTAATTCAAATTATACAAGTTTCGCAGTACAATTAAAAATGAATCTGAGTATTTAAAATATAAATACATACCAACAAATCTAAGTTTAAAGAAAATATTTATAGAGTACTTACACATGTTATATATTAGATAAAGTAAGACTTTACAACTAAGGAACAAGGTTAGGTTTCTCTGCCCCAAACATATATTTTACTAACACTAGTTGCAGTGCTTTACAAGCTTAATCCTATGATGCGGGAGCTGGAAAGCATCTAGATCATTTCTCAATAATGTAATTACTACTACCAAAAAAAGTAATTACTCAATACTTGAATATATACATATAACTATACTGTACAAGGGCAGGTAGTACCTGTGTTGGTTACACTATCAGACAAGCAGCTGTCAGTGGAAAAAGAAGCTTCAAGAATGGACACTGGGCTGGGCTGATCACAGTCACTACCTACAGAAAGCACAGCAGTTGTCCCTGATTTTAACCCTTCCTGCATGTCACATTACAAACATAAACTCACTGATTAGAATATAGGAACCGAAGAAACGGAAGGAAAAAAATATATTAGGCGTCCTGCACTTTTTAGTTTATACTTTTGAACTTTAGACACATACCAAAATCTTGATGCACTTGCCAATCAATCATGTTACTGTTCATGATCTAATAGATACATAAATGACAATCTTTAGAAACAAACAATTCCAGCCAAGCAAACGAACCTGCGATTCATTGAGTTCATGCCACTGAGGACCAAGGCTAGAGGTTGGCTCCGGACTAGCACAAACATCCCGATCTATTTGGTTGAACTTGGATTCACACTCAACCTCTTTGTCCTGAGTTAATGGCCTTCCCTTGGTCAGAGCAGAGATCAATTCCTCAAGAATAGAAGCTGTCGATCTTTCTACATATGCCTCATCCCCTCCTGCCACCCCATGATCTAAACAATTTAGTTCTCTAATTTTCTGCTCTAAAAGAGCACTAAGCTCATCTCCCCTTAAAGCTGCAATCTTTGGAGATGATGAGTTCTCCACTTGTGAATCTTTGGCTGAACTTTCAGGCTGTGAACTATTAACGTGTATGTCTTGGCCTTGCTCCTTCCGATGTTCGACAGAAGGATGTGATGAAGGAATGCGTTTGGATGGTGCTTTAAATGTAAAAGAAGCAGTGCCAGAATTCTTATTGGCAGCATCAGGATTGCCCTCAGGATATTTTATTGTGTTGTTTTTTGGACTGTTCCTGTTTGTCGAACAATCATTTCCTAGCTCTGTTTCTTTAGTGGGAATCCTTTCCTTCCGGGTAAATCTCTGCTTCGGTACTGCAGGTTTTGAGTTCTTAAGCATCCGATGTTCATTATTCGGTTTTCCTTTATGCCCTATACCTGCCCTTCTGTAGATTCCTGCACTACTGGTGGGAGCCGTAACAGTCGCCTTCGCTGGAGCATGACTGTTCAAATTTTTATTCAAGGAAATAAAATCTTTAGCTGCATTGAAAGAATCCAAATCTCTTCTATTCTGTTGCCTCCTACAAGTTTTGGGCAACTCAGCTATCATATCTCTAACATGAGGAGCCTGTTTATGTCTGATGTTACTTGGCCTAAGAGAAGTTCTCGAGCCAGCATCTTCCTTGAGCTTCCTCTGGTCAGTATCATTTCTTGAAGGCCGCTTTCTTTCTGAAAGATCTCGGGCTCCCATCTGACTATTAGATTTACTTTGAGCACCCACAGGAAGCAATCTGATGTCGCTTGAACAAGATGTAACTTTTGGATGGCTTAAATTTAAATAATCCTGTGAAGATTTACTAGGAGAAACGCCCGAGATGGGATACTCAGGCTCAAGAAAAGCAGGATCCCCCATGCTTGATTTTGAATTCACATCATCTCCCAAAACTTCACAGACATCACAGCGCTTCTGCCGGCTCTGATGTATGCTGAAATGCTTGGTAGATTCCTCTACGGATGCAATCTCAATTTGTTCGATGTTTGCTTGCAAAGAATCCACATATGTGAGAGCACATTTCGTTCTTCTACTATGCTGCAAACCAGGCTCCAAAATTCTAGCAGCAGCCTCCATTAGGCAGGCAGTGCTCTTCCTCGTACGGAATCTTGGGCTTTTAACTGGGGATATGAGCTTATGGTGCTGTTTTCTCGTCCTAGACAACAAGCTCCTATTCGACGGCAATGTATCGCCGCTAAACCTGGTGGAAACAGGCAGTCTCTCAGAAAACCCCGTCTTTTGCAACTTCTGCGGCCTCGTTTCAACCTTGCCTCGAGGAGCCATCCCCAAATCAAGGTCTACATCATGGCGGGACGAACTGGAACCCTCCAAACCATCAAAGCCATAAGCAGAATCTACAGCCTTCCTTGGCTTCTCCTGAGGCAAAGCCGGCATGGACTCAAGTCCCATAAGCCGCGCCACCAAATTAGGTGCACACATTCTGCTGCTTGGAACCACATTACGAGAACTACGAGCGCATTGTACACCATTCTCCGGCGGCTTCCTCGTGTTCGGAAAACCGCCTCGATTTTCATCAGCAATCTGATAAAACAATTCTTTTAGGGGAAAAAAACTTCGAAACAATAACCAAACAACGTATACGGAAAAATAAAATTGTGGTACCAGAAGGAACTTAGCCATGGGCATTTTCTCATCACCACCAAACTTCTTAGAAGGCCTTCCCATAGACCGGACTAAACGCAAACAAACCAACAATTAACAACATGAAAGAAAATGGACAAAATTTCCAAAAACAGCAAAATCTCCAACAATGTACCGGGTGGAAGAAGCTTTTTGGGGAAAAGCTTCTTCTTGGCGAACTTCCGGTTCCAATCGAAGAGCTGGAAGAGGATCCCAACGCACCCGCCGGTCCGATGCGCCGGTCTCTTCTCCGCCACAATCGCCATACTCGACGAACAAGTAGAAGACACCACCACTCCATTCTTCTTCGAAACCTCCATCTCATCCACTCCAAAACCCCACCTTTTTTTCCAAACCCAAAAACCTCAAACCTTTCCACACAAAACCCCACCAATTCAACCTCCCCACACAACTTCCCACTCAAAACCCTAGCTTTTAGCCGTCTCAGTCACCAAAACCAAAAAAAAAGCTCAAACTTTTCCACTCAAACCCCTACCAAAGCAGCCTTCCGACAACATCACCTATCTCTTCCACTCAAAACCCTAGATTTCACACCAAAACCCTACCAAATCAACCTTCCCACAACTCAAACCCTATATTTCACACCAAAACTCAAAAGTTCACACCTTAACTCTCAAAAGCCTGACAAACTCCAGAAAGCTCAAATCTTTACGACCAAAACCTCAAACCTTCGATTTTCTACCCGAAAACCTCAAGATCTACGTCAAACAAGGCCGGCATTGGCACGAAAACCCTAGAAAATGGGGGGGATGGAGTGCTATGGTGCGCCACGGGAGTGGGAACTGTGGTGGTGTAGTAGAGTGGGTGTTGGAGTAGGCTAAAGGTTGGGTTAGGCCGCGGGCGCAGTGGAACGCTTTTGGCGTTTCGTTGGGAAGTGAAAGGGACGGGTCGGCTTCATCTGACGCTTTTTAAATTTCCCGGAAAATTCAATAATGATACAAAAAAAAAAAAAATTGGTGCTTATTTTGGAAAGGAAATAAAATGGATTGGATTTGGAAGAAAAAAAAAATGTCGCCTGATGTTGAAATTGGGAGACCAGAATGTAACACCTAGGGTTGTACAGATTTCGGTCCGGACCGAATCCGACTAGTTCGAGTTTCAGTTCGGATCTCGGGACAAGTTCGGTTTTCGGTCCGGTCCGGTCCAAACTCGGTCCAAAATCTAATTTTTCTCTCAAAAATCTGGTCCGGTCCGGATTTTTAGACCGGTCTGGTCTTCAGTCTGGACCCCGGAGAGCATCCGGGTTCGGTCCCATCCGGGACCAGACCGATGCTCACCCAGGTAACACATGAGAAAACATTTTGATATTGATCGTTTGTTTTTGGACAAATCATATTTTATTTATTAAAATTTTGTACCTCCAGTGGATTCTATTTGGCAACTTTTTGGATTGAATTTTGGAAAATCCATGAAAAAAAAAATTGGAAAATTTTGATTTTTGAAATTAGCAATTCCTATACATTTCTCTCTCCTCATGTAATCTAGATTATTTTTTTAGCGTATTATTGTTCATCGTCCGTAAATTATTTAAATCGTTCACGTCAATAATCATTTTGTCATCCACATTCTTTTTAATATTCATTTCGTCAGTTTAAGTAATTCACGGGGCCACGTTTAACAGTTCAGTTATTATTGTTCCCTGTTAAATTTACTCATTTACCCTCATTATTCTTACAAAAGAATATTATTTAGAATATTGATAATTTACGATATAACAAAACAATATTAATCTAAAAATTAATATAATCTAATTTTAAACTATTTATATAATGCAAACAAATCAAGTTCTTCCACATTTTCCGTAATTAATAAAATTACTCATCTCAAATGTCTTCATTTTGTTAAAGTGATGTCGCGATTAAATGCTGAACTTTGTAATTTTTTTGTGTTTTGAGTAAACAATGACAGGAACATAAGAAAAAATATTTTATCATTATAACTTGTCAAATATTTATATCATAATTGTTATATTAATAAAAGGTTAGCTTTAGGTTGAAAGTGTATTTTAGTAATCTTTGAAAAAACAAAATCTAAATAGCCAAACAAAAACATAAAAATCGTGTTTCTCGTAAATCTGTTTTTGGATATTAGAAAAAATGTTGACGAACGGAATCGTAGCATTCATTTTGGTTATATTTGCATTGATGTTCTTTGATTGTTATATTGTGTGGTGCATCTTTTAATTTGATGTTCTAAGGGCACCCATAGTTTGTCGGTTGCGACCAGCATCCGCCCCCTTAACGGGGTGGGAGCCAAGTCGGGTCACAACCCTCGGGGGAGGGCATGGGGGCCCACGTGCCCCAGGCCATTGGTCCCTTTAAATGTTTTTTTTTGTTTTGATTTTTTTAAATTAGTTTAAATCTATTTTTTAAAATATATTTTTTAGATCTGTTTTTTTTAATCTTATTTGTTTATAAATTTTTTTTAACAGCTTTATATTTTTTAATTTTGTTAATCTGTTTTAAAATAAAATAAAAATGTTTTTGTAATATCTATTTTCATATTTTAATTATTATCATATGTAGTTGTTAATTATTTATTTAACAATAATATTTTGTGGTTTTAATCAAATACTTGCTATTTAATTATATTAAGTAATTAACAGTCTACTCTTACCCGACCCACTTGGCGGACGGGAGGGCACCACTACGAGCCCGTTGGAGACGATCACGATCATTCAAGGGAAGTGTCAAGATATCTACTAGGGGTGCACACGGGTCGGGTTGAACCCGAAAACCAATCTGAACCCGACTAGTCGAGTCGGGTTGGTAAAAGTGAAACCCGAATTTTTCGTGTCGGGTTGACCCAACCCGAACCCGAAATATTATTTTAATTTGGGTCGTCCAACACACTCCAAAGTAATCTAGGTCTCCCTTGAGTCACTACTCACTACACGTCTACACCTAAGGTTCTTATTTCCTAACCCTAGTTAAACAAAATCGGAAACCTGACGGCCAAATCCTCGCCCCCTCTCCTCGCGGCCTCGATACCTCCTCTTCGTGATTTTGTCGATCCCTCTTCCTCACGCAATCACGCCCCAAGCCGCTTGAGATTGGAAGTGGTGGTGTGAGAAGCAACGCTTGGGTTGAAACCATGAGGGCTTCCTCACCCATACATGCCTTGTCTGAAGATGATAAAAGATGGATGGTGAGTAAAACCATACATATTTGAACTTTTCATGTGATTTTGGACGTGGGTTTTGTTTTGGAATATTAGTTAAAACCAAAAGGATTTGTGGGTTTTGTTGGGGTTTTAGTTTATCTAGCCTAACTCATGGTTTTGGTTAGCTTTAAATTATAGTTTATTAATCTTCAACAAATTAAGTCCAAAAAGATTTGAACTTCATGAGTGTAGACGTGATTTGGGATATGGGTTCTGGACTTATAAAAGAATGATCATGTGTTGGTTTGGTTTTTGATCAGATGAGTCATCCATCTACTTTGGGTATGTTTGAGGAGATAGTGAAGGCATGCAAAGGGAAGCAAATCGCCGTGTTCCTCGATTACGATGACACTCTTTCTCCAATCGTGGAAGACCCAGATCAGGCCTTCATGTCAAATTCTGAAAGAATAACACCACGTTAATTCTTTGTATTTATATATCTTGTCCGAACATGTCTATTTTCTGTTGCAAATTAAGTGTCGGTAAATAATTTTTATATATCTTTTTGTAACAAGAGCATACGAGAGTTGTGGTGACGGATGTTGCAAGATATTTCCCCACTGTGATAGTTAGCGGGAGGTGTAGAGACAAGGTGCATTGCCCAAATAAATTTGGGTCCAACCCGAACCGGCTCAACCCAACCCGACCCGAAATTTTCGGGTGGGGTTGGGTCGAGCCTGAATCGGTTCAGGTTCGGGTTCGGATTGCGTTATTCACAAACCCGAATTTTTCAGGTTGGGTCGGGTTCTGACCCCAACTCGACCCACGTGCACTTCTAACAACGACACTTGATTTTTATCGGCATAAGTTCGACGTGCAGGAAGTCGACTAGGTCACCTGGGATCCTTATGAACATTTGGATCTTAACCAGTTTCCATCACTATTTATAAGGTTCAGAGATATGGACGAGTCGTACATGACTTATAAATTTTGGCGAAATGGTTATGCATTGTCCAAACCGAGTGATGATGCAGTTTGGTCAACAACAGCATAATCCAGAGTCGATGGAGAGACATGTAGTAAAATCAGCTCAGGGTAGAGCAGACGTTGATTGGTTAGTGGAAAATTACTAATTCATCCAACATTTGTCTCATAGAAGAAATCATCTACAGTTTCAGCGACTACTTATAGGTGTCACTCCTTAAAAGAGCATACAATTGTATATTGAATAGTATTGGAACATTACGGTACATTGGATTGTTCACTACAGTTCGGTTCCAAAGCTGAACTTGTACAGACCCGTCGTCGCTACGTGGCGACACGTGGTGGCAATAGGTCTTGTTTGAAAATTATTTTGGGGAGATGTTTTGTTTGAATTTTAAAATAGTAATATTATTATTTCAAAAAAAACTTCAAAATGGTTGTGCTACGTGATAGAGAAATGTTGTGTTGGATTTGGGACGTGACAATGGATGCCTTGATGGTTCACTTAATTCTTTACTTATGCTATTATTATTTGACTATTTTGCATCATTAAATTTTGTTTTGGTACATGTTAGTTGACACAAATTTGATTTGGTTATGCTAGATACATCATTGTAGACTTTCAATTTAACCACCTCGTAACATTATTATCGACTTGTTTTGCAATATCAGACCACCTGTAATGGGGGGTCGTCCCGCCAGACGACCCCCGACGACCCGATTGTCCGGGTCGTCCAACCCAGATGCGCCACAAGGCACGTCCGGGTTGGTTTTATTTTTTTCATTTTTTTCAAAATTGTGTTGAATATTTTTTTAAATGTTAAGTTTATTTGTTTTTGTAGATGTTGGGTTTAATTATTATTTAGTTTAAATATTTTGAGGTATTATTTATTAATATTTTGGGTAAATATAATTGTTTTTGGAATATAATCAAAGTTAGTGGAAATAAAAACTGATGTGGGAGAGAGAAGTAAGTTGTGGTGAGTTGTGGTTAAAAGGTAAATAACGTAGGAAAGATGAAAAAGTGGGTTGAGGAGAGAGAAAGATGATGTGAAAGAAAAGAAAACTGATTTGGAAGAGAGAGAAAACTCATAACCAGGTCGTCTGAGTCATGGTTACTGATGATCTCAATGTAGCTACTCCACCCTATAAGTACGAAACAATGATAAGTTTACGTATTTAGAATATTTCAAAGTATCAATATTGTCTTTTTCTCTCCTAACATAATCAAATCGGAGTATAAAAGCGATAACACTTATATAATAATTAATAAGTAAAGCAAAGAGTGCCCAACGAAGAAGCAAGACATTTTCACTCGTCTCGCTTTAACAACCTTTATTAGTGTGTTGGATGGGATTTCAAATTTAATTAATATCAATGAAACTGTTTAAAAAAATATACAGAGAAATTCAAGTATTAGAAACATCTATCGTAGAAAATTATTTTGTAAGGTTAAGCTAATAATGTGAAATAAAAAAAGTATTACACAAACAAATGAATAAAACTCTCCCACAAAATCACCCTGCGGTGGAGATCTGTCACCTTTTTTGGTGACTAGAGTGTGTTTGGCTAGAGCTCTTTGGTATCCATCTTCTCTTTGAATTTAGCTTTATGCAATGATGATAAAGAAGCTGCTCTTCACCCTGAGCCCGTGGAGATGTTTGACTGGGAGAAGAGTAGGGTAGAGGAGATGATGTCCAATCCAAAGGCAATACCCGAAATGCCCACATACAAATTTTCTTATTCCAAAGCTTTTGCATGTTATAATCATTCTGTTAAATAAAATAAAAACTATATGTGATCGAAAAAAATATATATATTAACAAAAAATTAATATCATGTTGAACTTTTGTATTTTCTCTCATTCGAAGTGCAACATTGAAAACACACATGAATATTTTACGTGCATACTTTTCCCAACAAAATTGTGAGACAAAACGAGAAATTACATCAATAGATCAGGAATAGTATGGTCCGAAAGTTAAAATCATTACAACTACAGTAACCGGAACTGCTCAAAGCACACACACCCCATCTTCAAAATTCCAAATTGATATCCGCATTGGCTCTTTCGATTTCCAAAGAATATGTCATGTTTGGATCAATCTTCAGCGGAACTTCAGCTCCAGTGTGGTGGAGAAGCTGACTTCTGCACCAACCAAATGGACCCTAAAAGTCTAAAACCTACAGGATACCAAATCTTGGTAGGACATCACTGTTGGGACCATTTATTCTTGTCTCACTTCCCAACTAATAGTTGTTGCAATCGTCTTTAATTACTTACTTGAACTACTGGTTTACTGCTTTGTTTATAATTAAACAAATGTTGATCTACTGATTCAGCTCTTCCACCAAATCTCTGTTGGCATTTTTAATCGAGTTTAGTGCCACCCAACTACGCAAGAATAAACAAGTGCTCATGATTCAAAAAAACATATAAAATACATGAACACAGCACATTCTTGAACTTGTGAACCAAGGTTTTCTTTGATTGGCTTCGAAGTGCTGATATTCTATTTTCTATTAATCTGCAGTTTAAAACAATCTTAATCCAAGTTTCAAATTTTCTTTTTTATTTTGAAGTGAGAATTATATAATGATATATGTGTTAGGATAGGAGAAAATGAAGTGGAAAAAACAGAAGTCGAGAGAAAATGAAGTTTTTCTTGTGTAAGAAATTTGAAGGTGAAAAAGAAGATAAATTCTTCTACATAAATTGGAATCTCAATTTTCTCTGCAAATAGGGTTTCCTTTGATGATCCATTATATATATAGAAGTGATACATGGATCTGTGTATACGGTCGACCCGATTATACAGACAATTATATGTCATCTATTACAAATAAACTTAGATGGAGTGGGCCTTGAGCCCATTAAAGATCTGTATTAGAGTAAGAAGGCTATAATATGGGTTAACTTGAGGAACTTGGTGCAATAGTCCAAAATTACTTACAATTTCAACAAATGACATACTCGTGTGTAAAAAGTAGTTATTTTTTTAGGTAAAAATGGTACAAATCACGGAATATTATGACTCACATTGAAAGCAAAAACCAACCAAATATACTTTGAGACCATACGAGCAGATCTCAATAGGAAAGTTTGAATTTACTTTCTGTCTTTCGGAACAAGAAAAAACAAATCAAGGTTCTCTTTTTTCCTCTTTTTCTCTCTTTTCATAGTTCTTTTCTTTTCTTCTCTCTTTACCATTTTATGCAAACACGTTATAAAATTACTATTCGGTCATTGACTTTAATTATTTTTAATTTGTAATTTTGATGTTCTGAAACTCCGTTTTGGTTGGTCCCGGTGTTCGAGAAGTTTATGTTTATTACCCAAACGTTACCCATCGAATTAGGAATTGAAGGCAACACACACATTGGGGCTTGCAAGACACAAATGTGGTTGAGCCAAACAAATAAATTAACCATTTTATAGAGTTAGAAAAGTGGCTCATGATGATGGTTTGCCGTGCAGGTCATATAAGAATCAAGTCTATGCATTGATAATGGATCCATAGCAATGTTTTAAATACCGAACCGAAGAGTGAACCGAAAACAGCTCGGTTTGGTTCAAAGTGGTCGAACCGATGGTTCAACCTGGTCCACCCGATGATGATGTCAGCATGACATCAGAATTTTGTGAACCGAGAGTTGAACCGAACCGACTCTGTAACGGCGGTCCAACCGATTGAACCGATTTTTCCTATTTTTTTTTACATAATAAGTAATAACCAAGTGTCTAACCTATGATTAATTCAACAAAATTACTCATCTGTAAAATAGATTTAATTAAAACCTGTAAACAAAATTGAAATGATCGCGAGGGGGAGCGGTGAGGGGTGGAGGCGTGGTGAGGGGTTGGGGAAAGAGTAGTAAAAAATAAAACTTCTAAAATTTGGGTCAAAATTGAACAAAAAATAAAACAATAAAAATCAAATTTTGTTTAAATTGAAAAGCCGGTTCATTTCGGTTCGACCAAACCGAAAAAACTGATCGGTTCGATCGATTTTTTTGGTTTTCTTCGGTTCATAAGGGGGGGCCGTTTTTTGACAGAACCGACCGGTCTGCTACCAGTTCACGTTCCAACCGTCGGTAAAGTTCGGTTTTTAAAACAGAGATCTAGAGGGGTAGTTTAACTGATCTAGCTTAAAAACACCCGTATCTACTGTCACCACCTTAAGATCGAGGATGCCCGAGGGTGCGTCATACCGGGCTGAGTTCGTGAGCTTGGAGCATCACAAGGAACTACGAAGCACACAAGGCAAACCAAACACGAGCGCGTGAGGTTAGCAACGGAGGTAGCCCAAGTACTCCCCTGAGTTTGCAGGGCAAGCACCAAGGAGATTCGAGATACGCGGGCATGCGCACACGCGGGGCGAAAGCGTGACGAATGAATCGAGTGGCAGGAAGGGGCAAAGCGCGTGCAAGAAGGCTAGCAGTCGAGGCTACGAACATGGAGTGGAAAGCCTAGTCTAAGGACGTACGCGATAACACGGGCACGTGGAAGCAATGCTCGGGCAGCATGCGTGCGCGTGGGGCACATGCATGGGCTAGCAGGGCGAAGGCACGGATGTTCTAAAGCCTATAGTGGGATTGGTGGCTTGGAGCGTGGGGCGCATGGAAAAGCACCAAGACTTGGAGTCCGGGGACATCCAAGTGAAGGTCAGAGTGCATCAGCAAGCAAAGCATGTACATAGCACTTGGGAAGTGCAAGAGCATGTACTAAGCATGACCCGGGCAGCACTTAGGCGTGCCATGGAGGCGGGCATGAGCGGGCAATGCTTAGGGTTGGAGGCGCAAGAGCTTGGGAGGCTAAAGACCAGGAGTCAACACCAAGTCAACACAATTGACCAGGAGAGGATTGTAGTCAACACGAGTCAACGTCGGTCAACTGGTGGTGGACGGTGCGGGCCGATGAGGACTACCCATAGGCGAAGCGTGGACCGAGATAGGTGACCAGGCAAGGCGTGGGCAGCCCGACAATGGTGTGGAGACTAAGTCAAGGGAGGAAGGCTATATTCATGGAAATGAGACGATTATGGACTTGGTCCACAAACCGAAGGAAGAAGGAGGTGTGGGCTGAAAGGGTCAGCCTCAATATGGTGCATATCTTCCTTACATGTGGGTATTCAGTTTGGAAGGAGGAGTAAAAATAAGTTATGCATATATTCCTTGGAAATAGGAACCGAAGATGCATATCCTTAAAGATAGGATTCGGTTATGGAACGGGTCCATAACGGAACGGGAGAAGCACGAGGGATTTGAACGGGTTAAACCCTACTTGCGTAATTTCCTATTCTTGGGGACGGTTTTGAAGAGATTTGTTCCAGCAAAATACAACATGTCTCCCACGGTTTTAGCGAGCCTAAACCGAAGGGTTCGATTATGACAAAGTGGCGCCTATATGTGGGAATTAATCTTGATGGAGGAAGAGTTTGGAACAGTTCCTAAGGATTAATTCAGCCACGTTAATTACCGAGTTATGGGCGAGAATAGAGAGTTATTCTCTTGCAACCGAAGGAAGGTGGGTTGGGTGGCATCCAACCGTGCTACAAAGTAGGACTTTGAGCACCATATAAAGGGGACGCCTCCCATCGGTTCAACATACCATCATAGGGTTTTCAGCCTATGTTCAATCAGCATTTGTTTGAGTTTAGATTTGGGCATGAGAGAGTTTCTTTGAGAGAGAGAAACTTGTGAACGTGAGATCTATTGTAATCCCTTTGGGACATTTTCTTATATATATTTATAAAAGAGATTGTTCCTCCACCATCTATCTTTCAGTATTCTTGTGAGGGGAACTTGGGACGTTTGGGGGTTTGACGTTTTGATAGGGCTGTCCAACCTTAGTTTCCGCGTGTGCTTGTTGTGGTGGATATTCCGCTAGTTCCCAACTCTGAGGGTAACCGAATAGTTGTGCGGTTGTGTTGGTGTTTTCGGTTATTCCTTGCGGGGATAGAGCGTTTGGTTGGACCAAAGCTCGAAAAAGTTGGAATTTGAGTGTCTATAACGGGCTCCTAACATAACTGGTGACAACCTCTTATTCATAAAATGTCCACGTAAGTTCATGCTTTATGTCGTCAGTAACATCATATTTGCTTTTATTGATCAACCAATCAATATCTAGGATATTTAATCTAGGTTGATGATGCCGAGATATGGGAGGATGGGTAAGTCATCATCCACATGCACTGTTGAAAAATCGGTCTACCACGTTGCCCCTACCATATGACATTGCTAACCGTCACAATTGTGGTGTAACAATGTGCCATCGCCACCATGCATGGATCATCAACTACCGCTCTTCCACACGCGTACCATCGGTGGTCTCCCTGCCGAGTGTAATGAGTTGTATGCCTTCACTAGCACAATCTCCGACCTACAGACTGATACCAATAATGAGAGTGAAATTTGTTTTTGATAGACCATACAAGATTGTGTTTCAATTAGCTACTGCAGGAATTGGTTCCCATAGGTAGGAAGGAGATTCCAAGTTCTTTGAGAAACTCATGATTCCTACCAAGAGGGGAATCTTGTTTAGGTTAACATGATTTTCATTTTTTATTCCAAATGACTAGCATACCCTATAATTTGTTTCTAGTTTTTTATGAGTCTTGATACACGGACGGACGCGTTTCAGACGAGGCTGATGTGACATCTAGTCAGTTGCCCAGTCAGATAAAAAAAACTCGCGTTTTTTCGAAAAATGGAAAAAAATCATGTGCCATGTGTGCGACGGTTCCTTTTCTGACGCATTGATTAGACCGGGAAAGGACACCATACCGCCTCCTGTTGACATCCCGAGTTGCGAAAGAAAATGAAAAACCGTTTCTGATCTTTCTCACACTCCCTTTCTCAACTATTCTCTGTTTCATCGCTCGAGTTCTTTCTCGTAACCCTAGATATCCGTCGACGACATGGATTCTCCCCGTCAAGCTTCTACTTCGAGTGCGGTGGTGCACCAGGTTCGTAGTTTTAACCCATGCATTATGTTTCCGGTCTTTAAAATTGAAGGTTCTGATACGGTTGGTGTTTTCTTAGGCTTCGATGAATTACTTCCAGGCGTCCAAATATTAGTGGACCCCAATAGATAAGGTTTTGGGGAAGATGAAGGACACAGAGAAAGACGTATTCCGGGCTACCCCCTTTGGTCATTTCCTAGACCTCTCCAACGTTCCCGTCGATAATGACATCGTCGACTGGTTTGTGGAACACTATGACCCCGACGAGGTGGGGTTGAGGATCGGCTATGGGGTAGTACATTTCACAGCCAAAGACGTTGCCCTAATTTTGGGGCTAAGATTACGTGGGAAGGTTGTAAGGATGCAGCCAAAGGAAGTCGCAACCCGGACGGGGGAGATTCTGACCAACACCCAACTTTATGCCTAGATGATTGCTAGCAGTTATGTGGGTGACAAGGAGAAGTACTGTAGGATTTCAAGTTTAATTACACATATATATTTTCGGAATTTTATGCGTAATAAGGATCTATAGCAATTTTCTATGATTTATTTCATGCATGCATTGGTTTGTTTCAATACCTAGTTTTAAAACTTTTATTAAAACAAACATGGGACTCCGAAATCGATACCTAGAAGTTTCTCTAAAACTTCTTGAAGATTCGGAGACGTTGAGGATGCTTGTTGCTGCGCCGGATGCCTCCGAGATTTTACCAAACTCTAAACAAGATTGGAGAGAGAAGAACTAGCCTCTCAATCTCCAATATGGTTTAGAATCTAATTACTAACCCCTCTTTAGTTCCCTTGAGAAGAAGCTCTCTAAAAACTAAAACTAAACTTAAGAATTAAGGGAATTTCGTGGAGAATTATGGAGAGAGTTTTTGCATGAGAAAAATAATGAATTAATTAAGGAGGTAATGAGATAAACTTGTATTTATAAGTTCTCTCCAAATTACCTATTCATGTGCAACCTCTTGCCCATGATTTCATACAAACTTCCATCTAACCATCCATTATTTAATAATAAATAATCTTAGCCACGAATTAAATCAATTATGGACCAATTCCATGCATGATCTAATTAATTCTTAAATTAATTCTGCATTAACCGTCTGGACCGGTCGACCGTTTGGAGGTTCGATCGACCGCTCGAACCAGGTTTCGGTCGACCGTTCAATAACTCGGTCGACCGTTCGTAACAGGAATTATTCTATTGCAATGTTCGGTCGACCGACCGATTACATTCGGTCAACCGTTAGAACAGATGGAAAACTCCCTGTTATCGGTCGAGACATGTCCGGTCGACCGTGCCACATTCGGTCGACCGATCAATAGTAAACGGTCGACCGTTTGTGCACAGTTTTGCAGTTGGTCAAATTTCGGTTAAACCCCTACAAAATTCGACATTTCGGGATTAGTAGTTAATTCACAACTTATGTAACATATTATCCTATGTAATGATAAATCAATACATCCCATAATACTTACATCACATGTGAGTTTAATTTAGATTCTAATTATGTTATTAATCACAACATAATTTTGATTTTGCTTGTTCATCCCATGTGTCATATTTTCTACATGAAACCCGACACATCTTATGAACTCAAAATCCTCATTTCTTGTTTCCCAGTTTTGTGGTGTGACCTATGGGAGGATCTAAACTAAGTTGGCATTGATGTTAAGAACTTAATATCACAATCTATAAGCGGTATCTAGCTACACATTATAGCTCCCAATTAGTTAGATGTCTTAATTCCACTTGAACCAAAACCCGATCCATTTAGTGATGGGGTGCACCACTTGTGTCCGTCTCTTGCCTCATGATATTAAGAATACACACAAAGTAGTATTGTGTCATCTTTGTATTAGTATCCATTTCTTGATCTCTTTAAGCTAGTTATAAATATGTGACTTAACTCAAATCACATTGTGCACATTATAACTTTGCTTTATCAAGGGGCCCACTAATATCATCACTCAATTAAGAGGGGCAATGATAATCTTTTGACTAACTATCTTCTCCAACGAAAGTCATACTTAACCAACTAATGTCTTTACACTACACTCATCGATAGCTTAAGACACCAATCTAATTAAGCATTCCTTAAGTGATTGGATATAAGTCTCATATCAAAGGACCGAAGACACAGTAAATATTAATGACACAGAAACACATTTCTATAATATTTTACTTATTAGGTCTATTCAGTATACAAAAGTAATATTTTCCACTTTTACATACCCGTGTCATCACTCACTTGTAGAGCTACAATGATCTATGACCAACACGACAATCTTAACTCGGCAATTAATGTCCCATGTTAATTAGCATGATTGCGAATATCTTTTGTTTTATGTAAACCAATATGTTTTAGAGCTCTACGGTTAAGGACCAAGAGCCTCTTCCTTAACACTTCTAAAAGACGAATAACATAAACAAGGAACAAAATGATTTCTCATTCAATTCATAATAATTGACATTTAAAAGTAAAACTTTTAGAACACATTCCCTTCAATCTCCCACTTGTTATTAAAGTTTTCTTTCTCATACATACTCAATGCATAAAACAACAATAACTAGGGTAAACCCCATTACATATCAATCATCAAGCCAATCTACATGGTTCCTCAATCCGATGGACTCGAAATGCATTTTGCCCTTGGCTTGGGATAAGGGTTTTGTGAATGGATCAGCTGTGTTGCTGTTGGTGTCCACCCATAAAAGATTTATTTTGCCTTCGTCGATGAGGTCACGCGTCACGAAGTACTTACGATCCATGTACTTCACTTTGTGGTGTGATTTGAGATCTTTGATTTGCGAGATAGATGCACTATTGTCGCAAAATAGCTCTATTGGTTCCTCGCTCGAGGGAACTACTCCAAGCTCTTCAAGGAACTTCTTAATCCACACTCCTTCCTTGCTCGCTTCAGCGACATCCATTACTTTGGAAGCAGTGGTTGAGTCGGCTGTAGTGCTTTGCTTCCAACTACGCCAACTCACAGCTCCACCATTCAGAAGGAAGACGTATCCTGATTGCGACCTTCTATCGTCTGGATCACTCATGAAACTCGCATCCGAGTAACCCTCAGCTATCAATTCCCTTTGTCCTCCATAAACAAGAATCTTATCCTTAGTCCGGTTAAGGTATTTCAGGATATTCTTGACCGCAGTCCAATGCTCAGGACCTGCGTTGTATTGGTGACGACTTGTCACGCTTAGAGCATACGAGACATCGGGTCTTGTGCAAGTCATCGCGTACATGATTGACCCAATTGCCGAAGCATAAGGGACATCCTTCATGTACTCTAAGTCCTTACGTGATTGTGCACGTTGAGACTTCTTGAGTTGCACACCCATACTCATTGGCACACTGCCCTTTTTGGAGTTGTTCATCTTGAACCTTTCCAAGACCTTGTCAATGTATGTACGTTGACTGAGGCCAATGAGTCTACGGGATCTATCTCGATATATCTTGATTCCCAAGATGTATTAAGCCTCACCCATATCTTTCATTGAAAATGCAGATTACAATGAACTTCTCGTTTGCTCAAGCAAAGGAATATAATTGCCCATGAGCAATATATCATCGACATATAAGATTAGGAATACTACATGGCTCCCACTGACCTTCCTGTATATACAAGGTTCTTCCTTACTTTGAATGAAGTGAAGCTTCTTCACTTCCTCGTCAAAGCGTTTGTTCCAACTCCTTGGTGCTTGCTTCAATCCATAAATGGATCTTTGAAGCTTGCATACCTTCTCGCTATTCTTTGGATCTTCAAAACCTTGAGGCTGTACCATGTACACATCCTCCTCCAAGTTCCCATTAAGGAACGCCGTTTTGACATCCATTTGCCATATTTCATAATCATGAAATGCAGCAATAGCGAGCATTATCTGAATAGACTTGAACATGGCGACCGGTGAAAAAGTTTCATCATAGTCAATTCCTTGAACTTGAGTGAAACCCTTCGCTACAAGCCTCGCTTTGTAGGTTGTTAAGTTCCCATCCATGTCCATCTTCCTCTTGAAAACTCATTTATTTTGAATGGCTTTTTTCCCTTGAGGAAGGTCAACTAAGTTCCACACTTGATTATCATACATGGATTCTATTTCGGATTCCATGACCTTAAGCCATAGTTTGGAGTCTTCCCTTTCCATTGCTTCTTGGAAGGTCAAGGGATCATTGGTCTCTAGTACCATGATTTCATGAAGTCCCAGATATAAGTCGGGTTTCTTCCTTTCCCTTGTTGACCTTCTTAGTTCTTTTGGTTCTTCTCGTGCATCTCAAACTTCTTCCACAATTTCTTGAGGAGTTGGTTCACGTTCAACTCTTGAATGTACACTTGGTGGTGATGATTGAGATTCTCTCACAATTTCTTGTGATGGTCTCTCACTCACGCTCCCACTAACCAAAGGAATCTCGGTTGGGCCTTCATGATCTTGAACGTCATCATTCGTGTTATGATCTTGTAGAGTATCTTGAGTTTCCTCAAGCACAACCCTACTCCTACTACTTTTTACTCATTCTAGAAATTCCTTTTCCAGAAATGTAGCATCCCTCTCTACAATCACTCGATTGGAGGTGATATGCCAAAAGTAGTATCATCTTGTCTCACGAGGATAACCAATGAAGAAGCATTTATCCGCTTTTGGTTGAAGTTTGGTCGACATCAATTTCTTGACGTAAGCCTTACAACCCCAAATCTTGAGAAAACTGAGCTTAGGTTTTTACCACTCCATATCTCATAAGGAGTTTTCTCCACGGATTTGGATGGAACATTGTTTAGTGTGTAAGCCGCAGTTTGTAGTGCATAACTCCAAAAGTAAGGAGGTAATTCCGCATGACTCATCATTGACCGAACCATGTCGAGCAATGTCCTATTCCTCCTTTCGGATACCCCATTCCACTGAGGTGTACCGGGAGGGGTGAGTTGAGGTACAATACCAAACTCCTTTAGGTATGAGTCAAATTCGGCACTTAAGTACTCACCTCCACGATCCGTTCGTAGAGACTTGATTTTCTTGTCGAGTTGGTTCTCTACGTCATTCTTGAATTCTTTGAACTTCTCAAAGGACTCAATTTTGTTTCTCATTAGATAAACATAGCCATAACGACTATAATCATCCGTGAACGTAATGAAGTACCTGAAACCATCTCGTGCACTAGTACTCATTGGACCACATACATCGGAATGTCTCAAATCCATCAAGCCACTCGCCCTTGAATCTTTCTTCTTGAAAGGCTTTTTGGTCATTTTTCCCATTATACATGGTTGGCACGTCTCCAATGATTTAAAATCAAGTAGACCAAGAAGGTTAGCTTCTTGCAATTTCTTGATGCACTTTTCATTTATGTGACCAAGACGATAGTGCCACAAGAGAGTATCGTTCTCGTGAGTGGTCTTAAGTCTTTTGTTATTGATATTAAAGATTTGTTTATCATTCAATTCAAGCAAATAGAGACCATTCCTTATGAATGCATTTGCATAGAAAACACCATTCTTCGATATAGACAAGCAAGAATTTGAAATATTTATATTAAAATTATCCATATCTAAACATGATACAGAAATAATGTTCTTGTTAATCGAAGGCACATAATAAACATTCTTTAGACATAAATTTAAACCACTACATAATTGAAACACCACAGAACCTTGTGCAACCGCAGACACGTTCGCACCATTTCCGACCTTCAATTCTACCTCGTTCCTTACGAGTTCCTTCCTATCCATGAGTAGCTGCACATTAGAAACTATGTGAGCACAAGATCCGGTATCAATTACCCAATCCTGGACAGAGGTGGCTAAATTTATTTCAATAACAAATATACCTTTGACCCTTTTGGGGCGCCGTCGTTCAATCACTCCGTTGTCAAGGTCTTCCTTGTACTTGGGGCAATTTGGCCGGATGTGTCCTTTTTCACCGCAGTGAAAGCACTCCGTATTGGGAGTTGGAGATTTCAAAGATTTCCCTCTTGAGGCACTCGCACGAGCACCTCCTACTCCCTTGCTCTTGATTGAACCACTTTTGGTAGATTTGCCCTTTCCTTTACCAATCTTTTGGCTCCTCCCATGGACGGCAAGGACATGCTTGTCCCTACCCTCGCCCATGTCAACTTCAGCAGTTTTGAGAGCGTTGTGCAGCTCCTCAAGACTCACCCCTTTTTCACGCACGTGATAGTGCAACACAAAGTCCTTAAAGGACGGAGCTAGAGAGCCAAGAATCATATCTTCAGCAATGTCCTCGGGCATTGGTGAAGAGAGCTTTGCCAACTTCTCAAGGTATCCTTGCATCGTGAGAAAATGCATAGATACCGATGTTCCCTCCGTCATATGGCACCTTGTGAGTGCGATGGTGGTCTTATAGCGCTCCTTTCGGGCACTATCCATGAACATCTTTGATAAAGCCTCCATGGTCTTCTTGGGTTTTGAATCCAAGTATTTCGCTTGAAGCGAGTCACCCATGGATGCTAGCATAAGACCGTGAACTTGGTTCTCTTGGTCTTCCCACTTGGCTTTAGCCTCTTTCTCTTCATCGGTTAATCTCTCATTCCACTTTGGGATTGGACCTTCCAAAATGTGTGATAGTTTCTCAAACTTTAACACGATGTTGAGTTTGAGTTGCCAACTAATGAAGTTTGAGCCATCATTTGCTAAAGGGTGTTTTTCTATCATGGATCGTACGATAGGTTGGTTGTTCGACATTTTTCTACAAAATAAATCATATAGGTTTTAATGCCAATTTTATGTTTTAATACACATGCATACATATATCGAATATAAATGTAAATGTTGCAAAAAAAAATTTCGCCCATAAATGCAACAATACAAGATCCCATTAATTGTAACATAGACTAGCTAAGGGCTATCGAATACATTACAACATCATGGTAAGAAAAACATTTTTCTAATCACAACTTTTTTGAATTTTAGCAATATTAGCATCTTCAAACTCTTGTGATTCTTGTCGTTTTAATTATGAGGGAATGCGACCTATTCTCGTAAGAAAAACTTTTTCCCAAAATCGAGCGAGGGCTCTAGGTAATGTTAAGAAAACTTATTTTCATTTGATACGAGATACGTTTATCCATTGTATTCACAACTAAACATATTTGGGGTTCACTATGGTGAAACACACCTCATACATTTAATCGTGGCACAACAACAGACAACCATTATATCTCCCACTATTCCCAAAGATGGAGAGAGCTATCTCCCGCTAAGGGCGAGCAGAGTATCCCTCAATCAATGGCTGCTAGTGGATGAAATACGAAGGAAATTATTCTTAATTTTTGTTGGACAATTTAACATGTGATTTAGAAATTTAGGTTATCATGCATATTATTAATCATACACATCCTAACATTCAACACATTCATCACATGCATAGCAAGATAAAAATAGAAATTAAACATTCACACAATCCACATCGTGTGAGTTTATATGTTTCCTTCGATCCTCGATCCTCGATCCCTGATCTTCGATCCTCGATCGATGCGCTACAGATGCGACTTCCTCTTGCACTGGAGATGTAGATTTTACAGAAAATAAACATGCTCCTCACATTCGATAAAAACCGACTAGTGCAAGTCCTATGTAAAAACCTCTCATATGCAAATGCAACTATCTAAAAGACGGAAAGAGAGAGAATTTTGGCTTTTACATACGTAAGCCCCTGTATAATAATGATTACATACATTCATAATTGCTGATTTGGAACATATAAACCCACAATTTCTGCAAAGATAACTCGAGCATCCATACACGCAATATTGCTATAAACTATGCAATCTAGTTTATCAATCATCTAGAATCTCAAAAAATTCTTTCAAAAACATTTTGAAATCCATTAAAAACGTTTTTGATCCATCCATAGTTCAAAAATAATTTTGAACCGCTGTCCATCCAATTTCCTAAAAGGAAAGACGAACCGTAGTTTTTCGGTTTTGTTGATTCTCTTACAAAATAATCGTTTATACTTAAAACGAAATTATTGCAAGTTAGACCTATATCTAAATCATAATTCTAATAATTACATGGCATGTTTTAAACTACTTAAACATTAAAACGAATTATTACAAAGAATTATTTCAAAAAAACATTTAAAGACCGAAAAACCGGTAAAACGAATTGTTTAAATCCTAGATGGTAAACTAAATTTGTTTACAACCTTAAATCATAAGAAAATTGAACCCTAAGCTCTGATACCACTGTAGGATTTCAAGTTTAATTGCACATATATATTTTCAGAATTTTATGCGTAATAAGGATCTATAGCAATTTTCTATGATTTATTTCATGCATGCGTTGGTTTGTTTCAATACCTAGTTTTAAAACTTTTATTAAAACAAACATGGGACTCCGAAATTGATACCTAGAAGTTCTCTAAAACTTCTTGAAGATTCGGAGACGTTGAGGATGCTTGTTGCTGCGCCGGATGCCTCCGAGATTTCACCAAACTCTAAACAAGATTGGAGAGAGAAGAGCTAGCCTCTCAATCTCCAATATGGTTTAGAATCTAATTACTAACCCCTCTTTAGTTCCCTTGAGAAGAATCTCTCTGAAAACTAAAACTAAACTTAAGAATTAAGGGAATTTCGTGGAGAATTATGGAGAGAGTTTTTGCATGAGAAAAATAATGAATTAATTAAGGAGGTAATGAGATAAACTTGTATTTATAAGTTCTCTCCAAATTACCTATTCATGTGCAACCTCTTGCCCATGATTTCATGCAAACTTCCATCTAAACCCCGTTAGAACAGATGGAAAACTCCCTGTTATCGGTCGAGACATGTCCGGTCGACCGTGCCATATTCGGTCGACCAACAGTAAACGGTCGACCGTTTGTGCACAGTTTTGGAGTTGGTCAAATTTCGGTTAAACCCCTACAAAATTCGACATTTCGGGATTAGTAGTTAATTCACAACTTATGTAACATATTATCTTATGTAATGATAAATCAATACATCCCATAATACTTACATCACATGTGAGTTTAATTTAGATTCTAATTATGTTATTAATCACAACATAATTTTGATTTTGCTTGTTCATCCCATGTGTCATATTTTCTACATGAAACCCGACACATCTTATGAACTCAAAATCCTCATTTCTTGTTTCCCAGTTTTGTGGTGTGACCTATGGGAGGATCTAAACTAAGTTAACAGTGATATTAAGAACTTAATTTCACAAGCTATAAGCGGTATCTAGCTACACATTATAGCTCCCAATTAGTTAGATGTCTTAATTCCACTTGAACCAAAACCCAATCCATTTAGTGATGGAGTGCACCACTTGTGTCCATCCATTGCCTCATGATATTAAGAATACACACAAAGTAGTATTGTGTCATCTTTGTATTAGTATCCATTTCTTGATCTCTTTAAGCTAGTTATAAATATGTGACTTAACTCAAATCACATTGTGCACATTATAACTTTGCTTTATCAAGGGGCCCACTAATATCATCACTCAATTAAGATGGGCAATGATAATCTTTTGACTAACTATCTTCTCCAACGAAAGTTATACTTAACCAACCAATGCCTTTACACTACACTGATCGATAGTTATAAATATGTGACTTAACTCAAATCACATTGTGCACATTATAACTTTGCTTTATCAAGGGGCTCACTAATATCATCACTCAATTAAGAGGGGCAATGATAATCTTTTGACTAACTATCTTCTCCAACGAAAGTTATACTTAACCAACCAATGCCTTTACACTACACTGATCGATAGTTCAAGACACTGATCTAATTAAGTATTCCTTAAGTGATCAGATATAAGTCTCATATCAAAGGACCAAAGACACAGTAAAATATTAATGACACAGAAACACATTTCTATAATATTTTACTTATTAGGTCTATTCAGTATACAAAAGTAATATTTTCCTCTTTTGCATACCCGTGTCGTCACTCACTTGTAGAGCTACAATGATCTATGACCAACATGACAATCTTAACTCGGTAATTAATGTCCCATGTTAATTACCATGATTGCGAATATCTTTTGTTTTATGTAAACCAATATCTTTTAGAGCTCTACGGTTAAGGATCAAGAGCCTCTTCCTTAACACTTCTAAAAGACGAATAACATAAACAAGGAACAAAATGATTTCTCATTAAATTCATAATAATTGACATTTAAAAGTAAAACTTTTAGAACACATTCCTTCCAAGTACATTCGGCTACTCATTTGTTACATCTTCAGCCATATTTTGTTCAGTGATGGCACACATCGAGCAAAAATTTGGTTCCTCGATCACTTGGCCGTCTTTAAACGGCTACACAAGTACGCGTGGGCCGAGGTTGTTCACGAGGCACTTGTGACGGGCCTGGGAAGGCCAACCGGGATCTACGCGCTAGGAAATCTACCGGTTCTTCTTTTTTAAGAAGGGGATACATCGATGGGTGTGTTGCTGTACTACAAGTAATGGTTCTTCGCTTTTTAAAATGAGTTTTTCCTTTTTAGGTTAGAGTTTGTTCTTTTTATTTTATGTTTCTTCCTTTTTAAGTACTGTTTCATTCGTGTTTAAGTAATTTTTGTTCCTTTTTAAGTAGGCATTTTTCCTTTTTAAGTTATATTTTTTCCTTTTTAAGTTCCTATTTTTCCTTTTTAAGATTTGCTTCATCCTTTTAATTTTATGTTTCTTCCTTTTTAGGTATTGTTTCATCCTTTTTTAGTTGTTGTTCCTTTTTAAGTATTACTTCATCCTTTTTAAGTTATGATTGTTCCTTTTTAAGTGGTCTTTTTTTCTTTTTTAAGTTCATATTTTTCCTTTTTAAGTTGTTGTTTTTCCTTTTTAAGTTTTATCTCCTCTCTCTTTAAGTTAGTGTTTATCCTTTTTAAGTTTTGCTTCAACCTTTTTAAGTTATGTTCCTTCATTTTTAAGTATTGTTTCTTCCTTTTTGAAGTTACTATTTTTTCCTTTTTAATTTATTTATTTTTCCTTTGGAGTTATAGTTTTTGATTAGGTTTCTCGTTCTTAGGTATGGCTGTACGAGATGTTCATCCTATGGTAGCCTAAAATGGGTGCCCACCCAAGGTGGAATCGTTGGTCGAACATGTTTGGAAAACGGCTCATCCTGAAGAAATGGGAGGAACACGACATCTGCCTCTCAAAATTTTACGAGGGTGAATTCAATCAGACGCAGCCGGCGACCCTTACATCGCAGGAGAAGAAAATCATTGGGTTGGGTGAAAAATTGAGCCAACCCTACGCACGGATACTAATTGTCCATCAACAAGCACCGAACCAATGGTGCAATTGAGAGACTGCAATATCCCTTGGGGCCCACTGCTTCAAAAATTGGAGTTGGCGGGGTTAAAGACAAAATGGCTGCAACCGGAAGTTGCCCTGAATGAGGCAAATGTAGAGGTTAACATGCTGAATGAGGAACTGAGGAAGTACCAGGAGGAAAATGAGATCCTGAAGGAAGAGATTGCATATCTTCGAAGATATGGTATACAAGGTGGAGTTAGAGGAGAAGAGGGGAGAGAGGAGTATTATAGGGAAGGGGATGAAGAGAAAGAAAGAGAGGAGGAGAATAGGAGGGAAAGAGAAGAGGAGAATATGAGGGAAGAGAAAGGGAAAAGGAAGAGGGCAGGAGAGAGGAGGAGAAAAACAGGGAAAAAGAGAGGGAAAAAGAAGATGGCAAGAGAGAGGAGGATAAAAAGAGAGAGAAGAGGGAAAGAAAAGAAAAGAGGAAAGATGAGGAAAAGGAGAAAGAGAGGGAGAGAGAACAGAAGAGGATAAATGAGGAAAAGATTAGGAGGGAGGAAGAGGAAAGAGAGAGGAAAAAAGACGAGAATAAGAGGAAGGAAGCGGACAAGGAAAGAGACATGGAGAGAAGAGGAAAGCAGAGGATAAAAGGAGGGAGGCCGAAACTTCAAGAAAGAGGGTGAGAAAAGAGAAAGAATGAGGGTAGAGGAGGAAAATGAGAATGAGAAAGAACAAGAGAGGGCAAAAGAAGAGAAACGGATAGAGGAGGAGAGGAGAGGGGGGATAAGCAGAAGGAGAGGGAGACTGAAGAGCAGAGGACGAGAGAAATAGAGAGGAAGAACAAGGAGAAAACGAAGGAGAATGAGGGAAAGGGAAAACCGAGGAGGGCAGACTGGGGGCCAAAGGAACACGCTCATTGGCCAAAAAACAAGAAGATGAATTGAAAGACAAGAAGAAAAAGGAAGAGGAGCATGAGCAAAAAAATAGAAAACGGGAGGGGGATGACGAATTCAGGTTGGCTCATCATGCGAGAGAGACAATGCCAGACATTGACATGGATGCATTGGACACGTTAAGCTTCGATGAGCTGAACATTGTACTGAATCTAACCACACCTACACATAACCACAGGGAGGTGATATGGAGAGGGGATTCTGTTTTTTCACACGTTCCGACCTCAATGAGCTCATGACGAAGGGGATGGATTTGACCAACGAGGCGATCGACAATATGCTTTGTGTACTGGAAGAGCGCCAAAAAAATAGAAAACTACCCCCAAGAGGTTATTTTATTCCAAGCTTTTATTCGGAAACCATTTTGAACGGTTAAGGGAATACCATTGAAGAGTGGCTGGCGCCTAGACTACAAGGCGTTGAACCTGGAAGCGTCGTGATTGCACAACCACTGCTGATGGCAGACCATTGGATCTTGGTGGTTTTTAATGACTTAGATGACGAGATCCTGCATTACAACAGTTGCTCTAGGGAACTGGTTCCAGATGAGGATCCTGACAATGCGGTAGGCGTACATGAATGTTCGGCCAAAGACGGGTGAATTCTGGAGAACCCGTCTTAAGGTGAACTGGCCAGGGAGATACCTGAGGGAAACGTGCCAAAGACAAATGTCGGGAAGCAACGACTGCGGTGTTTTTGTCTACTACTAGATAAAATGTCTCATGCAAAAGGTCACCCCAACGGATCCGAAAGACCCCAAGACACTTCACTCGATCAGGGGTGAAATGACATTACTTTATTGAGGGACTCCCGCTGCTGTGTGGACTTTAAGTAGTAGTTTGTAAATTAACAATTACATTTTAGATTGCAATTATAACGTTTTCATACTCCGAAGTAATACATTCCAAATGTACGTAAGGTTGATCAGTGCGTCAGCGCGACCGTTACTTAAAAAGGGAAAACACCAACTTAAAAAGGAAACACGCCTAGTTAAAAAGGAAAAAAATACTTACTTAAAAAGGGAAACACCTACTTAAAAAGGTAAAACGCCAACTTAAAAAGGAAAAACACCAACTAAAAAAGGAAAAAAAACGTCTGGTTAAAAAAGGAAAAAACGTCGACTAAAAAAGGACAGATCCCTACTTAAAAAGGACAATTTCACACTTAAAAAGTCAAAACCCATACTTAAAAAAGGAACAAGCTCATTTATGAAATCCTCCCACATGACACATGTATGTATCAACGCGAACCCTTAATTTTAAAAGGAACAAACTACACTTAAAAATGACAAAACTAAACTTAAAAAGAACAGAGCCCAACCTAAAAGGTACAAGATCGTTTGCAAATTCCTCATTCATGGGGAGAAACCGTTGTCTTACAAAAGTGTACAAAATTCAAAGAACAATGATTGCTACAACGTTAAGGAGCATGTTGGTCGTAATACAACTTCATGTCCCAATCGTCAAAATCTGGATCCCATGGTCTAAGCGCGACCTGATGAAGGGGTGATTTGTCCTTCCTTCGATACTTGCTCTTTCTTCTATGAGGCACTTTTTGTGGCTTCTTTGAAGAATTTTCTCGACTAAGGAAACTCGACGTCGAGTAGGCGGTCTTCCTGGACGGGTTACTTTATCTGGATTGCGCAAAGAGGTACCGTTGGGCACAACTTCATCAACTATGGGAGGGCCCTGGGTAATGTCTTTGGCACGTGACCTCAGCCACTCCATACACTTCACGGCCTTAAGATACCTTTCAAGAAAAATGAATGCTTCCTGTGCAATCCAAATAACACGACCCATTATGTCGGCGTGACGACGCAACGCATCCTTCTCCATTACGTCATCGTCTTGGTACATCTTGTCTCAATAGCTCCGACGAATATCCTTCTGCCATCGATTTGTGATGTAAGACGGCGGGAGTAATGCATTAGAATCTAGCCGTGCAAATATGACCAGGACGTGGCAGCAAAGAATACCAACACGCTGAAAGCATGTGAAGTTCAGACCTGTCCTTTGTACAAGGAAACATTTCGATAATAGTTGCTCACCAGCCCGTACACGTTCAATGACCTTGTAATGCAACGCGTCGTCCGATTGCAACTCCTCGGTTAGGTCATAGTTCATCATCTTACCAATTTGTAATTGGACTTTCTTGAAAACCCCTACGATATAAAACTCGCTCATTTGCCTCTTGAAAGGATATATTGAGACCAATTGAGGTTTCTTATGCAGGCAATCGAAATCTGATTGAACTTCCTTCTCGTACTTGTGACGGAGAACAAGTTCGTATTGTTGAACGGACTGCTTAAGGGTGGTTTTAGAAGATAAGTACTTGTCGAAGAACACGTTCATACTTTCGCTTCTTTGGGTAGAAGTCATTCCCGCGAAAAAGCAATCACCCAAGTAAGCAAGTACCCAAGACTCACGGATACCGTAAATTGTTTGGAGTCAGCTATGGTCTTGAAGTTCAAAATTAACTAGGAAACCGTGCCAATTCCGCTCAAATTCAGTTGGTTGTTTTGAGTCGTAGACAATCAATTTTAGATCAAATAACATGTGCCGACGATACTGTGTCGGCAACTTCACTGGAGCTTTGTTCATTATGTGCTAAATGCAAAATCGGTGTCTAGCATTTGGGAAGACATTCCTTACAGCAGCAGTAATGACGCCACATTGGTCCGTTATGATAGCTGGTGGAGGGATATCTGCAAAAGGAAAAAAAAGGAACTTAAAAAGGATGGAAAATACTTAAAAAGGGTGAAAAAATACTTAAAAAAGAACAACCATAACTTAAAAATGATGAATCAAAACTTAAAAAGGAAAAAACATGAACTTAAAAAGGATGAAACAGTACTTAAAAGGAACATGCATAACTTAAAAAGGAATAACAGAAACTTAAAAATGAAAAAAACATGAACTTAAAAAAGATGAAACAATTCTTTAATAGGAACATACATAACTTAAAAAGAAATAGCAACAACTTAAAAAGGATGAAACACTAATTAAAAAGGAACAAACATAACTTAAAAAGGATGAAGTCAAACTTAAAAAGAAAAAAATATGAACTTAAAAAGGATGAAACAATTTTTTAAAGGGAACATACATAACCTACTACATAGTTTATTTCTTTTCCTTTACTGAATGTGGTAATTTTATTGTATTTACACAATTATCTAATTGCTCCCCAACTTATATATTAAATATTTGTACTTTCTTATTGTGATTTTACCTAATTTAGGTAATTTTTGTTGGATCTTATTGTTTTGTATTTGGCCAAATTTAGGGAATTTCTTAAGATATAGCGAATCAGGTAATACCCTGTTTTTACCTTAACTATCTCGCATTTTACCTAATGGAGGTCATGTTTGGGTCATACCCCATATTCGTAATTTCGTTGTGTAATTTCACCGGGTAATCTAATAAATCTCTTGGTCATACTAGTATTGGTTATTGTTTTGTATTTTAACAATTTTTGGGAATTTCTTAAGTTGTAACCAATTAGGTTATTTTCCTGTATTTGGCACAACTTATGTAATTTACTGGGTTCTTTTTACAATCTAGGCATTATTTTTACAAGTCTATGAGTGTGTAAAAATTTAGGGGAGAAATAGTTCAGAACGACTATTAGAACTAACATTTTAGGAAGATAATAATTATGTTACCCATGTTTGGCGTGTCAAGGAAAATTTTCATGGTCTAATAATCTTAAAACTTGAAAAGCTCAACATTAGAGTATTAGACCAATAGGATGAATTTTTGCTTTTAGTAATCCTATAATATTTTTTTACCAAACGTATGCGTTCGAAGTGAAGATTAAATAAAAAACATCATAATTTTGAGCACATGGGGAGGGCAGAATGAACCTCATTTCAGGCGTACTTGAGGTGGTAAAAAATCGAGGGAGTGATTTTTCAGGCGTACTTAACGCTTTTTTTTGTTTGAAAAGTTACTTGAATGGGTAATTTGGAGCCTAAGAAAACGTGTAAAATTTTCTATGATCTATCCAAAGATTCCAAACAAGACTCGGAAACAAACAAATAAAAAATATACCCAGATCATGTTTCTGACCCACACAGCAACCGCAGGTGGGATCCAAAGTTTCCATACGGACCCCTTTGTAATTGTGAAGCTGAAAGATTCAAACAAAGTACTCCTCCAAATTAATATTATAATTCTCAAAAATCCACAGAGTTGCATGTTTCTGTAGATCTCGACAGTGGACACAGCAACTAATCCTTGTTTAAAGCAAAGTTCACTGCAAGATTTGGATTTAGCCTGCAACCATAAAATAATAATGGCATAAAGTTGGTGGTCAAAGGTTACAGTTGGCATCCAAGAGAATTCCTTGAGAAATGGAAGCATGGAAAATAATTTAATACTACACCTCAGTCAGAGATGAAAGGGAGAGTGTGGTGGTCGTTTTCTCCACCGACTGCAACTGTTTAACTATTTGGTTCCTACTTGAATGGTTCCAAGGGGTTTCAGAATTTCTTTTATTTTTGTAATTGAGTAGATACTGTTAAGATATAAAAAACCATGTTGAATTTTGAAGTATACAAACCAATTTTTCTTTACGAGGTCACAATCCAAAAAGGACATATCAGTCCATAAAGTTTCCAATAGTATGGGACAACAACATTAACAAGGAAATAATGTCCGAGCTCTCTTGATAGCAAGACTTTGCTCCAAAAACAGTCTCCTAATTAGAGTATTTGTCCAAAGTTCAAAAAGATCAAAACATCTATTAAGTAAAAAAAGGAGTGTTCGATGCACTACTGGAAATCCTATTATTTCTTTCGTTCCAAATGATCCATTGAAATGCGTTTATTAAGGTATATCACTCCTTGGTTCATAAATCGAGTTGATTATGAACATGTTTCTTGAAGTAGACGTCATTATTTCTATAAAGATTCAAGTCAAGTAATGGGGTTTTGTCCCAAAATGAGGTCACTAAGTCCCATTGGAAGAATAAGTGGTCAACAAATTCAGTTGCCACACTGCACATCTCACAAGAGGGGTTAATCTTTAGTCCTCTCTTAATCAGTATGTCCCTAATTAAGATTGTGTTTTCCACAACCAGCCAAACCTGTTACATAAGCGGGTATCTTATGGCATCATCAATCCAGAAGGTATAAAATGATTAAGGTGTGCAGTTACCATGTTCAATTAAGTTCCACCGTCACCTGTCATCCTTGGTTTCGGGATGATATGCTAGATATAGCTGATATAAGATTAAAACTTGTTGATCGTTGATGCTCTGGGTAAATCTCTTGCTAAACCATGTACGCGAAAACGGGTTGTCCACAAAGAATCTAGTATCCGTGATGTACTTATGTTGCGTTATAGCAAATAGATCCGACCAAGATTCATAAAGGAAAGTCTTCTTTTGCCGGGCATCAAACCAAAAAAGTGTGTTATCACCGTTGAGTATATTAATTTCACTCAATCTACATATGGCTGATAGCCACTCTATTAGATACTCAAGTAACGGGGAGAAAGGCGGTCCTAAAAGTTCAAAAATATGCCCATGACTTGGTTTCCACTTCCATATTTAGGGGGGTTTGTGCACCAAGAAACCAAGAGAAAAGAAAATGAATTTCGTTTGACCAACTATTTTTCTTGTTTTATGCCCCTTCAGAAAATAAAAATAATTTTTTTTGGTTTCCATAGTATAAAAAGACTAGTACTAAATATTTTCTTTTGTTTTCTCACCTCTCCCAAAAGAAACCAAAGGAAAACACCAAAACAAAATCCTACCTCTCATCCAACAACCCACTCCCCTCCACCAACACCCCCTCCTCCGGCGACCTACTCAGGCGACGCTCCCTTCTCCAGTGAACCTCTCCTCCGGTGCCACTCCTTTTTCTGACGATCCACTTCTCCCGTGACGAACCAACAACAAAAGTATATTTTTTGCTTTTATGTTATATGTTTGGATTGAGGATTTTTTGTTGTTGTTAAATGTAAGATCCTTTTGTTCCTATTCCTTCTTGTTGTTAATTAGGCGAGAGTTGATTTTTTATAGTTTTGGGATTGGAAGATTGGGCTGAGTTTTTGTATTTTTGAACTTGAACTTAGTTACAAGTTTGGATTCCAAGATCAAATATTTTGGTGTTTGATGATTTGCATTTCTATTGTTAAATGTAGGATCCTTTTGTTCCCATTCTTTCTTGTTGTTTGCTGTAGGTGGATTGGTTGGTGTTTTTTAATTTTTCTTGTTATTTATTTGGATTAAGGAGTGATGATGGTTCGTATTTTGTGATATTATGATGTGATCTTTGAGTGGATTCAGAGTGAGATATTTTCTTGTTATATTCTTGGATTACATCAACTGTTATGTTCTTTTTCGTTTCTTGGTTGGATCGGTTCGTTCCTTTTAGATGTTTGGATCATTTGGGTTTGCTTGATCAAATATTTATTATTATATTTATGAAACCCAAACCAAACTAGATTTCTGTAAAAGTTCAAACCAAACCCAAAACAAATTCTAGTTCGATTTAGTTTAAACTTTACTTTGCATTTAATGTGCAGCACTCACAAGTCACAATGAGTAAAGCCAAGAATTATTTGTGGAGTATTCAAGCCGATGAACTCATGCTTGAGTATTTATGTGCTGCAATTGTGGATGGAAGTGGTAAAACCCCGAATGGGAGAATTAGACCTGATGTGGTTGTGGATGCTGTTAAGAAGTGATTGACATCATATCATGCATATAATTGTCTTATATTCTTTATTCTAAACCTAAGCAATGCTACGTAACGAGCTTTATGTTTAAGTTTCAGGAATAAAATAAGTGAGAAGAAGAGACACAAAAAGGACCTAAAAGCAAGAAAAAAGACTGAATTGCATGACTTATGGACTGAGATGAAGAGAGAAGGACCCAGATGTAAACCAAAAGGACCAATGAGCAAATCAAGAAGCTTCACAACATCATGAGGAGTATTTTGACAATTAGATCCGGGCCTAAACATCAACAACCAAATCGGGTTCACCAAACATCAAGAAATCAAGCTAGAAAGGAGCAATTCAAATCCAGACTCGATCAAACCATTCCAGACTGCCAATTGGCGGTCCAAATGACTCCAAATGGTTCATGGTTTAGTCGGGTGTTCGATTATGTTGTTTTATGTCCATTTATAGTATGCGTTTAGTCCCATACCGGGGGATTGTTCCCGGTTACATTTTTCTATGACTATAAATAGAACACTTCATTCTCCTTTGTATTTACTCAAGTGGTCAATCCCTCTACTTTGAGTCAAGACTTGACGCAAAAACTCAAGTAGGGAGATGCTACTTGTAATGTTAGTCATTTAATAAAAGAAATTTTTGATAGTTTAATGTTGTCTCTTTTATCTTTTTGCATGCTTAGCTTAATTTCATTTCATTAATCTTAGTAGACTTAGTTAACATGTTTTCATATCTTAACATAATAGTTACCTTAATGATTAGTGAGTAGTTTCATCCCCTTTGGGGGGGGTGGAGATGATGTACATATATGTTATGATGTTTGATAAATTTTGGATTGTGTAAACTTTCATGTCTGTATGTTCATTGTGGGTATTTTAATCATCTACATGTTGGGGGATTTTGATAGGGTTTGCCATAAGATTTAGACGCTTCCCATGCTTAGTTTTCTCATGTTTATTGAATGAAATTTCCTGTTGAATATGCTAAATAAGATTAAGTGTTCTATTTGTGGTTGCTTGCTTGATTGATTGAAGAAACTTTATTTTGATGAGTTTTGCCATAAGATTTAGACACCTCGCATGCTTAGTTTTGTTCTTCACATGCGTTTATGATTTTTGATGAGTCTTGTCATATCTTTAGGCACTTCTCATGTTGAGCCTAATCTTATAATAATCAAGTAATAATTGCCGATACATTGTGTGAATGGATTTATAGGTTTTGCCACATCTTTTGACACTTCTTATGCATGAAAACACACACGACACACACACATACATGCGTTATTCATCGCTTATTTCACTTAATATGTGCACACAATCCACCCCTTAGGGGTTTTCATTCCTGAATTTCCAGCTTGCTTTATTAGTTAGTTTAGTTTCATTGTTGCTTGCTTTCATCGACTTCGTTTGTTGCTTACTAATTTAATGTAGTTTAGTGTAATCACAACTTCTTCCCCTCTTTTGCCACTTGATTTCGGACAAACCAGAGGCTACTCACATTTCCGTGGATCGACCCATACTTACCACAGCTTCACAGTGGTCGTGCACTTGCGGTTATTAAAACGTTTGAACAGTACACTTAGCACACCAAATAAAAAAACTACTAACTATCTAACATAATTAGTAGTTGTGATCGAGGTCTATAACAGAATTATTTGATCCTTAACCTACGGAGATACATCAAAGTTTGGATCATATTCTATGTCGTCGGAATCTTCTGAGTCATCTGGGTTCTCATGATAACTCTCATCTTTCCCAGTTTCCTCATCGTCTGTACCCACAAATTTCTCATCTATGTCTCGAATCGGAACTGCTGCCAAAGTGGATGTCTCATGGTGATTTCTAAAGTTGAAGTCCTCCTTCATAACAGTTTGTAGAATCCTGGAGGTGGGTGCTGCTGCACGACACAATCAACCTCGTGATGGACTAAAAGTAGCCTCCTCAACATCCGCCCATGTCAAGTTGTCTCCTGCGAAGATTGGATCCTTTGTTGCCACCAACCAAGGATGATCTTCCATCAAGACATAATCTAGGCTTATAGGGTCGTAGTGACCTCGTTTGTCCCCCTTTCCATGAACCTCTGCCTAAACCTTTGGTTGCAGTTTACATAGACCAGATTGTTCAACTTCTTTGCAATAATACGATTCCTTCTTTTTGTGTGTATTTGCTTAAACACACTCTAGTTTCTAGCACATCTAAATGTTGAACAAGTTAGACCCAAAACTTTAAGTGCCACTTCCTTTAAAGAATGGTTCCCCATACTAACATCATTTCCATAATCAGACCACCAATCAGTAGGGATATTTCTGCTTCGTTGTTGTATCACAATTTCTTGACCAAACATTTCTTCACTCTTCTCGTATTGATCCAATTGGCTTGATATGTGATCTTGGTATTCAAGGTTTGTAACCAATATCTCCTTAACATCCAACTATCTTGGCAAGTGAGTGTTGATTGCTTCTAATCGGTTCTCACAACCAAAAAATGTAGTCGGCTTCAAGAGAAAGCTAACAGAGTACAACAGACTCGACATTTGGTGCCCCCTGTTCTATCAATGACATCAATAACATGTTGGTATAATTGGGATCTAAATTTGTTGTTGTCCTTGATCTGGTACTTCGCATTCTCCATTGCATTGTACAAGCAACTCATTGCTGGCTTCTCATCACCATCCACCAGCCTAAGAACAATCACTAACTATTGGCTTACCTTTAGAGTGTTGGTGACATTATTCCAAAACGGTCGTCGATATGATGGCTTCGTAAACTTGATTTGTCTCTCTTTTCAACTTTGCATTCCTTTGTCAAAAGGCATCTGGATCGGAAAACTCAGCTGACACAATGAAGATCTTCAAAGCTTACGGTTTCACCCAAAGTCTTTAGAGTGTCAGGACTACGGTGGCAAAATGAGTGATGACGGGACGAATTGGATGGCCTTGGATGATTTTTTTCATCATATCGTTAAATTGAGTATGCACCTTGAAGTATTGTCCTGATGTACAACTTGTCGATGTCCTCCAAGATGAGAACGATGCAATGAGCTGCGCACAAGGTCCAGAATAATGACCTCCTCTTTGACATCAACATCCTCTTAGAGGATACATATGTGGCGGCATTGTTAGTCACGACCTACACCACATATTGTTCTCCAACTTCTCCAACAACCTTATCGATCAACTTAAATAAGTAGTTTGCGATGTGGGAGTGAGAAGAGGCATCTACAAACTTCAAAAACATGGTGGTTGTGTGACAGTTATCTAGAAATATTATTGTGCTTCTACCACAAGTATCAATCCACCTGTCAGTCATGATAGTACATTCATAAATCTTCCAATCTTCCTCACGTGAGTCTACAAGGGTTTTTGTTTATGCAATCTCCATTTTCAAACACGGTTCGCTAACCTCGTGTGGAGTCATTGGTTTCAAACCGGGCCCAAATCTGGAAGTTCGATCAATGACATTTTTAAATTTTGTGTATGAACATGCATTGAAAGACAAACATGCTCTATAGAAGCAGAAAAATTAGCCCAATGCTAGGTTACTTCTTTCCTCTCCTCTTTTTTGAAGTTGTTATAAATAGTTGTTTGAGTGGGACCTCCATCATTTCGATCGATGACAACGTCCTTGGGACATCCACGATAGAAACAATACATTGGTATGAATTTTGATCGGTTCCTTTGCCTCTTTCAAGGATGAACCACGGGGCGTGGAGCGGGAGAGGAACTAACACCACGACCTCGAGTGGAATCCAAACCGGACTCGGTGCCCCTGAACCCCTCAACATCATATAAGTCCATAAAATCATCAACAATAACTCTTCGTTGTGATAAGCTCTAGATCCGGCTCGCAAATTACGTTCAATTTCTTCACGGTAATTAAATGATGCGTATGCACATAGTTTTGCATTACTACTTTTGAGCTAGCAATATGTTGTTTATGTCTAGTAATACCACCACTACTTATAAATTCACATAATGCACATATAAATTTTGATTTTTGTTCATGTGAAAGGTAATGTGCGGTTTTCCAACCGGGGTTGTTCAAGGACGAATGTGGTTATACTCTTCATGATTCATGGGAAATTCATTACCATGAGGTCTACTATATACCATTATCCCTGGTGTGTGTGCCTGTGAAAAGTAAAATGTAATATTACACTAACCGTCAATTGAAAAGAGTGCACTTGAATGGTTATGGTAGTTTTAGAATCAAGATTTTTGGCGAAATTTGCTTCCAAAATCCACCCCATAATCACCAAATCCACATTTCTTCCCACCAAGACCTTCCAACTTTGAAGCTTGAGAATTTAGAAAGTAGAGAATGAGAGAATGAGAGGTGTGAGGAATAGAATGAGTTGGGAGGAGTTTATAGGTGGAAATACAGGGGAGATGCAAATTTCCCCCCTTTAAATAAGCTTCCAATGGCTATATAGCCGTTGGAGCATGTCAACAGCACATACGACATTGTTCGTTGGTTAGTTTGCACTTTTGCGACGAGCAATGTTGTTGGCTCAACAACTAGTTGGGCAACTAGTCATTGGGCCTACGTGGTCGCATTAGCAGCCTCTACAGGGGTCGCATATGTGTACCCCCTAGATTCATGCCACCTAGTGTGGCCGAGTATATGACCGCACTTCAAAACATTGTTTAAGCTTAATGTGTCATTTAGTTCCACAGTAGAAACATAAGAGATGTTCATACTTTTTTTGTTGAGGGTTTTCTGCCTCCTAATTAATTAATTTCTTTCTTGCTTGTAATGCATCATAAGGTAAAGTTTGAATCAAATCAGATGTCATGTTTGTACTTGAATTTGAGATCAATTGGTTCAAAATCTGAGCCAAATTTGAAGCAAATGTGACATTCGATTTGATTGAAACTTTAACACAAAGATAAATTAGAAGTTTGTTTGTCAAACAATACCAAAAATTTGAGAAAAATTGATAATATGTTGGAAAACAACAATTTAACGATGAAGAGAGAGTCGAAGTGTTACGGAAATTATAGTTTAAGAGGTTTAAAATTCAGGATGTGAAAGTGGGCAATGTAACGTGGAGTGAGTCCCCCCGTGAAAATTTATTTTTGTAATAATGTGATTGCCATGGCGATTCTGTCTCACAAAGCGGTATCTTATTCTTTGCGATGGGATTAATAATCTCGAACATTATTTATTTTTTCTTGAAACTGTGAGCATATATATGACTATATTAGTTAGTTATAAAGGTTTTCCTTATTGTTTAGTTATATATGCTCATTAGTCTTATCATCCTTATTGGGCTTGCTTTAGATCATTAGACCAGAATAAACTGGGTCGTGAGCCCTCGCGACCCCCCAGACGATCGGGTCGTCGACCCTCACCTTCGGGATGACCTGGTTGAAGGGAATGTGTTCTAAAAATTTTACTTTTAAATGTCAATTATTATGAATTGAATGAGAAATCATTTTGTTCATTGTTTATGTTATTCGTCTTTTAGAAGTGTTAAGGAAGAGGCTCTTGGTCCTTAACCGTAGAGCTCTAAAAGATATTGGTTTACATAAAACAAAAGATATTCGCAATCATGGTAATTAACATGGAACATTAATTACCGAGTTAAGATTGTCGTGTTGGTCATAGATCATTGTAGCTCTACAAGTGAGTGACAACACGTGTATGCAAAAGAGGAAAATATTACTTTTGTATACTGAATAGACCTAATAAGTAAAATATTATAGAAATGTGTTTCTGTGTCATTAATATTTTACTGTGTCTTTGGTCCTTTGATATGAGACTTATATCTGATCACTTAAGAAATACTTAATTAGATCAGTGTCTTGAACTATCGATCAGTGTAGTGTAAAGGCATTGGTTGGTTAAGTATAACTTTCGTTGGAGAAGATAGCTAATCAAAAGATTATCATTGCCCCTCTTAATTGAGTGATGATATTAGTGAGCCCCTTGATAAAACAAAGTTATAATGTGCACAATGTGATTTGAGTTAAGTCACATATTTATAACTAGCTTAAAGAGATCAAGAAATGAATACTAATACAAAGATGACACAATACTACTTTGTGTGTATTCTTAATATCATGAGGCAAGGGACGGACACAAGTGGTGCACTCCATCACTAAATGGATCGGGTTTTGGTTCGAGTGGAATTAAGACATCTAACTAATTGGGAGCTATAATGTGTAGCTAGATACCGCTTATAGCTTGTGATATTAAGCTCTTAATATCACTGTCAACTTAGTTTAGATCCTCCCATAGGTCACACCGCAAAAACCGTGAAACAAGAAGCTTGATTTTTGGTTCATATGATGTGACAGGATTCTCATAGAAAATATGACACATGTGGTGAATAAGTAAAATCAATTATGTTGTATATAAACATAATTAGAGTCATGATAAATTCATATGATATGCATATATTATGGGGTGCAATAATTTATTGTTGCATAGGATAATACATTGCATAAGTTGTGAATTTGCAAAAAACCCCTTAAGTTCAAATTTTGTTGGAAATAAATCCAAAATTTGAAATAGGCAAAATCAGGTAGAAGTTCGGTAATCCGTTATGGTTCGGTCGACCGAAGGATCTATGGATCGGTCAACCAAACGTGGAACGAATAATCGTAATTGATTGACCGAACTTGACCAAAGTGCCTTGAGCTTTGGTACGGTGTACCGAACCAGAAACGGTCGACCGAACAATGTCAAGTTCCGATATTTTCGGTTAACCGAATAGCACTCGGTTTTAGACGTGAATGAGTCTGATCGGTTAAGGAGAATTTTTCTCCTTAAGATTCGGTCATCCGTCACGTACTCGGTTAAACGATCGTGACAAATTCGGTTAACCGAGTGGGACTCGGTAAACCGAACAGCGGTCGATTTTCTGCCTTTGATTATTAAGAGATTAATTTGATCGATGGTTGGATTAGCTCCAAATTTGGTCAAACGTTTTGTGGGTGCATATAATGCATTATGGAATTAGTTTGTGAGAGAAATTGTCATAAAACTGTGGCTTAAGAATAGCCATGATTAAGAGTAAGATTGGAACCTATAAATAGGTCCTTATTCTCCCTAATTGGGTTACACAATTCAGAAATTATTTTCTCTCCTAATTCACTACTAAAACCCACGAAAATTCTCTTAGTTTTTCTAAGTCTTTGGAAGGAGAAATCTCAGAGGCTAAGGAAGGGGGTTGTAGCTAGATTCTAAGCTTGTTTGGAGATCGATTGGCTAGCTCCTTTCTCTCCAACCTTGTTTAGGGTTTCGGTGAACACTCGGAGGCATCCGGCGCAACGAGAAGCGAAGATTAGCTTCCTCAACGTCTCTGAAACGTCAAGAAGTCTTTGAGAACTTCTAGGTATGAATTTCGGAGTCCCTTTGTGTTTGTTTTAATAAGTTTTTGAAATTAGTTGTTAAAACAAACCGATGCATGCATAAATAAATCAAAGAAAATTGTAATAGATCCTTATTATACATGAAAATTCGAAAAATATATATGTATAATTAAACATGAAGTCCTACACTGGTCTCCCCCCGACCTGGTCTTCGACCTGGTCGTTCAAATGACCTGGTCGAAGACCACACCTTCGTTCAAATGACCCGGTCCCCCACACCTTCGTTCAAATGACCTGGTCGAAGACCAGGTTGTTCAGGGACGCAACACGTGGTGCGTCCCTGTTGGTTTAATTTTTATTTTTTTATTTTTTGTTGTAATTTTTTTGATTGTGTATATAATTGAGTTTAAATGATTTTGGGATATTATTTTGGAAATAGTTGGTATTTATTGAGATTTATTAAGTTGGGTACATAGTTGAGATTTGTTTTCAAAATAATCACCAAGAACGGGTAAACGGACCAACGTCCCCCGCAGAGTCTGTCACCCCGCACTCATAATCACACATAGACTCAACAAATCTCCCACTATATTGAAAATAGGAAGACAACCGTTGAATTGAAATAAAAAGTACATTAAAACGCTTAAATTTAGGTAATGTAATATTTTGTTGTATTGTGCTGCGTACGATCGTTTAAATAAATATATATTTTGTTTGAATTATTGATGTTTGGGGTAAATACAATTGATTTTGGAATATAATAAAAACTAGCGGAAATAAAAAGATGATGTGGAGGAGAGAGGTGTGTTATAATGAGTTGTGGTTAAGATGTGAATAATGTTGGAAATGGAAGAAAATAGGTTGCGGAGAGAGAAAATTGATGTGGATGAGAGAAAAAACTGATGTGAAAGAGAAAGAAGAGATAGAAAACTCATGATCAAGTTGACCATTGTGTTGATTGGTTGGTTGTCTTAGTGCTGTAAACTTGTAATCCATAGTGACCTTACGATACAAGGCCCATGATTCTGAAACTCAAAAGTACATAAAGCATGTGCAGATGGTTATTGAAGCTCTCTTTGCAAAGATTATTAGGAAAAATTGGGATCTTCTTCTTCCTCAGAATCCATGTATTAATTGAACTTGATAAGTTGTTCTTTGGAGATCAACAATTCCTCGCAAAATTGGAGCTAAACTATTGAGTTACGTAGATAGTTTTGGGGATTTAAATTCCTTTCTATTGTATTCGGGTGGATAAATCACACTCAATTCGGCACAACTTACCAACCTACACTGTAGTGAACGGTCGGCTATAGGCCTAATAGCTAATTAAAGCCGACCTAAAATAAGGGAACTACTATTCGTCGTCCTAAAATTACTTAAATCGTCTGTCTAATTACTATTTTGTCATTCACAATTCATTTAAGACTCATTCGTCATGTCTCTTAAACTAAAGATTATGTCTACGTTTTCCTCACTTTACCAGTACCAACACCACTAAAATGTCTGGCGTAGCGTCTGAATCCGGTGAAGTAAGTCCAGCAAAAAAATCGTGGCAGACGTTTGTGTAATCCGTCGTCCCCATGGATGGGGCGTCTGGCTAGGTCCTCAACGGATGCCCACCCCATAAATGGGGACTGTAGTTAATAGTTTGGCACGCCAAAAACCGTTCGGAGGAGGGGGGGGGGGGAGGCTCTCGTGGATGCCCACCCTAAAAAAATATATTTAAAAAACTTAAAATAAATGAGATATTTTACCAAATTCGAGTACACCGAGGCGTCCGCTGACTCATTTCCTGGGCTCTAAGACATTCTTCTTGATGATTATGAGAGGAAGATGAATAGAGAGTAGTGGTAGGAGAGTGAAATGAAGAGATATATAAGTAGAATTGAGAGAATGACAAAATGACAATTCACAAGTGCGATTTAAGTAGTTTTCCGACAATAAATAACTATTCAGTAAAATAATCCAATCATTATTATCGTTGCTACAAGATAAATTTCAAAAAAACAAAAGTTGCTGACAAGATTTGCCGCCAAAATAGTTTCCCACGTACATTAATTAAGAGTAACGGGCATATGTTGACTACCTATTAACCGGCCGGGGGGCACATGTCTCCCCCATTGGCCCGATTTTTTTTTTGTTATTTGTTAAAAATGTTAATAAATTCATTTTAAAATGTTTTTCCAAAAAAAATTCTGAAAATTTGTTTTGAATTTGTATAATTTTTGTTATATTTTACCCATGATTGATCTCCAAATGATGTGGATGGGAGAGAATTCAGGGTGGATGAGGGTAGTCCGGCGTAGTTAAGGTTTTTTTTTGGATGAGTTGGTGAGCTGACGTGCCAGAAAGAAGAAGTAAGGCGCCCAGAAAAGTCCATGCACTGCTATTTACGCTCTAAGTAATGCTTTTGTAGATCAATGGTCGATAATTTTTGTTTGAATGTTTTTAATCCAAAACGAAATTGAAGAAAACACTTTAAAAACTTGGGAAGCATAATTCCATCTTCCGTAATTTAGATACTACTACCGTGCTACGTGACAATTCTTTTGGACTAAAAACTACAATAATAAAAGAGAGCGGCACATTGCACGTTTAGTACACAACTTCCATGCGGCCTGACATGGCCTTCATGTCGGCGAATCACGTGATAACACAGTTCCACCCAGAGACTCGAACAAAGCGACTGTACTTTGGCAAGATGTTAGTAGTTAAAAACTAAGGAGATTCTACGCTTTGATACGACGAGTCTTTGAAAATTCGGTTAATTACAATTTGTTATCTTAATTATGTCTTGGTATCACTTTCCGTTCTGAACTTTCAAAGTTAAGAGTTAGCTCTCCTGAATTTTCATTTTGTAACACTTTACCCTCCTGAACTTCAAAAATTCATTATTTAACACACTCGACATTTGTTTTCCCAATTAATTTTGTTGTATTCCTAATGCACTCTTAAACCTATATTTACGTGAAAATTTGGATCGAAACGAAAGTCAGATATTGTTGGAATTTGGGTCGAATTGAATATCGATTTTACCCAAATTCCAACAATATCCGACCTTCATTTTGATCCAAACTTTCACGTAAATATAGGTTTAGGAGTGTATTAGGGATACAAAAAAATGAGAAAAAACGTCGAGTGTGTTAATTAATGAATTTTTGAAGTTCAGGGGGCAAAATGTTACAAAATGAAAGTTCAGGAGAGGTAACTATTAACTTTGAAAGTTTAGGAGTGCAAAGTAATATCAAGACATAGTTCAGGATTACAAATTGTAATTAACCCTAGAAATTTCTATCTAGTGGATTTATATATTTATTTAATTAATTGTAGGTAGGATGTTGTCAAATATTTAAGGTCTCAAGTGAAATTAAATTACATGGGCTTCTCGAAATATCCATAAATAAGAATTGATCAAACCTATGTAGAACTTATTACCATTTGGTTGTGATTGATGGTAACAACTGAATTATAAATAGGAGGTCATGGTCTCTGAGCCCGACACAATAAACAACAACTATAATAAAACTTCGTCCCTATTTCAGAGCTCACAAGGAAAGGTTCAAGTCTCAAAAGACCACCATCCGGGTGACAATTTAAACTTCCACTATGGATCAATGTAAATCTTCTAACTCATTATATTTTGCAAATCACTATCTAAAGATTTAGCATAAATCTTGAATTAAGCGTAGATTCCGTAATTTTTTAATTTAATAAAAATTAAATCAAAAATTAAAAAAAATAGGAAGAAAAAAATCGAAATCTAATCGGATCGCGGGTGTCGAAGAATCTCGGTACTCGATTGATATTCAATGTCTTGTCAACATTGCACCGACCAATTTCTTTTTTTTAATGTGATGTCCGTATATGACGAGAATTCCTGGAGAATAGCCTATGAAATAACTTATTTGAAAATGGGAATGGTGGAGCTATATGATAAGTTGAATCTTGTGGAAATTGAGTGGAATGCTAAAATGCTTGCGGGTAACCAACCTGGTAGTAGTAGTGGTGCATGGTTCGTATCTCAACAATCATGTGTTGCAAACACCATAGCAGAAACCAGTCGACCTGCGAATAGAACTTCTGATTTGAATCCACAAGAAAGAACAAATTTGGAACCAATACCGACTAATGATGAATAAGAAAATGATGACGAAGATTACAATATTGAGTCAGAGGACAAGAATGAATCATCAGGTGAGGAGGAGGATGAGGTTGACGAGGATGAAGATATTGGTCCGATTGTAAATCGGTTAAGCCAATTCAACCCATTTAGATGTAGGGGTTGGGTTCACCCAGTTAAAAGCTTTCATGGATGTTCTAGTTGGGTTCCTGCAGATACGTCCTTTATAGAAACTAGCGTAATAGTTGATGATCCGTTAGCTGAGAATCAAGTCTTCTCATCGAAAGACGTTCTAAAGAACGCCATATTGAAATGACATATTTACAATAATCGGGAGATCAAGATGCAAGACAACAACAAAACCAAATATAGGGTAAGATGTATAGATCAAAATTGTAGCTGGATGTTGTACGCTGCACGAACCGGCTCTGGTGATGCTGGGCGATAAGAAAATGCCCGTACAAGCATATATGCATGTTTACAGCTGCCCGACTTCGATCATGCTCAGCTGACTGCGAAGATGATGACCGATATCATCCGTGAAGATGTCGAAAATAACGTCTCGCTCCGATTAAACAGTTTCTGTAGGATCGTGAGGGTCTACAATTCTAATCACTTTTATCCCTAATTACCTACTCGTTTAACAATCAAAGATATCGGCAGCGGAATTTAAACTAAACAAGTAAGTAGGGAAGGAATAATGCAAACCACAATGGACACGGGGGTTTTACAGAGCTTCAGCCACCGCCTATGTCCTCTATTGCAAGCTCCGCTCAACACTTCGAGCTCCGCTCGCGTCTTCACTATCCACTCCCCGTTCCGGGCCGGGAGAGAATGTCTTTTACAAAACAAGCTCCACGAACACCCTCGTGAGCTTGACTTTCTTCTCTCACAATCCGAGAGGAACACTTCGGGCTTTCACCGAAGTCCTTGCTTCTTTACAATTGAAAACTTGAGTGGAACACTCTCTCTAACTTGAGCACACTTAGCTTATAATGTGGAATTAATGCTAATGTGTGGAAGTGTAAGCTTGGAGTGTTGGATTGAGGAATTTTGAGCTTGGGAGTTTCTCTGTAATGTATTGGACAAGTAGTGGTAGGATAGTTGTGTTAAAATGTGTTTTACAACTCTTTATATAGGCATTAGAGAGAATATATCCGTTGGGGTTGATTGGGTGAGTGTTGGTGTAGGATACACAAAACAGAAACTCGTAGGACCCAATTCTGCCTCAAATCGGTCGACCGAATCAGGTATGTCGTTCGACCGTTTGGTCAAATAAGGTTTTGACTAAGGTTCACTTAAGTGATCGGTAGAACGAACTCAGGGGATAGTTCGACCGTTCTAGGGTTTTTGCTCTGGGAAAATAGGATCGGTCGAACAAGGCAATTTGGTGGTTCGACCGAAAAGGTTCAGGCACTTCTGCGTTTGGGAAGAATTGAGTTTCGGTCGACCAGGGTCAAAAAGATGTTCGACCGAATTAGTCCAGAGTGTTCAGGGTTTGTCAAGATACAGATATGCGGTCGACCGATCAAGGTCCTCGGTCGACCGATTCATGAAAAGTATTTGGGGGTATTTTTGGTTAATACGAATACGACCGTTGGGTATATACGACAAAACTAATGGTCGGAAAATACTTGGTACTCGATCGACTGAAAAAGTCTGAACGGTCGATCGAACTTAGGCAGTTAAACACTTAACAGATTAGTTGATCATCCGGTCAACCGAACGGTCTGTTTCGGTCGATCGAATGTGAGCAGACAGTTTGGGTTGAGATTTAGTGTTTTCCGGTCTAAGTTTGGGTGATCTATTGAAGTCCAAATTATGTGAAATTTCGTGTGTGACTTCTATAGGGAACCTAGTGTGTGTTTGAGTAGTTTTTAGCTAAAGTATACTCAATTACACAAAGTTCCTAAAGACTCAAAGAAATACAAAATACATGTCTTCAAACAAGCTTGATTACATGTATTGACTTAATTTCTTTCTTCCTTGAGTCTTGATCACCTGTAGAGGTTAGCACAAAGCAATATATATGCAATGCAATATGTGTACTACTCTACATGATTATAATTAAGATTAGGTTGATTAAATCATCAAAACATATATTAAGGCCAAATAGCCAACAAGTTCATGGTCTGGTAAGAAAAATATTTTCAGGTGTTAATCCAAAGTACAATAAATTATGGCGTGCCCGCGAGATTGTTGTTGCATATATGTTTGGAAGTTGGTCGGGTTCATATGCTTTGTTGCCTCAATTGTTAAATGCTATTAAACAATCAAATCTTGGGAGTAAAGTTGTAGTTCATTCCGACCCTTTACCATGAGCTGGTGTCCGTCAGTTTAAATGTGCAACATGGGCTTTTGGTCCTCATATTCAGGTCTTCCAATATCTGCGTCCTGTTATCAGCATAGACGCCTCATTTCTAAAAGGTAGATATGAAGGAATGTTTCTTGTTGTTGTTGGGTATGACGCTGAGAATCAACTTCTGCATCTTGCATTTGGGCTCGTTGCGCGGAAAATATATCTAATTGGGGATGGTTTATGAGATGGTTGCAACGATAGGTGATTGAAGATAGGAAGATATGTGTCATATCTGATCGACATGCTGCAATAAAACACATTTTTCAGAATCCCGGTTATGGTTGGCATGAGGAAGCAAATGAAGCAGTTCACCGCTTATGCACACAACACCTTGCCAAAAAATTGCTTAAAAATTGTAAGAACCAGTATGCGGTTGATGCCTTCAAAACACCAAGCATACATAATAGTCCGTGAGATTTCAAAGCCAGTTTGGATCAAGTTGAGTATTGGAGTAAAGATGCATTACAATACATAAAAGGGATTGGGAAAAAAGATGAAACCAATGAGCATGAACCTGAGGTTCCTAGTAAGTGGTCGTTGTGTCACGACGAAGTCCAAAGATGGGGAATAATGACAAGCAATGCTATGGAGTGCCTAAACAATGTATTCGAAGAAGCTCATGGTTTACATGTTTGTGCAATTGTAGAGACGACGTACTATAAGCTTTTGGAGTGTTCAACAACAGAAGGCAACATGCACGTGTGTTGGCACAAAGAGGACACATATTTTCCGAGAGGGTCACACAAATATTGGAAAAATCTGCAATAGTTGCATGTCAACATGAGGTGAAAATAACTGATTTGGATACAGGGGTATACGAGGTCATAGCCAAACATGAAAGAGTGACCAGAACTGGAAGTAGGAGAGATCGTAGTTACAAGGTGGTTCTACGTGACGACACCAGACCAAAATGTAAGTGTCGGGGACTACAAAATATAGGTATCGCTTGCAGCCATGTTCTGGCAGTGTGTACCGCACATTGGAGGGTCACTTTGATGTGTACAAGAAGAAAGAGGATTGACCAGAATATATGGGAGACAAAATCATACATGATCGAAAACTCGTGAAGAAATGAAGGAGAAGGTCAAAGCGTTTACCAATGACGATGGATGTCATGGAATGAAGGATGGGTCTCGGTCATTGTAGATGTTGTGGTTCGATTAATCACACAAGCGATCGTTGCAATGTATTGGAAGGTTGAATGTATTGTAATGTTGAAGGTATTGTACGGTTGAATGTATTTAGGTGTTGGATATTGAATTTGTTAAGTGTTATATGTAGGATCGTGAGGGTATCTAATTCTAATCAATTTTAATCTAATTACCTACTCGTTTAACGATCAAAGATATGCAGCGGAATTTAAAACTAAACAAGCAAGTAAATGAATAGAAAATGCAAACCACAATGGAGTCGGAGATTTTTATAGAGGTTCGACACCTCACCCGGGTCCTAGTCCTCTCTTGCAAGCTCCGCTCGGATCACCGAGCTCCACTCACGACTTCACTAACCACTCCTCGTTCCGGGTCGGGAGATAACGCATTACAATCTTCAAACTAGCGAACAACCCTCGCCGAGCTTGGCTCCTCCTCTCACAATCCGGGATGGATATTTCGGGCTCTCACCGAAGTCTATACTCTTGTCTTGGGCTTTCACCAAGACCCTTTCTTCTTGAACAATGGTTGAGTGGAACAACACTCTCTAAACGTAAGCACACTTGAGTGAAAATAGGATTTAAGACTAAAGTGTGGAAGGTTTGAGGCTTCGAGTGTTTGGAGTTTTCTCTCTAATGTAAGGGACAAATAGTAGTGAGAGAGTTGTGTTAAAATGTGTTTTACAACTCTATTTATAAGCTCCAAAAGAGTTATAGCCATTGGGGATGAATTGGGTAAAGATTGTGTAAGATACACAAAACAAAAAACTGACATGACCCAATTCTGAGTAAGTTCGGTCGACCGGATCGAGCTGAACGGTCGACCGTTTGGAAATTTTGGACTCGGTTCGGTCGACCGGTTAAGGAACAGTCGACCGCCAAAGGCTACAATCTTGGTACACTTAAGTGATCGGTCAAACACCGAGATAGGTTTGGTCGACCGATTTACACCAGGTACTTTGGGGTTGACAAACAAGATCATATTCGGTCGACCGAAACAAGGTCCACGGTCGACTGAAAACCGACATGCACTTTGGGTTTGTCAAGGGACATAAGTTCGGTCGACCAAACAAGGTCCTCGGTCGACCGATACACAAAATGTATTTGGGGTATATACGACCGTTGGGTATAATACGACAAAACAAACGGTCGGAAAAATATGTTAACTCGGTCGACCGAACTTGGGCAATAAAACACTAACATGATATATCATCACTCGGTCGACCGAACGGTCTGTTTCGGTCGACCGAATGTGGGCAGACTATTTAGGTTTTGGTTTAGTGTTTCCCGGTCTAAGTTTGGGTAATCTATTGAAGTCCAATTTATGTGAAATTTCGTGTGTGACTTCTATAGGGAACCTAGTGTGTGTTTGAGTAGTTTTTAGCTCAAGTATGTTCAATTACACAAAGTTCCTAAGACTCAAAGAAATACAAATTACATGTCTTCAAATGAGCTTGATTACATGTCTTGACTTGATTTCCTTTTTTTCCTCGAGTCTTGATCACCTATAGAGGTTAGCACAAAGCAATATATATGCAATGCAACATGTGTGCTACTCTACATGATCACAATTAAGATTTGGTTGATTAAATCATCAAAACATAGATTAAGGCAAAAAAACCAACATTATATTATGTTGAATAAGTACGAGTGTTACGAGTCATATTTATAAGTCAAACCATATCAACTAAAATGACAAAAACAAATCATAACAACTTAAAGTAGAACATGTGTACAACTGAACTAAAATATCAACTACTAGGTGGGAGTGAAAATCTTCGTCTTGATCTTGCGTCAGCGCCCTCGACCGACTGGAGTCGCCTTCGCATGCACATATTCTTCATCCTCCTCAGATAAAACGTATGGAACCAATGAAGAACGTGCCTGAGTCTCAACAGACACAACAGGTGACTGAGTCTCAACAGGCAAAAAAGGTGACTGAGTCTCAACAGACAAAAAAGGTGATTGCGTCTCGTATACTATAGAAGGTACAAGAGTTAGTGCACAAGTGTACCCCTGGTCAGCTGTTGGGCTAAATATACCATCAAACCAAGTTCCCAAGTCTGTCTGCGGCAACCGAAGGGTGTCATGATTAATACCCGATGTGTGATAGTTGGGGTAATCTTTGGGAATCTAGGAAAGCCCGAACTGGGATGGTTGCGATGGACTTGTGCCAATGTCACCGTATGTATGAGAACGTCCAAACTGCGATGGACCTGCACCAATGTCACCATATGTATGAGAATGTCCAAACTGCGATGGACCTGGGGCAAAATCATCGTATGATGTATTGGATGGGCCAAAACTATATGTCGTTTGGTCCTCATGTCTAGGTACCGCACAGTCATCACGATAGTCATCATTACCATCATCATGTCCAGGAATCGACTCCACATCTGCAGGTAATCCAACATTAGTCAGTACTCTTTCAATTCCATGAACCTGATCGCAATCGACAGCATCGAGTTGGTGACATTTCAGCAACATTTTACACAGTCCCTTAGTTCCACTTTTGTACAACCTCTTAATAACAAATGCAGCCCCTTGGATGCCACGTAAACCCTAAAATTGTAGTTTGATAATTAAAAATTAACACACAACAAAAGTTAGTCGTCAAATTTGTTAAAAAACATACCATACGTCGAATACGTGGTCCACCAGGAACGTAACCTAGGTCCTCGATGGAATCACGTGGGACTGACAACGGTCTGTCCAAACCAAACTCTATTTTGCATCGTATGTAGATTCTGTACATACCATTATGCTGAAACCACTGACGATACCGTTGATTCTCTCTCTCGTCATAGGGTCCACTTTCCTCAAGAAACTGCGGTCTATCACACTCCCGTATGTAAATTTGATGCTTCATTGACCAATCATCTTTCTGTCGGGCTGCATGAACTATCTTATCAAGTCTTTTTAGCTCTGTCCAAGGATGAAGTTCTGGCGTCGTCTGAAAAAGTCCAAACTATCTCATAGTTCTTTCTGGATAGTGCCATGATATCATCCAGAAATGAATCAAGGACACTCCTCACGAGCCAATATGCAACATCAGTAATTACCAAGTCAGGAAGCAATGTCATATATGAATATACGGCTGCCCGTTTACATGCTCATCCAACATAAATTCAAACTCATATCTGTAATGTGTGAGACAATTATGTGTGGTACTAACCTCATAAGTCTGTGAGTATTGCCACTTGATAGCAAATGGAGGTCGCGATTCTTGGTCTTCTCCACCTAGACACTCAGCAAGACCCACGTGTCTTGGTGGGGCTACAAGAAACTGAGTCCAAGACTAGTGCTGAAGGAGTAACAATGCACCACCAATGTTCTTCTTACCACTTTGACATGGAATAGACAAGTTGCGATATAAACATGAAAGAACGGCCGCACCCCAATTGTACACTATCGACTTATCCAAATCCTGCAAAAACCTCAAATACATAACTGGAACGCCTGCTTCAGAGGTATCAGGGAAAATCATGGATCCGAACAAATCTAAAATGAAAACTCGTGTGTATCGAGCCACTTGCTCATCTGTGAGATTATCCGGGAGGTCCTCGTAATCGACCCGCAACCATTGCAAACTGATGTTGAATCCCGACTCTTTGTCAATTTGTGGCTCATCTGCTCCCACTGTTCGCTTACCTTTTCTCATCATGTCGGCATTGATATCAATTCCAAAAGCATTTTTGATTAGCTCCCGACTATCTCGATCACTGTGCTTGATTATTGGAAGACCAGTGATAGGTATGTTGGCTTTTTGGCCTTAATCTATGTTTTGATGATTTATTCAATCTAATCTTAATTATAATCATGTAGAGTAGCACACATATTGCATTGCATATATATATTGCTTTGTGCTAACCTCTACAGGTGATCAAGACTCAAGGAAGAAAGGAAATCAAGTCAAGACATGTAATCAAGCTCATGTGAAGACATGTATTTTGTATTTCTTTGAGTATTTAGGAACCTTGTGTAATTGAGCATACTTGAGCTAAAAACTACTCAACCACACACTAGGTTCCCTATAGAAGTTACACACAAAATTTCACATAATTTGGACTTCAATAGATCATCCAAACTAGAACCGGAAAACACCTAAACAAAACTTGAACTGCCTGGACCAAAACGGTCGACCGTTGAAAGCTTTCCGTTCGACCGTTTACACATTTTTTCAGACCGTTTGTTTTGTCGTATAATACCCAACGGTCGTATTCGTATTATTCCCAAATACCCCAAATTTCCAAACATCCGGTAGACCGAAACTTTCCTAACGGTCGACCGAACCAACACAATTTGGTCTCCCAGAAGTGCCTGGACTAATTCGGTCGACCGATCTCCTGAGCCCGTTCGACCGTTAACTTAAGTTAACTTAAGTCAAAGCTGAAATTTGACCAAACGGTCGAACGGAATACCCAATTCGGTCGACCGGTTTTAGGCAGAATTGGGTCCTGCAGATTTCTGTTTTGTGTATCACACATTAACTCACACCCAATCAACCCCAACGACTCTATTCTCTCTAAGGCTTATAAATAGAGTTGTAAAACACATTTTAACACAACTCTCCCACTACAAACTTGTCCCAAACTTTAGAGAGAATCCCAAACACTCAAAGCTACAAACCTTCCACACTTAGTGATCATTTCTTAATCCTACTCAAGTGTGCTCAAGATTTAGAGAGTGTTGCTCCACTCAAGTTCTCATTTGTTGTCAAAAGAGTAAAGGCTCCGGTGAAAGCCCGAAGCATCCTTCTCGGATTGTGAGAAGAAGATTCCAAGCTCGGCGAGGGTTGTTCGCGAGTTTGACGGTTGTAAAGGTGTTCTCTCCCGGCCCGGAACGGGGAGTGGTTAGTGAAGTCGTGAGCGGAGCTCGGTGATCCGAGCGGAGCTTGCAAGAGAGGACTAGGACCCGGGTGGGGTTCCGAACCTCTATAAAAACGCCGAGTCGATTTGTGGTTTGCATATTCCTACACTTGCTTGTTTTAGTTTAAATTCCGCTGCATTTCTTTGATTGCTTATACAAGTAGGTAATTAGGTGATTAGCATTAATTGTGCACCCATAAACCCACACGATCCTACAAGGTAGACCTCATAAGCAGCTCACATTCTGCAATGTCAGTCCAACCTCCACAACCGGCAAGTGGAAAGTGTGAGTCTCGAGACACCAACGCTCTACAAGTAGTAATCAATTTGTGGTCTGTCCTTGTGTGTCTTTTCTGAGCAAGTTGATATGGTCCCAAATTTTTTAGTGTCTCACTGAAACTATCATGGAAAGGAATGACTGGACGATGTGCACGACATTCCAAAACACCCCCGACTATAATATATTAAAATATTTCGTGAAAATACACCAACTAAAAATATGTAATTTAAATATTTAGACAAATTAACACAATATGATTTTTGTTGGTATTTACATTTACGCAAATGTCATTGACTCTGAACATGCAATTTGCTATTCCGAGAAGTGAGAAATACACTCTCTGTCCATTGCATCATTATACTCACGTTCGTTTTGTAAAGATCGACTTCTACTAAACTTTGTCATTTTGACAAAATAATATTCACGAAAACAAAAACAAAATTAATTTTAACAATGTAAACAAAATGAAAATGGCAGGTTTCATGACAAAATGCATGTTATACAATTGATGAAATGTATAAAAAATAATTTTAATTATAATTATAAACGGAAACATAAACTTAACTAATATTTAAAATTAAATTTAATATAAAATAAAAAAAATTCCGAATATTTTCTATTTGACAAAGGAATTAAATCTTAATTTTAATCATTCTTAAGTAAAACATCATAAGTAATGTGAAAAAATTAACGTATTCGAAATAACGGTCAACGTCAAAACAAATGATAATTATGTTAAAAAAATGTGATGAGCTGGGAAGAGGAAGCTAGGAGAGAAGAGAAGAGGAGAATTTGTGAAAAAATGGTGCAACGGATCGTTGGTGCGAACCACGATCCGATCAGATTTCGAATTTCTCTTTTTCTTCCTATTTTTTGAATTTTTGATTTAACTTTTATTAAATGAAAAAATTACGGTTAGAATCATGTTGTTTTTATTTTACAAATTTTAGATTTCCTATCAACAAATCCTTCCGCAAACAAATCGAGCAACAACGTCTTGTTCCGTAGATAACCAAATTCATATGGTGGTCATTTTAGATATTTGGTTGGCGCCTGTGTAATAAACCATAAACCATGTCGATGATGGATGTTTGAATCCACCTTGTGGTTTAATGATTAAGAATGTAGATTAATAGAGGGTCCTTATCGAATTGTTTAGTGTAATACAAATTGTCTTTCCTTAGACACGTGGCAGACGGTAGAAGAAGAGAGCGTCTAGCAAAAATCTAAAAGGTGATGGACTAAATCGAGGGTGGATGTGATGACTGTATACATGTGTAGTTTAGAGTATTATACATGTATTGTACATTGGGCCTTAGGCCTTGTAACCTCTTGTAAAGCCATACATTCTTCTCTACATAAAGAGAGATTTGATCTCTCACTCCTCATCAATTGAGGATTATTGTACTCTCACATGGAATCACCATCGTAGGTTGTAGCAATCCTTGATATCTTGAAAATTTTCCTTCCTTTTCCCCCCGAGATTCGATTGATCTTCGATTTCTTTATATTTTTCCTGATTTCGTGTCTCTCCGGTGGTGTTTGATGGATTCATCTGATCCACCCATCTTCGTCGCCTCGGTTGGAGGCACGTCCATGGCTCCACCGACGACAATTCATCATAGTGTGGCTTATCGACTAACTGAAAGGATTGTGTTCTAAATTTTTTACTTTTATTTGTCAATTGTTATGATTGAATGTGCAAATATTTTGTTCATTGATTAATGTATTCATCTTTTGGAAGTGTTGAGGAAGAGACTATTGGTCCTTAACTGTATAGTTCTAAAAGATAATGGTTTACATAAATCAAAAGTTATTCACAATCATGGTAATTGACATGGAACATTAATTATCGAGATAAGATTTTCGTGTTGGTCGTCGATTATTGTAGTTCTACAAATATTTGACCACACGAATATATAGAAGGGGAAAATGATTGTTTTTATATATTGAATAGACCTAGCAAGTGAAACATTATGAAATTGTGTTATGTGTCATTAATGTTTTCATTGTGTCTTGAATCCTAAAATATGAGACTTATGTATATTTACATAGGAAGTGTTTAATTTGATTATTGTCAAAAGTTGACATTGGGTATAATGATAAATGTAATAGTTGGTTAAGTATGACTTATGTTGGAAAAGATAATTCGTCGAAAGATTATCATTGTCCCTCTTTACTTGAGTAATGATATTACTGAGCCCCTTGGTAAAACAAAATTATAATGTGCACAATGTGAGTTATGTTAAGTTACATATTTTTAATTAGCTTAAGAGATCAAGAAATGAATATATAATACAAATGTGACACATTTCTACTTTGTATAATATTCTTACTATCATGAGGCAAGAGATAGACACAAGTGATATTTTACATATCACTAAGTGGATCGTGTTTAGTTCGAGTGAGCAAAACATTATTGTTATTTAGGTAACTATAATGTGTAGCTAGATACCGTTTATAGTTTATGATATAAAATATTATATATCATTGTCAAGATAACTTAGATCTTCCTGTAGGTCACACCACAAAATTGGGAAACAAAAAATATAATTTTATATTTTATATGATGTATTAAAATTCACATGTTATGAAATAATATACATGTGGTGAAATAATAAATCAATATGTCGTAAAAACGACATGATTAGAATAATAAATAAATTTGTATGAGATGTATATATATTATAAGGTATAATATTTCGACATTATATATGATAATATATTACATGATATAATGTGATCTAGAACATTATAACATATGAATTTGCAAAAACCCCAAAGTCCAATTTATTTTTGATATTAATCCAAAATTTGGTGGAGTCAAAAATAGTGAAAAATGATCCAACCGTTTGACCACATTTTTGCATATATTAATAAGAGAATTTTTTCTATTAATTGTTGGATTTAATCCACATTGGTCAAAGGTAGTTATGAGATGATGATGTGGCAAAATAAAAAGAGATCATATGCAAAGTGGTTTGCATATGATGTGGTTTAGTGGAGATGTAAACAAGAGATCATGTGTAAGTGGTTTGCACATGATGTGGTTTAGTGGAGAGATTAATAAGGGATTATGTGTAAGTGGTTTGCACATGAAGTGAGTTAGAAATCCTATAAATAGGTTCATCCTTCATTCCTTGTTAATACTAATGCAAAACTTTTCTATCACCCTAACCGCCTCATTAATCCATCCGAAAATTCTCTTAATTATTCGAGTTTTTGGAGATTAAATTCTCAGGAGCTTTATATGGGTTATTAGCTAGATTCTAACCTTGATTTAGAGATTGATTGACTAGTTCATTCTTTCTAATATTGTTTAGAGAACCTTTTGTAGGATTTTGTGTCATTATGTATGTATATGTTTTAAAATTATTAATACAACATACAAGATCGATTTCATATTTTCAACAATTTTTATGTACATTACTTTGAGTTTATTCTAATTCATGCAATCCTACATATATTAAAATAAATCACAAAGAGAAAATCATACCTAAAGGTTCTCTAAAACCTTTTGAAGATCCGGAGTCGTGTTGCCCGTTGAATCGCCCGCCGATTCGCCTCCAAGTGTTCACCAAACTCTAAATAAGATTAGAGAGAAAGGAGCTAGTCAACCAATCTCTAATAATACTTAGAATGTAGCTAATAACCCATCTTTAAGCTCCTGAGATTTCTATCTCCTAAACTCAAAATTAATAAGAGATTTTCGTGGTGATTAGAGGAGAGATTAATGAGAGAATTTTTTTTGCATTAACATAAACAAGTAGGATGGGGGTCCTTTTATAGGCTCCCAAAACATCCTTATCAAGAACTATTCCTTAGTCATGATCACTTGTTTATTCTCTCCTAAAATTAATCTCTAATTGCCACATAAGCATCCTCTAAAACGTTTTAATTAAATCTGGAATTAATCCACCCATGATATAATTAATCTCTTAATAATTCAGGAAGAAATCGCACTGTTCAGTTGACCGAGAATTTTTCTCGGTTAACCGAACCATTCAGTTTTAACACGTGTTCGATGCACCCTGAGCTAGACGGTCGACCGAATCCGCATGAGAAAAATTCTCTGGAAAAATTCGGACGAACCACGTCTTCTCTTCGGTCGACCGTTGACTCGCCAAAATTTCTCCTGGAGCATAGTCAACGGATGATCGTGTCACCTTCGGTCTACCGAAAATACTTTTTCTCAGTTGACCGTTCACACTCGGTTAACCGAACCCGATTGTACAGACACTCCAGACAATTTCGGTCAACCAATTGTGCTTACACGTTCCCCATTCGATTAACCGACCCGAAGATTCCCCGGTCGACATAAACCCTGAACGGTTCACCGTGTTTGACCCCGATTTTGCCTTTGTCAAATTTTGGATTTATTTCCAACAAAATTTGATCTTTTGGGGTTTTTAGCAAATTCATATCTTATGTAATATATTAAATTATTACACCTCATAAAATACACATCTCATATGAATTTATTGTGATTCTAATTATGTCAATTCTCATGACATATTGATTTTATTCGTTCACCACATGTGTCCTTTTTTCACATGAAACCTGACACATCATATGAACTCAAAATCAAGCTTCTTGTTTTCCAGTTTTGTGGTGTGACCCATAGGATGATCTAAGCTAAATTGGCAGCGATATTAAACAATTAATATCTCAAACTATAAGTGGTATCTAGCTACACATTATAGTTACCAAATTAACATAGATGTCTTTGTTCCACTCGAACTAAAACACGATCCATTTAGTGATGTAAGTGCACCACTTGTCTCCGTCCCTTGCCTCATGATATTAAGAATATATACAAAGTAGAAATGTGTCACCTTTGTATGATATTCATTTCTTGATCTCTTTACGCTAATTATAACTATGTAACTTAACTCAAGTTACATTGTGTACATTATAATTTTGCTTTATCAAGGGGCCCACTAATATCATCAGTAAATTAAGAGGGGCAATGATAATCGTTTGACTGACTATCTTTTCGAGCATAAGTCATGTTCAACCAACTATTGCCTTTATCACTATACTCATTGATAGCTTTTGACAATAATCACATTAAGCACTTCTTGAGTGAAAAGATATAAGTCTCATGTCTTAGGATACAAGACACAGTAAAACATTAATGACACGAAACACAATTCTATAATGTTTTACTTATTAGGTTTATTCAATATATAAAAGTAATCTTTTCCTCTTTTATATACTCGCGTCGTCAATTATTTGTAGAGCTACAACAATCGATGACCAACACGACAATCTTATCTCGGTGATTAATGTTCCATGTTAATTACCATGATTGTGAATAACTTTTGATTTATGTAAATCATTATCTTTTAGAGCTCTACAGTTAAGGACCAAGCGTCTCTTCCTTAACACTTCCAAAAGACGAATATCATAATCAAGGAACAATATGTTTGCACATTCAATTCATAATAATTGACATATAAAAGTAAAACTTTTAGAACACATTCCTTTCACCTTTGGGTATGATCTTCTATTTATTTTAATATATATGTAGATTATATGATATTAGAATAAATATAAAATAATGTACATGAAATCATCGAAAATATGGAAATCGATCTTGTATGCATGTATATTTTTTTAAATATATACATACATAGAGGCACGAAATCCTACAATAACCATTACTAACTATCCACTCTGGTGCTCCCAGTTTTTGCCGCTACTGAACGCCTACGACCTCATAGGCTTGAACAATGGCTCGGAGAAGCAACCATCAAAGGTTGTTGAAAGTGGGACTGCGAATCCCGCTTATCTCCCATGGGCACGTCGAGACAAATTAGTGCTCAGTTGGTTGGTGTCCACTGCTTCGGAGGGGATCGGGGGGCAACTCATCGGATTCAATCTTGCCGTGGAAGTATGGCAGTTTTTGGAACGGTTCTTTGGGACACAGTCCCAATCTCGTGTTTTCCAATTGAAATCCAAGCTTTTGTCGCTCAAGAAGGGCGATCTTTCTGTCACTGCTTTTGTTCATCGAGCAAAGAACATTGCGGTGAATCTTGCGGTGTCAGGTAAGCCTCTCGATGATGAAGATTAGGTTCTTGCTATTACTAACAGTTTGGGATCCGATTTCGATGCAATTGTTGCGATGGTTGCGACTCACTCAGAGCCGATTTTGTATGATGAATTGGTGGGCATTCTCCTGGTCCACGAGCAACGACCTGCCCACACAACTTCCACCCTCGGCATTTCAGTTAACGTCGCCGCCAATGAGCAGAAATTGAATAGCCTTCATGGTGGCAAACGGAATCAACGTCGTGATCAGCAAGAAGATCGTGGTAGCCGTGGTGATAGCGGAAATGGTGCAGGACGTGGGGCTGTGCGTGGCTGGTGTGCAATGTCAAATATGTTTCAAGTTAAATCACTCTGCGGCTACGTGCTATCAACGTTATAGCCATATGATGCCATCAATTGCCAATATGACCGAGCAACGTTCATCTCTTCCTTGGTATCCTGGTACCAGTGCCACTCATCACATCACCAACTCTTTAGGTGCATTGGATATTGCCAACGACTACATGGGCCTGATGAGGTCCAAACATGCGATGATTCAGGAGTGTCAATCACCAAAATTGGATCTTCTTCTCTATTCATTCATTATTCTCCTTATGACTTGCATGATTTGCTTTATGTTCCTTCGTTGAAGAAGAACCTATTATCTGTTCGACGATTTGCATGTGACAACTCGGTATTCTTTGAATTTCATCCTCACTACTTCTGTGTTAAGGACGAGCAGATAGGGAGGCTCCTACAACTTGGTCGAACACATGAAGGAATGTACAAGCTTCCCATGATGACGAAGGCGGAAGCTTATATGGCACGTGCAACGCCTCGGCAAGCTCGTGTGGCATGTGAGATTTGGCATCGTTACTTGGGCCATGCGAATAAAGAAGTCCTAGATTTGGTGATTCAAAATTTTCTCTTCCATGTATTGGTAATAAGAAGTCGGTATTTTGTGAGTCTTGTGTTCAAGGCAAAGCTCATCGACTTCATTTGTCTCCCACGCACTCTATTAGTTCTTGTTGCTTTGAGTTAGTGCTTTCGGATGTGTGGATGTCGCCAATTGTATGCCACAATGGGTTTCAACATTTTATTTCCTTCATAGACGATTATAGCAAATACACTTGCATTTTTCCTATTCGATTGAAATCTGAAGTGGTTGAAATTTTTGTTGCATTTGTTAATTATGTGCGGAATCAATTTTGTGTTTCTATTAAGGCTCTTCAATCGGATGGCGGAGGCGAGTATCGAGCTCTTACTTCCTTTCTCCGCTTGCATGGTATTATTCATCGAATTTCAGCTCCTTACACACCGGAACAAAATGGTGCCGCCGAACGTAAAAATCGACACATCACCGATATGGGACTTGCATTATTATCTCATAGTGGGGTTCCTCGTCATTATTGGACGAATGCATTTCTCACGACGGTGGCCGCAATCAACATCCTCCCTTCCAAAGTGATTGGTAACACGTCTCCACACTCTCGCCCTTTTGGGGGTGGATCCATCGTATCTTGGGCTTCGTTCATTTGGATGTAGTTACTATCCTCTGTTGCGGCCGTACAATGGCCACAAATTGGACTTTTGTTCCTCTCTTCATGTGCATTTGGGATATGTCCCAATCATGCCGACTATATTTGTCTCAACATGGACACCAAGAAGATTATAGTTGCACGCCACATTCATTTCAATGAAGATGAATATCCATTTTTGCATCGTCTTTGCTCGCCTCCTAACCCATGACCCAATGCACCTCAGCCCTTGTTGCCCATACCTTCGAGCATTGTCTCTCCTTCGGCTCCTCGACTATGTCTGCCTATTCCAGATGGCCCACCGTGTCCAACTCCTTGTGCGACTCGAGTCGCGCCCCCAATAACGGTGCAACCTCTCACGGTTCAGCCTTTAATTATGCCTCTCCCGCAACCGCCAATGCCGCCTCCACCTCCCCGCCTACATGTGATGACTACTCGTTCAATGTCGAGCATCTCTAAGAAACAAGTTTTTAGCTCCACTCATTTCCCTCCTCCTAGGGCTCTTCTCACTTCGGCTTTACCGCCAACTCCCACCACCTATCTTCAAGCCTCCAAGAGTAAGCCTTGGCGCGATGAGATGGCCACTGAAAAATTGACGCTTTATGTCAAAATCATACGTGGTCTCTTGTACCTCATTGGCGAGGGATGAATGTGGTTGGCTCCAAATGGGTGTTTACCACCAAGACCAAGCTGGATGGTTCTCTTAATCGCCACAAAGCACGACCCGTCTCTAAGGGCTTTACTCAACGAGCGGGAGTTGATTTCATCGAGACCTTTAGTCCGGTCATCAAGCACACGACTATTCGTCTACTACTCTCTTTGGCGATAACTCGAGGATGGCACATGCGTCAATTGGATGTTCACAATGCCTTTCTCCATGGTCATTTAGATGAAGATGTCTTTATGGTGCAACCTCCCGTTTTGTTGATTCGAAACGTCCAGATTATGTGTGTCAGCTCCACCGCTCACTCTATGGCTTCCGTCAAGCCCCCCGCGCTTCGTTTTAGCAATTATGTGAGTTTCTACATGAGGAAGGCTTTGTTGGCTTGACGACTGATACCTCCCTTTTCATCCAAATTCGTGGTGACTCTCGCCTCTATTTCTTGGTGTATGTTGATGATATTTTGGTTCTAGGTAATGATGGGGCTGATGTGGATCGCCTACTTTGCTTTATGCGTGTGACATTTTATGTTCGTGATCTTGGAATACCGTCGTATTTTTTAGGTGTGGAGATGAAAATTTTCAAAGATGGTTCTCATCTCTCTCAAAGCAAATATTGAAGGGAATGTGTTCTAAAAGTTTTACTTTTAAATGTCAATTATTATGAATTGAATGAGAAATCATTTTGTTCCTTGTTTATGTTATTCGTCTTTTGGAAGTGTTAAGGAAGAGGCTCTTGGTCCTTAACCGTAGAGCTCTAAAAGATATTGGTTTACATAAAACAAAAGATATTCGCAATCATGGTAATTAACATGGAACATTAATTACCGAGTTAAGATTGTCGTGTTGGTCATAGATCATTGTAGCTCTACAAGTGAGTGACAACACGGGTATGCAAAAGAGGAAAATATTACTTTTGTATACTGAATAGACCTAATAAGTAAAATATTATAGAAATGTGTTTCTGTGTCATTAATATTTTACTGTGTCTTTGGTCCTTTGATATGAGACTTATATCTGATCACTTAAGGAATACTTAATTAGATCAGTGTCTTGAACTATCGATCAGTGTAGTGTAAAGGCATTGGTTGGTTAAGTATAACTTTCGTTGGAGAAGATAGTTAGACAAAAGATTATCATTGCCCCTCTTAATTGAGTGATGATATTAGTGGGCCCCTTGATAAAGCAAAGTTATAATGTGCACAATGTGATTTGAGTTAAGTCACATATTTATAACTAGCTTAAAGAGATAAAGAAATGAATACTAATACAAAGATGACACAATACTACTTTGTGTGTATTCTTAATATCATGAGGCAAGGTACGGACACAAGTGGTGCACTCCATCACTAAATGGATCGGGTTTTGGTTCGAGTGGAATTAAGACATCTAACTAATTGGGAGCTATAATGTGTAGCTAGATACCGCTTATAGCTTGTGATATTAAGCTCTTAATATCACTGCCAACTTAGTTTAGATCCTCCCATAGGTCACACCGCAAAAACCGTAAAACAAGAAGCTTGATTTTTGGTTCATATGATGTGTCGGGTTTCTTATAGAAAATATGACACATATGGTGAACAAGTAAAATCAATCATGTTATATATAACATAATTAGAATCATGATAAATTCATATGAGATGCATATATTATGGGGTGCAATAATTTATTGTTGCATAGGATAATATATTGCATAAGTTGTGAATTTGCTAAAACCCCCTTAAGTTCAAATTTTGTTGGAAATAAATCCAAAATTTGAAATTGGCAAAATCGGGTAGAAGTTCGGTAATCCGTTATGGTTCGGTCGACCGAAGGATCTATGGATCGGTCAACCGAACGTGGAACGGATAATCGTAATTGATTGACCGAACTTGACCAAAGTGCCTGGAACTTTGGTACGGTGTACCAAACCAGAAACGGTCGACCGAACAATGTCAAATTACGATATTTTCGGTTAACCGAATGACACTCGGTCTTGGACGAGAATTAGTCCGATCGGTTAAGGAGAATTTTTCTCCTTAAGATTCGGTCATCCGTCACGTACTCGGTTAAACGATCGTGACAAATTCGGTTAACCGAGTGGGACTCGGTAAACCGAACTGCGGTCGATTTTCTGCTTTTGGTTATTAAGAGATTAATTTGATCGATGGTTGGATTAGCTCCAAATTTGGTCAGACGTTTTGTGGGTGCATATAATGCATTATGGAATTAGTTTGTGAGAGAAATTGTCATAAAACCGTGGCTTAAGAATAGCCATGATTAAGAGTAAGATTGGAACCTATAAATAGGTCCTTATTCTCCCTAATTGCACACACAATTCAGAAATTATTTTCTCTCCTAATTCACTACTAAAACCCACGAAAATTCTCTTAGTTTTCTAAGTCTTTGGAAGGAGAAATCTCAGAGGCTAAGGAAGGGGTTTGTAGCTAGATTCTAAGCTTGTTTGGAGATCGATTGGCTAGCTCCTTTCTCTCCAACCTTGTTTAGGGTTTCGGTGAACACTCGGAGGCATCCGGCGCAACGGGAAGCGACGATCATCTTCCCAACGTCTCCGAATCTTCAAGAAGTTTTAGAGAACTTCTAGGTATGAATTTCGGAGTCCCTTGTGTTTGTTTTAATAAAAGTTTTAAAACTAGTTATTGAAACAAACCAGTACATGCATGAAATAAATCAAAGAAAATTGTATAAGATCCTTATTATGCTTAAAAATTCCGAAAATATATAGGCATAATTAAACATGAAATCCTACAAATATATGGATGATTTGTTAACTAAATTGAAGCTTTAAAGTGTGAAACCCTCCCGCACACCTCAAGCTACAAAGTCAACTTTGAAACCCGATTTGTCACCTTATCCAAATGTGGCGACATATCGTATGGCGGCTGGTAGTCTCCAATATCTCCACCTTACACGTCCAGATATCTCTTATACAGTTAGTGTGCTTTGTCAAAAGATGCATGCCCCAAGATATCTGAAGGGAACCATTTAGCACGGGCTTCTCTTGAAGCGAGACTCTCCTTTGCAACTTCATGTGTTTACGGATACGGATTGGGCGGGGTCGTCTCATGATCGTCGCTCCACGGGCTCGTACTTAGTTTTTTTGGGAGCTAATCTCCTTTCATGGCAATCGAAGAAGCAACCAACTGTCGCACAATCAAGCACCGAATCCGAATATCAAGCGGTTGTGAATGGTGTCGCGGAGGTCACTTGGATTCAATCACTCCTCTTTGAGTTGGGTGTTCATCTTCCCAAGGTGTCAGTTTTATGGTGTGATAATGTCGGTGCCACATACTTAGTTGTGAATCCGCACTATCATGCTCGCACAAAGTACATTGAGGTTGATTTCCACTTCGTTCGGGAAAAGGTAGAGTGTGGCGACCGTTTTGTTCGTCACGTCTCTACGGTAGATCAAGTTGTCGATCTTCCAACGAAGCCTTTAACGAACGAAAGGTTTCTACTATTACGTTCCAAACTAATGGTTCTTCCCCACCACTAGTTTGAGGGGGGGATGTGATGACTATATACATGTGTAGTTTAGAGTATTATACATGTATTGTATATTGGGCCTTAGGCCTTGTAACCTCTTGTCAAGCTCATACATTCTTCTCTATGTAAAGAGATTTGATGTCTCACTCCTCATCAATTGAGGATTATTTACACCTTGATTGTACTCTCAGAATGGAGAACCACAAAAATAATTGCATGACCAATTCTACCTAAGTCTCACTTCCACCTGTTGGTGGTGAACCTACGCCTGCAACAATTTACACACTACTACAGCTTAATGGCACCCGCGACGAATAGGAGGGCAGTGGGCGTGCACAAGGAAGTGGTTGTGAAGAGTGTCAATAATGTCTCTATCCATAAAGTCCTCTTTTGAACATTATAAGTACAACAAGTATAACCAAAGAGACCATTACATTTTTAGTAAATTGGATCTAGAATCTAATTCGCATAAGTGACTTGAGGAAGAATTACAACATCGTCGCCAAATCCATGATACTTGTAACGAATAGTTAGTGCAAAAGATACTACAACCCAATTATAAAACGTGACCCGAAGAAAAATCACAACACTTTAACTAACTCCATGATCCTTAGAAATAACTCTAGCTAGAACTCAATCAGCATACGTGACCCCACGAAGAATCACATCTTTGCTAAATCCATGATCCCTACAACTAATATTCATGTTAGAAATGTACTAGGGGTCTTGGTTCTTTTATTATACTTGGAAAACTAATGGAAACCATTTTCATATTTTTAGGTTGCCACAAACACAAGGAAAATGTTTGTCAAACAGAATCTAGATTCCCCCCCTTGGATTTTGTGTGCACAACCTCCCTTAGAATCCAATTAGCATAAGTGACCCTACGAAAAATCCAAAAATCGACGTTCTCTGCTGGTTAAGTAATTATGAGAAGGTCTCATACACAATGGACACTGACTCACAATGGAATTATAGGGATTGAACTAGATAAAAATGTCTCTATCTATAAAGTTCCCTTCCGAACATAATAAGAACAACAAAGTATAACCAGAGGGGTTATTACATCTTGAGTGAGTTTGAATCTAGAACCCAATTAGCATAAGTGACCAAAGGAATAACAATACTGTGGAATCTTGAGCCTAATCCTATCCTAATTGAGTTTTGATGTGTTTAGGGGGTGATTAGGAGGAGATGGAGATGGATGGCTGGGATTGAAGGGTGATGGATTTGGAGGGCTGAGATGGAGTGTGATGGATGAGTTGTGGAGATGGAATGGATTGGAATGGATGGTGAGGATTTGGTTTAGGGGGTAGATATTTATTTGGTGAGCCTCTCTCTCTCACCTTGCCCTCTTACGTCTCACACTCTCTCTCCCTCAGTGTGCTCCGGCGTGGAAGAAGAGGGCGATCTCCGACGAGTGGAGTTCGGAGTCGTGCGTGTTGGAGGTGAGTGGATTTGGTTGGTAGCTCATCTCGTTGGTTTCTCATTGGTTCCCTCTCTCTCTACCTCACTCGTGTTTATGTGGTCGTGGTTGGTTGGTGGAGGTTGCCGGAGGTGGAGTGGTGGCGGTGGGTCGTCGAGGAGGTGTGGATCGGGGTTTAGACGCGAGGTTCGTCGACGGATCGTATTTTGAGGAGACTGGCTCGTGGAGGCGCCGTCGTGGTTCTTCAAAGGTTTCTTCAAACCTTCCGGTTGTCAAGCTCGCTCACTTAAGTAGTGTGAGTATTTGGAAGTCGATGGTAGGCCTTCCGGATCGTCGCGAGTAAACGTGCAACATATTTCACTGCCTGATCGGTCGACCGGTTGGTGCAAACAGTTGACCGTTCGTGAAGAGAATTCGGGTTCTGCCTCACATCGGTCGAACGATGCCCCAGGGGCGGTCGACCGATTGTGCGTGGGATGCAAGCCTGGTGAGTTTCGGTCGAACGGGTCCCCTTTGTCGTTCGACCGTGTGCACTGTCATAGGTCGGTTGGGGGCGTTGACCATCCAAACGGTCGACCACTCGTTGACTTTGGTTTGACCGTGACTTAAGTGAGAATAGTGGTCGGTTCGACCGAAGGTGGTTTCGGTCGACCGGACTTGTTGGTGAGTGTGGGGGAACGCTCTGGTGTAATTCGGTCGACCGAGAGTGCTCGGGCGTTCGACCGGATTCGTGGTGCGAGTGAGGGATCATTCCCTGGTGGGATTCGGTTGACCGAGAGTGCTCGGGGGTTCGACAAAATTCGTTGTGGAGTTGAGGGATTTTGTCCCTGGTGACTTTCGGTCGAATGGGGCCCCTTTTCCGTTCGACCGATTGGTCGTTTTGTTCGTTGAACCTGGGAGTTGATCATCTAAACGGTCGACCGTCCCTTGAATTTGGTTCGACCAAACGAGTACTGTTGGTAGGAATCGGTCGACCAAGGGAGTGCCGGTCGAGGCGATTGCCCTGTATTTGCTTGATTCGGTCGACCGTTTGTGTCTAGTTTTGCACTATGGAGGTGCGGTTGTTGTGGTCGTCCGTGTGGACGAGTTGTGGTGCCGATGTTCTTCCGGCGAGTGTGCTAGGGTGCACGAGTGTTGCGATGGATGGTTGAAAAAGACCTGGAGCCCCGTAACTGTGTGAGAGCTTGAGTTGGCTGAAAATGGCATGGAGCCCAGCTTAGAATGTGGTGTTGCGGTGGTTGGTTGAAAAAGACCTGGAGCCCTTGGTCGTGTCGTGGTAGCTGCGGTTGGCTGAAAAAGGCCTGAAGCCCAGCTTAGCGACGAGTGTGTGTTGCGGTGGTTGGGCGAAAAAGCCTTGGAGTCCCGTGACGATGGTGTGTTGTGGTTGGGTGAAAGAGCCCTGGAGCCCAGCCTGTTTGAGATGCTTTTCTTGTTAGTAGAACTGCATGCTAGGGTGTTTTCATTTCCTGCATTATAGAGTTTGGCATACGGGATTTCCTTTTGGACATCCGCATACCAATCAGAACAAAACTTAGCAAAAATAGGACATGAAAATAATGATCAATGGATAATTGATTCTGGTGCTACTGACCACATGACCGGAAACTCTAGTTTACTAAGAAAAATAAAAAATCACGTGAAATCGTCTAACAATTTTGTGACCGTAGCAAATAATAATCAAGTAGAAATAAAAGGAATAGGTGAAACCACCATATTAAATCAAACGAACAAAAATATTTTATATGTCCCAACATTTACTTCTAATCTTCTTTCGGTAGCAAAAATTACACAAAATTCAAATTGCAATGTTATATTCACCCCGAATGATGTATTTTTTCGGGATCGAACTACAGGGAAGACGATTGGTAAATGAATCTTTACCAAAGGACTCTACATTTTAGAAACTCCGAACAAAAATTTTCACACCTCTAGTGGACCGAGTCATGTCCTTTGGTATAAACGAATGGGACACCCGTCTCATCTAGTTTTAAAATCGCTATTTCCGTTTATTTCATCTGATTATGCATGTGATGTCTGTCAGTATTCCAAACAAACTAGACTTCCTTTTTCCAACTCTAACACCAAATCAAACTTTCCTTTTGAATTAGTCCACTCCGATATTTGGGGACCCGCTCCAGTAGAGTCTTACAACGGTTTTAAATATTTTGTGCTATTTATTGATGATTTCTCACGAAACACTTGGACTTATCTCCTCAAAAACAAATGAGATGTTTTTCAGATTTTTTGTGAATTTACAACATTTGTTGAAAATATGTATGATTTTAAAATCAAAACCTTAAGGACAGATAACGGGACTGAATACACCAGTCACAACTTTCAAAAAATTTTGAAAAATCGGGGAATATTACACCAAATGACATGCATTCACACCCCTCAACAAAATGGAGTTTCTGAAAGAAAAAATCGCCATCTCTTAAATGTAACTCGATCCCTACTTTTTCAAAATCATGTTACCAAACGTTTTTGGTCCGATGTTGTCTTTGAAGGGAATGTGTTCTAAAAGTTTTACTTTTAAATGTCAATTATTATGAATTGAATGAGAAATCATTTTGTTCCTTGTTTATGTTATTCGTCTTTTAGAAGTGTTAAGGAAGAGGCTCTTGGTCCTTAACCGTAGAGCTCTAAAAGATATTGGTTTACATAAAACAAAAGATATTCGCAATCATGGTAATTAACATGGAACATTAATTACCAAGTTAAGATTGTCGTGTTGGTCATAGATCATTGTAGCTCTACAAGTGAGTGACAACACGGGTATGCAAAAGAGGAAAATATTACTTTTGTATACTGAATAGACCTAATAAGTAAAATATTATAGAAATGTGTTTCTGTGTCATTAATATTTTACTGTGTCTTTGGTCCTTTGATATGAGACTTATATCTAATCACTTAAGGAATACTTAAGTAGATCAGTGTCTTGAACTATCGATCAGTGTAGTGTAAAGGCATTGGTTGGTTAAGTATAACTTTCGTTGGAGAAGATAGTTAGTCAAAAGATTATTATTGCCCCTCTTAATTGAGTAATGATATTAGTGGGCCCCTTGATAAAGCAAAGTTATAATGTGCACAATGTGATTTGAGTTAAGTCACATATTTATAACTAGCTTAAAGAGATCAAGAAATGAATACTAATACAAAGATGACACAATACTACTTTGTGTGTATTCTTAATATCATGAGGCAAGGGACGGACACAAGTGGTGCACTCCATCACTAAATGGATCGGGTTTTGGTTCGAGTGGAATTAAGACATCTAACTAATTGGGAGCTATAATGTGTAGCTAGATACCGCTTATAGCTTGTGATATTATGCTTTTAATATCACTGCCAACTTAGTTTAGATCCTCCCATAGGTCACACCGCAAAAACCGTGAAACAAGAAGCTTGATTTTTGGTTCATATGATGTGTCGGGTTTCTCATAGAAAATATGACACATGTGGTGAACAAGTAAAATCAATTATGTTGTATATAAACATAATTAGAGTCATGATAAATTCATATGAGATACATATATTATGGGGTGCAATAATTTATTGTTGCATAGGATAATACATTGCATAAGTTGTGAATTTGTTAAAACCCCCTTAAGTTCAAATTTTGTTGGAAATAAATCCAAAATTTGAAATAGGCAAAATCGGGTAGGAGTTCGGTAATCCGTTATGGTTCGGTCGACCGAAGGATCTATGGATCGGTCAAACGAACGTGGAACGGATAATCGTAATTGATTGACCGAACTTGACCAAAGTGCCTGGAACTTTGGTACGGTGTACCGAACCAGAAACGGTCGACCGAACAATGTCAAGTTCCGATATTTTCTGTTAACCGAATAGCACTCGGTCTTGGACGAGAATTAGTCTGATCGGTTAAGGAGAATTTTTCTCCTTAAGATTCGGTCATCCGTCACGTACTCGGTTAAACGATCGTGACAAATTCGGTTAACCGAGTGGGACTCGGTAAACCGAACAACGGTCGATTTTCTGCCTTTGATTATTAAGAGATTAATTTGATCGATGGTTGGATTAGCTCCAAATTTGGTCAAACATTTTGTGGGTGCATATAATACATTATGGAATTAGTTTGTGAGAGAAATTGTCATAAAATCGTGGCTTAAGAATAACCATGATTAAGAGTAAGATTGGAACCTATAAATAGGTCCTTATTCTCCCTAATTGTGACACACAATTCAGAAATTATTTTCTCTCCTAAATTCACTACTAAAACCCACGAAAATTCTCTTAGTTTTCTAAGTCTTTGGAAGGAGAAATCTCAGAGGCTAAGGAAGGGGTTTGTAGCTAGATTCTAAGCTTGTTTGGAGATCGATTGACTAGCTCCTTTCTCTCCAACCTTGTTTAGGGTTTCGGTGAACACTCGGACGCATCCGGCGCGGCGAGAAGCATCCCCAACGTCTCCGAATCTTCAAGAAGTTTTTGAGAACTTCTAGGTATGAATTTCGGAGCACTTGTTTGTTTTAATAGAGTTTTGAAACTAGATGTTAAAACAAACCGATGCATGCATGAAATAAATCAAAGAAAATTGTAATTGATCCTTATTATACATAAAAATTTCGAAAATATATATGTATAATTAAACATGAAATCCTACAGTGGTATCAGAGCATAGGGTTCAATTTTCTCATGATTTATGGCTGTAAACAAATCTAGTTTACCATCTAGGATTTAAACAATTCGTTTTACCGGTTTTTCGGTCTTTAAATGTTTGTTGAAATAATTCTTTATAATAATTCGTTTTAAATGTTTTGAATGTTTAAAACATGTCATGTAATTATTAGAATTATGATTTAGACATAAGTCTAACTTGCAATAATTTCGTTTTAAGTATAAACGATTATTTTGTAAGAGAATCAACAAAACCGAAAAACTGCGATTCATCTTTCCATTGGAAATTGGATGGACAGCGGTTCATAATTAATTTTTGAATTATGGATGCATGAAAAATGTTTTTAATGGATTTCAAAATATTTTTCAAAGAATTGTTCAGAATTGTGGATGATTGATAAATTAGATTCTGTAGTTTATAGCAAATTATGTGCATGGATGCTTGAGTTGCTTTGCAGGATTGTGAGTTTATATGTTCCAAATCAGACACTACAAATGTATGTAATTATTATTATACAGGGGCTTATGTATGTAAAAGCCAAAATTCTCTCTATTTCCGTCTTTTAGATAGTTGCATTTGCATATGAGAGGTTTTTACATAGGACTTGCACTAGTCGGTTTTAACGAATGTGAGGAGCATGTTTATTTTCTGTAAAATCTACATCTCCGGTGCAAAAGGAAGTCGCCGCTGTAGCGCATCGATCGAGGATCGAAGATCAAGGATCGAGGATCGAAGGGAACATATAAACTCACACGATGTGGATTGTGTGAATGTTTAATTTCTGTTTTTATCTTGATATGCATGTGATGAATGTGTTGAATGTTAGGATGTGTATGATTAATAATATGCATGATAACCTAAAATTCTGAATCACATGTTAAATTGTCCAACAAAAATTAAGAATAAATTTCCTTCTTATTTCATCCACTAGCAGCCATTGATCGAGGGATACTCTGCTCGCCCTTAGCGGGAGATAGCTCCCTCTATCTTTGGGAATAGTGGGAGATATAAAGGTTGTCTGTTGTTGTGCCACAATTAAATATATGAGGTGTATTTCACCCTAGTGAACCCCAAGTATGTTTAGTTGTGAATACAATAGATAAACGTATCTCGTATCAAATAAAAATAAGTTTTCTTAACATTACCTAGAGCCCTCGCTCGGTTTTGGGAAAAAGTTTTTCTTACGAGGATAGGTCGTATTCCCTCATAATTAAAACGACAAGAGTCACAAGAGTTTGAAGATGCTAAAATTCAAAAAGGTTGTGATTAGAAAATGTTTTCTTACCTTGATATTGTAATGTATTCAATAGCCCTTAGCTAGTCTATATTACAATTAATAGGATCTTGGATTGTTGCATTTATGGGCAAGATTTTAATTTGCAACATTTACATTTATATATTCGATATATGTATGCATGTGTATTAAAACGTAAAATTGGCATTAAAACCTATATGATTTATTTTGTAGAAAAATGTCGAACATCCAACCTATCGTACGATCCATGATAGAAAAACACCCTTTAGCGAATGATGGCTCAAACTTCATTAGTTGGCAACTCAAACTCAACATCGTGTTAAAGTTTGAGAAACTATCTCACATTTTGGAAGGTCCAATCCCAAAGTGGAATGAGAGATTAACCGATGAAGAGAAAGAGGCTAAGGCCAAATGGGAAGACCAAGAGAACCAGGTTCACGGTCTTATGCTAGCATCCATGGGTGACTCGCTCCAAGCGAAATACTTGGATTCAAAACCCAAGAAGACCATGGAGGCTTTATCTAAGATGTTCATGGATAGTGCCCGACAGGAGCGCTATAAGACCACCATCGCACTCACAAGGTGCCATATGGCGGAGGGAACATCGGTATCTATGCATTTTCTCACGATGCAAGGATACCTTGAGAAGTTGGCAAAGCTCTCTTCACCAATGCCCGAGGACATTGCTGAAGATATGATTCTTGACTCTCTAGCCCCGTCCTTTAAGGACTTTGTGATGCACTATCACGTGCGTGAAAAAGGGGTGAGTCTTGAGGAGCTTCACAACGCTCTCAAAACTGTTGAAGTTGACATGGGCAAGGGTAGGGACAAGCAAGTCCTTGCCGTCCATGGGAGGGGCCATAAGATTGGTAAAGGAAAGGGCAAATCTACCAAAAGTGGTTCAATCAAGAGCAAGGGAGTAGGAGGTGCTCATAAAAGTGCCTCGAGGGGGAAATCTCAGAATTCTCCAACTCCCAATACGGAGTGCTTTCACTGCGGTGAAAAAGGACACATCCGGCCAAATTGCCCCAGGTACAAGGAAGACCTTGACAACGGAGTGATTGAACGTCGGCACCCCAAAAAGGCCAAAGGTATATTTGTTATTGAAATAAATTTAACCACCTCTGTCCAGGATTGGGTAATTGATACCGGATCTTGTGCTCACATAGTTTCTAATGTGCAGCTACTCATGGATAGGAAGGAACTCGTAAGGAACGAGGTAGAATTGAAGGTCGGAAATGGTGCGAACGTGTCTGCGGTTGCACAAGGTTCTGTGGTGCTTCAATTGTGTAGTGGTTTAAATTTATGTCTAAAGAATGTTTATTATGTACCTTCAATTAGCAAGAATATTATTTTTGTATCATGTCTGGATATGGATAATTTTAATATAAATATTTCAAATTCTTGTTTGTCTATATCAAAGAATGGTGTGTTCTATGCAAATGCGTTCATAAGGAATGGTCTCTATTTGCTTGAATTGGATAATAAACAAATCTTTAATATCAATAACAAAAGACTTAAGACCACTCACGAGAATGATACTCTCTTGTGGCACTATCGTCTTGGTCATATAAATGAAAAGCGCATCAAGAAATTGCAAGAAGCTAACCTTCTTGGTCTACTTGATTTTAAATCATTGGAGACGTGCCAACCATGTCTAATGGGAAAAATGACCAAAAAGCCTTTCAAGAAGAAAGGCCCAAGGGCGAGTGGCTTGTTGGATTTGATACATTCCGATGTATGTGGTCCAATGAGTACTAGTGCACGAGATGGTTTCAGGTACTTCATTACGTTCACGGATGATTATAGTCGTTATGGCTATGTTTATCTAATGAGAAACAAAAGTGAATCTTTTGACAAGTTCAAAGAATTCAAGAATGAAGTAGAAAACCAACTCGACAAGAAAATCAAGTCTCTACGAACGGATCGTGGAGGTGAGTACTTAAGTGCCGAATTTGACTCATACCTAAAGGAGTTTGGTATTGTACCTCAACTCACCCCTCCCGGTACACCTCAGTGGAATGGGGTATCCGAAAGGAGGAATAGGACATTGCTCGACATGGTTCGGTCAATGATGAGTCATGCGAAATTACCTCTTTACTTTTGGAGTTATGCACTACAAACTGCGGCTTACACACTAAATAATGTTTCATCCAAATCCGTGGAGAAAACTCCTTATGAGCTATGGAGTGGTAAAACACATAAGCTCAGTTTTCTCAAGATTTGGGGTTGTGAGGCCTACGTCAAGAGATTGATGTCGACCAAACTTCAACCAAAAGCGGATAAGTGCTTCTTTATAGGTTATCCTCGTGAGACAAGAGGATACTACTTTTGGCATATCACCTCCAATCGAGTGATTGTAGAGAGGGATGCCACATTTCTGGAAAATGAATTTCTAGAAAGAGTAAAAAGTAGTGGGAGTAGGGTTGTGCTTGAGGAAACTCAAGATACCCTACAAGATCATGAAATGAATGATGACATTCAAGATCATGAAGGCCCAACCGAGATTCCTTTGGTTAGTGGGAGCGTGAGTGAGAGACCATCACAAGAAATTGTGAGAGAATCTCAATCATCCCCACCAAGTGTACGTTCAAGAGTTGAACGTGAACCCACTCCTCAAGAAATTGTGGAAGAAGTTCGAGAGACACGAGAAGAACCAAAAGAACTTAGAAGGTCAACAAGGGAAAGGAAGAAACCCGATTTATATCTGGGACTTCATGAAATCATGGTACTAGATACCAATGATCCCTTGACCTTCCAAGAAGCAATGGAAAGGGAAGACTCCAAACTATGGCTTAAGGCCATGGAATCCGAAATAGAATCCATGTATGATAATCAAGTATGGGACTTGGTTGACCTTTCTCAAGGGAAAAAGGTCATTCATAATAAATGAGTTTTTAAGAGGAAGATGGACATGGATGGGAACTTGACAACCTACAAAGTGAGGCTTGTAGCGAAGGGTTTCACTCAAGTTCAAGGAATTGACTATGATGAAACTTTTTCACTGGTTGCCATGTTCAAGTCTATTCGGATCATGCTCGCTATTGCCGCATTTCACGATTATGAAATATGGCAAATGGATGTCAAAATGGCGTTCCTGAATGGGAACTTGGAGGAGGATGTGTACATGGTACAACCTCAAGGTTTTGAAGATCCAAAGAATAGCGAGAAGGTATGCAAGCTTCAAAGATCCATCTATGGATTGAAGCAAGCATCAAGGAGTTGGAACAAACGCTTTGACGAGGAAGTGAAGAAGCTTCACTTCATTCAAAGTAAGGAAGAACCTTGTGTATACAAGAAGGTTAGTGGGAGCCATGTAGTATTCCTAATCCTATATGTCGATGACATATTGCTTATGGGCAATCATATTCCTTTGCTTGAGCAAACGAGAAGTTCATTGAAATCTGCATTTTCGATGAAAGACATGGGTGAGGCTCAATACATCTTGGGAATCAAGATATATCGAGATAGATCTCGCAGACTCATTGGCCTCAGTCAACGTGCATACATTGACAAGGTCTTGGAAAGGTTCAAGATGAACAACTCCAAAAAGGGCAGTGTGCCAATGAGTATGGGTGTGCAACTCAAGAAGTCTCAACGTGCGCAATCACGTAAGGACTTAGAGTACATGAAAGATGTCCCTTATGCTTCGGCAATTGGGTCGATCATGTACGCGATGACTTGCACAAGACCCGATGTCTCGTATGCTCTAAGTGTGACAAGTCGTCACCAATCCAACGCAGGTCCTGAGCATTGGACTGCGGTCAAGAATATCCTGAAGTACCTTAACCGGACTAAGGATAAGATTCTTGTTTATGGAGGACAAATGGAATTGTTAGCTGAAGGTTACTCGGATGCGAGTTTCATGAGTGATCCAGACGATAGAAGGTCGCATTCAGGATACGTCTTCCTTCTGAATGGTGGAGCTGTGAGTTGGCGTAGTTGGAAGCAAAGCACTACTGCCGACTCAACCATTGCTTCCGAAGTGATGGTTGTCGCTGAAGCGAGCAAGGAAGGAGTGTGGATTAAGAAGTTCCTTGAAGAGCTTGGAGTAGTTCCCTCGAGCGAGGGACCAATAGAGCTATTTTGCGACAATAGTGCATCTATCTCGCAAATCAAGGATCCCAAATCACACCACAAAGTGAAGTACATGGATCGTAAGTACTTCGTGACGCGTGACCTCATCGACGAAGGCAAAATAAATCTGTTATGGGTGGACACCAACAGCAACACAGCTGATCCATTCACAAAACCCTTATCCCAAGCCAAGGGCGAAATGCATTTCGAGTCCATGGGATTGAGGAACCATGTAGATTGGCTTGATGATTGATATGTAATGGGGTTTACCCTAGTTATTATTGTTTTATGCATTGAGTATGTATGAGAAAGAAAACTTTAATAACAAGTGGGAGATTGAAGGGAATGTGTTCTAAAAGTTTTACTTTTAAATGTCAATTATTATGAATTGAATGAGAAATCATTTTGTTCCTTGTTTATGTTATTCGTCTTTTAGAAGTGTTAAGGAAGAGACTCTTGGTCCTTAACCGTAGAGCTCTAAAAGATATTGGTTTACATAAAACAAAAGCTATTCGCAATCATGGTAATTAACATGGAACATTAATTACCAAGTTAAGATTGTCGTGTTGGTCATAGATCATTGTAGCTCTACAAGTGAGTGACAACACGGGTATGCAAAAGAGGAAAATATTATTTTTGTATACTGAATAGACCTAATAAGTAAAATATTATAGAAATGTGTTTCTGTGTCATTAATATTTTACTGTGTCTTTGGTCCTTTGATATGAGACTTATATCTAATCACTTAAGGAATACTTAATTAGATCAGTGTCTTGAACTATCGATCAGTGTAGTGTAAAAGCATTGGTTGGTTAAGTATAACTTTCGTTGGAGAAGATAGTTAGTCAAAAGATTATTATTGCCCCTCTTAATTGAGTAATGATATTAGTGGGCCCCTTGATAAAGCAAAGTTATAATGTGCACAATGTGATTTGAGTTAAGTCGCATATTTATAACTAGCTTAAAGAGATCAAGAAATGAATACTAATACAAAGATGACACAATACTACTTTGTGTGTATTCTTAATATCATGAGGCAAGGGACGGACACAAGTGGTGCACTCCATCACTAAATGGATCGGGTTTTGGTTCGAGTGGAATTAAGACATCTAACTAATTGGGAGCTATAATGTGTAGCTAGATACCGCTTATAGCTTGTGATATTATGCTCTTAATATCACTGCCAACTTAGTTTAGATCCTCCCATAGGTCACACCGCAAAAACCGTGAAACAAGAAGCTTGATTTTTGGTTCATATGATGTGTCGGGTTTCTCATAGAAAATATGACACATGTGGTGAACAAGTAAAATCAATTATGTTGTATATAAACATAATTAGAGTCATGATAAATTCATATGAGATGCATATATTATGGGGTGCAATAATTTATTGTTGCATAGGATAATACATTGCATAAGTTGTGAATTTGCTAAAACCCCCTTAAGTTCAAATTTTGTTGGAAATAAATCCAAAATTTGAAATAGGCAAAATCGGGTAGGAGTTCGGTAATCCGTTATGGTTCGGTCGACCGAAGGATCTATGGATCGGTCAACCGAACGTGGAACGGATAATCGTAATTGATTGACCGAACTTGACCAAAGTGCCTGGAACTTTGGTACGGTGTACCGAACCAGAAACGGTCGACCGAACAATGTCAAGTTCCGATATTTTCGGTTAACCGAATAGCACTCGGTCTTGGACGAGAATTAGTCCGATCGGTTAAGGAGAACTTTTCTCCTTAAGATTCGGTCATCCGTCACGTACTCGGTTAAACGATCGTGACAAATTCGGTTAACCGAGTGGAACTCGGTAAACCGAACAACGGTCGATTTTCTGCCTTTGATTATTAAGAGATTAATTTGATCGATGGTTGGATTAGCTCCAAATTTGGTCAAACGTTTTGTGGGTGCATATAATGAATTATGGAATTAGTTTGTGAGAGAAATTGTCATAAAACCGTGGCTTAAGAATAACCATGATTAAGAGTAAGATTGGAACCTATAAATAGGTCCTTATTCTCCCTAATTGTGACACACAATTCAGAAATTATTTTCTCTCCTAATTCACTACTAAAACCCACGAAAATTCTCTTAGTTTTCTAAGTCTTTGGAAGGAGAAATCTCAGAGGCTAAGGAAGGGGTTTGTAGCTAGATTCTAAGCTTGTTTGGAGATCGATTGGTTAGCTCATTTCTCTCCAACCTTGTTTAGGGTTTCGGTGAACACTCGGAGGCATCCGGCGCGGCGAGAAGCATCCCCAACGTCTCCGAATCTTTTAAGAAGTTTTAGAGAACTTCTAGGTATGAATTTCGGAGCCCTTGTTTGTTTTAAAAGAGTTTTGAAACTAGATGTTAAAACAAACCGATGCATGCATGAAATAAATCAAAGAAAATTGTAATTGATCCTTATTATACATAAAAATTTCGAAAATATATATGTATAATTAAACATGAAATCCTACAGTCTTAACTGCTACTTATCTAATAAATCGCCCTCCTAGCCCTTCTCTTCAAAATAAACAACCACTAGAGATACTCTTAGGACGGAAACTAACCTTAGATCATCTCAGAGTCTTTGGATGTGTATGCTTTGTTCATAAGAAACGCATAGATAAATTTGATAGCACCTCTATAAAGTGCTTATTTCTTGGTTATTTTTTCAACAAAAAGGGGTACAAATGTTTTGACCCCGAAGCTTGTAAAATGTATATCTCTCGAGATGTAATGTTTAGAGAAAATGAGTCTTACTTCAACATTGTCGGTACAACCGAGTCCTCCCCGGACATCACACCCGTTCAACCTGACTTCAACATCAACCAAACTGAAGAAGAAGAAGAAGACGAAGCAGAACGAGAAGAAGAGCAAGAAGAAGGAAGAAATGAAGAAAGAGAAGAAAATAACGGAAGCAACGAAGAAACCAGAAATCCACCTGCAACACCCCCAAGAAGATCTACTCGACCAACTCGTCCACCCACTAGGTTTAAAGACTTTATCACCTCACAAGTAACTTATCCCATTGACAATTACCTAACCTATAAACAAATACAACCAAACTATAGGACATTCTTAAACCAAATAAACGAAAACCTAGAACCAAAGAACTACGATGAGGCTAGTTGCAATCCTAAATGGAAAAAAGCCATGCAAGAAGAACTTAAAGCCTTAGAAACTAACAACACTTGGACCTTTATTCCTAAACCTAATGGAACCAAACCCGTTGGATGCAAATGGGTCTACAAGATAAAATACAATAGCAATGGAACTATCGAAAGATATAAAGCCCGCCTTGTAGCAAAAGGATATACCCAAACTTACGGTCTTGATTACCTTGAGACCTTTGCACCAGTAGCAAAGATGAACATTGTCCGTGTTCTCCTATCCATAGCAGTTAACAAGTGTTGGACACTTTACCAAATGGATGTCAGAAATGCTTTTCTTCAAGGCACTCTTGAAGAAGAAGTATATATGATACCACCACCAGGATACAGCACCTCTCCAAACCAGGTATGCAAACTCAACAAAGCCATTTATGGCCTGAAGCAATCCCCTCGGGCATGGTACGCAAAACTTAGTCACTTTCTTATCGCTTATGGTTTTTTAAAGTCTTCCGCTGACGCATCTATGTTTACTAGTCACCATAAGGGAGAAACTACCATAGTCTTGGTCTACGTAGATGATATCATCATTACTGGAGATAATAACGAAAAAATCAATCAAGTTAAACACTACCTAAAAAGAAAATTTGATATAAAAGACCTAGGCTTATTGAAATATTTCTTAGGAATAGAAATTGCATATTCGAAGAAAGGACTATTCCTATCACAAAGGAAATATGCCCTAGACCTATTAAAAGAAACGGGAAAACTTGGAGTAAGACCAGCTAATACACCCATTGAGACAAATCTCAAAACCTGTCCAACTAACGGTGAACCTGTTAAAGATATCCATCAATACCAAAGACTTGTAGGAAAACTTATATATTTAACCGTAACCAGACCCGACATCACCTTTGTTGTTAGTATAGTAAGCCAATTCATGCATGCACCCCGAACATCACATTTAGATATTATTGATAGGATTCTAAGGTACATAAAACAAACCCCGGGACAAGGATTACTGATGAAAAACAACAATTCTAACAGTATCATTGGTTTTTCAGATGCTGATTGGGCAGGGAGCCATGATCGAAGATCAACTACTGGCTTTTGCACGTTTGTTGGCGGAAATCTTGTAACTTGGAGGAGTAAAAAACAAAAGGTCGTTGCCCGATCAAGCGCAGAAGCAGAGTATCGAGCAATGGCATCCACCACCAGCGAACTCATTTGGCTAAAGCAACATCTTCATGATATGGGTCAACCTCATACTACAACTATAAACATGTTTTGCGACAACAACGCCGCACGACACATTGCATCCAACCCCGTGTTCCACGAAAGGACCAAACACATTGAAGTTGATTGTCACTTCATCCGTGAAAAGATTCAAGCTGGAGAAATAGAAGTTCCATACGTCTCCAGTAAAGAACAATTGGCGGACATCTTCACCAAAGCCCTGAGTCAAAAACAATTCAACTCCATCATAAGCAAGTTAGGCACCTACAATCTCTTACGGGCCCAACTTGAGGGGGGAGTGTTGAAGAAACCAGGCGACGCACATTCTCTCCAGACGATGCACCTCACCAGTCGACGCATCTCTTCCCCAAAGAACGCGACTCATCATCACCCAATGCAGCATTAAAGATCAAACGGTCACCCAACTCAAATGTATATATAAACCTGTGTAAACCACAATAAAGATATTACAAAAAATCTTTCTCCCAAATCCTCGTTTTAATAACTTCCAATGTTTCTAATTTGAATCCTATCAAATTGCAAAACATAGTAAATACTACTTTATTTTGAAAAAGGTTAAGAAATATGAAAAGTTGGTAAATACTTAAACATCAGCGATTTGGAGACAAACATTTACATAAATAAATGATAAACGTGATTGAGGTTTTTTTGGTATGATCTGAACAGGAATTTCGGGAGAACGTGGTGAGAACGACTGAGATTTTATACGTTTTTTGGAACCGAAAAGGAAGTGACGATTTTCGTTGGTAGAAACTTAAATGCACTAGTGAATTTGCATGAATCGTTTATTGTTTTTAGATATTGATACCCACTTCCAATCTCCGTTGATCCAATAGCATTAATAAAAAAGCAACGGTCCAACCTGGCGACCTCATTTAAGTCCAAGTAAGGTTGACCTCATTGGACAAGGTCAGGGTGTAAAATTACAGGGACATGATGTCAAATCATCAGGTCTTTAAAATTAGGTGCAGTAACAACCGACTAAAGAAATGAAGATCTTAAAACGTACTTGAAACATAGCTACTATGGAATTAAAACGAACAAGCGTGATGAGATGATATCAAATATATATTTACATCCCTCAAAAAATGCCTTATAGTTATTTATATAGAAGATTGAAACAAACTAGTTGTATGATAAGTGGAATAAGAATGACATGTAGGTGAGACCGTGAAGGGTACAATATAAAATTCAGGTAAAGATTTTCGATCAATAATATCATCAAAGACAAATACAAGAGACGAAGTTGGCCAAAACTCCAAAATCAAGAGAGGGACTTTAGAGTTGCATTTGATATTTTAACACAAGCTACAATTTACCCAAGATTAAAAAAAAGGCCCTGAAGGCCTGAACAGACAAAGTTGGAAGTAATTAACAAAATAAAGCATTTCCAATCAAATCAAATCCAACCGTTGGCTGCCAACTGAAACACCACATTAAAATTTAAAGAGACACACACCAAATCCTCCACTCCCTCAAAATTCGACCGTTACATATCTCCAAACACAATGGAACCACTTCTCTCCCCTTCTCCTCCTCTCCTCCTCAAGCGCGGCCGCAACTACGCCGCCTACTCCCGTCTCCGAGACTCCAAACTCCTCTCCAACCACACCCCTCAGAGACCCAAGAAGCCAACCACCAAGTTCTCCGCTTATTCTCCGGTCGTGGCGCGGTCGGTGCCCGACTTGAGCGCGGTTTTGCGGAAGGAGAACCGGAGACCCCCACCGACCCCGTCCAAGATGAGTCCGTTTGGGTCCCCTCTGCCGCCGAAGGGGAAGATTTTGGCGGATGTGAGGAGGAGTTATGGGTGTTTGAAGGAGCTCAAGGGGGGTTATCAGGGTGGTAGTGGGGTTGGGAGGTATGGGTGAGTTTCTTTTTTGGTTTTTAATTTGGATTTGATTAGAGTTTGTAATCTGATTTTGTTTGGGTGGAAATTGTTTTAGTGATTGTGAGTTTTGTAAGGAATTTATGCAATTGTTGATTTGTTTTGGATTGAATTCTCAGGTGACTTGCAAAACCCAAATTAGTAGGAATTTATTTTGTATTTTGTAAAAGATGTCCAATGTCTTTTTAGGAGATTTGCTTGGCCATAAACTTGGGTTTAATATTTTGTGTTAATTTTTAAAGAAACCTTGTACAAACATGTTACATGAAATGCATCGAAATCAAATTACATTTTGAGTTTGTGGATTCCCAAAAGTGCACACTTTCACACCCAAATTGTTATCAATTTTGACATGATTTGAGAAGTTACTATCCAAGCTTTTTGGTCAAACTGAAGTTGATTTATTGTCCTCACACCCATAATTTGATTTCTCAAGGACGAGTACCTTTACCTGGCTCTAGTGTTAGAACTTAGAACTAAAAAGATAATGTGTATGTGCATGGGCCTATTGGGATTCCCGAATGGAACTACAAAAGCTTGAGGAAAACCAAATGACCCACTTTAGGCTTATTGGACTGTCTTGTATATATCTTATTGGGCTTGGTCTGCAAACCCTCATATTATATAAAACTATAGAAGATTAACCAAAACAAAGTTAATTAAGACCAATATAAAGAAAAATAAAAAAGTTAAATGGTTAATGGATACAAAAACCATAGTGGTGTATCACAATGATGAACTAACCACTTTTGGACTCTGAAGTGTTGATAGCCAATTTGATCCCACCAGCTTTATTTTTTTTCTTATACCCTTTCTAGAATAGAAAGAACAAAGGGCAGGGGAAGAGGAAGTGGGTTGTGTACTGAAGTGTTGTTTGGTTGCCATGTTGGCGTGATTGACGTTGAACCACAACCCAACACAATCCTTCCAAGTGGGTGTTTGTGCTTGTGTTGGGTCTGTATCATTTCACTTTCATATCTAAAATCAAATCTACTAATGCTCCTAGTCTCGAAGGTGTTGGGATTAATTTGGGGTTTGGTTGTGACTAAGCAAGCTTGTCTATTTGGAGTTCCATTTTGGATTTCTAGAAACAAATTTGTTATGTCACTTGTACGGGTAGTTTTGATGCTTCCAATTCTAAACACATGGTGTCCACCTGTAATGGTATTCTTGCAATTTTAAACCCTCTTTATAATGAATGTCATCTAGTTATTTGTAATGGTCGTTAGCTAATACAAATACAATGAATGACTAATTACATTATTAGGCAACAAAAGTTTCATATTGAAATTTATTTAATTAAATCTTTTGTCCTATATATGTACTTATACATTATTTAATCTCTTTTCGTAATTTCTCACTTTTTCTCATTCCTCTAGTAGGATCTTAATCAAGCTATGTTTTTATGTGATGGTATGCGATGTTTATCAGTTATGTCCACGTAGAGATGTGTTTACTTTATAAGTTGTTCGCATTTTGCCAGAGCATTATTGGCCTGAATGTACTTATCTTCAAGGGTTTTGTTTTCATGACGACATTTAGCAAACATCTACGACACGTATATTGACGGATTTGACCATTGGGGGGAAAAAACTATGTTGTGGTGGTGTCATGTATACTTGCTTGTGAGATGTTTATTAGGAGATTTGATGTTGCAATAATGTTCCAAATTGCAACTCACACACCTATCAACAATTAAGTAATTGGTGTGGGAGCAAGAAAGTCTTCTCCCAACTCCCAAACAAGACGCACCTTGTCTCCTAGAGGATCACCAAGCACAACCCGACAAGCCTTCCTCTCAACTCACGAGTCACCACCTTCCATGAGGACACAGTCTCATGTATGTTATGTAACTTGTCTTGTTTCACCAACCCATGTTACTTTCCATTTCATTATTCCTTTTTAGGGTTTAGATTACATGGAGATCATCATCAGATTCCCAACCCCACTGGGCCCCACTCCCAAGTGACAACACATTTTCATTCAAATGAGTCAGATGAAGAGAGCACAACTGCCAGTACAACAGTGAGGGATTGCTGATCTTTGGGGTTTCCATCATGTCATCCCTCTAGTGCTTTCTTGGGCACATCAATGCTACTAGTTTTAGATGTGCAATTGTGGAGGTCAAGACTCCCAAGATGTGATGGCTACCTTGAGGCCACCAATCATTCCTTGTGAATTATCATTAAGATACTCACAGATATCCTTGTCCTTCAGTAGAGATCACTGGTGCTAATTAATTAATTAATCTCTTCTAGATATATGCATACTCTCTAATTTAATCCTTCGATTCTTTCTATATATATATGTGTGTCAAACTAAATATCGCAAGTATTAATTTACTTATTCAATATAGAAAGGAATCGAACATGTACTCCACTTAATATAACACTAATATATATACTCCACTTAGTATTACACTAATGGATTTCATAGATGCATATGATAACTAGGTTGACGACGATTGTGATTTCCTTGTGGAAACAATTAAGCTCGTGCTCAATTTCACTTGAGCAAACGACGAGTTCGTAATGCTCCATGTCCTTTGAAGATTAGTGCCTATACCTTTATGCTTTTCTTTGTTTTGGGAATATATTTAATAATTGGATTGGTTAATGGAGACTCAATCACTAATGATGGGTTTGCAAGCATATGATATGTTATATGTTGTTTTTTATATCCATGTGTGTAAGAATTTTCACTTGCGTTGTATTGTTTTGTTTCAAAGATATTTTTGTAAAATCAAACTATATATCTTAAAACCTAACTTATGTTAGTGCATATTGTAATATAACTTCAAGAATTCAGAATTAAATGACTATAACCTTCTTCTAGTTTCTCTACGTTGGTTTTGTGCCTTAAAAATAGTCTAGTGTCTTTTGCTAAGTCGGAGAAGAATCAAGTAGAATATATATATATACCCCCAATAGTAAAACACTGTAAGTAGTTTGTGGTGATATCGGAAGATAAGATTACTCATCCTATTGATATTGATTTCTTAAGTGGGATGATTATGGATGTCATGTGCCTTAAGTTAGGTCCTCCAACCATAAGATAAAATCATTATCTTGAGTTTGTCTCTTTCAGAAAGAGCAAGATGAAGTGACCCGGGCCTTAATTGGCTGTAGTAGTCATGTTACCCACATCTACCACTCTACAGCCTTTGGGATTCTCTTGGGTTTTGCTCAATAGATCGAGAACCTATAGTCTTTACAAAGACACCCTCAACAAAAGTTTTTCACATCCATAGATATTGCACTTTTGCCCTCTCTCTTGCAAGGATAAGTATGGACTATGAACTATGGAGTGTAGGCTCCTCCTTTTCCATGCTTGTTTTTGTTTTGTTTTGCTCACTTAGATCAACAAGGAATCTTGTAATCCAAGAAGTTGAAGCTAGTAGGCCCCATGCATTGCATTCATGCTGCATGCATGCATCCTTTCATCCACTTTGATAATAGTTGAGGCAAAAAGACATCACTGTAGGAAACATGTTCAATTGTCCTACAATTGTCCAAGTATTATAGACTGATAGGTGCAAATGTGAGGAAGAAGCACATGCAAAGACTTCCTTGATGCATGGGGAAAAGATGCACTTGGTCGGATGGGTCTCTCACAAGTGCATGTTTTGTGTGGTTCCATTTTACAAATGATTAACATGGGACCACTGTGCTTCTCAAATCTTTGTGTGCAAAGAATTTAAACTCTGGTTGGGAAGAGCAATCTTCCATATGGTACAAAGTTTTGGGGATCACCTAACATTTCACATTTTTTAAAACTTTGAATGATCAACATTGTGGCCCATTTTTCCTCCAAATCTAATATAGAATGGTTTCTTTCACTTGATTGAAGTGATTGGAGATGGCAACATTTGAGATCGCAGAATCAAAATCATGGCCCACATTTTTAACCTGATCAGACCCCAACAAATGTTAGAATACGTATATAAACATGAGGTCTTACTTAATTTCATTAAATTATAGGATGTAGTCCTCATTTACTTGGCAACCATTCCTTCTTTTACTTCTTTATGGCTAATTAACCAATGTAGTGGAAACCAACATACACAAGAAAGGAGCAAAGAAGGTGTTATTTATGTTAATTATTAGGGTTGATATCTTCTTTTTAGATTTGTTGGAACTTGAAAGTGTCAACAATCCAACCAATGTGGTAATCCTTTTTTTTTGTTCTACATCACCTGCCTCCATAGGATATTGGGTAAAGAGATTGGGTGGGTTTCACTTAAAGTCATAGAAGTGATTCTTTAGGCTTTATATTATCGGGTGATGACCTAGAAACTAAACCTAGAACCTTTGTCTAGAATGTTAGGGAAGTCTAGATCAAACGGCGCAATTAAATTCCACCATGTGGGTTTTAATTAAATATATGTGTACATGTCATCTCCGAGCTTATTAACTTATAAATTCAAGTCTCGTTCGTACTAATCGACAATAGAAAAGAAAGAAGGAAACATTAATTTCCTTGCTAAACGGGATTTGAAAGCTTAATTCCATTTGTATCTGATTAAACAATATTTGTTTTTCGAAGAACTAGTTCTCAATTTTTATTCGTGAATTTCGAATTTGCACTCCACTACTACTATTGTACGACCAACAATCAACGGTAAAAGTTTCATCTAATTATCTTCAAATTAAACAGACTTGACGTCAGATGAGCATAAAAACAAAAAAAAAGTTAATGCGGTTGACAGGTGGATGGATGGACATGGAAGATTAAGCAACTCCAAAGATTGATCACGTATATAATTGGGTGTCTAGCTATGGGGTTTGGCTTAGAAAAAGGGGTTTGCAAAGTTGTCAATATGACGTGTATGTATCATCAAAGAGACTTTAGATAAACAAATCTTCTAGCTTTTGGATCATATCGACGTGTTAAATAACGCTCGTCTAGATAATTGATGCAATGGGTTAACAATAAAAAATTAAATACCCTCTCGTAATGGAGAAGAGAAACCAAGGTCAAAACAAACCATTTGACAAATATATTAATTATAATATTTATGATGTGTATTGGCTAAGTCATCTTTGGGCTTTCTTCCATTTGGATGGAATTGCACGCATACTTCGCCTTTATTCGTATTTATTTTTTACTTTTCTTCATGGCTTGGTGATATGATTCAATTTTACCATGGTATATCATTATTTTACTATAGTATACCATAAAAAATGTTTAGTAATTGTCAATATAATTATTTTCTAGTTCTCATAAATTAAGATAAGTAGAACCAAAAAGATGTTTAGAATACGATGTTATAGATTATAGGGATTTCATCTAATACATTTTCCTTGAGAGAGGTCGATAATACACTAGGAGTGGGATAATACGTGATTTGGGACTATGAGTACCTAAAACAACTACACAATGAATTTACTCAATATAGTTTTGCACGATATTATAGATTCTTGGGTCTTTATCGGTGAGTGAGTAGGATAAAAATCGTTTTACTATTCTAACCGTTTAAATATTTAGACCGCGTGTGGTTCAACCAGTGACCAAACCAACTTTTTTTTCGGTTTTTTCCTATCTAAACTGGTACGATCCAGTTTAATGAGGATTTCAGTTTTTTCAATGAATCGACCGGTAACTTCCGGTTTTCGTCGAACATTGATCCAACCGCCAGTCTGGTTTTTAAATCAGAGGTTTTAGTAGAGAAAAATGTTGCAAGTGCAACAATTGAAATGTCATTTTCAAAAAATATATTATTAAGAACTGTTTGCGCAATAGAATAAAAGATCATCAGTTGAACAACGATTTTGTGATTTATATAGAAAACAATTTGCTCGGTAAAGTTACCGATGATGCAATCATGTATCATTTTCGAAATATGAAAACTCGTCAAGGTCAATTGTAATTTTTTATTAATCTTTTCTCTTTATATTTTTGACCCCCTATACACAATTATTCATGGTTCCGCCATTGCATTCAATCCACGATTTAAACCGTTTTTAGATAGGTCATGGATGACACTTTAATTATTTTCATGCATTTATGATGTAACATTAAGGTTAAACGAGTAACGTGTGACGAGTTTTCTTGTGGATGACTCCTCCAAATTCAATACAAAAGCACTATGTTGTCAGTCTGCTTGTGTGATTCCTTTTTCTTAGATTCTTCCTTTTTTTGATATAAAGGTTCTCTCACATATTGGCTCAAACTTGTGTAATCTCAAGAATTCTTACGATGTGATCCAATCGTTTGTGCACTCTCTTCATAGATAATTACCAATATTTCTTAAATGAGACGTCCACTAGTGCAGAATTGTTCATAATCGCCGACTAATAGACGTCAGATATATTAACGACCGACGACTATAGGTATAAACGTCGACCGTTAATACAGCTGACGTCAATTGAGTGTCATAGACGTCGGCCGTTGATACACCTGACGTCTATGGCACTCAATAGACGTCGATTGGTGATACAGCCGACGTCTATAGGTCTTTAATTGCAGACAGTTTTTTTTCATTTGTTCTAGACAAAACCCCCGAACAAACCCTAGCTTACAAAACCCCCGACCGAACCCTGCTCCGCGACCGATCTCTGACCGACCTGCAACAACCTCCGGCACCGCAGCGACGTCCCAACCTCTCCTCCCGTTCTCCGGCCCTCTCCTCCCGTCCTTTGTTCTCTCCTCGACACTTCTTATTACGGTAAGACTTCTTCTTCTTCTTCTTCGACTTTGTTTTTTTAAACAAAACATGGTTTTGGGTTGTTTGATCTCGTTTCTTAGTAATCAATATATTTGGGTAACCAAAGGTTTTGGAAATTTGATTTCACAAGTTGTCATCCAATTTGAATAATGTATTTCAGAAAACACAGAATTGCATGTATCTTTTTTTATTTGAAAATATTGATTTTGGATGAAAATTTTGGTTTTGTTAAAACTTTAGGGATGAAGCAGAGATAATGTAACTCATTTCTTGAAAAATGTATTTTCAGCAAACAAAAGTAATACATTTTTTAGGTTATTGAAACACCATTTTAGTGTTCACTAAATAACAGTGACAAATCAACCTCGATATGGAAATTAGTTGTCATGGTTTATATGATTTGTGAATAATCTCTTCAGTCGTAAAAACAACTTTAAACGAAATGGTTAAATTATAATGTGTAATCTATTTTTGTTGTTGTTAAGAAATGTCAAGAGTATTGCTTATTTTGCACTGATCTTAGTCTCAGTCTATTTAGTTAAATATTTATAGCACATTTTCTATTTATTTTATTTAGTTAAATGTTTATTTATGCTTTAGAGATTCTTTTATTTAGAAATGTTATAAAGTTTAACTCATTGACCCCCTTAAGCAACTTGACCTTTAATAACCTAAAGCAAAAGATTAGACAATATTGTTAAGTCACTCATCATATAGGATTTGCATTCATCGTATTTATTATTTATTTTACAATTTATGTCGTAGATTGCTGGCGTAAGGTATGTAATCTCTTTCACTCATCATTCATTAGAAATCACCTATAAGAGATGAGGTGGACGATTTCATCACCATATCCTTGGCCCAAAAACCACTTAATAAAAGAGTCATAATAAAATCAATTAGACGTTGACCCTTAGGATTTCCGAACGCATTAAGGAGAGGAAACCGTTTAAGACCGTTATGGCTTGAACTCGTTGCCCATCTAGTCTGCCTGAGATTTGAGGAACCTCCGGGTTCTTGATTTCCGATAGACCAATGGTCCTCGATGTTTAAGACCGTTTCGGCCTGAACGTTGTTGCTCATCTAGTCTCCGTGAGATTTTAGGGACCTCTGGGTTCTTGATTTCCTACAGACTAGTGGTCACTGTTGGGACCTCGAAGTTAGGTGTTGTCTAGTACTAAGGACTTATAGTGGACTTTAGGCTTTTCTTTGGCCTTGATTGCTTAGTTAGGTTTCTAACCTACCTTATTCTCATGCTAGATTAAGGACTTCATCTCCTCTCATCTGAGTCATTCTTTTCTCAACTTAATGTCTCTAAATCTTCTAATCTACGAACATTTTAATAATTGAAATTATATTTATTTCCTTAAAAAATAACTATCATTTTTTTAATGTTTAGGTTGAAATGGATCGAGAGTGGATTCTTTCAAACTGATTGAGTGATGAGTATGAGAACGGAGTGAATATGTTCTTAGAGGTTGACAAAAAAATTCAAAAAACGAATGACAGCGACATGACGTATTGTCCCTGCAATAAGTGTCATAATTTTTACTCTTGTAAACACCTTTATGACGCCAGAAGGTCATTCTTTCCCGACGATCAAGTATTTGGATTTATCAGTCTATTTACATATATATACGGGAATGATGATAAATCGAGTGAGCTTGGGACTCTCATGAAAGAAGAAGACAAAGATATTATCTGCTCCCTTATCATGGGAGGTAAACTTTGTAATTCAAATTGGAATTTCATTTTGTAATAAGCTTCTAATTATATATATAACGGGGCTCACTGGATGCTTGTCGTTGTATGCCTCAAGACTAATTCAACTTATTGGTTTGATTCGTTGGGGTCGAATAAACCAAGGGACTCCATAAAGAAACTTCTAAATCTGTAAGTTCGTTTTAGTCACCGTATTTGTAATTTGTGGATTTTTATTAGTATTATTGAATGAATGTTTTCAATAACTTGTGCTATTCAGGGCAATTAAGGTTTACAGAGCGTTAGGTGGCAGGAGAACAACCACAAAAGTGGGAGTAACATGACATGGAATGAGAGTATGTTTTTTCTCTCATTTTTGTTGATTAAGTTAGGAACATATATTTAGCGAATTTCTATGTTTGTAGTACCAGAAGCAGGTTGGAAATACGGAATGTGGTTACTACGTGATGAGATACATGGAGGAAATCCTCGAATTGGCAACTCAAGACGTATGTCTATCCGAGGTAATATAGATCGTTATTCACTTGTATAGTTCTAGTTTCAATATTTAGATATTAAATTTTTTACTTGTATTTTGATAGGTCTTTCAAAAAGTAGTGATTTTTTTTCTCAACAGGAGTTCGATGATACTCGCGACCGATGAGCTCGCTGTTTTATCAGAAACATGTTGATGAACTAAGAGGTTCTCATGTCACTAACATTTTTTTGTAATTTAGTTAACAAGTTCACTTGTATTATGCTTGTACTATACATTTTATGTCTTAATATAATCACCTCAATTTTAGAAAGAATGTCAAGTGTTTGTGTATGAATTAATGCCAAGTGTGTTTCATGATTGTGTGTATGTGTTTGTGCATGTATGCTTGTATGTACATGTGGATGAAAGTGTGTATGTATTTGTGAACGAATTTGGTGCATGATGAATGTGTTTGATATGATTGCTATTTATTTATTTTTGTCCGGGTTTAGGAATAGACGTCGGATGTTTGTATTAGTCGACGTTTATTCCTCTAAAAAATGTATAGACGGGTGTTTGTATTGACCGACGTCTATACCTACAGAATAGACGTCGACCTTTATTTAACTCCGACGTCTATTCTTTAGGTATAGACGTTGGTCGTATATAACAGCCGATGTCTAGTGTTTAGGTATAGACGTCAGATTTTAAGTGTCTGACGTCTATGTATAGACGACGTCCACATAGACGTCGGATCTGGAAATGCTTATATCCGACGCATGTAAAAATAACAACATGAATTGAAATTTAAGATAATATAAAATATATAACGGAAAAATGTATAAACTGGGTCATAATACTACAAATAATAATAGAAATAATATATGAGTAATAAATAATATATAAATACATGTATATATAAATATCATATAAGAATTATAAACAACATATATAAATATTATTAAAAGGAGAGGATATTATTCGGATCGAATTTACCAATATCCATATTCGTTTCATTTTTTACGAATATTCAAATCTGAATACGAATATACTTGTGATTTTTTTCCAGATAATTTTTTATATTTCGAATACAAAAACAATCGGTCGGAAACAAAGCCTTCTGAATCTACTAAAAGGAAAAGGTAAATTTTGTACTTATTAATATTTTTTCTAAATTGAGTTAAACAAATATGTCGTAATTGGAGATAGCTCCATCATCCAAGTCCAACTACAAGGTGATTAAAAAAGTTACGTGAGTTTTGGAACATATAAAATGCAAAATCAACTTTAACCTAACGTATCATTTTTTTCTTACCAACTTTTTAAAAATCCATTAATAAAAATATATAATGATTAAACGTGACATATCCAAACTAAACGTGTGATCGTTAGATAATGGGTTTCAAGTCCGATCTCTCTAGAGTCTAGACTTACATATAAAGTAACGTTGTTCCAAATTGCGTTAGACATTGTCATTGATTATCCAATTAGACATGCATTTGAAATTCTCAAGAGGATAATCAATTATACCAAAATCATCAAAATCAACGACGTCTACCCAGAGGTGGATCCAAGATAATTTGGTGGGTGGAGCCACATGCGGATCGGTTACGCATCGCTCGGGATTTTCTTTGACGCTCTCGACCTTAAGGACTCTACGTACATAAAACAAATAAAAAGAAAATAATATTAACCTAGATCTTGAAGCCATCGGAGGAGAGTGAGGAAGGGTGCAAACTACTAGAGTGGAGAGGGCTGCAGGAGGGCACCGTGGATGTGTGGAGACTGTCAAATTAGAGAGGACTGGACAAGTTTTAGGCGTATTTAGTTTTTTTAATATAGTAGTTGGGCAAATGCCACATGCTATGCATGTGCTGGCTTTATAAGTAAATTTTGTAAAATTAGAATTCAAGAATAGATATTTAAACTGAATTGTTAGTCATCGTCGAAAAACTACTTAAATCGTCTCAACCAATTATCATTTTGTCCTTTTGTCATTTCTACTTATATAACTCTTTATTTCACTCTTCTATCACTCTCTCTTCATATTACACTCATATTCACCCAAAAGCATGTCTCGGAGACCCGAAAAATAGCCAGCAGACACCCCGGTTTACTCGAATATAGTAAAATAGTTTTTATAATTTTTAAAAAAAAATTGGGTCAGAAGGGGGGCTGCCGCGGACTGCCTACCTCTTCTTACTGCTAGGCGCATCTTGATTGTCGACAAGAGAGGTTGCAGAGTCGGACCACGCGACCTATTGGAGGTGAGGGACCAAGATACCATTGGTCAGTACTCAATGGGGTCGATGACGTTGACATATCTGTATCGTTAGTTGGGGATAGCGAGCCGTGCTGATTGTTCTGGCATTACGGGTTGTCTTACGTTGCTGCATGCTTGAATATACAAGTATTTTCCTGCTTTTCGCCCACATCGGGAGCGGGAGATCATTGAGGAAGGTCATCCTCGTTTGCATATGTGGGTGGTCCGGACCGAGGATAAGAGTGAGGGACGACTCCTTTACATTCGTAGATGGTTAGATCAAATGACTGCATCACAGGTATAAAATTTATATATCATTCACGTTTATTTAAATTTCAAGTTTATTATTATTAACGTATAAACGTTTAGGTGGAGTGGTTGCTGTATGGTCCTCAGCCTGCTATAGTTGCGCCGAGGACTACATATATGGACGTTATTCATTATCGGGATATCACAAAGCTTTATTTACATGATCGTGTCTTGTGTCAGTTAAGGTACGTTCAGGTGATTCCGGTTGATATCCCGACACGAGAGCATGTAGTACGGTCTGCGATTGCGACAACGTACGACATCAGGCACAATGCTTCGAGCGCGGAATCAATTTGGAGGACATTTCTGAGAGTAGGACGACTTCACCTGGACTATCTGAGGTGTAGTCGCGCCCCCTCCACTTCTGATGCATATTATTTCACAAGCAGTGATGTAAAACTCGATCATTTATATGATGACACAAAGGACCTATATAGTTTATCAAATTTCGACGTCTCTAATCATCAAGAAAGTTCCGAATATTTGTCAACTACATTTCAATGACCGATTTTACGCGGTCAAAAAGAGTGTCTAGAGTTGTAGTCGATGTAGTAATTCACTCTTTCAGAGCCGAAATAGTAATTTCCACCCTACAGTTCGTAGTATTGCCGAAATGAAGGACTTTATTTGTCCAATTCAACACAACTTTTCTTTATGCACTAACCACGTGTCTTCCAGATACTCCGTGAGCACGGGCCAGGAATAGAAAAAATCTTTCAGATTACGGATTGCTTTATCATAATCCGTCTGTGAATCAGAAAGCATGACCCTCCTCCACTTTCCACGCATAAAACTCTCTGCAAACTGCTTGTTCTTGCCGAATACGTGGTATGCATAGTTGTACACATCTTTGTTGATATGCTAGGTGCAAAGTAAATGAGCAGACAGAGGAAAAATCTCTGCCACTGGTCGCATCAAACCCAACTCCCGGTCCGTTATTATTGCAGTCGGGCTAATAATATCCAATAACAGATCTCGCAACCTCTCCAACACCCACCGGTAACTAGATTCGATCTCATCCTTCAAAATCGCATAGCTGACAAGGAAATTCATGTTTGTTGGAGTAACCACAATCATCTCAAACAAATGCATCTTATACTTTTTCGTCTTATACATCGAATCCATGCAGATTACGAAAGGGTATGTGCGCAACAACTGAACTGACATAGGATGTGCCAAAAATGCGTGAGTGAGGATATTAGTTTCTTCATTCGCCATAATCCAATGTAAGTACTTATACTGCACTGTCTGACTGAGAAACTGCTTAGCGGGATTCCTGTCTTCAGATTTTGTCATCCTCATGTACTCTCTGAAGTTATAAATGTGTCTCTGATTTGGATTATCCTCCGGGAATTTCTCCTTTACTGCCAACAAGATGTTACGTGATCTCGCTTGTGGCTCAGTCATATCACGAACAATTTGCTTTGGCCCAGAACTAAGATCGCTGATCTGTCGGTGACCCTCTGGATAAACTGCAAGTTTGTAGTTGTGTTATCCATGAGTACTATTAGAAACAACGACTCATCCATCACGATCCCGTCGCTCGACTACCTTTACCAAAAAACGACAACCACAACCTTTTCTTTTCGTGTTCTTCCGTAGTGCAATATTCGTATCATGAAAACTCATTTTATTTCTTTGATCGCATCTCAGATAACAATCCGTCAGATTATCTGTTTTTGATTTGTACGATGATATTACCAAAAAATATCCAACTCCGGTGACAACTTGTTTCGCTCATTTACATGCTTCCTCGATTGTTTTAAATACTTATTTACTATCAAAAAGCTCACTGTAATCTACTCCATCATCACCAAAAACTTGCAACGGAACCTGAAATAATTAAAAAGAACACAAAATAAATAAACTAAAAATCAAAAAAATAAATCAGGGGCGTCTGGCTGGGACGCCCCTACCATGGAGGAGGAGGCTAAGCCAGGCGCCTCATCCAAGGATGGGGCGTCTGGCTTAGCCTCCACCTCCAAGGTAGGGGTGTCTGGCTAAGCCGCCCTCGCCAAGGAGGAGGCGTCCCTGATAGACACCCCATCCTTGGATGAGGCGGCTTAGACAGACGCCCGAGACGGAAAACAAATTCCATCTCACTTACCTCACCAGATCCAAGCGCTTCGTCAGACATTTTCGTGGTGTTGGTACTGAGAATGTGAGAAAAATTGAGGTAAAACCTTGTTTTAAGACACGTGACAAAATGTGTATTAAATGAATTGTGAAGGGCAAAATGGTAATTGTTAGGGCGATTTAAGTAGTTTTTCGACGACGAATAGTAGTTCCCTATTTAATTATAATATGATAAAGTTTGCATGTAGTATATAATAGTAACATTATCTATCAGAAAAATAACAACACATAATGAATCATTATTATTGATTATACTTCTAAATTCATAACTAATGAAACAAACCTTTGGTTAAGTTTATCTATACATCCACCTACATACGCTACGAATTTATGGATATTTGCGTAAAATAATACAAAATGTAGGACGGATGAAAAGCTCCGTAGGACTAATGTATTTATTTTTAGTATTGGGTCGTGATAGACGGACGCGGGCGTCACGGACGCGCCTTACGTGGATCTGTACAGCTCAGATATTTTCTTTGAGTCAGTGTCCAGTCAGCGAAATTTCTCTTCGCGCGTTTTGGTCTTTTTAAAAAACGCCAGTTCTTTAAGTTGAACGATTCATTGCCAATACACAGATAAGATAGTGTGCAGACCCTAGGACATCGTGTAGTATCATTATTCGTGCAGAGCCCACACTTATCATAATAAATATTTGTTTTTAAATTTTACGTTGGATCAACTTAATTTGTCTAGCTTACTTTATGTGTGTGTGCAGTTTACATTATGTGTTTGTCCTGTTTACGTTATGTGTCTATCCGGAATAAGTGTATTTGCAGTCCAGAATAAGTGTATTTGTTGTCCGGTTTAAGAATAAAGTGTGTCAAGAAACGGAACATAAAGTTTGTCCGGAATAAGTGTATTTGTTGTCCGGAATAAGTGTATTTGCAGTCCGGAATAAGTGTATTTGTTGTCCGGTTTAAGAATAAAGTGTGTCCAGAAACGGAACATAAAGTTTGTCCGGAATAAGTGTATTTGCTGTCCGGAATAAGTGTATTTGCAGTCCGGAATAAGTGTATTTGTTGTCCGGAATAAGTGTATTTGTTGTCCGGTTTAAGAATAAAGTGTGTCAAGAAACGGAACATAAAGTTTGTCCGGAATAAGTGTATTTGCTGTCCGGAATAAGTGTATTTGTTGTCCGGAATCGGAATAACTGTATTTGTTGTCCGGAATAAGTGTATTTGCAGTCCGGAATAAGTGTAGTTGTCCAGAATAAGAAGAAAGTGTGTTCAGAAACGGAACAGAAAGTTTGTCCGGAATAAGTGTATTTGCTGTCTGGAATAAGTGTAGTTCCTGTCCGGTTTAGGAAGAAAGTTTGTCCTGTTTATGTAGAAAGTTTGTCATGTTTTGTCATGTTTATGTAGAAAGCTTGTCCTGTTTTGTCTTGTTTATGTAGAAAATTTGTCCTGTTTTGTCCTGTTTATGTAGAAAGCTTGTCCTGTTTACGTAGAAAGTTTGTCATGTTTTGTCATGTTTATGTAGAAAGTTTGTCCTGTTTATGTAGAAAGTTTGTCATGTTTTGTCCTGTTTATGTAGAAAGTTTGTCCTGTTTTGTCCTGTTTATGTAGAAAGTTTGTCCTGTTTATGTAGAAAGTTTGTCCAGTTTATGTAGAATGTTTGTCCAGTTTATGTAGAAAGTTTGTACTGTTTATGTACAAAGTTTGTCTTGTTTATGTAGAAAGTTTGTCCTGTTTATGTAGAATGTTTGTCCAGTTTATATAGAAAGTTTGTCCTGTTTATGTAGATACAATGAGAGCACAATGAGATATTGATGGTACATATTATTGATGATAACTATTACACAATAAGATACAATGAGAGCACAAAGACAAACAAACAATACAAGCACAAACACAAACACACAAAAATTACAAAAATAATATATCTTCTCCTAGTAAATCACACACAAACAAACAATACAAACACACACAAATTACAAAGATAATATATATTTTCCCAGTAAATCGGAAAGAAGATGTAAGACTTAAACATGATCGTCTCATTCACGCTCCTTACGTTGTGAAGAACCTTGGGAGTCGACATCAGACGCTTCTTCGACGTAATATCTTACTCGAAATGGTGATTTATTACGGAGAGATGTACAACATAAACCGAACAGACGTAAGTCTTCACCACGGAGCGTTGTACCTCTCTCCGGAATAAATCACCATTTCGAGCAAGATATTATTTCGAAGAAGCGTGTGATGCCGACTCCCAGGGTTCTTCACAACGTAAGCAGCGTGAATGGGACGGTCGATGACACTCTTTCTTTCTTCTTCCTTCTTTTTCTGTCATGGGCACTCCAACAATGCAGCAAAGATGTTGTGGTGTGAAGTGTTCATCACCGGATCGTCACATTCACGATGCTAACGCTGACAAGAACATCGGGAAATCTTCGCACCGTCACATTCACGCTGCTTACGTTGTGAAGAATCCTGGAAGTCGGCATCAGACGCTTCTTCGACATATCACAGACGCGCTACGTGGACATCCATGTCAGCCCTTACCGTCAATGAGTACTTGGTATTTAACTAAATCCTAATTACGTAATTGTGAAAAAAAACCTTATTACGGAAAAAACATGAGACGGAAGGAAAAGCGATATTGGAAATATTTATGTTATATTTTTTTTGAAGAATTTATTTTTTTAAAGTATTATGGTGACAAACACGTGTTACACGATGAGAATTAATCTCTTAAATGTGACGCACTTTGGAATTACTGAAATTCATAGTTATATAATTTTTTTGTGATTTTAACGTAGTTTCCGAAAATGAGGGCCCGTTGATTTCCTTTTATGTCCAAAAATGACAACTCGAGTACTTTTCACATCTTCTTACATCTGTTCACTGCAACAAGATCTTCCTCAAAGTATCAACCACCATGACCAGTGGAAAAAAAAACCCAACAGAAGGGTCTAAACAATTCACCAAATCCTAAAGAAATAAGAAACTAGAAGAACCCTACCCAATAAAGAAACCCTAGATACGTATGTCCCACACCAGTCAATTGTTTGTGCATGTTTTGTACATCACTTGCCACTGTTGTGCATGCATGTCCACAGCCCCTATATCTCTTCTTAATTTTATCCTCCTATCACTTTTCGCTTAATATTTTCTTAATCACCTTCATTATATCTTAAGACAACTTAATGATCTAAATGTAACCCAACTTTAAGTATTTAGTCCCTGAACATATAAGACAGGCAATCGTGTTGGATCGGACGAAATAATGTGGAGATTTAATTGGGGTAGAGAAAATCCTACACTGGCCATCAAACTTCGATATTTGATATTGATTATTTCGAAAACTAAGACCCCACCAACTTGCTGACAAGCTACTTCACTCCTTTCATAATCATAACACATCATCTATTACTTATTCTAATAATGTACTATTAAGACAAACTTGCATAATTAATCCAACTAAAGCTTGCCTACTTAATAGATATACAATACTAACATTAATCATCTTCCAAGTAGACGCTGAGATTTGATTAAAGAAGAGCTGAAAGAAAAAAAAAACTTGCATCATCAAACTAATATCTTTAATGTTGATGATTGAGAAAACAAAGACTACCTCACCAACTAGAGAAGCCCATACTAAACTAGCTATATAATTCACTCCTCTCCTAATCACAACATCATCCCTTGATTACTATATTCCCACCCCAACCCCACCAAAACCTAGTATAAATACCAGACCCCATGCAAACTCATCCCCAACACCAACATTTCAAATCTCTTTCTCCAAACTACTCCTAATTATTCCTTAATTACTTTGATTTATATTCACGATCATGGCAGGAATGATGCAATACCAAACCAAACCCCCAACAACTCCAACCCCCCGCCTGAAGCTCTTCGGTTTCCAAGTCGACGACGAGACCTCCACCACCACCACCGCCGCCGCCGCCGCCGACCCAACAAGCCCCACCCCCTCCTCGACCCCCACCGGAGACGGGCGCAAGTACGAGTGCCAATACTGCTGCCGGGAATTCGCCAACTCGCAAGCTCTAGGCGGGCACCAGAACGCCCACAAGAAGGAAAGACAGCAGCTTAAGCGAGCTCAGCTCCACCATCACCACCACGCCGCCGCCGCCGCCGCCGCCGGAGGTGGAGGACGGATCATGGTGCAGTTCCCCCACCGGAACCCGATCGTCTCGTCTTTCCAACCGCAACCCACTTGGGTGTACTGCTCTCGCCCGGCGCCTCCACCGCAAGCCTTCCACGTGTCGCATGGGGACCCGCAAGCCGGGAGGATGGTCCCCTCGCTTAGCCGGTTCTCGGCCGGGGCGGAGGAGGAGGTCGTCGGATTGGACTTGCACCTTAGTCTTGCACCTGCTGGTAGGTCTTGAGCACGTTGGATGGGAATGGTATTTTAACAAAGTTGTGTACATTTTGGAAATTTCTCCTTTTTTGCAATTAGAATTGCATTTTGTTACTATGAGTGGTGATTCGAGTTAGTGTCTGGTTGGAATCATTTGGGGTTAATTTGGATGCTTGATTTGCTACTTTTTGTGGATTTTTCTTTTCTTTTCTAGTTTCTAGGTGAGTTTTGAGACATGTTTTAACTATGGATGTAACAAACTAGTTTTTATTGTGATGTTGGTAAGATCCTAACGTGTAAACTAAGTTTTGGATGAAGCCAAGATTCTAATAATTCCTCTGGAGTTTGGAAGCAAATAACATGATTTTCCCCCGTAGGTGATGACTAATGAGAAAAACAGTTCTGAAGCTTCTCCTCCTATCTTTGTCTGCAGCTAAATTGCGAAAAAGACTAGCTTGCACCACCGATTTGCTTTGTTTCTCAAATAAAGGCTCCTTCAAAAGAATTGCAAAAAGACAACTCGTTCATAAATATATAATACTGTCCAAAGACTCCAAACACAACAAAGAAATAGAGTCTTCAACTGCCACAACATGAAATAATGAGATAGATAAGTATAGTCTTTGTGTTTGCATTTGATACTACTCCAAATCTGGAGAGTCAGATTAAAAACCCTTATAACTTGAATTATTGTCAGCACAATGAAGGGTATATCCGTATATTGGTTGCAAAACATTTTACAAGATAATGACGTGAAGTTGTGAAAATTGCAAAAACCACCACAAGCAGTACTTCATCAAAGCAATATATATTTTAGGTTGTACGTACTTTCGGATGAGTAGTACCTCAACATGTTCCATTTTTGGAGTAAAAAGTTGGTTCTCTCTCTTGGGTTACTTTGGGAGTGTGGAGAGGTTTAGGTTTTGCTGAGAAATCGGCCACATTAGGAGGACAAGACAACAATAGTTTAATAGGGTTGGTGTCATCCAGAGTTTGGATTCTTCCGGACACCCCATAAAATAATGAGAAAGAGATCTAAATGTTAGATCATCCTAAGATTCGTATCCTCCCAAAATCTAGTTTTTTAACACCAAAACTCCTCCTGAAGTCATATCCTACCCCTTCAACATGGACGTTAAAGGATCACACTACTTCAACACCAATAAAAAACAAACAATGGAAAGATGAGTCCAAGAAGGAGAAGAAGTTAGGGAGGAAAATAGTCTTTCAAGCTTAATAGCTTTGTACCAAGTCATGTGGAGCCTTGTCTCCTAATAGGATGAAATAATAAATTTGACTTAGGAGTTAGGACCTATTCTTTATGTTTACAACTTTACATAGTATGTATATATATAGTACTAGATCTATGTGTTGTAAGATGATGCAAAAATTAGTGTTCTTTAACTTGAAGGAAAGTATCTAGTAATTGAATATTGTGCTCATGCAATGATAATTAGGGTTAGTTCGGATTGTAAAATTTCTTACCATAAAGTAGCCAAGATCAAGGTCCGTGTCGACACTGGTGACATACAATTGGTGCAACCATCTTTTATGGTCTATTCGGATTCCATACCTAAATGAAGTATTATCGCTAACATTTAACATCAGCAATTGCTTTCCAGAACATTTAACATAAAAAGTTCATAATTACTTGCTTTAATTTGTCTTCAAGTGGTATTGTTTAACACTAATTAAGCACACAATTCACCTCTTTTTCTCCTTGTTATTCAGTTTACCTGATGTTGTCATGTGTTAACTAATCGCCCCAATTTTTCAATAAGGTGCAATTCTTATTAAGGAACAATAATCTTGGAATTTCTTTTCAAAACAAAATAGTATGGGAAGTAGGAAACTTTGGAGTTACAGAGATATGTGTCATTGTTTCGAGATTTTGGGAACTTAACTACTAAGTACTAGCTTTAATACTTGTTCTTAAAATAATTTCCACCACATTCAGAACTAAACCCAATGGAAAAATGGAATAGTAATAAATAAATGGCTACCTTCTCATGTTTTCCACTTTGAAATAACTCAAGAACAAACTACAAATGTCTAAAATATTTGTTTTTTTAATTTAGATCTCAGAGAACTTGGACTAAATATATATAACTAAAAAAACTATCTCAAAACCAACCATAAGACCATGTTTAACCGCGTCAGGGCTACCCCCGGGCGCCCTGGTCTCTCTCTCTGCCACGTCATCTCGCTACACCCACCCAAAAAATCCCCTTAACCACGTCCGGGCTACCCCACCCACCATACACTCTCTTTCCTCCACATCATTTCTTAATTAAACAATTTTAATTCTTACATTACATTTAACAAATTAAATTTTACATAATTCTAATTCTAATTGCGTTATAATTCCAATTTATGAAATGATTAATATTAATAATTAGTAATTAACATTAATAATTAATATTAAACCACGGGAAATTTTAGTAATTAAAATTAGAAATGCACAGTAAACGCATGAATACACAGTCCAAGCGTGCAACGAAAGTAGTCCGCGTGAATATACAGTACACGCGTGCAACGAAAGTAGTCCGCGTGCTAGCACAATATCCGTGTGAATGTACAGTACACACATTAATGCACAGTGTCCGATTTCCCTCTATATATACCTTATACAAACACAACATAAACTTTACACAACTTCGCAATGTCTTCTCCAGATCACAACTGTTCTCCTCATTGTTCTCAATCAAATCCACGTCCACACTATCCACAAGGATACCCCCGTCCATATTTCCCACAACCATTACAACAGCCAGACTTCTCCCATTATGCTCAGTCATTCCAATAGTTAGACTTCTCCCAATACGCATCATCAATCCCACCACTAGACCAAAACCAACAATTCCCACAATTTCCCCAATACGCACCATCATTCCCACAAAATAAACCCCCATTTCAGATGTTTGGACACAACATGTCACAAGTAAGTACTCCTAGTATGGAGGACACCCAACTCCGCACCATCATTCCCACAAAACGACGATGAGTCCCCACCACGCCAGACTGTCGCACCACCATCCCCACGTCCACAGTGACGCCGCAACAAGCAAGTCCAAGCCGTCAAAAACAATCTGAAGTTGTGGACCACACATGAGGACGAGCGACTCGTGTCGGCATATATAGAGATCAATTCTGATGCGGTGACGGGAACAAACCAGAAGACTACTTCCTTGTGGACCAAAGTAAAACGGGTTTACGAAATCTTCGTCGAAGAAACTTGCCTCCCCGAGATGACTGCGAAGTCCTTAAAAAGACGGTGGAGGAGAATTATACCTGTTGTCAACAAGTGGGTCGCGTGCTTCGATCAGGCGTACCGACGAAAAAGGAGCGGGCAGATCGACGACGATGTCGTTCGGTAAGCTCACCACATCTACGAGCGCACTAATAAGTCTAAATTTCTTTACTTTGATGCTTGGGTCATGTTGCGTAGGTACCCAAAATGGGAGTCGCTGATATATGGAGCAAATGTCGTGAGTATTGGTCGGGAGTCCCCGGAGTTTCACGATGAAAGTAGTCCCCATTCAGGAAGCCTTGGGTAAAGAAAGAGCACTGATGACTCCAGTACGCAATCACAATCGGAGGCGGAAGAAATGACGTCAGTATCGTCTACACGCCCACCAAGTGTGAAGAAGACAAAAAACAAGGGTAAAAGTTCATTAGGCCCTAAAGGCAACACCGACGTTCTGGAACTTACACAACGAATTGCATACAACGCCCAAGTGAGAGAAGAAGGTTTTTCATAGCAGGAGGAATTAACGGAGTGTAATTTTCAAAGTCATGTTAAAAAAACTAACTCGACATGCTTCACGTTTTGATGAAAAAGGACAACCCGTCAGAGCGGGATCAAAAAGCGATTGTGAAATGCATGGACTGGGCGGAAGAGAATGGTTTCATGTAGTTTGTTAGTTCATATTAGTTTGTATTTCGTGTAGTTTATATTACGTGTAGTTTGTTGTATTTCTTATTTCGTACCTCTCCCTATTTACGTCTACTTTGTATTTTGTACCGCAATGTGTTGTTCATATGATGTTTTAGTATTAATATATTTTCTAATTTGAGCATTAAATATGTATTTATCTTTTATTTGAGCATGAAATTTGATGTATTGTATAAATTTAAAATATTTTTCAAATTAATAACATCAAAAATTATCACCCCACATTACTAAAAAATACTCAATACATTATAAATTACCTCTAATAACAAAACCTCCACTAAAATAAAAAAAATTAAAAAAAAGTAGACCAACGGGGGGCAACACATCCCCCCCCCCCCCCCACTCGATGGAGCCCAACCCGTTAAGGGAGGCCTAAGTCCATAACCTAACATTTTCGTAATTTTATGCAAGTTAATTAGTACAAGTAATTCAGGTGTACCTTAAGAAAGAGGTGTAAAAAATCCTTTCAAGAAAAAAAAGAAAGATGTGTAAAGTTGGCACGGAGAAAGAGTACCCTCCATTTGATTAATCATGTAGAAAGGGTACCAATTTTTCATATGATAGAAGAAGTGTACGGCGTACCCAGAGTAAATATGGAATGAAGAAAATATACCCAACCAATTTTATGTAAGTTATAAATCTACACGATTAATCAAAAAAAGCAAACAACCATTATTGTTGACACGTTTGCATGATTTATACGTAAAATAATATAAATTTAATAATTTTTCAAACAAAAAAGTGGGTCTTATCGTATACATGTGTAATCTTGCCAACATGGCTAAGTGTTAGAAATTAGACCTGTAAAAGCAATCAAGCGAAGAAAATAACAAACAAACACACAACCACGGGACAATTTTTAAGTGGAAACTCTAACAGGAAAAAACCACGGTCATCACACGATGTGTAATCCACTATATCTTCAAAGTTTACCTCAAATGTAGGGGAGTCAAAAGTATTTATAGGAAAATCCTACAAAAAGCCTAGTCACGGTGCAATCTGCATCGTACATCAAGTTACAGATAAAATAGGTAAATCAACTCAACTTCGAAACACATATTTGGATTTCAGAAATAAATTTTGTCGCAAACTCGTATACGCTCGTTCCCCACAGGGGGCTGCCACCGGGAGCATTCACCGATCAGACTCACATACTCAACAAGAAGAACAAATTTTAGGTTTGCAAAGTTTGAAATTTATGTTTTCAAGGTACCCAAGGAAAACCTCAATCAACTAATAAACTCTTGATTTCTCGTTGCCAACTTTGACGGAAAATGACTTGTCATGTGTATGTTTGAAATTGGGACCCACCACCTCTATAAATCCTAAGCTCCTAGGTGAAAAAGAGTGGATTTAATTCCATTATATCGTGTTGCACACTTTTAGTGTTTAGCAATGCGGGGTTGTTTACTCAATACTCCATATTATTTTCTCAGTGTCTATGTGTGGACAATACGTGTTGGAGTAGATAATCACAAGTCAATCAACCCACTCTATACTATGTTTAATTTGGTTGGTCCACCGTATCTACAAAACCTAAGCACTTGGGTTAAAGGTAGTGGATCCAACTCTATTAGAACATGGGTTGCACACTTTTAGTGTTTAACAATGTGGAATTATTTGTTACATATATTTTTCCTTTGCCTATTGCAAGGTTTATTTTACGTTGTGCAACCAATAATAATTGTTCCATCGACATTTTTCAATAAAAATGTTTTGTTTTCTCAAATTAACCTATCATTTTCCCATGCATGCACATTAAAAAATTAAAAGTGGATGTATATATGTGGTCTGACTAATTAGCCCGTCTGTAATGGTGTCAGGACTACCCCAGACACCCAACATTCATGTTAGCTTCTCTCTCTGCCATGTCAGAACAGCCCAAAACCCTCCAACTTCTCAAAACTTCACTCTTAACAAGGCTCAGACCCACCCAGAAATTCAACACTCTCTTTTCTCCACGTCATTTTCTTTTTACTTTTTTTTAGTTTTTTCACAACAATCAACAAATTACATACCAATTATTATTGTAATTACTTTAATTTAATTAATTAACACATTTTATTATTAAACCACGAAAAATTTATTGATGTAGTGTATTATTGTATGTCGTATTTTATATGCATTGTATTTTGTATTTGCACTTAAAATTAATATGTATTTTGTTAGACAATGTATTATTAATTTTTTTACTAAATTAATTACAAACATAAAACTAAATTAATTACAGTTAGTTTTACAAAATATTGATTAAAAGTAATTACATTTAAATTAAAACCAAAAGATAAATTAACTTTAAAAAGAATTAACCTATGCCCCCCCTAGGGGGGCTGTGACAAGAGAAGATGACCAGATTCATTTAACAAAAGAAAAGAAAAAGGAAAGTTTTTCTTGATAATGATATTCATGTATTTACTCGTGACGATGACTTCTATTATAAAATTTTGTTTTCAGTCTCTAATAGTTTGATATATGAGAATGCATTTTTCCTAGTTTGTGTCTGAAACATGCATCTGAAAGTCAAGTGACAAAATAAATTAATCTAGAAGATAAAAATCTTATAATGTTGCATTAGCTTTAAAGCATACGAGATTCAGAATGACAATTTCTTGTTTCTTTTATCTTATAGTTAACATTTATTACATATTGCTCCATATAAAATGAGGGAAAAACTTGGTTTGCTTTGCTTCTATCCAGTTCTAACCTATTTTGGGAAAAACACTGTAGATTGAAAGAGGAAATTTTGTTTTTAATTTATACTTAATTAAAACTATTTGTTAATATTTACGCTTAGTAAATGACAAGCTTCAAAAGTAGGAATTTTACATCACTCACGACGTAGATCCACTAGGTCTCAACCTTGGTTTTTTTTTTGTTCCAAGATTAAAGATTTTAAAAAAAACGCCCTAACTAATCAAAAACCCTATATATGGAAATTTTATCCAATTTTGCCTCACAAAAATTTTATCCAATAATAAACTGAAAACACAACTAGATATCTCCTAATTACATGTTTCATTATATTTAAGATTAAATTATTAATATATACAAAGAAATTATCACTTTGGCTAGTCTTGTTAGATCTTGCAATGTGTATGTATGAAGTACGTACGTACAACGTAAATATTTATCTCAATTTTAAGCGTAAATTGTTGAGTTTTGATCCGTTTAATAATGCTTTTCTATTGAAGATCCATGTTAAAATTTAAAAAAGGCATTTATATTTTTGGAACCCGACGTCCACATTTGAGTACTTTGAATTTGAATAATCTCATAAGTAGGATAACATCACCAACCACATCTTTTGGAATAAAGACAAACCAAACAAACATCGGTTTAGATTCTAATTAAAATTAACTTTATCTTTTGGGTCGTATGCTTAGAATACTGAAAAGTTAGTGTCTCTTAATGGGAGTATTAGTAGTGCGTGATGAATATACTTTTGATTTTAATTAGTGATTGCTACTTGCTAGTACCTTGATAAGATTAAAAATTATGTAGGTTGGGGTTACTTTACATGAAATGTCAGAAGTTACGGAAGTTTACTTCTAAATTGGCCATCTAATATTCCCAATAATATTCGCTTTCAAACGCAAGATGTGAAGACTTGTACTATAATACAACTTACCCTTTTAATCAGGTTTAATAATTTCATGATGGATCAATTGGAAATAAATAATCAAATCAATAGGGTTGAAATGAGAAAGGCGATTAGAGAAGTTATGATAATTAACAGACATTCTAGAAAATTCAAAAATATCTGGTTAGAGTTTCGTCTAATCTCCATCTTCTATGGATCAGATGTAAAAAGTAAAAACAATAAGATGTGAAAATTGGTCAACAACGTGTCTTAAAAAATAGCCCGTTAACAAAAAACAGAACAATTTACCCAGGATTTCTTTGATATTTTCTTATATATATATATATATATATATATATATATATATATATATATATATATATATATATATATATATATATATATATATATATATATATATATATATATATATATATATATATATGATGTCACTACCTTTCCGAAAAAGTAGGAAAGTTTTCTAGTTTCATTGATTTCTTTGTTTTGATTTTGGCGCATTTCCTTTTACAAGTTCATGTTATCCTGGAATATACCTTGTGGGAGTAATTGGAAAAGTCGTATGATAGGTAAAGCCGCCATGATTAACTCAGAACAAGGCCTTAGATTAATGTTATATGATTAAGGATTTATCACCCTCATGGCCTCATTAGATAATGGAGAGGGGGCTGCTCGGGATATTTCAAACACATTATCTCGACGATTAAAATTAGTCACATGATCACTTGATAGAATACCATTAACGTAAAATTCATAGATCACAAGATGGTTGGTGAAGTGGCAAATTATCCAAGTCCTAGCATGTAGTCTCTAGCTCTAGGACTTCATTTACAGCTCATCTCCTATGATGATGTATAATCAAAATGAGCTATGTTAGTCTTTTATCATAGAAATCGTAGACCTCAACTAACACCTAAAATTTCCATAATTTAAGGGATGTAGTGTTTGTTAAGAAACTCTAGGAAGTTGGTTGTTTGTGGGACATGTAGATGGCCTTCCAAAGGTTTCAAAAGTAAACATATCTCTAAAAGAGAGATATGATCCTAATTATATATGTTTCTCCGTTCCACGGGATTGCAATTAATTGCTTGACCCACCACTAAACTTAATGCAAGATATTAGTGAAGTTTTATTGGTGGATTAGGCTTTATAATGCAACTCAATGAAAGTGGTCAAAAGGGTGGATGCCTCTTAGATAAGAAAAGAAGGCTTATGGGGTTTGGACGTGTGTAATCAAACTTAACTTTATACAAAAGATAGATTAGTTTGCTGTAAACTTTGGTGATCCTAAGTTGGGAAGTCATTGACAAAGTGGATCCATGAAAAGATATGGATTCTTTCACCATGAGACTTGGTTGGGCAATATGTTTGGACTTTGATGAAAAAGATTACCTAATCAAAACATCTTAACAATAACAATAATAATGCGGCTAAAAATTTCACAAAGGAAGTAAAGAAGCTTCCTTTTTCACTAAAATAAATTGCTTTGACATTGATAACGTCACTAGTGAGTAGAATGGGTTGAGATGATTTATGTCTGAATGGGGTCAAATCTTAAATCCTTCTTTGTGGACCGATTTATGTTTTAGAGAAAGTGTGCCAAACACTCAATGTGGTTGTCGGCCACAAGTGATATATAATTGTGTGTAAATTTTAAACCATATGAACTAGTCGTTGTTGTTGGGACTTTGATGGGGAATTTATTCTTTGTTTATAATATAAGAGACAACCATAATCTTGTCCCTGATTGTGCTCTTTATTTTTGGTTTTTTGTCTATCAAAGAAATTTTCAAAAATCCCTGTTTCAATAAGTTAGAAATATATTCCAACCCAAAGTCCTTAAGATGGAAAGGCTCTTTTTAGAGTAGTAGTCATTATGAATTTATGACTACTTGCAGCTCATAATCATATCATAGGATGCTTAAACTTGACATATTGTTGGAAATAAAAATATTTTGGGTTCAGACAAGGGCAACAATCTAATGATACCCGTAAAAAAACATGTTAACATATGTATTAACTTAATGGGCTTGAATGAGAACTGGATGACATTAGTTGTTGGGAAATAGCTCGCTTTAGATATTGATTTCTCAACCACACATTTTGATATTTTTGTTGTTGGTCCAGAAGGACGTAATACAACATCTACAATTAACTAATAAGAAAATTTAGCGTATATGTTCACGCTTTAACAAATTGAAGCAAAAGTAAGAATTACGTGTTGTCCAACAAGAAACTCACTTCTATGTGTGTGTAAAGTGTAAACAAACCGAACGCAATCTTTCTTATGTTTAAGTCCAACTGTATGGTTCAGCTTATATAAACAAATATATTACATTATCTTCATCTATATGGTTCAGCTTTGCATCATTATTGTCATAAAATAAACAAATTAAACGAAACAAATGAGTACAAATAAATAAACTAGACATACTAGATAGAATCTGTACGCAAAAATAAAATTATTTATATAATGACGTTGTTAGTACCAAAGCAATCGATTTTCAATACAAATTTACTTACAAAAATGCAGATATCTCACATTCTCACGTATGATTCACCACAATCTAGTCCAACTGAGCTCAAAAGTAGTCGTGAAAACTCGCAGGCGAACTCATCCTACTATTTTACATTTTACATAACATTGTACATCCCAAATACATTTGTGTAACAAGAATCAAGAATGTCTCAGGCCACTTTCAGCACATAACCACAACAAACATGACAAATCCAAAGACATCAAACCTTTCATTCCTAGAGAAAGAATTGAGTGATGGGACCAACCCTTCAGCTCGCTTGGTATTAAAGATGAAAAAACACCCCTGATTTTACATGAGCCACAGATTTCATGAACTTTGTAAAACGTTCAGGCTTTCCTTTCTGAACGGCTCAAGTTGAAACTGAACCATTTTTTCTTAGATTTATCCTTTCCGTCCAAACTTCCATTCTCTTCCGGACTCCCACGGTTTGAAGGAACTCTCGTGCCACTACTAGAGATCCCACTCTGGTCTAAATCTGTCTTCACTGACGAAAAGGAGGAGTGGATGGTTTCTCTTTCTTTTAGAAGCTCATCAACCTGCATGTGGGAAGCAAATTAAAGATGGCAATTCTGAATGCTAATGCTCTTTTGGAGTAGCAATAGTTGCTTTATTTTTATTTATCTTTTGGCAGTAGATAGTTGCTTTATTGAGTAGAAACAAAACCAAGAATCAGACAGTATGCAATATATCAATTGAAGTAACGACAGCCAAAGTTACAACTAGAAATACATAAAAAATAGCTATACCTGCAACATATGTCAAAGTGTAGTCACTATTAAAATTGCAGACAAGCATGTTTGCAAGAAGCCTATCTAAGAACTTGTTGAGAAATTATCAGAAACTTACAGCTTACAATAATCTAATGCCCCCAAAAAGCAATTAGCATATACAATTGAATATCTTACAAACTATATGTGCATAAGGTGAACAGAATCCGTGGTAGAACTGTTAGCTAATATTTTGGAATTTCGTTTGAAAATCAGTATTCTCATGGCAGGTTTGTTACTCATCAGTAATGAGTAGCCAATTATATTCATAGATACTCCCAGCAGCAATAAACATAAAAACTTAATTCAAATTATTTCAAAACGGCTCTAAAATTCATCTGCTCAAATTATCCCAACACACATACAGCTTGCTTTTCTTCAGTGTATCTGTTTGTTACTTCCTGAAACCGGGTCAAAGCCTACAACAAAACAAAGCATGGCAGAACTTAGGACTGTTATATAAGAAACATGGTTAAAGAGTAGCAAAACTCTTACTTTCCGATACTCGAATTCAAACTGACGCAGATCATTTCTTTTTGTTAAAATAAGGGCCTCAATATCTTTCAGCTTCTCAGTTACATCTTCAAATGATTTTCCACATACAGCCTCAATGGTATAACTGGCAGGTTTGAAGAAGTTGTCACCTGAAAGATAAAGGCCAAAACCGTGAAGTGCACAAAGTGGTTAATTCGCAAGGAATTGAAGCAGACAATGTGACAGGAGACACACCATAAACAGCGAAGATATGGGGTCCAGGTTTTAGTGCTGATACTTCACAAGGCTGGAGACCATCCAATCTTTTGAAGAATGCAGCTTCAGGATCTTTAGCCATTGCCACCTGTGCATGATCGGTAGGAATTAGAAGAGTTTAGTGTTTAGTACCTTAAAAGGCCATAACCTTGAAATGTGTCTTTTACATACCGCATTTACCGTTGAGTCCATTCGATAGACCTGAAAATGTAAAAAGTACATCCCAGCAGACGTGAACTTTCCTGTCTTTTCACTGTCTTCCTGTGTGAAAGAGAAAATCAAAGGAGTTCAACTAATGCCAATTTCAGTTTGCAAACTATTCTACAAGCTGGTGTTAAATGCTGCAAACAGCTCAATTGTATGTTTCTAAGTTTTGAATTATTACTGGAAATTCAATACCTAAAGAATCAGTTGCTTGAAGTATCATTGGAATCAGTTGTTATATGCAAGTGCATAAGGGTAAACACTATCTACAATGATCTAACCATTATTCTGCTATGGACAAACAAAAACAACCATGATGACTATTAATTGAATACAAATGCCAATCTGATATTACCATCAAACTGAAATGCTTAGAGACATCCTAGAACAGATACAGCACCAAAATTGTTTAGTATTCTCTCTTTGCATGAAAGAGGCAGGTACCCGTATTCCCCAATCAATTACACATGATAAATGGTCCAGGAAAACATCATCTTCACTAAAACCGACCCAGTTCAATGTTCACCCAACATTTTGAAGTTCATCGGAATAATTAAGTTCACGAAGAGTCATGGTCAGCAACTAAAATTCAAAAGAATAGAGAGGATTTCTAGATTTTGTTCATTAAAGTGACCATGGATTTTATAAACATACCACAATGCACCACAGCATGATAGCATGGCAACTTCATCTAGTCTAAGCCTTAATTAATTAAATCTTGATAAAAGTTAACAAAAATAACAGTTAAGCATTCTAGTGTGTGGATGGGGGGCATGGACATTTTTTGCATGTTGAGACTATCCCTGGTTGTGTGACTCAACTCAACTGATAGGTTAAAAATTTAAGCTATACTTAGCAAATTACAAGTCTAATAGGCTAGAACTAGCTCAGCACAGAAAATCAAGATTGGTAATTTATATGTCAACGTTAAGCCTAGTTGAACCCTTTTAGCAGCATAACACTTTTCCATCTCTCATCAGATTATGTTCTGGATCTATAAATTAAACAAGGGGACAAGAGGTCATGGAAGCCAAGTCCATGAATAATTGATGCCCGTATCGGGGAATTGTGAACACATTACAGAGGCTCAACATGAAATGGTAGTATGAGTCCAAGTATGCACGATACTGAGTTTCTATCCATAAGTTCTTTTTTCTATCCATAAGATTCACTTATTTACCAGAAACCTACGTCAAATTATTTGATAAATTTTGGATTGTCCATAACCTACTAACAATTCCTAGTGAAGGACAACAAACTAGTAAGAGCAAATCTATAATCATGGTGAACCATGCTGAAGAATATTTGGACCAAAACTACAAGTCAATAACTGTTCTTCAAGGTATGGACCACTGGATTTATTGTAAAGAAGCTGCAGTGGGATTGAACGAGTTGCCCCTTTGTATTGCACAAAATCATAACCAATGGAGTGATGGACATGCCTGAAGGGCAACATACAGAAGTTAAGAAGGGATGAGCTACTGCTATTACCTGTAGTGCCAAACCATAGCCACCATGTACTTCATTTTCAAAATACAGAAGCTACAACAATGGATATCAAATGGTCAATCTCCAAGAACTGCCATAGAAATAGCTAATACCCTAGGAATTCCCAGGCAGTTAGGTACTATTTATACCTTAAATTTACTTTGTGCAGCAGAAGTAACTCTAATTACAACTCCCGACTGAGCCTGCTCCTCGTTAATCGTCACACCAAAAAAATGGGCACATTGCTTTTCTACCTGCGTTTAACAAAAAACTAGAGAATGATACAGAGCAAAATATGTTTTGCATGTGTTACTGTACAGCAATCGGTACAGACCTTTCCACTTAATGATGTCCCAAGAGGAAGAGGTGTAATTCTCATAGTGCCATTTAGAGCCTCTTCAATAACATTGGTAGAAACAGTCGTTTTGATGGGAACGCCCAACTTGCTGTACATATTCAGAATTGATGAAAGTTTTACAACAAGATTTCAGCAGACTAAAGGCATCCCCAATTATGGTAACATTGTTACCTGAATAATGCTGCAAACATTGTATTTACAGTGCCAAGGTTAGACAAATCGATTTCCATATCCATAGCTTCATTCTCCAAAGCCTAAATGAGGAATTCAACAATATAAAAAAATGACTTTTTTAACATAAGTTGTAAGTAATTTGCGTCTCTTAGTGGAAGAGTTACCTCAAGCAAAATCCTTACTGCAATAAGATACAGTACCAATAAAAACCATACTAACCACTTGAGTGGTGGAGAAAAGCACGACAGAAACATGATAACATACCATCCTTTACTAGCGATTATTGAGAGAAATCCTACCAAATTGTATTAGTTTTCAATAAATTGAAACTAGAATGTTGGACTAGTAGCATGATGTTTTCTTGCTTGATTAGTTGGCTCTACGTACTACTAAACAAAACCAAACAATGGAGATCGTAGTAGAGTTACCTCAAATCCTGCCGTATCATATTGCCTTCTTTTCTCTGGATCTGATAAAATGTTATATGAGAAGGCAATTTCTTTAAAAAGCTCTGAAGCTCCAGGGTCAGCAGAGTTCTTGTCTGGGTGATACCTACTCAAGCAGATTCCATTGTTAAAAAGGTATAGTTGTCGTACGATAGTAAAAATAGACACTGTCGTTATGTAAAAGCTAGTGGTAGTAAAACTTAGATAGGTAACTTTGAGCATTTACAATTTGGTCATGTTTGAATCATCAAATAAAATAACACCATAGAAACTCTAACAGTTGGGTGGTGAAATCCAAATCAAAACCGCATTATCGTCCAAACTCCAAAGTAACTAGCCACTGTTATTTTTATTCGCCAAAAAAATGAAAAAAGTTCAAATATCTAATGTCTATGGATGTAGGAAAATAAATACATATGGTACTTATTATATTCAAATAATTTCATAAAATATCTTAGATAGTCTTATTGATATTTTACGTTACAATTTGTGCTAACAGACAATAAATAGAACTATTGATCAATTCACGCTTATGTTTTATAAAATATATCCCAAAAAATTCATTATTAATGAAAATAAATGACATACTTTTTTAAGACAAACACAAAGCAATATCTTAAAATTTAAATCCAATAATGTAAAAGGAAAAATAGCATTGTCAAATTAATACATATTAATTTACACCTTTACCGCTAAAATTGTCATGATAAGAAAACATAAATTTTAAGACAATTTCAAAAACAAAAATAATTATATCAAGGATCACAATTGAACCAAACCTAATTGTCCCTTGCTTACCATTGCCTTCCAATGGGTTGAGGTGGGAATTTGTATTGTTAACAAATCCCTATGGTCTGGAAAGTAAAGGAAAGTTGGTTCACTTTCCAACTGTGGCACAAACATCACCAATCTGTTTGGTCAAAGGTAAAGTTTTAAAGTTTTCATTGGTTTCCCTTGGATTTTGGGTGCACAAACTCCCACTAAAGTAGCACACAGAGTTGACAAGAGTGTTATAGCCACAAATCTGGATGAAATCGCATGACCTAGAGGGCTAGAAGAATCCATTTCTTAATAAATTGTAAATAGGTCTTTTATCTGTTCACATCTGGAAAAGAAGATTAAAAAATGGGTCATAAGTCATTATTAACAATCAGGGGAAAATGATCAACTGAATTTCAACAATCAATGTTATTTTTCAGATATAACTTGGGTAGAAATAAAACTCATTTATAGATGGAAAACTGTTAGAAAGTCTTGATAATTCTAGATCTCTTGATCCATGATAGATCTTATGGTCAACTGCTACTTCAACTTTAATAGAACAAGACTTTCATACTATAAGTCAAAAGATTGCAAGACAGAAGAACATCTAAAACTTTCTTCTAGAAAAGAAGAAGGAAACAATCAATTATTTGTTCACGAGTGTGTTGAGGACTTGAGGTTTTGAAAACAATTACTTAGTCCAATACTTCTCCAGACACCAATTAATTTGGGATTAAGGCTTTTGTTGTTGTGGTCGTGCTTCTCCAGTCATGTAAATCTCAGTCATTAAGTAATTTGGATGCTTTTGTGGAAAAAAAATGAAAAAAAAAAGTTTCTAACCAAGTCCAAGTACTATGCTTATGCAAAATTCGTCGCACCATAGTAATCCATTCACATCAAAACTTCCAAATGTACATGTGTATCACATATAGTGCAGGAATAGTGAATACGACACAGATTCTTTCTTCAACATAATTTTCCAAATCACTCCATCTGTGGTTCTACACTACGAACTAAAGAAAACATATAATTTCAACTAACTCTCTGGTTGCTCAGTGTTTCAAATTACCAACAACAAAATTCACAATAAGAAGTTCACAAAAGGCAAAAAAAAAAATATTCTATCCTTTTCAATTTCTATCCTTATTATCTCCCTCTCTAGAGACCATACTAGCACAGTCTCTCTCGATACACCTCTGCAATGTCAATACGAAAACGACATAGTGCCCAATTAGATCAACCACGATTTGTCTCCAAAACCAGCACAAACACATCCCATTCAAATTCAGCTCCGAAATAAACATAAATTTAGTCAACACTACGATACCACAATTACTCTTCAGCAGCCAAAAATAACTGAAATCGATTCAAGTCCAAATAATAAATAGAATTATTGAACGATTCACGCTTATGTTTTATAAAATATGTCCCAAACAATTCATTATTTATGAAAATAAATGACATACTTTTTTAAGACAAAATAAACATGATTGATGATTCCTCTCCAAAACCAGCTCAAACACATAAACATAAATTTAGTCAACGCTACAATACCACAATTACTGTTCAGCAGCCACCAGGATCCTTACTTAAGAGCAAGCTTCCGGTAAGCGGTCTTAATCTCCTGATCCGACGAATCCTTCGGGACATTCAACACCTCGTACGGATCCCGACGGACGGCTGAAGTCGACGACCCTTCCAACTTACTCGTCGCCATCTCTTGAAGCCAATCCAAAAACTAAGCTTTTCCCAACTCCATCGACCGGAACCTAAACAGAAAAGCCATCAAGTTGGGGGTTTCAGATCCAAAGCCTCGAAGTGCTCCCAAAGGAGGGGAAACGCATACCGATCGGTGGAGCACGAGGAGGAGGAGTCGACAGAGTGGGGGATTTCCGAGGAAACACGACGGATCCGGATGGGAGAACTCGAGGTTTCGATTCTCGGAGTTGCTGCCGCTGTTTCTCGGGTTTTTTGCGGAATTGGGTTGGAGTTTGGGGAGTTTTGCGGTTTGACCTCGGTTTATGGTGGGTTTTTTTTTACCATTTTAGTGATTTTATAACGCGAATATAGACAACACAAGATTCTCATGAGAAAATATAAGAGCTGCTGTCCGTCGCGAGAAAACTACTTAAATCGTCTCAATAATTATCTTTTTGCCCTTAACAAATCACTTAATACTTATTTCGTCTCGTGTCTTTAAATAAGGTTTTTGACTCAGTTTTACTCATGTTCACAGTACCAACACCACGAAAATGTCTGGCGAAGTGCCTGGATCCGGTGAGGTAACGGAGGTGGATTTTTTTTCCGACTCGGGCGTCTGTCTAAGACGCCTCCCCCATGGTGGGGGCGTCTGGATAAGAACGGACGAAATAATATATCGTGTATTTGTACTTATATCGTGTTGTTCTTTTACCATATTTTAAATTTAATTGAAGTTACTATGATATGCTCGTGAGAAATAAGTATTAAAAATACGATAGCTAAAGAAATAAGTAGAAAATATGTTCGTCAGAAATAAATAATAAGAGTACACAGATAAGCATGAGTAAATACCAACAAATGTAGTAACAGTTCAACATATAATAAAATGAAAGTAAGAGCAAGTCAACTAGAACTCATCATCCAAATCATAGTCCGAAATACCCAACTGACTGTTACACTCCTCAATGAGGCGATCCCAATCTGTACATGCATCTCTCGTCAACTCGTTCGGCATTTGGTCCCTATGCTGCAAGAACGGCTGCGTATACTGTATCGCCATACTCATCCACTGTAAGTAACATAAAAATTAGCGTGCATTAACAATAAAAACAAAATATACATTACAATTAAAAATTAAATTAGATAAACTTACCAGCTCTTCTTCTTCTGAGTTAGGGCATCTGCAGTGCACGAACTCGAATCACCGGTCACAAACCGACCAACTCGACCATTCCTAACGACCAACTCAGCCGAAGTACTACAATGTCGCCCCTGTCCTCGACCATACTGTTGTATGGCCTCCTCCTGTGGCTCCAAGACATACTGGCCCTCATCGTCACTCTCGCCGTGACTCATCACCTCATCTTAATCATCCACGTCGTCGAAAGAATCTTCAAGTGTCTTACGACGACGTAAAAGATCTCTCTTTCCTAGCTAAAGAAGAAATACCCTGTCTACGTGGATGACGAGGACCTCACTCATCTGCTAAACTACATACTGCACGTAAGGGAATTGATTTCCCTTTTCCTCCACGGTAATCCGATGACTATTAATTCAATTTTAAAAATGGAATTTCGGTAATGGGTTTACTAAAATAATTAAACTAATTATTAACTTAATAATCAATTTATTTAGCAATTATCACAATTTATAATCAATAATCCTTTACTAAAATAATTAAACTAATTATTAACTTAATAGTCAATTTATTTAGCAATTATCACAATTTATAATCAATAATCCTTTACTAAAATAACTAAACTAATTATTAACTTAATAGTCAATTTATTTAGCAATTATCACAATTTATAATCAATAATGAATTTACTAAACTAATGTAACTAATTATTAACTTAATAATCAATTTATTTAGCAATTATCACAATTTATAATCAATTTAAATAATTTAAAAAAATGGGTCGTCTGCTGGAGACGCCCCATCCTTACTGGAGGCGTCTGCAGGAGCTGCCTCCCCTTACGGTCGGGCGTCCGCAGGAGAAGCCCGACCCAACGGTCGGGCGTCTCCCACGAACACCCGACCCAAAAAAAATTAAAAAATCTAAATAAGACATTTTACCAGATTTGAATAATCTGAGGCGTCCGCTGGTTCTTTTTCCGACCTCTGAGTCATTTTTTCTGGTGAATATGAGAGTAATATGAAGAGAGAGTAGTGTTAGGAGAGTGAAATGAAGAGTTATATAAGTAGAAATGGTAGAATGACAAAATGGTAATTCGTACGGACGATTTAAGTAGTTTTCCGACGATGAATAGCAATTCAGAAAATATATATTAAGATCAAACTTATATCATTTGGTTGGGTAATCCTAAGATGATCAGTTAGATTATCTCAACTTGTCTACTTTGTTTGTAGTTTTGATCAAATGTAAAATACAAATTCATCAAATGTAATTGAAGAAATATGGATCATTTAAAAAACGAAGACACTTTATATTGTCATGATCTTTATATATTTCCTTACTGTGTTGAGGTTGGTTGTTTCAAAGGTTATTGTATTTTTTTAGTGTGTAAATTTTTTAAAATCTTAAATTCACCCAAAGTTAATTAAATATGGATCACCTCAAAGATGCATGTGATAACACATTGGTATTATCTCCACCATTCTTCTTACGATATTGCCATGACAAGTCCATGGTCTATAGGTGGATATTATGTGTTTTATTTTTATTGAGATGTTTAAATATTATAGTACAAACCTCTGTCTAAACTCATGTCGTTTTTGTCATTTTAACCTACTCTTTTACTAGCGGAGTGATTAATAACATATCTTGTATTATATTCGTGTTACAAATGTTTATTTTTACCCCCATAAATGATATTGTGGTCGTGTTTTACATGTTATAGGATTAACTAGAAGGTCGCAAACTACAAAGTATGGGTCTTGAGGTTGGAGAAGTATTTAACTTCGTGTTGTTTAGTAAAGATGGTAGCATGTTAAGTGTAAATATTTATTTCTAAAAGGTCTAATTGTTAATGGATTTGTCTTTTTTGTCACTCTCAAGCTTCATCAAATAATTGATGTTGATCCCAACTTGTGGATTTTCACAGATAACATTCATCGTAGGAATGGTGGGCAAATTATATGGATCGCACTAGGGGTGTCAACGGATCGGATATGGACCGGATATAGGTATATCCATATTCGTATCCGCATGAAATTTACGGATTCGGATACGGATACGGATTGTTTGCGGATATGAAAAGTCTATATCCGTTCGGATATTTGACGGATTCGGAGCGGATACGGATAATATCCGCATCCGTAAACATAATTCCCAACCTTATAACATTTTTTTATTTTCACTTAGACAAATTCTTATACATAGTCACATTTATAACTTTATTTGGTTTCAAATATTAATTTACTTTATCTTAACTTCTAACTCCATATTCTGAAAATGAGAAATATTCAATGCTTGAATAAATGTGATCAGTAGATGTATTTTTATTTGAATAAATAAATTTAAAATATATATTCAAAATATAATCACACAATGTTGAAATAGGAATATTTCTAGGTATAATAATGTATTGCATAAGTATATAAAACAAATATGGATATAAATGTTGAAATACAGATATGTAGTTCCGAAGCGGATATTAATCGGATTAGTACTTTAGGGGTAGTAATTTAGAATAGTTTATATATTTAGGTAATTTATAGAAAAAATACCTAACTTATATATCATTAATTTAAAGAATAACTATATATATAATACATATACAAATATAGATGTTGAACTACGGATATTCGATCCCGGATCGGATATTATACGGATCAGATGTACTAATAACCATATCCGCTCCACGACTTTACGGATCGGATACGAATACGGTCTAACGGATATTTTTTTCTCGGATCGAATGTTCAAATTCGAATACGGATACGAACGGATGCTCGGATATTCGAATATCCACTGACACCCCTAGATCGCACCAAGCGGTGGCAAGGATCGTCCCGACCCAGTAACTGGAAAGTGGCGTCCAGTGACAAATTTGTTATGCAAATTTCAGTGCTAAATTACACACATTATTATTATACCCCATGCTTGAGAATATGCTCATTATGTAGTGGATTTTGATCAACTTGAATGTTTCAGATTTCGCAAAGCTAGCGCCGTTAAAAACTGAATTGCTAAACATCGCCCCAAAATTACTTAAATCGTCCCTTGAAATTACCAAATTGTCATTCTCTCATTTCTACTGCTATAACGCGATATTTTACCCTCCTATCACACATCTCTCTTCATCTTCCTCTTATAATCATAAAAAATAATGTTTTGGAGGTCAGTAATGAGCCAACGGACGCCCAGTGTACTCGAATCTGGTAAAATATCTAACATCTTTTTAATAAAAAAATAATAAAAAATAACAAAAAATTACGGGCGTCCGACGGAGACGCCCCTTCCTACGTGTCGGCGGCTCCGTCGAACGCCCGTAATTTTTTGTTATTTTTTATTATTTTTTTAAAAAGATAATTGATTATAAATTTAGATAATTGTTAAATTAATTAATTAATAAGTTAATAATTACTATATTCGGATGACCGATACCCCTTCGGTACACCGAAGATTCAAAAATTTCCAGATCCAACAATTTCAAAATCCATGGTGAGCGAGACCCCCGAACGACCTGTCGAGGTGGTATTTTTGTAAGTCATGATGTTTTACCACCGGGGGATTTAGGATCTTAAAAAATGTTGGATCTGGAAATTATTTGAATCTTCATCACTTGCAAAAAAACGCATTGTAATCCAACCGGTTACCACCAAAAACTTGCAAAGAAACGTCAAATAATTTGAGATAACACACTGTATAATTTTAATTTGACAAAAAAATTAAAAAAAAACGGGACGTCTGGCTAAGACGCCTCCACCATGGTTGAGGCGTCTTAGCCAGACGCCTCGACCATGGTACAGGCGTCTGGCTAAGACCCCTGTATGATGGTGGAGGCGTCTGGCGAAGACGCATGTACCATGGTGGAGGCGTCTTAGCCACACGTCCGAGTCGGAAAAAAAAATCCGCCTCCATTATTTTGCCTGATCTAGGTGCTTCGTCAGACATTTTCGTGGTGTTGGTACTAGAAATGTTAGTAAAACTGAGTCAAAAACCTTGTTTAAAGACACGTGACGATATGGGTATTAAATATATTGTTAAGGGCAATTTGGTAATTTCAAGGGACGATTTAAGTAGTTTTGGGGCGACGTTTAGTAGTTCCCATTAAAAATGGGATAAAAATGAAGTTCTAGATATGTTTTCCAGAATCTGAAATCTCTAAAGGGAAAAGTTAAGTTTCAATTTTTTTTCCAGGGAAATCGATTTTCAACCTCTAATTCTAACATAATTTAAAAACATTGTAATGCATCCATCTACATCTACTAAAACTATAACACAAGTTTAACTCCAGACATAGAAAGAGAAATTGATGTTTTTGTGTGAAAACTCCAGAAAAACAGAGAATATGAATATCACAAAATTGAAAACCAATTTTTTCTCCAAAATTCCAGAAAAACAGAGTAAAAAAAAGAACTTGAAAGCATTTATATGTGAAGTTGTAATTTTTTTATTTGAAAAACCAAATGATGTAGAACAACAAATGCATAAACCACAACTTCAAAGTTCAAACCTGTAATCAAAATAAATAGGAACCCATTATTTTACGAAATTTAGGAGGAAAAGGAAATGACCCAAAAAAACTAAGGCAACCTAAAACACTACGTGAACGAAAAAATCTAAACCTAAGAGTATATATGTTTTTATGTCAAACTTTACCAAAACAAAGTGGAAAAAGTACCGACGACGACGAAGAAGAAGAAGAGTACCGACAAACTTCCAAGGATGGAGTATGACGTTGAAAGACGTCGTAAGGAAGAAGAAGAAGACTTCGAAAGGATGGAGTTTTGGACGATAGTGTCAACCCTAGGTAGGATATATAGCAAGTGGATGAGACACGATGCTTCGTCAGAGACGTGGGAGGTGTTGTCATCGTTGGTTGCCTGCGGTTGGACGACCGAAATCAACGTTTGGGTTTGGAAGAGAGGCGGCATGTGGGGAAGGTTTGTGTGAATTTGTGTTAGGGTTTGATTGAGTTTTGGGGGAAAAAGGTTGGGATTGATGGATAGGGTGGTTTATTAATTGAACGGTTCAGATGTGTTGAAGGGACCAGGAAAGTTCTACTTGGTAATTGTAGGGTTGAGATTGATTTTTTTAGTAATTGAATGACCATGATTTAAATTAAGGACTAGGAAAAAAACTGAATTTACACTTAACTGTTTATATAATACTATAGATAGGTTGAAAGAAGAAAAGAGAGAAATGACTTGATGAAAATGGTTATGGATCTATTAGACTCGAATCCCATCATCGGAGTTGACCATCTTTGAAAATCTTCCTCAACGGGCTACGAAAATCATCCAGCTCGACAAGAAGGACAAATATGCTCCCAAATTTCTTATATTCATTTGACATTGAGACAAATTCACAAAACAATTGTTAAAAATGTGGGACATTTATCTTGACGGTTGAATTGAGCTCGTCAACAAGATCTTATACTTTAATCCTGTATAAAGGGTGTGTAGCCTCCATTCCATTTTTCTCCTCTTTTCTTCCTCCACCTCCATTAGTTTAGAATGGGTTAGAGTAGAGTAGTTTAGGTTGGAAGTCATAGTCATGTAATCTTTACATTTCATGCAATAAAAAGGTTGGATTTCTCATTTCGGTTGTTGAATCTCTATTTGGTAAGTGTAGTTTTGTGGTTGTTTATATTCTCTTCCCATTTTCCATCTAACACAGATTTGTGGGTTATCTAGTTTCTTGTGTTTCTTTACTGTGATTTCATGTTCAAAGAGTAGATCCACCCTTTGGAGTGGAGGTTGATGTATGTGATGATTGAGTGTTGATGGATTCACACTTTTATTTGTCATTTTTCATGTGTTTAATGCTAGATCTATACTTATATCATGTTTAGACTTCGTATAGATGTTAATGGTCACACTACTTGCTTATCTCATGCTTAGCTAAGTTTGGTATGTTACATGTAATGTGTTTGTATCCATGTGAATGAATTTGACGGGAATACGTATGAATCCATGTTTGGTGTATGTTTAAATGAAAATGACTTAGGCTGCATGTAGGATTGATTGATGCATTAGCTAGTATCCACACTAAGTGTTTATTGCATACTTGAGAATCCAAAATCAACATAGGTTTTATGTGAAACATGTGTGTTCATGGTTTATCATGTGATTATGTGTATCTTACACTTAAATTCAACATTAGCTTCTACTTTACACCAAACACTTTACACTTGTGCTTGAATGTTTTATGAATGACACTCATACATGCTCACTACTCACCTCCACTCCTTAGACTTAGATTAGTGATTAGTTAGTTGTCATTTTTTCAATAGATTTTAATGGTAGTTGTAGTTTAATGTAAATTCTTTCCCCATCACTTTTGCCAATTTTATTATTAATTTTAAATGTAATCCAAGCAAACATGATCCATGTGAACCGACCCATAGTTATCGCGTTTTCACCGATGTTATGTACTTGCGGTAATAATTAATGCCTAACATGGAACAACATTGTTTTTTTGCAAAGGGTCGCATCCAAGCATAATTTAGACCCTCGTACATAAAAATCCTCCCTCGTAGGGTTGATTTGTATATATCCCCTCCTTTCATAGTGAGTTACGGTGACACCCCCCATGTGCAAGACTAAGAGAAGTCGAACAATGTTCCAACTTCTCCATCGAGAATGACATGGTGAGAATGTCAGCATGATTTTTACTTTTGTACATCTTCTCCAACCCAAAGGACCTTTTTAAGCATATATCGTATCAAATGATACTGATAGGATCATACAAATCAAAAACTAATTGCAGCTAAATAGCAAAATGAGAAACAAAACAAAGAAAAAAGTTAGAACAATCAAAGCACAAATGACACAATGGATTTTACAAAGGTTCAACATGCAAATTTTTCCGTGCAACAAGTTCTTCTAAAGAAATATTCTTGCAATTAATTTTCTGAACTGTTATTCATCACCGGAAAACTACTTAAATCGCCCCCAACCAATTACAATTTTTCCCTTCCGTTCTTTCTACTTATATAACTCTTCATTTCAATCTCCTAACATCACTCTATTCATATTACACTCATATTCACCCAAAAAGCATGTCTCGAAGGCCCAGAAAAGAGTCAGCGGACGCCCCGGTCTACTCGAATCTGGTAAAATACATTGTTTAGTTTTAAGATATTTTAAAAAAGGGTCCGCGGGAGCCGCCCCCAATCAATTCGTTGACGAGCATGTATCACATTGTCGTAATAGACGCTCTCATAAATAGGATGCACATCTATCTCATTAGAAATCGCACGACAGGCGTACAACCAATCGTCTTGACCACCATGGAAGACATCGGCAACACATCAAAATCCACAATTGCCATCAACATGTACGTCATTCCACCTCTCTAGAAATGGTAAAATGATTTTTGACAGTCTATCAACACATGAGAAGTTATCCACGTCAATCCGTCCGGACATTATAAGATGGAAAAATAGCAATTCAGTATATATATATATTAATAACAACAAACAACTAAGTAATAATAGTAACAACAAACATATCGTCATACCAGATCCTGCGCTCGAGGTTACGGACGATCGAGACGAATTGGAAGACCGACCACGACCCATGCTCCTACTACTGGAAGAACGACCACAACCTCTCTCAGCATACTCAAAGACACTCGGGTCCCGACGTGTCGACTTTCCCCTTGGTCGACCTCGTACCTTAGTATTTTGGCGGGTTCTTGATAGTTCGACTGCTCCGAGTGTAACTGTGTGTATAAAATACGAGAGGCACTACGAATTACTGCAAGGTCGCTCCTCGAAATCTCATCAACAAGCTTCCGAAAATGCTTGGCATCTTGTGCTGACTGATCCACAAACTCTGACATCTAAACTCCTTCTCCAATGACAAGTGTTTTCCAGAATGGATGAATCTTCTCTAAATAAATTCCATCACCTGACTCGATACAATCGTGGATGGTAAAGGCACAAGGAATCTCATGTGATGTAAGAAAAGGACACCCGCAACGATATTCAACTTGATTGCTTAAGTCTTGCATTCTCTTCAACTCCTGAGTCAATAATGACAAGTAGTGATGCGAAACTCGACTATTTATATGATGACACAAAGGACTTATATAGTTTGTCAAATTTCGACGTCTCGAATCTTCAAGAAAGTTCTGAATATTCGTCAGCTGCATTTCAATGGCCGAGTTCACGCGGTTGAAAAGAGTGTCCAAGGCTGCAGTCGATGTAGTAATCCACTCTTTCAGAGCCGAATGAGCACTTTCCACCCTACAGTTTGTAGTGTTGCCGAAATGAAGGACTTTATTCGTCCAATTCAACACAAACTTTTCTTTATGCACTAACCATGTGTCTTCCAAATACTCCGTGAGCACTGGCCAGGACTGGAAAGAATCTTTCAGATTACGGACTGCTCTATCATAATCCGTCTGTGAATCGGAAAGCATGACTCTCCTCCACTTTCCACACCTAAAACTCTCTGCAAACTGCTTGTTCTTGCCGAATACGTGTCATACATAGTTGTACACATCTTTGTTGATATGTCAGGTGCAAAGTAAATGAGCAGACTTAGGAAAAATCTCTGCCACTGGTCGCATCAAACCCAACTCTCGGTCCGTTATTATTGCAGTCGGGCTAACAGTATCCAATAACAAATCTCGCAACTTCTCCAACACCCACCGGTAACTAGACTCGGTCTCATCCTTCAAAATTGCATAGCCGACGATGAAATTCATGTTTGTTCGAGTAACCTCAACCATCTCAAACAAATGCATCTTATACTTGTTCGTCTTATACGTCGAATCCATGCAGATTACGAAAGGGTATGTGTGCAACAACTGAACTGAGGTAGGATGTGCCAAAAATGCGTGAGTAAGGACATTAGTTTCTTCATCCGCCATAATCCAATGTAAGTACTTATACTGCACTGCCTGACTGAGAAACTGCTTAGCGGGATTCCTGTCTTCAGATTTTGTTTTCCTCATGTACTCTCTGAAGTTATAAATGTGTCTCTGATTTGGATTATCCTCCGAGAATTTCTCCTTTACTGTCAACAAAATGTTACGTGGTCTCGTTTGTGCCTCAGTCATATCACGAACAATTTGTTTTGCCTCAGAACTAAGACCGTTTATTTGTCAGTGACCCTTTAGATAAACTTCAAGTGTGTGGTTGTGTTGTCCATGAGTAATATTAGAAACAACGACCCATCCATTACGATCTCGTCGCTCCACTACTTGTACCAAAAAACGACAACTGCAACATTTTCTTTTCGTGTTTTTCCGTAGTGCAATATTCGTATCGCGAGAACTCATTTCATTTCTTCGATCGCATCTCAGATAACAATCTGTCCGATTATCTGCTTTTGATTTGTAGGATGATATTACAAAAAAAATCTGGCTCCGATGGCAACTTGTTTTGCCCATTTACATGCTTCCTCAATTGTTGTAAATACTTGTTTACTATCAAAAAACTCACTGTAATCTACTCCATCACAATCAAATCTTGCAACGGAACCTGAAATAATATAAAATAACACAAAATAAATAAACTAAAAATAAAAAAAAAATCAGCGGCGTCTGGCTGGGACGCCCCATCCATAGAGGAGGCAGCGGCTCAGCCAGGCACCTCATCCTAGGATGGGGCATATGGCTTAGCCGCCCCCTCCCAGGTAGGGGCGTCTGGCTAAGTCGCCCCCGCCAAGGAGGAGACGTCCCATCCAGACGCCCCGTCCTTGGGGGAGGCAACTTAGCCAGACGCCCGAGATGAAAAAAAATCCGCCTCACTTACCTCACCAGATCCAGGGATTCGTCAGACATTTTCATGGTGTTGGTAATGAGAATGTGAGGAAAACTGAAGCAAAAATCTTGTTTTAAGACACAAGACGAAATGTGTATTAAATGAATTGTGAATGACAAAATGATATTTTTTAGGGCGATTTAAGTAGCTTTCCGACAACGAATAGTAGTTCTCTTAATTTTAAGACTCAATAAAGAACTAGGATTCTCTTGAGATTTGTAATGTTATCAAGTAAAGGGTCTAGGAATAAGTTTCTCATTGGAAAATTGAAAGTTAAGGACCTCAAGTCTATCATAGTCAATCGTAACCATTCTCAACATGTGCTCGAGGAAGTAAGCCACCACCAGGAAAAGAAAGAAGTGAAAGATGGCCTCCTTGCCTATGCTCGTTGATTGATGAGAAGTAACCTTCAATGTTTCCATTAATAAGGATGGAGGCTGTAGAGGTAGAAATATATAGTTGTATCCAATCACATCAAATTTTAGGGCATCCCAAAGCTTGTAAGTTTGCAAGCAAGAAGTCCCAAAGTATTTTATCGATGGCTTTTTCAAAGTCCAATTTTAAAATGGGGTTTTTGCTTGGGTACACTTGTAAAAGAGCTTTATTGGAGTTATACTCACGTATAATATTAAATTGGCGAGGTACACTTGACAAGTAACAAATTTATCTTTGTGCACTTCATTGACAAACCAATAACGGAGTTAACCAAATTTCCGTTACATCCCAAAACGCCGTTTGAGCAAAGGAGATTTAGTAGATTAACCTGGGATATTAGCAGCCTAATGTAATCACAAGAAATCATGGTTATCAAGCCTACCCACACCTCTCTCCACCCAAATCTACTCTAACCTTTGTCCAGCCAAATCCATTCGAACCCTTCTCCACCCAAATCCATCTCGTTTCCGCCCTCTCGTCGGTTCCGTCCCCTTTTCCGTCAACCCAACCCGCATCTTCCTCCAATAGTTCGAGCAATCTTGGCACCATCGTCCAACCCGCTGCCAAATCCCTATTTCCCCAAATCGAGCCACATTTGATCTTGTCAGGTTTGGTACGTAGACAATGCACACAAGAAGTGGGCTTGCTGGTCGCCGTCTGAGGTAAGACTTCCATTTACTCGAACAAATCTTCTTAGGCTTCTATTTAGGCAGCATCATATCTTCTTGGCCATTTTGTTTGTGGTACGGAGGTTGTTGTTGTTTTTTTTAGAAGATTAATTTTTTTACTCAACCTTCAATTTGTAGCAGCGTAGGAAGGGATGATTTTGCCTAACCTTGTATATTTGAATTTTCCTAAAGAAATAAAATTGTGTACCTTGCTGATCTTTGAAATGTCTTCATAGAAGAACTCGTGTTTGGTTGTTTACAAGATACACAACAATGAAGTTTATTTAGTTGATTTTTATCCTCTTGTTTAACAATTGGATTGGGTGTTAACATTGAAATAGACTTAAATCACACAACATTCAAATATTGAACCATTCAGTTGCCAACTTTGTCAAACCAGATAAAAACTACGTAGAGTTATTTTAGATGGTTGTGAGTTAGAACAAAATTAATGCCATTGAGCTTTATGCTAGGAGAAAAATGATAATCTGGTGCACTGTCCAATATTAATGGAGTCAAAGAATTTCTATTTTTTGGCATAAGTTAAGCTCTAGTTGATTGTACTTGGTTATGCTTCGGTTGATATTATTTATTAGTTGAGCAAAACTGGCTAGATAAGAACCATTCGAATAAACTTAAATCACACAACATTGAAATTATTGTATAAGTGTTTTTTAATATTTTGTTTATTTTACTAGGAATGTTCAGGTTACGAATATTCAACTTAAATTGCATGTCGGAGGTAAATGGGTGCTAAGAAAGGGACGTAGGCGTGCCGTGAATTTTAAAGAAGTAGAAGGGATGGTTTTGATCGAAGATTTGGAATTTAGTGAGCTGAAGAGGTGGATAGAGAAGTTTGTCGAAGTGGGGGTGAACCAAGCATTAAGAATTGATTACATGCTTCCTCATCCAAAGATAAAAGAATATCGAATCTTGTCTTCAGATGTTCATTTAGATGAAGCTCTACTATCCACTAATCCGAAGATGGAGTTGTGCATATTTGGGAGTGTAGAAAAATTGTCCACTGCTATCGAAGATGGTTGTCCTAATTTCACAAAAAATGATAGCAATATGGAGGAATTGTGTGCAGTTGAACCAATCCACCGTGTATACTCATGTTCCGGTAGCAGAAGTGTAGATCAACCTGAATGTCAAATGGTTCCGGAATTAGAAATGCAACTCGAAGGCACACGTATTATCCTAGAGGAACCACAATGTCCAGTCGAGCCTCCGAGAAGATCTGCCATGCAAAATGAAAATGCCGAAAATGAAAGACCTCCAAGAAAGTCTGCCAGCGGAAGTCGTAGGAGGAGGTTAATGACCATCCAGAACGACGACCCCACAATAGAGGACGTTGATGATGTTGACATGGATGTTGCTTGAGAGTCTGATGAAGATGGACCTGATTACATGCCCAATAGAGAATCAGACATAGAAAGAGAAGAGCAAGAAGAATTTGTTTTCCCTGAGTTTGATGACAGCTTCGAGGACGACATTGTTGATGACTTCACTTACAATTTCGATGATGGGCCAGAACCACTACATGTTAACATGAAAAATCCAGAGATGTGTGTTGGGGCGATGTTTCCAGATGTGGCATGCTTCAGAATGGCTTTGATACAACATTGTATATTGTCTGAGAGTGCAGTTGATTTCCTTAAGAGTCAACCAGACCAGGTGACAATGAAGTGTCAGGACCCCCACTGCATATGGAGAATTCATGTGTCGGTGATGCAAGAATCAAAAGTGTTTCAAATCAAGACACTTACCACTCCTCACATTTGCTCCTCGGTTAATAGTTGTGCTTCTAAGATGGCTACGAAGCACTGGAGCTATCAGGCATTACAGTGGTTAAGGCAAGATGAGAGACTCACAGTCAAGAACATTTCTGACCTACTTCAGAGAGAATACCACCTGAAGCTCCCATACCACAGAGTTTGGAGAGGTCGCACATTAGCGTTGCAGAAACTTCATGGAGTAGACGGTCTACAATATGAGTTAGTGCCCACATTAGTTGGTGAATTGAACAGACGGAACCCCGGTAGTGTAACCAAGTTTCAACTGCATCCGAACAACCAATTTCAGTACTTTTTTGTATGCTTCAATGCTTGTAGGCAGGGTTTCCTCGATGGATGCAGACCTGTCGTAGGGCTTGATGGATGTCATCTGAAACACAAGTATTGAGGTGTTTTATTGTCTGCCACTGCTGTTGATGGGAACAACGGCATCTTCCCGTTAGCATTTGGGATTGCAGATGTTGAGAGTGAACTCTCTTGACAATGGTTCATGGGTAATCTGATGGAAGCTGTGGGTCAACCCGAAGGATTAGTATTCATATCTGACCGGTGTAAGGGATTGGAAGAAGCGGTGGCTAAGACTTACCCAGGATGTGAGCATAGAAGTTGTATTAGGCACATTTTCAAAAATTTCAAGAAAAAATTCCCTGGAGCTTATTTGCAATCTCTTCTCTGGCGTGCCGCTCAATCCTATAAAAAAGAAGACTTTCAGCGGTACATGTCAGAGATGGAAGTAGCAAACAAGACAGTGTATGACTAGATACAGAAGGTCGAGTACAAGGAGAAAGTGTGGTCAAGAAGCCAGTTTGGTACGTACGTGAAGTGTCCTTTCATCACAAATAACTGCAGTGAGTCATATAATGCATACATTAATGAAGCAAGGCACTTCCCCATTGTAAGTATGGTTGACACATTGCGACAGAAGTACATGAAAATCATTTATACTAGACAAACAAAGGTAAAATAGTGGACCGGCGTGTTGGTACCTTTGGCGAAGAAGTGGTTGTTTAATACAACAAGAGAACTAGGATCATACACGATCGTAAGGTCTACTGACGACCTCGCAGAAGTTACATCCGACAAAGATTGGTGTATCATAGACCTGGGGCAGAAGTCTTGCACATGTGGAATGTGGCAAATCATTGGGTTACCTTGTAAGCATGCATGTGTGTTGCATGCAACCCTTAGAGGTGTGGTATGGGAGAATTACGTGAGTGAGTGGTACACCATCGAGAAGTACAAATGTGCTTACGCTACAAACATTAGTCCAATGCCAGACAAGATCAGTTGGGTAAAAGAAGGGGGTGTTGTGTTGCCCCCAAAAACGAAGAGAAAAGCTGGGAGACCACGCCTGAAGAGAATAAAAGCATGTGACGAGCCAACAAAAGCACAAAGAAGACACAAATGCAAGAACTGTGGGATTTTGGGACACCAGGCTAGGAAATGCAAGGAACCAATCTTGGATCAACACTCCTCACCTCAAAGGTTAAGTACCTTAATTTTACTTCATAACTTTGATTTTATTTTCATAGCTATTTGTCCTTAAAAAGTGCACCCCCATTCTATTTCATCATAATTAAATTTTGATTGTGTTTTTATTTGTCAATAGGACATTACAAGAAACAACAGGTAGAGGAGCAACAACAAATGTGACAAATGTAAGTACTTCTGAGGCACCAACAGCTTGTAGTGCAACGGGTATACCACCTATACTCACTGTTTCAGGACCAGAGTTGAACTTGTTGGGCCAAGTTAGTGGTGGAAATATGCCGTGATGAAAGTCTAGTATTGTTGTTAGTTTATTTTATGCAAGACTATATGTATGCTTGTAGTTACTTTATGTTATTATGTTATATGCAAGATTTATGCTTAATATATGGCACTGGTTTGAGTTTGATACTGTTTTCGGATTGAGAAGATGTTTGTTGTTTTGCACTTGGCCTTGGTTTTTCCAAGTAGGCTTTGGTGTTTTGTTAGTTGGATTCTGGTGTGATTGTCATGTATGTGTTTTTGGTGGCTAGATTGTGATGCAGCATTGAATCAGATGTCGATTTGTTGTTGCTCATTTCTAGCATATAGTGTATGCTTCTGCAGTGGTCTTAAGGTCTACTGAATCTTCCTGAATTAGATAAATTAGGAGAGCAAGGTCAATCCTGAAAATATATTTGACATTTTGATTGTTCTATGCTATAGCTTAAATTCTTGAGAATTATGTTATTGTAACCACGCAGAGGAGAATCGGACCCCAGTTATGATAGATCTGTAATAAAAGCTAATATGAGTTGTTTAAGTCCACCCAGATTCAATTGTTTCTGTTATTAATCATTTTTTTTTGGTATACTTTGGTCTGTAAGAACATAAACTACTTGTTCTCATCAGGTGCTATCAAGTTTGAAACAAATTGTGGGAAGCTTAATATAAGGATTCTCCCTTGTTCTCAGATAGTTGACGATTGATACCAAAAATCCCATACTTTAATGCCATGAGATTCAATAATAATTGATTTTTTGGAGCACTATAACATATTGCTCACTCCTTTCCTTACTACTATTAAGATACAAATTCTTGAAATATATGTCCTGTTTGGGTTAAATATGGCAATACATACAAGCCAAATTAAAATTTATTAAGCAAAGGAGAGACAATAAGTACTTCATACACATACATACCAAATTGTCACATAACCACGTCATCACATTTAGTTCATCTAAACCAAAACATTGAACACATAAAATCAACCTCTTAACACACACTCCAAACATTTTAACACACATACATTCATTCTAAACGACCAACTTTGCAAACAGAGCAATGACTATAACACCAAACACCAAGAAAAACATGTCGACCTTCTTCACGATCACATTCAACTCGTCGACATTTTGCTTCACTTCACGAAGCAACGCATGCATCTCCCCTACCCGAACATTGAGATTCAGAAGCTCGTCCAAGCAATACTTCATCTTATCATTAATGGAACTAAACTTTTCCATCAACGGTTTCTTCATGTCGTCGTCGAACCACTTAAAAAAGTCGCACGAATCTGAACTCTACAAAAATAATTAACAATTAGTAGCAGAATCTGAACTCTATTCTTTTATACTGTTCTATATAAATTTGTATTTATTAGGACCGAGTCAGGGATTTTATCATGACAACCTATATTTTTCCAATGATGTAGTTTATGCTGTGTGGGATAGCAAGCAGATTAAATGCAATATAAATGGCAATCAATAGCAGGAAAAAGAGAGGAGATGACACAACCATTGCCTTGAAAATTAGTAGCAACATTGACAAAGTTTGATACGAAATCATTTCTTCTTCACTAGAAACCCCAACACAATTTGCATGAAATGGTTGGATTTTTGGAGAGGTATGCTTCTACTTGCTGTTAAGGCGTAGCAAGTTTGAGACCCCTGTAATCTTTCAATCAATTTACTTGACAATTTAAATTTATCATAATGAAAGACTGCACTTCAAAATCAGATCCTATATGGATTCTTATCCCGATAGATATTCTGCTAAATGCCTTAATGTTTCAATTCATGTCTTTGATTGTGTTTAAAACTTCTAATCAGGATAAGAATACCACTTGCATTATTGCACACTGAAACATGTCCATACTTTTGTGTTCACTAACATCATAAAATAGCTTATCTATTGGTTTCAATTTTTTTTATAAAGACTGAACTAAACTTCAATCCTCCTCTTAAAAAATAAAAATAACCTCACAGCTATATCAAAGGAACACCTGCAACTTGAAGGTGACGAAGACTAAATAAAATTTTGAAATAAAACTTACTACTAAAACTCAACAGTAGCAAGTACCAAATAAACATGTGTTGATCATGTTATTGTGACCACCTCCTAGCTAGGAAGGAAATATGGTTATACTTATAAGCACATTATATTAACTAATAGAGGAAGTGCCTAAGAACATACTGATATAAAAGTAAAAACATGAGCATCAACGCAAAGCAAAACCTCAAATGAGGCCATAAGTTGAGGGCATACTTTGAAATCCTTGGGGCACACCCAGAATCGACGACCGAATGAGACGGTCTTGTTCGACGCTTGGATTTTGGTTGGAAGTCCACATTTACATGTGGGAACATCGGAGAGAGGAATGGGCAGGCAGTCAGCGGAAGACGACATGGTAGAAAGTCGGGTTCGGAGAGGTGGATGTCAGGTTCGAAGAGATCGGGAAAGAGGAGTGAGGGTTGGGTTGATTGGGGGTTTTGGAGGAGCAAGGGGGCGAAGCCGAATGCGACAATAGGATCGGTCGAACAAACGGTTGCAACGGTCAAATTCTCTGCTCATAACCTAAGCCCCAACAGTCAAACAAACATATAAACCTGTCGACCAATACGTGGTCGAAATCCGGACAAAGTCAACATCATACAATTCCAACGGTCGAATGGCTCAGGGGTCCCGGTCGACCGAAAACTACCATGGGCAACCGAGAAGTTTCTAGCCATCAATTGGTCGAACTCACTATCAATCGGTTGAACAATCATTAAGTTACTTAAGTTACCGGTCGGACAAAGTCAAGAGCGGTTGACCGTTTAGATAGTCCACGCTCTGTCCAGACCTATCTAGAAACCAGCAGTCGACTGACTCAGGGGTCCCGGTCGATCGAAAAACAACAAGCATTCCTCCGACCCACCAGCATACGCACAACCGGTCGACCGCCACAAGACATTGTTCGACCGATGTTGGTTAAAGTCGGGAATTTACACTACATTCGGTCGACCGCTTGAAGGCACCGATCGACCGTTGGCCGGCGACTACCGAGTCGAACTAGGTCTAACTTGTTGCCCATACGATGTCGGCGAGGTCTCCGACCTCCGCCGACCTCCGCCGACCAGCCAACACCTCACACTACAAGTGTGAGCAAAAAGAAATGCATCTTTTGAACCGACATACCTTTCTTCGCTTGCCGGAGAACGCTCACGCCAGAAGCGTCAACGTCATCACACCTCGAAGCCGCGCTCGAGCACCTCGCCACGTTGTGCTTCGCCTCCACCGCCTTGTTGTTGCTGGCCGAAGCTCCGTTTGCCGGGGTCACGAAGATGAGGATTAGAGAACGAGTGAGAGTTGTGTAAGGGAGAGAGAGAGAGAGAGAGAGAAAGAGAGAGTGAAAAGAGAGAGAGAAAGATGAGTGATTCCTTTTTAAAGACTAACTCATCACACCCCATCCCCTACACCATCACCCTACTCCTCTCACCCATACCCCATCACGTCCCTCCCCTTCCCATGCAAACCCTCCACTAACCCAGATTAGTCCTAATCTTGGGTAGGACATCACATGCATCTCCCCGTCAGAGACCCCCGAAGATGGCCGCGATGACAAGAAGGCTTTCCTGCTAGAGCACGAGCGCAAGAGGGAAGCGTATCTTGCGATGCTTTTGACGTAGGGCGAGGAAACCCAAACCGAGGGTTTTGGTTTTGGTTTTTTGGGGTTTGGTGTTTTTTGTAGCTGATTTTCATGTAAATGTTATATGTATGGCTTGATTGAGCTTTTCATTGTTATGTTATCAGAAATAAACTTTGTTCTAGGCGTTTGGATATATCGTATATGTGTTTTGTGTTTTGGTATTTGAAATATAGTTGTGGATATTGGTTATGGCTGCAATCGGTTATGGTATTTGAAATATAGTTGTGGGTATTTCTATATATATATATATATATATATATATATATATATCTGTAAAAATTAAAAAAATAATTAGTATCTGTACTCACCCGTAAATGGAAATATAATATCTGTGTCCTTAAAAAAGGAATCCAAATACAGATTTTTCACGAATAATACATATCAGCTTTCACTTTTCACCCCTACTTGAAAATGGTTTTGGTCATGGAGCGAATTTTTCATAGATAAGGATACATTACATATGCAATGGTGAATGGATATCTCATATTTACTCTAGATTAGTTAATTATTGGATTTGATAATCAAATAAAACGCACTTGGACTCTAAGCTAAAGTTGAAATTTTAAAACAAGACATTGATTATCTTTTTAAGATATTAACTTAGAGGAATGGTATTTATATTGCACAGTTGGATAGCAATTGTCCCTTTTAATAGTGCATGTCGGTCGACGTCCTTCTAAAATGAATACAGAAAGAGTATTTCTTAATATAAAAACAGATACACTGCTATACAATGGAAAATGGATGCACCTATTTGTACTAGATAGATTTGTAAATTTGGTTAAACAAACGCAACAAGCTTGAAGATGTCTCACTAACTTGTAGTTGTGAAGGTCTTAGTAAATATGCAGTTTGCAGTACGATTGATCTTAAATTTTGTGCTGGACAGTATCATGCTTCAAGGATCTTGTTAGTTGCAAGATAATCAGGTAGAAGGATTGTTTTGGTTTTATCATCAGTTTGTAACTTGAAAAATCCAGCATGATTTGATCATAAGCATGTCATAACTGTTACACAAACCTGAACTAAGTGGTTCAGTTCTTGTATGTTCCGATTGATATGTACCAAATGGGAAACTAGGCTTTGATACGAAACGTTATTGTTTAATACATGGTTATAGCCTTTGCTCCTGTTTCACTTACTTCTGTCCTCATTTTGCATGATTCTGTTCTCATTTATTTTGTTCAATGAAACATTCTTTCTTAGTCTGAAATTTGTCATCAAGTGATGAAATGTGTCAAATATGATAAAAGGTTTCACTAGAAATATGGATGTAGTTAAATATAAGCATTTCAGATTCAAGCAGTGCTCCTCCTAACTACTATTGAGGTTAGCCACTTGTACTTCAAATTAAGATGCCAATAAATTCATAACTAGTTTTAGATTACTTAAAAAGTAATGCTCAAGCAATGCTCCTCCTTACTCCACTTGTGGTTCAAGCAATGCTACTCCTAAGTCCTAACTCTTCGATCGACAAATTCATAATTTATTACTTAAAAAGTACTAATAAATATAATGTTTAAACAATACCAATAGAATGACGACAATGATATGATTCATGAGAAGTGATGACAGGATCAGGAAGAAACAAGACATAACTAGTTTAATCAGATGAATCGTGGTGGAACAATAGTAGATAATTGCTCCGTTTGTGTTAAACAGTTTGGGGTTTCACACAACCCAAACAAAAAAATTCGTTGAGAGGCATGGTGGTAATGACAACTGATTTGCACCTTTGGAATCATCGCAGAAGAAACACATTAGGACCTGTGTTTTGGCGTTGCTACTTTTGACAAACCCCCGACGTTCAATTTTCTATCCTTTTCAGTTTCTATCCTTATTATCTCCTTCTCTAAAGACCATACTAGCACACAATCTCCCTCAATACACCTCTGCAATGTCAATACGAAAATGACATTGCTGTGTTTGGATTGAGCTTCCGGATATGAGTTTTTGGTGGAAAGTCAACTTCTGAGAATGTGGATCCAGGAGCAGCTTTTTCCGCAGAAGTTGGGAGTTGTTTGGATGTACAGAATACTTTTGGGAGTGAATGATGTCTTGTCGAAGAAAATCTGTAAATTACCCTCAGACTTTGATTAAATAAAAACTTATGCAGGTATATACTAAAAATAAACGGGAGTAAAATCGTTACAAAAAATCCAATAAATGGAGGAGCTTCCAGAAGCTCCCCTCCCCCAGCTTCTCCATGCAATACAAATTGGTGCCTTGAAATCCATGTTGGAAGTTGGATTCTGAACTCCCACATAAATGTTTGGATACACTAGTGCAGAAAATGACATATACGTCAGATATACGAGATATATACGTCGGATATAAGGCTCCCCAGACCCGACGTCTATCTATATGTCGTATATACATAGACGTCGGTCGCCTAAAGGCCGACGTCTATACCTAACGAATAGACGCCGGCTAGTAGGGACGACTGACGTCTATTCTCTAGGTATAGACGTCGATTGTACCTAGTAGCCGACGTCTATTCCTTTTTTGATACGAAATGTTTGATTATATTTAGGGTTTAGGTACAACTAACGTCTATTCACTTACCAAATTAAAAAAATGAAATGTTGCATTCATAGATACATGCATAGCAAACACAAGCAACCTGCACAAGAAAATCATTCATCCTGCACCTAATTCATTAACAAACATAAATACATACACACATTCATCCACAAATACAAATACATGCAAGCATACATACACAAACACAATCATTCAACACACTTGGCATTCATACACAAACATTTGGCATTCATTCCAAAAATGTTTGATTATATTAAAGCATAGCATTGTATCTTTCTAATAGAAGTAAACTTGTTAAATAAATTACAAAAAATGTGTTAGTGATATGAGACTTCTTAGTTCGTTAACATGTTTCTGATAAAATAGCGAGCTCATCGATCGCGAGTTTCATCAAGCTCCTGTTGCGAGTAGGGATTGCTATTCTCTTGTAAGACATATAAAATACAAGTAAAAAATGTTAATACCTAAATAATGAAACTATAATTATACAACTGAATAACGATCTATATTACCTCGGATAGACATGCATTTTGAAATGCAATTTCGAGGATTTCCTCCATGTATCTCATCACGTAGTAACCATATTTCGTATTTTCAGTCTGCTTGCAGTACTACAAAAATATAAATTCGCTAAATATATGTTCCATTACTTAACATAATTAACAAAAATGGGAGAAAAAACTTACTCTCATTACATGTCATGTTACTCTCACTTTTGGGGTTGTTCTTTTGCCGCCTAACACTTTGTAAACATTCATTATCACGAGTAGCACAAGTTATTCAATATCAAGTCGATAATACTAATAAAAATACACGAATTACAAATACGATGATTAAAACGAACTTACATAAAAACAAATTTCTTCATGGATTGCTTTGGTTTAGTCAACCTCAAAGGATCAAACCAATATGCCGATTTAATCTCGCGGCAAAGAATGGTAAGCATCCAATGAGCGTTATTTATGTACATAATTACAAGTTTATTACGAAATAAAATTCCACTTACTTTGAATTAACAAATTTACCTCTCATAATAAGGGAGCAGATAATATCTTTTGCCTTGATCTTTCATGAGAGTCCCAAGCTCACCCGATTTATCATCATTCCCAGATATATAGGTAGACTGACTGACTAATCCAACTAGTTGATCGTCGGTAAAGACTGACATTCTGACGTCATAAATGTGTCTACAAGAGTAAAAATTACATTATGTTATAATTAGGATAAAATTATTTGAAGCATTTCATCTTGTACAGAAGAAAACACTTACTTCGCTTGCACGTCAATAATTATTACGCACAATTGATCCATCACAAGAACTACATTACATTCTCTTTGACGACGTATAAAGTCAGAGGCAACCCTTGAACCTCCTCCAAAACCCAGGTAGTTAAGGATTGTGATTCCCTACCTACCATACAATGATACAAAATTTTGCAGAAACTTGGTAGCAAATTAGTGTTGATTGGAGGTCGTTTGTTTGACCCTTTGCTCTGGGGGCTTGAAACCTTACATATATATACAAACGTAAAAAATAGAAGACTTATTAACAAGATTGAAATTTATTGGTTTTCAAAATTAAAGTATACCTCGTGTGTGTCATTTAGCTCCACTAAATGACTAGGCCACCTCATGAACCCACTGATAGCATCGCCGAGGGTAACAACCTCTTCTTCCTGAATTGCCATCAGAGAACCAAAGTCTAAACAGCTCCCCACTGCAACCTTCGATCAGTTCTCCCTCTTCTACCTCTTTGAAGTGGTGTCTGGAGATGTTATAAACTTTGTCGTATCCCACCAATGTTCGATCAGGGTCTTCGACTAATAGAGCACATCTAGATCCATCCTCAAACTTTCGAGGACTGCCTACGAGGGCCAATATATTCTCGAGAATGAGCCGCAAAATCATATTCTCGGTTGGGGTTGACCACTGGCTGCATCACAGGAGTGGTCACCGTGGAAGAAGCAGTCCTATGGTAAGAGAAGTAGGCAAATCGTGATCCAATCTCTCCATAACAAGTTGCAATTTATTTTGCAAATCTGGAATTTGTTGCTCGCATTTAGTATGACTTGTCGACGAAGTGGACCGTTGAGTCTTTCCATAATATTGTCGTAGTCCAACCATTCTGCCTACCCCGTACATGACCGCGTAGAATGTCATTCCTGAAAGAAATGTGTTCTAAAAGTTTTACTTTTATATGTCAATTATTATGAATTGAATGTGCAAATATTTTGTTCTTTGATTATGGTATTCGTCTTTTGGAAGTGTTAAGCAAGAGATGTTTGGTCCTTAACCGTAGAACTCTAAAAGATAATAGTTTACATAAATCAAAAGTTTTTCACAATCATGGTAATTAACATGGAACATTAATCAACGATATAAGATTGTTGTGTTGGTCATCGATTGTTGTAGCTCTACAAATAATTGACGACACGAGTATATAAAAGAGGAAAATATTACTTTTATATATCGAATAAACCTAACAAGTAAAAAATTATGGAATTGTATTTCGTGTCATTAATGTTTTATTGTGTCTTGGATCCTAAGATATGAGACTTACATCTTTTCACTCAAGAAGTGCTTGATTTAATTATTGTCAAAAACTATCAATGAGTATAGTGATAAAAGCAACAGTTAGTTGAACATGACTTGTGCTGGAAAAGATAGCTAGTCAAACGATTATCATTGCCCCTCTTAATTGAGTGATGATATTAGTGGGCCCATTGATAAAGTAAAATTATAATGTGCACAATGTAGCTTGAGTTAAGTTAAATAGTTATAATTAGCTTAACGAGATCAAGAAATAAATATAATATAAATGTGACACATTTCTACTTTGTATATATTCTTAATATCATGAGGCAAGGGATGGACACAAGTGATGCACTAACATCACTAAATGCATCGTGTTTAGTTTGAGTGGAACAAGACATCTATGTTAATTGGGTAATTATAATGTGTAGCTAGATACCGCTTATAGTTTGAGATATTGAATGTTCAATATCACTGTCAATTTAGCTTAGATCCTATTATAGGTCACACCACAAAACTAGGAAACAAGAAACTTGATTTTGAGTTCATATGATGTGTTGGGTTTTTTGTGAAAATGGACACATGTGATGAATCAATAAAATCAATATGTCATGAGAATTCACATAATTAGAATCATGAATAAATTCATATGATGTGTATATATTATGGGATGTAATAATTTAATATCACATATGATAATATATTACATAAGATATGAATTTGCTAAAACCCCCAAAAGATCAAATTTTGTTGGATATAAATCCAAAATTTGACAAAGGCAAAATCGGGGTTAGCACGGTAAACCGTTTAGGGTTCGGTAGACCGAGGTGTCTTCGGAACGGTCAACCGAACGGGGAACGGATAACGCATTTGGTTGACCGAAATTGTGTGGAGTGCCTGGACAATTGGGATCGGTCAATCGGGCTTGAACAGTCAACCGAGAGAAAATATCCATGAGCCATCGTAGGATATTTTTGGTAGACCGAACGTGACATGGTCATCCGAAGAAATTCGCCAGGGGAAATTTTGGTGGGTCAACGGTCGACCGTCTAACTCACAGTCATCCGAACATGTGTTAAAACCGAATGGTTCGGTTGACCGAGAAGATTCTCGGTGAACCGAACAACGCGATTTTTGCCTGAATTATTAAGAGAATAATTAGATCATGGGTTGGATTAATTCCAGATTTGATCAAACGTTTTTAATGATGCTAATGTGGCAATTTGGGATTAATTTTAGGAGAGAAAAAACAAGAGATCGTGACTAGAGAATAGTTCTTGATATGGATGTTTTGGGAGCCTATAAAAGGACCCATCATCCTACTTGTTTTATTACATGCAATATAATTCTCTCTCTCTAATCATTTCCTTTATCACCACGAAAATCTTTTAATAGTTTCAAGTTTTGGAGATAGAAATCTCAAGAGTTTAAAGATGAGTTATTAGCTAGATTTAAGCTTAATTAGAGATTGATTGGCTAACTCCTTTCTCTCTAATCTTGTTTATAGTTTGGTGAACACTTGAAGGCGAATTGGCAGGCGATTCGACAAGCAACGGAGCACCAGATCTTCTGAAAGATTTTAGAGAACCTTTAGGTATGATCCTCTCTCTTTTGTTTTTTTTTAATATGTGTAGGAATGCATGATATTAGAATAAACATATACATGTACCTAAAATCAATGAAAATATGAAATCGATCTTGTATGTTTGTATTAATTTTTTTAAAATATATACATATATAGAGACACGAAATCCTACAATTCTGGTCATCAGAAGAAAATTTGCCTTAGGATTCTCTCAACTTCAGAGAGTCGTAAAGTTCAAAGATAAATGTTACCAACAATTGAAAAATATAAAATTACTGAATATGAATTAATAACATATACAAGTGATACAACTTACTATCTTCGAGCTGATAGCTTCCGACTCGTCTGTGACATACTCCCTTTTGGAGTTTACCATCGCTCTCTTCTAAGAATCACAACGACCTACGGGGAAGGAGAAGACAAGTTGCTTGCGTGCTCCTCACTCATACCGGAGTCAATTGCCTCTTGTTTCTTCAGGATAATTTTTCAGCCATCATTTGTGCTTCTAACTTTTTGTACCCCGCTCGAGACATGCAATGCGTGTACTTGTTCGAAAATCTAATCTTTTGTTTTTTTTGCTCGGAGGGCCTAAAACCAATTTTATTAGATTATCATTTAAAACAGTAACTTAATAAGTTCATATTCTAAATTAAACTCAGTTACCTCAAACTCCGGACTATCTCTCGTTTTTCGTAATTGCTTCCATTTATTCAGAGTGATAAAGTTATAGATATCACATGGATTTCTGTCCTAGTAGTCTCCAAATATGTACTTGTTGGTTAAATTTGTTTTGAAGTCCCTCCAACAGACCGACATATATGTCATCCACTTTCTCTTCAACTTGTCACTGGATTAGAACTCAAACGTTTCTTATAACACGTTAGCATTTTAAATTTCTATATCTGAAAAGTTCGACTAAAACTAAAGAATATTATAATGGACTCATTACCTGCACGTCATCCTAGATTGTGCCTTTCAGCTTCTCATCAACTTCGGCCCAACTCGACAAACAAATGTCAACTTCGGCAATCGCTAGGCTTCCTAGATAACTTTTCCAGTTATCAGACAGCATGCCTATCGGCTCAAGACGGTCATCAAACTGGATTGAAACTCTACCATCTCTGTGTCTTCTCACCATGAAGTCGTTCATGAGGCAAGGACCTCGTGTACTGTAAGTCTTCGAGACCTCAGACGTTGATGGAGTGGGTTTCTTTTTTGGAGCCATAATACTATAAAAGGTAAAATCAAGACATTAAAAAGTAAAATCAAGACATCCATTGGTTATAATTATAATGTATTCAGCAGACATTTTACACCTTTTACGATTTCTTTTTTCTTAACGAATTTTCAATCCATATACCTTCACTGTGGTCATCTCTAAACATACAAGTCTCAATATTTATTTCGTCATCTAGTAAGTTCAACTCGGATGCTTGCTTAGAGAAAGGTGGTGTCTCTTCATACTCGGTCAGACTATCAACTGATACAATTTTTTTCTTCCCTTCCACAATTGCTGACCATTTCTTATCACATGGATCAGCCACATAAAAGACTTGTTTCGCTTATGAAGCCAGAATAAAAGGTTCTCCTTTATATCCTTCTTTTGAAAAATCAATTAAAGTGAACACCAAGTCATCCACTCGAACTCCACTTTTATTATCAGTCCACTTGCATCTAAATACAAGTACTTTGAATTTAACAAAGTCCAACTCCCATATGTCCCCAATTACACCGTAATAGGACATGTCGGCATATACAAGATTCTTGTCTTTAGAACTAGACATATGCAAAGACTCTGCTATTAAAGTGACCCCACTGTTCTGAACAACACTTTTGACATTTTCATAGACTATGTAGAATGAATATCCATTGATATCATAGTCATTGTAACTTATAACAACAGAATGCGGACTGTAGGCCAACCACTGTATTGTCTCAGAAACATCACACTTGTAAGCAACATTTTTGATCCAAGAGATGAAATTCTTATTGTGACTATTAATTACTTGTTGATCACTCCATAAATGATTTCTTTCCTATAGAAGCTCCATGTGTTCATTTAGGTATGGTTGAACTTCATTAGAATTGCATAACACAAAAAATATGATGTCATTAAGTACTCACCATTTGGATTTACCATTTTCATCCCACATGTCTGTTTACCATTGGAACGTTCATCATGACGCTTCTTCGGAAGTCAAATACTTTTGGTGTTTGCTAGGTATCCAGTGCAAAACTCGATAACCTCCTCAGCTATGTATCCTTCAACAATACTAGCATCTGACATTTGGTGATTTTCACAATAACATTTCAACACTTTCACATAACGCTTGAAAGGATACATCCACCTTAAAAAAACTGGTCCACACAATTTAACTTCTCTAACCAAATGAATAACTAGATGAATCATAATATCGAAAAAGTAGGTGGGAAGAACATCTTCAACTGACATAATGTCACCACAATTTCATTATACAACTTATCTAACTACACGAGATTGACCACTTTACTGCAAATCTTGTTGAAAAAGGAACACAACTTTATTATTGCATGTCTAACATCTTTCGGTAATATGGATATCAGTGCTACATGTAACAACTGCTGCATTAGAAAGTGACAATCGTGAGACTTCATCCCCACAACTTTCAAATCCTTCATAACAACAAGATTACTAATATTTGAAGAATAACCTTGTGGAACCCTTATATCGTGCAAACATTGACAAAGAATTCTCTTCTCCTTTCTACACAATGTATAACTAGCTGGAGGTAAGTAATTCTAGTCTTCTTTCTTCTCTGGTGCCAATATTGCTCGTATACCAAAGTCAACAAGATCAAGTCTTGCATTATATCCATCTTTTGTTTTACCAGGTATGTTCAACAGAGTGCCAACAAGACTATCACAAACGTTTTTTTCTCTACGTGCATCACATCAATACAATGTCTAACTTCTAAAGTTTCCAGTAAGGGATATCGAAAAATATGGATCTTTTTTTCCAACTACTTTTGTCATTTGCTTGTTTGTACGGTTTTCCAAATTCATATTCAACGTTCATTACACGTTCGTACAACTTTTCGACGCTGATTTCAACTGGTGGATTCTGAAACTCCTATTTTCCGTTAAATACCTTCTTCAACCTACGATAAGGGTGAGAGTTCGGCAAAAATCTCTGATGACCAAAATAGACTGTCTTAGAACCATTAACTAATTGCAAAAGCATGTATTCTCTTCGAAAATTGGACAAGCTTTTTGACATTTGACTGAATATCCAGACAGATTACCATAAGCTGGAAAGTCATTAATCGTGCAAAATATCATTGCCCGCATTACAGACGACTCCTAACGATAAGAATAAAAAACTGGCTCGCCGTCATCCAACAATCTCTTTAAGTCATCAATTAAAGGTCTTAAATACACATCAATGTCGTTTCTAGGTTGTTTCGGATCAGAAATCATTAAAGACAACATAAAATATTTTTGATTCATGTGTAATCACGGGGAAAGATTGTAAATTACAAGCAGAACATGCCAAGAACTGTGAATGGTACTCAAACTACCGAAAGGATTCATTCCGTCCGTACAGAGTCCAAGTCGTACATTCCTGGATTATTCACCAAACACAGGAGAATCGAAATCTACTTTTTTCCACTAAGGTGAATCTGCAGGATGACGTAACAACTGATCATTTTGTTTCTCACGATCAACATGTCATGTCATGTTCTTGGAATCCTCCTTACCCACAAACAAACGCTTAAGCCTTGTATTATCGTAAGATACCACAAAATCTGAGCAGGAGTTCCTTTGATTTTCATCTCATCAACCTCTTCATTGTGGTTCGGTCCACTGCGTTTCATTTTGATCGTGAAACATTACACTTGGGACAAGAATGTAAGTTTTCAAACTCACCCCTATACAATATACAATCGTTCGGGCATGCATGTATTTTCTTATATTCCATTCCCATAGGACACAACACTTTCTTAGCATCATAAGTTCTATCTGACAACTCTTTATCATCTGGAAGCATCTCTTTCAATAACTTCAACATTGATGTGAAACTGACATCGGTTAACCATTTTCTGCTTTTAAATTGTACAACTTCAACACCGCTGACAATCTAGTGAATTTGGTACAACTCCTATACAAAGGCTTCTCATTGTCACTCAATAAACTACCAATTAAATCGAGGTTGGACGAAAACTTTTCAGCCATATCCTGAACCATTCCCTCTAAGTGATCTTCCACACTAACGTTGTCTACGTCATTCTTGGAATGACTAAATGATTCATTTTCTCCGTGTCATATCCACCGTCTGTAATTTGGGTTGAAACTTTTCTCAAACAAATGATCTTCTATTTTCCAAAAAGTCAGCACTGACATATTATATCACTTACTGCATGGACAATACGCCATGTCTCTGTCATTCGTATTCTTTGAATGATGTTTGGCAACCTCTAAGAACATATTCACTTTGTTCTCATACTCATCACTCAATCGATTTGAAAGAATCTACTCTCCATCCATTTCAATCTAAACATTAAGAAAAATGATAGATACTATTGAAGACAATAAATAAAATTTCAATTTAAAAGAAGGTGTTCGTAGATGAGAAGATCCGGAGACATGAAGATGAGAAAATAATGACTCTTGAGAGAAGAGATGAAGTCCTTAATCTAGCGTGTGAATAAGGAAGGTTAGAAACCTAACTAAGCAATCAAGGCCAAAGCAAACCTGAAGTCCAGTATAGGTCCTTAGCACTAGATGACGTTTAACTTCGAGGTCCCACCGAGGACCACTAATCTGTAGAAAATCAAGAACTCGGAGGTTCCTAAAATCTCAATGAGACTAGATGGGCAACGACGTTCAAGCCAAAACAATCTTAAATAGCGACGCACTAGTATGTAGGAAAACAAGAAGTTGGAGGTTCCTAAAATCTCAGGGAGACTAGATGGGCAACGACGTTCAAACAATAACGATCTTAAACAATTTCCTCTCCTTAATGCATCCGGAAATCCTAGGGGCCAACGTCTAAATTGATTTTATTAAGACTCTTTTATTTAGTGATTTTTAGGCCAAGGAAAGAGTGATGAAATCTCCCACCTCATCTCCTATAGGTGACTGACCCTAGGTGTTTTTCATACATTAATCTAATAAACAACACACCAAACAAATACTCACCTCACTCTTGTTCCAATGCAAGTCCTACTAACTAATGCATGATTTCTAATGAATGATGAGTGAAATAGATTACGTACCTTATGCTAACAATCTACGACAGAAATAGTAAAATAAATAATAAATACGATGAATGGAAAGTCCTATATGATGAATAATGATTGTGTTCGTTTTAAATACCGCAAGTGCACGACGTCGGTGAAGACATGATAAATACGGGTCGATCGACAGGGAGGTGTGTTGACTCTTGTTCGTTCGAAGGTAAGTGGCAAAAGAGGGGGGGGGGGAGAAATTGATCACACTAAACTGAACAATGCTAAACTAGCACGAAACAATCAAAGAAGATGAAAGCACGAGACAAAATAAAACTAAACTAAGTGACTAATAAAAGCAAGCTGGAAATCAGGAATGGAAACTCCTAAGGGGTGGAGTGTGTGTACACATGAAAAAAGTGGTGATGAATGCATTCAATAAAGCACAAGTGTATGTAGTGTTGCTATGCATAAGAAGTACCTCATGGCAAGACCAATAATCCAAATCACTAACCTAAGTTATTAATATGAGCATGAACACGTTTGTTATTAAAAAACCTAACGATTATGGAAGAAACCATCAAGTTAAGTATTCTCTTTAATTTAAACAAGCATACTCATATTTCTCACATACAACAATATATAACATTCATTTCATACTACATGACATGTATAAACATCAACTCCACCCCCAAAGGGGGATGAAACTACTCACTACTCATTAAGAAAAGAAGACAAAACAAAATTAAAATTAAGCATGCAAGAATTAAAAGAGAAGACAACATTAAAACAAACTAAAAAAAATTATTTTATTTACATGACTCACATTACAAGTACATTTTTCTTCACTTGAGTTTTGCTCTAAGGCTTACTCTAAGTAGAGAGAATGTCACCAAGCAATGGGTCAATACAAAGGAGGAGGAAGAGTTTTATTTATAGTCATAGAAAAAGGTAACCCGAGACAATCCCCCGGTATGGGACTAAACGCATACCATAAATGGACTAAATACACACTAATACACCACCCGGCTGAGGCTTATCGGGTTTGGATCCAAATGGACCGCCAATTGGCGGTCTGGGTTGGGCTGGTCGGGTTGTGCTTTGGTGGAGACTTTTGTGGATCGATTTCTTCATGTTTGGTGCACCCGAAGTGGTTGTTGGAGCTTAGACCCGGATCGAATTGTCAAAATATTCCTCATGATGGTGTGAAGCTTCTTGATTTTCTCATTGATCCTTTTGGTTTTACATGTAGGTCATTCTCTCTTGCATCTCAGTCCATAAGTCTTGCATCTTAGTCATTTTCCTTGCTTTTAAGTCATTTTTGAGTCTCTTCTTCTCAAACATGTTTATTCCTGAAACTTAAATATAAAACTCAATACATAGCATTGCTTAGGCTAATAATAAATGATATAAGACTTAAAATATATACATGATATGATGTCAATCAAATGACTTAGCAAATATTGTCTAATCTTTTGCTTTAGCTTATTAAATGTCAAGTTACTTAAGGAGGTCAATGAGTTATTAGAAACTAAACATAAATGAATATTTAACTAAACAAAATAAGTTGTTTTTAGCATAAATAAACATTTAACTAAGCTAAACATTAATAAACATAGAGAAATGTATGAACTCACTAAACTAAACATAAGTTTTTTACATGATCTAAGTTATAGTCTTTTTAATATAAAATCTATGCTATAATTTTAATACAATTACTTGGATTATAATTTTAAGACGGAAAAACATGTTAAACATAAAATATCATGTTATTAATAATAATTGGGATTATAATTTTTTTGAAATTTTGGTAGAAGCTCCCCTAAAATTTAATATGTAATTTTTTTCTCCAATCCTGAGATTAACAAGAAAAATATATAACAACACAATTTAATAAAACTAGACTATCTTTCACTTTTAACCCATTTTCATTTGTCAAAACAAAAAACAGTACAAGCTCAATTTAATAAAACTAGACTATCTTTCACTTTTAACCCATTTCAATCCAAAATAACCCCACCACGATACTTAGACGGTCACAAACCAAGCTTAATCAACCATCATGGTTGGACTAAGTTAAGCGATTAAGCCACATTAAACCAAAACTCCATTTGCAGAAGAGTATTACAAAGGTCTGGAATCAAACAAAGTCGAACAAAAATGCAAAACTTTTGATGAAATAAACATTAATCACGTCAAAATGTTACTTTCACCAACAAAAATAACACAAAAATATGGTTTTGAAGGAAATATATGAGGTTTGGGGTTTTGGTGATCCCAAAAAATCATTTTCGGAACAAAATCCACCAAACTGATCTCATTTCAACGCCAAAACACAACAATCAAATCATTAATATTATGTCTAATATTATCACACAAAAATTCCAGATCAAATCACATTAATATTGTAGGATTTTGTGCCCTATGTATGTGTATATTTTAAAATTTTAATACAAGCATACATGATTGATTTCATATTTTCAGCAATTTTATGTATTGTTTTGTGTTTATTCTAATATCATGCAAACCTACATATATTAAAATAAACAAACAAGAGAGGATCATACACAAATGTTCTCTAAAACCTTTTTGAAGAAACAGAGTTCCGTTGGCTGTCGAATCGCCAGCGGATTCGCCTCTAAGTGTTCACCATACTCTAAACAAGATTAGAGAGAAATGAACTACTCAATTCAATCTCTAAATCAATGTTAGAATATAGGTAATAACCCATTTATGCTCCTAAGAATTTAATCTCCAAAAGCTTGAAATAATTAATGAATTTTCGGATGGATTAATATGGTGGTTAGGGAGAGAAAAAAATTGCATTAATTAAAACAATAAGGGAGAGAAGACCTATTTTTAGGGTCTCCCAACACTCACCTCATGATCTAACAACTAACCCATGATATCTTATTTTTCTCTCCCTAAAATCAATCACAATTTGACACATAATCATCCACATCCACATTTAACCATAATTTGAATAATTCCAATACATGATTAATACTAATTCCTTATTAATTCGGGCAAAACCGTATTAACCATTTTTTGCTTTTTACCAAATTTTGGATTTATATCCAACAAAATTTGATCTTTGGTGTTTTTAGAAAATTCATATTGTTGGCTTTTTTGCCTTAATCTATGTTTCGATGATTTAATCAACCTAATCTTAATTGTAATCATGTAGAGTAACACACATATTGCATTGCATATATATATTGCTTAGTGTTAACCTCTATAGGTGATCAAGACTCAAGGAAGATAGGAAATTAAGTCAAGACATGTAATCAAGCTCATTTGAAGACATGTAATTTGTATTTCTTTGAGTCTTAGGAACTTTGTGTAAATTAAGCATACTTGAGCTAAAATCAACTTAAACACACAGTAGGTTCCTTAGAGAAGTCACACACGAAATTTCATAACATTTGGACTTCAATAGATCACCCAAACTAGAACCGGAAAACACTTAACCTAACTTGAACTGCCTGGACCAAATCGGTCGACCGGAACGAGTTCTTCGTTCGACCGATTGAGTTGTTATTTCTGTTACAGGATTTAGTGCTAAGACCGGTCGACCATTTACACCTTTTTGTTCGATCGATCACACGTGTCACATGACCGTTTGATTTGTCATTTTTCGACAACGGTCGGATTTCCCAAAACCCCAAACTTACCAAACATCCGGTCGACCAAAACCTTTCTAGAGGTCGACCGATCAAACATATTTTTGGTCACCCTGAACACTCTGGACTAATATAGTCAAACGTATCTTTGAACCTGGTCGACCGAAACTCAATTCTTCCCAAACCCATAAGTGCCTGAACTTATTCGGTCGAACCAACCACTTGCCTAGTTTGACTGATACCATTTGCTCAAACCAAAAACCCTTGAACGGTCAACCAATCCCCTGAAATCCGTTCGACCATTCACTTAAGTGAACTTAAGTCATAACCATAATTTGACCAACCGGTAGACTGGTATACCCGATTCGGTCGACCAATTTTAAGCGGAATTGGGTCCTGCAGTTTTTGGTTAGTGTATCTTACACAATCTTTACCCAACTCATCCCCAACGGCTATATTCTCTCTAATGCTTATATATATAGTTGTAAAACACATTTTATCACAACTCTCCCACTACTATTTGTCTAATACATCAGAGAGAATATCCAAACACTCAAAGCCTCAAACCTTCCACACTTTAGTCTTAAATCATATTCTCACTCAAGTGTGTTCAAGTTTAGAGAGTGTTGTTCCACTCAACCATTGTTCAAGAAGCAAGGCTCTTGGTGAAATCCCAAGACAAGAGTATAGACTTCGGTGAGAGACTGAAGTATCCCTCTCGGATTGTGAGAGGTGGAGCCAAGCTCGGCGAGGGTTGTTCGTGAGTTTGAAGATTGTAAATGCGTTCTCTCCCGGCCTGGAACGGGGAGTGGTTAGTGAAGTCGTGAGCGGAGCTCGAAGTGTCGAGCGGAGCTTGTAAGAGAGGATGTAGGTGAGTGACCGAACCTCTGTAAAAAAACCCCGTGTTCCTTGTGGTTTGCATATCTCCTTACTTACTTGCTTGTTTGTTTTAAATTCCGCTGTATATCTTTGATCGTTAAACAAGTAGGTAATTAGCTTAAAAGTGATTATAATTAGAGACCCTCACGATCCCACACATATATCATGTAATATATTATCATATGTAATGTCAATCATTACACCCATAATATATACATCTCATATGAACTTATAAATGATTCTAACTATGTCATTTTCATGACACATTGATTTTATCGATTCACCACATATATACTGTTTCACACGAAATTCGATACATCATATGAATATAAAATCAACCTTCTTGTTTCCCAGTTTTGTGGTGTGACCTATAGGTGGATCTAAGTCAATTGACAACGATATTAAACACTTAATATCATAAACTATAAGCGGTATCTAGCTATATATTATAGTTACCCAATTAACATAGATGTCTTTGTTCCACTCAAACTAAACACGATCCTTCTAGTGATGTAAGTGCACCACTTGTGTCCGTCCATTGCGTCATGATATTAAGAATATTATACAAAGTAGAAATGTGTCACCTATGTTTTTTATATTCATTTCTTGATCTCTTAAGCTAATTATAAATATGTAACTTAACATAAGTCACATTGTGCACATTATAATTTCGATTTATCAAGGGACCCAATAATATCATCACTCAAGTAAAGAGGGACGATGATAATCTTTTGACGAACTATCTTTTCCAGCACAAGTCATGTTTAACCAACTATTGTTTTTATCACTATACTCATTGATAGCCTTTGACAATAATCAAATTGAACATTCCTTATGTGAAAAGATATAAGTCTCAAATCTTAGGATCCAAGACACAGTAAAACATTAATTACACAAAATACAATTTCATAATTTTTTACTTGGTAGGTATATTCAATATATAAAAGTAATATTTTCCTCTTTTATATACTTGTGTCTTCAAATATTTGTAGAACTACAATAATCGATGACCAAGACGACAATTTTATCTCGGTAATTAATGTTCCATGTCAATTACCATGATTATGAATAACTTTTGATTTATGTAAACCATTATATTTTAGAGCTCTACTGTTAAGGACCAAGAGTCTCTTCCTTAACACTTCCAAAAGATGAATACAAAAATCAAGGAACAAAATATTTGCACATTCAATTTATAATAATTGACATATAAAAGTAAAACTTTTAGAACACATTCTTTTCAAATATTATGTCTAATATTATCACCCCAAATGACAAGCTAAGATAGCCTAATCGTATAAGCACGAACCAGAGGAGGTCGCGGCTACGGTGACGGTGGTCGCGGAGGGTGTGGTGGTTTGCCAAGTGGAGGAAGACGGCCGGGGTCGCGGAGGCTAGGGTTTTGGTCGGAGTTGTCGAAGTGGAGGAAGACGGCTAGGGTTTTGGTCGGGTTTTGGTCGGGTTTTGCTTGGTTTTTGGTCGACTAAGATAAAAGATAAAAACTGAAGGGATCTTGGACTTATTAGACCTATAGACGTCAGATGTAACCCGCAACCGACATCTATACGGATGGGGAATAAACGTGGGCTATAACAAATATCCGACGTCTAAGAGGTATAAACATCGGTTTCAATGCATGTTCCAATAACCGACGTCTAGAGTACACAATAAACGTCGGTTGTATTAAGGGCCGACGTTTATAGGTATAGACGTCGACCCTTAATACAGTCGATGTCTATTGGGCGACGAGTATGCACTATTCTGTACTAGTGATGCAACCTTTTTGCTGTAGCATCTTCCAGAGCAGAAGCTGCTACCAGAAGCTGCATCCAAACGTAGCCATAGTGCCCAATTAGATCAAACTTGATTCTTCTCCAAAACCAGCGCAAACACATCTCATTCAAATTCAACTCCGAAATAAACATAAATTTAGTCAACACTACGATATCATAATTACTCTTCAGCAGCTCAAGATAACTGAAATTGATTCGAGTCCAGACAATAAATAGAATTATTGAGCGATTTATAAAATATGTCCCGAAAAATCCATTATTTATGAAAATAAATGACATACTTTTTTAAGACAAACACAAATCAAAATATCTTAAAATTAAAATCCAACAATGTAAAAGGAAAAAAAAGTATTTTCAAATTAATACATATTAATTTAGACCTTTACCGCTAAAATTGCCATGATAAGAAAATATAATTTTTAAGACAATTTCAAAAAGAAAAATAATTATATCAAGGTTCAAAATTGGATTTTTCATTTTTGCCTAAGTAAAAATAAGGATCTTTTTTGATATGGACCTTTGTTACCCCTTTTGCATTACCATTTCCTAAAATTTCCAAATACCAGTAATTAGATAGTTGAATAAAATTTTCAGGTACCTGAAATTCCTTGGATTGTCTTTACGAATTCCGACCATGCTAACTTAAAATCTCAGCACTCTCTCTTCGTTGAGACCTTAATTCACGAATTAAGAGAGACGACAAAGGATCCATTTGGGACCTACGATGACAGCATTAAAAGATGGATTCAACCATCTTCTCTCATGACATACTTTCTAGTGCAATTTCAACACGTTACGACGCCAACCATATTTTATATTTGGATGTCTATATTGAGTTAGGAGTGCGTTTGCGAAAACGCCAATGTGTTCAAAACGCCATAGGAATGTGAAAGCGACCTGAGGATGGGCCTCGCAGACCTCTCCCACTGAAAGGCCCAACCGCTTCCACCATAATAGATGAAAAACCAACCAACCACTCCTTCCCGCTCTCCCCAATCCAACGGCCCAAATCACCCCACCTCCCAATCCAACGGTCCAAATCAAATCCCTCCCCCCCCAACCAAAACCCTCGTGCTCCCCCATTTCCACCCACATAAATACCCCTCCCCAACCCCAACTCCATTTCCCTTTCCCCTCTCCTTCTAGGGTTCCGGCGACCATGGCGTCTCCGGCGACATCCTTCACCATCCCTTTCCCGACCCCGACCCTCCGCTGGGCCTGCCGGAAGAGGCTCCGTTGCGTCAACCCTTCGAAGCCGTCCCCGGAGAGGGCGGATCCGGCGCCGGAGTGGCAGAGGCCGAGGACACCGCGGAAGGAGGAGGAGGCGGAGGGGGAGGGGAGGTTTCTGAGGTCGAGGGTTGGGGGAGGCGAGAAGAAGAAGGTGGAGTTGTGGGTTTCGCTTTCAAGGGAGGAGATCGAGGAGGACTTCTACTCGTTCACTGGGGCGAAGCTGCCGAGGCGGCCGAGGAAACGAGCCAAGTCGGTTCCGGGGCATCTCTTGGATGTGAGTTTGCTGGATTTTTGGGGGATTTGGGGAGAAAACTAAATATCTCTGTTTTTCAAAAAAGTGAATTATATTGGGGGAAAGTTCTGTCTTTTGGGTTGTTTGTGTAACTCGTGGATGTGAGATTGCGGAAAAAATGTATTTTTTGTTTGTTTTTCTGCTTCGTTTCGGTGAGTTTTTTGGGGGTGAAGATCTGGTTTTTATCGGATATTTTGGGGGTTAAAACCTGGGTTTTTGGTAAGATAATCTCGGTTTCTTGGTTAAAATAATATGTTTTTGGCAATAAATTGTGTTTTTGGTAAAATCTAAATATTTTGGTCAAGTTCTGATTTTAGGTTTGGCAGAGGGTTTTTCCAGGTGTTATTGGATTTTTTGCTCGGTTTTCTCTCCTTTACCGTGGATTTTTGGGTAGAAAACTATAAACGTAGTTTTGCCAAAAAGTGATTTTTGTTTTTGTTTTTGGTTTTGGCTTTGAGAGAGTGGGGTTTCAGGTCATGGATGTAAGTTTGCCGGAAAAAAATTGCCTTTTTTCTTCGTTTACTCCGTTTCTGTGTGTGTTTTATGGGGGTGAAAAATCTGGTTTTATGGCTTTATCTGATTTTTTGGTTGATAAAAAGATTTTGGGCAATAAATTGTTTTTGGTAAAATCCAAATATTTAGGTCTAATTTTTTGTTGGGTATTTGGTTTGACACTGACTGACTTTTTTGTTTGAAAAAATGTGTTTTTTGTGTAAAAATGTTCAAAAAATGAATTTTTCCGAGTAAAACCTCCAAATATTTTGGTTAAATTCTGATTTTTTAGTTTTGGGTTTGTCAGAGTGTTTTTCCAGGTGCGTGGTTGCCTAACGTCGTCACTCTAGAGATGTACAAGGTTCATGAACCCACGGATTCTAGAAGGGTAAGAAATCTTTTGCCTTTTTTTGGTTTTTGAAGGTGGTGATGGGATGTGTTAATCTGAAGCTTAATTGTGGATTTTGGTTTTGGGTTTGATACAGAGGTAGATGTTGATTCGACTGCGATTCGTTCTTTTGGGGTCGCAATACGTTTTGTTACATACACTACTAACCATGGCAATGGGAAGGATTGATTGGGTTTGAGGATCGATGGCTGGGAACTGCTGAATCTGCGTTCGGGTTTGGGGAAGGATTTAACGGTACTTGTTTCATAGACTTGTCTTACATTTTTATCTGTCGTAGGCCACAGTTTTAATGTGAAGGTTTCTTTGTTTGTGTGTATTTACAGCTGATCTGTTGAAGTTTCCCCCTACATTAGGGTCACCATTATTAATAGAGTTGTTTCCTTGCCCCCTCTGTGTTTCAAAGGTTGATATGTTGTTTCTGTTTGTTCATCTTCATTCATGCATACTGCTCTCAAAATAATATGCCCTAACTTGAAATTCTGCACGTAGAGATGCCAATAAGTCTGAAATGATTATTCCTGTGGATGTTAATTGATATGCAACTGCAATTTCAGTTCATTAGAGCATATGTAATGGGGATCGTCCGGCCTGCCGACCCCTTACGACCCGGTCGTCGGTGAGGGGGCAGTTGTGAGTCGTGATGACCGGGTCATCATGTTTTTTAAAGTTTTTTTGTTTTTTTAAATTAGTTTTAATATTTTTTGTCTTGTTTTGAAAATACTTTTTTTTTCAAGATCGATCTTAAAATGATGTGGATGAGAGAGATGAGTTGTGGTGGATTGTGGTTAAAAGGTGAATAGTGTAGGAAAGAGAAGAAATTGGATTGAGGAGAGAAAAATTGATGTAGAAGAAAAAGAAAGTTGATTTCGAAGAGTGAGACTCATGACCAGGTTGTCTGATCATGATACAGATTATCTTATGTCTCTTATTCTGTTAATAGTGTTTACTGGAATTATTCCTTGGTCTTCTTATCGAGAAAGAAATATGGTTTTTTGCTTGGGTGCACTTCAAAACCAACCATATTAGATTTATGCACTCGTTCTGTTTACGAACCTGATAGGCTTTAGATCAAAATAGTCAAACAATTTGCATAGAAGTTCACGACAAATCACGAATTTTTCTTAAATCTAGGAACAACTAGCTTGATAAAATTCAACAAATACCTTGACTAAAATAAAAATACCCAAGCAAACCCAAATACCTAATCCCAAAATCAAAATCAACTTTTTCTTCTCAACCAAGCTTTCCTGCTTCATCCTCTTCATCTTCGTTCTCTCCCCCTCCTCCCAAACCCTAACACGCCTCTGGTCATCTCCAATTCATTTGCAACCAAATCCACATCCCTCCTCTCCTTTTCATGGCCAACCCCAACTCCATCCCCCTCTCCACCTCCTTGAACCCGTCCGAGCAAGAATAAGCACACGACAACCTTACACACACGTGCGTCCTCCTAAAACACCTGATCTCTGGCTTCAAAACCTTCTTGACCGCCCTGCAAATCCTGTCCAACGCTACTCTGCCGTTTCCGTTTCTTGGTGGTTGAGGAAGGGGTCTTGTGCTTTTGTATTCGACAAGTCTTCACACGGACTTGGCTGATGCATGTGACTTTGGGGGAGAGGGCTCAACGAGGTCAGAGGAGGAGGTAACAGTGACGTACGACAACAAACACCTTCAGTGTGAAGCTATCAAAATTTTGACATGTTTTAAATGCAATTTACGAGTTTCTTTGTTCAATGAATTGGAATTGTGAAAATCATGTGTTGCAGATTGTGGGTTACATAATTTACATTGGTGTTGCATTGTTGTAATGTTGGATTGGAATTTTTGTGTGAATATATTCTTATTTATTGGTGAGTTTTTAATGCATGGAGTTAAGATGGTGTTGGGATATATATGAAGAAATAGTTTTAATTGAGATTTTTTTGAATTTTTTGATGTGAGAATATTTGGATGTATGAAGTTAAGTCAAGAGGATGGTGTTAAAAATTTAATGTCTATATTCAGAATTTGTTCATACATCACGATAGTATAATTTGAGTAATTAATTTTAACTTGACAAATTCTGTAATTTTGAGAAGTCAAGGGGGATATTGTGTTTTGTTATGAGTTGATATGCAAAGTTTCAATTATTTTAATATAAACTTAACGGCACATAAATCCTGAAATCATGGGGGGTTTTACTCGTGTTAAGGGGCCTGAAATCATGAATTTGTTTTCAAGAACTGCATCAATTGTAAGGTCTCAAAAGAAGTGCAGTCACTTTTTAGCTTGAGAGATATGAGTCCTGTATCCTGTCATCCTTGCATGTTTCTCAATTGACTTGATTTAATATGTTGACTGGTTGTGGTCATCTCTAATTCTCTATTTGCTTTTCATATGGTGCTTGGAAAATTGGATTCCGCAAGCCAGTTGTATAATCTAGTTCGATTCTTTTCTAGGCTAGCTGTGTGTCTGACTTCTTTAATCTGGCTATGCCTTGATTGGCTTCTTTAGGCTTGAGCAGTATCAAATATCAATATCATTAAGTTAGTGGTAGCATAGTTGACATTCATCTTGAAGACTCAAACGTGCAGACCCATCTCAACTTATTGACTTCAAGTCATTGGGTCTTTAATGATGTTGAAACTAGAAGCCTAATTCGTATACGTCAACTTTTTGCGCTTTTGTTTGTTTCCAACTAATTTCGTGCGAGCTGAAATGAATAAATATACTTCAATTATATAAGACAAAAATATTAGGTCTCTTTTTTCTATTTATTATTATGTTGTTTTTTCTTGTTAGATTATATTATGTTGTACAACCTCACGTTGACAAGTTAGGATGGACAGTCATCTAATTGAAGGGAAAGAATGTTTAATCATATTTATATTTTTATAGATTTTCAGGTTAGAGTTGAGTTGTTTGGGTGTGGTTTGGACTTGGATTTAATTCTACATGTCAATCACCTTTTAATCAACTAGAATAGTTGTCCCCTGAAATTTCATCGCTAGAAGTTGAAATAGAATATGAGATAATGTGTCTTACGCATGAAAGGTCGTAGAACCACGAAGAAGATCGCTAGAAGTTGAACTAGTATATGACGATTAATGTGTCTTACACATGAAAGGTCGTAGAAGCACGAAGAAGATCGCTAGAAGTTGAACTAGTATACGACGACTAATGTGTCTTACGCATGAAAGGCCGTAGACGACGCATCCGAGCAATAAGAACGGGTAGGCAGTCAACTGCGTATTCTCAGCCCGCGGTTGTCGTCCTCGTCTACAAAAGTCGTCAACATCGTCGATGCTAACACCACCGTCACTCCAAAATGGGTTATCCCTCCCAAGATCATCGACGCTCACCCCGAGCAACTCTAATACATAACTCTTCAGCTAAGACGTCGATACCTGAGCACTGACCATACAGGAATCCGTAGAATCTGGAACACGTCATGCAACATGATCATCATCTCTCCGAAAGGCACGTAGAAAAAGTTGGTGGCAGGCTGTCACCGCTCCACAAACGCAGAAATCAACGGCATGTCAAGGCAGGGGAACATGTTGTAAGGCAAGTGACTCAATCCGCTATCAGTAATGGCCCCAGTGATATCATCACTCAAAATTGAGCGTCAACCCTATAATGTAGTACAAGCTCTGTGTCGATTATGACACTTCAGAACCTTCCGATGCTCGCCCTCCCAAATGCGTCTCGCGATGTGGCCCCCAAAACTCGGAATGACGTTGTCATCTAAAGGACCACTGGGCATCACACCAGTCACGATCCAAGAATCGTCCTCAACCATATTCTTCTTCTGAGCTCGGGGTATCTGCAGTGTACGAACTCAAATCATCGGTCACAAACCTACCACCCCTACCATTCCAAATTACTCACTCAGCAGAAGAAGAACTACCATCCCCCCCCCCCCCCCCCCCCCCCATCCTCTACCATACTCCCCCTGCCTCTCCAACCCATACCGACCCCATCGTCAAAAGAATCATCACGTGTCTGACGACGATGTAAACAATCAATCTTCCTCCTAACCGAAGCAGATATACCCCGTCTACGTGGATGATGAGGTGTTAAATCGTCATCGTAAGCATGTACAACGCGTAAATGTATGGATTTTCCTCCTCCTCCACGGTAACCCGATGACTATTAATTAAATTTTAGAAATAAAATTTTGTTAAATGGATTTAAGCATCTAAATTAACAAAATTATTATTATATTTTAACTAATTACCAATTAATACTAATTATATTTACTAATTATTACTTATAACTAATTTAAAAAATGGTGGGGCGTCGGGAGACGTCGACCCCAAAAAATGGTTTTTTATAAACTTGAAATAAATGAGACATTTTACCAGATTTGAATACACCAGGACGTCTGCTGACTTCTTTCCTGGCCTCCGAGACATTCTTTTTTATGATTATGAGAGGAAGATGAAGAGAGAGTGATGGTAGGAGAGTGAAATGAAGAGATATATAAGTAGAAATGAAATAAGGACAAAACGGTAATTCACACGGACGATTTAAGTAATTTTGGAACGATGTTTAGCAATTCAGTTAATTTTTGGATAATCGTACAAGTTTTTGGAAATAATTTTTGGATTCCAAATTTTCTCAACGTTCTAGCCTTCTAAGTTGTTGACACTAGCTATTTAGCAAGGGCTAACGCACGAGCCAAACAATTCCTAAATTATAATACCGCATTAGGAGTCAAGCACCATATAAGCTTAATCTATCGACAATATTATAGTACAAGGTAATATTTCGTTTAGTTACATCCCATAAAATTCAAATTCAATTGTTGTTACAATATCACTCTAACATATATAATACATATTAAATTTTACACATCCATTTAGCATACTTTTTTCTGTCTGCTATTTCCATTACCATTTCAACGGGGAACTACTAAACGTCGCCCCAAAACTACTTAAATCGTCTTTTGAAATTACCAAATTGCCCTTAACAATATATTTAATACTCATATCGTCCCGTGTCTTTAAACAAGGTTTTTGACTCAGTTTTACTAACATTCCTAGTACCAACACCACGAAAATGTCTGGCGAAACACCTAGATCAGGCGAATTAACGGAGACAGATTTTTTTTTCCGACTCGGGCGTCTGGCTAAGACGCCTGCACCATCCTGGAGGCGTCTGGCTAAGACGCCTCCACCATGGTTGAGGCATCTTAGCCAGACGCCTCCACGATGGTACAAACGTCTTAGCCAGACGCATATACCATGGTGTAAGCGTCTCGCTAAGACGCCTCAACCATGGTGGAGGCGTCTTAGCCAGACGCCGCCACGATGGTACAGACGTCTTAGCCAGACGTCCCGTTTTTTTTAATTTTTTTGTCAAATTAAAATTATACGGTGTGTTATCTCAAATTATTTGACGTTTCTTTGCAAGTTTTCGGTGGTAACCGGTCGAATTACAATGAGTTTTTTTTGCAAGTGATGAAGATTCAAAATAATTCCAGATCCAACATTTTTTAAGTTCCAAATCCCCCGGTGGTAAAACATCCTGACTTACAAATACCACCTTGACAGATCGTTCGGGGGTCTCGCTCCCCGGTGAGCGAGCGGCATTCCACCTCGCCGGTGAGGTGGCGGGGGTGGCAAGGGGGCAGCGCCCCCTGGAAATTTTTTGGATTTTGAAATTGTTGGATCTGAAATTTTTTGAATTTTCGGTGTACCGAAGAGGTATCGGTCATCCGAATATATTAATTATTAACTTATTAATTAATTTAACAATTATCTAAATTTATAATCAATTATCTTTTTAAAAAAATAATAAAAAATTACGGGCGTCCGACAGAGCCGCCCCCACATAGGAGGGGGCGTCTTACACAGACGCCTCTCCCATAGGCGGAGCGTCTGGGTAAAACGCCTCCCCGATGGGTAAGGCGTCTGGGTAAAACGCCGCCCCCATGGGGAAGGCGTCTTAGCCAGACGCCCCCTCCTACGTGGGGGCGACTCCGTCGGACGCCTGTAATTTTTTATTATTTTTTATTATTTTTTTATTAAAAAGATGTTAGATATTTTACCATATTCGAGTACACTGGGGCGTCCGTTGGTTCATTACTGACCTCCAAAACATTATTTTTTATGATTATAAGAGGAATATAAAGAGAGATGTGTGATAGGAGGGTAAAATGTCGCGTTATAGCAGTAGAAATGAGATAAGGACAAAATGGTAATTTCAAAGGGACGATTTAAGTAATTTTGGGGCGATGTTTAGCAATTCAGTTTCAACGATGGCAAAGATTGATACAAGTGAGAAGTAAGCTTCAAAATACAAACTTAAACAATTGGTCACAATTGTACCTTTTCTAACACTCATAAATTAGGTTAAATTTCTTCAATAAACTCATTGTTATCTCTTCTCTATAAACTGGAAAAGCTAAAAAAAATGAGTTTTTTCAGTTTATTACTATAGATACTTTTTGTCTATGTAGTTGTCGTTATTTACAATATTTTCCTATTTGAAAGAAAAATTGAGAAAAGTAAAACAAAATTTTCCAATAAAGTCAAAAAATTGAGTCGACAGACAAGTTTTTGGCCGTCGGCTTTAAACTGGAGGACAAGAAATTGCTTTTTGTTTCACATCATGTTTTTAAACTGAAAAAATTATAAGTTTATTTGACATCCAAACATAACCTTAATGTAATATTAAATTTGTACTAGTTTTATTGAGAGATCTTTTGTCTTGATACAGTGAATACCATATTTAAGTACTATAGTTAAGAACCGGTAAGCCGGTATATTTGAAAACCATTAAATAGATATTTTCATGACACCACATTTCTCTATTTTTCCTTCCGTTGTATTGTTGTTGTTGTTTCTTAAGCATGTTTTTGTATTTGTTGTTGTTTATTGTTTCCGGTTACGACGATGTGGTTTTCTAATTGTTGTGCATTAAAACCAGATTTTGAACTCTAACTATTGTAAAAGACTAAGTGACGTCGTTGTGGTTTTATAGATTACTAACCAATTTTGATTTCTAAATAAAAACAAATAAGTATTGTATTTGCCCTAAAAGTTGAGCAAAATTCGTGCTGCATTGATTAAAATTCTGAAATGAACCAGACTGGACGGATTGGAATTCGATTTGATACTTGATCCAGGATTTTTCTAAAATTCTGGTTTGGTTCGTTCAGTTTATATTGAAAATATTTAAGTACTGTTTTTAGTTGCGCCCAATGTTAATAATATTTATATTATTTAGATTTCAATTGTATATACAACTTATAAGAATTAATAATAGAATGTATGACAATTTTATAATAAAATTATATATGATTTTAACAAAATACTTATTAATTATTCACTTCGGTCCCAACCAGGGATCTGATCGAAATCGACCAATTTAGTCTGGACAGGTCAGGCCGAATTCGATCTGATGTTTGTCAAGAGGTTAGTTGAATTTCGGTCCTCAGTCTTGACCAAATTTTGTTCAACCCTACTACTAACCCCCAACTTGAAGGTTGGCCTCACCTCACCCTAAACCAAACCCATTTACATACGATTCTGATTCGATTTTGTAAACTTTGGTTGAGAAAATGCATGTAACAGAGATGAGTATTATTCGTTTACCCGTCTCATTAAACTTGCACGTATGGGTATAGATACAATTTTTGTATTATTTAAAAAATATACATGTTCACCATTATTCCGCTTAACCGATTAATAAATGGGTAATTTGCTTGGGTACACCTCAAAAGGTGCACAATGGCTGAAATACACCTACATTTTCACTATTCACGTAGGTGCACCTACATTTCACTACATATTGCTTGTGTACCCCCACCGTTTATGGGACCCACTTTGTTAACTCTTCTTTTAGAACATTTGCAAAACACACCCTCTAAAATTGAACTGTCCTTAATATTAAATAAGAAAATCCAAACAAAAATGTCTTTTACAAACACACCATCTCTTCTCCCTCTCTCCCATCTCTCTCCTGATCTCTCTCTCATGTTCTCTCTTCTCCCTCCATCTCTCTCCTCTCTCTCTCTCCTGTTCTCTCTTCTCCCTCTCTCTCTCCCCCCGATACCAACACGTTCTGGAGACAGTCGAAGCGGCGGAGGCGATCAAATGTGGAGCCGCTTAGCTCCATCTCCGACACCACCCTCGACGAGGACGTCGCTTACTGGCTCGTCATGCTCTCCCGCGGCACCGGGGAAAAGCAACCAGATCGCTCAACACAAGTTCAAGATCAAGTTGAAGAAGTTGAAGTAGACGAGGAAGCCGAATACATTAACAACAACAACAGATCGAGGAGAAGCGGAGTAAGAAGAAGATTCCAGTGCGTGACATGCAAGAAGGTGTTCAGATCGTACCAAACGCTTGGAGGCCACCGGGCGAGCCACAAGAAGGTGAGGAACTGCGACGGGTCATGGTTGCAGGAGTAGATCTGACAAGTCACCGTTGAGAATCCGAAGAAGAGCCATAAGTGTCCTTTCTGTCCAAGAGTGTTCAGTTCAGGTTAGGCTCTGGGTGGTCACAAGAGATCCCACCTCTCCACTTCTGATGCTTATACTTCCAATGTTGTTGTCGAGGAGAGCTTCATAGATCTTAATCTCACTGCTCCGATTGACAACGACGGTAGTTACAATGACGAGGTAGCCGAAAGGTGGTTGCTCGGATGGTTAAGTGGAGTGGGGGAGAGACCAGGAGAGAGAGAGAGAGAGAGAAAGAAAGAGAGAGAAGAGAGATCAGGAGAGAGAGGGAGAAGAGTGTGTGTGTTTGTAAAAGACATGTTTGTTTGAGTTTTTTTATTTAATTTTAAGAACAATTCAATTTTAGATGGTGTTTTGCAAATCTTCTAACAGAAAAGTTAACGAAGTAGGTCCCACAAACAGTGGAGGGGTACCTAAGCAATATGTAGTGAAATGTAGGTGCACTTAAGTGAATAGTGAAAATGCATGTGTATTTCAACCATTGTGCACATTTTGAGGTGTATCCAAGCAAATTATCCTTAATAAATTGGGTGGGTATGGTATGACTTTACTAACTACTCATACTCATTTAATATTTTAATAATATATTGATATATATATATATATATTAAATAAATACTCTTATATCTTAATTCTTGATATAATATAAATACATAAAAATAACATTTAACATTTATTGGTAATTTGCACATGTTTCATATATTTGACGTACATGTTTCATATATTTAACATGTGTTTTTTTGACTCATATTAGTTTATATTTTTTATTATACATACATATTTTGATTATTAATTATTTTTAGGTAATTATGTGTTATATGTCTAAAAGTTGAATTGATATGAGTTAATTCACTAAAAAATGCTAAATATTGAAACAAAACATAAACATCATATAATATCAAACATATACGTTTAATAAATAGGTATGAGGTGGGTACGAGTACAACAAAACTCAAATGTGTATTCACTCGTACTTGTATCCATTTAATTAGACGGGTATGAGTATACAAGCATACACATCTCGTTTCAAATATAACTAATATATAATATAAAGATTATTAACATTATGAAAAAACAAAAAAATACGTAAATAGTTTCGAGCCAGACCAAATTGAACCCAAATTTTGGAAGAAAAAAATCCTAAATCGAGCATCAAATTTTAATTCGGTTCGGTTTGAAATTTCATGTCCGAATAAAATTGTTCAACCCTCTATAATAAACTTCAAACTTACACGTTGGCCTCAACTCGTCTCAAATTGGACCCTTCAAACACAATTTTGATTCGATTTCATAAATAAGCACTCTGTAACAAGCACGAGTATTATCTGTTTACCCGCTCTATTTAACTCGTGGATATTGGTCTGAGTACGATTTTTGTACAATTTAAAAAAAATGCATTTACTTGTACCTAACTTACCTGGTTAATAAATATTAAATATCATTACTTTTTTATTTTAATCCTTAACATAACATAAATACATAACAATAACATATAATGGTCATTTGCATATGTTATTGTAGATATTTTGGGATGGTTTGCGACTCAAAATGGTGTTATATTTGTTAGTCTACATATATATTGTGATTATTAACTATTTTTTTGTTTTTTATGCATTAATTGATGTAATTCATGTGTTATATGTCTAAATTTTTAATTTAGATGAGTTAATTCATTACAATTTACTACATGTTAAAACAAACATAAACGTCGTTTAATACCCACCATACCCGTTTGATAAATGAGTATGACTCAAACAAGTATTTATCTATACTCGTAACCATTTAATTAGGTGAGTATGATATCGGATATGACCATATACTTAGTATGTTTACTCGCTAAGTCCAGAGAATAGAATTGGAAAATGATATATAACGGGTGGAAATATAAAACTCTTCCTCACTTTCTAATTTAGATCAATTAATTCACTACAATTTAGTAAATGATAAATCAAAACATAAACATTGTATAATACTCGTTATATTCGTTGTACTTGTCTCATAACCGTTTAATAAATATGTATAAGATAAGTATGTGTTAGGGGTGTAAACGAACAGATTTCGAGCGAGCATGCTTGTCTCGAGCTAAGCTCATTAACATTTTTTTCGTGCTCATTGTTTGCTCGTTAGTGGAGTCGAGCAGAAATAGTCGCTCGTGCTTGGCTCACCCAAGGCTCGTGAGCGGCTCGACTCGCTTGATGGCTCGCAATGGAGCATGATCAGCAGCAATTAGTCATTTCAAATTCTTAACATATAACCATTTAAGTAAGATATCATTAAGGCTCATGAATATAAGCCCGTTTGTGGCTTATATATTCCAAGTTTAGACCCAATAATATGTAATAGCCGATGTGAGACTAAAATTGTCTTGTAAGATATGCAAACATTTTTTGAATACATAAAATGATTATACGATTAGTATCAAAATTGTCATTTGGGTATGTTGCTTTTACATGCTTGATGCAAGTTTCATGTTCGAATTTTGGCAATGTTGTTTTTTGAAAAAATGGAGGTAGAACAACTACATTATGTATTAACTAAATAATACAGCCATTAATATATTTTTGTAATATATAGTATGTGTATAAATTTTAAAAATTAGTATAGTATCTAATAATATAATGTATGTCTAGAAATTCAAGTTGGGTAAATATGTAATTAAGCAACTTAAATATTGGATTCGAATGAACAAACTTGCAAGCATGGTGACAAGTATGACGAACTGATTGTCTTCTCAAATCTAATGTCTGCTCGTGCTCGACTAAATATTGGATTTATTTGTTCGTGCTTGTCTCGTTATTAACCGATCTGTGCAAAATCGAGTGAACATTGAGTAGTCTATCGATCCCGGGCATAACTTGACAGCTCGAGTATTCGTACAACAAATTTGGAACCAATATTTTCAAGTACCCGTATCAATTTAATTTACACACATTGTGTGTGAGTCTGTCAATTGTGGACACGACACGATATGGTAACACGATTTAGACACGACTTTATACAAAAAAATTATATAATTGAAATGCTTTATTATAAATTTATAATGATTTGTGAAGATACAAATATAAAATAATTGATCCACGATTTGACACGAGCATGACACGATTACATGATATGTTGTTTTTTACACGAAACTGACACGAACTGCATCTTTTGTTAGATAATCAAATATCTTTTAGGTGATAATAGTTAATCAAGATGTTATTTAGAATGAAAAATATCAATATAACATGTCACTTATCTATTTTCAATCTAAACATGATGAAACATTTCCAATTTGTGTGTTATACGATAACACGAAATCCTGACACAGTTATAAAACTGTCTGACACCACGGTACATGAACACGATTGACGGGGCTACTTGTGTGAGAATAGAATTGGAAAGTATGAGTAGGTGGTAAATGGGGTGGGTATGGTCATACCTGTATCCATACCTGCTTAACTAAACGGGTATGGGTACATGTATATACCCGTTTAAATATTGTTGTACCCGTACCCGTCTCATACTCGTTTAATAAACGGGTACGTGACGAGTATAACAAGTATAATTTTTGTCAACAAAATGGATACGTTTGCTAACAAAACGCAACTTGAAAGAATCTAATCATTAGATGAGAAGTATTTAAGCAAAAAAGATGTTGAATTTACTATTTTCGACATTAAGAATTAAACCAAAACGATGAGAAATCACCAATTTTCTCATAAACAATCATCGAAATAGTCAATTTTGTCAACCAAAACCTTATTTTTTATTATTTTAACTATAATTATATGTTATAAATGGGTAAACGGATATGGGTAAACGGATATAATTTTTAAATAGATACAAAAACTGTACTCGTATCCGTACTTGCTTATTAAATGTCACGGGTTACACCTAATGTGAGGAACGGGTGGGTATATAAAACCCCTCCCCACCGCTCCGTTCCCTCCTAACTCCACTCTTGTCCCCCCTTCGCCGCGATTCGAACGCAAACCCTCTTCCGATGGTCCCGTCCGACGACCGCCTGAAGACCTACCGGCGTCGAGCGCCACCCCGACGGAAAGCGCTCCACTCCTTCTCCCTCCCTCCCCTCGCCTGGAAGAACCAGCGGCTCCTTCGCTGCGTCAAGATCGACTCCTCCTCCCCTTCCCCTCCCAAGAACCCCGACGACGACGAAGACTTCCGGGAGGTCCGGGAGAGGCTGATGGCGCACTACCGGACGGCGGTGGACCGGATTCGGAAGGCGGGTGGGAAGGAGGAGGAGGAGAAGGGGGACGTGGCGAGGCCGTGGAATTTAAGGACGAGACGGGCCAACGCGCCGAGTGAGGTTGGACGGAGGCCGGTTGTGGTGGTGGGGAGATCGGAGGAGAGGAGGAAGCTGACGGTGGCGCTGACGAAGGAGGAGATCGAGGAGGACTTGGTTTTGATGCTCGGGACCAAGCCGACTAAGAAGCCCAAGAAGAGGCCGCAGAAGGTCCAGAGGGCTTTGGATGTGAGTGTTGATTTCAGATGTAATCGGCGGTTCTTTGTGTGGAATTTGGGAAGTTGGTTTGGTGATTTTGGCTGTGGTTTTGTTGGTTGCGTGATTCGGAAAGTTTGGGTATTTCTTTTGTTCCGATGTGAATGTGGGTTGTCAATTGTCCCCGCCGACCCTGAATTTGTTTTTTGTTTTTTTGGGATTTCACAGTGATCGGTGGGTTTTTTGTTCTGAATTCAGGAACTTGGTTTGTTGGTTGGATTGATTTTTGGCCCTCGTTTGAGCTAGTTGATTGTGTAATTTTAAAGTTTGGGTCTTTTTTGTTTTGGTTCTGATCAGTGTGTTTCAAACTTAGACTGTTTTGATTGATCATTGGTTTGGATTGCTGCCCTCCTTTGTACTGGTGATGATGCTGGTTGTTTCAATTTAGGCCCTCGTTTGGGCTGGATGATGTTGGTTGTGTAATTCGAAAATATGGTTCTTTCTTTGTTTCTATGTGAGTCTGGATTGCGAAATGTCTTTGGCAACCCTGAATTTTGAATTGTTGGGATTTTCACAGTGATCGGTAGTTTGTTCTGAATTCGGAAACTTGGTTTGTTGGTTGGTATGATTTTTCGCCCTCGTTTGGGCTGGTTGATTGTTGATTGCTCGGGTAATTCAAAATGTTAGGGTCTTTCGTTGTTTGGATGTGACTGTGGATTGCGGAATGTCTCCGGTGACCCTGAATTTTGATTTTTTGGGATTCTAGAAGTGATTGGCTTCTTTTGGAAACTTCGTTTGTTGTTTGGTTTGGATTTTGGCGGTCGTTTGGGTTGGTTGATTGGTTGCCTGAAAAGTTTGGGTCTGATCAGCGTGTTCGATTTTAATCTTTTTTGATTGATCATTGGTTATTGGTTCGAATTTCTTTGCTTCGTTGTACTGGTGATGGTGGTTGTTGTTTTAGATTTTGGTCCTCGTTTGGGCTGGGGGATTGTTGGTTGGCTTCATGATTTGAAAAGCCTGAGTCTTTCTTTGCTTTGGTTCTGATTAGTGGTGTTTCAAAATTTAGGTCTTTCTTTCGTTAGTAGTTGGTTTCTCATTCAAAATCGTTGAGTTGCTTTGTTAGTGTGTTTCTTATTTCGGATTATGGCCTCTTAACTGGTTGTTCTGATGCTGTGTTGCTGTTTGCTTGGGATTTTGGCTCGCTTTTGTGCTGCTTGTGGTGCTGGTTGATGGTGTGATTCAAAAGTTTGGGTCTTTCCATGCTCAAATTTTAGTCTATTTCATTTATCATTGGTTCCTTTGTTTCAGGATTCGTCAACTTTCATTGTCTTTAATATGTAGGGTTTTTATTTTGGATTCTTGCTTTCTGTTGAAGTGCTTATTCTGATGGTAATTTGTTGCTTGTTTTGGATTTTGACCCTCTTTGGAAGTGCTTGCTCTGATGGTACTTCGGTTTTTTTCCTTTCGGATTTTGGCTTTTCGGTCCGGTTCTGGTGTGGATGTGTTTCTTGATTTCTTCTTGTTGTGTTGGTGGCTTTTCTTTGTGTTGGTTGGTTGCCTAATTTGAAAATTTCGGTCTTGTTTTGGTTCTGATGCTTGTGTGTTTCTTATTTCAAAATTGATCCTTCGTTTGTATCTATTACAATGCCCATCTGTTTCCTATTTCAAATTTAGCCCTTCTGCGATAATGTTGATGCTGGTTTGTGTGTAGGTGGCTTTTCTTGGTGTTGGTTGGTTCCTTATTCGAAAATTTGGGTCTTGTTTTGCTTCATGCTTGTGTGTTTCTTATTTCAAAATTTGACCCTTGTTTTGTGTTTGTCACAATGCTGATCTGTTTGCTATTTCAAATTTAGCCCTTCTGCATTAATGTTGATGCTGTTTTTTTTCTAAAATTTAGCCCTCTTTTGTACTGGCTCTGCTGTTGATACATTTATTCTTGTTGTTGAAATGGTTTCTCTTAGCGCTAGTGAGTTTGTTATTTTGTAACTCTGCTTCTTTGTTCTGATTCTAATGCGTTTGTATTTCTAAATACAAAAGTTGAACATCTTTTGTATCTGTTGTGATACTCATTTATTTCATATTTCATAATTTAGCCCTTTTATGTATCGTAGATGCTGGTGTTTTTACTGTTTGAAAATATGCTCTCCTTTTATTCTGGTTCTGATGTTGTTATGTTTCTTCTTACTTCTGCACAGTTGATTTTTCCCGGGCTGTGGTTGGCAGATGTGGAGATTACGTCCGATACTTACAAGGTTACTGAAGGTAACCTTTGGTGTCCTCTTTAAGTACCTGCTTCCTGTTATTTAAGTTTGGGTGGTTGCTAACTGAAGATGTGTTTCTTTTCAGATAAGAAATGATGAGAAAATGAAATTGAAAAGGTGGTCAGATATAAGAGCAGGTTCATGAGGACTATAGGCTCTTCTGTAAATTGGTTTTTTTTGTTTCCATCCAATAAGTTTGGATATAATAAAAGCTGTCATTTTTTGCTTTGTTTTCGTAATTGATGTGCAAACGGTTTTATTGGGTGCAATGAAAATGTGTTCATATATGTTATTTCTCTACTTTGAGTTCTTGTGAAATTGTAGCTGTTATGATAGCCTGCTGGATGTTTAGAAAACCTTTAGTGACAATGTGTATTTACTAGCTCATTCCTCGATCATCCACAGTAGATTGAAGACTACATGGAAGCTATTCTTTCTAGTAAAGATGCATCTGAAGATGGTGTCTTCTCTCTTCTGTAGAAGCGTACTTCAGCTAATTGTCTGCTGAGTTTTTTTAATTGAATAAAATCATTGAACCACAGGAACTTAAGTTTTCTCAGTTATTTTTATTTCAATTTATAAAACTCATTCTCAAAGTTGCTTTTAGTTAATAGAATCTTGGGAGGCGTAATATTTTCTCCTTGCTACTTTAGAAAATAAAATTTCGTGGTGCAATTTTGGAGAAGTAGCAGGTATATGATATCCTGGTTGCTTCCTGTGCTACTAATTTAGTTCAATTCTTAAAGATTTATAATGCCATAGGTGGTGGTCTGGTCAGGTTTTCTGGGTTTATTGTTTATATACAGTGTACTAGACAGTGTCTAGGTCTTCTTTTTTTATCTGTTAGTAAATATAATTTATCTCTAAAACCCATATGTTTATTTCCGTTTAGATTTTGTTTTCAGCTGAGCATTGCAGGAAAAAGGTGTTCCTTGATGTTATATGACCATGTGCTACATCTTACTTGTGAACTTGAAAATTGTCTACTGACATATCCAGTGTCGTCTTGATCTTTGCGCTTCAACTTATAATCTTATTGTAGTTGGTCTGAACTTTCATGTCAATTGGGGAGTTTAAATGTAAAGTAATTCTGAAACAGCTACCTGTGTTGTATGGTTTTATTTCAGTAAATGAATGTTTTTATCGATTTTATTGTGTCTTGTACAATGTAGTTCATAATTATATATGCGTTGGTTTGTGAATGGTGATTCCTCTGGCCCTTTGTGTTTACAACTTATTGTTGTCGTGAATTAAGTCTGCAGCATCAACCTCTCTGAAGCTAACAAAGCTTAAAGCATTGATTGTTGTTTGGATTTTCGTATTTAATATTAAGGACAATTCAATTTAGAGGGAGAGAAGATGGTGTGTTTGTAAATGACATTTTTGTTTGGGTTTTCATATTTAATATCAAAGACAATTCAATTTTAGAAAGTATATTTTGTAAATGTTCTAATAGAAAAATTAACGAAGTAGATTCCATAAAGGTAAATGTGCACTCAAATAATATGCAGTGAAATGTAAGTGTACTCAAATAAATAGCGAAACACAAGTGTATTTCAATAATTGTGCACTGGCTTGTCACCGGTGATGGACCTGAAGTGAGGATCGATAAAACTATTGTAAACAGCAGTTGAGCTTTTTCTTCTTCCAAATTCATTTTGCATTCTTATGCCACTCTGAAATGCGGTTTAAGTTCAGAATTCTTCCCACTGCCCATTCCAAGTTCTAGACTTCTACTGTACGGCATTCCCTTCTTTTATATCTGAATAGTCATCGAAGCTACTTTGAGCTAAGAAGTTGGAACGTGTAATCTCTTGCATTTGTTAAGTTTATTGTGCTGCAGTGAAATTTTATTTTCCTATTCAGATGTTTGTGTTATTAAGCGAGTTCTTCTATTTACCCTTAATTCCAGGAAAATCATGTAAAATTCAGAAAACAATAAAAACATGGACTTTCAAGTTCTGCTTAAACTACCATGGCAACTAATCATTAGTTTTTAGACTGTCTTTTTTAAGGGTTAATTACAGTTTGTCTCGTTGAACTATTCTTTGATATCACTTTGTATCCTTGAACTTTCAAAGTTGACAGTTATCTCGCTTGAACTTTCGTTTTGTAACACTTTGCATCTTTGAACTTTAAAATCTATTATTTAAACTCACATTTGCCTTTTGTTTTTGCAATTTTTTTGTTGTACACTCCTAACCTTATATTTACGTGAAAATTAGGATCAAAATGGAAGTCCGATATGTTGAAATTTGGGTCAGATTCAGTACCAATTTGACCCAAATTCCAACAAAATTCGACCTCTATTTCGATCCGAGCTTTTCGGTAAATATAGGTTTATGAGTGTAATAGATAAAACCAAAAAATTGTAAAAATTATAACGAATGTGAGTTTAAATAATGAATTTTTAAAGTTTAAGGATGCAAAATGTTACAAAACAAAAATCCAGGGAGTAACTATAAACTTTAAAAGTTTAGGGTACAAATTGATATCAATATGCAGTTCGAGAGACAAACTGTACCACTTTTTTAATTTACTTCAAACAAGTCGCAGCTTTTAAATTCCTTATGATTTTAACTACAGCTTTTATCGGTCCTGATTCGGTTTTCAAACTTAAATACGGGCTAGTTTGATTTATAATACCTCGTAATAGGCCGACTGAGCCCACAATGATTGATTTCTAAGCGAGGTGGGCTGGGGTACTTAGCCACTAACTACATTCTGCTAGCGCATTAACCGTTAAATAATTTTCCTCCTAAATCTTAAGCTAATAATTTTAAACACAACTTACAGTAACTAATCCTATTACTAAAACTACAAAAATATGCAGTGGCAACAAGTAACGATGACTACTCGTACTAATCCTATTAAAATTGTAATCGCATCTTTTGTTGGATAATATTTTCATTTTTGAAGAATTGAAAAATAAATATTGTGGCCACAACGAAAAATGGCTCAATATCTGCTATAAACGGGGGTTATACTGCACAAAAATCCATCCGGAAAAAAGAAGAAAAAAAAAAACCAAATATACTGGCCCGTGTTTGACCAAACATGCACAACAAAAAATGAAAATACTAGCCAAATAAGTTGTTTAACAAAAGAATCGGATTCGAGACTTTGAATATCGCGAGAAAAACCCAAACCAGCTAACCAATTCCCTTGATTCAATATTGGTCACAATAATATTCAAACTTTAATAGAATCCCTAGCACACCAATGTTGGTATTTGGTAAGTTCAGTCGGTAGATTTTTAATATTAGATTAGTCAGAACTAAATATCAATTTAAAACCTATGAGCTTTCTGTTTAAGATTTAACTCAAAACTTGCACTACTTTCAAAAAAAACCAAGCACATGTAACTTGTTTAATCTTCAGTTATCATCTACCTTTTGAAAAGAGTCCTTATACACGGACGCGGGCGTCACGGACGCGCCCTACGTGGCTTCAAAAAGTGGATGAGTCAGCGTCTACTCGGATTGCCATGTCACGCTTTCCTTCCGAACGCGCCTCAAATTGTTTTAAATTTTTTTTGACGGTTTTCGAAGAAGGACGGTTCGTTTCCAGATTAGACAGCGGCAGACACCCCACGACCCCCACGATCGACGGTTCGGATACCGAGGAAGATAACATATCCAGAACAAAAGGGAGACTCTCGCTTTCTTTCTTTCTTACCTGTGAACGTAGGAAGCGAACCTGTGAAGCATTCCCGACTTTCTTTCCCTGTGAAGCGCACCTTGTAAACGATAATGGAATCTTCAACTCCGGCCGTCGATATCGAACACGTCCCAGAACCGGTGGGTCTCTAATTTTTTCTTTCCGTGGGTCGTTATTTTTTTTGATGAACTTCCGTTTATTAAATTATTGGTTTTAGGGAACCACGTACTACTTCCGGGAATCACGATGCTCCTGGAAGGCCATCCGAAAGCAGTTTGACCGGATGAATAAGGTGGAGAAGGAGGCTTTCCGTAGCACCCCATTCGGTCACTTCCTAAACCTTCCTAACATTACGACGGACAACGAAATAGTCGGTTGGTTCGTCGAGCACTACGATACGGAGGAGGTGGGGCTGAGAATAGGATCAGGGGTAGTTCCCCTTACACCGGAAGACATCGCCCTAATTTTAGGGTTAAGTACGCATGGGAAGGCCGTGGTGATGGAACCATTGCGCGTCCAGAAGCGAGACGGGGTGAACCTTGACAACACCCAACTTTTAGTTCATCTCATGGCAAACAGTACCATGGGCGAGACGGAGGAGTACGTTCGTCTCCTGATTTCTTTCATCTTCAACAATTTTTTGTTCTATGATGGAACGCTGCGACCGAAGGAATGGTTCATGCACCCTCTGAGGAACATCAAACGCCTAAGCAGCTACGCATGGGCAAGTGCAGTTCACAAAACCCTGGTTGGAGGCCTCGAGAAAGCAAGTTTAGAACTGCAGGAGAGGAAAAAGGCAGGGAATTTCATAATGCGGCAGGGGAACGTCGAAGGTTGTGTTGCCATACTACACGTAAGTTTTTGTTCCTGCTTCACACTTCCTCTCTTCCTCTTTTTTTGTTTTTGTTCTTTTCGGAAGACGATGTGTGTCTGTTCGGAATACGTTGTGAGTCTGTTCGGATTAAGTGGTGGGTCTGTTCGGATTAAGTGGTGGGTCCGTTCGGATTAAATGGTGGGTCTGTTCGGGTTAAGTGGTGGGTCTGTTCGGATTAAGTGGTGAGTCTGTTCGGAATAAGTGGTGCGTCTGTTCGGATTAAGTTGGGTGTCTGTTCGGATTAAGTTGGGTGTCTGTTCGGATTAAGTGTTGCGTTTGTTCGGATTAAGTGGTGAGTCTGTTCGGATTAAGTTGGGTGTCTGTTCGGAATAAGTGGTGAGTCTTTTCGGAAGACGATGTGTGTGTGTTCGGATTAAGTGATGCGTCTGTTCGGATTAAGTGGTGGGTCTGTTCGGATTAAGTGGTGGGTCTGTTCGGATTAAGTGGTGGGGTTGTTCGGATTAAGTGGTGGGTCTGTTCGGGTTAAGTGGTGGGTCTGTTCGGATTAAGTGGTGAGTCTGTTCGGAATAAGTGGTGCGTCTGTTCGGATTAAGTTGGGTGTCTGTTCGGATTAAGTTGGGTGTCTGTTCGGATTAAGTGTTGCGTATGTTCGGATTAAGTGGTGAGTCTGTTCGGATTAAGTTGGGTGTCTGTTCGGAATAAGTGGTGAGTCTGTTCGGAATAAGTGGTGCGTGTGTTCGGATTAAGTGATGCGTCTGTTCGGATTAAGTGTTGCGTTTGTTCGGATTAAGTGGTGAGTCTGTTCGGATTAAGTTGGGTGTCTGTTCGGATTAAGTTGGGTGTCTGTTCGGATTAAGTGTTGCGTATGTTCGGATTAAGTGGTGAGTCTGTTCGGATTAAGTTGGGTGTCTGTTCGGAATAAGTGGTGAGTCTGTTCGGAATAAGTGGTGCGTGTGTTCGGATTAAGTGATGCGTCTGTTCGGATTAAGTGGTGCGTCTGTTCGGATTAAGTGGTGGGGTTGTTCGGATTAAGTGGTGGGTCTGTTCGGGTTAAGTGGTGGGTCTGTTCGGATTAAGTGGTGAGTCTGTTCGGAATAAGTGGTGCGTCTGTTCGGATTAAGTTGGGTGTCTGTTCGGATTAAGTTGGGTGTCTGTTCGGATTAAGTGTTGCGTTTGTTCGGATTAAGTGGTGAGTCTGTTCGGATTAAGTTGGGTGTCTGTTCGGTTTACGTTTAATGTATGTTCGGATTCAGTTGTCTTTCGAATATGAAGGTACGTTGGTATAGTAGTTCTCATTTTTTTCCTTTCCATTTGAAGGTGTGGCTTTGTGAGAAATTTAAATTGGGGGAGCCCAGAACTGGAGTTTTTGTAGGATTTCATGTTTAATTATACATATATATTTTCGAAATTTTTATGTATAATAAGGATCAATTACAATTTTCTTTGATTTATTTCATGCATGCATTGGTTTGTTTTAACATCTAGTTTTAAAACTCTATTAAAACAAACAAGGGCTCCGAAATTCATACCTAGAAGTTCTCAAAAACTTCTTGAAGATTCGGAGATGTTGGGGATGCTTCTCGCCGCGCCGGATGCCTCCGAGTGTTCACCGAAACCCTAAACAAGGTTGGAGAGAAAGGAGCTAGCCAATCGATCTCCAAACAAGCTTAGAATCTAGCTACAAACCCCTTCCTTAGCCTCTGAGATTTCTCCTTCCAAAGACTTAGAAAACTAAGAGAATTTTCGTGGGTTTTTGTGGTGAATTAAGAGAGAAAATAATTATTGAATTATATGTGTCAACTAGGGAGAATAAGGACCTATTTATAGGTTCCAATCTTAGTCTTAATCATGGCTATTCTTTAGCCACGTTTTTCTTTACATTTTCTCTCATAAATTAATTCCTTAATGCATTACATGCACCCACAAAACGTTTGACCAAGTTTGGAGCCAATCCAACCATCAATCAAATTAATCTCTTAATAATCAAAGGCAGAAAATCAATCGCTGTTCGGTTGACCGAAACTCATTCGGTTAACCGAATATGTCACGATTGGTTGACCGAGTATTAGACGGATGACCGATTCTTAAGGAGAAAAATTCTCCTTAACCGATCGGACCAATTCTCGTCCAAGACCGAGTGCTATTCGGTTAACCGAAAATATCGGAACTTGACATTGTTCGGTCGACCGTTTCTGGTTCGGTACACCGTACCAAAGCTCCAGGCACTTTGGTCAAGTTCGGTCAATCAATTACGATTATCCGTTCCACGTTCGGTTGACCGATCCATAGATCCTTCGGTCGACCGAACCTCAACGGATTACCGAACTTCTACCCGATTTTGCCTATTTCAAATTTTGGATTTATTTCCAACAAAATTTGAACTTAAGGGGGTTTTAGCAAATTCACAACTTATGCAATGTATTATCCTATGCAACAATAAATTATTGCACCCCATAATATATGCATCTCATATGAATTTATCATGATTCTAATTATGTTATATATTACATAATTGATTTTACTTGTTCACCACATGAGTCATATTTTCTATGAGAAACCCGACACATCATATGAACCAAAAATCAAGCTTCTTGTTTCACGGTTTTTGCGGTGTGACCTATGGGAGGATCTAAACTAAGTTGGCAGTGATATTAAGAGCTTAATATCACAAGCTATAAGCGGTATCTAGCTACACATTATAGCTCCCAATTAGTTAGATGTCTTAATTCCACTCGAACCAAAACCCGATCCATTTAGTGATGGAGTGCACCACTTGTGTCCGTCCCTTGCCTCATGATATTAAGAATACACACAAAGTAGTATTGTGTCATCTTTGTATTATTATTCATTTCTTGATCTCTTTAAGCTAGTTATAAATATGTGACTTAACTCAAATCACATTGTGCACATTATAACTTTGCTTTATCAAGGGGCCCACTAATATCATCACTCAATTAAGAGGGGCAATGATAATCTTTTGACTAACTATCTTCTCCAACGAAAGTTGTACTTAACCAACCAAGGCCTTTACACTACACTGATCGATAGTTCAAGACACTGATCTAATTAAGTATTCCTTAAGTGATTAGATATAAGTCTCATATCAAAGGACCAAAGACACAGTAAAATATTAATGACACAGAAACACATTTCTATAATATTTTACTTATTAGGTCTATTCAGTATACAAAAGTAATATTTTCCTCTTTTGCATACCCGTGTTGTCACTCACTTGTAGAGCTACAATGATCTATGACCAACACGACAATCTTAACTCGGTAATTAATGTTCCATGTTAATTACCATGATTGCGAATATCTTTTGTTTTATGCAAACCAATATCTTTCAGAGCTCTACGGTTAAGGACCAAGAGCCTCTTCCTTAACACTTCTAAAAGACGAATAACATAAACAAGGAACAAAATGATTTCTCATTCATTTCATAATAATTGGCATTTAAAAGTAAAACTTTTAGAACACATTCCCTTCAATCTCCCACTTGTTATTAAAGTTTTCTTTCTCATACATACTCAATGCATAAAACAATAATAACTAGGGTAAACCCCATTACATATCAATCATCAAGCCAATCTACATGGTTCCTCAATCCCATGGACTCGAAATGCATTTCGCCCTTGGCTTGGGATAAGGGTTTTGTGAATGGATCAGCTGTGTTGCTGTTGGTGTCCACCCATAACAGATTTATTTTGCCTTCGTCGATGAGGTCACGCGTCACGAAGTACTTACGATCCATGTACTTCACTTTGTGGTGTGATTTGGGATCCTTGATTTGCGAGATAGATGCACTATTGTCGCAAAATAGCTCTATTGGTCCCTCGCTCGAGGGAACTACTCCAAGCTCTTCAAGGAACTTCTTAATCCACACTCCTTCCTTGCTCGCTTCAGCGACAGCCATCACTTCTGAAGCAGTGGTTGAGTCGGCAGTAGTGCTTTGCTTCCAACTACGCCAACTCACAGCTCCACCATTCAGAAGGAAGACGTATCCTGACTGCGACCTTCTATCGTCTGGATCACTCATGAAACTCGCATCCGAGTAACCTTCAGCTATCAATTCCCTTTGTCTTCCATAAACAAGAATCTTATCCTTAGTCCGGTTAAGGTACTTCAGGATATTCTTGACCGCAGTCCAATGCTCAGGACCTGCGTTGGATTGGTGACGACTTGTCACACTTAGAGCATACGAGACATCGGGTCTTGTGCAAGTCATCGCGTACATGATCGACCCAATTGCTGAAGCATAAGGGACATCTTTCATGTACTCTAAGTCCTTACGTGACTGCGCACGTTGAGACTTCTTGAGTTGCACACCCATACTCATTGGCACACTGCCCTTTTTGGAGTTGTTCATCTTGAACCTTTCCAAGACCTTGTCAATGTATGCACGTTGACTGAGGCCAATGAGTCTGCGAGATCTATCTCGATATATCTTGATTCCCAAGATGTATTGAGCCTCACCCATGTCTTTCATCGAAAATGCAGATTTCAATGAACTTCTCGTTTGCTCAAGTAAAGGAATATGATTGCCCATAAGCAATATGTCATCGACATATAGGATTAGGAATACTACATGGCTCCCACTAACCTTCTTGTATACACAAGGTTCTTCCTTACTTTGAATGAAGTGAAGCTTCTTCACTTCCTCGTCAAAGCGTTTGTTCCAACTCCTTGATGCTTGCTTCAATCCATAGATGGATCTTTGAAGCTTGCATACCTTCTCGCTATTCTTTGGATCTTCAAAACCTTGAGGTTGTACCATGTACACATCCTCCTCCAAGTTCCCATTCAGGAACGCCGTTTTGACATCCATTTGCCATATTTCATAATCGTGAAATGCGGCAATAGCGAGCATGATCCGAATAGACTTGAACATGGCAACCGGTGAAAAAGTTTCATCATAGTCAATTCCTTGAACTTGAGTGAAACCTTTCGCTACAAGCCTCGCTTTGTAGGTTGTCAAGTTCCCATCCATGTCCATCTTCCTCTTAAAAACCCATTTATTATGAATGGCCTTTTTCCCTTGAGGAAGGTCAACCAAGTCCCATACTTGATTATCATACATGGATTCTATTTCGGATTCCATGGCCTTAAGCCATAGTTTGGAGTCTTCCCTTTCCATTGCTTCTTGGAAGGTTAAGGGATCATTGGTATATAGTACCATGATTTCATGAAGTCCCAGATATAAATCGGGTTTCTTCCTTTCCCTTGTTGACCTTCTAAGTTCTTTTGGTTCTTCTCGTGTCTCTCGAACTTCTTCCACAATTTCTTGAGGAGTGGGTTCACGTTCAACTCTTGAACGTACACTTGGTGGGGATGATTGAGATTCTCTCACAATTTCTTGCGAGGGTCTCTCACTCACGCTCCCACTAACCAAAGGAATCTCGGTTGGGCCTTCATGATCTTGAATGTCATCATTCATTTCATGATCTTGTAGAGTATCTTGAGTTTCCTCAAGCACAACCCTACTCCCACTACTTTTTACTCTTTCTAGAAATTCCTTTTCCAGAAATGTGGCATCCCTCTCTACAATCACTCGATTGGAGGTGATATGCCAAAAGTAGTATCCTCTTGTCTTACGAGGATAACCAATAAAGAAGCACTTATCCGCTTTTGGTTGAAGTTTGGTCGACATCAATCTCTTGACGTAAGCCTCACAACCCCAAATCTTGAGAAAACTGAGCTTAGGTGCTTTACCACTCCATAGCTCATAAGGAGTTTTCTCCACGGATTTGGATGGAACATTATTTAGTGTGTAAGCCGCAGTTTGTAGTGCATAACTCCAAAAGTAGAGAGGTAATTCCGCATGACTCATCATTGACCGAACCATGTCGAGCAATGTCCTATTCCTCCTTTCGGATACCCCATTCCACTGAGGTGTACCGGGAGGGGTGAGTTGAGGTACAATACCAAACTCCTTTAGGTATGAGTCAAATTCGGCACTTAAGTACTCACCTCCACGATCCGTTCGTAGAGACTTGATTTTCTTGTTGAGTTGGTTCTCTACTTCATTCTTGAATTCTTTGAACTTGTCAAAGGATTCACTTTTGTTTCTCATTAGATAAACATAGCCATAACGACTATAATCATCCGTGAACGTAATGAAGTACCTGAAACCATCTCGTGCACTAGTACTCATTGGACCACATACATCGGAATGTATCAAATCCAACAAGCCACTCGCCCTTGGGCCTTTCTTCTTGAAAGGCTTTTTGGTCATTTTTCCCATTAGACATGGTTGGCACGTCTCCAATGATTTAAAATCAAGTAGACCAAGAAGGTTAGCTTCTTGCAATTTCTTGATGCGCTTTTCATTTATGTGACCAAGACGATAGTGCCACAAGAGAGTATCATTCTCGTGAGTGGTCTTAAGTCTTTTGTTATTGATATTAAAGATTTGTTTATTATCCAATTCAAGCAAATAGAGACCATTCCTTATGAACGCATTTGCATAGAACACACCATTCTTCGATATAGACAAACAAGAATTTGAAATATTTATATTAAAATTATCCATATCCAGACATGATACAGAAATAATATTCTTGCTAATCGAAGGTACATAATAAACATTCTTTAGACATAAATTTAAACCACTACATAATTGAAGCACCACAGAACCTTGTGCAACCGCAGACACGTTCGCACCATTTCCGACCTTCAATTCTACCTCGTTCCGTACGAGTTCCTTCCTATCCATGAGTAGCTGCACATTAGAAACTATGTGAGCACAAGATCCGGTATCAATTACCCAATCCTGGACAGAGGTGGCTAAATTTATTTCAATAACAAATATACCTTTGGCCTTTTTGGGGCGCCGACGTTCAATCACTCCGTTGTCAAGGTCTTCCTTGTACTTGGGGCAATTTGGCCGGATGTGTCCTTTTTCACCGCAGTGAAAGCACTCCGTATTGGGAGTTGGAGATTTCTGAGATTTCCCCCTCGAGGCACTCGCACGAGCACCTCCTACTCCCTTGCTCTTGATTGAACCACTTTTGGTAGATTTGCCCTTTCCTTTACCAATCTTATGGCCCCTCCCATGGACGGCAAGGACTTGCTTGTCCCTACCCTTGCCCATGTCAACTTCAGCAGTTTTGAGAGCGTTGTGCAGCTCCTCAAGACTCACCCCTTTTTCACGCACGTGGTAGTGCATCACAAAGTCCTTAAAGGACGGGGCTAGAGAGCCAAGAATCATATCTTCAGCAATGTCCTCGGGCATTGGTGAAGAGAGCTTTGCCAACTTCTCAAGGTATCCTTGCATCGTGAGAAAATGCATAGATACCGATGTTCCCTCCGCCATATGGCACCTTGTGAGTGCGATGGTGGTCTTATAGCGCTCCTTTCGGGCACTATCCATGAACATCTTAGATAAAGCCTCCATGGTCTTCTTGGGTTTTGAATCCAAGTATTTCGCTTGGAGCGAGTCACCCATGGATGCTAGCATAAGACCGTGAACCTGGTTCTCTTGGTCTTCCCACTTGGCCTTAGCCTCTTTCTCTTCATCGGTTAATCTCTCATTCCACTTTGGGATTGGACCTTCCAAAATGTGAGATAGTTTCTCAAACTTTAACACGATGTTGAGTTTGAGTTGCCAACTAATGAAGTTTGAGCCATCATTTGCTAAAGGGTGTTTTTCTATCATGGATCGTACGATAGGTTGGATGTTCGACATTTTTCTACAAAATAAATCATACAGGTTTTAATGCCAATTTTATGTTTTAATACACATGCATACATATATCGAATATATAAATGTAAATGTTGCAAATTAAAATCTTGCCCATAAATGCAACAATCCAAGATCCTATTAATTGTAATATAGACTAGCTAAGGGCTATCGAATACATTACAATATCAAGGTAAGAAAACATTTTCTAATCACAACCTTTTTGAATTTTAGCAATATTTAGCATCTTCAAACTCTTGTGACTCTTGTCGTTTTAATTATGAGGGAATATGACCTATCCTCGTAAGAAAAACTTTTTCCCAAAACCGAGCGAGGGCTCTAGGTAATGTTAAGAAAACTTATTTTCATTTGATACGAGATACGTTTATCTATTGTATTCACAACTAAACATACTTGGGGTTCACTAGGGTGAAACACACCTCATATATTTAATTGTGGCACAACAACAGACAACCTTTATATCTCCCACTATTCCCAAAGATAGAGGGAGCTATCTCTCGCTAAGGGCGAGCAGAATATCCCTCGATCAATGGCTGCTAGTGGATGAAATAAGAAGGAAATTTATTCTTAATTTTTGTTGGACAATTTAACATGTGATTTAGAATTTTAGGTTATCATGCATATTAATATTCATACACATCCTAACATTCACCATTCATCACATGCATAGCAGAAATTATAAAACAGAAATTAAACATTCACACAATCCACATCGTGTGAGTTTATATGTTCCCTTCGATCCTTGATCCTCGATCCCCGATCCTCGATCCTCGATCGATGCGCTACAGCGGCGACTTCCTCTTGCACCGGAGATGTAGATTTTACAGAAAATAAACATGCTCCTCACATTCGATAAAAAACCGACTAGTGCAAGTCCTATGTAAAAACCTCTCACATGCAAATGCAATTCTAAAGATAGAAAATATAGAATATGGCTTTTACATACATAAGCCCCTGTATAATAATAATTACATACATTTGTAGTGTCTGATTTGGAACATATAAACTCACAATCCTGCAAAGCAACTCAAGCATCCATGCACGCAATTGCTATAAACTACAGAATCTAATTTATCAATCATCTAGAATTCTCAACAATTCTTTGAAAAATATTTTGAAATCCATTAAAAACATTTTTCATACATCCATAGTTCACAAATTAATTATGAACCGCTGTTCATCCAATTTCCAATGGAAAGATGAATCGCAGTTTTTTTCGGTTTTGTTGATTCTCTTACAAAATAATCGTTTGTACTTAAAACGAAATTATTGCAAGTTAGACTTATGTCTAAATCATAATTCTAATAATTATATGCCATGTTTTAAACATTCAAAACATTTAAAACGAATTATTATATAGAATTATTTCAACAAACATTTAAAGACCGAAAAACCGGTAAAACGAATTGTTTAAATCCTAGATGGTAAACTAGATTTGTTTACAGCCATAAATCATGAGAAAATTGAACCCTATGCTCTGATACCACTGTAGGATTTCATGTTTAATTATACATATATATTTTCGAAATTTTTATGTATAATAAGGATCAATTACAATTTTCTTTGATTTATTTCATGCATGCATTGGTTTGTTTTAACATCTAGTTTTAAAACTCTATTAAAACAAACAAGGGCTCCGAAATTCATACCTAGAAGTTCTCAAAAACTTCTTGAAGATTCGGAGATGTTGGGGATGCTTCTCGCCGCGCCGGATGCCTCCGAGTGTTCACCGAAACCCTAAACAAGGTTGGAGAGAAAGGAGCTAGCCAATCGATCTCCAAACAAGCTTAGAATCTAGCTACAAACCCCTTCCTTAGCCTCTGAGATTTCTCCTTCCAAAGACTTAGAAAACTAAGAGAATTTTCGTGGGTTTTTGTGGTGAATTAAGAGAGAAAATAATTATTGAATTATATGTGTCAACTAGGGAGAATAAGGACCTATTTATAGGTTCCAATCTTAGTCTTAATCATGGCTATTCTTTAGCCACGTTTTTCTTTACATTTTCTCTCATAAATTAATTCCTTAATGCATTACATGCACCCACAAAACGTTTGACCAAGTTTGGAGCCAATCCAACCATCAATCAAATTAATCTCTTAATAATCAAAGGCAGAAAATCAATCGCTGTTCGGTTGACCGAAACTCATTCGGTTAACCGAATATGTCACGATTGGTTGACCGAGTATTAGACGGATGACCGATTCTTAAGGAGAAAAATTCTCCTTAACCGATCGGACCAATTCTCGTCCAAGACCGAGTGCTATTCGGTTAACCGAAAATATCGGAACTTGACATTGTTCGGTCGACCGTTTCTGGTTCGGTACACCGTACCAAAGCTCCAGGCACTTTGGTCAAGTTCGGTCAATCAATTACGATTATCCGTTCCACGTTCGGTTGACCGATCCATAGATCCTTCGGTCGACCGAACCTCAACGGATTACCGAACTTCTACCCGATTTTGCCTATTTCAAATTTTGGATTTATTTCCAACAAAATTTGAACTTAAGGGGGTTTTAGCAAATTCACAACTTATGCAATGTATTATCCTATGCAACAATAAATTATTGCACCCCATAATATATGCATCTCATATGAATTTATCATGATTCTAATTATGTTATATATTACATAATTGATTTTACTTGTTCACCACATGAGTCATATTTTCTATGAGAAACCCGACACATCATATGAACCAAAAATCAAGCTTCTTGTTTCACGGTTTTTGCGGTGTGACCTATGGGAGGATCTAAACTAAGTTGGCAGTGATATTAAGAGCTTAATATCACAAGCTATAAGCGGTATCTAGCTACACATTATAGCTCCCAATTAGTTAGATGTCTTAATTCCACTCGAACCAAAACCCGATCCATTTAGTGATGGAGTGCACCACTTGTGTCCGTCCCTTGCCTCATGATATTAAGAATACACACAAAGTAGTATTGTGTCATCTTTGTATTATTATTCATTTCTTGATCTCTTTAAGCTAGTTATAAATATGTGACTTAACTCAAATCACATTGTGCACATTATAACTTTGCTTTATCAAGGGGCCCACTAATATCATCACTCAATTAAGAGGGGCAATGATAATCTTTTGACTAACTATCTTCTCCAACGAAAGTTGTACTTAACCAACCAAGGCCTTTACACTACACTGATCGATAGTTCAAGACACTGATCTAATTAAGTATTCCTTAAGTGATTAGATATAAGTCTCATATCAAAGGACCAAAGACACAGTAAAATATTAATGACACAGAAACACATTTCTATAATATTTTACTTATTAGGTCTATTCAGTATACAAAAGTAATATTTTCCTCTTTTGCATACCCGTGTTGTCACTCACTTGTAGAGCTACAATGATCTATGACCAACACGACAATCTTAACTCGGTAATTAATGTTCCATGTTAATTACCATGATTGCGAATATCTTTTGTTTTATGCAAACCAATATCTTTCAGAGCTCTACGGTTAAGGACCAAGAGCCTCTTCCTTAACACTTCTAAAAGACGAATAACATAAACAAGGAACAAAATGATTTCTCATTCATTTCATAATAATTGGCATTTAAAAGTAAAACTTTTAGAACACATTCCCTTCAATTTTCCCACGGATGAAAAGATGGACGGAGATGTTTGGGAAACGATTAACCCTGAGGAAATGGGAGGAACGTGGAATTTCCTTACATCGGATTTACGACGGCACGTTCGACCTGATGGGGGCTCCATCAATGAGTGAAAGGGAGCTGCAACTTATTGGTCCTGTTCGAAAGAGCTCAACTTCAACCGTCAGTTTGCCAAGGCTCCAACTGGCAGACTGCAGCATTCCGTGCGACCCGCTGCTCCAAGAATTGGAGCTGAGTGAGGTGAAGACAAAATGGCTGAGGGCCGAAGCTGCCCTTAAGAAGGCCACAGAACAGGTACACGACCTCAGGGAAGAACTGAGGATTTCCCAGGAAGAGTGTGGGAGGCTCAGGAAAGATATTATATATCTTCGAGGGACAGGGACAACTGGAGTCCCTGGTGGGGAGAACGAGCGAGAGCAAGAGGAGGAGAATAGGAAGAAGAGGGAGGCGGAGGAAGAAGAGAATAGGAAGAGGAAGGAGGATGAAGAAGAAGAAGAAAAAAAGAGGAAGGAGGAGGAAGAAGAAAAGAGGAGGGAGGAGGAGGAAGAAGAGAAGAAGAGGAAGGAGGAGGAGGAAGAAGAAAAGAGGAGGGAGGAGGAAGAAGAGGAGAAGAGGAGGGAGGAGGAGGAAGCAGAAAAGAGGAGGGAGGAGGAAGAAGAAGAGAAGAAGAGGAAGGAGGAGGAGGAACGAGAAAAGAAGAAGAGGAAGGAGGAGGAGGAACGAGAAAAGAGGAAGAGGGAGGAGGAGGAATGTGAGAGAAAAAGGGAGGAGGAAAGGAAGAAGGAAGAAGAGGAGAAGAGGGAGGAGGAGAGGAAGATGGGAGAAAAGAGGAAAATGCTGGAGAAGGAGGAAGAGAAGAAGAAGAAGGAGAAGGAAGAAGAAAGCAAGGCCCAGATAGCAAACTGGGTCGCGAAAAGAAAACGCTCGACGGCCACCGTTGAGCAGCAGCTGAAGGAAGGCGAACATCTGGCCAAGAAGAATAAGAAGGAAGAAGAGCAAAAAAGAAAAGATAGAGCGGCTCAAAGGAGCCTGAAGAAAAAAAGGCCGGATGTTGACATGCCTGCATTGGGCACGTTGTCAGTTGATGAGGTCAAAATGCTACTGAACCTGACCGAACCCAACAAGGACAATAGGGAGGTCATCTGGAGAGGCGATATGTGCAGTTTAAAACGCTCCGACCTGAAGGAGCTTATAACGCCTAGGATGGATATTAGCGATGAAACTATCGACGCTATGCTATCGGTGCTCGAAGAAAGACGCCACCCAGAAAAAGTTATATGCATATCCACATTCGAGTCGGGGCGAATTCTTGCAGGGCAAGGCAGAGAAGTTGATGATTTTATCCTCCCTAAAATCGTAGGTGCGTCTCCAACACAGACCGTGATCGCACAACCATGCTGGTCTTCAGGTCATTGGACACTGGTGGTTGTCTATGGCCCGTCCAAAGAGATTTTGGCATTCAACAGTCTCTCTAGGGAGCTAGGCGAAGGTGATGATCCGGAGCAGACTGTAGGCCAGCATGAATGTGCAGCAGCGGATGCGGCTGTATACTGGAGGGATCTACTCAAGGTCGACTGGCCCCTGAGAATCCTGAGGAAAGAGAGCCAACAACAACCACCGGGGAGCAACGATTGCGGCGCCTTCGTTTTATACTGGATAAGGTGCCTAATGTTGAATGTTGACCCTACGAAGGAGAAGGACCCCAATACCATCCACTCTATCAGGGGTGAATTGGCGGTCATGTTACTTAGGGATCGTCGGTCGTGTGTGCAGGTCTAAACAGACAGATATTTTTAGTTTTGTTTATTTTTTGGTTTACATGTACAAAATATTTACATATTCAGTTCACAAACTATTTACATGTAAAAATACAAACATTACCCAATGTCATTCTTAAGCTAACTTTATTCCGAACAGACAGTCTTCTTATTCCGAACAGACCCAACACTTAATCCGAACACACGCAACACTTAATCCGAACAGACGCAACACTTAATCCGAATAGACTCACAACTTATTCCGAACAAACGGAACATTTAATCCGAACAGGCTCACTACTTATTCCGAACACAGTCTTCTTATTCCGAACAGACCCAACACTTAATCCGAACAAACGCAACACTTAATCCGAACAGACGCAACACTTAATCCGAACAGACTCACAACTTATTCCGAACAAACGCAACATTTAATCCGAACAGGCTCACTACTTATTCCGAACACAGTCTTCTTATTCCGAACAGACCCAACACTTAATCCGAACAGACGCAACACTTAATCCGAACAGACTCACAACTTATTCCGAACAAACGGAACATTTAATCCGAACAGGCTCACTACTTATTCCGAACACAGTCTTCTTATTCCGAACAGACCCAACACTTAATCCGAACAAACGCAACACTTAATCCGAACAGACGCAACACTTAATCCGAACAGACTCACAACTTATTCCGAACAAACGCAACATTTAATCCGAACAGGCTCACTACTTATTCCGAACAAACGCAACATTTAATCCGAACAGGCTCACTACTTATTCCGAACACAGTCTTCTTATTCCGAACAGACCCACCACTTAATCCGAACAAACGCAACACTTAATCCGAACAGACGCAACACTTATTCCGAACAAACGCAACATTTAATCCGAACAGGCTCACTACTTATTCCGAACACAGTCTTCTTATTCCGAACAGACCCAACACTTAATCCGAACAACGCAACACTTAATCCGAACAGACTCACAACTTAATCCGAACAACATCAACATTTAATCCGAACAGGCTCACAACTTATTCCGAACACAGTCTTCTATTTCCGAACAGACACAAGTAAATCTGAACTGAACTTGTATAACAACCATTTACAGATCACAACGTATCAACAATTACAAGTTTCTTGGTTTTACAAGAACGGGAAAAAACACAAAAATGTAAATTAAGGAGGAAATTCCTCGTAATACAAACTCATGTCCCAATCGGAGAAATCAGGATCCGCGGGTTTTGGTGCTACTTCGTGAAGCGGCGAAGTAACCTTCATCTTCCACTTTCCCTTCTCTTGTTGGGCGTGTTTTTTATGGCTCTTTTTAATTATCTTCTCAGCTAAAGACACTCGACGTCTAGTCGGCGGTCTTCCTATACGTCTGACCTTTTCCGGATTAAGGACCGATGTACCCGAAGACTCAGGTTCATCAGGTCGAACCAAGTTTTGTGTAGTGTGCATACGTGCCTTAAGCATTTCAATACACTGCACGGCCTCAATATACCTTTTGTGGGAGATGAAGGCTTCCTGTGCGATCCAAACGGCACGACCCATGATGTCGTCGTGACGACGTAGCGCATCCTTCGCCATTACACCATCGTCTGGGTACGTCTTATCTCGATAGCTCCTTCGAATATCCTTCCGCCATCGATTAAGGATGTAAGAGTCTGGAAGCAATGCATTAGGATTCAAGCGTGCAAGTACAACAAAAACGTGGCAGCATAGAAGCCCAACGTGCTGAAACATTCTGCAATCACATGTAAAATTCATGGATGTGTTTTGTACTAGGAAACGTTTCGACAGTAGCTGCTCACCAGCCAAAACACGTTCAGATACCTTGTACTGGAATGTTTCATTCGTATTGAACTCCTCCGTTATATCGCAGTATATCATCTTCCCAATTTGTAACTGCACTTTTTTGAAGACCCCTACGGTATACAACTCGCTCAACTGACTCTCGAATGGATAAATTGAAACCAACTGGGGTTTTTTATGAAGACAATCAAATTCTGATTGAGCTTCCTTCTCGTACTTGTGGCGGAGCGCAAGTTCGTATTGTTGAACAAACTGCTTAAGGGTGGTCTTCGAAGTAAGATACTTGTCGAAGAAGGCGTTCATACTCTCGCTCCTCTGAGTAGATGCCATTCCCGCGAAAAAAAAATCACCAATAAATGCAGGGATCCACGACTCTCGGATTGCATAAATGGATTTGAGCCAGCTGTGGTTCTGCAGGTCAAAATCAAGAAGGAAACCCTGCCAATTACGATCAAATTCTGCTGGGGTTTTGGAATCATATACAATCAATTTCAGATCAAATAATATGTGATCCCGATACTGCGTCGGCAACTTCACGGGTGCTTTGTTCATTATGTGCCATATACAGAATCTGTGTCTTGAATCTGGGAAGACAATCCTTACAGCAGCAGTAATGGCACCACATTGATCTGTTATTATAGCTGGGGGGGGTATATCTGCATAAGGGACCCAATTAGAAAGGAGTGAGACATTATTCCGAACAGACAGACTTCTTAATCCAAAACAGACAGTCTTCTTATTCCGAACAGACACAACACTTAATCCGAACAGTCAGGCCACTTATTCCGAACAGACACAACACTTAATCCGAACAGTCAGACTTCTTATTCCGAACAGACAGACTACTTATTCCGAACAGACAGACTACTTATTCCGAACAGACACAACAAGTTAATCCGAACAGTCAGACCACTTATTCCGAACAGACACAACACTTAATCCGAACAGTCAGACTTCTTATTCCGAACGGACCCACCACTTAATCCGAACAGACCCACCACTTAATCCGAACAGACTCACAACTTATTCCGAACAGACACAACACTTAATCCGAACAGACACAACACTTAATCGGAACAGTCCGACCACTTATTCCGAACAGACACAACACTTAATCCGAACATACACTCTTCTTATTCCGAACAAACGCAACACTTAATCCGAACAGAGAGACTTCTTAATACGAACAGACAGACTTCTTATTCCGAACATACACTCTTCTTATTCCGAACAGACAGACTTTTTATTACGAACAGACAAACAAAAAAGAGGAAGATATGAAGAGGGAAGAAGGAAAAAAACTTACCGTTCATGCACGACAACCAGGTTTGGAACAACCATATGTAATTTTCAGTAGTCTCATAGGACAGCAAAGCGCAACCGAGCAAAACTGATTCGAAATAGTGATTGACTCCTACAAATGGGGCGAATGGCATGTCGTATTTGTTGGTAATGTAGGTTGTGTCGAAACATATTGCGTCTCCAAAGTATGAATATGCAGCTCTAGAACGACTGTCAGCCCAAAAAACGTTGCGTAGTCTTCCTTCGTCATCCATATCTATTACATAAAAAAACATGGAATCAATCTTCTGCATCCTAATGAAATAGTCCTGAAGAGCTTGTGCATCACCAGGTCCCATCTTCAAATTTCTGACTTGGTTTACAACATTCCTGCAAACAGGAACCAGTAAGACCAGGCGCAAAATGTTCAACTTCAATTATGTTAGACGGAAAGAACACAAACCTTAAATCCCTTTCGTTGAAAGTCAATTTGTCATAACCTCCAGCCTCGACCACAAGAGATTGCATGGTCTTAGCAGCCGATATCCCAGCTTCATCATTAACCGATATCCGTGCTACGACGGATTCAGGGACGGTTCGTTTTTGCCTGAGAAATCGCATTTGCTCCGGGTCAAGCATGGGATGGTTATGGTTAAGATCCACAAAGTTAACGTTGTAACCCCTTGCTGTGTTTCCGGATACCCTTATCCGAGCAGTGCATTGTACTCTGCTGGATAACCTAGGCTTCAATTTTCCTTGCCCTTGGTCCGTTGGTGCGGTGCCCTCCTTGGAGCAAGTCAGCGTGGCCCGTATAACAACACCACGATCGTAATGAGATTGTCTTGTCTTAACGCCAAAACCACAATGATCGGCATATGCCACGTAAAATGCTTTGGCTTCTTCGAAAGAGGGAAAAAACATCCCCTCATGGGGAACGTTTGATGGCTGCTCCACTAGGGAAGGCACGGGAACGATTTCCATTTGAGTACAGAGGAATGACCACAGAAGAGAAGGGAAGGAAAAGGAAGAGGCATCTTGAGATTGATAACAAGTCTTCTGTGCCGTGTAGGAGCGCCGAGCGCCAAAAAGATGAAGGAAGAGAGTGATTTGAGTCGCATTAATGAGGGATGGAGGGAAGGATGGTGGAAATGATGACGGTACGAAAATAGAGGAATAAAAAAACAAAAAACTTTTCATATCCCATCGCGCCAACTAAGCAGCGTCTGCTGAGTGGACTGGCCACATCAGCGCGCGTCCCGGACGCGCGCGTCCACTAAACATTTTCCTTTTGAAAATACCTTAAAATTCATCATCATATAAAACTTAATATTTATGTTCCATTACCATTACGAACTTTTTTGTTGAAACCTTTGGATTTCAAGGTTTCTCTTGCTTGCCTTTTGGCAGACTCCACTTCCTCCCTATCAAATAATAGAAGTAACTTTTAAGATCATTAATTTGATGTTTGAGAAGTCTCAACCACTACTCAAAACGGTAGTGATGAATTGTAACGGAAGGATTGCCCAACGTACAAACGAATCACCTTTCAAACTTGGTGATGATTGGAACATTGATAATGACTTAGAGCATCGTTAACAGCGCCCAGGCAGTTCCTCGATGTTAGAACCCAAAATCCGGATTAGGGTTAATTTGGGTTAGAAGAGGGGTTTGCATAGGGATGGAGGAAGGAGTGGTGGATGTGATGGGAAGTATGTGTTGGGGTGTAGGGTGATGGTGTAGGGTGAGGGTGAGGTGATGGGGTGTAGGGTTATTTAAGTGAATATCTCTCTCTCTCTTTTTTCCTTACTTGCACTCTCTCACTCCCTCTCATTTTTCTGTCCGGCGACCAGAGGAGGAAGAAGGCTCGGAGGTTCCGGCGTGAGGAGGTCGTCGCGGGGAGGAGGACGCGCGTGAGGAGGACGGAGGCGTGAGCGTTGCTCCGGCGTTTCGTCGTCTTCATTTGAGGTATGCCGCTCCTTAGTGTGGTTTGTTTGTTGACCCTCATGTGAGGGATGCGTTGGTCGAGTCGGGGGAGGTCGGAGGCCTCTCCGGCGACGCGTTTCTTCGTAAAACCTCGGCTGGCGCGAGGTTGAAGACGACCAATGGTCGACCGGATCCTTCGGGCGGTCGACCGTTTTAGCACTGTTTGCCCGACTTTAACCTTCACCGGTCGAACGATGCCTTGGGGCGGTCGACCGGTAGTGCATTATTGCTGGTGGGTTGGGATTTTTTCTACCTGTTGTCGGTCGACCGGTCCTTGTTGTGTTCGACCGGAACTTAAGTGTACCTGTTAGTTTTGCATGATTTGTTCGACCGATTTCATGTGACGTTCGACCGATCGTTTGTTGTTCGACCGTTGGAGGTTTGCGTTCGACCGATTATATGACTTAGAATATTAGGTTGACCCTGTCTGTTTTCGGTCGACCGAGACCCCTGAGTCGGTCGACCGATAGAGTGGAATTTAATGTTGACCAGACTCCGGATTTTGACCTCGTTCGGTCGACCGGTTTTAGACCTTTGTTCGACCGTTGGGGGGTTCTGTTTTGAGCGCAGCGGTAGACCGTTTTAGGAGTACGGTCGACCGATTCCTTTCTGGAACCGGTCGACCGAATCACCTCTTCCGGTCGACCGTTTGGGCCCAGGACAGAATTCCTGGTTCCCTTTTTGAACGCCAACTTTTTCCACGGAAACCCGTGTCCTCGCCTTGTGCGTGAGCCGGGAGGTGACGGTGGGCGCGTGATGCGTGTCTGCCCAGGGACCGCCGTTGGGAAGAGTGTAGGTGTTCAGGACGCGTCACCTCCATGTATGAACCGTGACTTTTGAGATGATTGTTGGCACTTTGTAGTATAGTAGGCCTGAGGGATCGCGGATCCCAGTGTTGATGTTGTGCGGGCACGCAACTGGCGTTGGGTGAGGTGACTACCGGCCCACGGGCTACGGAGGTCGCTGCCCTGCTTTTATAGCGGCGCGGTTGGTGTTTGCGGCTCGAGGAGCCCGATGACCTGGCAGACTTCGGTCTGGATCTGTCTGATGCTGTGCCGGACTTTTGTGATGGACCACCGATGCTGTGCCGGTGATGCCGCCGAGGTTGTGCCGGCGATGATGATTGTTGGGCCGAGGCTGTGCCGGCTATGTTGTTTTCCTCGGCTGGGCACCTACCGAGATGTTGTTGTTATACCTTCCGGGCGACGGCCCCGTTGGTCCCTGTGGCTCCGACCACTGAGATTTGCAGATCTGTATTCTATCGGCGCATAGGCGTGACAGAGGCTCCCTGCCGAACCCTTGAGTAGTGTAGCTGCGTGTGGGGGGTGCGATGTCGCGTGCTGTAAGGCTGCATGTGCCTGCAGTTGGTCTCCTTGGGAGACTCGTTGTTGATTGTCGGACTGATGTCCTATTTTACCCTTCGGGGGAACTGTTTTCCTTTCTGTCGATGCCATGACATGATACTAGTATGATAGGTTCATTATGTAATGCATGCATGTAGGTGAGTTGGCATACGGGGTTTCCTTCTGGAAACTCAGGCATTGTTGTTTATATTTTCAGGACCGCAGTAGGTCCAGTTGGGTGGTGATCGGCGGACACGCGCATTTTGGAGTCGGATCCTCTTCTCGGACCGCTGAGGTCGGCATGATTACGTTCTATCTGCTGTTGTCGTTTTGTTGTAATCATGTATTCTTGACAAACTCTGATGTAATTTTGGTGCACCGCTATTTGTTTATGAGAAGTAACAGTCCCGTCTTTGATTGTTGAGTTCCTGTGTCTTGATTAAATTTTTTAAATTTTCCGCTGTTTCGGGATGTTACAACTTGGTATCAGAGCGGTCGATTCCTATGCGGTTCCCAATGAAATCACCCTTGTAGTAATAAGATTCATGCATTTTATCTTTTAGCATGCATACATGGCTGAAGTTGTGATTGTTTCTCTTATCAGATGGCACCTAGGCGCGTGAGGAGTTCTCCACGCGATCGCGATCCCAGTGACGACACATCTGGTGCTCATTGGGACAGGTTGGGCGAGTTTCTGGAGCGTCAGGCAGCTCAGAGCGCCCAGGGCGGAGTGGGAGCTGAGCACGATCGGTTCATGCGTCAGCACCCGCCGACTTTTGATGGCAGGAGGGCCCCAGAGGTTGCAGAGGACTGGGTCTTCAGGATGGAGAAGATCTTCCGTGCTATTGGAGTAGCACCTGAGAGGATGGTGGAGCTGGCCACCTATGTGTTTGATGGCGAGGCCGCCAACTGGTGGAGGTCCACGTCCACAGTTCTGTTTGATGATCGTGTGGATGTGAGCTGGGAGGAGTTCTTGGAGGTGTTTCATGAGCAGTACTTTCCCCAACATGTCAGGGATCAGAAGAGGGAGGAGTTCATGTCGCTGGAGCAGAAGGACATGACACTGACGAGCTACATCAGCAGGTTCAACGCTTTGGAGCGTTACTGCCCTGAGATTTTTGTGACCCCAGAGCAGCGGGCGAGGAAGTTCGTGAAGGGACTGAGACAGCCGCTTCGATCTCGGGTGATCAACAGCATGCCGCGGACCCTTGCAGATGCGGTGAAGCATGCTACGATCATCGAGCAGGACCAGAGGGAGTGTATTCAGGAGGCGCGGGAGGCGCCAGTGAGCACCGGCAACAGAGTAGCTGGTCGTGGAGCAGGGAACCCGGGCAAGAGGCCCAGGTTCGATGGAGGAGGAGCACGTCAGTCAGGAGCGTGCACTTACTGCGGGAGGTTCCATCCAGGACAGGAGTGTCCTCGTCGGACTGGAGCATGCATGGGTTGTGGTCAGATGGGGCATTTCGTCCGTGATTGTCCTCAGAGGCAGGGAGAGCCGAGCAGGAGGCCAGGACCACCGGCAGTAGGCAGAGGCGGAGGCAGCCGATCAGTTGTTTCACCGGGCCAAAGCAGGAAGACCGGGCGAGTCTTCACTATTCAGGCTGAGGAGGCGAGGGACTCCAACACCGTCGTGGAAGGTACGCTTTCAGTTTCTGGTTCAGTAGCGCGTGTGTTGTTTGATTGTGGCGCCACTCACTCCTTCATTTCGGAGAAGTTTGCTGGCGAGTTGGGTCGGACCCCTGTGCTGCTGACTGATGTTTTGGAGGTCAGCACGCCCATGGGTGAGGTGGGCACTGTGGGGAGCTTTTTCCCCGGCACCACAGTTGCTGCGGGAGACCACAATTTTCCGGCAAATCTGGTCTTGTTACCGATGGTGGACTTCGACGTCATATTGGGGATGGACTGGCTGTCACAGTACGACGTGCGGGTCTTTTGCCGTGAGAAGAAGATCCTGATTCCGATGGAGGGCTTGCCAGATGTTCCAATCAGAGGTGCGAGGAGCAGAGGGGGTCGTCTGATTGTATCTGTGGTTAAGGCACAGAGACTGATACAGCAGGGATGCAGAGCATTTGTGGCAACGCTGGTAGTTCCTGATCCTGAGACGAGGAGGCTGGAGGATATAGAGGTAGTGCAGGAGTTCCCAGATGTTTTTCCAGCAGAGATTCCAGCATTACCGCCGCACCGAGAGATCGAGTTCAGCATCGAGTTGGTTGCGGGTACGACACCTCAGTCGAAGGCACCGTATCGTATGGCACCTGCTGAGTTGACAGAGCTGAAGAAGCAGTTGCAGGAGTTGATGGAGTCCGGGTTCATTCGACCGAGTGTTTCTCCATGGGGAGCGCCTGTGCTCTTCGTGAAGAAGAAGGATGGGTCGTTGCGGATGTGCATCGACTACAGGATGCTGAACAAGGTTACCGTTCGGAACCGGTACCCTTTGCCCAGGATTGATGATTTGTTTGATCAGTTGCAGACGGCGAGAGTGTTCTCGAAGATCGATCTGCGTTCGGGTTATCACCAGTTGCGGATCAGGGAGGCAGATGTTCAGAAGACAGCCTTCAGGACGCGGTACGGCCACTACGAGTTCTTGGTGATGCCATTTGGACTGACGAATGCACCTGCAGCATTCATGGATCTGATGAATAGGACCTTCCAGCCGTACCTTGACAGATTTGTCGTGGTGTTTGTGGACGACATCTTGGTGTACTCGCCTGACAGGGAGCAGCATCGAGAGCACCTGAGGATTGTGCTTGGCATCTTGAGGGATCAGCAGCTTTATGCCAAGTACACGAAGTGTGAGTTTTGGTTGGATCAGGTGGCTTTTCTGGGGCATATTGTGTCAGCGGATGGGATATCGGTGGATCCAGCGAAGGTCGAGGCTGTGACTCAGTGGAGAGCTCCGACGAGCGTGACGTAGATCAGGAGTTTTGTGGGACTGGCAGGGTATTACAGACGGTTCATTCAGAATTTCTCCAGACTTGCGTCGCCGCTGACAGCGTTGACGTAGAAGGGTGTCAAGTTCGTTTGGTCCCAGAAGTGCGAGGACAGCTTTCAGGAGCTGAAGAGGCGATTGACGACAGCACCTATTCTGACGCTACCGGGTGGCAGTGGAGGCTACGTGATTTATAGCGATGCATCAGGGATAGGCTTGGGTTGTGTTCTGATGCAGCATGGGAAGGTGGTCGCGTACGCTTCGAGGCAGCTGAAGGTGCACGAGAAGAACTACCCTACTCACGATCTGGAGTTAGCAGCAGTAGTTCACGCGTTGAAGACCTGGCGACACTATCTGTATGGCGAGCAGTTCGAGGTCTTCACCGATCATCAGAGTCTGAAGTATTTGTTCTCGCAGAAGGAGTTGAATATGAGGCAGCGCAGATGGCTTGAGTTCATTAAGGACTACGACTTCACCATTTCCTATCATCCGGGGAAGGCGAATTCGGTTGCAGACGCGCTGAGCAGGAAGGTGGAGGTTTCTGTTGCGAGTCTATGCATCCAGGAGTGGAGGCTGCTCGAGGCTTTGACAGAGTGGAGTCCATTCACCGAGGGTTCAGAGGGAGCAGTGATTGCTGGGCTTCGGGTGGAGACGCAGACTGTCTCACGGTTGATTTAGGCTCAGCAGGGGGATGAGGAGTTAGCTGGTCTGCTACAGTTGGCTTCCAGAGATGGATCAGATTTCAGTGTGGGGGTTGATGGTGGTCTGAGGTTCAGGAGTCGGATCTGGGTGCCGAAGGTTGATGGGATGAGAGATGACATCATGGAGGAGGCACACAGAGCTAGATACACCATTCATCCGGGGAGCACGAAGATGTATAAGGACCTGCAGCGGAACTTCTGGTGGAAGGGCATGAAGAGGGATATTGCAGAGTTTGTGGAGCGATGCTTGGTCTGCCAGCAGGTGAAGATTGAGCATCAGAGGCCAGCAGGACCGATGCAGTGTATTGAGCTTCCTGAGTGGAAGTGGGAGCACGTGACGATGGATTTTGTCACGGGATTGCCGAAGACGAGGAGATTCCACGACGCGATTTGGGTGATAGTCGATCGACTGACCAAGTCGACGCACTTCTTAGCGATTCGGACCACGTTGCCTTTGGAGGGTCTAGCTAAGTTGTACGTGGAGGAGATAGTCAGGTTGCATGGGGTGCCAGTGAGCATCATCTCCGATCGAGATCCTCGATTCACTTCCAGATTTTGGGGGAGTTTGCAGCAGTCTTTGGGGACGCGTCTGAGGTTCAGTACAGCGTTCCATCCGCAGACAGATGGTCAGTCAGAGAGGACGATTCAGACCTTGGAGGATATGCTGAGAGCATGCACACTGGACTGGGCAGGGCACTGGGATGAGCACCTGCCGCTGATAGAGTTTGCCTACAACAACAGCTACCATTCGAGTATTGGGATGGCACCGTACGAGGCACTGTACGGGAGGCCTTGCAGATCACCGGTATGCTGGAGTGATGTGGGCGAGAGGCAGTTAGTGGGGCCAGAGATTGTGCAGATGTACTCAGAGAAGGTTGATGTGATCAGGAGGAGGCTGGCCACAGCACAGAGCAGGTAGAAGAGTTATGCTGATCGCCGCAGACGAGCGTTGAGTTTCGAGGTGGGCGACCATGTGTTTCTGAAGATTTCCCCGGCCCGAGGTGTGATGAGGTTTGGGAAGAAGGGGAAGCTCAGTCCGAGATATGTTGGACCGTTTGAGATCCTCGACCGAGTTGGAGAGGTTGCATACAGGATTGCGTTGCCGCCGCAGTTTTCAGGTCTGCATGATGTCTTCCATGTGTCTATGCTGAGGAAGTATGTGGCAGATCCGTCGCACGTGATTGAGATAGCAGTGCCAGAGATTCAGCAGGACTTGTCGCTCGATGAGAGGCCAGTCGAGATTGTTGATCGCATGGATCACCAGCTCAGGAGGAGGACCATTCCGATGGTGAAGGTCAGGTGGCAGCATCACAGCGAGCGCGAGGCCACTTGGGAGATTGAGGAGGATGTCAGAAGGCAGTATCCAGAGCTTTTCGGTGAGTAGTTGCTTGATTTCGGGACGAAATCCTTTTAAGTTGGGTGGATTGTTAGAACCCAAAACCCGGATTAGGGTTAATTTGGGTTAGAAGAGGGGTTTGCATAGGGATGGAGGAAGGAGTGGTGGATGTGATGGGAAGTATGGGTTGGGGTGTAGGGTGATGGTGTAGGGTGAGGGTGAGGTGATGGGGTGTAGGGTTATTTAAGTGAATATCTCTCTCTCTCTCTCTTTCCCTTACTTGCACTCTCTCACTCCCTCTCCATTTTCTGTCCGACGACCAGAGGAGGAAGAAGGCTCGGAGGTTCCGGCGTGAGGAGGTCGTCGAGGGGAGGAGGACGCGCGTGAGGAGGACGGAGGCGTGAGCGTTGCTCCGGCGTTTCGTCGTCTTCATTTGAGGTATGCCGCTCCTTAGTGTGGTTTGTTTGTTGACCCTCATGTGAGGGATGCGTTGGTCGAGTCGGGGGAGGTCGGATGCCTCTCCGGCGACACGTTTCTTCGTAAAACCTCGGCTGGCGCGAGGTTGAAGATATATTTTTAGATATATTTTTTAGATCTAAAAAATATATTTCCCACCCATTTTAGATATATTTTTTATATCTAAAAAATATAAAAAAATAAAAAACTTATTTTCATAAAAATATATTTGAAAAAACGATTTTAAATTATTTTTAAAACATTTGTTAAAACAAAAAACACAAAAAAAAATTCGGGCCAATGAGGGGGGCCACGTGGCCCCCCGCCCGGGCGCCCAGGGTGGATTCCCGGGCGGCCAGGGCGCCCCGCCCTCCCGTTAAGGGAGGGCTGCCCGGGCGCCCTCCTGGGCGCCCGGGCGTAGAGCACCCGTTAAGGGTGCTCTTAGTAGTGCTAGAGAATAAGATTATCCATGAATACAAACATCCGTGCTCAAAGGTTTTAGAAAGGGTAATTAGTAGTAGGTGAGAAAGAGATGTCATTGGTTATGAAACGAAAACTAGGAGTTTAGATAATTACTACCCCTAATATTTTGATTTTGATCCCAAATTATGGATCGGATGCTACTTTTAGTTCTGCTTGAACTACTTGATGATCTATGCATGCCAGCTCAAAGTTGAATCCTTTGTCTTCTAAAGATTTGATAATATACCATAAAGTAAAAGTTTTGGCTTTCAAAGTTAATTTATTTGTGATTGGTTAGCAAGACATTTGGAATCCATGGAATAACAACAATTAACATTTGTTGTTCTTTATAATGTGTTTTCCCGATAAATTTGTGACAAACGGAACAATTTCTTCACATGGTTGAGGATTAGGATGTTTTTAAAAATTATCTACGTTATTTCCCACCCATAATTTATATCCCAAACATGTGAATTAGAACGCTGAGATTCGATCTATGATCTTTATTATCTCAAAAAGAAAAAAATGATTGATGGAGGTCATGTATGTAGTCTCACTTTGTAGGTCTTACTTTTTCTATAGAAAATGATTAATGTATTGAGTTTTCCTTATTGTTTTTCGTATCTCATTAAACACGTTGTCTCCAATAACAAAACACATAACAGAAAACATTATCTCTTTTATTACTACCAAAACATCTACTAATGTTCTTTTCCTTGATACATGCACAACACTATTTCATGTGTTGGTAACCACCACACTCTCTATCACACATCTTCGTTTATTTCAAATATATTCAAACTAAACTTATTCTAATTATTTCAAACTTATTCAAACTCATTCACAATTACTTTATGCCATTGTCATCCAACTCATCTCTCCAATTGGAAACTTTATGAAAATAATTAATTTTGCACGAGCGGATCACGTTATACAATTAGCAAAAAAAGGATTATACTTGTCTTAACATGACAGACTTTGGTTAGTAAATTTCGTTGATTTTAATTTCTTTCATGATATCAAATCCGATATTCAATTGTTTCTTCATACCAAATTCTTGACATGTTATCGTGTCAAGAATTGTGATTGATTGGTTTATTGAAGTGTTTGATTTTCTTAGCAAATGTAAAACCAAATAGAATCCCTTATTTGCGCATGAAATATATTATATCACAATTTTAATATATCAAACTTGTGATTTTGTAGATCTGTGGTTCAAAAAATACATACTTACTCCGAGAAGAAAATAATTCTCCTTCCACTGTAACTTTCCAGATCCTTCTTGACATATTGTTTCTCCTCCAATTGATATTGTGACAGTTCTCCTTAAAAATCAGACCTATGATAATTTAAATAAAAAAATCACCATTCAACACTCTTTCGAATAATCATTAGTCAACAATAATATCAAATTCTGATAAATCAAAGTTATAACCAGTCATTACCGCATGAATATCATAAGTTAAAATAACAAGGGAATCACTTCTAATGTATAAAAAACATTTCAAAATCACAAAAAGAAAGAAGGCTACAACAACTTAAAAACGTCAAACTTTGCATAACTTCGAAAAATCACATTTCTAATTTCTCTGTATAAAATTGAAAGCACAATTTTTTTCTCAAGAGTTATTTTCGGTTGAAAATTATAAGAAACCATTGATCATAAACATTGTAACGTTCCCTGAGACAACATAAATTGAAAGCACAATTTTTTTCTCAAGAGTTATTTTCGGTTGAAAATTATAAGAAACCATTGATCATAAACATTGTAACGTTCCCTAAGACAACATAAATTTAAACTTTAAAAGATATTCAAAAGTCATCGATAAACAGATCACATGGGAACGTAACTCAAAATATTTATATACTATACATAAGGTGCACTGATGTGTCCGTTTTAAATACCACAAGTGCAAGGTCATCGGTGAAGATGTGACAAATACGGATCGATCCACATGGAGGTGTGTCGACTCTGGTTCTTTTGAAGGCAAGTGAGAAAAGAAGGGAGAAGAAATGTGGTTACACTAAACTAAACTACACTAAACTAACAAACATCAAATAAAGCAAACGAAAACGAGAGAAATTGAAAGCGAGAGAAATCGAAAGTAAGATAAAATTCAGGAATAAAAACCTCAAATATGTGGAGTGTGAACATATATGAGGTGAGAGAAGTGATGAATGACGTATGTATGCATGTATGTGTGTCATGTGTGTGTCTTCATGCATAGAAAGTGTCTAAAGATGTGACAAAACATATCAATCCATTCACACAACTTACTAGCAATCACTACTTGATTATCATAAGATGAGGCTCAGCATGAGAAGTGTCTAAAGATATGACAAGACTCATAAAAAATCAGGAACTCATGTGAATAAAAAAGCTAAGAATGGGGAGTGTCTAAATGTTATGGCAAAACTCATCAAAACAAAGTTTCTTTAATCAATCAAGTAAGCAACCACTAATACAAACACACGACTAACATGCAACATATCTAACAGGAAATTTTAGCAAATAAACACGAGGAAACCAAGCATGGGAAATGTCTAAATCTTGTGGCAAAACCCATAAAAAATCCTCAACATGTAGATGAATAAAACAAACGCAATGAACATACAAACATTCAAGTCTACACAATCTAAATTTGTCAAACATTCAAAATCTCAAAACATAAATGTACATCATCTCCACCCCAAAGGGGAATGAAACTACTCACTACTCATTAAACTACAAACTACATTAAGAAAATGAAACATTCTCATTACTTCTACTAAGATAAAAAAAATCTAAACAAGCAAGAATTAGAAGAGAAAACAATATTAAAACAAACTAAAAAAATATTTTATTTACATGACTCACATTATAAGCGACATTCTTCTCCACTTAAGTTTTGCTTCAAGGCTTTACTCCAAGTAGAGAGAATGTCACCAAACAATGTGTAGATTACAAGGGAGAAAGAAGAGTTTTATTTATAGTTATAGAAAAATGTAATCAGGGACAATCCCCTGATGTGAGACTAATGAAACATAGACATAATTCACAAAATAGACATAAACACATAACCCATATCCGGGCAAAACCGGGTCGGATTTTGAGAAAAACAGATCACTAATTGACGGTCTTGGAATGCCAATTAGCGGTCGTTTTTTTCCCGGACCCGACCCATTTTTGGAGATCTTCTTTAATTCTTCAATTTTTTACATGGGGTGCACTCAGATCGGTTATTGGAGTTTAGACCTGGATCTAATTGCCAAAATACTCCTCATGACGGTGTGGAGTTTCTTGATTTACTCATTGGTCCTTTTTGTTTACATCCAGGTCTTTCCCTCTTGCTTCTTAGTCCATAAGTCTTGCAATTCAGTCATTTTCCTTGCTTTTAAGTCATTTTTGAGTTTTTTTCTCAAACATGTTTATTCCTGAAACTTAAACATAAGACTCGTTACGTAGCATTGCTTAGGCTAAAATGAAGAATATAAGACACAAATATATGCATGATATGATGTCAATCATGCACCATATACAATAGTTATTAAAAGCATGACTATATCAAAGTACAACAATCATGGATACAAGTAGTCATAATCACCTTAAAAAGACTCAAGGACCCGACTCCTAGATATACTCGTCCTCGGTCACCACCCGAAGGGGACCCTGAAAAACATAAATAACAATGCTTGAGTTTCCATAAGGAAACCCCGTATACCAAACTGACCTACATGCATATACTATACATGACCTATCATACTAGTATCATGACAACATATAAAATATAATAGTCATCTTCCCACTTTGGGGTCATATGGTCATAAATCTCATATCGTTTGGGCATCCAAAGATACCCACCGCAGACACAAGCGGTCATACAAAGAGTACGCGACACACCCTCATTCGCAGCTACACTAGCATGAGGGTTCAGTGAAGGTCGTGGGCACTTCTGAGTCATCATCAGATCTGATCTCGTGGTCGCAATGCCACAATCCGCCAGGCTCGTCACTCTGGTCGGTCATACTCGCCAGTCGTGCCACAACTGGGCGATCATGTTCGTCGGAACAACATTGGTCGAACATATCCGCTGGAACAACATTGGTCGGTCATCTCCGTCACCACACAGGCTAGACGATCATCTCCATTGCCACACAGGCTAACATCATCTTGCTCCGTATAGCTAATACATATCGATTATGCAAAGGGGAAATATGGTCCCACATGTCTACTACTTAGATCTCAATGCATAGGTCATGAAAACGTAATAGTCATACTAGAAATCCACGCACCAACACGCTCATAAACATACAATACAATCTTATGCACCAACAATGGTCATGCGGTCAACCAGTTGGTCGTTAATATTGGTAATTGGTTCAAACCACAATCCATCAGTCGAACCAAACATACATCAGAAACGATCAAACAAAGTCTTCAGACGGTCGACCATTTGGAAGGTCTGCGCCACATAAATCATTAAATAAATCATCTCAACGGTCGAACGGCAAAAAGGACCTGGTTGACCGAAAATAGGGTTTTCCTACGTTTTCTCTAAGTCATCACTGATCGAACCAAATCGCAACCGATCGAACCAAATCTAAGAGCGGTCGACCGTTTATATGGTCTAGGCCTCTAACCGACTTACTTAGATCTAATCAGTCGAACGACAATGGATCTCGTTCGATCGAATCTAAGAGAGTATTCTTCTTCCCGCAAAATCAAGCATAACCGGTCGACCGCCACAAGACATCGTTCAACATGTGCGGGTAAAAATCGCACCTTTACACTAATACCGGTCGACCAATGCCAAAACCGGTCGACCGTTCCAGTGCAGCAACATTGCTGCACCTCGACATCAACATTGCTGCACCTCGACATCAACAAGGTCTTCGACCTCCAACGACGCCTCCGACAACACACACCTTGTGTGAACATCTAATTGAACTTAACATACTTTTTTGACGATCGACGGAGCTTCAAAAGTCGACGATGATCACCTCCTCGTTTCTTCGCACTTCCGGCGAACTCCGATTTCCTTCTCCTTCTCTTCTTCTTGCTTTCGACTTCTCTCAACTCAGATCTCTCTTTCAACCACCTCTCAATTCTTTCTCCCACGTTTTCCTTAACTCACTCTTCAAAACTCTTCTCAGCCAAAAACCTCAGGTCTCTCATCTCATCTCATCTCACCTCACCTCACTTATATACATAAACCCAAACCACCGGCATCCTCTTCCCCTCTAACACCCAGCCACGTGGAAAGTTGAGTGAAATTTGCACTCAGACCCAATCTTCTCCTAAAACCATACAAACATCCAAATCTAGATTAATCCCTTAATTCTTGCTTAGTCCATTAAATTGGTTTTAGGTTGTAACAAACATGCTTTTAGAAATATCAACATCAGCGGACTATACATTTATTGTTATTATATTCATAGTATCAAAAGATTAATATTTTGAGAAGTTCAAAAATAATCAAAATGACGAGAATTCGTTATCTAGTATCAAATACTTATTAAATTAATTTATCTTAAATTTATCAACACCACATCGAGTTAATAATGCTAAAAAAGATGCTGGAGCCGTAATTTTTTATATAATAAAAAAAAAATGAAAATTTCGAATTTTAGGATTTTTTTTCCAAAAGTACTCGGATGGCGGGTGTGACCCGCGATCCGTGGAGGCACGGATCGTGAGTATGAACCGCGATCCGTCCCCCACAAAAAAAAAATTGACGGATCGTGGGTGTGAACCACGATCAGTCAATTTTTTTAATTTTTTTTTCCACGGATCGCGGTTCACACCCGCGATCCGCGGAAATTTTTAAAAAATAGCTTTTTTGAAGAAAATTTCAAAAACCAGGATCCATGATTTTTTTAATGTTTTCTGTTTTTCTGTTTTAGTTTTATCTTTTTATTTCTGTAATCTTTTTTAAATTTTTTTTAAATTATATGTTTTCTAATTTATATTATTTTTTAAATTTGTTTTTAATTTTTTCAAAAATCGACCTCCAAATCACGTCGATAACTGGGGTATTGAAATGTTAGCGTATTTTATACAATAAAAAAAACTTAGCCAGAATAATAAATTATTTACAATTGAATATTAAACAAACACTAAAACTAATTAAAACAAAAAATTGGTAACGTTGTCGAAAATTCGTAGGGTGTACCCACATTACAAACAATATTCGAGGTCGATATAGCAAAAAATTAAAAACACAATTAAAAAATAATAACAATTACAAAACATATTTTGAAAACAAATATAATAAAAAACATATTTAAAACGATTTTAAAAAAATCAAAACATAAAACACTACAACTAAAATCCGTGACTTTTTTATTTTCTTTTATTGTTTTTGATTTTAAGTTTTTGATATTTTTAAATTTATTTTTAATCTGTTTTTTAATATATATATTTTTTTAAAATAAGTCTTCTAATTGTTTTATTAGTTTTAGTTTTAGTCTTTGTTTAATATTTTTGACACTTAAATCCTTAATTTTTGACAACTTCACCAATTTTTGTTTAAATTAGTTTTAGTCTTTGTTTACTATTCAGTTGTAAATAATTTATTATTCTGCATAAGAAATTTGGTTTTTAGTGTATAAAATAACATAATTTTTCAACACACTCTGTTATCCACGTGATTTGGAGGTAGATTTTGGAAAATATTTCAAAATCATTTTAAAAAACTTTAAAAAAATAACAATTAGAAGACTAATTTTCAAAACCAAATATATTAAAAAACAGATTAAAAATAAATTTTAAAATATCAAAAACATAAAATCAAAAACAATAAAAGAAATAAAAAAGTCACGGATTTTAGTTGTAGTGTTTTATGTTTTGATTTTTTTAAAATCGTTTTAACTATGTTTTTTATTCTATTTGTTTTCAAAATATGTTTTGTAATTGTTAATATTTTTTTTTAAAAATTGTGTTTTTAATGTTTTGCTGTATCGACATCGAATACCGTTTGTAATGTGAGTACACCCTACAAATTTTCGACCAGTTACCAATTTTTTGTTTTAATTAGTTGTAGTGTTTGTTTAATATTCAAATGTAAATATTTTATTATTCTGGCTAAGAATTTGTTTTATTGTATAAAATACCGTAACATTTCAATACCCGAGTATCGACGTGATTTGGAGGTCGATTTTTGAAAAAATTAAAAACAAATTTAAAAAAAATTAAAAAATAATATGAATTAGAAAACATATTTTGAAAAAAAAAGATTTAAAAAAGATTACAAATAATTACAATAAAAAAGAAAAATAGAAATAAAAAAATAAACTAAAACAGAAAAACATAAAACATAAAAAAAAATCCACGGATAGCTGTTCATAACGGCGATCTGTGAAATTTTCTTCAAAAAAAATATTTTTAAAAAAAAATCCACGGACGCCGGTGTGAACCGTGATCCGTGGAATTTTTAAAAAAAAAAAAATTGACGGATCGCGGTACACACCGGCGATCCATCAAAAAAAATTGGGGGGACGAATCGCGGTTCCTATCCGCGATCCGTGCCTCCACAGATCGCCGGTCACACCCGTGATCCGAGTACTTTTGGAGAGAAAAAAACCCCAAAATTCATTGTATAAAATTTTCCTTTTTTATTATATAAAAAAATTACGGTGCTGGAGCGCATTTATCGTATTTTTGATGTTTCGTCTAAATAACAATTCTTTGATAAAATTAAAGATGAGAATTCAAATTTCAAAATAAAGATGAACGAGAGAGAATGCAAAAGGATGATGAGAGAGAAACTCAATTCTCATTAAATGTGTCATGCATGTTAATAAATGTGTCACAGTTGGAAATCCATTTTTTATAATATTTTATTTGATAACTTAAGATGGACCCATCACTCTCATCTCCTCCAACCAACCGATCAGCTACAACGGTTCCCCACCATCCAAACGTTGCGTGGTGCCCAAAACTCAGGACAGTCTCGGAAATTTTTGAGATCCTGTGCGAAAATAAAAAACGAGACTCCTAAATTTGAAAAAAATTGTCTTTTTAGTTTAAATAATAAAAATTTCACTAACTTAATGCAATATTAATTGAATTTTTTTGTCGTTTTAGCAATATTTGAGACAAATTTATCAATGTTTATGTGTTATTTATGTGTTAACACTAATTTTATTCTCAACCCAATAAACCTATGTACAAATTTTTTTGAGGGCCGTTCAAATAGGAGTTCACCCTTCTCCTGCTATTGGACCGGGCCTGCCAAAACTCCAATCTCCCAGCTCGTGTCTGAAGACATCGATTTTGCCTTCTATTTGGTGATTTCGTCGTACATTTGAAGAAATACCTCATTCTATCTCAAACAACAGTTCAAAAGATTATTACCATAAAAACCATGGTTGGAATTACTATTCCTGTCATCTGATATTATTTTCACTGAACTACCACCTTTCCCATTTTTCCTTGCTACGGTCAGTCATCTGGATCTCGAAGCCCATCTACTCACCAGGGACTTGCAGCTATCGGTGGTGGTGCATGGGAGTTCGACATCGAAGAAGCTTCGTCTCTGTGGCACGAGGTATGCATCCTTAACCTCTTAGATTGTAGACGTTCGTGGATTATTGCCGGAAGAAACCCTATTTGAACCTTTTCGAATGAGTTTATGTATAATTTGGGGATTTTTATTTTCGTTAAACAATAACAAAGTTAATTGTCTGGATTGTCTATAATGTTCTTTTCCCCTATCAATTTGATCATTAGACCTTCTGGTTATGATTATATTTGTGGTCAATTGTTGGGTTTTTCAATAGGTGAAATTTGTGGGTGGTATACCCTAGACATGCAAGCTCAGTAAATCATCACATGGTTATGCCAAAATCAAATATTGATTAATGATATTTTATTGAATAATGTCCTGCGTTAGGTATTCTATATTTGTTCAAGAATAAACAACAATTGGTGCCACTCTTCTTCTAAATAAGGACAGGGAGGTTGTGTACTTTTTTCCCGTCAAACTGTCGTTCCACTACTTGATGCTCATTGAAGTTGGATCGTATTAAGTATCGACACTATAATTCTTCGTTAAGGTGGTTTTACCTTAATAATGTTCGACATTTGGGTTGCAAATTAAAATAACATGTAGCATGGTCACTTGCATATTTGAGTTGACGCTAATTTTTAATTATTTGTTGTTCTTTAATGGTCTATTAGTTAAGCTCTGTAAATCATCACATTGTTTTGCCTAAATCAGATATCGATTTGTTATATTTGGTTGAATGATGTCTTGCGTTAAGTATTCTATATTTGTTCAAGAATGAACAACAATTGGTGTCACTCTTCTTAATAAGGAGGGGGAGGTTGTGTACTTTTTTTATTTTCATCAAATTGTCGTTCCACTACTTGATGCTCATTGAAGTTGGATGTTATTAAGCACCAACACTGTGATTCTTCGTTAACCTGATTCTACCTTAATAATGTTACACAATTTGGGTTGCCAATTAAAGTAACATGTAGAATGGTCACTTGCATATTTAAGTTGGCGCTGATTTGAATTATTTGCGGTTCTTTAATGGTCTATTAGTTAAGCAAACATGTAGAATGATTTGAATCATTGGACCCACCCTTTGAGGATGATGACGAGCTAGAGGACGTTATATTAATTGTTGTGGAGAGTGTCTAGGAATATGTTGAAAGATATCTACTCAAACCTAAGGTTCACACGAGACCTTGTACTGGTCAACAAAGGACCGAAGATCTACCAACCAGTAACTACCGAGTTTGCTTGGATGGTTGTCAGATGATGCCTAACATTTTCGTCAATTTATGTAACCTTTTTAAGGAACAATGACTTTTAACACAAACTAGAAACGTAACCGTAGAAGAACATATGCATATTTTTTTGTATGCTTCAGGACTTGGTCATGTCAACCCGGCGTTGCAACAATATTTCGAACATTCAGGCAAGATGATTAGTTGTCATTGAAATCACGTTCGTAGAGCAATTGTCTTTTGGTCAAATGACATGATCAAACCGAGGGACGACCTAAATGCGATTCCCGATCACATATTGCATCACGCCAGTGGCAAGTATTTCCCCTACTTCAAAGATTGCATTGGTGCTTTAAATGGGATAGATATTCATGTCTCAATGCCAAAAGTAAAACAACCTATGTACCAGTCCGGTCGACAACCAAAGTACACCACTCAAAATTTCTTAGGTGTGTGTGAATTCCGAATGCGATTCATTTTCTTGTTGGCTTGTTGGGAAGGTAGTGTCCACGACAATCGGGTGTTGAACCATGCTATTTACGAGTCTGACTGCTTCCCGATGCCCTCACTTAGTAAGGGAAGATAATGGTCTCACATTCCTAAGTGCATTCTTAGATAATTCATATGTTAGGAGTAATAGTTGTTTCAACCCAATCCTGTGCAGGTAAATATTACTTGGTCGACTCTGGGTACCCCAACAGGCAGGGGTTTCTCGGACCGTATCGAAACACGCATTATCATCTTCCAGAGTTCCAATCAAACCAACCACAAGGGAAGGAGGAGTTGTTTAACAGTATGAATTCCTCTTTAAGGAATGTCATCGAGAGGGTGTTCGGGATATTGAAGAGGAAATGACGTTTGCTAAATCTCATGGACCGATACTCGATGGACGACCAAGCGTGTTCACAGTGGCTGCGATGTCGTTGCATAAGTACATCATCGATCACAACAACAACGAGCTGACTTTAGAGTTTGATAACTATGACATGACTGTCGAGTTCGATAATGATGACACAATGCGTACCCATAACAATGTTGGTGGTCGTTAATCAATAGGCGAAGACGATAATAATATGATGGTAGTTCGTAATCGCATCCGAGATGAGATAACTGCAAGTAGAGGGTTGTAATGTTGACTGACAATGTTTTCTTTAGTTTTGTTTTGTGACTCATACCTAGTTAAATAATGGAAGTTAAGCCGACATCCAACTTGGAAGTGTGTTTTAATTTTTCAAAATTAATGTCAATTTATGCACAAAAGTTGGAAGTTTGGTTTAATTTTTTCAATTTATGCACTCGATTGGTGGTTGTCCATATCCTCTATGTTATTCATTGAAGTATTATTTAATAACTTTCCTTATAAAGAATTTGTTTTTTTTCTTCTATGTACTACAAGCAATGGGAACACAAACAACACTGACAAATGAATGGTCGGTGGCAGAGTTGCAATACCACAACTTCCCACCTCCATCACAACCGGAGGGTACGACCAACGACACGAACTCCTTACAACAATTAATGCACTAGTTAATTCGGTTTGGTGAACATTACTTCTTTTGAAGATCGAGAACTCACACATTATGATGACATTGGAGGTCCAAGCGGTGATGTAAAGAGTCCTCCCCATAAAATTGTAACAAAGAAAGTGGCTAAAGTACCACCAATGGAACAAGGCTCATTGGTCTGCTTCCCACCACATGACTTAGGTTATGTTGTGCTAAGATGAGGTCCATGCCAGAAACAAGGTTGAGAATTTCCTCACCAATCACGGTAAGAAAAATGTAGAACAAACTTTCTTAAGAATAACTGGCATGAACTACACTCTGGCACAACAAACAAACTAGTAGGATAAAACCAAAACGGCATACCACAATTGACAATGGTTGAAGAAGCAAACAGGGATTGGATGGGATGACGAAAAGAAGATGTTCATTGCAGATGGCGATTAGTGGAGGGCCGTGAGTAAGGTACTACAAAACATCATCTTCCTTTTCAAAAAAAATTATGTTACACATGTTAATGCCTTCCACTATGTGAGCTTAATTGTAGAAAAAGGATAAGGTTGAGAAGTTCAAAAACCAAGGTTTGGAGTTCGAAGATGAGCTTGTGTAATATTTGGTGAATATATCAGTGAAGGCGACACAAACTTCATACCTGGAATGTAACGTCCCCGAAAAAAGCAAAATGTGATGCACCATTACACGGAATTCAAAGTACAATTACATCTAAGTCAAATGGAAATACATAATGTAGGTAATAACAATCTAAAAGATAGAAACTGGAGGATCCGGCCTTGAAATGCACTCGTCCTCTGTCACCACCCACCCTGCACCTAATGAGGTCCTGAAATGCAAACATAAAACAATGTCTGAGTTTCTGATTGACATCATTTCATGCTCATATTTGTATCTTATATCTATTATCTTTCACCTAAATAATGCTATGTTACGAGTTTTATGTTTAGTTTTCAGGACTAAATAGGTTTGAAGAGATGAAGCATAAAAGGACCCAAAAGCTGGGAAAAAGGACTGAATTGTGAGATCTGTGGACCAAGATGCAAGGAAGAAGGACCTGAATGCAAGACCGAAGGACCTAAGAGCAAAACAGAATACTCCTCACCATCATGGGGAGTATTTTGGCAATTCTATTCGGGTCGGAGCTCCAACATGCAAAATAGATGCATCAAATACCAACAAAGCCTTTGCAGAAAAGCCTACAAGAAATTCCAGAGCGATCCGGACACTGTAGACCGCTAATTAGCGGTCCAAGACCGCTAATTGGCGGTCACTTTTGGCCCAAATGCGCTCAAATTTCTCCTGGACTTGTATTAATGTTCGTTTAGGCTATTTTTGGTGTTTGTTTAGTCCCACATCGGGGGATTGTCCCGGTTTGCCTTTTTCCATGGCTATAAATAGAACTCTTCACCTTCCATTGTAATCACTCCATATTTTAAGTGGCTATTCTTCCTACTAGAAGTGAGGCCTTGAAGCACACACTAAAGTAGGAGGATGCTACTTTTAATGTGAGTCATTTTATCAATAAAGTTTTATGTTTCTTTCATTGTTTGTTTTATGCTTCTTTTATTGTTTGTGCATGTTTTAATTTAATCGTCTTTTAATTCTAGCTTAGTTTTAATATGCTTTCTTTCCATAGTTTAATAATTAGTGTAATGTTTAGTGAGTAGTTCCATCCCCTTTGGGGGGTGGAGTAGATGTACATACATGCATTAGAGAAGGGGATGAATGCTTTAATTTCAATGTGTTGATTAAACATGAATGTATGCTTGCTTGTTTAGGATAGAATTTACAACTTGATGAGTTTTGCCAAAATGATTAGACACCTCTCATGCTTGTTTAGGTTCTGAAATAAACACCTTGCATATGTAAATGTTAATCAACTAAGTTGGTGAATAGATTGATAGGTTTTGCCATAACATTTAGACACTTCCTATGCTTGATAAACACCACCTTCATGTGCTTAAAGAATGTATTCTACACCCACCTCTTTGCTTGTGTGCACTCACTCCACCCCTTAGGGGTTTTCCATTCTTGAAATTCCAGCACTTCTATTTTGTTCTTAGCTTAGTTTTTATTTGATCGTTTATTTCTTTGTTTCGCATTTCGTACTTCTTAGCGTAGTTTAGAGTAGAGTAGCATAAACATCTTTCTCCCCCTATTTTTGCCACTTGATTTCGTACAAGCAAGAGACTACTCACCTCCCTGAGGACGACCCGTACTTGCCACCGCTTCATCGCGGCCGTGCACTTGCGGTTTAATATAAAACGTTCAACAGTTTCCATAAGGAAACCTCGTATATCAAGTCCACCTACATGCATATGAATGTATTGTGCAAAGAACCTATAATACTAGTATACATGACATACAATAATGCAAACATAAAGTCTTCCTCATCCAGGGGTAATAAGGGACAACGATCCCACTTACAACATCGGGTTCCCCCACAGGGACCTACTGAGGGCACATACAGTCTTATGGATGTACGCGACTAATCCTCACTTGCGATTATACTAATCATGAGGGTTCGATGAGGGTCACACGTACATCCACGTCATAGATACAGATCTGATCTTGTGGACAATGCCACACCGCCGGAGTCGTCGCACAGGTCGATCAACTCGCTTGACTGTGCCATAACCGGGCTATCTGTCGGTAAATCGTAGGTCAGTCATCTCCCGTCATACAAGGTCAAGTCGCTCACACAAGCTGAAACATCCTGCCAGAAAGGAATCTGGGTGGTCATCTCACTCCGTCGAGCTGGATAACCATGCAATGCAATGAATTGGGATCCACGACCCTTCCGGTCTACTACATAATGTGTGGAATATAACATGGTGCAAGTAAGCATAAGATGCTAAAAAGGCAGGAAATCCAATTTGGGCACCAACGGTAAATCGAAAATGGCAACCAGCTCAACCGTCTCCTTATGAATAGGGAAACGTTCGAACATGACCGCAAGTTAGTTGAACACCAGAGCCTAAGCTAAAACAGTCGAAAAAATGTTACGGGTGGTTGACTGTTGATTGATCTCGTTTTATATTTAACCGCAAGTGCACGGCCGCGTTGAAGAAGTGGCAAATACGGGTCGTCCACTGGGAGGTGTGTCGACACTTGGTTTGTGCGAAGGCGAGAGGTAAAGAAAGGGAAGAAAGGTTGGTTACACTAAACTACACTAAGGTGCAAATGGAAATGGAAGAAAAACAAGAAAACTAAACCCCAAAGGGGGTAGAGAAATAATGTGAACATAAAGAAGTGTGTGTGTTCATTAAGCTCCTCACAACATGTAGTGCATGAAATCATAAAACTACATCCAACTTTGTCTCTACATGAATTAAGATAAGACTACATCATTAAAACATACAAGACAATAATTGGAATGAAGCTACATGAACTAAAGTATAAAGACTATACCCTACTATGCCTCTACATGAATTAAGATTTCACTACATCATTAAAACATACAAGACATTAGCTAAGGTAAAGGGAACAAGAGCACATACACTACAAATTGTGTTTCCAATATTAACTTCATCCATATCCTAACCTTATCATTCCCCGTAAAATAGGTCCACTAATCAAAGCATAAGCTAAACTTCATTCAAGAGCATTAGCATATCAAAGATAAGAGTGAAAACTCATTAGATGGTTATGGAAATCATATAAAGCTCAAGGGATAAAGATAACACACACTTAATACACTACATGATTATATCACATATTTCTCCACCCCCCCCAAATGGGGATGGAACTACTCACTACTCATTACACTACTGATTAGACTAAGTAAAGAAAACATTTAACTAAGATACTAAAATTACTAAACAAGAGATTAAACAAAGTAAAGCAACCCACACAAAACAAGCAACATAACAAAACAAGATTAAAAGAAACAAATAAACTTTTATTATCAATGACTCACATTGAAGGTAGCATTCTTCTCCACCTTGAGTTATTGCTTCAAGGCTCACTCCTTAGTAGAGAGAATGCCACCAAAACATGAGTAATTACAATGGAAGGTGAAGAATTCTATTTATAAGCATGGAAAAAGCTAATCGGGGACAATCCCCCGATGTGGGACTAAACCAATACCAAAAATAGCCTAAACACATGATAATACAAGTCCCGGAGAAAGCTTGGCGGATCTGGGGCCATATGGACCGCCAATTAGCGGTCCAAGACCGCCAATTGGCGGTCTATAAACTTCAGATCTGCTTGGTTTTTGTTTTGGGCTTTGCTTGGAGTGTTTCTTGGTCTTAGATGCATCTACTTGGTTTAGTGGAGCTCCGACCCGAATCGAATTGACAAAATACTCCCCATGATGGTGTGGAGTTTCCTGTTTTGCTCTTAGGTCCTTTTGTCTTACGTTCAGGTTCTTCTCCCTTGCATCTTGGTCCTCATGTCTCACAATTAAGTCATTTTTTCCTGCTTTTGGGTCCTTTTATGCTTCTTCTCTTCAAACCTCTTTATTTCTGAAAACTAAACATAAAACTCGTCACGTAGCATTGCTTAGGTGTAAGATAATGGATATAAGATACAAATATAAGCATGAAATGATGTCAATCAAATACCCCCACACCTAAGTTTTTGCTAGTCCCGAGCAAAACAAACAAATCGAAAAGCAAACAAGAAACAAGAAATCCTAACTCACTTTCGTAGGAATCACGGTTGCACTTAGCACGTGCAACAAGTCGTTAAACCTCTTTGTTGCCAAGGAGGAGGAGTGTTGTCTCCTGAGGGTTTTCAGCGGATATACCCACAAAATCCGAACAAGATGCATTATTCAATCTAGACCTCGACTCGTTGGAAATATTTTGTCGATCAATGGACGTGGTAATCCTACGGGCTGACTCTATATAGGTAATCAGTCCACACCTAGCCTAATAAACCATTCGTGCAAGTTAAATAAGGAATTAGGTGAAAGACATGGACAACCTCAAGATCCTCAAGTGATACAAAGTGTAAGGTCCATCAAGGTTCTTATTTGCAATTTTTTTTTCTTTTTTTTTCCTTTCACATTTTTTTTCTTTTTATTAGTTGGAGCTTCATTCTCCCAGGGTTAGGTTTCGTGCATCATTGCCCATGAGGACTTACACTATCACGTACACCTTTCCCCAAATCTCCACATAGGGCAATCCCTACCACCCGTGTAACGGGAGTTCGGTCGACGCATCCCAAGTCAGATGACTCGAAAGCACCAGGCACAAAGTCCCCTCAGACATACTTTCCCGAGTGATAGGAGCCGTGCGAGAAGAGAGAACACCTACTCACTTATTTTTTATCTACACATGAACCAAAACCCCTACACTTAATGTCTCACAATAGAATTTAAAGGGTCCTTGACTACAACAAACTTCCTAAATTAACAAACACGAATTATTGACTCACAAGGTTCAGGGTGGACTTCTTTGAATGTTTGAGCACTGAAACCCTATGATTACTCACCCCCAAAGGAAAACTGGGGTGCATCCTAACGACTCGATAAATCCTAAAGCCACTGTACTAGATATCCTAATGCATCAAGTTCAAGACAATTTTGGGAGCTTTCTTTTTACTTTGCCTCTCAACGGTTTTGCACATGCTAAACACACGCAAAACCCACAAAACATTTTCTTTCGCAAACACATGAATATTTTGAAAGAAATGTGAAAATTTTGAAGCACTAGGCAAGCAAAAGAAGACAAGTCACCCAAGGACCATGGCAAGCAGATATATCGATATTAAATGCAGCACACTATCATGACCCTAACAATGCAAACAAAAGAAAACAAAATCAAAGGAAAAAGACTCAACTATGTACACACGTAAAACACCCCCCACACCTACTTCATGCATTGTCCTCAATGAATGTGAGCAAAAGACTACATGGATTTATGCATGAAAAAAGAAAGATCTCACCAACATGAAGTACAAAGGGAGTTCATGGTCATGTTGACGGACACAACCCGAATTCCCTCAAAACCTGTGAGATGTTAAAGAAGGGATACAAATATGTGAAAGAAATGGAGCCCAAATACACAAGGGTTGGGGCTCACAACAATCGATGCTCACTGAAGGAGTCTTTTATTGTTTTTTTTTCTTCTTTTCTTTTTTTTCTTTTTTTTATATAACTATGTACAAACATAAGTTCCCATCTCCATTTGTAAAAAGACATCAAATGGGAACCGCAAGAGTGGGTCAATGCACTTGGAAAGGGAACATGACACCACGCGGGGCCAGAATACTCATGCGTGGGCCCCCTTCACAAAGAGCACCAGATGAAATGAGAGGTTCGTGAATTGGACGCAAAGGCGTCTCATTCAAAGGATCAAACTGAAAGAGCTTGAACATCTCAAGAGTTTGGGAAATGAGGGGCAACGGAAGAAGAGTTTCTCCCGTTGCGCTGCTGAAGTTATGATCGTCAATCCAAACTCTCCAACCAACAGGCTGGTGTGTCGGAACGAGGTCAAGAACGTCGTTAGGCATGTCCGACACACCAGGCGAACAAACAGTGGGTCTCATACCCAAAGTATCCTCCAAGGAACTCCTAATACCCTCATGAGCAATGTAGTTGTTTGATGTTCCATCATTTCCAAGATGATCAGGAACAATAGTGAGAGGCAAACTCTCATCAGGTTGTTTGAAATTGAGGGTACTAGGGAGCTCTTGCTCCACCAGAGGTGAGTCCTTAAAAGGCACAACATGAAGATCATGTGGCTCAAAGGCCACGGGACAAAAAGATAAGGCACAATCCTGTGCCGACTCATAATGAAGCTGGTCCAAGTTATTCTCAATTTGAATCGAATCCTCCACTAAGTGATCGTGAATTGAAACCCCAAGTCCCTCAGACTGACTAGGAGTTTGACTTTGAAAGGTTGTGCTTTGAATTTGTGGATGTGGTGGTGGTTCAATATCAAAAGATGAATCCTCATGTTGACAAGAAATGTTACCTTCCTCACGTTCATGGAATTGTTGTGTCATTTGACTCACTTGCATTTCCATATTTTGCAAGGAATTCAAGTTGGACTTCAATAAAGTTTGAGTGGTTTCCATGAACGTTTGGAGGGTTTGTTTTAAGGAATCAAATTTGGGGTCAACAGTGAGGTCCAAGTCAGAGCTTGGGAAATTTTGGGGTTGGGTGTTGATGGGCTGAGAATGAGTCCAATGATTTGAAGTGGGGTGTTGGTAGAATTCTGGGTATTCGGGAGGAGGATACGGGGGTGAAAATGAAGTATAAGAATTTGGATAAGAATTGTCTCCCCACGAATCCATCACTCTCGGGTTGTACGCGGATGCGTAATGGTCACATTGAGCATTTTGGGAAAAGGTATGCTCATACTCAGGCTCAGGGGGAACATAAGGACATTCCCCGATAACATGACCACTCAACCCATAACAGTCGCACGGTACGGCTACTGGAGCCACCGGTGCACTCATGTCGTCTGCCATACGCATGAAAGAGGCCAAAGTTTGTTGTAATATCTCAGTTTGTTGACCAACATATGATCCGACGTAACTAGATGGTGGTCTAGCAGTCGGTGCCTCTCTCATACTACCCCAATATGAAGATTGCTCAGTCACACAATGAAGATTATCCCAACCATACGGGGTGTTCGTCTGAGCCACCCCCGGTTGCATGGGTCCGGAATACCAGGACGAATTGTCCTGATCCCAACAATAATATGGATGGTCGCCCATGTAACCATCCATCTCAACAAACAACTCTCGAGTCGACAACTCTCACCACCACGAGACTAAGCTCGCAAAAAGTGCTCGACTCGACCCTAAAACGCTACCAGAGAGTGTAAAGGGGAGGAGACTAAAACGTAGAAGTAGGTGAGAAGAAGATGACTCAGAGGAGAATGGAAGAATCCCTAAAGCTAGCGTGGGTAGAGGGATCAGGAAGAAGCCTAACTAGCAAGCACGACTCAAACAATGAAAGGCAATGGGTCCTTAGGCTAGACGACGCCTAACTTCGAGGTCACTAGCCTCGACACGTCTCACCTCCCTACAACGAGGACCACAGTGCCCAGCAAGTGATACCAGATCCGGAGATCCAGTACCTCCTACTATCGACAAGGTAGGCAACGCCGATCAGGTCATGACGGTCTCAACTAAATTACTCTCCTAGTGCGCCCGCAATCCTAGGGCCAATGTCTACTTGCTTTTAGTTAAGGCTTTATTAAGAGTGATTTTTGGGGCCAAGGAAAGGGTGATGAAATCCCCCACCTTATCTTTTATGGGACAGCCCCTCCTTAGTAGCGATTTAATCCTAGATCTAGCAATCAATCGCTCCAATCAAACGCTCTCTCACTCTTGTCCCGATGCACCTTACTAACTAATGCATGAACGAAACATGCATGAATGAGGGATGTGGGTGCACGTACCTCACGCCAGCAATCAACGACAAAATGTAAAGCAAAGAAAAGACAAATGCATGTAAGGTCTACCAATGGTGCATGACCTAAATGGCAAGAAGTCTAATCTTTTGCTTTGAGTTTTATGGTCCAAGTTGATTAAAGGGGATTGAAATTAAATCTGGGAGCAAACTAAAGATCACAGCATGCAAAATTGGGCTCCCAGATAACTAAAGTAAAGTAATAAACCACCAGAAGAAATTTGAGAGTAGGAAGCCCTTACCAGGCCGCTAATTGGCGGTCTCCAACCGCTGATTGGCGGTCTCTTTGTGGCTTCTGTTGCTCAAACTTTCCCAGTAGCCTCCCCTTGATGTTCTGGTTCCCTGAAACTAAACAAAACTGGAAACAAAAAATTAAAAACCCCTCAAATCGTCCAAACCAAGGTCTGGACAGAGCACCTCCCCGGCAACGGCGCCAAAAACTTGATTGATCTCGTTTTATATTTAACCGCAAGTGCACGGCCGCGTTGAAGTAGTGGCAAATACGGGTCGTCCACTGGGAGGTGTGTCGACACTTGGTTTGTGCGAAGGCGAGAGGTAAAGAAAGGGAAGAAAGGTTGGTTACACTAAACTACACTAAGGTGCAAATGGAAATGGAAGAAAAACAAGAAAACTAAACCCCAAAGGGGGTAGAGAAATAATGTGAACATAAAGAAGTGTGTGTGTGTGTTCATTAAGCTCCTCACAACATGTAGTGCATGAAATCATAAAACTACATCCAACTTTGCCTCTACATGAATTAAGATAAGACTACATCATTAAAACATACAAGACAATAATTGGAATGAAGCTACATGAACTCAAGTATAAAGACTTACCCTACTATGCCTCTACATGAATTAAGATTTCACTACATCATTAAAACATACAAGATATTAGCTAAGGTAAAGGCAACAAGAGCACATACACTACAAATTGTGTTTCCAATATTAACTTCATCCATATCCTAACCTTATCATTCCCCGTAAAATAGGTCCACTAATCAAAGCATAAGCTAAGCTTCATTCAAGAGCATTAGCATATCAAAGATAAGAGTGAAAACTCATTAGATGGTTATGAAAATCATATAAAGCTCAAGGGATAAAGATAACACACACTTAATACACTACATGATTATATCACATATTTCTCCACCCCCCCCCCCCCCCCCCCCAAATGGGGATGGAACTACTCACTACTCATTACACTGCTGATTAGACTAAGTAAAGAAAACATTTAACTAAGATACTAAAATTACTAAACAAGAGATTAAACAAAAGCAACCCACACAAAACAAGCAACATAACAAAACAAGATTAAAAGAAACAAATAAACTTTTATTAACAATGACTCACATTGAAGGTAGCATTCTTCTTCACCTTGAGTTATTGCTTCAAGGCCCACTCCTTAGTAGAGAGAATGCCACCAAACAATGGGTAATTACAATGGAAGGTGAAGAGTTCTATTTATAAGCATGGAAAAAGCTAATCGGGGACAATCCCCCGATGTGGGACTAAACCAATACCAAAAATAGCCTAAACACATGATAATACAAGTCCAGGAGAAAGCTTGGCGGATCTGGGGCCATATGGACCGCCAATTAGCGGTCCAAGACCGCCAATTGGCGGTCTATAAACTTCAGATCTGCTTGGTTTTTGTTTTGGGCTTTGCTTGGAGTGTTTCTTGGTCTTAGATGCATCTACTTGGTTTAGTGGAGCTCCGACCCGAATCGAATTGACAAAATACTCCCCATGATGGTGTGGAGTTTCCTGTTTTGCTCTTAGGTCCTTTTGTCTTACGTTCAGGTCCTTCTCCCTTGCATCTTGGTCCTCAGGTCTCACAATTAAGTCATTTTTCCCTGCTTTTGGGTCCTTTTATGCTTCTTCTTTTCAAACCTCTTTATTTCTGAAAACTAAACATAAAACTCGTCACGTAGCATTGCTTAGGTGTAAGATAATGGATATAAGATACAAATATAAACATGAAATGATGTCAATCAACTGTTTAGATAATCTAGGCCAGAATAAACAAATCCACCATACAACGGTTGAACGACAAAGGGGTCTCGTCTGATCGAAATTAACATAGTCTCCCTACGTCCTGCAAAACCATAATCGGTCGAACAAAATACAAGTCGGTTGAACGCTAAAGAAGTGCACTTAAGTTAACGGTCGAACATTAGGTCTAGGGTAGTCGACCGTTTAGAAGGTCTAAGCAGGGGAACGACTAAATAAGATGCAACCGGTCGAACGCAAAGGCATACCCGTCTGACAGAAGATAATAGAGTCTTCTCCAACCCAAAAATTATGCACAAATGGTCGACCGCCGACAGGCATCGTTCGACCGCTTCTGGGCAAAACTTAGCAATTACACCACAACTGGTCGAGCACCAACAATATCGGTCCACCGTTTCTCAGCAAAAACCTAGTTGTCCCTCGTCACCGGCGAGGCCTCCGGCGACGAGCCAACCCCCTTACACGTCTTGTGTGAGTAACTTAATTGAACTTGGCATACCTTCTACGCTTGTCGGAGCTTCCAAACGTCGTTGGCGACCACTTCACCTCCTTGCACCTCCGACAACACTGAAATGAAGAAACCTGAATCTCCTTCCTCCTCCTCTCGGATCTCTCTCTTGACTCTCTTACTTCTCTCTACAAATCTCTTAATTCTCTCTCTCTCTCTCTGCAAATCTCTTAATTCTTCTTACACTCAACACACCTATATACCCAACACATTCTACCACCGTACAACTCCTCCTACACCTTGACATGTGGAAAGTCTTACTGAAAATTACACTCACCACCCTATCTTTCCATAATACTAGACGTACACTTAATTAGTTCATCAAGTTACTCATAGATCCACTTCCTAGTTCAAGATATTACATGGAAGACATGGACTAAAGCAGAAACTTACAGCAGGTAAGTCCACATCATCGCACCCACATAAGTATCCTCGAAGGCCATTAAGCGGAAGAGACAACACAATCAGATGAAGGAAAAGTCCATGACTTGACAGTCCAACCTTGCAATGATAGTGGTAGTGTTAAGAACAAGAAGCGAAGACCGACTCCTATTGCTACTGCAATCACATCTAAAGTAACTAGCATTCAAGAGGAAGTTTCCAAGATGTAGACTTTGCATGAGGATGGAGTTGACATGTGGAAGAAATGCAACGTCGTGGTGTGTCTCGAACTTTTGCGAGACTGGTGTGCAACCGAGGAGCAGAGAATGGGAAAGAGAATGGGAAAGAATGTGTCAAAAGTTCAAAAACTTCTCAGCATGACAAACCTGTGTCCTTGTTGGTGAAAGTCGTAACTTTTGGCTTGAGGAAGACCTGAAAGAATGACATGTGGTTCCTGTCATTGTTGAACTGGTTGGTGACCCTTTAATCTGCTATCAGAATAGGTAGTTGTTCCAACTTCATGGAAGACTTGTATTGCTACTATGTTTATTTTGTCGAACTTATTAATCAAACAAACGTACAATTTATGTCAACTATTTTATTAATCTTCTTTAGTACATTGTAATGTTCGTGGAATAGATTCTTGGTTGATTGAATACCTTTCAACTTAATGTTTAATTTTTGGTTGATTGTCATCCAGATTCGGTTGGGTTCTGTTGTTAGTAGTCCAGCAAGTTTTGGTTTTGGTTTATTTTCATCCTCTATTGTTTTGTGTTGGTTATGAGTTACAGGTTAAGTTCGGTTTTAAATTCGTCACGATTGAATGAATTTTTTAGCTACTTGAGTGATTACAATAGTGAGTAAAAAGAATGTTCATTTATTTTGGAACAAGTTTGCTGGAATGGAAGTTGCAAGTAGCAGCTTAAGCTACTCTTTCTGCTACACGAACCTTGTTGTGAACTGTATTTGTAATCCCAAGTAGTACCAAAATATTCTTGAAACAGTAAATGTATAGCCACGTTAGAAACCACAACTTCATCCATAAGCCTTTCATTACTAACATGTTCTTAACACAATGTAGTTATTGTTTCTAATTACATGTGTTGAGAGTTGACGGGGCAAGAACAGGAAAAACAAAACCACCAAACAGTTGTTAACCATCAACACCAAAACACCAAAACCGTCATCGAGCAAACTAAATCTACAATATTTGTTAAATCACGCTAATATGTCCACCTACTGTTGTGACCCAAAAATACAGGAGAGGCTCTAACATTTTGTCCCATAACCACACTATAATATGGTTAATTTGAGTAGACCCTCTACAAACACCCAAAAACAACTTCCCACCATTTCCTTTCAACTACACACCGCTTCCTTGGTTGGAGGCTTGGGTATTGAACATGAGGACAACCCGTAGAGGCCTCACATTGAGGATTGGCCCAGGTATTGATTATTAACATATCATACATCGCATTCATGCTATATATTCTTTATTTTACTTCAATTTTGTGTTACTCGAGTGTTTGTTTGTGGTGTTTCATGTTTTAGGTAATGAAGAATAGAAAATGACTGAAATGCAAGAAGAAATGACTCAAATGAAGCAAAGATGACATGTTTGTCATGCATAAGAACTCATATGCAAATCAAGAATGACTCAGATGAAGTGCAGAGGGACCTGAACGCACGGAAAAGATTTTGGGCGCAACAATCCTTCAAAACCATGATCTTGAGGACTATTTGGGCAATTAAAGACAAACATACTCAAACCAGCGGACCAGGAGTGCACCCCACGTGTAAAATTCAACAAATGATCCGCTAGTGACGGAAATTGATCCGCCAGTGGCGGATCAATTTGCTCCAATTGGGCCCCAATTTCTCCCATGGTTTTGTTTTGATTATTTGGGTGCACCAGACTATAGAGAAACTAATTACAGCTGTCGGATTGCTTCCAAATCCATCCAAACCCTTATTTGTTCTATAAATAGCAATATTTTTTCTACCTTTCTTTCTCTTCTCCACTTCCACCATTAGAGTAGGTTAATTTTTACCCATTGGGGTTGCAAGAATAAGGAGGTGGAAGGAGCTTACAAACTTATGCTTTATTTAATCTAATGGTAGAATATTTTTCCTCTTGTCATTAGCTTTCTTTCTATCCAAGTATTTTGGTGTTTTGTTCGTTGATTTTCTACTTTGCTTTTCTGGTCATGTTTAGTGTAGATTTCTTGCTTTCCATAGTTGTTAACATGAGTAGAGAGTAGATTCACCCCATTTGGGGTGAAGGCAATGTAGTTGATGTGGAAGTGTATGATAGGTTTTATTATCTTGTGTCATTTCGTGTGCTTAATGTAGTTCTATACTTGTAACTTGCTAAAACTTGTATTAGATGAGATAATGGTCACACTAGGTACGTGTCTCGTGCCAGATCTAGAGTTTATCTTGTTGCTTGTAATGATTTATCTTTGTATGGTAAATGATTTGTTATGTATGGATGCTTGATTAGTAGAGAATGCATGAATGTATTAAGTTGTATGGATGGTTAATTGATGTCCTAATGACCACACTAGATCCTTAGTTCATTCTTGAGAACCCAAAGTGCATCTTTACTTCATATCTAACTATATTAGTCATTTATTCATGTAAATGTAGTTGATTTAATTAGACTCCACACTAGTTTCTAGTTGATTTCACCAACTTTATATACTTGTGCTTAATGAAATGAAGACTCACTCATGCACACACACCTCACTCATGCACACACACCTCACTATTGCACCTCCACTCCAAGGGGTTTAGTTTAATTGTTAATTTACTTATAGTTTAGTGTAGTTAGTTAGCATATCTCACTCATTCTTCTCTCCTTTCTCACTCGTGTATGGTTGGAACAACACTCACAAATCATTGAGGTTCGACCCGTATTTGTCATGTCTTCACCGATGTCGTGCACTTGCGGTATTATAACTAATTCAATCAGCGTGGTTGCTCCTAAACTGTTCCACTTGTTGAGCAACGCAAATTCTCCCGCACTTGATGCATAGGTGCTCCTTGAAGGCCCTTTTCCTCTTGTACTTCTTGGTTGAGGGTTGATCGACCTACTGCAGTAAATGTAAATTCAGAGCATACAAAGGAATTTGACCACAAATAAAAGACTTTTGACTACCACTGTTAATTCATAGTTATTATTGTAAGAAAGTCATACACTATCGTGTGTGATGACAAACATGTAAAGGTAGAAATATGTTTTGAACATGTCATACAGTGATTGGTAACATAAAAATGTTCGTAAACTAAGAACTCCTACATTTAGTCATCACACTAGTCGTCCTCTGAATGAGAAGCTTCTCGAAAAAATGCCTCCTTCCATTTCCTTTTGTCGTTCCTCAGCCTTGTGCCTCGCCATTTCCCAATACCATTCCCTTTCAATTTCGTCTTCCATAAGCAAATCACATTCATAGTCTCGACGCATCTCCTAAGATGTTTGGGGGGGGGGGGGGGGGGGGGGGGGGAGTTGGATGCACAAGCCGTTATATGCTAATTGTTAAGGTCACCCAAGAGTTGCACACTTCGGCTAACTTCACAAGCATATAAACAAACTGAACATCTTCTAATTAATGAAACAATTCTAGTAGGTTTAAGCTTTTGTCATTTCAAAATAACTATTTCTTAGGTTAAATCACCAAGCAAAACTAATACGTAAGTGCCAATGGGTTCAACACAGGGCTTCTTGTGCTTAACAGTAACATAAGTCAACAAGGAACTATGATTCGATTTAGATTTTGCAAGGATTAAGAGCCAGTAGTGTGAAAATTCTTCAACAGGGTATTAAATGTAATAGTGAATTACACGCCAATTAGAATAACTTCTGCACTCTAACACCTAAGAATAACTTCAGCATGACAATGTGACTTATACAAGTATGCAACCTGTTCCCCTCTCCCTCATGCTCAGCAGTCAACACTTCTAAAAGAACAATTTGTGTGGGTAACTGCCATGACTCTTTTTTAATTTCAGTATAACATTTGTAAATGCTTTCAGAAACTTCATCAGTGGCACCATAAGAGTTTATGGGCATTACATGAAGGAACCTGATGTGATTCCAAACGTTGGGAGATTTAAGGACTGGTGTTCACTTAATTAAGGTGGACATGGAGGAGTTCCAACTTGTAAGACATTTTACTGTTAGTGCAAAATCACAAATTGTATAGTAATGACTATGAATGCAAGTGAAATAATAAAAAGTAAGCAACTCTTGAAAACCCAACACGTCCAAAATAGATTGGTTACCCTTTTAACAAGTAATTAGTAGGCATTCAGATACAAACAATTACAATCGTGGGAAGGAAAACAATAAAGACATGTAGGACCTATCTACTTCCTGAAGAAGTGAAATTGAAATAAGTATACTACTTGATATAAATTAGCACATCTCAAGAAAACAAACACGAAGCATGCATTCCACATCAACCATGCCCAAGACTTGTAAACAACAAATAAAGGTTCAACTAAAGTGTAAGGGAAATGCTTATCCGGTCGGTCGGTCGCAGAAGCAGAAGCAGAAGCAGAAGCAGAAGGGCACCAGAGTTGGGGTATCATCACGAGTGGAAGGCCTGACCATGTTAACCGTCGCCATCAAGCTCAGATGTTGCATATCCGAAGAGGGAAATGGAAGGCTGACGTTTGCTTGGGGATGAAGGTAAGGGAGATGGGAGACAGTAAAAACGAGGTCGACATCCTTGGTTGAGGGCTAAATTGGGATTTTGGCTACGACAAGACACGCCGAGAAGATCCTCATTGCTTCCATGCAAACACCTTCGGCTTTTGGCGCGATGGGATCAACTCCTCACCTTGAAGAAGGTAGAAGCTGGATTTCCAAATAAGCTCTCACTAGGGGGAGCCCAATCCAAACGGGCCCAATGAGGACTACATGCAGGACCTACATGTACCATTACCCCAATATAAATGATTTCTCAACTAAGTTATCTTAATTAATTGGATCGGGATTTTAAAGTTCAGCCAAAAAACACACATCGTAATGACAATAATGAAACATTGGTACCACCCACCACAAGACATTTTGTTGACAATGAAGTTCAAAACACTGAAGCCATCTTTCACGATTGGCATACAAATGGTGTGTTTGTTAATTTGATGCAAACCCATCTCATGTTGTCTGTGGTCCAGTAGCTACAATTAATGGTTTACTTATTCTTTCGTTGATCGACTTGTTATTATATATTCGTTTACCCAAGTGGAAGTGGCTTGGCACGTAGAATTAGGAAGAAGTGGAAAGTTTTCAAGTAAAACTTCCATTTGTTGACCAGAGGTGAGGATTGTTTGGACCCTCGAAAGAAGAGAATGACCAAAAGCCACCATACGTGCTTATTCCTGCGTTTTGGATTAATTGATGGACTTCGTGAGATTTACTTGACCACATCATGTCTTTTTTACTTGGGCAGAAGAATACTGTAGATGCAACATCGACAAGCACTAGCTCAGCCTCAATGAAATAAATGGAGTCTCACGATGAAAATTGATATTGTGTTAAGGCCTTATATTCCTTATAATCATATAACACATCTCACAACGTGTTAACTCTCAAACACCACTTAACTTGAGGTTTTCTACAAATAAGCTGGCTTGATGAATCGATTGTGTTAATCATGTCACTTCAGGTTGGAAATTAAGACTTTAGGTCCAACATAAATTGCATGTTGATTAGGATGTCTGTTTTTAAGCATGTGAGTTGCGATAGTACACCTAAGTACATATAAACATTAGTTATTAATTAATCACCAGAAAATGCGTAAGTAAGCTTCTTTTTTTGAAATTTGAAGGATTATTGTTGTATTTCGTTAGTGTGTTAAGGTGAGTTTGGATGACCAACATGCAATTTCTCTCCTACATCCAAATATTACCCACCATTGGTGAGACTTCCAAAAAAATTAAGAAGCTCAAAAAATGAGTTTTTTCAGTGATGCATTTTTAGCATTGTTTGGCAAAAGATGACCCTACCCAATCGGTTCGTTTTAGGTTGGTTTTCGATTCTAACCCAACCCACGTTTACCACTAAGCAACACATTTGCGTCTTACGTGTAAATAGTTTGTACATGAGATTCTTAAAGTGCTCATTTTGTTTTTTTGAAAATTTTGTAGATTGCATTGACTAAAGTAATTATTGAACCATGATACAGTACAACCAAAAGTTTTTTTTGATAATACGGTCGTTTCATTCATTAGATAAAAATTTAAGGTTGTTATAAGTCACAACAACCTAATACAAAGCAACTACCAGGGGAAAGACAAACGAAGCGTCTACCACCATTACAACCCGCGTCCACAATGCTGCTGAAACCCCAATCTTAGGAGTCGACTAGGTGTCATCAGTCGGGACCGAAGTCGAGGCTTGGGGGAATATACTGAATTCGTCGAAGTAGCGAATACGCTCATCCTAAGCTCTATGACGTTCCTCCGCCATTTCCTGCCTCTCTCGGGCTTCATCTTCTAGCCTCGCCCTCTTGTGTGTCTCCGCCAATTCCTCCTCAGATGGTTGAGCATAATCATATGTGAGGTGACCATCTACCAAACGTACTTGTGTGAGTGCTGGTGTCGGGTGTATAGCCATATGGCTAGTAAACAGAAGATGTGCAGTGATTCCCTCCTGTGTTGGTTAAAAGGCCAATCTCGCTCTCTTTGGACCGAGTGTTGTAGTGGTTATCCACCATGTTTGAGTGAGCCTGTCCATAATTCAAGCAATTTAAAGCAGGCATTCATTACATGATCAAAACAATGATATATGGCCTGAAAGACTTTGTTGTTATGTTCAATCCAAATACACCAAAAAAATACATTAATGAAACAATTCCAAACATCGTTGTCAAAATCAAGTCGGTTTCAGGATAACATTCGGAATTGTTCGTTATTATTGGGGATTATATTGAGATCTATTTGAGTAGTAGTACACCAGAATTGGGTGGCCATCTCGCAATTGAAGAAAATGTGATATGTGGATTCATTTTCAATTCCACATAGCAGATATATCGGATTTATGTGAACCCATTTTTTGATTAAGTTATCTTTTGTAAGTATCTTATTTTCGCCGAGTAGCCAGGAAAATAAACAGACCTTCGGGGGCAGTACTTATTCCAAATTTGTTTGTATAGGGTATCTTATCCCACCAGCCGCTAATAACTTGTACATGCTTTTACATGGATAATTCCCTCTCTTAGTGAGTTTCCACAACCTCTTGTCTCTAACGAAGGTTGGAGTAAACGCAAGGTACGTACTGTAAATTCGAAAATATTATTCTTGTACGTGTTAAGGTCGTGGTGAAGCGCTTGCAGAATCAAGTGCCTTGTAAGGGTGTATGTCCCCAAAAATTCGACAATGAAGCTCATGGTTGCTTTACACGTGCGAATATGTTCACCGACGTATCACTAAGTACGCAACTTTCATACCATTTATCAAACCACATTAATGTGTTGTCCCCATTTCCTACAGTAATGTTACTAAAGTTGCATACAAGGGGTATATATTTGAGTAAGTTTCGGAGGAGTGGGGATACACTTTGTTTGTCTTTCGGAAAGACTCCCAATCATTTTGATATTTTCTTTTTAATATTTCTTAGCTTAATCCTTCTTTGCCAGCAAAGTAGTCTCATAGCTTCTTGATTTGTAAGCTTATGGCATGATTGGATAAATTAAGGATCCCCAATCCTCCCCACCATTTGTCCATGCAGACCTTTTTCCAACAAACTAGATTTTTAACGTTTGAGTTTACCGTGTTGTTGTTCCATAGAAAATTTCTCCTTATTTTATTTATTTCTTTGATCACACTTTTTGGTGTTGTCTTATTGCTTAGATGGTAAGATGTTATCAGTGCAATTACTGAATTAATCATTGTGACATGACGCACCATAGATAGGTTTTTTTGTTGCCGAGCTCCCCACCTCGTTCCTCATCTTTTTGAGGATTGGTCCCCATAATGTGTCGGGTCCTCTGTCTAGGGTGAGGGGTATGCTTAGGTATTTAAAAAGAATTACACATTTATTGCATCCCAATATGGATTAGAAGTGAGTTAAAGATTCTGGATTTACGTATGTCCCACTAATGCAAGATTTCTCAAAATTTATCTTTAGTCCAGAGATGTTCTCAAAGATGACTAAAATTCTTTAATGTTCACGAAATTTTGTTCTTCAGCTTGGAGGAAAAGAATTGTGTCGTCAGCGAATTGTTAATTCATTACCATTAGCATTTCTTCTCCTAATGTAATGTCATGTATCAGGCCATTGGACATCCTCATTCTTAATATGTGGCTTGAGAAATTTGCTACTATTATGAAGAGGAGAGGGGATAAGAGATCTCCTTGTCGGAGACCATTCGTATTGCGAAAAATATATCCTTTTAGTTTTCCATTAATAATGATTGATGCCCACAAAGTTTTAATGCAAAGCTCGACCCAGTTGCACCAAAGAGGTGGGAACCCAATCCTTTTAGGTTAGTCAGTATGAAGTCTCGTTTTGCCGAAAATTTTCTAAAAATCTAACGGGATTTAGCTGGTGGTTGGGAGAGGTTCCCCAACCATGTTTATTTGTTTGAAATAGTAGCTTGAATTTTAAAAATAAATTATAAAATATTATCTTATTATTTTGATTTCGAGAAACAGATATCTGTCGTAGAATAAGCAAAGTGGCAGCTGACAAGCTGGGTTGTTACTTTAATAATCAAGTCCTTCACGTCAAACTCAAAACAGGATGCGATGTTTTTTATTGCTTTGGAAAAGTTCAATTTAGGTAGGGTATTATAAGACCCATTCCGACGTCTCTCTCAATGAGATGACCCTTAGATTTGTTGATTTTTAAATTGTTTGATTTTCTATAAATTTCAAAATAAGGTTGGTTGTTGGGACTATTTGGTAATAATTTGGTATGTTAAATTATTCTCTGCTAAAATGTAGCACATCCCAATGGACTTTCAAGAAATTGCAATAGAAGTTCGAAAAAATAGTATATGCATCATTTTCTAGAAAATGGAAAAATATTGGCAAAATTGTAATCCTAATGGTGCAACTCAGCAAATGGCAATGCATGTGTTTTACCATACGACTACGAGAATTATATCTTCTGAAACATATACTCCGTGACTCCGTTAAACAAAGAAAATTAAAGATATACAAATATTCACGTGGGAGACATAATATTACTTTAGATTCCAATATTAAATACATAATCTCATTACGGTATGCCATTTTCTTTCTTTTGTCAGATAAGTTGAATTTTCTCGTTTACAATTTTATTCACAAAACGACAGCAGCGAAGTTATACGTTCCAAAACGATGGTCTACGTAGAAAAACCTGGATGTAATTGAACTTCATTTAGAAAATTAACATTAGATTTGGAAAAGAAAATGGTTAAAGATGGATCATGGTTAAAAACATAGTTAAAACATGTAATTAAGCCTGATTTCAATTAATGAATCTAAGCAACTATCTTCAAAAAAAATGGAAAAAATATTCTTACTTCTCTTTTTGTAGCATGAGAATTTAATATTGTTGCAATTTGCAAACATTGCATTCATAGACCAGAAAATCTGATTCCGAGAAATCTGGATTCTGAAAGCTAGAGATGAATCCAAACTAGTCCTGTTATGTCCCTAACCCTGTTTAGGGTTTAATTAGGGTTAAGTGAGGTTTGACTTGGAGGAGAGAGGAGGTATGGTGGAGTTGTTGTGGAGGTATGGGTTGGAGTGTAGGAGTATGGTGTAGGGTGAGGGTGAGGTGATGGGGGTAGAGTATTTAAGTTGGGTTTTCTCTCTCTCTCCCTTACTTGCTCTCTCTCACTCTCTCTCCATTTTTCTGTCCGGCGACCAGCGGAGGAAGAAGGCGCGGAGGCTCCGGCGTGAGGAGGTCGCGGCGAGGAGGAGGTTGCGCGTGCGGAGGTGCGGAGGCGCGAGCGTTGCTCCGGCGTTTCTCCGTCGTTGGTTGAGGTATGCCGCTCATTAGTGTGATTTTGTTGCCCACCCTTGTGGAAGGGTGTTGTTGGTCGGTCGGGGGAGGTCGAGGACCTCTCCGGCGACGCGTTCTTCGTAAATCCTCGGCTGGCGCGAGGTTGAAGACGACCAACGGTCGACCGGGTCCTTCGGGCGGTCGACCGTTTTAGCACTGTTTGCCCGACTTTAACCTTCACCGGTCGAACGATGCCTTGGGGCGGTCGACCGGTAGTGCATTATTGCTGGTGAGTTGGGATTTTCTACCTGTTATCGGTCGACCGGTCCTTGTTGTGTTCGACCGGAACTTAAGTGTACCTGTTAGTATTGCATGTTTGTTCGACCGGTAGTATGTTTACGTTCGACCGTTTGATGACGTAGAATACTAGGTTGACCCTGTCTGTTTTCGGTCGACCGAGACCCTGAGTCGGTCGACCGATAGAGTGGAATTTAATGTTGACCAGACTCCGGATTTTGACCTCGTTCGGTCGACCGGTTTTAGACCTTGGTTCGACCGTTGGGGGTTCTGTCTTGAGCGCAGCGGTAGACCGTTATAGGAGTACGGTCGACCGATTCCTTTATGGAACCGGTCGACCGAATCACCTCTTTCGGTCGACCGTTGGGGCACAGAACAGAATCCCAGGTTCCCTTTTTGAACGCCAACTTTGCCACGGAAACCCGTGTCCTCGCCTTGTGCGTGAGCCGGGAGGTGACGGTGGGCGCGTGATGCGTGCCTGCCCAGGGACCGCCGTTGGGAAGAGTGTGGGTGTTCGGGACGCGTCAGCTCCATGTATGGACCGTGACTTTTGAGATGTTTGTTGGCACTTTGTAGTATAGCAGGCCTGAGGGATCGCGGATCCCAGTGTTGATGTTGTGCGGGCACGCAACTGGCGTTGGGTGAGGTGACTACCGGCCCTTGGGGCTACGGAGGTCGCTGCCCTGCTTTTATAGCGGCGCGGTTGGTGTTCGCGGCTCGAGGAGCCCGATGACCTGGCAGACTTCGGTCTGGATCTGTCCGATGCTGTGCCGGACTGTTGTGTTGGACCACCGATGCTGTGCCGGTGATGCCGCCGAGGTTGTGCCGGCGATGATGATTGTTGGGCCGAGGCTGTGCCGGCTTGTTGTTTTCCTCGGCTGGGCACCTACCGAGATGATGTTGTTATACCTTCCGGGCGACGGCCCCGTTGGTCCCTGTGGCCCCGACCACTGAGATTTACAGATCTGTTTCTATCGGCGCGTAGACGTGACAGAGGCTCCCTGCCGAACCCTTGTGTAGTGTAGCTGCGTGTGGGGGGTGCGATGTCGCGGGCTACTAGACTGCATGTGCCTGCAGTAGGTCTCTTCGGGAGACCCGATGATTGATTGTCGGACTGATGTCCTGTTTTACCCTTCGGGGGAACTGTTTTCCATATCTGTTGATGCCATGACATGCTACTAGTATGATAGGTTCATTATGTGATGCATGCATATAGGTGAGTTGGTATACGGGGTTTCCTTCTGGAAACTCAGGCATTGTTGTTGCATCTTTTTCAGGATCGCAGTAGGTCCGGTGGGTGGTGACCGAGGACGGAGCGCTTTGGAGTCGGATCCTCTTCGGCATTTGCGAGATCGTACGACTACTTGTATTTTCATTTCTTTCATCTGGATTGTAGTTGTACACCTTTTGTAAACTCCATGTATTTTGGGTGCACCCGGATTATATATTTATATATTAGTGACGTTCCCGCCTTGAGTTGTCAGTTTTATTCGTTATTTCGAAATTTTAAATCTTCCGCTGTTTCGGGACGTTACAACTTGGTATCAGAGCGGTCGATTCCTGTGTCTTCGTCTAAAGAACCACCCTTAGGAGTAGTGCTAGAGGCATGCATTATTTCCGTAGCTCATGCATGCATTGTTACTTATCTGTTGATTGTTGTGGTGACAGATGGCACCTAGGCGCGTGAGGAGTTCTCCACGCGATCGTGATCCCAGTGACGACACTTCGGGTGCTCAGTGGGACAGGCTGGGCGAGTTTCTGGAGCGACAGGCTGCTCAGAGCGCTCAGAGCGGGGTGGGAGCTGAGCACGATCGGTTCATGCGTCAGCACCCGCCGACTTTTGATGGCAGGAGGGCCCCAGAGGTTGCAGAGGACTGGGTCTTCCGGATGGAGAAGATCTTCCGCGCTATTGGTGTAGTACCTGAGAGGATGGTGGAGCTGGCCACCTACGTGTTCGATGGCGAGGCCGCCAACTGGTGGAGATCTACGTCCACAGTGTTGTTTGATGATCGTGTGGACGTGAGCTGGGAGGAGTTCTTGGAGGTGTTTCATGAGCAGTACTTCCCCCAGCATGTCAGGGATCAGAAGAGGGAGGAGTTCATGTCGCTAGAGCAGAAGGACATGACACTGACGAGCTACATCAGCAGGTTCAACGCTTTGGAGCGTTACTGCCCTGAGATTTGTGTGACCCCAGAGCAGCGGGCGAGGAAGTTCGTGAAGGGACTGAGACAGCCGCTTCGATCTCGGGTGATCAACAGCATGCCGCGGACCCTTGCTGATGCGGTGAAGCATGCTACGATCATCGAGCAGGACCAGAGGGAGTGTATTCAGGAGGCGCGGAAGGCGCCAGTGAGCACCGGCAGCAGAGTAGCTGGTCGTGGAGCAGGGAACTCGGGCAAGAGGCCCAGGTTCGATGGTGGAGGAGCACGTCAGTCAGGAGCGTGCACTTACTGCGGGAGGTTCCATCCGGGGCAGGAGTGTCCCCGTCGGACTGGAGCGTGCATGGGTTGTGGTCAGATGGGGCATTTTGTCCGTGATTGTCCTCAGAGGCAGGGTGAGCCGAGCAGGAGGCCGGGACCACCAGCAGTAGGCAGAGGCGGAGGTAGCCGATCAGTTGTTGCACCGGGGCAGAGCAGGAGGACCGGGCGAGTCTTCACTATCCAGGCTGAGGAGGCGAGGGACTCCAACACCGTCGTGGAAGGTACGCTTTCAGTTTCTGGTTCAGTAGCGCGTGTGTTGTTTGATTGCGGCGCCACTCACTCCTTCATTTCGGAGAAGTTTGCTGGCGAGTTGGGTCGGACCCCTGTGCTGCTGACTGATGTTTTGGAGGTCAGCACGCCCATGGGTGAGGTGGGCACTGTGGGGAGCTTTTTCCCCGGCACCACAGTTGCTTCGGGAGACCACGATTTTCCGGCAGATCTGGTCTTGTTACCGATGGTGGACTTCGACGTCATACTGGGGATGGACTGGCTGTCCCGGTACGACGTGCGGGTCTTTTGCCGTGAGAAGAAGATCCTGATTCCGATGGAGGGTTTGCCAGATGTTCTGATCAGAGGTGCGAGGAGCAGAGGGGGTCGTCTGATTGTGTCTGCAGTTAGGGCACAGAGACTGATACAGCAGGGATGCAGAGCGTTTGTGGCCACGCTGGTAGTTCCTGATCGTGAGACGAGGAGACTGGAGGACATAGAGATTGTGCAGGAGTTTCCGGATGTGTTTCCAGCGGAGATTCCAGCGTTACCGCCGCACCGAGAGATCGAGTTCGGCATCGAGCTGGTAGCGGGTACGACACCTCAGTCGAAGGCACCGTATCGTATGGCACCTGCAGAGTTGACAGAGCTGAAGAAGCAGTTGCAGGAGTTGATGGAGTCCGGGTTCATTCGACCGAGTGTCTCTCCATGGGGAGCGCCTGTGCTCTTCGTGAAGAAGAAGGATGGGTCGTTGCGGATGTGCATCGACTACAGGATGCTGAATAAGGTTACCGTTCGGAATCGGTATCCTTTGCCCAGGATTGATGATTTGTTTGATCAGTTGCAGACGGCGAGAGTGTTCTCGAAGATCGATCTGCGTTCGGGTTATCATCAGTTGCGGATCAGGGAGGCAGATGTTCAGAAGACAGCCTTCAGGACGCGGTACGGCCACTACGAGTTCTTGGTGATGCCATTTGGACTGACGAATGCGCCTGCAGCATTCATGGATCTGATGAATAGGACCTTCCAGCCGTACCTCGACAGATTTGTCGTTGTATTCGTAGACGACATTTTGATATACTCGCCTGACAGGGAGCAGCATCGAGAGCACCTGAGGATTGTGCTTGGCATCTTGAGGGATCAGCAGCTATATGCCAAGTACACGAAGTGCGAGTTTTGGTTGGATCAGGTGGCTTTTCTGGGGCATATTGTGTCAGCAGATGGGATTTCAGTGGATCCGGCGAAGGTCGAGGCAGTGACTCAGTGGAGAGCCCCGACGAGCGTGACGGAGATCAGGAGTTTCGTAGGTCTGGCAGGGTATTACAGACGATTTATCCAGGATTTCTCCAGACTTGCATCGCCGCTGACAGCATTGACGCAGAAAGGCGTCAAGTTCGTTTGGTCCCAGAAGTGCGAGGACAGCTTTCAGGAGCTGAAGAGGCGTCTGACGACAGCGCCGATTCTGACGCTACCGAGTGGCAGTGGAGGCTACGTGATTTACAGTGATGCATCAGGAGTAGGCTTGGGTTGTGTTCTGATGCAGCATGGGAAGGTGGTCGCGTACGCTTCGAGGCAGCTGAAGGTGCACGAGAAGAACTACCCGACTCACGATCTGGAGCTGGCGGCGGTAGTTCACGCGTTGAAGACCTGGCGGCACTATCTGTATGGCGAGCAGTTCGAGGTCTTCACCGACCATCAGAGTCTGAAGTACTTGTTCTCGCAGAAGGAGCTGAATATGAGGCAGCGCAGATGGCTCGAGTTCATTAAGGACTACGACTTCACCATTTCCTATCATCCGGGGAAGGCGAATTCGGTTGCAGATGCGCTGAGCAGGAAGGTGGAGGTTTCAGTTGCGAGTCTGTGCATCCAGGAGTGGAGGTTACTCGAGGCTTTGTCAGAGTGGAGACCGTTCACAGAGGGCTCAGAGGGAGCAGTGATTGCTGGGCTTCGGGTGGAGCCGCAGACTGTCTCACGGTTGGTTCAGGCTCAGCAGGGGGATGAGGAGTTAGCTGGTCTGCTACAGTTGGCTTCCAGAGATGGATCAGATTTCAGTGTGGGGGTTGATGGTGGTCTGAGGTTCAGGAGTCGGATTTGGGTGCCGAAGGTTGATGGGCTGAGAGATGACATCATGGAGGAGGCACACAGAGCTAGATACACCATTCATCCGGGGAGCACGAAGATGTATAAGGACCTGCAGCGGAACTTCTGGTGGAAGGGCATGAAGAAGGATATTGCAGAGTTTGTGGAGCGATGCTTGGTCTGCCAGCAGGTGAAGATTGAGCATCAGAGGCCAGCAGGACCGATGCAGTGTATTGAGCTTCCTGAGTGGAAGTGGGAGCACGTGACGATGGATTTTGTCACGGGATTGCCGAAGACGAGGAGATTCCACGACGCGATTTGGGTGATAGTCGATCGACTGACCAAGTCGGCGCATTTCTTAGCGATCCGGACCACGTTGCCTTTGGAGGGTCTAGCTAAGTTGTACGTGGAGGAGATAGTCAGGATGCATGGAGTGCCAGTGAGCATCATCTCCGATCGAGATCCTCGATTCACTTCCAGATTTTGGGGGAGTCTGCAGCAGGCTTTGGGGACGCGTCTGAGATTCAGTACAGCGTTCCATCCGCAGACCGATGGTCAGTCAGAGAGGACGATTCAGACCTTGGAGGATATGCTGAGAGCATGCACACTGGACTGGGCAGGGCACTGGGATGAGCACCTGCCGCTGATAGAGTTCGCCTACAACAACAGCTACCACTCGAGTATTGGGATGGCGCCGTACGAGGCATTGTACGGGAGGCCTTGCAGATCACCGGTATGCTGGAGTGATGTGGGCGAGAGGCAGTTAGTTGGGCCAGAGATCGTGCAGATGTATGCAGAGAAGGTGGATGTGATCAGGAGGAGACTGGCCACAGCGCAGAGCAGGCAGAAGAGTTATGCAGATCGACGCAGACGAGCGCTGAGTTTCGAGGTGGGCGACCATGTGTTTCTGAAGATTTCCCCTGCCCGAGGTGTGATGAGGTTTGGGAAGAAGGGGAAGCTGAGTCCGAGGTATGTTGGGCCGTTCGAGATCTTGGACCGAGTTGGAGAGGTTGCCTACCGGATTGCTTTGCCGCCGCAGTTTTCGGGTCTTCACAACGTCTTCCATGTATCGATGCTGAGGAAGTACGTTGCAGATCCGTCTCACGTTATTGAGATAGCAGTGCCAGAGATTCAGCAGGACTTGTCGCTCGAGGAGAGGCCGGTCGAGATTGTTGATCGCATGGATCACCAGCTCAGGAGGAGGACCATTCCGATGGTGAAGGTCAGATGGCAGCATCACAGCGAGCGCGAGGCCACTTGGGAGATTGAGGAGGATGTCAGAAGGCAGTATCCAGAGCTTTTCGGTGAGTAGTTGCTTGATTTCGGGACGAAATCCTTTTAAGTTGGGTGGATTGTTATGTCCCTAACCCTGTTTAGGGTTTAATTAGGGTTAAGTGAGGTTTGACTTGGAGGAGAGAGGAGGTATGGTGGAGTTGTTGTGGAGGTATGGGTTGGAGTGTAGGAGTATGGTGTAGGGTGAGGGTGAGGTGATGGGGGTAGAGTATTTAAGTTGGGTTTTCTCTCTCTCTCCCTTACTTGCTCTCTCTCACTCTCTCTCCATTTTTCTGTCCGGCGACCAGCGGAGGAAGAAGGCGCGGAGGCTCCGGCGTGAGGAGGTCGCGGCGAGGAGGAGGTTGCGCGTGCGGAGGTGCGGAGGCGCGAGCGTTGCTCCGGCGTTTCTCCGTCGTTGGTTGAGGTATGCCGCTCATTAGTGTGATTTTGTTGCCCACCCTTGTGGAAGGGTGTTGTTGGTCGGTCGGGGGAGGTCGAGGACCTCTCCGGCGACGCGTTCTTCGTAAATCCTCGGCTGGCGCGAGGTTGAAGACGACCAACGGTCGACCGGGTCCTTCGGGCGGTCGACCGTTTTAGCACTGTTTGCCCGACTTTAACCTTCACCGGTCGAACGATGCCTTGGGGCGGTCGACCGGTAGTGCATTATTGCTGGTGAGTTGGGATTTTCTACCTGTTATCGGTCGACCGGTCCTTGTTGTGTTCGACCGGAACTTAAGTGTACCTGTTAGTATTGCATGTTTGTTCGACCGGTAGTATGTTTACGTTCGACCGTTTGATGACGTAGAATACTAGGTTGACCCTGTCTGTTTTCGGTCGACCGAGACCCTGAGTCGGTCGACCGATAGAGTGGAATTTAATGTTGACCAGACTCCGGATTTTGACCTCGTTCGGTCGACCGGTTTTAGACCTTGGTTCGACCGTTGGGGGTTCTGTCTTGAGCGCAGCGGTAGACCGTTATAGGAGTACGGTCGACCGATTCCTTTATGGAACCGGTCGACCGAATCACCTCTTTCGGTCGACCGTTGGGGCACAGAACAGAATCCCAGGTTCCCTTTTTGAACGCCAACTTTGCCACGGAAACCCGTGTCCTCGCCTTGTGCGTGAGCCGGGAGGTGACGGTGGGCGCGTGATGCGTGCCTGCCCAGGGACCGCCGTTGGGAAGAGTGTGGGTGTTCGGGACGCGTCAGCTCCATGTATGGACCGTGACTTTTGAGATGTTTGTTGGCACTTTGTAGTATAGCAGGCCTGAGGGATCGCGGATCCCAGTGTTGATGTTGTGCGGGCACGCAACTGGCGTTGGGTGAGGTGACTACCGGCCCTTGGGGCTACGGAGGTCGCTGCCCTGCTTTTATAGCGGCGCGGTTGGTGTTCGCGGCTCGAGGAGCCCGATGACCTGGCAGACTTCGGTCTGGATCTGTCCGATGCTGTGCCGGACTGTTGTGTTGGACCACCGATGCTGTGCCGGTGATGCCGCCGAGGTTGTGCCGGCGATGATGATTGTTGGGCCGAGGCTGTGCCGGCTTGTTGTTTTCCTCGGCTGGGCACCTACCGAGATGATGTTGTTATACCTTCCGGGCGACGGCCCCGTTGGTCCCTGTGGCCCCGACCACTGAGATTTACAGATCTGTTTCTATCGGCGCGTAGACGTGACAGAGGCTCCCTGCCGAACCCTTGTGTAGTGTAGCTGCGTGTGGGGGGTGCGATGTCGCGGGCTACTAGACTGCATGTGCCTGCAGTAGGTCTCTTCGGGAGACCCGATGATTGATTGTCGGACTGATGTCCTGTTTTACCCTTCGGGGGAACTGTTTTCCATATCTGTTGATGCCATGACATGCTACTAGTATGATAGGTTCATTATGTGATGCATGCATATAGGTGAGTTGGTATACGGGGTTTCCTTCTGGAAACTCAGGCATTGTTGTTGCATCTTTTTCAGGATCGCAGTAGGTCCGGTGGGTGGTGACCGAGGACGGAGCGCTTTGGAGTCGGATCCTCTTCGGCATTTGCGAGATCGTACGACTACTTGTATTTTCATTTCTTTCATCTGGATTGTAGTTGTACACCTTTTGTAAACTCCATGTATTTTGGGTGCACCCGGATTATATATTTATATATTAGTGACGTTCCCGCCTTGAGTTGTCAGTTTTATTCGTTATTTCGAAATTTTAAATCTTCCGCTGTTTCGGGACGTTACAAGTCCATACCCTAAAAAATTGTTCTCTTGTCATTATTGATGCCTACAAGTAATCATGTACCACATTATATGGGCTTGGCGTTTTTCTAGGACATACAATACCATCATCAGTTATTACTAATTTGTAGCCAAATCGGTAATTTGTTAGTATAATTATGCTTTCCATCTCAAAGAGGTAGAGAATAGTTGGCAACTATTCTAATTTGTAAGAGTAATGTGCAAGGCACAGTAACACACACATGAATCTATGTTAAAATAGCATGTCGATATGATGCTTGATTTCCTACCTAATTTATATTCTTCCGTATAAAAATTAAAAATTCGCTAGGATAACTATATTAAACCAGCCAGCTAGAAAATGGATGTCACTTGTGCAAGTGCAACATTAGATGACGACGCTAGTAATTTCTCATCGATAAGTACTTAGTTTAAAGGAAAAAATAGTTGCGGTGGTTTGAAGTTTGAACCCACCCACCACCCAAAAAAGCCGTAAATTTTTTATATAATAAAAAAATAATCTAAAATTCGAATTTTAGGAATTTTTTTTCCAAATCTACTCGTATCGCGGGTGCGACCCGCGATCCGTGGGGCATGGATCGTGGTTCCCACCCGCGATCCGTCCCCCCATTTGCTAAAATTTTTCACGGATCGCGGTTCACAATCGCGATCCTGATTTTTTTTTTGTTAAATAATTTGTTTTTTAAGTTTTAAGTTTTAGTTTTATTTTCTTTATTTCTGTTTTTTCTTTTTTATTATAATTATTTGTAATCTTTTTTAAAATCTTTTTTTTCAAAATATGTTTTCTAATTTATATTATTTTTTAAAATTTTTAAAATTTGTTTTTAATTTTTACAAAAATCGACCTCCAAATCACGTCAATAACTGGACGTATTGAAATGTTACGGTATTTTATACAATAAAAAAATAAAATTTCTTAACCAGAATAAAAAATTATTTACAAATGAATTTTAAACAAACACTAAAACTAATTAAAACAAAAAATTGTTAACGTTGTCGAAAATTCGTAGGGTGTACACACATTACAAACAGTTTTGGAGGTCGATACAGCAAAAAATTAAAAACACAATTAATTTTTTTTAAAAAATAATAACAATTACAAAACATATTTTGCAAAGAAATATAATAAAAACTTAATTAAAATGATTTAAAAAAATTCATAACATAAAACACTCCAACTAAAATCCGTGACTTTATTTATTTTCTTTTATTGTTTTTGATTTTATGTTTTGATTTTTTTAAAATCATTTTAACTATGTTATATATATAACATATATATATATACTTCAAAATAAGTTTTCTAATTTTTATAATTTTTTTTAAAAAAAAGTGTGTTTTTAATTTTTTACAGTATCGACCTTCAAAACTGTTTGTAATGTGTATTCTCCCTGCGAATTTTTGACAACGGTACCAATTTTAAAAATTTAGAATATAGTATTAACTAGGTACATTTTTTATATAATAAAAAAAATTAAATTTCGAATACCAATATAAGTACATTTTAAAATTGGTAACGTTTTCAAAAATTCGTAGGGTAGATACACATTACAAACAGTTTTCTAATACTTCAAAATATTTTATATTCAAAATTCGTAGGGTTTAACTATATTATATATATATACTTCAAAATATGTTTTCTAATTTTTTTAAATTTGACAAAAATTCGCAGGAAAAATACACATTACAAACAGTTTTGAAAGTCGATACTGGAAAAGTTTAAAACACAATTAATTTTTTTTTTAAATTTATAAAAATTAGAAAACATATTTTGAAGTATATATATGTATAACGTAGTTAAAATAATTTTAAAAAAAATCAAAACATAAAATCAAAAACAATAAAAGAAAATAAATAAAGTCACGGATTTTAGTTGGAGTGTTTTATGTTTTGAATTTTTTTTAAATCATTTTAATTAAGTTTTTTTTATTATATTTCTTTGCAAAATATGTTTTGTAATTGTTATTATTTTTTAAAAAAATTAATTGTGTTTTTAATTTTTTGTTGTATCGACCTCCAAAACTGTTTGTAATGTGTGTACACCCTGCGAATTTTCGGCAACGTTATCAATTTTTTATTTTAATTAGTTTTAGTGTTTGTTTAAAATTCATTTGTAAATAATTTCTTATTCTGGTTAAGAAATTTTATTTTTTTATTGTACAAAATACCCTAACATTTCAATACGTCCAGTTATCGACGTGATTTGGAGATCGATTTTTGAAAAAAATTAAAAATAAATTTTAAAATTTTTAAAAAATAATATAAATTAGAAAACATATTTTGAAAAAAAAAGATTTTAAAAAATATTACAAATAATTATAATAAAAAAGAAAAACAGAAATAAAGAAAATAAAACTAAAACAGAAAACTTTAAAAAAAATTCTTTAAAAAAAAAATTCACGGATCGCGTTTGTGAAAAATTCTGCAAAAATTTTTTTTTTTTTGGGGACGGATCACGGGTGGGAACCGCGATTCGTGCCCCACGAATCGCGGTCCCACCTGCGATCCGAGTAGATTTGGATTTTTTTTTCTTCCTAAAATTCGAATTTTAAATTTTTTTTATTATATAAAAAAATTACGGCAAACAAGTGCATTTTACATTACGAGCATTGCATTAAGTTGGATTATTTCAAGTAAGCTTGTTCCCTAAAGTTTGAAACACATTTTTAATTTATAATGATTCTCATGTCGTCATATTTTAGCATTTGAAGCACGTCACGACGAATTACCACCCCCATCACATTTAAACACACAAGACATTATACAATATTATCTCTACCATAATTTGCCCATCAAACAACAAAAACCTTCGGCAATTCTTCTTCTAAGCGCGAGAGGAACTAACTTTATTGCAATTAACAAGTTCATTCTACGATGAACAAATGGATTGACAAGTTTTTCCTTGAGGTGGTGGTTCAGTTTTTGTTTTTGTTATGTTTGTTTGCCTCCTACCTTATTTTTCTCCTTGAGTTCGCCTTTCTTTTTTAGGTTTCCCTAAAAAAAATTATTTATCTATACATAAAAATAAATAAGAGTTCTCGCAACGTATTATCATATAGTAGAGTCACGTGTGGTACGAAAGTAGTGCATCTTGCTACAAGTGCGTACGTAGCTAGAGTTGGAAAGTGGAAATGGAGCAAATTTTAAGTGCATATACTTGTTCCTATTTTTGTATTATATCTACACCAATACATATATAAACATGGATATTTTGCGAACTTTACAATACTTATCCATATTTGAGATGAATGAATGTGATTAACAAGTCAAATAAAGATAGGGTAAATTGTTTGTCACTAACAAACATCGAAATTGATTTTATACCCGCTAAAAGTAACTATTTGACTTAATACTATAAAAAAAAATCAAAATTCTTATTATAGTGTCATTATCCTTTTTCCAGTGTCATTCTGTTAGCAAACCGTTAACTTCTCCGTTAATGTCCGTTAAGTATATTAATATGTAATGAAAATTTTGCAGAATCACTCTGAATAAACTCAGAATACATAAAATTCATTATATGTGTTGTAAAAATTGCAAAAAATTACTCAAATAATTTATTTACACTCTCTCTCATCAGCATATCTCATCTCTAATCTCTTCATTTTCTCTCGCTAAACTTAATGACTCGGTTACTAAACTAATGAAATCCGATGATTTTTATATTTTCAAAAAATAAAAAAATATTTTTGATAAAAAAGATACATTTTCTAAAAAATATAAGTTTTTCATAATATATTTTTTTCTTCTAAAAACACTATTTATTTTTATTCATCTAGTTTAAAATTCATGATTTTTTAAAATATATTTAGTAAAAGAACTTGATAATTGATAAAAGAATTTTATACAAACAAAAAAATTGGAAATTTTTTTATATTAAAAATAAATATTTATTAGAAAATGTATTTTTTATCAAAAATAATTAATTATTTTGTATGTTGAAAATATAAAAATCATCGAATTTCATTAGTTGAGTAATTGAGTCATGAAGTTTAGTGAGAGAAAAAGAAGAGACGAGAGATGAAAGATAGAGATAAGAGAGAGTGTGTGAAGATAAATTATTTGAGTAATTTTTTGTAATGTTTAAAACACATATAATGAATTTTATGGATTTTTAGTTTATTCAAGGTGATTCTGCAAAATTTCCATTAAATATTAATATATTTAAAGATGTTAAGAGAGAGGTTAACGGTTTGCTAACAGACTGACACTCTGGAAAAAAGTTAATGACATTATGACATTTGTTTTGATTTTTCTACGAAATTAAGTCAAATAGTTACTTTCATATTGTTGGATTTCAAGTTTAATTACACATATATATTTTCAGAATTTTATGCGTAATAAGGATCTATAGCAATTTTCTATGATTTATTTCATGCATGCATTGGTTTGTTTCAATACCTAGTTTTAAAACTTTTATTAAAACAAACATGGGACTCCGAAATTCATACCTAGAAGTTCTCTAAAACTTCTTGAAAATTCGGAGACGTTGAGGATGCTTGTTGCTGCGCCGGATGCCTCCGAAATTTCACAAAACTCTAAACAAGATTGGAGAGAGAAGAGCTAGCCTCTCAATCTCCAATAGGGTTTAGAATCTAATTACTAACCCCTCTTTAGTTCCCTCGAGAAGAAGCTCTTTGAAAACTAAAACTAATCTTAAGAATTAAGGGAATTTCGTGGAGGATTATGAAGAGAGTTTTTGCATCAGAAAAACAATGAATTCAATTAATGAGGTAATCAGATAAACTTGTATTTATAAGTTCTCTCCAAATTACCTATTCATGTGCAACCTCTTGCCCATGATTTCATGCAAAATTTCATCTAACCATCCATTATTTAATAATAAATAATCTTAGCCACAAATTAAATCAATTATGGACCAATTCCATGCATGATCTAATTAATTCTTAAATTAATTCTGCATTAACCGTCTAGACCGGTCGACCGTTTCGAGGTTCGGTCGACCGCTCGAACCAGGTTTCGGTCGACCGTTCAATAACTCGGTCGACCGTTCGTAACAGGAACTATTCCATCGCAATGTTCGGTCGACCGACCGATTACATTCGGTCGACCGTTCGAACAGATGAAAATTCCCTGTTATCGGTCGAGACATATCCGGTCGACCGTGCCCGATCGGTCGACCATTTACTGCTAACCGGTCGACCGTTTGAGCACTGTTCTGCAGACTTGTCAAATTTCGGTTTAACCCCTACAAAATTTGACATTTCGGGATTAGTAGTAAATTCACAACTTATGCAACATATCATCCTATGCAATGATCAATCATTACACCCCATAATATTTACATCACATATGAATTTAATTTAGATTCTAATTATGTTATTAATCACAACATAATTTTGACTTTGCTTGTTCACCCCATGTGTCATATTTTCTTCATGAAACATGACACATCTTATGAACTCAAAATCTCCATTTCTTGTTTCCCAGTTGTGTGGTGTGACCTATGGGAGGATCTAAACTAAGTTGGCAGTGATATTAAGAGCTTAATATCACAAACTATAAGCGGTATCTAGCTACACATTATAGCTCCCAATTAGTTAGATGTCTTAATTCCACTTGAACCAAAACCCGATCCATTTAGTGATGGAGTGCACCACTTGTGTCCGTCCCTTGCCTCATGATATTAAGAATACACACAAAGTAGTATTGTGTCATCTTTGTATTAGTATCCATTTCTTGATCTCTTTAAGCTAGTTATAAATATGTCACTCAACTCAAATCACATTGTGCACATTATAAATTTGCTTTATCAAGGGGCCCACTAATATCATCACTCAATTAAAAGGGGCAATGATAATCTTTTGACTAACTATCTTCTCCAACGAAAGTCATACTTAACCAAGTAATGCATTTACACTACACTCATCGATAGCTTAAGACACTAGTCTAATTAAGCAATTCCTAAGTGATCGGATATAAGTCTCATATCAAAGGACCGAAGACACAATAAAATATTAATGACACAGAAACACATTTCTATAATATTTTACTTATTAGGTCTATTCAGTAAACAAAAGTAATATTTTCCTCTTTTGCATACCCGTGTCGTCACTCACTTGTAGAGCTACAATGATCTATGACCAACACGACAATCTTAACTCGGTAATTAATGTCTCATGTTAATTACCATGATTGCGAATATCTTTTGTTTTATGTAAACCAATATCTTTTAGAGCTCTACGGTTAAGGACCAAGAGCATCTTCCTTAACACTTCTAAAAGACGAATAACATAAACAAGGAACAAAAATGATTTCTCATTCAATTCATAATAATTGACATTTAAAAGTAAAACTTTTAGAATACATTCCCTTCAATCTCCCACTTGTTATTAAAGTTTTCTTTCTCATACATACTCAATGCATAAAACAATAATAACTAGGGTAAACCCCATTACATATCAATCATCAAGCCAATCTACATGGTTCCTCAATCCCATGGACTCGAAATGAATTTCGCCCATGGCTTGGGATAAGGGTTTTGTGAATGGATCAGCTGTGTTGCTGTTGGTGTCCACCCATAACAGATTTATTTTGCCTTCGTCGATGAGGTCACGCGTTACGAAGTACTTACGATCCATGTACTTCACTTTGTGGTGTGATTTGGGATCCTTGATTTGCGAGATAGATGCACTATTGTCGCAAAATAGCTCTATTGGTTCCTCGCTCGAGGGAGCTACTCCAAGCTCTTCAAGGAACTTCTTGATCCACACTCCTTCCTTGCTCGCTTCAGCGACAACCATTACTTCGGAAGCAGTGGTTGAGTCGGCCGTAGTGCTTTGCTTCCAACTACGCCAACTCACAGCTCCACCATTCAGAAGAAAGACGTATCCTGATTGCGACCTTCTATCGTCTGGATCACTTATGAAACTCGCATCCGAGTACCCTTCGGTTATCAACTCTCTTTGACCTCTATAACAAGAATCTCATCCTTAGTCCGATTAAGGTACTTCAGGATATTCTTGACCGCAGTCCAATGCCCAGGACCTGCGTTGGATTGGTGACGACTTGTCACGCTTAGAGCATACGAGACATCGGGTCTTGTGCAAGTCATCGCGTACATGATCGACCCAATTGCCGAAGCATAATGGACATCCTTCATGTACTCTAAGTCCTTACGTGATTCCGCACGTTGAGACTTCTTGAGTTGCACACCCATACTCATTGGCACACTGTCCTTTTTGGAGTTGTTCATCTTGAACCTTTCCAAGACCTTGTCAATGTATGTACGTTGACTGAGGCCAATGAGTCTACGGGATCTAACTCAATATATCTTGATTCCCAAGATGTATTGAGCCTCACCCATATCTTTCATTGAAAATGCAGATTTCAATGAACTTCTCGTTTGCTCAAGCAAAGGAATATGATTGCCCATGAGCAATATGTCATCGACATATAAGATTAGAAATACTACATGGCTCCCACTGACCTTCTTGTATATACAAGGTTCTTCCTTACTTTGAATGAAGTGAAGTGATTGACATCATTTCATGCTCATATTTGTATCTTATATCAATTATCTTACACCTAAGCAATGCTACGTGACGAGTTTTATGTTTAGTTTTCAGGAATAAAGAGGTTTGAAGAGAAGAGCCATGAAAGGACCCAAAAGCTGGGAAAAAGGACTGAATGGTGAGATCTAGGGACCAAGATGCAAGGGAGAAGGACCTGAATGTAAGACAGAAGGACCTAAGAGCAAAACAGAATACTCCACACCATCATGGGGAGTATTTTACCAATTCTATTCGGGTCGGAGCTCCAACAAGTCGAGTAACCGCATCAAAGACCAACAATACCAGAAAGCAAAGCCCACAACAAATTCCAACACGATCCGACAATTTTGGACCGCCAATTGGCGGTCTTGGACCGCTAATTGGCGGTCCATATTGCTCAGGATCCGTCGAAATTTCTCCTGGACTTGTATTAATGTTCGTTTAGGCTATTTTTGGTATTGGTTTAGTCCCACATCGGGGGATTGTCCCCGATTAGCTTTTTCCATGCTTATAAATAGAACTCTTCACCTTCCATTGTAATTACCCATTGCTTGGTGGCATTCTCTCTACTAAGGAGTGAGCCTTGAAGCAAAAACTCAAGGTGGAGAAGAATGCTACCTTCAATGTGAGTCATTTGTTAATAAAATAATTCTTCTAGTTTCTTTAAATCTTGTCTTTTAATTTGTGCATGTTTGTTTAGTCTTTCCTTTCCTTTTATGTTTCTTTAATGCTTCTTGCCTTCTTAGTTAACTTTCATTTCAGTATTATGCTTTCTTTTGTAATATAGTTAGTGTAATGAGTAGTGAGTAGTTCCATCCCCATTTGGGGGGTGGAGAAATATGTGATATAATCATGTAGTGTATTAAGTGTGTGTTATTTTTATCCCTTGAGCTTTATATGATTTCCATAACCATCTAATGGGTTTTCACTCTTATCTTTGATATGCTAATGCTCTTGAATGAAGCTTAGCTTATGCTTTGATTAGTGGACCTATTTTATGGGGAATGATAAAGTTAGGATATGGATGAAGTTAATATTGGAAACACAATTTGTAATGTATGTGCTCTTGTTGCCTTTACCTTAGCTAATGTCTTGTATGTTTTAATGATGTAGTGAAATCTTAATTCATGTAGAGCCATAGTAGGGTATAGTCTTTATACTTGAGTTCATGTAGCTTCATTCTAATTATTGTCTTGTATGTTTTAATGATGTAGTCTTATCTTAATTCATGTAGAGGCAAAGTTGGATGTAGTTTTATGATTTCATGCACTACATGTTGTGAGGAGCTTAATGAACACACACACACTTCTTTATGTTCACATTATTTCTCTACCCCCTTTGGGGTTTAGTTTTATTGCTTATCTTCATTTCCTTTTGCATTCTAGTTTAGCATTGTAGTGTAGTTTAGTGTAACCAATCCTTTTCTCCTTTCTTTACTCCTTGCCTTCGCACGAACCAAGTGTCGACACACCTCCCAGTGGACGACCCGTATTTGCCACCGCTTCAACGCGGCCGTGCACTTGCGGTTAAATATAAAACGATCAATCAAGTTTTTGGCGCCGTTGCCGGGGAGGTGCTCTGTCCAGACCTTGGTTTGGATGATTCGAGGGGTTTTTAATTTTTTGTTTTCAGTTTTTCTTAGTTTCAGGGAACCACTGGATCAAGGGAGGCTGCTGGACAAATTTGAGGAACAGAAGACCTAAAAGGACCGCCAATCAGCGGTTGGAGACCGCCAATTGGCGGCCTGGTGAGGGCTTCCTTCTTTCAAATTTTTTCTGGTAGTTAGTTTTGTAATTTGTGTTATCTGGGAGCCCTATTTTGCATGATTTGACTTCTGGTTTGCTCCCAGATCATTAATCACTACCCCATTAATCAACTTGGACCATAAAACTCAAAGCAAAAGATTAGACTTCTTGCCATCTAGGTCATGCACCATTGGTAGACCTTGCATGCATTTGTCTTTTCTTTGATTTACATTTTGTCGTTGATTGCTGGCGTGAGGTACGTGCACCCACATCCCTCATTCATGCATGTTTCGTTCATGCATTAGTTAGTAAGGTGCATCGGGACAAGAGTGAGAGAGCGTTTGATTGGAGCGATTGATTGCTAGAACTAGGATCAAATCGCTACTAAGGAGGGGCTGTCCCATAAAAGATAAGGTGGGGGATTTCATCACCCTTTCCTTGGCCCCAAAAACCACTCTTAATAAAGCCTTAACTAAAAGCAAGTAGACATTGGCCCTAAGGAATTCGGACGCACTAGGAGAGTAATCTAGTCGAGACCGTCATGACCTGATCGGCGTTGCCTACCTTGTCGATAGTAGGAGGTACTGGATCTCCGGATCTGGTATCACTTGCTGGGCATTGTGGTCCTCGTTGTAGGGAGGTGAGGCGTGTCGAGGCTAGTGACCTCGAAGTTAGGCGTCGTCTAGCTTAAGGACCCATTGTCTTACTTTGTTTGAGCCGTGCTTGCTAGTTAGGCTTCTACCTTCACCCTGTACCCTCCCTAACTCTAGGGATTCTTCCCTTCTCCTCTGAGTCATCTTCTTCTCACCTTCTTCTACGTTATAGTCTCCTCCCCTTTACACTCTCTGGTAGCGTTTTAGGGTCGAGTCGAGCACTTTTTGCGAGCTTAGTCTCGTGGTGGTAAGAGTGGTCGACTCGAGAGTTGTTTGTTGAGATGGATGGTTACATGGGCGACCATTCATATCATTGTTGGGACCAGGATGATTCTCCCTGGTATTCCGGACCCATGCAACCTGGGGTGGCTCAGACGAACACCCCGTATGGTTGGGATAATCGCAATTGTGTGACTGAGCAATCTTCATATTGGGGTAATATGAGAGAGGCACCGACTACTAGACCACCATCTAGTTACGTCGGATCATATGTTGGTCATCAATCTGAGACATTACAAGAACCTTTGGCCTCTTTCATGCATGTGGTAGATGACATGGGTGCACCGGTGGCTCCAGTAGCCGTACCGTGTCACTATTGTGGGTTGAGTGGTCATGATTTCGGGGAATGTCCTTATGTTCCCCCAGAGCCTGAGTATGAGCACACATTTTCCCAAAATGCTCATTATGACCATTACGCATCCGCGTACAATCCGAGAGTGATGGATTCATGGGGTGACAATTCTTATTCAAATTCTTATACTTCATGTTCACCCCAGTATCCTCCTCCCGAATACCCAGAATTCTACCAACACCCCACCCCAAATCATTGGACTCATTCTCAGCCCATCCACACCCAACCCCAAAATTTCCCAAGCTCTGACTTGGACCTCATCGTTGACCGCATACCTGATTCCTTGAAACAAACTTTCCTTACGTTCATGGAAACCACTCAACAGTCCATACAAAATATGACACTGCAAGTGAGTCAAATGTCGCAGAAATTACGTGAATGTGAGGAGAGTAACCTTTCTTGTCAACATGAGGATTCTTCTTTTGATATCGAACCACCACCACATCCACAAATTCAAAGCACAACCTTTCAAAGTCAAACTCCTAGTCAGTCTGAGGGACTTGGGGTTTCAATTCACGATCACTTAGTGGAGGATTCGATTCAAATTGAGAATAACTTGGACCAGTTCTATTATGAGTCGGCACAGGATTGTGCCTTACCTTTTTGTCCCGTGGCCCTTGAGCCACATGATCTTATTGTTGTACCTCCTAAGGACTCACCTCTGGTGGAGCAAGAGCTCCCTAGTACCCTCAACTTCAAACAACCTGATGAGAGTTTGCCTCTCACTATTGTTCCTGATCATCTTGGAAATGATGGAACATCAAACAACTACATTGCTCATGAGGGTATTAGGAGTTCCTGGGAGGATACCTTGGGTATGAGACCCAATGTTTGTTCGCCTGGTGTGTCGGATATGCATAACGAGGTGCTTGACCTCGTTCCGACCCACCAGCCTGTTGGTTGGAGAGTTTGGATTGATGATCATAACTTCAGTTCTGCAACGGGAGATATTTTTCTTCCGTTGCCCCTTATTTCCCAAACTCTCGAGAGGTTCAAGCTCTTTCAGTTTGATCCTTTGAATGAGACGCCTTTGCGTCCAATTCATGAACCTCTCATTTCGTCTACTGCTCTTTGTGAAGGGGGCCCACGCATGCGTATTCTAGCCCCGCGTGGTGTCATGTTCCCTTTCCAAGTGCATTGACCCACTCTTGAGGTTCCCATTTGATGTCTTTTGACAAATGAAGATGGGAACTTATGTTTGTACATAGTTATATAAAAAAAAAGAAAAAAAAAGAAGTACAATAAAAGACTCCTTCAGTGAGCATTGATTGTTGTGAGCCCCAACCCTTGTGTATTTGGGCTCCATTTCTTTCACGTATTTGTATCCCTTCTTTAGCATCTCACAGGTTTTGAGGGAATTCGGGTTATGTCCATCAACATGACCTTGCACTTCCCTTTGTACTTCATGTTGGTGAGATCTCTCCTTTTTATGCATCAATCCATGTAGTATCTTGCTTGCATTCATTGAGGACAATGCATGAAGTAGGTGTGGGAGGGTGTTTTACGTGTGTACATAGTCGAGTCTTTTTCCTTTGATTTTGTTTTCTTTTGTTTGCATTGTTAGGGTCATGATAGTGTGCTGCATTTAATATCGATATATCTGCTTGCCATGATCCTTGGGTGACTTGTCTTCTTTTGCTTGCCTAGTGCTTCAAAATTTTCACATTTCTTTCAAAATCTTCATGTGTTTTCGAAAGAAAATGTTTTGTGGGTTTTGCGTGTGTTTAGCATGTGCCAAACCGTTGAGAGGCGAAGTAAAAAGAAAGCTCCCAAAATTGTCTTGAACTTGATGCATTAGGATATCTAGTACGTGGCTTTAGGATTTATCGAGTCGTTAGGATGCACCCCAGTTTTCCCTTGGGGGTGAGTAATCAGTGGGTTTCAGTGCTCAAACATTTAAAGAAGTCCACCCTGAACCTAGTGAGTCAAATAATTCGTGTTTGTTAATTTAGGAAGTTTGTTGTAGTCAAGGGCCCTTAATATCTTTTTGTGAAACTTAAGTGTAGGGGTTTTGGTTCCCATGTAGATAAATGAATGAATAAGTGGTGTTCTCTCTTCTCGCACGGCTCCTATCACTCGGGAAAGTAGGTCTGAGGGGACTTTGTGCCTGGTGCTTTCGAGTCATCTGACTTGGGATGCACCGACCGAACTCCCGTTACACGGGTGGTAGGGATCGCCCTATGTGGAGATTTGGGGGAAGGTGTACGTGATAGTGTAAGTCCTCATAGGCAATGATGCACGAAACCTGACCCTGGGAAATCAAACACCAACCAATAAATGCTCCAAAGAAAAAGAAAAAAAAAGAAAGAAAAAAGAAAAGAAAAAAAAGGAAGAGTCAAATAAGAACCAAAATGGACTTTACACTTTGTTTCACATTCAGAAGTTAAGGTTGCCCATGTCTTTCACTTAATTCCTTAGTTAACTCTCACGAATAACTCATTAGGTTAGGTGTGTGGACTGATTACATATATAGAGTCGACCCGTAGCATTACCGCGTCCATTGATCGATAAAATATTTCCAACGAGTCGAGGTCTAGATTGAATAATGCATATTGTTCGGATTTTGTGGGTATATCCGCTGAAAACCCTCAGGAGACAACACTCCTCCTCCTTGGCAACAAAGAGGTTTAACGGCTTGTTGCACGTGCTAAGTGCAACCGTGATTCCTACGAAAGTGAGTTAGGATTTCTTGTTTCTCGTTTGTTTTTCTCTTTCTTTGTTTTGCTCGAGACTAGCAAAAACTTAGGTGTGGGGGTATTTGATTGACATCATTTCATGCTCATATTTGTATCTTATATCAATTATCTTACACCTAAGCAATGCTACGTGACGAGTTTTATGTTTAGTTTTCAGGAATAAAGAGGTTTGAAGAGAAGAGCCATGAAAGGACCCAAAAGCTGGGAAAAAGGACTGAATGGTGAGATCTAGGGACCAAGATGCAAGGGAGAAGGACCTGAATGTAAGACAGAAGGACCTAAGAGCAAAACAGAATACTCCACACCATCATGGGGAGTATTTTACCAATTCTATTCGGGTCGGAGCTCCAACAAGTCGAGTAACCGCATCAAAGACCAACAATACCAGAAAGCAAAGCCCACAACAAATTCCAACACGATCCGACAATTTTGGACCGCCAATTGGCGGTCTTGGACCGCTAATTGGCGGTCCATATTGCTCAGGATCCGTCGAAATTTCTCCTGGACTTGTATTAATGTTCGTTTAGGCTATTTTTGGTATTGGTTTAGTCCCACATCGGGGGATTGTCCCCGATTAGCTTTTTCCATGCTTATAAATAGAACTCTTCACCTTCCATTGTAATTACCCATTGCTTGGTGGCATTCTCTCTACTAAGGAGTGAGCCTTGAAGCAAAAACTCAAGGTGGAGAAGAATGCTACCTTCAATGTGAGTCATTTGTTAATAAAATAATTCTTCTAGTTTCTTTAAATCTTGTCTTTTAATTTGTGCATGTTTGTTTAGTCTTTCCTTTCCTTTTATGTTTCTTTAATGCTTCTTGCCTTCTTAGTTAACTTTCATTTCAGTATTATGCTTTCTTTTGTAATATAGTTAGTGTAATGAGTAGTGAGTAGTTCCATCCCCATTTGGGGGGTGGAGAAATATGTGATATAATCATGTAGTGTATTAAGTGTGTGTTATTTTTATCCCTTGAGCTTTATATGATTTCCATAACCATCTAATGGGTTTTCACTCTTATCTTTGATATGCTAATGCTCTTGAATGAAGCTTAGCTTATGCTTTGATTAGTGGACCTATTTTATGGGGAATGATAAGGTTAGGATATGGATGAAGTTAATATTGGAAACACAATTTGTAATGTATGTGCTCTTGTTGCCTTTACCTTAGCTAATGTCTTGTATGTTTTAATGATGTAGTGAAATCTTAATTCATGTAGAGGCATAGTAGGGTATAGTCTTTATACTTGAGTTCATGTAGCTTCATTCTAATTATTGTCTTGTATGTTTTAATGATGTAGTCTTATCTTAATTCATGTAGAGGCAAAGTTGGATGTAGTTTTATGATTTCATGCACTACATGTTGTGAGGAGCTTAATGAACACACACACACTTCTTTATGTTCACATTATTTCTCTACCCCCTTTGGGGTTTAGTTTTATTGCTTATCTTCATTTCCTTTTGCATTCTAGTTTAGCATTGTAGTGTAGTTTAGTGTAACCAATCCTTTTCTCCTTTCTTTACCCCTTGCCTTCGCACGAACCAAGTGTCGACACACCTCCCAGTGGACGACCCGTATTTGCCACCGCTTCAACGCGGCCGTGCACTTGCGGTTAAATATAAAACGATCAATCATGAAGCTTCTTCACTTCCTCGTCAAACTGTTTGTTCCAACTCCTTGATGCTTGCTTCAATCCATAAATGGATCTTTGAAGCTTGCATACCTTCTCGCTATTCTTTGGATCTTCAAAACCTTGAGGTTGTACCATGTACACATTCTCCTCCAAGTTCACTTTAAGGAACGCCGTTTTGACATCCATTTGCCATATTTCATAATCATGAAATGCGGCAATAGCGAGCATGATCCGAATAGACTTGAACATGGCAACCGGTGAAAAAATTTCATCATTGTCAATTCCTTGAACTTGAGTGAAACCCTTCGCTACAAGCCTCGCTTTGTAGGTTGTCAAGTTCCCATCCATGTCCATCTTCCTCTTGAAAACTCATTTATTTTGAATGACCTTTTTCCCTTGAGGAAGGTCAACCAAGTTCCACACTTGATTATCATACATGGATTCTATTTCGGATTCCATGGCCTTAAGCCATAGTTTGGAGTCTTCCCTTTCCATTGCTTCTTGGAAGGTCAAGGGATCATTGGTATCTAGTACCATGATTTCATGAAGTCCCAGATACAAGTCGGGTTTCTTCCTTTCCTTTGTTGACCTTCTTAGTTCTTTTGGTTCTTCTCGTGCCTCTCGAACTTCTTCCACAATTTTTTGAGGAGTTGGTTCACGTTCAACTCTTGAACGTACACTTGGTGGGGATGATTGAGATTCTCTCACAATTTCTTGTGATGGTCTCTCGCTCACGCTCCCACTAACCAAAGGAATCTCGGTTGGGCCTTCATGATCTTGAACGTCATCATTCATGTCATGATCTTGTAGAGTATCTTGAGTTTCTTCAAGCACAACCTTACTCCAACTACTTTTTACTCTTTCTAGAAATTCCTTTTCCAGAAATGTGGCATCCCTCTCTACAATCACTCGATTGGAGGTGATATGCCAAAAGTAGTATCCTCTTGTCTCACGAGGATAACCAATAAAGAAGCACTTATCCGCTTTTGGTTGAAGTTTGGTCGACATCAATCTTTTGACGTAAGCCTCACAACCCCAAATCTTGAGAAAATTGAGCTTAGGTGTTTTACCACTCCATAGCTCATAAGGAGTTTTCTCCACGGATTTGGATGTAACATTATTTAGTGTGTAAGCCGCAACTTGTAGTGCATAACTCCAAAAGTAAAGAGGTAATTCCGCATGACTCATCATTGACCGAACCATGTCGAGCAATGTCCTATTCCTCCTTTCGGATACCGCATTACACTGAGTTGTACCGGGAGGGGTGAGTTGAGGTACAATACCAAACTCCTTTAGGTATGAGTCAAATTCGGCACTTAAGTACTCACCTCCACGATCCGTTCGTAGAGACTTGATTTTCTTGTCGAGTTGGTTCTCTACTTCATTCTTGAATTCTTTGAACTTTTCGAAGGATTCACTTTTGTTTCTCATAAGATAAATATAGCCATAACGACTATAATCATCCGTGAACGTAATGAAGTACCTGAAACCATCTCGTGCACCAGTACTCATTGGACCACATACATCGGAATGTATCAAATCCAACAAGCCACTCGCCCTTGGACCTTTCTTCTTGAAAGGCTTTTTGGTCATTTTTCCCATTATACATGGTTGGCACGTCTCCAATGTTTTAAAATCAAGTAGACCAAGAAGGTTAGCTTCTTGCAATTTCTTGATGCGCTTTTCATTTATGTGACCAAGACGATAGTGCCACAAGAGAATATCATTCTCGTGAGTGGTTTTAAGTCTTTTGTTATTGATATTAAAGATTTGTTTATTATTCAATTCAAGCAAATAGAGACCATTCCTTGTGAACGCATTTGCATAGAAAACACCATTCTTCGATATAGACAAACAAGAATTTGAAATATTTATATTAAAATTATCCATATCCAAACATGATACAGAAATAATATTCTTGCTAATCGAAGGTACATAATAAACATTCTTTAGAGATAAATTTAAATCACTACATAATTGAAGCACCACAGAACCTTGTGCAACTGCAGAAACGCTCGCACCATTTCCGACCTTCAATTATACCTCGTTCCTCACGAGTTCCTTCCTATCCACGAGTAGCTGCACATTAGAAACTATGTGAGCACAAGATCCGGTATCAATTACCCAATCCTGGACAGAGGTGGCTAAATTTATTTCAATAACAAAAATACCTCTGGCCTTTTTGGGGCGCCGACGTTCAATCACTCCGTTGTCAAGGTCTTCCTTGTACTTGGGACAATTTGGTCGGATGTGTTCTTTTTCACCGCAGTGAAAGCACTCCGTGTTGGGAGTTGGAGATTTCAAAGATTTCCCCTTTGAGGCACTCACACGAGCACCTCCTACTCCCTTGCTCTTGATTGAATCACTTTTGGTAGATTTGCCCTTTCCTTTACCAATCTTTTGGCTCCTCCCATGGACGGCAAGGACTTGCTTGTCCCTACCCTTGCCCATGTCAACTTCAGCAGTTTTGAGAGCGTTGTGCAGCTCCTCAAGAATCACCCCTTTTTCACGCACGTGATAGTGCATTACAAAGTCCTTAAAGGACGGGGCTAGAGAGCCAAGAATCATATCTTCAGCAATGTCCTCCGGCATTGGTGAAGAGAGCTTTGCCAACTTCTAAAGGTATCTTTGCATCGTGAGAAAATGCATAGATACCGATGTTCCCTCCGCCATATGGCACCTCGTGAGTGCGATGGTGGTCTTATAGCGCTCCTTTCGGGCACTATCCATGAACATCTTAGATAAAGCCTCCATGGTCTTCTTGGGTTTTGAATCCAAGTATTTCGCTTGAAGCGAGTCACCCATGGATGCTAGCATAAGACCGGGAAACTGGTTCTCTTGGTCTTCCCACTTGGCCTTAGCCTCTTTCTCTTCATCGGTTAATCTCTCATTCCATTTTGGGATTGGACCTTCCAAAATGTGAGATAGTTTTTCAAACTTTAACACGATGTTGAGTTTGAGTTGCCAACTAATGAAGTTTGAGCCATCATTTGCTAAAGGGTGTTTTTCTATCATGGATCGTACGATAGGTTGGATGTTCGACATTTTTCTACAAAATAAATCATACAGGTTTTAATGCCAATTTTATGTTTTAATACACATGCATACATATATAGAATATAAATGTAAATGTTGCAAATAAAAATTTTGCCCATAAATGCAACAATCCAAGATCCCATCAATCGTAATATAGACTAGCTAAGGGCTATCGAATACATTACAATATCAAGGTAAGAAAACATTTTCTAATCACAACCTTTTTGAATTTTAGCAACATTTAGCATCTTCAAACTCTTGTGACTCTTGTCGTTTTAATTATGAGGGAATACGACCTATCCTCGTAAGAAAAACTTTTTCCCAAAACCGAGCGAGGGCTCTAGGTAATGTTAAGAAAACTTATTTTCATTTGATACGAGATACGTTTATCCATTGTATTCACAACTAAACATACTTGACGTTCACTAGGGTGAAACACACCTCATATATTTAATTGTGGCACAACAACAGACAACCATTATATCTCCCACTATTCCCAAAGATGGAGGGAGCTATCTCCCGCTAAGAGCGAGCAGAGTATCCCTCGATCAATGGCTGCTAGTGGATGAAATAAGAAGGAAATTTATTTTTAATTTTTGTTGGACAATTTAACATGCGATTTAGAATTTTAGGTTATCATGCATATTATTAATCATACACATCCTAACATTCAACACATTCATCACATGCATAGCAAGATAAAAACGGAAATTAAACATTCACACAATCCACATCGTGTGAGTTTATATGTTCCCTTCGATCCTCGATCCTCGATCCCTGATCTTCGATCCTCAATCGATGCGCTACAGCGGCGACTTTCTCTTGCACCGGAGATGTAGATTTTACAGAAAATAAACATGCTCCTCACATTCGATAAAAACCGACTAGTGCAAGTCCTATGTAAAACCTCTCAAATGCAATGCAATTATCTAAAGATAGAAATAGAGAATTTTGGCTTTTACATATGAATAAGCCCCTATATTATAATTATCACATACATTCATAGTTGCTGATTTGGAACATATAAACTCACAATTCCTGCAAAACAACTCGAGCATCCATGCACGCAATATCGCTATAAACTATACAATCTAGTTTATCAATCATCTAGAATCCCAAACAATTCTTTGAAAAACATTTTGAAATCCATTAAAAATGTTTTTCATCCATCCATAGTTCAAAAATAATTTTGAACCGCTGTCCATCCAAATTTTCTAAAAGGAAAGACGAACCGCAGTTTCTCGGTTTTGTTGATTCTCTTACAAAATAATCGTTTATACTTAAAATGAAATTATTACAAGTTAGACTTATGTCTAAATCATAATTCTAATAATTACATGGCATGTTTTAAACTACTTAAAACATTTAAAACAAATTATTACAAAGAATTATTTCAACAAAACATTTAAAGACCGAAAAACCGGTAAAACGAATTGTTTACATCCTAGATGGTAAACTAAATTTGTTTACATCCTTAAATCATAAGAAAATTGAACCCTAAGCTCTGATACCATTGTTGGATTTCAAGTTTAATTACACATATATATTTTCGGAATTTTATGCGTAATAAGGATCTATAGCAATTTTCTATGATTTATTTCATGCATGCATTGGTTTGTTTCAATACCTAGTTTTAAAACTTTTATTAAAACAAACATGGGACTCCGAAATTCATACCTAGAAGTTCTCTAAAACTTCTTGAAGATTCGGAGACGTTGAGGATGCTTGTTGCTGCGCCGGATGCCTCCGAAATTTCACAAAACTCTAAACAAGATTGGAGAGAGAAGAGCTAGCCTCTCAATCTCCAATAGGGTTTAGAATCTAATTACTAACCCCTCTTTAGTTCCCTCGAGAAGAAGCTCTTTGAAAACTAAAACTAATCTTAAGAATTAAGGGAATTTCGTGGAGGATTATGGAGAGAGTTTTTGCATCAGAAAAACAATGAATTCAATTAATGAGGTAATCAGATAAACTTGTATTTATAAGTTCTCTCCAAATTACCTATTCATGTGCAACCTCTTGCCCATGATTTCATGCAAAATTTCATCTAACCATCCATTATTTAATAATAAATAATCTTAGCCACAAATTAAATCAATTATGCACCAATTCCATGCATGATCTAATTAATTCTTAAATTAATTCTGCATTAACCGTCTAGACCGGTCGACCGTTTCGAGGTTCGGTCGACCGCTCGAACCAGGTTTCGGTCGACCGTTCGTAACAGGAACTATTCCATCGCAATGTTCGGTCGACCGTTCGAACAGATGAAAATTCCCTGTTATCGGTCGAGACATATCCGGTCGACCGTGCCCGATCGGTCGACCGTTTACTGCTAACCGGTCGACCGTTTGAGTACTGTTCTGCAGACTTGTCAAATTTCGGTTTAATCCCTACAAAATTTGACATTTCGGGATTAGTAGTAAATTCACAACTTATGCAACATATCATCCTATGCAATGATCAATCATTACACCCCATAATATTTACATCACATATGAATTTAATTTAGATTCTAATTATGTTATTAATCACAACATAATTTTGACTTTGCTTGTTCACCCCATGTGTCATATTTTCTTCATGAAACATGACACATCTTATGAACTCAAAATCTCCATTTCTTGTTTCCCAGTTGTGTGGTGTGACCTATGGGAGGATCTAAACTAAGTTGGCAGTGATATTAAGAGCTTAATATCACAAACTATAAGCGATATCTAGCTACACATTATAGCTCCCAATTAGTTAGATGTCTTAATTCCACTTGAACCAAAACCCGATCCATTTAGTGATGGAGTGCACCACTTGTGTCCGTCCCTTGCCTCATGATATTAAGAATACACACAAAGTAGTATTGTGCCATCTTTGTATTAGTATCCATTTCTTGATCTCTTTAAGCTAGTTATAAATATGTGACTCAACTCAAATCACATTGTGCACATTATAAATTTGCTTTATCAAGGGGCCCACTAATATCATCACTCAATTAAAAGGGGCAATGATAATCTTTTGACTAACTATCTTCTCCAACGAAAGTCATACTTAACCAAGTAATGCCTTTACACTACACTCATCGATAGCTTAAGACACTAGTCTAATTAAGCAATTCCTAAGTGATCGGATATAAGTCTCATATCAAAGGACCGAAGACACAATAAAATATTAATGACACAGAAACACATTTCTATAATATTTTACTTATTAGGTCTATTCAGTATACAAAAGTAATATTTTCCTCTTTTGCATACCTGTGTCGTCACTCACTTGTAGAGCTACAATGATCTATGACCAACACGACAATCTTAACTCGGTAATTAATGTCCCATATTAATTACCATGATTGCGAATATCTTTTGTTTTATGTAAACCAATATTTTTTAGAGCTCTACAGTTAAAGACCAAGAGTCTCTTCCTTAACACTTCTAAAAGACGAATAACATAAACAATGGACAAAAATGATTTCTCATTCAATTCATAATAATTGACATTTAAAAGTAAAACTTTTAGAACACATTCCCTTCACATATGACATAAAATTAATTTCGATGTTTGTTAGTAGCACTCAAGCAATTCACTCATAAAAATATAAATAGATTATATATTCTCAAATTGTAAAATCGTAGGGAAATCTTCCAATTGTAAAAATTAGTTATGAGCACAAATCAACTATTACATATACATACTCCATTACTCATAGCCACACTCTTTTCGAATTTTGTTACCATATTTTAAAAAATAATTATACATAATAATGTATCTTACTAAGATCTCTCCAATGGATTGCATACCATTCATAATCCAAACCACTTTGAGGCTTCACCCGTGGACTAGATTGCATGTGCTTGAATTCATGAACCACTGAAACATTATTATCACTTCAGGCCTCTTTTGTTGATCTTGCGTTAATGTTTGGCAATGGAGAAAATTTACAAATGCGACCGGACACGAATTTATCGTCCAAACAGGATTGAGATTTTTGTTTGGGTGCATTTCCAAAAATTGTTTTATTGGACATTTGCTCATGTGAAAATTTTTATTCCTCTAAAACACTTGCAAACATGAGTATTTGCTTTGGTGCATTTCAATCCTAATGTCGTTGACGGATTTTCATTATCTCCCAACGTCGTTAACGACAAACAAACGATGTCCAACCCCGTTAACCCACACATAACTTGGTCATATAATCGCCACTAACGTATGTTTCGGTCTACCGTTCGCAAGACGGTAAGCTGAAGCGGTTGTCCGAATCGTATTCAGACGTTCGTTTGTGGGATACCTAGCAGGGCTCTGTCGGCTAGGAAACGACCGTTAGATACGGATTTGGACATCTGTTTCTGGGAGTCCAGTAACTTCTATGAAGTCTCTGTCGGTTAGCAAACGGTGTACCGAATACGGTTCGATCGACCGAACGGAACGCATTATTGAACTTATATACCCCACCCTTTCTTTTGACCATCTCCCTCACTTTTATCCAATCAAATATGATTGAGACCTTTATTCCCTTTCTATTCCGAATGTGATTGATCGGATCATTGTGCCCTCCCTATATATATATGTTGATTTGAATATGTCTCGGTTGACCGGATCTGTTGGGTGAAGTTTTCTCTTTCTCTAATTTAACGGATTAGATGGTTAGATTCGTTTATCAAATTTTGAATTGGATGACCGTTGCGGCATTTTTAAAATTTCTTTGACCATTAGTTTATGGTCGACCGGTGGGGCTTCAGTCATTTGATACAGAGATACAATAGTTGCTTCGGATCTTACTATTCAGCCAGTTGGGTGCACCGAAGGCTATTCGGTCAACTGAATATTGTGTTTTCTAGCCGTTGGATTCTCCCCAATGGTCATTTGTCCCATTATGGACGATCGTTGAAGGCTTTTATCCATCTTTTGTCTCTCCTATCTTCTCTATATATAAACTTTCTCCATCACTTCTTTCACCCCAAAGCAATCTTCTTCAATACTCCTTATTCTCCAAGTCTAAATCTTCATTTCTCCAACACATTTTTAACTTCTCCTGTGGGTCCAAGAAAAAATTCGGCATCAAAGAAAGCGGTGGAATCGATGAAGCAACCAATGGCAAAACAAGGAAAGAAAATGGTTCCTCCGTCAAAGAAGAAGCGACTCACCCCCAATATCTCATCCCCTTCGGCACCTCCGGCAGACGACATTGTTGACGATTGTGTTCACCCTTACGAAGATGGAATTTTCTACAACCGGAAAGTTGAGGATCACTACTATTATATTAGTGGGGTTAATCCGATTCTGGAGTGGAAAATCATTATCAGGGATTTTGAGTCGATTGGTCTCTCTACCTACCTCGCCGCAGAACATCTCGGAGACTTTTTCTCAACAAACTTATGTTTCATTTCTCCGTGGAAGCTTGTCGCCAATTCTTTGCAAATCTCTCTGAGATCACCACCCTCGATGGTACTCAAAAAGCTCTTACCACTCAAGTAAATTGCATCTCCTTCACTCTCACCGCATCTATTCTCTTGGAGATCACCAAACTTCCTAGCATTGGAGATGACATCTATGACCTCTCTTGGGAGGCAGTTTGTGGCTCGATGGATCAATTCTTGGAGGTGATCCAACCGGTTATACCTCGTGGTGAAAATCTCTCCATTCCTCATCTTCTGATCCCCGGTCGCATCCTTTGTCGCTTCTTTTCTTCCAACTTTTTTGTGCACAAAGGTCATTTGATGAGCTCAGTCATCAAATGATGAAATGTCTCTTTAATCTTTCCACTGGAACATGCACCAATTGGTCTCTTTTTATCATCAACCATATGTGTTATATCGCTCGGTGGAAATTAAACTTTCTTCCCTTCCCGATTATTATTTTGTTGATCGACGATCACTTCAACGTCAAACTCAACAACGATATCTTCAAATCATTGAGGACCGACATTGACAATTACACACTCAAATGGATGCACTTTGAAAATCAAGTAATTGAAAAAGGTGACGAAGTTGATTCGACAAAAAATGAAGAAGTCCTGGACCAAATCACATCAACTGATGTTCTGCATTGGCTTTCTTCCCCCCTGAAGCTGAAGTTAATCCCAATTTGGATCCAAAGTCCACTCATGGATCACAATTATCAAGGCATTCAAGAGCTTACATATGAATTCCATGCTTTTCAATTTGCGACATCAAATTCGCTCAACAGAATCAACATCAAACTTCTTGTGGTTGGAGACTCTCGTCAAGGATTTATCAATTTGCAAAATGAAATCATGCATTTCCTTCGAAACATGAACAAGCCGAACAACTAGACCTATTTGTTTGTTTGTTTTCGTATGCATTTGCCTTTGTATCAATGTTATCTTCTCTTTCCGCAATGAAATTTCACTTTCTTATTATGGGTGTAAGCGGGGCAGAGAGGGTTTTTGCCCCACTTAGGGTTGTTCGTGGGGCGGCTTTGACCCGCCAACCCGCCCCGTGTGGGGCGGGTTGCGGTTGAAATTTTTTCTACCCGTGACCCGTTAACCCGCCACCCGTTAACTCGCCGAACAAAACGGGGCAAGTTGCAGTTAATGTGTTACCCGCCCCGTTAACCCGTTTACCCGTTACAAATATAATTATTAAAAAAATACATATTTATGTATTAAAACTTTCATTATTTCATTAAATTTCTAACATTTATGTCATGGTTTGTGACTTTATGTGTTTGTTAATTATTCATTTAAGCACTTTAAATCGTAGACTTGTAATTTTATGGACTTATATAAATATTTTATGCATGTATGTTTAATTATAGAGTTGTAGAAATGCATTTATGTGTGTATGTGTCAATGTAATAAGTTAAAATGAGTTTTACAAGAATTCACCCGTTACGCCCGCTGAACCCGCCTCGCCCCGCATAACCCACCCTTAAGTGGGGCGGGTAGCGGCCCAAATTGTTTTTACTCGCCTGACTTTGGTGGGGCGGGTAGCGGGCAGAGCCAAACCCGCCCCGCCCCGTTTGCAGCCCTAGCCCCACCACTACCCGCCTCAGTTAAGCAGGGCAAGGTGGGACGGAGTGGGGCAATAAAAAAATACTACCAGCCTCGCCTTAGGGTGGACTAGGCGAGACGGGGTGAGTTAATATTTGATCAAAGCTAAATACAAAAAACTTTCATTAACATTTTACATTTTAATCAAAGGTAGATACAAAAAATTAAGAAAAAATATATCAATCGATGTATGTTTTTAAAGCTAGCCACGAAAAGATCAAAGCTAAATACAAAAAGATTAAAGTTAAATAGAAGACAAACACGGGTATGCGTTATGCGGGTTATGGGTTATGCGGGGTAGGTTCCGAGAAAACCGCAACCCACCCTGCTTATTATGCAGGTTGTGCGGTTGGCGGGTTGACATGTAGGTTTTTTGGTCTGCAACCGGCATTAGGTGGGGCGAGGTGGGGTAGTGGGTCAAACCCGCCCCATTTACAACCATATTTCTTATTGTTTGATGGGATAATGGTTACAGAGAGGGGTGAAAGAAATGAAAGAGTTATGTCTCGATCGAAGGGGGGTAACAATTAATAAGTTCAGAAACATGTCCTTTTCGATCAACCAAACCGTATTCGGTACACCATTTTCTAACTGACAGAAACTTCATCTAAGTTACTAGACTCCCAGAAACGGACGTCTGAATCCGTATCGGACGTGCATTTGCTAGCCGACAAAGCCTTACAAGGACTCCCATAAACGAACATCCGAATACGATTCAGACGACGTCTTTGGCTTACAGTCTTCCGAACGGTCGACCAAAATATACGTCAGTAGTGGCTATGTGACCACGTTACGTTGTTTAACTTGGTTAGACACTGCCTGTTTGCCGTTAACATCGTCAGGAAACAAAAAAATCTGTCAACGATGTTAGAGATGTAGCGTATCAAATTAAATAGTCATGTTTACAAGTGTTTCGAAGTAATAAAAAACTTCACCAGAACAAAAGTCCAACAAGCATATTTTGGAGTGCACCCAAGAAAAAATCCCAACAGGATTTTAGATTTCCAGTTGCGCCCAATACAATAGTGGTACCTTCAGATGAACCTAGCATGGTGGGTGTGGGTCAAGCAATCAAAGGGGCTAGAGACTCAATTGGCTTAAGCAAAGCAATTCGTAGCAGATAGACCAGAACCCTTGATCCAAATCTAGATAAAGTGCAGGAAATGCCTTCAATCTGGGGTCATTACTTCCACTCGGCCATTACTTACTAATCCCTCGCTTATAGCTCAAATAATTTTTTATTGAGTTAATGATATAAGGAGAAAATAAAAAAGGCGGTAAAAAATCCTTCTTTTTCTTCGAGCTCCCCAAAATAATAAAGAATCCTTGCATTTCCAAATGAGAATGTCGAGAATATAATGAATTATACTTTCATACAATATCTTAATTGAATTATACGTAATGATCAATAAATTTATTTCTATTCTCTAAGCAGTGGCTGGGTAGAAATAGGTTAGACCCAATTCTCACCAAACGTTAGAATTGGGTAAATGTTTTCATATAGTTATCCCAATCAATAAGATTAGTGTGAGGAGAAAAAAATTATTTCAACCACGGCTTTTTGAGCCGTAATTTTTTCATATTGTGATTTAGATGTCACATATTTCCACCTCTTTAGTCTTAAATCTCAAATTTAAAGAGCTACAATTTATGGATGCAAATTGTAAACGATTATCTGAGTATTTATTTTAAAATTAAAATTTGATTGGTATTTAGTAAATAAGTTCTTATCGAATATAATTTAGAATTGAAATTGGTTCATAAAACTTGACCAATTTCAAATGTGGATACAAATTCGAATATAGTTAAAACTATAAACATAATTGAATATATGAAATATCAATTTTTGCATCTAATATATGTGGTAATTTTTATATATTGAGTTAATAAAAAATCGAGACATTTCTTTATACAAACATAATAGAATGCAAAAATAAATTAGAATATAATTTTCTTAAGACCTCTTTTAAAAGTATTTAACATGATACAACAAAAAGATAATTTCATATATATATGAATTATCTAGTGAACCTGGGGCTTAATTTTCTATTTTAAGCCCCCACCATATCATTCACTCATCTGAAATTGTAAGGTAGATTAAGAATAGAGCGGTTATGCTAATTAAAGGTGAGATTAATCGTAAATAAGATCTTAATGGTGAGATTGTATGAGGCTAAACTAAATAAGATGATAAGAACTTGAACATTATCCATAATCTAAATCTAAATTCAAAAGGTTTCAAATTTGAATATGAAACTAGTAAGCTATAAAAATGTTCAGATTCGAAATCAGATACATATTATTAGAAACCAAATACGTATTATATCCGATTCGGAAAAAAATGGGTTTTTGCTTGGGTGCACTTCCAAAAGTGTCTTATTAGACTTTTGCATACGTATACTTTTTTATTGGCCTTGTACACTTGCAAAATTGAAAAATTACGCACTTCCACCTTAACACTGTTTAACTATGTTAGGTAATTTTATGTTAATACCATCGTACTCTCAGATTCGAAATCAGATGGTAATTTTATGTTAGGTAATTTTAACTATGTTACTACCACTAAATCACCCCTCTCCTAAAACTCTCAAGCGTTAGAAAATGGTTTAAACTAATCCTAGTTCTACGTGAAACCCATCATCCACCGTTGTCCTCCCCATCCATCTCCCTCTCCCTCCGCATCTCCTCCCTTCCTCCCCTCACCTCCTCCCTCACCACTCCTCCCACTCCATTCTCACCCTCCTCTCCCTTTCCTCCTCCACCTTCAACCACCTCCTTCTTGCCTTTAATTACTACCCCGCTCCCTCCCTCCGCCACCTCCTCGGCCCCATCTGTTTGGCTTCTCTTGCCAACGCATCTTAGCTCCAACCGTTGGGAAATCTCACGTCCCTCTAGCTAGTGGGTTTGCAAACGGTGTCGTTCCGGTGGGTCCGAATTTTCCCGAAGTTTAGGGAGCTCAAGATTATGGATTGTTGATAGTGAGGAGTTGGAGGTGGAGCAAAAGGAGGAGGATGGGTTTCTTCCTTTGATTCCACTCCCTCCTCAAGCCATCCAAAATCACACGAACCGACATCGCCAAAAATTGCAAAAATTTCTTCAAACTCCTCCAATTCGGGCTCACTTTAGACATTCTTGATGTGTATGGAAGATTGGGTTTTTGAATCATGCGTGCAAGGTGTTCGAGGAAATGCTGGTGAGGGATGTTGTGTCTTGGTGCGGTTTGACGTGAGGTCAAATGTGTTCTTGGTGTTAGGGTTGTTCATGTTGGAGTTTGAATCCTTACTTTGAAATCCAATTATGTAGTGTGTGATCTTGTTTGAATCTTAAGTTTGGAATCCATGTATATTTCAATGCATGTATTTGTGTGATTTTGAGTTATAATGTGATTGTTGCTTTGTGATGGTCGGATGTTAGAGCATGTTGATAATAATTTGAGTAATTTATTGAGATTTATTACGGGATTTTTGGATACTAAGAATGAGGTATAAAAATATAAAAAAGGTATTGGAATATGTTATAAAAAAGTGAAACATTCTTAGCTTACAAGAGTTTGAATTTGGGGGTAAGTTTAGTGTAATTTAACAAGTAAATTTAAGGATGAAGATATAATACGATATTTTTTGTTTGAGTGTGTATGTAAAATTTCTAATTATTTTAACATAAAAAGTCATTCATCTCGAATAAAAAATGTGGGTCCCACATATAACCATATGTATTAGAATAATTAGTTTAGTTAACAAGTGTAGTAGAACAACAAAAAATTTAAAGGTCTAATAAAGTACTTTTGTAAGTGTACTCTAGTATAAAAAACCCAAATTTATTTGAAGATGGTCTTAGTATAAAATGTTGTGGAAGTACGAGGGTGTTAGCATAAAATTACCAAATAGAATTGTAAAAGTCATTACGGTGTTAAAATGGAAGTGTACTGAATCAATTATTCAATTTTAAAGTGTACAAGTCAATAAAAAAATATTAGGTAAAAATCCCAAAAAAAAAAATAATAATTTGCAGTCATCGAGGATTCTGAGCCCTGAGAACCTAAATATACACAGAATCCTATCGAACACCTAAAAACATTTACAAACTCCTGAAGGGTACACCCATAATTTCCCCAAGTTTCACCACCCACCTCCTATATTTCCCGTGAATTCCTTATTTCCCTTCCCACCATCTTTATAACATCCCAACGCTCTCTCCATTTATCCTCCCAAATAAAAAACAAAAAAACCCCAAAAACATGATGGATTCTTGCACTCTCACGAGCCCACGTCTGTCCTTCTCCGGCGACCCCCAACCCGACCTCCCCCCGACCACCACCACCTCCACCACCACCGACTTCAACTTCCTCATCACCCCCTCCGCCCACTCCCCCTCCACCGCCGACCAGCTCTTCTCCGGCGGCATCCTCCTCCCCCTCCCTCTCCCCCCTCCTCCCAAACCCTCCCTCAAACACCTCCTACAAGAAAACGACCCAAACCCACAACAACCCACAACCCACAAACCCTCCTCCTCCTCCTTCTGGCGGTTCGGTAGGAGTAGCAGTGTTGGGGCGCCCAAAAGCCGCCTCGTCGGGCTTCTCACCCGGAGCAAGTCCACGGGTTGCTCTCTTCTTGCTTCTAACCACCCTTCGCCGGTGAAACAGCAGAGAGGGAGTTGTTCTAGGAATAAGTCTTACTACTATGGGCATGGGGATGGTGGTGGGGTTAGGATTAGTCCTGTTCTTAACGTCCCTTGTATGTCCACCAAAGAGAGAGGCGATTTCTTTGGGTTTGGACTTCTTCTTTGTAGTGGTAGTGGGAAGGAGAGGACTTCTCACAAGAAAAAGAAGTCTCTATGGGTGTCTTGATTATTACGAATCTCATGTTTGGGCGTACCTGATGACCGGCTGATGTGTGGTTAGAGAGAGATGATGTCTTAGGCGTTGGTGTTGGTGTTTGTGGAAATGTTGTTAACTTCAACGGTTGTTATGAGTTTAGGAGAGAATGTTGATAGAGTGTGAGTGTGTGAGAGTTGGTTATAATTATTCCAGCTTTTGTTTAATGGAATTTGTGTGAAGACCGGAGGAAGAAATAGTGTTGGCGTGGATTTGTCTTGTATTTTTTTAAAAAAAATTTTTGGGAAAAATGGATTTGTCTTAATCTTGTCTTCTTTAGGGAGAAGAGTGTTGTTGGTGTGAGAGACATGTGAGGAGAATGAAGTGATTGATCAGAAGTGGTCGCTGTGTTGATGCCTGTTCTGGCAGTGGTTGGATGTCTTGGGATCTTCCACTTGCCTTTTCCTACTGTCTAGTGTAGGAAAATAGTACCCTTGACGTTATGTTTGTGTGGTCAATGCTCATTTGTAGCTTTTCTTTCTTTTTGAACTTCGGAAGTATACAATGTGGGAACTGCCAAGCAAGACCGATCTTGTGTGTGATTTGTAGTTTAATGTGTATGAGCGTGGATTAGTAGTGTTTTTAGATAATATTATATGAATGGATGAGTTTGTAAGTGAAGATTCAAGTAATGTTTGATGGCATTTATTTTTCTATGAGAATTTTATGAACATAAGTAAAAACCTCGGGCTATTATGTAAGTTATATGAATCAAAATTGGAAGGGGAAGAAATGTATGACCCACACTTTACAGTTCGGCCATGCATGTTTTTTAAAAAAGAATGGTCAATGGTGTGTGTTGCGGATTCTCCAGAGGACATGGAGATGTACATACTATATGTTCCTTGAGATAAACATTTGATCGTATTTTCATCAACCCAAAAGATTATCAAAACAAGTGCATGAAAGTGTGTGATCTATACTTGGTTTCAACTTCAAAGGAATTCACAACTAAATTAATCTATTGCTTCCTATAGTTTCACCAGTAATAATTACAAACTTCGAGCTAAGAATTTTAACAACACCCTTATTTAAGTTAACCACGACCACTAGCTACTTCTGTAGGTCATGTTTAAAAGGGATTGATGGTCATGTGCCTTTGCTTGTTTAAGTGGAGCCCTTCTGTTCACGGGCATAAGGTAGGGTTGGGCATTTGGGAACATTATTATGGCGTGGAAATGAACAAGAAATGCTTCACAATCACCTTTACTAGCACAAAAAGATAACCTTAAAGGTAAAGGGTGATATTACTTCTTGTTTCCTTCACCACCACCCTAAAGGTGAAGGGTGATAATGATACATTGTCACTTTGATATGATGTAGCTTCTTAGTTCATATCGGTCATTTGGATATTATTTTACCAAAATATACTCGTGTATGATCTCAATTTACTTCCTAAATATTTGATATTATTTTATTGATTATATCTCCAACATTAGTTGTTGTTTTTTTGATAATTGGTAGGAGAAAGTTAATGGGGGTGATGATAGCTAACATTATCTTTTAAAGTGAGAAAATTCTAACATCATTAAGCTACATTCCATTAGTAATAATAGACCATTTCCTAACACAATAAATAAGATAGGACCCATTTGGCAACATGGTTGGGTTTGAGAGTTTTTAAACCAAACAACCAACCCATAATGGAGCTCATTTAAAGCTTATATTTCTAAAGATCAAAACCTATATTGCATTTTATAAGTTGAAATAGCTTAATTTAGTCACCTTAAGTTCTCTAAACCAAATGTTATCATTTTAATAAGGGTTAGTTACAACTTGCCCCATGAATTATGTCTCGATTTCATTTTATACTATTGTCACCTTTAAAAGTTCGTAAGTACAAAGTGAAATCAAGTCAGAATTCAGAAGAGCAAATTGTAATTAACCATTTTAATAATATCACCATCAGAAAACTTCTTCCTCTCAAGGTTTATATGTGTTACATTTTCTTCGTTAAATAATACAAAATTCATACTAAATTTGGAAGGTGGAGTATTGATGTTCTTATGTCTGACAAAAACTTATTTTTAGGCGTACTTAACGAAACTTACAATCTAGCATACCTAATGTGTTCCCTTAACGGATCAGTAGAAGTAATTTGTTTTTCGAATAATAACGAAATGGAATGAGATCTAGAAGGAGACATTGAAAATATATCCGAGAGAAAATTAGGTGGTGTATAGGTGAGCATGAGATTCTAATGGAAGAGTATTCACTAATATGGTGAAAATAAAGAGGATAGCCGAAATTCCAGAAATACAAATTGGACCAATTCTAGTCAAATGGAAACGGTTACTTCTACCTGTTCTCTAATTGTACTGTACATGTCATAAGGAGGACACGGTTTGTTAATTGATTTGGTGTTCCTATAATCCATCCTCTCGTGGAGTTGTTAGAGATGTGTGAGGTTGGTTTTACTTTTGCCAAGTAAGACGAACGTAATCTTAAGCTTCAAGGCATGAGGTTTTGGGCAATCAAGAAGGAAAGATTTTCACTTGGTTTGATTGGTTGCGTGACGACTTTGATTAATTGGCACTTCATCACTTTCCTTTCGTTTATCTGAAGAGTCTTCCAACATCACATTCACATTTTGGATTTTGGATTTTAGCCAAGATGGTAGAATCCGGTGCTAATTTGAGTTTGCGTGTTATTCGTTAGAAATTGTGACAATTTGATGATAAAATTAAGGAAGTCAAAGTCTGAATTGCAAAGAATTATTTTTCAATACAATTTTCTATGGGTTTTTTTTTTCTTTCCTTGAATGCACTTCAAAAAAATGTCAATATCCGAAATACATATGCTTTCAGGATTTTACTTGGGTGCACCTTGCGTTTTTATTTCTTTACCACGATACACCTTGGTCGTCAAAGAGACCTACTTCGTCACTTTTTCTATTGGAAAATTTGTATTAAAAAACTTTTAAAATAAAAACATTGTTATGTTAATAACAAAAAATTAAAACAAAAAACCCAACCCAACCCAACCAAAACAATAATCTCATTCTCTCTCTCCTATCTCTTTTCTTTGATCTCACATCACTCTCCTCTCTATTTATCTCCAGTTCTCTCTCCATGTTAAAATATGTGGATTCAGAGAGAGACAAGAGAGAAGTCATATCGAAAAAGAGAAGAAAGAGAAGTGAGAGAACTGAAGAGATAGGAGAGATAGGAGAGAGAACTAGAGAGAGAAGTGAGAGAACTGAGGAGAAGAGAGGAGGATAGAGAACTAAGAACGAGGAGAGAGAAGTGAGAGAGAAAGAGAGAGGAGAGGGAGAACTAGCTAGAGAGGGGAGAAAGAGGAGAGAAAACTGAGAACGAGGAGAGAGAAGTGAGACAGAGGAGAGAGAACGGAGTGAGTCAAAGATTGAGTTATTTCATTTTTTCATTTTTTATTTTCATTATTAACATTAATGATGTTTTTTTATTTTAGGAGGGGTTTAATGCAAATTTTTAACTGAAAAAGTGACGGAGTGAGTCTTTGATGAGCAAGGTGTACAATGGTAAAAAATAAAACCACATGGTGGACCCAAATAAAATTCAGAAAACACATGTGTATTTTGGATATTAACATATTTTTGAGGTGTACTCGAGAAAATAACCTTAAGATAAACATTTTCAAGCGGAAAACTAGACCATTGAATTTTTATTAGTTATGAAATTTGATTTCTCAATTTAATTATGATTTCCTCAACTTCCTGTTGAAGCCATAAAAGTCATGAAAGTTCTAAAACAACCATTAAACAAAATATATTGACCATTAAGGAAAAGAACTTTCCTTTTGACCAAGTATTTTCCGAAGTGGTTGTATCTGTTCTGGAAAATGACATTTCCCTCGGTTTCAATCGTGAATGTATAGAAATAATTTACTTCTATTTTTCATGTCCTCCCTCAAGAAATAAAATAAAAGTGCTGAAAACATAAAAAATGAAGTATAAACCTGCCAACGGAAAATAAATTTTGTCTGTTTCATTTCTCATTGGTTTCTTGTTACTCCGAATTCAGTTTAGGCACTTTTTTGGAACAAACATTATCCAAATAGAATTATCAAAACACGTGCTTTTATCCTATAATATCGTGGTCACATAACCGTAACCTTTTTATGAAAACAATAAACTTGTTTATATGTGGAAAAAAAAACATTGTCATTTCTCCATCCATGAAAAACAATCAATCAATTTTTTTTTCAAACAAACCAAATGGTTTTCCATTTGTCAATTCAGCAATTTTTTAATTTATTCCCAAGTACCAGTCAACGGTCAACGGGAAGTTCGAACAGAACAGAACAGAACAGAACAGAACAGGTTTGGTTTCGAATCCAACACACGGCATTGGTCGGTTGGTCACAAATCACTTCCAGATCCCTCAAAACCCTAGATTTTTGCCCTAATGGCGATCAATTGGGAGCTTCGGGGGTGCTGCAAGCACGAGCAGGTCACCTTCTTGGCCACCATTGGCGTCTTCACCTTGGTCATCCTCCTCGTGAGTTCCAATGTTTCCTCCTTTTTCCCAACCTTTTTAACTTCTAAGCTTCTTTTCGTGTTATGGTGTGGTTAATGCGTTGTTTGGGTTGAAAAGTTGGTTTCTTTAGTTTAGTTTCTCTCTCTCTCTCTCTGTTCTCGTTAATTGTGATTAACCTCCTTATTTTTACCCAAAGTTTGGTTCTTTTTTGCTCCTTTTTTGGAATGATTTGAACTTTTTAAGGTTCTCAGAGTGTTGGGAATGGTATGTTTGTGGTTGATGTGTTGTAAGGGCATTCCTTAACGGGGGGGAATCCCCCCACGCCCGGTCATCCCTGACTGGGTCGATGACCCGGGCGTTGAAACGCCCGGGTCATCGACCCGGTCATTAAATAAAAAAATATTTTTTTGATTTTTTTTTTGTTTTGATTTTTGTTTTGATTTTTTTAATTTTTTGGTTTGAGTTTTTTTTTTTTTTTTTTTTGAAAATACGTTTTATAATTGTTTTGATTTTTTAGATTTTTTTTTTAATTTTTTACCAAGATTGACCCCGAAATGATGTGGAGGAGAGAGATATGTTGTTGTGGGTTGTGTTGGGTTGTGGTTAAGATGTGAATAGTATAGGAAAGAGAAGAAAGTGGGTTGAGGAAAGAGAAAACTGATGTGGAAGAGAGAGAAAGCTGATTTTGAAGAAAGAGAGAGCTGATGACCGGGTCGTCCAGGTCATGGTTAGTGATGGTCTAAGGGTCAAAAGCATGTGATTCGTAATTGAGTCCCCTTTTTCTCCCCGAATATTGGTTCCTTTTGCTCTTTGGTAAATTTAAATTTCTTTCGTAATTCGTGATTGAGCCCTGCATCTCAGGATGTATATGGTGCTGGTGATGGAATTTTGTTGCTCTTGGAGATGTGTTGTTGGTGTTTTGGGTTAAAAAGTTGGTTTCTTTAGTGTCATGTTGCTATTTTTTTTTGTTATTCCTTTAGATCGTGTAGAATTCAGTGGAATGTTTGAGTGGTGGTTCACTCGAAAGTGCGGTTGTTCTCGCTAATAAGGTCTTAGATGCCCTATGTTGTGTTTTGGGGTTTATTTCATAGGTTTTAATGGGATCTTGAGTGGTTGAGAATACAGTTCTTTGTTCGAAAGTTTGTAATTTGCCCTATCTTGACTGTTGATGCTTGGAGATGTTGCATTTGGTATGTTGGGAAAAACTGATGTTTATTATTTTACCTTATGATTCTTTTGCCTCCAATGGAATGTTGGGTGGTGATACACTTGTTTATACCTTATTCCTTTGCATTCATTATTTCACGGTGATCCTAGTTTCTTCATGGCAATGTAGTTTTGATCTTTCTAGCACGTTGGTTTTTATTAAATCTTCTTTTTCTCAAAAATTGCGCAGCTATGGAGGACGTTCATCCTAACTCCATTCAAGCTTATAACTGTGTTTCTGCATGAGACTAGTCATGCCCTTGCTTGCAAATTGACATGTGGTGATGTAAGTTTATTTTGATTCTTGCCTATATAACTCTCTTTTTTTCATTTTTAATTTCCGGTAATGAGACCGGGACTCCTCATTGAGTTGTATTTTTAATAGTAGTATAGTACAACCTCAATAGGAGTTGGTACAAACCAAGTTCTTTTATTCCAAGATTTTCTTCTCTCTCTGCATAGAGTGATAAACCCTTGGATGCAACCTGCTTCGAGGGAGTGTAAAACCATGATGTTGGCTATTTGAAGACCAAGAGTCCACCAACTAGTTTGAGTTGGACATATATATACTCATGACCAGATATCTACGTAGTTCATTGACCAAGCCACTTTACTCTGGGTATTTTAGGACGGTGATTTATTAGAATATCCTTTAATTCAACTATCAAGGCCCTATATCAAGATTGTTGCTCCAAATATAACAACTTTTTTTATAGCACCCACTTCCCTTATTTCAGTAATGCCCCCATGAATTTTAAAATTGCCATCCGGAGACATGGTTCATGTCTAGTGGATTCTTAAACCTTCACATATGGTCATTTCTCAGACTTTGCTGGTAAGGATTTCCTCAGACTTTTTTGGTAAGGATCTCCACTCTCATATCAAGAATTCAACCATGTGGATTATGTAACTAGGTTCAACTTACCTGCTGTAAAAACCTATGCACCTTCATGACCAAATGGTCCACATCAGTGTGACACCTGCTGAGCATTATATATGGTCCTCTTCCCTAATTAATCTATGGTGCCCCACGAATTATCCAAGGCTTGTGAATCTTGCAGCTCATGTAACTCCAGTAGCCACAAGATTTTTCTGCTTGTTCACAAAGACCATTAACAGTAGATGAATTTGCCTATCTATCGAAGCATATGCATCTATACTAGGAGTGAATGTGATGGAAGTATTCATGTTGAGACCCTTCAAACATGATGCAAAACAATGACGAATCCATGAGGACGAGTTGTTTGCAATTCTTTCCTTGGTTTAAGTTGCTATTTGAGGGTTCTATGTTCTAACCGTTTCTGTGGAAAGATTAGTCTACTATTGTATTCTTTCAACTCAATATTATTCTATACTTATTCCCCTTTTCCTCAAACCAAATGAAAGGATTCTACTTTTTGGCCTTTTGACATCAAAAGTTGCACTATGAAATTGATTGTAACGGAACCTTATGTCAAAAGGAATAATATTTTTGTACTTGTTCTAATTTTTGCACTATCTATATATCTATTTCTGAAAATGAAACTTATGTTTTGAAGTTCTTGCTGGATTTCTGTTTTGTTTATATTATGCTGAAATTCAGACTCTATATTTTGGGAAAAATATTAGAAAGAAAATTATTGTAAGCATCTAACTCCTATTAGATTTTCTTCGCATCTCTTCACCTTGACATTGTGTTTCGTGTCAATAGCTTAGTTTGATTGGAAACCCTCAGGTTGTTTTCACATGTATATTACCAAAATCACGTTGTCGTATGAAGTAGTGTTTCTCCTTATTGCCTTTTTTCCTCCTACTAGAAATGCAGCAAGAACACTCTATAACGTGTCTTGTAGTGAAAGCATGGTATCTCTTTTTCTTGTTATATTGCAAATTGGTCTTCCACTGGAGCATATATGCTATTAATATAAATATTTGGGAAAACACAACACCTGCATCTCACTAAAGAGGCAGAAATATAAATAAGTTTTCTGTAAGCTGAATCACAATATCTTTTTATTGCCTTGTTTTTAATCTTCTATGTCTCCTTATCAACTAAATATTTTCCTTCATCTTTATTGTATTCTTTGATAGATTTTACTGCCATTACCTTCTGTAAAATGGTCTCTTTCTGCTGGTTTTTATAAAAATATACATAGAACATTATATGTCACGCAGGTCACTAGGCATAGCTAAAAAATTAGTGATAAAGGGCACACATATTAATTCAATAAATATTCAATAAAGGGCACTATACAATAAATATAGAAATTATATAAAGGGCACACATATTAATTCAAATGTGTCCTCTTACAGATTGCGCTTCTGTTTCCATAATGTGGTTTCCCAGGTTGAGGGCATCCAGGTACATGCAAATGAGGGTGGAGTTACACAAACACGTGGGGGCATATATTGGCTGATTCTTCCTGCTGGATGTAATACATCAACGACCACCTCACTCCATTTGTTTATCTCATCATCATTTCTTTAATTTCATAGCTAATTTTTTTCTAATTCTATATATATTTATCAGTGATCATATAAAGTGATGAAATTTTATGTTTTCATAGCTCTTATCTTTTTCTAAACCATATCTGTGCAGATCTTGGCTCGTCATTTTGGGGAATGGTGTTCATATTGGCATCTACAAATATTCTTTCTGCAAGAATTGCAGCGGGGTGTTTTGTAGTTGCACTCCTTGTTGTGTTATTTGTTGCTAAAAATGTACGTTACTGTTTTTTTAGTAAATTGGGTATCTCTTTCATCAACTTAGTTTATTAACAAAAAGAATAACTTCTGCTTGAATGAATCTGATCTCACCATGCAAGATCGGCATGTTTGGTGTTCATGGGTAAAGGAAGACACTACTCTTATAGTGTGTTGTAGAATGTAGACTTTCTGTCTTGAGCAATGTGGGACTACTTTTCTAACATAAATAATTCAAACAGTTGCTAAGTTTAACATTATCATGTCTCGCAGCTATCAACATTTTGATCCAGATGTCTATACTTACTTCGGTAGTTTTGACAACAAATATTACAAAATCCAAGTATCCAACTTGTGGGATCAAAATCATTCACCAAAACTTACTGTTTTGAATATTTGAATTACCTACATTTGATTATCTTAGTTACTAGTTTACACAAATACCTTTTATTCTTTTTCCTTCATAAATTTGATGGAAAATTTACTTTGCTTTTATGTTGAATGTTTCTTAAGTTAACCAATTAAAAATCATATATCCTTTGTTTCGATGCAGTGGTTGCTTCGAGGACTATGTGTCGGTATGTTTTTGGCTGTGGATGAACTTCCAATTTTCCACTGATTAACATGTCTAAATTTTAATGTATTTGATGGTTAACTGCTAGGTTTCATCATCTTCCTAGTTGTCACTTGGCTTTTGCAAGAGTATACAAAGGTCCGCATCCTTCGATATGTTATTTTGTTTATAGGTAAATGATGTTATTTTTATTATATGTCGTAACCGTATGCTAATGTTTTTGGTACCTCAAAATGATGTTTTGGTTTCATTCTGTGCAGGTGTAATGAACAGCTTATTTTCAGTTTACGGTAAGGCCTCAAACAGGAAAATCCATTAATAATTTGAAATTTTCTTCATGTTAGCATAATTTTTCCTGAGTTCTGATGTAAAAAAGAATACTCTAGCTGTTAGCATAAAAATGTGTATATTTCATCTTTGGTGAATTTATGTACTTCAATTTCTAGATATATGAATTTGTGCAGATATCTATGATGACCTAATATCTCGAAGGGTCAACTCAAGTGATGCCGAGAAGTTTGCTGAGCTTTGTCCTTGCCCTTGCAATGGAGTAGCATGGGGTGTGATCTGGTTCGTCTTTTGCTTGAAAGAAGCATTTTTTAGCAATAATTTGCTATAATTTGTGTTTTTCAGATTTTGAATATTGTGTCCAATTTATGCGTTTTCTCTAATCATTCTGAAATAATTCGCAGGGGTTTTATATCGTTCATATTACTTTGTGGATCAATGTACCTCGGTCTCGTAATCCTATCTTAAGGTATGTAGACAAGCGAACATCGACTTCCTCAACGTTGTCAGCTTTTTCGACAGTTTCTTAGTTGAATGCAGTTTAAAAAAAACTTCTTTGCCGATTGGTTTCTTAAAGGCTTTTTAGTTTAAACTTCAAACTTCGTCTAGACGAATATCCTTTTATGGTAAAAGTGAACATTTTGAACATTGAATTACCTCGTGATGGCCATTAGTTTGAGTATTTGTTTCCTAATTATAATTGGTCAGCTTATGGCGAGCACATATGCACTACTTTCGTTAATTGGTGTTGACATTTATCTTCTGGCATGTTTCAGGTCCAAAAAATTGCACAGAAAATAGGACTTCTCATTTTCCTTAACGCCATTGTGACTCCACACAGCACATGATTCTTGCGCATACGAAGTGGGGATACACATTGTTTCACCTCATTTTTCGACGAGCCTTCCACATGGTTCTATCTTCATTGATTGAAGTTATTAATTCATCATTTTGGCTATATGTGATTTGTTTCTTCGCTTCCACATGGTATTATCTTCATTGATTGAAATCATTTACTGATATTGTTTGGCTGAGTATATGATTTATTTGTCTTTTTTTCTCATAATGATGGTTGTAGACTTGTAGGTTTAATTGCTTGTGTTGCCACTTGACGCTTTGCTGCCACCAATTTGTAGATTTGGTGGAATGATATGATCCAAAATGCATTATATCCTAAATCTGTAAGCTTGACTCAGGAAACTTGGTCGGGCGCTCAACTAGAAAACCTCTGATATTGATTAATTGGGGTCCATTGCTGGTTCAAATTGCAGTTCGACTGGTGACGACGTTAGCATGACACTAACCTGAGTGAAACGTCTAACTTTGGAATGCAGTTGAACTCGGGTTCAATTGTGTAAAACTAGGTTCTAACCTTTTCTTCATTTACTTACATATCGGTTGTATTATGTTTTTATATATACTTATATATACGTAAGACGGTGGTTGAAGATTAAATAGATCAAGTAACCCTTGCCAACAAGAAACTAGGATCAGTTCATTCCAATACCAATCCTTCGTAATGAAAACATATTTCATTAAAATTATAGGACTTGAGGATAGAAATGAAAGAGGCGTGACAGTGAGACAACAAAAAATAAAGATTTGACGGGGAAAAAAATACCACCTAGTTTTTCCGAAATCATATTTCCGAACAAAAGTACATAATTATAATGCAATATTTTCACCCATCCAATAACTTTGGGAACTACTAAACGTCGTCCCAAAACTACTTAAATCGCCTCTTGAAATTATCAAATTGCCTTTAACAATATATTTAATACCCATATCGTCCCGTGTCTATAAATTAGGCCTACGGTCTTGTATATTCATAATTTATCAGTAAAAACACCACAAAAATGTCTGGCGAGTGTGATGCATCCAGTGAGGTAAGCCTGGCGCGGGGCAAATTTTGGGTCGGGCGTCTGCATTAGACGCCTCCCCCAAGGTGAGGGCGTCTGCGTAGGACGTCCTCCCCTTGGCCGAGGCGTCTAACGCAGACGCCTACGCAATGGGAGATGTGTCTTATGTAGACGTCCTCCCCTTGGGTAAGGTGTCTGTAGTAGACGCCCTTCCCTAGGGTCAGGCGTCCTACTCAGACGCCTCACCCATGGGAAAGGCGTTTAACTCAGACGCCCCCCCCATGGGGTAAGCGTTTAATACAGACGCTCGACCCAAAATTGTTCGAAATGATTGGGGTCACACCAACAAACATGAATTTCCTTATTGGATATGCGATTTTGATGGATGAAACTTACTCCAGTTATCTGTGGGTGATGGAGAAGTTGCGAGATCTGTTATTGGGGACTGTCAGCCCGACTGCAATAATAACAGACCGGGAGTTAGGCCTTATGCGACCAGTGAGAGAGGTATTTCCTGACTCTGCTCATTTACTCTGCACATGACACATCAACAAAGACGTATTGAACTACGCATACCACGTATTCGGCAAAAATAAGCAGATGACAGAGACTTTGAGGCGTGGAAGATGGAGGAAAATCATGCTTTCTACTTCAGAAGCCGAGTATGATAGAGCTGTGTATGCTGTGAAAGATTTGTATAGATCGTGGCCGGCTATCACGGAGTATCTGGACACCACGTGATTGGTGCATAAAGAAAAGTTTGTGCTGAATTGGACGAACAAAGTCCTTCATTTTGGGAACACCACGAATTGTAGGGTCGAAAGTGCTCATTCGGCTCTAAAAGAGTGGATTTCTACATCGACTGCAGCTCTAGACACTCTTTTCGAGCGCGTCAACGCGGCTATTGAAATGCAGCTGACGAATATTCGAAACGCTCTTGAAGACTCGAGACGGCGAAATTTGACTAATTTCGGACATGCTCTATATCGTCACATAAATGGTCGAGTTTCGCATCACTGCTTGCAATTGCTGAGTCAGGAGGTGAAAAGAATGCAACAGTTAGATGATGAAGTTGAATATCGTTGTGAGTGCGCTTTTCTGACTTCTCATGGGATACCTTGCGCATGTACCATCCGCGGATGTCTTGACAACGGAATTTACTTAGAGCAGATTCATTCGTTCTGGAGGACACTTGTCACTGGGGAAGGAGCCGGGAACGCAGAGTTTGTGTCTCAGGCAGCTCAAGACGCCGAACATTTTCGCAGCCTGGTTGATGAGATTGCAGGAAGTGACCCCACCGTAATTCGATCTGCCTCTCGGGTTTTATTCGAGCAGCTACACCCCGAACATGCGAATTTGAGAGAGCCTGCAGAAAAAACAAAGCTACGAGGTCGACCAAGGGGAAAGTCAACACGACGGGACCCTAGTGTGTTTGAGTATGCAGAGCGAGGTAGTGGTCGATCTTCAGGTAGTGGGAGTAGAGGTCGTGGTCGTTCTTCCGGTAGTGGAAGCAAAGGCCGTGGTCGATCTTCTGGTTCTTCGTCTGTGAGGGGAGGATCAGGTATACCATCCCTATATTTATTGTTATTATAATTTTGTTATTTATTTCAGTAAATATGTATCTTTTGTTATTATATGTAACTGTATTTTTTGTTGATATTGTAGTGACTGGGCGGGCTGACGTAGACGACTTCCCATTTGCGGATAGGATTCCAGGAATCATTATGTCATTCCTACACCAGTGGAATGATGTACGTGCTAATGGAAACTGTGGATTTAGATGTGTCGCCGATGTTTTTCACGGTGGTAAAGACAATTGCAACTCGCCCGTCGTTCGATTTCAAATGAGCTAGCTGCGAACCCATCTTTTTATGAGCACGTATACTACGACGGTGTGGCGCAGACTCGTCACCGGATTAATTGGGGCGGGGGACCATGTGGCGAGAATCACTACATGGAGACGTGGACGGACTTGTTTCTCATTGCAAATTTTTACAAGTGTGCAGTTATGTTCTTCTCTCTCGGAAATGATGGTTCGTTGTACCCATGTCTTACAGTTCTACCTTGGGAGAGTCCACCTACCGTGACGAGACCGTGCAGAGAGTTGATTATTGCTCATTTAGGGAGTTACGCTCATTACATTCATTTGGATTTGAATGAGGGATTCCCCGTACCTCCTATAACGACTCTGTGGTTTCAAGTACGAGATGAGAGTGTTATTGGATGGGAGCTGGAGTACCAAAATAGGATAGCATATTGGCAACAATTATGTAATATGTTTTGATATGTTTGTACATTATATAGTGTTGCTTTATTATGTAATATGTTTTGATATGTTTGCTTTATTTGCATTATATATAATAGTACGATACGTTAGCAAACACAAATAAAAATAATAAGCGTATGACAAATAAGCAAACACAAATACAAATAATAAGCGTACGATATGTTAGCAAACACAAATACAAATAATAAGCGTACGACAGATAAACAAATATAAATGCAAATACTAAGAGTACGGTACAACAGATCAGCTTACTCATCATCTGAATCATGGTCGGAGATGCCTAACTGAGTATGCCACGACTGTATGATCTCATCCACATCTCCGCATGCAGCTCTGGCATCGTCTGGCAGCTCATCCCACATCTGCAAGATTGGGTCTACAGCCCGTATCATCTTACCCATCCACTGCACATAACATTAACATTAGCGTACATTAACAAAGCCTAAGGTACAAATAAATATAGATAAAATGAAAAATTTACCAGATCGCCACACGTCCTATCTGGTGGTCGATCTGCTCTCCGGGAGGCACCACGGACGATGATAGGATGTGAGTAACTACCGAACCAATCAAGATAACGTGCATCACACTCGGAGGGGTCGCGACTACGTCTGAAGTCGCCAAGGAACAGTCGGCATGATCTCGGAAATGTCCGCCAAGTCGATTCCGCTGTAGAAGCGGGGAACCTGACGTCGTACGTCGCTGCTGTCGCAGACCGCACCGCATGCTCTGGTGTCGGGATGTCAACCGGGATCACCTGAACATATCCTAACTGACGCAAGACCCGATCGGGCATATAAGGCTCTATGATATCCCGATAACGAATAAGGCCCATCAATAAAGTCCTCGGGACATCCGCTGCTGGGTCAGGACCATAGGGTAACCACTCCACCTAAACTTTAACACATTAATAATAATACATCTTAAAATTAAATAAATAAATGTAAATGGTGTAAAGTTTGATACCTCTGATGCAGTCATCTGATCTAGCCGTGCGCGGATGGAACGCAATCGTCCATCGCTCTTGTCCTCGCTCCGGACGGCCTACATACCCAAACGTGGATGACCATCGTCGATAATCTTCCGCTCACGATGCGGGCGGAATGCGGGAAAGTACTCGTATATCCACGCCTGCAGCAGCGTAAGACAACCTGCAATCCCAGAACAATCCGCACGGCTAGCTATCCCAAGCTGACGGTACAGGTATGCCAACGTCGCTGACCCCCACGAGTACTCACGAACGGTGTCCGGGTCCCTAGCCTCCAGTAGATCGCGTGGTCTGATTCGGCAACCACTCTTGTCGACAAACAAGACGGCTCCGAGCATCAAGAATAGGTACGCCGTCAACTGTGTATCATCGGCCCGCGGAGGTCGTGCCCGTCTGCATAGGTCCTCAAGGAGTCGATGCCGACACTACCACCACTCCATAAAGCTGTATCTCTCGCCAGACCATCAGGTGTGACACCAAGCAACTCTGCCACATAACACCTCAGCTCAGACGTCGACCCCTGAGCACTAACCAGACGACCATCCACAGGAATGCGCAGGATCTGGAAAACATCGTGAAGCATGATCGTCATCTCTCCGAAAGGCATGTGGAAAGTGTTGGTGTCAGCCTGCCACCGCTCCACAAACGCAGAAATCAAAGGCATGTCGAGATAAGGGAACATGTTGTACGGTAAGTGCCCCAAATGCGTGGCACTAATCTCCTCTCTGATATCAGCACTCAGTGTAGACCGCCAACCCTGTAGTGTTGTACAAGCTCTGTGCCGATTATGGCACTTCAGAACCTTCCGATCCTCTCCGTCCCAGATCCGTCTAGCGATGTGACCCCAGAAACTAGGAATGACGCTCCCATCTAAAGGACCACCAGGCGTCATACTGCTCACGATCCAAGAATTGTCCTGGACCCTCTTTTTCTTCTGAGCGCGGGGATCAACAGTGCACGAGCTCGAATCCCCGGTCGTAAACCTCCCACCCGTACCCTTCCGCACCATCCATCCGGCGGAAGTAGAACTACCCGCTCGACCACGTCCTCTGCTATACTCCCCCTGCCTCTCCACCTCCGGGTGCTCTAACTCATACGGGTCATCATCGTCGCTCCTGTCGTAATTGTTAAACTAAATCAAAAATTGTTAAAACTAAATATCACAAATGTTAAACTTAATAAGAATTTGTTAAATTAAATTTTCAGATTTATCACAATTTATTAAAGTAATTATCAGATTTAATAATTTAAAAAAAAATTGTGGAGGCGTCTGCGAGAGACGCCTCCCGTATGGTGGAGGCGTCTGTCGGAGACGCCTCCTCTTTGGGGGAGACGTCTGCCGAAGACGTCTCCTCCATCGGGAAGACGTCTTCCCCAGACGTCTCCCGCTAGTGGTCGCGTCCGAGGGAGACGCCCCCCGCATGGGTCGGGCATCCTCGGAAGTCGCTCCCCCCATGGGGGGAGCGACTTCCGAGGATGCCCGACCCATGCGGGGGGCGTCTCCCTCGGACGCCGACCACTTTTTTTAAAAATTTTTTTGAAAACAAATAAATAAAGTAAGGTTACCGTATACAGGTACACCGGGGGAACTGCTGGCTGCTTGTCTGACCTCCGAGACATTCCTAATCTTCTGTAGTAGTTATAGGAAGAGAAAGTTTTGAAAAAAAAGTGAAATTGTGAGATATATAAGCAAAAATAGGATGAAGGGTAATTTGGTAATTTCAATGGACGATTTAAGTAATTTTTGGGTCGATATTTAACAATTCAGATAACTTTTTAGGATTTCAAAACATATTTTTTTTTATCAAAACCCGTATTATTTGTACCGGACCCTCATAAAATATCATCGTGTTATTTAGCTTGCTGCGTGAATCTACGCGAACATCTGGCTCAAATCCACTGCAGCCGTCTCTCAGTTAATTTAACTAAGCCGACCAGTTCCATTCAGTTAATCCGGTTCAGTTCGGACGGACCAACATGTTACATGAGACATAAGTGTCGGGTTTAAGATGGTTCAACCATTTTCCTGTTCAATTTTCAAGAACAGCCTAGAATGCTCATTAACTTGAGAGTTGAGTATAATCGCTTAATCATGTTCAGATTCCTGTTGGTGCGTCGTAGTTTATGTGGGTAAATCTCTTCCTGCTGCCTCACTTGAGAATTCACTAAATTTATGCATATACAGCTTTAATGCAAATAAACAGCCTACAAAATCTGCCAGCGTGCTTCTAAAACAAAATTAAATATAGTGGTGTTCAGTCACTGCGTTTACATCAGCAGGCCAAACTTTCTCTGGATCTTCTCCCACTGGTCTATACCTATCAATTTTCCTCCGGTCAGCTACTTCAAAGGCAGGTTTATATGTCCAAATCATCATCGGGGTCCTCATCGGAATCTGGCATTTCATCGTCTGAATCACGGAAGTAGTGTATTTCACCTTTTCCATCAGCATCGCCAGTTTGTGCCCGTTTGTCCTCCGGTAGGGACTGCCTCCCATCATAAATATGTATTGACTTACCGTTTTCTGCCAAAAAAGACATTCCGAATTTGCTATGAGCACAGAGTTGTTAAGATTAAGAAATCATACAAACGAAGAATCTGTATCTTGCAAACTGAAGCAAATATTCCCACTGTTTCATTGTTCAATGTTCATCAAGGAGATACAACACCAACATATGATCTCGAATTATAACTATCTACTGTTCATAGTCACGAGAAAAATACTATATACTGTTCAAAAATTCCGTTCTAAAATGTTACATAGCCTGAAATGGGAAATTAGAGTAGGCACAAACCTTGGTGTTCAAACGGAAGCACAACTTTTTCTCTATCAGCTCGCTCTTTATCCGATAGCTGGAGATTGAATTGGACCTATGCAAGGACCTCGACTCAGCACCATATAATGAAAGAAAAAGATAGTTCATGAATTTTGTTTTGACGAATAGAGGGCACTACAAAACATAAATGACCTTTGGCAACAGACTTGGTACAGCTACATTAGTTTCCAAGGTAGCAGCAGTTGAAAATTTAATGCCACTTTGCTCCATGTGAAATTGTTCACTCTGAGAAATAATTCAGTGCGCAAAAACTCAATCAGAGTGGCAGATGAGAATCAAAATGCTAATAACAGTAATTAGATAAGGGGCATACAAGAATTTTAACTCTTCCATTCCGTCGCTTCAATCTCACATGAAACTGCCCACCACGACAATTTTCTTCAAGAAAACGAATGTTTTCCGAACCCGTTTTCTTACCTTCGGCTAGTCCTACATTTGGTTCCAAACTAGCGACCATGGTGGAAAGATATTCAAGAGAAGTGGAATGCCTTGCCTCATGAAGGTCAGAATGTATTAACCAAAATACACTGGAAACTTTTTCTGTAACATTTTTATATAACAGAAAAAATGTCACTGAATAGAAAATACATGGAAAGCATGAATACGTTTTTGGTTGCATGAAAAATTGTGATACCTTTAATGATGAGCTTTTTAATAGAAAAATTATATATGCGAAGACAGAAAAATAAAAGATGGCACCAAACTAAGTGATGTCATACATCCACAAATAGCAAGTTGAAATCCTAATCAAACACAGCTCGTAGATAAGATGCACTGAGTCGTACCTTCACTACGAATATTATTGATGAGTTTTGCGACAGAATGTAGCCTTACGTGCCTCAGCAAAACACTCACCTAATTGCAGTTGAAAAAAAGCAAATGTCAGGAAGTTCAATTCAATAACTACATAAATATATGAATGAAGAGAGAAAAATCAACTTCTAAAGGAAAATGGACCAAATTGACCAAAATAAATCCATATGAAAAGCAAATGTTTTTTAAAGTTGAAATATAAAACTTGACAATATGATATAGATTCATCTCCTTTTTCTCTGATATTAGACTGTCTAAAGGAGCATACTTAGCATTACAGGTTTTGGAAGGAAAAAAGGAAAAAATAGTTGATACCAAAATGAATATGTTTGAGTCAGCTCGTAGACAATCTCACCAATCGAAAAAAAAGAAGTGATACAGTCTCAACAAAAACATAAGCATAAAGTTTCATCATCTACTGAATTTCCTCATTTTAGACTCTCAAGAAGCCTGCTGAGCATGACATGATAAATCATTAAATCTTACAAGTTTTGGAAGTTAAACGCCCATATTGCTGATACACAAAAGAATATAGACATACATGTTAAAGATCTTATGGGCTACCTTAGAACGAATTTGAATAAAATATCAAACTTGTTCAGAAGAAACAGCATAGCTCAAACCTTCATGGACCTACTGGAGTTCATAAACAAGCAACCTACTGTTTATGAAATCTTCACAAAATTGATGTGCAGTTCAAAAAGAATTTGTAGGTGTAATTTAGAATGTTTTCTTTTTTATTGCTAGGCGTGACTTAGACAGTTAGTGTCAAATTAGCAACATACCAAGTCAATTGCAACAGCAAAACGGCCTTTTGGGTCTTCAACAGCTCCTAACAAGGGCAAAAAAGATCGTAAGTGTACCAACTGTATCACAACAGCATCAAAAACATAAGGTAGTGAATCACAAACAATAGTCACGGCCAGGAGGTACAAACCTCTTCCAAGATTAAGAATCATAGACAGCAAATTATCTACATCTCTAATGTTCTTTACAACGGATACATTGTCCATCAAAGATGAAGCTTGAACGCTTCCCGGTTTACATTCGAGCCTCTCCTTCCACCCTAAGGGATCCGAGTAACAATCGAGAATAAAAAACCTGCAACTTTCCTAAGAATTTAAAATTAGTGGTTACATTTCTCAAGCTATATGCACAATGCAGGTCTGCATAATTGACATGTAATTCCAACGTACTATTTTAAACTATTTATTTTCTCTCTTAGATATCTTTCTCCAACATAGCACGCAAGTGATACGACATTGTTACCTCATTGAATACCTCACCTACCCACAAAAACACATGTATCGATTATATTATTCTTTTACAAATAAGTGAACCACGAAGTGGTGCAGTACAAATTAGGAACCACATTTATCAGGAACGCCAAGGAGGAAAATGTTACCATTTAAATATAAAAAAGCCAAAGTGGTGGTCTCCACAGATACAGCAAAACATAAAAATTGATGAATTCACTATTAAGTATTATCAAATGAGGGAAAGATAGAAGTATAAGGTCTTTAATTTACTTTTTAGTAAACTATCCCACAAACAGTCTGTTCACGAAATCTTTATTTCTTTCATGCTCTAAAAAATTCAAGTTTTTGTTTAACCTTATAAAATAAAAATGAAGTTGAAGAATTTGGAGAGGAGATTGTGGCCCAACTTCTCACTGACAATAGTCGTATAATACTGTGTCTAGGAGAACAGCTTGACATTTCAGGTAAAATTGATTGAGCCCTTTGTTGTAAGGCCTAGGGGTCTGTCCTTAATAAGCATGTTTTTCAGATGTAGAGCTCCCTATAGGTCCTTGCCCAAAGGTATCATAGATTGAGTGTGGATGGAGTCTAGCTAAACATGATTGTGTCACGCGAAGACATGGTAGTGTATGCAAGGGTGTGGGTGAAAGGTCTCACACTGGGTAAATTGAATGTATGCAATATTTTATATGGTCTATGAATCACACCTCATTAGCATGTTTATGGGGGTGTGGAGCTCCTTATATTCCTATTCCAAAAATGCTGATTGGAAGGATGTTGATGCTCAATCAGAAACACTTGTTTTAGAGTCTATGCAGTGCACATTGCGTAGGCATGATACCATGATAGATTAGGAAGCTCTTCAACAAGAGCACTTCTAGAGGTTGAAGAGTGATCACAAATTCCAAAAATGCTGCATGTTTCTAGCTTGTTGGACTGTTGGACAACTAACAATGACAACCTCCACAGAGCTGCCATCACTCACTTCATTACCATCTTCCTGTCGATACTAGGTTATTCGTAGAATTAAATACCTATTCATTGTGGGTTGGTTATTCGTCAGCACATATTTACCTTACAAAGTGTTCGGAAGACTTAAGCCAAATGAATATTTCAAAAATGTTGACAAAGGATTATATTAATAACAATCATTTTCATTCTTCTAAACAACTTGATGGATGTGGTAGATTCTTTTGTACTTTTACAGTGTGATGGTTATTCAAGGACTGGTTGTAACATATCTTTTCTTTTTTAGATCAATATCAACAATGCAATTCATCCAACAATAAATCTAATCCAAGTAGAAACTTTGAGGTTTCATCGTGTCATCTAGATTCTAGACATTACTCTTAAATACTAAAATTTACTCAAACTTGTGGATGACGAGAGATGTCACCAAAAGGATACATGTATTATCTAATGAAGAAGATGAAGCCGAAATCAATTAAAAGTTGTGAACATTCACAAAATTTAATCATGTTGGTAATTGTGGACAACTGGGGCACTTGAAAACTTCCGTCTCTTTTGTCCTTCAGAACTACAATGTTGGTTTATCCCCCACTTGCACAAGAGGCACATTGATAACTTGTCACATATGTACATATCTCAGATATATACGCATCTCATTCGCCTATCACGAATTTGAATCGATCACACTCACCATCTATCCTCCACGGGAAACACCAACTCCTCTGTTCTCAAGAAAATCAAAATAGAACACCAAACTCCGCTCCAACGTATAAACCACAACAAGGCAACTCTTAATATCTAATTTCCATAAAAAAATTGTCAATCCACTGTCCACCACTTCAACAAAATCTAACCACTTACGTAATGTACAACGGATCCAACTCTTTATAAAGTGTTTTCGTATTTAGCAAGGTGAGACCATCTTTCCAAAAGAACTATGTTTTTATAAGGGTGATTGGTTTGTTGGAAGTGGTGGAAAATTCAGAACTCAATTCCATGACTTCCTTAGAATTTAGCCTGGAACTGGGGAATGTCATTGACAATGCAATGCAATTTTACAAGGGTTTGGAACTTACAAAACTTGGTTCCCAAAATAATTTTAAGTTTTTTTGTAGACCAATCCCCAAAAAACCATTCTGGAAGTCAATTTGCTCACTTCAAAGTTAAGTTTCTGCAAACCAACACACAATAATATAAGTGATAAGGGTTAATTTTAATCAAGGTGGGTTGAGGATAGTTTCAGGATAAGAACCAAACTCAAGTTCCTAATAATACTTGAATCAGTTGAGATACACAAACAAATACTCACCATCGACTCCCGGGAGCAACACCGACCCCTCTGCGGGCAAGCAAGTCGAAGTAGAAAGCGGGGCTCCGGTCGAACGCGACGAGCACAAGGCAACTGCGGCCACCGAGCGCGCAGGTCAGTAACTTAAAGTGAGAGGAAAGGAGAGTTATTATTATTAGTTGTTACCGTGTTTGGATGGATCGGGAGTTGGAGATTTGGGAGGCGAGGTTGGAGAGGAAGTGGTGGAAGACGTCGGGGCCGAAGGGGGAGGCGAGAGAATCCTTGATGGTTAGCGCCGCAGCGTGCTCGCCCTCCAGGGATCCGTCCCTTAGGGCTCGCCAGATGTTGTCTGCCATTGCCGGAACCCACCAGAACCCTAGAGAGAGAGAGAGAGAGAGAGAGAGAAAGAGAGAGTTTCGGCTTTTGACTTTTGTTCTCTAATCTAATCTGAAAATCTAATTACAGGAGTTTAGAGTTTAGTTCATTTGTATTTGACAAGTAATTCATCTTTGTTTATAGAAGATACACGACTATTCATACCTGTTTTTTGGTAAATATTATTCATCTTTGTTTATACTCAAAAAAGAGTTTGTTATAAGATTAAAGAGGTGACAAAAAATCCCCCTAAAACCTTCACAAGTAAAAATTATACTTTGTTTTTATACAACCAAAAAATATTGCCTCCAACCTCCACCAGCCTCCTCCAACCCCGTCGGTTGCATCCGACTAGTGTTCATCCATAGTTAGAAATGAAACTCAATCAGAATCACAATTCAAGCACGTGAATCGTCTTCTTTCGCGCACTCATATCCAAAGTCAAATCCTTATATATATTCCATTTCTTCAAGTCTCTTTTGGTTCTCTTCCCAAGTTAATCTTGGTCCACCTCCGGTCCTCTTCACACCCTTCTTGCAACTCAAAACACTTATTCTCACAGGTGTCTCCATAGATATCTGTTGGATATGTGCATATCCCAAGCAATGTTGTATAAGTTTCTATATTGTAGGAATTATTTCAACTTTTTTTCGAATATCGTCATTTTTTAACCGGTCCATATGTGTGTGCCTGCATCACCGTAACATCCTTATTTCTGCAAAGCTCAACTTTTACACACGTTGTCTTTTTAGCCCAATATTTAGCTTTGTACAACATAACATATTTTATAGTTGTTCTATAAAATTTACTTTTTATCTTTACTGTGATCTTTCTATCACACAAGACACCCAATGTTTGCCTCCATTTCACCCGCCTAACTCTTATCCTTTGACTGACATCTTCATTAACTATCTTTTTGGGGGTACTAACCTTATATCTAAACATAGCCTTCCTACACATTACCTGACCACACATTCTTACATTTTCTTCCTCTATATTTGCGTCACTAAAGTTGCACCTCATGTATTCAATTTCACTCCTGCTTAATCTAAAAAAATCTTTGATTCTAAAGTATCTCTCTGCCACTCTAGCTTTCAACATCTTCCCTATTTTCATCAATTAAAATGACACCATCTATAAAAAGCATACACCATGAGATGACCATGTATGTCCTCGTGACCTCATCCATCACTAGAGAAAAAAAGTAAGGACTCGAAGTCAATCCTTGATGTGGTCTTATTGTGACAGGAAAGACACTAGTGTCACTATCACACACACTCACACTAATTACAACTCCATCATACATATCCTTAATTAGGTTTACATATTTTGTAGCCACTTTTTTCTTCTCAAGCTCCCACCACATGACATTTCTAGGTACTTTATCGTATGCCTTCTCTACATCAAAAAAATGTACAAATCCTTCTTTTAGGCCCCATATCTCTCCACGAATTGTCTAATAAAGCATATGGCATCAGTTGTTGATCTTCCAGGCATGAAACTAAATTGATTATCTTTAATTGTAGTCTCTCACCTAAGAAGATGTTGGATCACCAGTTCCCTTAACTTCATAGTATGACACATGAGTTTGATGTCTCGATAGTTAATGCAACTTTAAATGTCTCATTTATTCTTATAGATGAGTACTAAGATACTCTTTCTCCACTCATTTGACATTCTATTTGTCCTAAAAATATTGTTAAACAACCTAGTTAACAAAAATATAGTCCTCGTCCAATAAGTCAAATATGGTCCATAATATAGTCATAAGCTGCACAATAAGCCAAATACATTTGGCGTTAACCTCCATTGTCTTACAGTCGTTACTTTCATTGCCCTAAAAATCTTGTCATTGCACTCCCTCCAAAGGCAATCAAGCATCATAACATAGGCCAATTTAATCGCATAAAGAACACACCTCTTTTCTCTATCAGCCTTTTAGCGGTTTTTCTAAAGAATCTGTTTTTTATGTGAAGTTGATTCTTCATGTGATGTGTTTGGTTACCTAGATTCTCTCATTTGTTAAACTTACATAACCTTTAGATTATAAAAAAAAATTAATGAAATGAAATAATCCAATAAAGTTCATAACCCTTGTATTTTGCAATAGAATTGGTAGTTTTGAATGTTCCTATTATGTTTGATAGTTATTTTTTAAATGATATTTTCTAAATTACCAATTTTAATATACGTACTTGAAACATACAAAATAACATCTAAAAACAATAATTTCTAATTAATTTTTGTTTTAAGGTAGTGACAAACTTGTATTTTTGGTTTAGTAAATAGTACAACCAATGAGTGCAATATAGTAATCCGATATCAAGAATCCTTGAAAAGCCGGAGAAGCAATACAAAAATGGATTCTGAGAGAGGACAAAGATGTGAGAGCATGAATCAAGGGTGTAGAATCAATTCTAGAGAATCAACTCTTGTTTGAAAGTGTTTGGATGACAAAATCAAATTCTTTTCCGACGGATTCTCTAGAATTATTAGAGTAGAGATTTCACACACAAAAATGTTAAAGGTCTCTCATTCATATCAATAAGGTGAGAGCGTGATTGTATTTATAGGGAAGAATTGACTTGATCATCAACTTACTTATACATAATATGTAGACATGAAATGAATATAGAATAAATGTGTTTATGTTGAGCTATGGACTAATGGGCCTGACTTTATCCTAACAAGAATAAGCTTCTAAAAGCTAATTAAACGGTCCTTAAGATTTTAGCTTTGTACTTCCATATAAATGAAGCCACGCAAAGCCAAAACTTGATTCATTCGAACTAGGATCCAAATATTTGATGTATTAGCTTTAATGTGGAATTAAAGTCCATGTTTTTTTCTTTATATCTTTGTTCATTGGAACATTAAATTTTGGAGGTGAGTTGCAATTATAACTACGGCTACATGATCGAGGTTCCGTCATAGTCATATATATTCTCACGATGTTTAGTCAGTGTAGATGTGTATTATTCAGGAGTAACTTATGTATTTTAATTACTTTCCATCAAATCACAGATTTTGTATCCACGTGAGCGTTCGAGTATTCTCTCGCACTCGAACACACGGACTCTCTCACGAAAAGAGGCGAGACCACGTGTACGATTTGAGCCGATAACGACTCTGGAGTGTGACGAGCCCATCGTGTCTATTCTACATCGACTATAATGCATTTTTGGTTACTATTATTATTATCACTATTGATTACTTAGTTTGGTATGTTTAGACATGTGAGCGTGAAAGGTTTGGGTGTTTTTAGTTTTTTTTAGAAGACTAACCATGTAATTGTAATTTTCAATCACATGTCTATTAATATGTATGAAAATGAACCACGTATGTTCTTCATCGTGCAACCCATTTGCTTATATTAATTTTGATGAGTAACTTCGAAACACTCTTTGATATTATGTTGAAAACGACCGTTAGGCTCAATATCCATAATCACCCAATCATATCTCCGACTTTGACAACCTATTACAATCGAGAACTCACTGAAGGAAATAAATCAAGCAAACATCGATCTTTCATCTCTTTTAGCATGTACAACGACTATGTAGTCTTGTTTAGTTTTCTTAGCACATATATAAACACATTCATACGGTAACATCCATGAAATAGCAGAAATTTTAAAATTTAAAGCACAAACATCACAATTATTAATACTCAAAAAACAGAGACATTACTCATAAAATATTCAAGAGGTGCACCATATTACATCAAAGTTGTATCAAAAAGTATGACTACATTGGAGGACAAGAAAGTATAAATACACGCAGTCATAAAACCTAGGAAAAATACGATAAGAGGATCCGATCCCAAGTGTCATCGTCCTCGGTCACCACAAGCTAAAACCTACTGCGGTCTTGAAATGCAAATATAATAACAATGCTTGAGTTTCTATAAGGAAACCCCGTATACCAAGCTCCCATATATGCATGCTAAAGTATAAAGAAATGAACCTATATACTAGTATAACATGACAAGATATAATGCAATTAGTAAATATTTCCCTCCAAGGGGTAGTAGAGGACATTTGTTCCACAATACATCAATGAGTCTCCTACAAAGACCTATTGTAGGCACATATGGTCTAACGAGGAGTATGGAACACACCCCCACACGCGGCTACACTAATCATGAGGTTCGGTGAGAGGTGCTCGCACTTCTGCGTCAGTAGAATTGGTTGAATCTGAAGGTCAACACCTCACTGACGGAGTCGTCGCTCAAGTCAGTCAACTCACCTGGTTGTGTCATAGCCAAACTTTCTGCTGGAATACATTGTCGAGCAGTCACTGCTGCCATTAAGGTCGCGCGGTCCTCTCCGCGGCCACTCGGTCGCACGGAGGAATCCTCACCTGGTTGTCTCTCAGCACAGGCTACCAACACCGCCGCCATCAAGGTCGCACGGATCACATCATCACCTCAAGGCCAGATGAATCGTATCCATAGCATGCATGCCGGCCGATCGACTCATCCAGACCGAAGTCCGCAGGGTCATCTTGCTCTGTAGAGTCGTGCAACATTGTGCACTGGGATCTGTGATCTCTCAGGTCTACTATTCTAGTAAGAGTCAATGCAAGCTCTAAGTTATGTCACAGTCTATAATGTTAGGATCTATGGCCCTCTAATCGATAGAAAAATGCGGAATTAAAAATACTAATCGAAGGATTAAGGAAGAGACAATTGCAAACCACAAATTCGTCGACACCGGAGTTTAGAGAGGTTCGGCACCCACACCCGGGTCCTAGTCCTCCTCGCAAGCCTCGCTCGATCCCCCGAGCCTCGCTTACGGTTCCACTAACCGATCTCCGTTCCGGGCCGAGACCAACGCCGTTTACAACACCGAGCCTCGCGAACAACCTCGCCTCGCTCGTGTCTCCTCTCACAACCCGAGAGGGAGCTTCCTCGAAGCTTTTACAACTCTTTGATTCTTTGATATGGAAGTTGAATCACACTCTAACTAACACTCTATACTTGAGCACACTTGGATATGATATGGAATTGGATATGCAAGTGGTGAAGTTTAGGCTTGAGTGTTGTGTATTGAGAGCTTGAAGATGGAGAGGATTTGGCTTTGAGTATTGGATAGATAGGAAGTGTTCAAGATCTCCAAAGCAACCAAATGAGGTCCTATTTATAAGCCTTCAAGCTCATCTAGCCGTTTGGGAGTTGGTGGGGAATGGACCAATGAAATGTGATGATGTGACAAAAGTTCGGGCAGAATTTGCACGCGCTTCGGTAGACCGTTAACCCAACGGATTACCGAAGATGGTCGTTTCGGTTTACCGAATTCTATTCGGTGAACCGCTCACTCAACTCCAGTAGCTCTCTAACTAGCAACCCTAATGTAATTCGGTTTACCGAAACCTATTCGGTGAACCGTTCCAAACTGGACAGTAAGATTGGTAGGGTTCTGTTTATGCTAGGTTCGGTTGACCGTGTATACTTCGGTAGTCCGAAGTTTGCGCGGGTTTTGCGCTGACAAAGCGTGGGAGATTGGTTTACCAATAACGGTCAAGTTAAATAGCCGTTGGTCTCCTAAAGCAATATGATTCGGTTGACCGAATGACGTTCGGTGTACCGAATATGGATAAGTCAATTTGGCTTTAGGTCAAGATTTAAATACGACCGTTGGAGCAAAGTCCAAAACCGGTCCAGGCTAATTCGGTCTACCGAAGGCGGTTCGGTATACTGAGGTGGTTATTCCAGGGAACACCTAAAGGATTCTACACGGTTGACCGCAAGGTGTTCGGTGGACCGAACTCTACAAGATTCGGTTTACCGAGTGAGGTTCGGTTAACCGTGGGGATACGGGACAGAATCCTAATGTGCTCAAGTTTACATTAATACTTAGGACTCAAATTATACTACATTACATATTGGTCCAAAGCTTGATTACATGTCTTGAGTCTTTATCTTCTTGTCCCCAAGCTCCTTAGCTTGATTCTTCATCAACCTATTAAGAATATCGCAAGTACACGAATATATATGCAATGCATGTATTCATGTTTGCTTACTTTGATTGTCTAGGTTGATTGATTAAATATAGATTAAGATTAGATTACTTAATCATCAAAACTAAATAAAGATTAAGGCTAAAAAGCCAACATATAATACAGAGGCGGCATGTCCCAAGTGTCCACACCCTTCCACTCGACGGTCACTGGGCAGGCGCGGTCATCACACTCACTCTCACCTACCGGCTCAGGCGCTAGGCGAGGACACAGGCTTCCGTGGATCGAGTTGACACCTCACAAGGACAAAGATTCAGTCCTGAGCAAAAACGGTCGACCGAAAAAGGCAAACTGATCGACCGTTCCCCAAGAATAGGGAGACACTCGAACAGACGCCTACAATGGTCGAACCCTGGGCTTAAGGTTTAAGACACAACGGTCGAACAATATATTAAAGGCGGTTGACCGTTTAGATGGTCAACGCCAGACAAAGACTAAATCAATCAAGGCAACGGTCGAACGGCTAGGGGGCTCCGTTCGACCGAAAATAACAGGGTTTCTCCTACGTTCACAAAGTCACTATCGGTCGAACCAGAATCAATCGGTCGAACTAACATTTAGTACACTTCAATTACCGGTCGGACGGAAGTCTAGAGCGGTCGACTGTTTAGATGGTCAGTGCTCTTTCCAAACCCAGATAAAAAGGCAACGGTCGAACAACTAAGGAGCCCCATTCGACCAAAAATAACAGGGACTCTCTAACCCAACAAATATTCACAACCGGTCGACCGTCGCAAGGCATCGTTCGACTGGTGCTGGGTAAAGATGGAGAAAATACACTAAGACCGGTTGACCGCAAACATGCACCGGTCGATCGTTACCCGACAACTACCTGGCCTTGCCAGGCTTATCTTGTTGCCTCTCGTCTCCGGAGAGGTCTCCGACCTCCGGCGACGAACCAATACGTCACACTCTCTCGTGTGAACAACCTCTAATGCAATGAGCTTGGCATGCCTTTCTTCTTACGATTGTTGACGATCGTCGGAGCTCTGCTTGCAACCTTCTCCGGTCAGGAACTCGAACGTCGGTATCTTACGTCACCTCCATGCCTAGCTTCCTTCTCCTCTTCCCGCTTGACCTTCGGTAGCAACCACAGATCTGCACCTTCGAAGAGGGAAAGGAAGTGATGAGTGGGTGGGAGAAGTGATGAAGATGAAAGGAAAAAGGGGGACGTGAGGTGAGGGGAGGTGGTTAAGTAGAGAATGAAGGAGAGGGTGCTTTTCTCCAAAGCCAACACCCCCATCACACCCAAATATGGCCTTCCATGCATCCCATACCGCCAACCATCCCTACCCCCAAGTCAACACCTACCTAACCTATCCACTAATCCACATAGCCCCACAAATTGGGTTTAGGATTTAACACATACACTCTGTAATAAGGAAAAAATTTCATAATAAACACATTCATCATTTACAAGCTCTCATATCAAAATTAACATGGTATGAAAGCATTGATCCGCAACACCCATAACCTCATACTCTCCCCATCGGAGATCATCATTGACTTCACATGATCCAAGGGGTTGAAGGCCGAATATAGCCAACATCCATACCCAAAAAAAACATCTTAAAGCATGTCGGATGACACCGGAGGGAGTCACCCAGAGGTGAACACAACCCAGTGCCCCATCACGACATCATTAAACTGGAAACGTATCTCTCTTGGGACCAAGCAGTGACCATTTCCCTCAGTGGTAGGGGGAGAATTGGTCACTGAAAGAAATGTATTCTAAAAGTTTTACTTTTATATGTCAATTATTATGAATTGGATGTGCAAACATTTTGTTCATTGATTATTGTATTTGTCTTTTGGAAGTATTAATGAAGAGTCGCTTGGTCTTTAACCGTAGAGCTCTAAAAGGTAATGATTTACATAAATCAAAAGATATTCACAATCATGGTAGTTAACATGGAGCATTAATTGCTGAGATAATATTGTCGTGTTGGTCATCGATTGTTGTAGCTCTACAAATAATTAACGACACGAGTATATAAAAGAGAAAAAATTACTTTTATATATTGAATAAGACTTAACAAGTAAAAAAATTATGGAATTGTGTTTCGTGTCATTAATGTTTTATTGTGTCTTGGATCCTTTGATATGAGACATATCGTTTCACTCAAGAAGTACTTGATTTGATTATTGTTAAAAGTTATCAATGAGTATAGTGATAAATACGATAGTTGGTTGAATATGACTTGTGTTGGAAAAGATAGCTAGTCAAACGATTATCATTGCCCCTCTTAATTGAGTGATGATATTAGTGGGCCTCTTGATAAAGTAAAATTATAATGTGCACAATGTAGCTTGAGTTAAGTTACATAGTTATAATTAGCTTAAAGAGATCAAGAAATGAATATAATACAAAGGTGACACATTTCTACTTTGTATATATTCTTAATATCATGAGGCAATGGACAGACACAAGTGGTGCACTTACATCACTAAATGGATCGTGTTTAGTTTGAGTGGAACAAGATATCTATGTTAATTGGGTAACTATAATGTAGCTAGATACCGCTTATAGTTTGAGATATTGAATGTTCAATATCGCGGCCAATTTAGCTTAGATCCTCCTATAGGTCACACCACAAAACTGGGAAACAAGAAGTTTGATTTTGAGTTCATATGATGTGTCAGGTTTCATGTGAAAAGGGACACATGTGGTGAATCAATAAAATCAACATGTCATGAGAATTGACATAATTAGAATCATGAATAAATTCATATGAGGATTATATATTATGTGGTGTAGTAATTTAATATCACATATGATAATATATTACATAAGATATGAATTTGCTAAAACCCCAAAAGATCAATTTTTGTTGGATATAAATCTAAATTTTGACCAAGGCAAAATCAGGGTCAAAACGGTCCACCGTTTTTGGTTCGGTCGATCGAGGTTTCTTAGGAACGGTCAACCGGACGAAGATCAGATAACGTGATTGGTTGACCAAAGTTGTCTAGAGTGCTTGGACAATTGAGTTTGGTCATTCGGGCGTAAACAGTCAACCGAAAGAAAATATCAAGGAGTTCTCTTGGGGATGTGACGGTAGACCGAAAGTGACACGGTCGTCCGAAGAGATTTACCTGGAGAAATTTTAGTGAGTCAACGGTCGACCAGAGCGAGACGTGGATCGTCCAAACTTTTCCAGGAATTTTTCTCATGAATATTCGGTCAACCGTCTAGCTCACGGTCATTCAAACTTGCGTAAACCCGAATGATTTGGTCGACAAAGTGGAAATCTTGGTTAACCGAACATCACGATTTCTGCTTGAATTATTAAGAGAATAATTAGATCTTGGATTAATTCTAGATTTGATCAAACGTTTTTGGATGCTTATGTGGGAAATGGAGATTAATTTTAGGAGAGAAAAGGCAAGAGATCATGACTAGAGAATAGTTCATGATATGAGTGTTTTGGGAGCCTATACAAAGACCCTTCATCCTACTTGTTTAATACATGCAAAATTCTTTCTTTCCCTAACCACCCAATTAACCCATTTGAAAATTCTCTTAGTATTTTGTTGGAGATAAAAATCTCAGGAGTTTTTAGAGGGGTTATTAGCTAGATTCTAAGCTTAATTAGAGATTGGTTGACTAGCTCCTTTATCTCTAATCTTGTTTAAAGTTTAGTGAACACTTAGAGGCGAATCAGCGGGCAATTCGACGAGCAACGGAACACCGGATCTTCTAAAAGGTTTTAGAGAACCTTTGGGTATGATCATCTCTCTTTCATTTATTTTAATATGTGTAGGAATGCATGATATTAGAATAAACATATACATGTACATAAAATCAATGAAAATATGAAATCAATCATGTATGTTTGTATTAATTTTTTTTTAAAATATACACATACATAGGGACACAAAATCCTACAGTCACATCACCAAAAGATCCTCAAAACTCATAGGAGCAAGGACCAAAAGCAAGCAAGTGGAATGACAAACGATGGACCACCAGGTCATGTCGTGGATCATTGCCTCCATGCAACCAAACATCGGGGAGATCTTCATGTACAAAGAAAATGCAAAAGAACTATGGCATGCCGTCCAGGAACATTATGTAAATGCTGAAAGCAATGGGACAACTGCGGGTGTATGAACCCCCAATAACAGATGCCAAAATCATCTAAATCCGACAAGAACAAAAAACCAGATCAACCAGTTCTTGGTAGGACTGGACCCAAGCTATGAAGCCATACAGTCTCAGATCCTAATGGCGTTGGAGCTGTCAAGCCTCGCCACTTTCACAAGTCTCATTCAACGTGAGGAAACCCGAAGCAAAACGATGACACACAACACCAACAATGCGGTCTCCGACAACCAAGCCTTCATCGCCGGACGCAACCAAGCTCAGAGCAACAACCACAACAACAAAAAGTGATTCGGAAACAAGACAAACGTGTTGGATTTCGTGCCCTATAGTATGTATATATTTTCGAAATTTTATAAACATATAGGATCGAAACATTCATATTTTCTTTGATTTTCATATAGACATGCATTTGTTTATCCTAATTATTTAACATGCATTAGAACAAACAAACAATTGCAAAGAGGATCATACCTAGAGGTTCTCTAAAACCTCTTGAAGATCCGGAGTCGCGTTGCCGCTCGAATCGCCCGATGGATTGCCTCCGAGTATTCACCAAACTCTAAACGAGATTGGAGAGAGAAGAGCTAACCTCTCAATCTCCAATAGGGTTTAGAATCCAATTAGTAACCCCTCTTTAGTTTCCTTGAGAAGAAGATCTCTGAAAACTAAAACTAATCTTAAGAATTAAGGAAATTTCGTGGAGAATTATGGAGAGAGATTTTTGCATGAGAAAATAATGAATTGATTAAAGAGGTTCAACTTCTTGCCCATGATTTCATGCAAACTTCCATCTAACCATCCATTATTTACTAACAAATAATCTCAACCACAAATTAAATCAATTATGGACCAATTCCATGCATGATCTAATTAATTCTTAAATTAATTCTGCAGATAACCATCTGGACCGGTCGACCGTTTGGAGGTTCGGTCGACCGCTCGAACCAAGTTTCGGTCGTCCGTTCGCAACTCGGTCAACCGTTCTCAACAGTAAAATATTTCATCGCAATGTTCGGTCGACCGACCGATAGATTCGGTCGACCGTTCCGAATAGATGAAAATTTCCTGTTATTGGTCGAGACGTGTCCGGTCGACCATGCACCGATCGGTCGACTGTTTACTGCTAACCGGTCGACCGTTTTGCACAGTACTGCAGACTTGTCAAATTTTGGTTTAACCCCTACAAAATTTGACATTTCGGGATTAGTAGTAAATTCACAACTTATTTAACATATTATCCTATGCAATGATAAATCATTACACCCCATAATATTTACATCACATATGAATTTAATTTAGATTCTAATTATGTTATTAATCACAACATAATTTTGATTTTGCTTGTTCACCCCATGTGTCATATTTTCTACATGAAACCCGACACATCTTATGAACTCAAAATTCTCATTTCTCGTTTCCTAGTTTTGTGGTGTGACCTATGGGAGGATCTAAACTAAGTCGGCAGTGATATTAAGAGCTTAATATCACAAGCTATAAGCGGTATCTAGCTACACATTATAGCTCTTAATAAGTTAGATGTCTTAATTCCACTCGAACCAAAACCCGATCCATTTAGTGATGGAGTGCACCACTTGTGTCCGTCCCTTGCCTCATGATATTAAGAATACACACAAAGTAGTATTGTGTCATCTTTGTATTGGTATTCATTTCTTGATCTCTTTAAGCTAGTTATAAATATGTGACTTAACTCAAATCACATTGTGCACATTATAACTCTGCTTTATCAAGGGGCCCACTAATATCATCACTCAATTAAGAGGGGCAATGATAATGTTTTGACTAACTATCTTCTCCAACAAAAATCATACTTAACCAACTAATGCCTTTACACTACACTCATCGATAGCTCAAGACACTAGTCTAATTAAGCAATTCTTAAGTGATCGGATATAAGTCTCATATCAAAGGACCAAAGACACAGTAAAATATTAATGACACAGAAACACATTTCTATAATATTTTACTTGTTAGGTAAATTCAGTATACAAAAGTACTATTTTCCTCTTTTGTGTACCCGTGTTGTCACTCACTTGTAGAGCTACAATGATCTATGTCCAACACGACAATCTTAACTTGGTAATTAATGTCCCATGTTAATTACCATGATTGCGAATATCTTTTGTTTTATGTAAACCAATATCTTTTGGAGCTCTATGGTTAAGGACCAAGAGTCTCTTCCTTAACACTTCTAAAAGACGAATAACATAAACAAAGAACAAAATGATTTCTCATTCAATTCATAATGATTGACATTTAAAAGTAAAACTTTTAGAACACATCCCCTTCAAAACGATCACTGCGAAAATTGTAAGAAACAAGGTCACAATGAAAACTCATGTTTGTTTCTCTTTCCCCATCTCAGGCCTCCAAAGAATAGGGAAAGAAACACCAAAGCAAACCTGGCGCACGGAACCGTCGTTCACAACACCAAACATCCCAGAGGTGGCAGCGACCACTTAGACGAACCAAACCCTAACACAAATGGCATTTATGGAAACAAAGAAGATTTTTATACGAATGGCCACACCACAGGATATCCTCTACCGACCAACCCGACTAGAGGGTGGATTGGAGCAAAAGGTGGATCGGGTGTTTATTGGCCTAGAGGTGGGTTCGTAGGTGGAGCTCTGGATCCACACCAAATAAATGCACTGGTTGGCTACCTCAACGAATATTTGCAAAATCACACCCCCAGATTAGGAAATATGTTAGGTATGGAAAACAATCTTGATATTCATATTCGTACCCTTTCATGAACTAAATCAAATATTAAACGTTGGGTTATTTATTTCAGTGCTACTAATCATATGATTGGGGACCCTACTATGCTAAATAATGTGAAAAATAATCTAAGATTGTTAGATAAAATTATTACTATTGCAAATGGAAATCAAGTTGCGATTAAATGTATAAGAGATGCAAAATTAATTAACAACATTCATGATAATATCCTTTACGTACCCAACTTTGATACAAACTTACTTTTTGTCGCCAAGATCACTAGAAAGATTAATTGTAATGTAATATTTACTCCTCATGATGTAATATTTTAGGATCATACCACAGGGAGGATGATTGGTAGGGGCATCCTCACAAACGGCTTATATGTTCTTGACTCGTCTAATAAAGTCTTACAAGCAGGATCTTTGGCTAATTACAAACTTTGGCACAAAAGGATGGGTCACCCATCTTCGAGTGTTTTGAGATGTTTATTTCCTTCTATTAAATCCGATTTTTATGTGATATTTGTCGTTACTCTAAACAAACTCGATTACAGTTTTCTATTTCTACTACTAAGACTCAACTTCCCTTTGAATTAGTTCATTCAGATATTTGGGGACCTGCTATGTTGATTCATATAATGGTTTTCGTTATTTCATTAGCTTCATCGATTATTTTTTTCGAACCACTTGTATTTATTTATTAAAAAACAAGTCAGATGCTTACTTGGTTTTTTGTGAATTCCTTGCCTTTATTGAGAACATGTATAACCTAAAAATTCACATCTTTAGATCAGACAATGGTTCTGAATACATGAGTAATATGTTCCAAAGTTTTTTAAAATAAAAAAGATTTTTCATCAAACCACGCATGTTAATACTCCTCAACAAAATGAGATTTCTAAACTGAAAATCAATACCTTTTAAATGTGACTCGGTCTTTACTTTATCAAAATAATGTTCCAAAACACTTTTGGTCAGATGATATTCTTACTGCAACTTATATTATAATTTGTCTTCCTAGTCCTTCAATCAAAATAAACATCCGTTGGAAATCTTACTGATGCATTGCATACATTGCATCATATGTCTTTCATTTAGATTACTTTTATATCAATAAATGCTACTAAGGTATATGTTTAGTCGTATTTACAGAATACAGGGACCTGAATGCAAATTACCCACATTCCGAGCATAAACGTGTGCAAAAGATTCATTTCTATCATAAAGACCGAATTCAAGTTTATCGGGTTTCAAATGGAAATGCATCCAAGCATAAAAGCATTCAAGGAGCTAATTACAAAAAGGTCAAGGGCTTAATTGCAAAATACCAAGGACCTGATTGCAAAAGAAAAGGATCAAGTTATTTTGTTGGAAAAGTCAAATATAAATCTCCAACAATGGAAGGAATTAATCCGGAGTTTAAAAGAATGGAAAGAATCCATCCAGACGCGCAAATAAAGATCAAATCATGCCATAAACGCACCACAGAAATCTGGGCGCGAAATCCTTGACTTGGGCGGCGATTCCACCGCATCTCCCATGCATTGTGCGGCGATTTCGCCGCACCAGTGAGGATCTGTGTGCTCCAATTTTGTCCAGTGTTGGGTTGACGCGTGTACTATCCTTTTATGTATTGGTATCCCCTGTATCGGCTATAAATAGCCCTGTAGGACGAATGTAACACATCTTTGAACCTTTGGTCTTGGATCATTAGTAATAAATTTCTGTTTTATTTTGTTTTGTCTCTCTTTTCTTTTAATGTCTCTAGGATCCTTTCTTCTTCCTCCCTCCATGAGTTTCTAACTCTTTCCAAAGGGTGGAGGTGATGGAATTAGGGGTAGAGAAGATGAATGCATGTTATTGTTTTAAGTTCGTGATTAGTATATTTTGATTACTTGAGTTTATGTTAAATCATTTATCTTGTAATGCTTCATAACTAACATGATTTATTTCAAGTTTCTCCATTCTCCAATCTAAACCTAAGTCTAGACCTCCACTCGACGGAATTCTCTTCTTTGTTCTTGTTTTAATTTTAATTGCTTTTGTTTCGTAGTTTAGTCAATTAAACCAAAAACCCCAAAAACCCTAATTGATTCTTCTCTACTCCTTTCCCCAAATCGAAACAACAAAAATAACGAAATCTCTCCCTCCTTGTGTTCGACCCGTACTTGCCACGTCTTCATAGACGCCGTGCACTTGCGGTATAAATTTAATTTCTCATCACTTACACTATAAAAAATGAACATTGATCATCTTAAGATCTCTGGCAACACCTGTTTTATTCACAGGAAGCAAGAGGACAAGCTCGACTATAGTTCTGTCAAATGTATTTTCTTAGGATATTCTTTTAGAAAAAATAGGTACAAATGTTATGACCCTAAAAATTGTAAAATGTATCTATCGAGAGATGTTTCCTTTTTTGAGGCGTTGTTGTTGGCTTTTTGGCCTTAATATATGTTTTGATGATTTAACTAACCTAATCTTAATCACAATCAAATATAGTGTAGCACACGTCATGCATGGAATATATATTATATTGTGCTAACATCTACATCTGATCAAGTATAACACCCCTGTTCCGCCCCCGGGACATAACACACCCAAGGGAATGAAGAAGATATACAAAGAGGGCATTAATCATATAACGCGACCACGAGATTGGACTTCAATAGATCACACAAACCTAGGTCGGAAAATCACTCTAACTAAACCTTAACCTGTCTATGCAGAGCGGTTGATCTAAATGAGTTTTCTGTTCGATCGTTCATAATAGTCAACCCATTCTCTTAAGTGATTTTACCCAGTTCTACCGGTTGACCTAACTTGACCTTTTGGTCGACGGATTGACCCGTATTATCTGAATAACCGTTGTACTTGTCGTATTCTACAACAGTCGTATTCGTATATTTTACCTAACCCCTAAATTGTATTTGTCCACCGGTCGAACGATGCCTTGACAACAGTCGACCAGATGTAGAAAAGTGTGTGTGCCAAAAGTGCCTGTTATTTTTGGTCGGATGAACCTTATCTTGCCTTCTACCGCTTAACACTTTACCCTGGCCAAAACCCTCAGAACGGTCGACCGCCCCTAGATTTTGTTTGACCGTTCAGTTAAGTTGTAGTTGTTTGGTTCGACCGTAGTTTAAGTTGGTTCGAACGTTTCCTTACTTTCATGGAAACTAGGCCTGTAAACGGGTCGGGTACGGGTCGGGTATGGCCTCACCCGTACCCGTACCCGCCCAAATTAACGGGTACGGGTATATACCCGTACCCAATATTGGTCTACTCGTACCTGCCCCATACCCGTTTGGTTAACGGGTATGGGCGGGTAAACGGGTAAGTGGGTCACCTATTACAAAAAAGTCTTGTACAAGACAAAAAACACACACACACAAACACCAAATATCTTAACAAACACAAAAAAATGTCTAACAAATACTAAATAATATCTAACAATCACAAATAAATATCTTAACAAACATAAATAAATGTCTAGAAAACACAAACAACCATTTGTAGAAGTTTGAATTCTTCTATTGCAAGTTTACAAATAGTGGACTAACTTCTACTAATCCTCCTCAACATCATCGTCATTAATTGAAATTGAATCCACTTCAAGTTCTCAATCATCTGTGTCATTAACTGTGCCTAAAGTTGCTTTACCAAGTGCTCTATCTACAAAATATGGATAACAAAAGTTGATACAAATAAAATGACAAGTCATCTAAATAAATACACATGTAAGTTACAAAAGAATTTACCACTAAAAGTCATCCTTATCCAATCTTGGGAGCATATAAGAGCTTGAACGGTATTTGCATGCATGAAGCTTCTTGATGGATCAATCACTCTACCACCAGTGCTAAAAGAAGACTCTGATGCAACTGTTGATACCGGAATAGCCAAAAAATCACGTGCCATGCGACTAACTAAAGGGTACGTGGGAGCATTCATCTTCCACCATCCAAGAATATCAAATCTATCAACAATAGAATGCACTCCTTCATCCAAGTACATGTCCAAATCACACTTGAACGGTTGATTTGCTGATTTATTAGCAAGAAACTCCTTCAACTCATTTAGTCCACTGGCTAGTTCAAAAGTTTCTTTGTCAAACGTTGTACCTCCACTCAAAGAAGTTCCACTACTACTTCCACTGCATAAACTGCCTACTCCACTTTCACAACTGTAGACACTTACATCCATTCCTCCAAACCTGAGACGATACTCATTGTAAATCTCTTGCAAACTACTTCTGATACCGTCTACCTTTTCATTTCCAACTTTTTCACCATAAATTTTGTTCATGTAAAACCGGACTATTTCAACTTTGTATTCAGGATCTAAGATCGAGGCAACACACAAAACCAATTTACAATTGTCCCAATACTTTTCAAAGTTTACCATCATTTTCCCCCCATTTCACACACAAAATCAACATCACTACTGCACATATTCATCAATTTAATCTTAATTGCACATACATGAGGTAAAAAATAATTTGCTGACGGATACAATGTGGCAGAAAAAGTATTACTAACTTCATGAAAAAGTTGTAGGCAGTCACACACAACCTTTGTATTTTCCTACTCTTGTGCAGAAGGTTCATGAGTGTAAGAACTATCAATACAGGTCATACGACTGAAAGCATTTTTTAACTGCAAAGTTGTTTGAAGCATATGGAAAGTAGAGTTCCACCTGGTTGGCACATCTAACACTGGTGACCTATTTGGAGCCTTTACTTGATTTGTCGCTTCTAAAAAAGTTTCCCTTCTAAGTGTAGATGACTTCACATATTTGACACTATCACAAACCTTTGTTATTACTCCGGAAATGATTTCAATCCCATCTTGGACAACCATTTACAATATGGGTTGAACATCTGACATGAAACAACAACCCATTTTGTAGAAGATCACCTAAACCAAACTTTGGAACCATATCTCTTACCAGGCATCATTTGTTGCACAATTATCCAAGACAAGACACATTATTTTCTTGTCGATGTTCCACTTGTACAACTTCTCTAAAATACACTTAGAAAGAGCAACCGATGTATGTTTGCCTTTAACTACCGCAAAATTCAGTATTCTCTTCTGTAAAGTCCAATCATCATCAACAAAATGATCCGTAATACAAATATACCCCTTGTTTTGGTTTGACGTCCACATATCACTTGTCAAACTAATACGACATGGAAGTCCATCTAAATTCTTGTACAACTTATCATTTTCTTCCATGAAACTTTCCACACAATCTTTCTTTATTGTTGTATGAGAAACCATTCTGAACTCAGGTCGAAGACGACTAACAAACTTTCGAAAGCCTACATGCTCAACAATTGAGAACGGGTACTCATGCAACACAATCATTAGGGCAAGATCCTTCCTACTAGTCATCTGATCAAACTTGTGATTCTTAACATCTATAGTTCCAGCTAAGCTCTTTTCCCCTACATTCAATACCAGTTGTCCACTTCCAATATGACCTTTAACCTTGGTAGGGTGTTGTTTTCTTAGATGTGTCCACAAATGTGTTGTTCCATCACTATTTTTGGCATTCAAGGTTTTAGAACAATGATTACACTTGGCTCTTTTATTCCCATTTTCATCATTATAACTACTAAAATCGTTCCAAATTTCAGAATTCGAACGCCTTTTTCTTTTTTCTGAATTTGTCGCTATTGGTGTTCCATTTTCATCCATTCCTACAGTTTCAGACATTACCTACTACAAGATAAAATTTCATGTATTAACTAAGGCAAAAATACATATTTTTGCATAAAAATCTGGAAATAAACAATTAAACAAACCAAGAACCGAAAACAACTCCCAACATTCACAACCAACAAACAAAAGCAAGAACCAAAAACAACTCCCAACATTCACAAAATCCAAATGAAAACAAAAAAAGAAAGTCTCAGCCATTTTGAGGGAAACAAAATCTTTTACATGTCCATACAAACTCCTGCAAAACAAAACAGCCTAAACAACAGAACAACCATGTAATTAGACAAGAAAACAATGTAAAAGTAAGTGGTTTGGGGCACTTCAAATCGAGAGGCAAAAGTAAAATATATATCAAGTGGTTGCTAAGTTGCATCAGTAAAAGAAAAGGAGATGTTATTGAATATAGACTCATTGCTTTTCAGATGTGATGACCACGAATATGGCATGTTGCATATATCTTGATTTTTGATATATTCTAAAGCTGAATTTGAATTAAAAGAAAGGAGAATAATAATGTTGGTTGGACAGCTACATGCTAACAGCAACGAGATCTTGGACAGCTGGAGAGTTTAACATCAAAACTCAAAAGGTTACAAAATTAGGTTTCAACTTTCGATGACGTTTATCACATACCACAGAACCATCACAAACCCACCAAACCCAAGGATCAGAAGGAAACCCGTTTTTGATGGTAGGAATGGTAGGGATGGTAGGAAGAAGCAAAGCAAAGCAAGAAATCAAAATCAAAATAAGAAACCTAGCAAAGCAAATCGAAATCGGAGTAGGGATGATAGGAAGAAGTGACAAACCTCGTCGTGTTCCTACAGCCAAACGCAATCAGGAACACCTGGGTTGGGAGGTTGAGAAGGACAAACATATCAAGAAATAAGAAAGGCGTGAGAAGAAGAAGATGTTTAATGGAAGAGAACATACCAAGGAGGAAGGACGACTTCACCGACAGAAGATGCGGCGGCGAGTAGGTGAGGTCGGCGACGGAGGCAACGTTGGTGGAAGAGGCGGCGTGAGATTTGGGTTTGGGAGGTGGCGAGAGATTTGAGTTAGGGTTACCTTTTGCAGTTTTCCTCTTTTGTGTTTTTTTTTGTGTTTTTTATAATTTTGTTTATTAAGTATTTAATATATATATATAATATTGATAACGGGTAAACGGGTACGGCGATTGCACATACCCGTACCCGACCCGTTTATCCAGCGGGTAAACGGGTATGGGTTAACGGGTACGAATTTTAAAGCGGGTATAAAAATTTGTACCCATACCCGTACCCGTACGGGTCCGGTACACGGGTATACGGGTATTACCCGACCCATTTACAACCCTAATGGAAACGGTCGACCGTTGATCCTGTGTCGGTCGACCGATTTAGGAAAATTTTGTTGAACTTAGTTTTCTATTTTGTGTATCTTGCACAAATCTCAACCAAATATTTCCCAATGGCTATAACACTTTAGGAGCTTATAAAGAGGTTCACACCTTATTTACACAACTTTCTCACTCCAAACTCACACATACATTAGAGAGAATCTCTCCCACTTCTAGAGTCCCAAATCCTATACACTTCAAGCTTAAAACTTCACCACTTGATCAAATCCTTATCATACTCAAGTGTGCTCAAGTTAGAGTGTTCATACTCTCGGTTCCTTTGCTGTCAAAAGTTGTAAAAGTTTCAGTGAAAACCCGAAACATCCATCTCGGGTTGTGAGAGGAGGATCCGAGCTCAACGATGATTGTTCGCGAGTTCGTGGTGTAAATGCTTGATCTCGGTCCGGAATGAGATCATATTAGTAAAGATGTAGGCGTAGCTCGTGGGTTCGAGCGGAGCTTGCAAGAAAGGAAGTATGACCAGGTGGGGTGTCGAACCTCTATAAAATTGTTGAGTCGTCTTGTGGTTTGCTTACTTTTCTCTATTGTTTCTAATTATCTTTTCCGTTGCATATTAAGTAGAGATCATGTGAATTGATTAGATTAATTATGCCATATACGATACAATCCTACAATTACGTGAACCCGGTATTCCAAAAAAGGAGTGCTAGATCCATAAGTCAGGCGATGCCATCGCCTCAAGGACAAGTGTTGCCTTCCCACTACACATTTGATGTTGTCCCTTCCAAGCAATTGGGTAATGCTTCCACTCCTAGTGCATACAATCGATACTCCCCATCATGCCTGGGAATCCACGTTGCTCACCAATGTGAAGTAGTCGTGCTAAGTCAGTTGTAGTAGACCTTCGTAGATACTCACTGCCGAAGTTGTTAATGACACCTACACGGAATTTTGGGAGGGAGTTTCTGGCTGTTGCTTCACTCATATGCAAATACTGAAAATAGTATCATAATACACAGGGTTGTCAGAAAAATAATCAGCAATAAGGCATTTGTAACCAAGCTCACGATCTCTATCCGAGTTCATAGTTCGCCTTCTACGCCTCTTAGGGTGTGTAGTCTGTTGAGTCACCATTTGACCAAGTATTTGCGTTACATGGTCCAATACGACGTATGTGTCACGACAGTTGCCCTCACCGGATGATGCGGACTTTGAACTGGAAGATATATCAAAGGAAGCCATTGGGAGAAGAAGTAAGTAATCGGAGATGAGGAGATGTGGTAAAACCAACAATGTTCACTCATTTGTAGTGGGGAGAAGATATTTCGTGGGTTTACAGCAACCCCGTGATGCTACAGAACACGCGTGACTACACAAAGCACAAGGAGATAGAAATGAATCTTGGATAGAAGATATTTCGTAGGTTTACAGTAACCTTGTAATGCTATAGAACTCGCGTGACTACACAGAGCACAAGGAGATAGAAACGAATCTTAGATCGAAAATATTTTGTGGATTTACAATAATCCTGTGTTGCTATAGAACACGCGTGACTACACAAGGCACAATAAGATAGAAACGAATCTTAGACCGAAAATATTTTGTGGGTTACAGTAACCCCGTGATGCTACAGAAAACGCATGACTACACAAGACACATGGAGATAAAAAAACGAATCTTACCTCTACTCTATATAAAACTCTACCATCTTACTTCTACTCTCACCCAAAATCTAATCTCACTTCTTCTCTCATTAGCAACCTTCCAATGTATTCTCCAGATCACAATCGTTCCCCACGTCGTCCACGAGCCAATCCACGTCCACTCTTTCCCCAACCCCAAGGATATCCACGATATCCATTTCCCCAATACACACCATTCGACCAATACCAAAGATTCCAACCATTCTAGAAATACCAATCACAAGACCAACAAAACCAAAACCAATATCAAATGTACAACCGATACTTAAGTGGAGAAGGTAGTGCAAATGTAGTGGACACTACACAAGATGCCTACGATGAGGATGAAGTTGACCCTTCAACAATCAACAACCACGGCAAACCGCCAGGACCAACAAACCAAAGACGTGGTCCACAATAGAGGACGAGAGACTCGTCTCGGCATATATGCAAGTAAGTTACGAAGCGGTGGCTGAGACAAACCAAAGAGCCATATCATTATGGACCAGAGTGAAACATCTTTCAACGAGTCAGTCGAAAACAATACGAACCTCCGTGTGCGGAATGAGGAATCATTAAAGGGACGGTGGGGGAGGATTGCACCTTCTGTCACAAAGTGGGTTGGGTGCTTCGATGAGGCGTTGTGGCGGAAACAGAGCAACACCAATGACGACGATGTCATCCGGCAAGCTCACGTGATCTATGAGTTAACTCATAGGTCCAATTTTCTTTACTTTGATGCTTGGATCATGTTGCGCATATATCTCAAATGAGAGTCTTTTATCTCTAGAGCTATTGCAGTGGGTGTTGCACGCGGTGAACAAGTCACATCTGCGGAAATAGAAGTTGAAGATAGTCCCCAAACAGGGAGCGTCTGGAAAAGAAAGAGAACAAATGACTCTATGGGCTACTCGACGCCAACGCAAAAGGAAATGATGCCAGAACCAGTCAGACGTCCCGAAGGTGTGAAGAATGTAAAAAAAATGGAAAAAAATCATTAGAGGTCGATACTGACCCCCGTGTATATGAACTTAGTGCTTAAGTTGCATACAACGCCAAAGTTAGAGAAGATGACTTGAATATGGAGGACAAACAAGCAGAGCGGAAGTTTCGAATGCATCTAAAAAAAACAAAGTCCGACATGCTACACCCTTTGCTGAAAAAAGAAAACTCGACGGAACATGATCAAAAAATGATAGTTAAACTCATCGATTGAGCAGAATCCAATGGCTATTTGTAGTTTCTTTTATTGTATTTTGTAGTTTATAGGTACTACGTATTTTATTTGTATTTTGTAAGGTAATGTAATATTTTCTAGGGCAATGTATTACTTCTGGATTTTAATTTTGAATTTAGTCTTTGTTTAATTTTTAATTAAGAAAAGTACACATTTAATTTAATTTTTTACATACTTAATTTAAACAATATTACATTTTCAAATTAAACTAAATACATATTAAATTAACAAATTCATCTATTAACTATTCACATTGTTAACTATCAAAATAATAATTATCACATCACAAACTCGATACACGTCTCCTCCAACTATCTTCTTTATATTGTATTATATATAAGTAGAAGCTGGCATCTGGCTTGGGATTCAAGAGTCTTTCACTAATATTATTACATCATATGTCATTTCCAAATCAGTGGGAAGTTTTCCAGTCATGGCGAATCCTTGGTGGTCCATTGGAAATCTTGTTGTCAATTTGTATTCCAACAAAACTTATCCTCACCTAGAGATATAGTCAAGAGAGCGAATTCTCTTGAGAAGTTTTATTATAGTCTGCAGCATGTAACCAACAGCATGTAATATTAATTAACCATAATGACATAAGTCCATTCGAAGAAAAAAAAACTTTATATTATTTATATCCTAAATAAATCTGATGTACCAAAACATGAATATCTAGAAACTATATATCTGCCAAAATCCAGACTCCAGAGAAAACTATATATACCAATATACAATGAGTAATTTTTGTCATCTTTTTATTCCTGAAACTGTTTTCTTGACAGCCCCAACTGAGACCAGGAACTGGTCAAGAGATGACAATGTCTTCATGTCATCTGGAGGGAAGTAACTAGCAGCCTTGCCCATGACCAACGCAAACACAAGAGAAAGTGAAGGTCTTGTAGAGCCTAAAAGTTCATCCAGGAAGCCAAAGGCGGCCAAGAAGTCCGACCGACCGGCATTTATCGGAGCTGCGAAATGAGCAGGGATGACTCTCTTGAACCGCCAGTCTTTTGCGATCCTGTCCACCCAGTCCCTCACCTGCACATTCAAAAATTGCACTAGAACATAAGTTTTTTATGATTACAATTTATTTAAATGCCACAATCTAGATACAAATATGGGTAGAAAAACTCGCCTTTTCAGGAACTTTGCTGAAAACTAATGTCTTGATGATAGGTGATACTATCAGTTTCTGAGACATCTGATCGAACGTCGCAGTTGGCTCTAGAAGATTAGAGGGACCTAAAAATAAAATTTGAAGGACCATCCTCTCCCATCCTGTAGGGAATTTTTTTTTGAATGCTATCAATCAGAACAAGAGGAAATCCACGTTTCTACGTTCGCAGGACAATGGTAATGACTCATTTTTTAGAAATTTCAGTTATGAAGATTAAAAACTACTATTACAGTGATGCAATTTTTATAAATAATTTTCTATTAAGCTATCAGCATCTGTTCTTAGTGATAATTGAATACCAAGTCATAATATCCATTGTAGAATAAAAATAGCATTTGAATTTCTCTTCCTTCAATAATGCTGTTTCTTTAAGAACATTAATTTCCCTTTACCATAAGCTCATGGGATAAGGATTTTGTTTGACTGTACACAAGCAAATGCAAACATCTAGCGAGTCTGATTCGACTACACTTTTCCTACTGAAGGAATAATAATTTTTGCAAGCATACAAATAAATGCTACCAGAATGAAAAACAATAGAGAGAACATTGCGTCACGATATATATCCAAGTCTTTCCAGAACCACAAACCTTTTTGACGGTTGAGTTTGTTGTCAATGACTGGTTCTGTAGGAACCTCCCTGCCTTTGCTGAGAATCTTCACTGCCAGCCCATTCTTTGCTGATGCCAGTAAAGAATCTTTGCTAATACATGCTGGCGCTTGTTTTGGTACAAAGATAACCGCATCTGTTACCAGCAGTGTCTGTGAGCGTTTGTGATAGAATGCTACCTCCACATATGGCCCAATTCCTGTAAAAAGGATCACGGGGCAAGTAATTAACACCCTGACAAAACATTATACAATCTGCTTAAAAGAAAACCTATAATGATGCATGGCCTTAAGGCGATAGCTGATAATACATATTCAACATGAAAGAAATTTATCCAGTACAGGTAGAGGTCGTACTTCGATGATTTCAGATCGGCTGAGCATAATCAGATGTGATTTTTGACACTAATCTTGTATTGAAAATTTTAAGGATATTATTATGAGCTGTAATACCTTGTGTTACTCTACTCGACACAAACTAGTTTCAGATTGCTAGTTCTCACTTGAATAGTGGTCATGCAAATAAAATTGCACGATGAAGTGCATTTGTATGAGCCTTGCATTATTAAGCTTAGGTTCAATTGGCAACAAAAACATATGCGTAAACGCGAATTACTGTTGCCTAATAAGCAAATGCACATCAATAAACTTGGACAGGGATATATTGTAGTGCAATGTTAATAGAGAATGTAGTTTACCAACTTCAGGAGAGCTAAGAACCTTCTGTTCGATCTCACTGGCCCATGGGGTCGATTGGTCTTCATCGATGAGAGATTTGGCACGGAAAATTCCAAAAAATTCAAGAGGTAAGTTAATTGGCCAACTCCATTGTCGTGGAGCGACCCAAATTTGCGCACGAGGAAATTTCCTTGAAAATGGCCCCACAAAAATTTTATGTTCATATGCAAATGTGGGAAGGACAATATACTCAACAGGAGCGTCAAGCTCTTTCACCAGCTGAAAATGAGAGCAGAAGAGAGAAGAATCAATAGAAATAAAGGATGGGTGTAAAATCCTAAACAAAACTGAAAAAAACAAAATATTTCTACTAAACTACTTTTTGTGGAGCAAGATGGTAGTTGTTCATCTTTCATGGACATCACATTTTCTTTGCCATGACAATTGTACTACGATATAATTTGTCGTGAAAATGATTTCGAAGAAACTTCTTTCGTTGCACCACATTTGCCACATTTTCTTTGCCATGACAATTGTACTACGATATAATTTGTCGTGAAAATGATTTCGAAGAAACTTCTTTCGTTGCACCACATTTGCTTGGTCTTAGTAAAGGTTGAACTTGTAAAAAAATAGGATTACAACCTCTATGCATTCCTTGGTTGGAGCAATAGGTGCATGAATCCACAATCCTCCAGACTTGAGCTTTATAACCGTCATTCTGATGTTCGTAGAGACACTGCTGAATCCCAGTGCCTGCTCTTGTTCAAAAGTCCATATGCAATTTTTCACAACCTGAGAACATGGAAAAAGATGTATTAAAGAAAAGAAAAACAACAGAAATTTGATATTCCTAACAGAGGATGGCCATCCTCCTTTACTGAAGCAAAACATTCATAGTATTGAGTCATTTTTATAATAGATATCCCACAACTTGGTTATGCGTACTTTCCCCCCTCAAACCATAGTTGATAATGTTGTCCAAGTAAACAGAAAAAAACGATTTATAGTGATGTTATGATAATAAAAGAGACAATGATTCGGTCTGTTGAATTGCATTAGCTGAGACATTAATTCAAAGTAGTCGTGACCTTAAGTTGATGCACAAAGTAAATCATAAACAAATTTCGCATGTAACAATGCTTCAAGAAGATACAATATACGTTGGAATTCTTATTCTTGTCTCATTTATGATAGATGTGAGGAACATAAAAGGCAGGCATGTAAAGTCCAGGGAGATCACAACCCGACACCGAGTGATGAATAGATCGGTAATTTCCATTTCCTGTGGTTTCTAACATGTTGTCTGTAAGAAAAACAAATTGTAAGAGTAACAGTGGTATATGAATCCTATGGCAGAAGTTGAACTTGTTATGCTACATAGTTTGATAAGCAGAAAAGATGTTCCAGTTGTGCAAGTAACAGGGGATATTCAATTTTGAAATGCTGTGAGCTCCAGGTTTCGAATGCAAATTTCAAAATAATATTACAACAATAACTTTCACAAAATTTAACTGTAGTGCAAATTTTGACAGATTATGAAAATGTCAAAGAATATTCAAAGAGGATCAGAGAAGTGAGCCGAACCACAAGCCAATCCACTTCCAATTCCATTATGAAACCAAATTACTTTGCCAAATTCGTGAGAAATCAATTAAAATGTCAAAAGTGCTAACATATCTACAATATGAACACTAAATTTCATGACACTTAAGGCTATTCTTGGATATGTTGTTTATGTATTACAAAGAACTTTCAGACAGTTTATAATTTTAAGATTTATCTCTTATTTGAAGTTTTACCTATAATTATATTAATTAAAGAAAAAAGAAAGGAGAAAACGGGAACCAAAAAATATGGTAACTCAAATCTTATTACTTATGTCAACTGAAATGGAGTTCAAAATCAAACACAAAGCATAACTTAAATACGACCACATTTGTAAAATGACATTATCATTTGGTACCACTATGAGACAACTTAAATAAAGTTAGGCTTTCAAAATTCCACCATGACTTGGGCTTTGATTTTAACAAGTTAGTATCCAAGTAGTATTTCAAACTTCAAAGTACTGCAAATATTTATAATTTTCGAAAGACATTCATCTACACAAGTCAAATAAATCATGCCTTTCTAAACCCAAAACAATATAATCCTAAGTTGAACTACCACATTAAACACATCCTACTAAGTCACAAAAATTACACACACAACTAGAGTTTGAAAAAGGTCCGAATATGGAGCGGATATCGTATATGTTATATATGTATCATATTTATATAACGAATACAGATAAGGATAGTGTTAGTTTTCAATTTTTATATTACATAATCATATTCAGGGTTAAACAAATGGGACAACAATCGGATATGGATATGTATCGGATATTATGTTTTTAACTTATAATTTATGGAAAATCTTGAAATTAAGAGTTCAGATACAAATACAAATAGGATATTACATCGTACACTCAAACCTCTATCATCTTACACTCTTACCTCTATTATTACCATATTCAGTACCACATTTAAACAGATTATATATTTAGTTACTAAATCCTACCAAACAGATTCAAATATGTCAGTCGGAACAGATATTATCCGGACCAATGTTGGTCAGAGCGGATACTATGAGGACAACTTTCACCCCTACGCACAACCATAACTAACATAATCAAGCCGAAAACAGAAAGATAGAAGCAGACCGACCTCAGCCCTTATAGTGCGCCTGTTGAGGAAAGGACCAAGCGGGAAAGGGAACCCAGTGAAGTTCAGGTAGAATCTCCCTCCACCATTCTCATCACCACCCACTCCAGAAGCAGCAACCACCAACCCCCCACTCCTTTTCCTAACCCCGACATGTCTCAAGTGGGGAACACCACCACAACCACCACTCGACCCACAAGAAAATGAGGAAGATGGGCTCGAGAGGGAGGTGGGATTGTGCAAAAGATCGGATTTTGGGAAGGAAATAGTGGAGGAAGCAGCAAAAGCTGCGGACATTTTTGGTGGGCACTGAATCTTGTGCTCAAAAGAAGGGTTCTTTAGCTGTTTTGGTATGATTTTTGTGGGTTTGATTGGAAAAGCAGAGGAATTAGTGATTACCCACAAAATCTAGAACCTCATTGGTGAGAGTTGTGGTGATTTGTGGATCTCATGTAATCGGAATGGATTGAATTGAATGGCCTCTGTTTTCTCCATCTAACTATCTAAGTTCTATTACTTTCTTTCGCGTAAAATTTATATTTTGTTATATATATTGTGGCTCTGATTTGCGTTGGAAGGGAATTTTGCTCCTATATCCGTTGGATTTACTTTTATTTACATATCCCTTCACTTTTTCTTTTGGCAATGGGAAATATGTCAACTAGATCCCATATAGATATAACTTTGGTAATTCGAAGGACAAACTGAGAAATAAATCCTAGAATTACGAGTAGAACTCAAGCAACTAAACACCCAGTATTGGTAAGTATGATATTTCGAAAATATGGTAATATGCATATACTTGGGTTTTAATTAGTTTTTCATTTGCTCACATACACACACATATAGGTCTAATATACACCACTAGATCTTAATTAATGATCGAAAAACTTTCTTTTTGGAAGGTTTGAGCAAAGAAATTGATTGAGCATGTAAGTATTTTCAGATAACCACACGCTCAAACAGGCAATTTTCACTACGTGCACGCACTGCCTAATTAGGATGATTGGAGGCTGGGAAAGTTAATTTAGAATTTCTCTTTTGGTATCATGAATAAGCAATGTTTGCTAACATCTAAAGAGGAAAGTGCCATCTAACTTTTGATTTTATTAAAAGTTACTCGTATGTTTAGGAAGATGAGAGTGCATCTTTTGATTAAATAGAAATATTCCTAAGGAAATAATTTATAAAATGTAGTATTCCTTTACTATTTCCAATATGTATATCGATTCATTACTTTTTGTATGTAATTTTATCAAAGTGAAGTGTATGTAATTTTATCTTAGTAAAATGTTGTGTTAGGGAATAAATCAATCTCAAATACGCAGTAGAACGAAAAATAACAAATTCAATGGAAAAAAAACCACAATTGCAAATCCACAAACACCAAACCACAAAACACGGAAGATTTAACATGGAAACCCAATGTGGAAAAACCACGGTTGACACAACCTCAATCTACTATAGAGAAAATGAATTACAATGAGAGACTTACAGAACACACGATCAACCGACGAGAATACCCGGTTGAATTTGCTCTCACCAAATCCACAAGGACGCTCTCTATCTTTTCTGTCAAGAATGCAAAGTAGACAATAACAATTGCTCTTAAACAAATGGGGACGAAATTGTCTTTATATAGTAGGCCAAAACAAGTATTAATTGCACCAAAATCGCGTGGAGAAAAGTATAGATTGTGGGCGAAACTGGGACAAACGGTCGACTGAACGGGTGATTCGGTCGACCGAACTTAAAACCGTATCACAATCCAGACTCCATCAGTCGACCAGAACTTTAGTACCGGTCGATCGGAAAACGACAAACACTTTTCCTGATTGTTCGAGCGCATACTCGGTCGACCGAAAACGTAAGTTCTAGTCGACCGAAAACCGATCAGAACTTTTGCCTAGCTCCGAGTGTGTGCCCGGTCGACTGAACTGCTCTCATCGGTCAACCAAAAAACAACATGCACTTTTGCCCAACTCCGAGTGTGTACCCGGTCGATCGAACTGCTCTCATCGGTCGACCGAAAAACAACATGCACTTTTGCTGGACAAGTCAGAACAAACAATCGGTCGACCGAACGTCTGTTTTCTCCCACAAATACTTTAATCACATATTCAAAGGTAAAATACAACAATCTCCACCTTTACCTTGAATAACCCCCAAAAAATTTGAAGGAGCACTTCGTTCATCATTGTGTCGTCATCTTAGCTTCATCTACTTGGAACTCAAACAAACCAAGTTCACGCATACCATGAACTTAATTGAAATAACTGGATTCGTCAACATATCAGCCGGATTATCTTCAGTGCCCTCATTCTTCACCACCACACCTACTTCACCAACAATTTCCCGAATGAAGTGATAACAGACGTCGATATGCTTCGTCCTCTCGTGGTACATATGATCCTTCGTCAGATGAATGACACTCTGACTATCACAATAAACAACCACTGTATTCTGACCTGGACTAATCTCTCCAAATAGACCTTTCAGCCAAAGAGCTTCCTTTATATCCTCGGTCGCTGCCATATATTTTTCCTCCGTTGTAGACAAAGCAACAGTGTGTTGCAACACTGCTTTCTAGCTAATAGTCATGCTCCCAACAATGAACACATAATCAGTTGTAGATCTTCGTCTATCGCGGTCTCCCGCGTAATCGACATCAACAAACCCTATTAACGAATACGAAGATCAACCAAATTTCAGAGATATCTTAGTTGTACCTTTTAGATACCGGACAATCCACTTCACAGCTGACCAATGCTCCTTTCCTGGATTCGACAGATAGCGGCTCACCACACTGACTGCCTGAGCTATATTTGGACAAGTGCATATCATAGCATGCATCAAGCTGCCAACTGCACTAGTATAAGGCACACGTGACATGTATGCCTTATCCTCATCACTCTTGGGACACAAGTCTACCGAGAGCTTAAAATGCACGGCGAAAGGAATTCTTTCAGACTTGACATCTTCCATGCCAAAACGATGCAAAACCTTCTCAATATATTGCTGATTGGAGAGAAACAAACTCTTGCATATACGACCACGACGGATCTCCGTACATAGAATCCTCTTCTCTGAACCGAGATCCTTCATCTCGAACTCAGTTTTTAACAATTCTTTAAGCTCAAATACTGTAGATTTGTCCTTAGCTGCTACCAACATATCATCTACATAGAGTAATAGCAAAATAAGAGAGCCATCCGGAAACACCTTTCGGTAAACACATCAGTCATACTATGATTTGTTGTACCCATGCCCAACCATAAAAGAATTAAATTTTTTATACCATTGTCGAGGCGACTGCTTTAACCCATAAAGTGACTTCTTCAGCAAACAACCTGATTCTCTTTACCCTCGACCACAAAGCCCTCTGGTTGGGACATGTAAATATGCTCCTCTAATTCTCCATGTAAGAAAACAGTCTTCACATCCAGTTACTCTAACTCTAAATCATGAATTGCAACCAAACTCAACAAAACACGAAAAGAAGTATGTTTCACAACAGGTGAGAAAATATTTCTATAATCCACACCCTCCACCTGACTGAAACCACGAGCAACTAATCGAGCTTTGTATCTCACATCCGAGAGACCCTCAATTTTCTTCTTGAAGACCCATTTGCAGCTAACGCCCTTTTTTTTCCTTTTGGAAGTTCTACCAGCTTCCAAGTTTGGTTCTTATGAAGAGACTCCATCTCTTCATTCATTGCACCCACCCAAGCAGCTGAATCGGGTACCAAAATTGCCTATGAATACTTACTCGGCTCACCGGAGATTCCACTACTGCATTTATTAATAGGATTGATATTAATTATTAGATCTAGGGTTCACCTCAGGTTGACTTGGAAACCGACCCTTTTCTCTTTCACCTGCTATTTGTGCTAGTTGGCTGACTTGTGTCTCTAGCCTTTGGAAGGTCTGGTTGGTTGTTTGTATAAAAGTTTTCATCAAATTTTCCAAGCTTGTCAACCTAACCTCATGATCGTTATTGTTACTAAACCCAGATGATATATTATTTTGGTTATACGGGTTCGGTTGTTGTCTAGGAGGTTGACCCTGTTGGTTTGATGAGAAATTGGAATTATTACGCCAACCCGAGTTATAGGTTGATGCGTATGGGTCATTTCTAGCATGGTTGTACATGGCATTAACTTGGTCCCATTCCGCACAATCCTCCATTACATGACCAGTCTGACCACATCTAGAGCACGGGATAGTCGAGGCTTGATTCACTCGGTTTTGGGTTTGTAGCTCTAAACTTTCCATTCTGCGCATAAGGGTAGCTAGTTTTGCTTCAGCCGCTATGTTGGCATCTACAGCTAAGACACCTGGTTTGGGTTGACTTGCTATTCTAGATCCAATACTCGGGTTAAGCGGTGTTCTAGCATTGTCCCATTGCATACTGTTTTCAGCTAATTCCACAAGGAAAGTCCAGGTATCATTTTCATTTTTCGACATAAATTTCCTTTGGCTTACAGATTCTACCATAACCCTAGATGTGGGTGTCAATCCCTCATAAATAATTTGACATAATTACCATCTCGGAATTCCATGATGAGGGCATTGGGTCAGAACACTTTTGAATCTTTCTAGATAGGAATAAAACGGCTCGCTCTCAGACTGAACGAATGCAACAATTTCATTCCTAATCCTCATAGTCTTATGGTTGGGAAAATATTTTTTCAGGAATACTTGAACAAACTCAGCCCAACTCCTAATAGATCTTTCGGCTAGACTATATAGCCATTTCTTAGCATCGTCCTTTAGTGCAAGAGGCACAAATTTCAGACGCACTGCCTCCTCAGGGATATGCTGGTATTGCATAAGAGAGCAGATTTCCTCAAATTCTCTAAGGAAGAGATATGGGTCTTCCCTAGAGGTGAACTTAGGCAACATACTCATGTATTGTGCCTTAAGTTCGAAGTCGCGACCCGGGATGGTGGGCATAACGATGCACGATGGCTGAGCAGCCATCACTGGATAGCATCGATCCCTCAGAGTTATAGGTTGAGCAACAGGTGGGTCCACTACGTTCTCACCCATTGGATCCGGGTGAGGTGGTGCAACAAGTGGATTGGGGCTAGGTTCCAGACTGGAATCTAGATGAACTCGTGAGAGTTGATTACTCAAGTCCCGAATCCAAATCTGAGTGCACCGGGTTGAATCAATTTTTGAATTCAAATTTGAAATTTAAATTCGAAATTTAATTTCAAGAATTAATTACAAATATATAATTTTTTTTAATTTTCGTTTTTTTTTTCAAAAGGGAAACAAACAATAGAATGGGGGCAAGATGAGAAAGGAATCATAATCTAGAGAATTTAGGTGAGGAGAGAAAGAAAACTCAGATGAGAAGGAAAACCTAACTCTAAAGATAGAAAGAGGGTTGGTCAGAAAATTCCTAAGAAAGCACGGTTCAAACAATCCTAGACCTAGTGTCGCTTAGATCTAGACGACTCCTAACTGGTTGAGTCGAATTGATTTGCTTGATTCACCTCCCTCACTAATCAAATCAACTTGGCCAGGCCGTGTATAGCTAGTGGGGGCGCTTCCGACAGAGTCGGTGCCAATTAGACAACCACTTCGCTTGGAAGACTTACGTCAACACAAAAACACTTTCAAGACACCAAATTAAATTCAATCGGCTTCAGGTCATAGCAAGTCAAACCAATTCTTCTCCTTAAATGAGTCTGAGTCCTTAGGGGTTAATGTCTAATTGATTTTAATTCAAGGCTTGGGTGACACTTTAGGATTGTGATTTGTGGGCCACGGAAGGGTGATGAAATCCCCACCGTATCTTTGCCTACGGAGTTGCCCTTAAGATAGTTTAACTTAGATCTAGCAAAGATAGTCAAACAATGGTCTTTAGAGGGGGGCAATTGCAAGGTTGTATGCAAACTAAATTATATGCCTAAATGCAATCGATAAAAACCGCGATACGTACCTTGACTCCAGCACTCTTCAACAAGAATTAATTTGCAAGAATTTAGCAAGAATAATGCATACAAAACACTAGATGATGCATGCACTAAGGCCTTTCTAATTTTGCCAATTTTAGGTCAGAGTTGAATTATTGCCAATTATGGAATTTTTGCCCTAACACATGCAGTTCTATGAAAAGGAAATTTTCTGAAACTAGAAATTACGAGGAAAGAGGCAACAAAGGTTACCTACGCAATGCTCAGTCGGGTTCGCCGCCCGCTCTCGAAATTTCAGTAGCTCCACGCGTCCACCCAGAGATGGTGCTAACCCCAGAAACATTTGAAGCCCAGACGCTTCAGTTGTGCGGCGATTCCGCCGCAGGTTACTCCTGATGTGCGGCGATTCCGCCGCCCTTGTTGCTTAGACTGCGCTCAGATTTCGCCGCGTACACTATTGTCTCCTGAAACACAAATCCAAATAATTAGATCGCGCACAAGATAAACAGAATAAAATCGAAATCAACAAACAAAATCTGCGTCGCCTCCCCGGCAACGACGCCAAAAACTTGATGTGAATTAAATTTATACCGCAAGTGCACGGCGTCAATGAAGACGTGGCAAGTACGGGTCGAACACAAGGAGGAAGAGATTTGTTATTAGTGTGATTTCGATTGGGGGAAAGAAGAAGAGAAGAAATAAATTGGTTTTGAGATTTTTGATTTTTAATTATCTAAAGCAAGAAACAAGAACAATTAAAACTAAAACAAGAACAAAGAAGTGAATTCCGTTGGGTGGAGGTTTAGATTTAAGGTTTAGATTAGAAAATTCAGAAACTTATAATAAATCATATTAGTTATGAAGCATTACATGATAAATGATTTAACATAAACTCAAGTAATCAAAATATACTAACACGAAATTAAAATAATAACTTTTATTCTTCTTCTCTTCACCCTAAATCCGTCACCTCCACCCTTTGGAAGGAGTTATAAACTCATAGAGGGAGGGAGAAGGGGTCCTTGAGACATTACAAAAGAAAACTAAAAGTAAGAAATAAAAGACAGAATTTTATTAATGAAAAGAAGAATACAAAACTAAGATTAAGAATAAAAACTACAACCAAAGACTAAGGACTAAGGACCCTTCTAACATCGTTCTCGGGTCTATTTATAGTTGTTACAAGAGACCTAAGTATAGAATTGGAGAGTACACGTGTCCAGACACGACTGGACAAAATTGGAGCACACGGATCGACTAGGGGGCGGCGGAATCGCCGCATGGTATGTGTGATATGCGGCGGAATCGCCGCACATCATGCTCTGATTTGGTCCAGATTTTGGTTGAATGTTTATGGTATGATTTGATCCTCCTTTGCGCGTCTGGATTGATTCTTTCCATTCTTTTGAGCTCCGGATTAATTCCTTTATATATAAGGAGATTCACATTGATTTTTGTTTAGATTTTCTCCATAATAATAAAAGTTACTCGTGATTTGCAATTAGGTCCTTGACTTTTTGCAATTAAGTCCCCAGATACTTTTGTGTTTAAGTCCTGCTCTTTTTGTAATTAGGTCTTGAATGCTTTTATTCTTGGAAACATTTCCATTTGAAACCCAATAATCTTGAGCTTGGTCTTTATGATAGAAATGAGTCTTTTGCACGCGTTTATGCTCGAGATGTGGGTAAATTGCATTCAGGTCCATGTATTCTGTAAATAAGACTAAACACATACCTTAGTAGCATTTATTGATGTAAAAGCAATCTAAATGAAAGACATATGATGCAATGTATGCAATGCATCAGGTGCTTGTGTCAGATTGTTTATGAGGGTCTTCACATCCCGTCCCGAACGGTCCTTGAGTCCATGTGTCAAGGAGAGTTCTTACGAAAGGATGAAAGGGAGGCATGGGTTTTCCTAGAAGACCTTGCTGAGAAAACAATGCAATGGGAGAGTGTAAGGGAACCACCTGCATCATCCAGCATAGGAGCGAGGATCGCGAATGCAAACTCGACTAAATCGGGTGTCGTATTTTCTATCGATACCACTACGGCCACTGAGGCACGCATGACGGCCTTAATGCGCCGTATGGATTCGATTGAGCTCCAATACCAACAAGGTGCACCTCACATGTCCACATATGGTCCAGATCCCTGTCATTCATGTGGTAGGATAGGTCATGTAGAAAGAGAGTGTGCGTCCATTCCTCCTGAGATGGAACATGTCAACACCATCTATGACAGAGCTAGGAATGACCCATACTCATCATCTTATAATCCTGGACGGAGGAACCACCCCAATTTTTCATGGAACCAAAATAATGCCTCGGGTGGTCCTTCAAACTCCTCTCGACCACCTAACCAATCATACCAACCTCCCATGCATGCACAATCTTATCAGCCACCCCAAGCTCCAATCACCAATCAATCGGGTTTCCCAAATTCCAATAATATGGAAACTCGATTAAATTCGCTTGAGACCTTGACTCGTGGACTTGAAAACTCAATAAATTTTTTTTGTCAACCACAAGTCAAGTTCTCACTTCAAATCAGCAGACCATCAAATCTCTAGAGCTTCAGATGTGCCAATTGGCTCAGTTTGTACATGAAAGAGAGATAGGGTCTTTTCCTAGCCAGCCTGAGGCTAACCCCCGCATGTACCAGCAACAACACATGCAAAATGAGAATCTGGTACCTCGGGGGAGGCAAGTGAACCATGTGGAGGAACTTGTGCACCATGTCAATTCCATTGTGACCTTAAGGAATGGAAAGCAGGTCGACAATCACATTTCCTTGCCACCACCACCACCATCTATGCAGCCCCTCAGTGGGAATGGTGGTGAAGAAGAGGCTGAGGGGGGAGGGTAATACACCAACACCTTATTTTCAGGCACCGTAGAAAACCTACCTGCCAAAAGCTCCCTATCCAAGTAGGTTAAACAAAAAGCAGAGTGACACAATGAACAAGATATTAGAGGTGTTTAAGCAAGTTAAGGTTAACATCCCTTTTTTGATGTCATCCAACAAATACCTCAATATGCCAAAGTGTTGAAGGATCTTTGCACAACCAAGAGGAAGACCAATGTTCCTAAGAAAGCATTCTTGGCTGCAAATGAAAGATCACTTTTGTTCAATCCTGCCTACACAAAATACAAGGACCGTGGGTGTCCTACTATTCAGTGTATGATAGGGGACACTAGCATGAGTAATGTTTTGCTTGATTTAGGATCAACGGTCAACCTCCTCCCATTTTCTGTTTATCAACAGTTAAATTTGGGATAATTGAAACCAACTAACATCACCCTCCAATTGGCGGATAGATCCATTCGTATTCCAAAGGGAATTATCGAGGACGTGCTTATCAAAGTTGGAGATTTTATAATTCCAGTCGATTTTGTTGTCCTCGATACCAATCATGTTGCGAACACCCACTCTCAAATACCATTTCTGGCAACTTCCAACGCCTTAATTAATTGTAGAAATGGTCTCATGAAGCTCTCATTCGGTAACATGAGTGCCGAGTTTCATGTGTTCAACTCTGGTAGGCAACATGAGCCCATGGATCAAGCTTTAAATCTCAATCTCATCTGCCAATTAGAGAAAGCATCGCAAAATCAACGAACACCCCTAACACCAATGCAACCCATTGAGAATGTTTGTGGGGCCAGCGAAAACTCATTGCCTGTCTTTGCAATGCAACAGAGTGAGCTGACATCAAACATGAATGTCCAAAAGGAGTGTTTGTTGCATGATTCAATTGAGATTACTAGTGAGAGTGAGATACCTCATCATATGCCTATACCAGAAGGTGTCTCTACCTCATGTCCCATGACCATTAAGCCATTTGAGCTTCATCTTGACTCCAACAAGGACCCACCTACGACCGAGCTTATGCTTGATGATATAAACACTAGTGCAGAAAAGTCCATATACGTCGGATATATAGTGGTAAAGTCGTAGGATTTCGATAGTCCAAGTACCCGACGTCTATTTCCCCGTCGTCTATTCCTTGTTGTATAGACGTCGGCTATATAAGACCGACGTCTATACAGTGTATACACGTCGGCTATATACGACCGACGTCTATTATATGTTAATTAACAAAAAATACATTGGAACGTATATCGGGCATTCTGCACTCACATTAATCAAGCTCAAGATGCCCGAGTGCCCCGAGTGCCAAACTTTTGACAAATAACCACGAATATCAAGCCCAACATGCGCAGGTGCCCCAAGTCGTTCGCGTTCAGCAGTAAAGGAGTGGTGGAGTACATCAACCACACCAACAAAAATAAATTCTCCGATGTGGGACTAAACTATTACACCAAATAGACGTCGGATATATACATCGACTGACGTCTATTCATACAACATGACCTATAGACGTCGGTCATGTTATACATCTGACGTCTATACTTTGAAATAACAATAATTAATAAAAAGATACGTCCTATAGACGTCGGCTACCATATACAACCGACGTCTATACATGGGTTAATAGTAAAAAAAACGTTGCAACCATTTTAAGCCCAAGTTGCCAGAATACTCCTCATGATGGTGTGGAGTTTCTTGATTTGCTCATTGGTCCTTTGGGCTTACATCCGGGTACTTCCCTCTTGCATCTCAGTCTCAAGTCTTGCAACTCAGTCATTTTCCTTGCTTCTAGGTCCTTTTATGCCTCTTCTCCTCAATCATGTTTATTCCTAAAACTCAAACATAAAACTTGTTACGTAGCATTGTTTTGGTTCATGATAATTGATATAAGACACAAATATATGCTTGATATGATGTCACCCTTCCATGCATCAACGACTCTGACAAGGAAACCTTTGGAAATCGTACACTCTGACATCTGGGGTCCTGCCCAGTCGAATCTTATAATGGTTTTAAATATTTTGTGACTTTTATCGATGATTTCTCTCGCACCACTTGGTTATACCTGTTAAGATCAAAATCCAGTTTTTTTCTATTTTCTGTGAGTATGTCTCTTTTGTAAAAAATATATATGATTCTAGGATTAAAATTCTTCGATATGATAACGGATATGAATACACCAGTAACATATTCCAAAAAAAATCAAAGGAAAAAAGTATTTTTCATCAAACTACTTGCATTAACACACCTGAAAAAATGGCATCTCTGAAAGAAAAAATCGTCACCTCTTGAATGTTACTCGAGCCCTGCTTTTTCCAAACTCATGTACCCTAGATTTTTTGGTATGAAGTCATTTTAACTGCAACTTATTTTATTAATCAACTTCCTAATCATGTTATTCAAAACAAACAATCCCTAGAAATTCTTAATGGTAGACACATGAGCATTGACCACCTTAAGATTTTTGGATGCACTTGTTATGTTCACAAAAAACGAATTGATAAATTTGATTCTCTTTCTGTCAAAACTGTTTTCTTTGGGTATTCCTTTCACAAGAAAAGATACAAATGTTATGACCCGGTGACTTGCAAACTTTATATATTTCGCAACGTCTTCTTTTTTGAAAATGAATCATACTTTAAATCCTTTCACACTAACCCACCAGGCGAGACACATCCTCTCCCTACCATTGATATGATTGATTTATCTCCTTCCCTTGAGGAAAATCATGTTCCTCAAATTGGAGGAGACGATCAGATTGCTGGTACCAAACCCACACTCAATGACGATCACAATGGGACTCACGCTAGAATATCTACTCGTCCAACTCGAACTCCAACTCATCTTCAAGATTTCATCACCTACAACTACTTACCCCATCCAGAATTACATATCCTACAATACCATAACACCATCTTATTACTCCTTTTTGAATGTAATTGATAAAACTAGTGAACCCTCCTACCATGAAGCCCTTAGAGACCCAAATTGGGTAAGAGCTATGAAAGACGAACTAGAAGCACTAGAAAAAAAACCAAACTTGGACACTGGTTCCATCAAAACCTGGAATCAAACCTGTAAGATGTAAATGGATAGACAAAATTAAGTACAACATTAATTCTTCCATTGACTGATATAAGGCTAGACTAGTGGCTAAAGGGTTCACCCAAACCTATGGGCTCGACTACCTAGAGACATTTGCCCTTGTAGCCAAAATGAACACCGTAAGAGTTCTTCTTTCTATTGTTGTTAATTGTGGGTAAGACCTCTATCAAATGGATGTATGAAATGTCTTCCTTCAAGGGTCTCTAGAAGAGGAACTCTACACGACTCCCCCTCCAGGGTACAACTCCCTTCAAAATCAGGTATGCAAACTTCACAAATCTATCTACGGACTAAAACAATCTCCCAGAGCATGGTACGCGAAACTCACTTTCTCTTTTCTTCATTTCAGTTTTAACAAATGCTCTACTGATGCATCCATGTTTATTAAACATTCTAACAATTTTACCATCATTGTCCTAGTTTATGTAGAGACACCATAATCACTGGAAATAGCAATATTGAGATCAATCATATGAAATCCTATCTAAAAACCAAATTTGATATTAAAGATCTAGGAATCTTGAAATATTTTTAGGCATCGAAATTGCCCATTCTAAGAAAGGCTTATTCGTATCTCAAAGAAAGTATGTTCTAGATCTTATCAAGGAAACTGGAAAATTAGGGTCTAAACCTGCCAATTCCCCCACTGAGACCAATGGCAAAATTGGGCCCACTCATGGGAAACCCCTCCATGACGTAGGAAAATACCAACGTTTAGTAGGAAAACTCATTTATCTCCCTGTCACAAGACCCGACATAACTTATGCCGTTAGTACAATAAGTCAGTTCATGCACACTCCTCACACATCACCTTGACATTATAGATATGATACTTAGGTACTTAAAGAAAACACCAAGACAAGGGATATGGATGAAAAGAAACAACTCAAATTCAATAATTGGTTATTCTAATGCAGATTGGGCTGGTAGCCATGATAGAAAGTCCACAACAGGATTTTGTACATTTGTGGGTGGAAACTTGGTCACATGGAGAAGTAAAAAGCAAAATGTTGTCGCAAAATCCGGTGCAGAAGCTGAATACAGAGCAATGATATCTACTACTAGTAAACTAATCTGGCTCAAACAACTCCTCAGTGAAATGAAAGTTCCCTACAAGGAGCCTATGTTAATGCACTGTGACAACCATGCCGCTCGACACATCGCCTCCGACCACGTTTTTCACGAACAAATCAAGCACATAGAAGTGGATTGTCACTTCATTCGAGAAAAGATTCAAACCAACGAAATTGAGGTTCCTTATGTTCCAAGTAAAAATCAACTTGCAGATATCTTCACCAAATCACTCGACCAGAAACAATTCCATAACATTCTCCACAAGTTGGGTTCCTTCAATCTGTTCCGAACTCAACTTGAGGGGGAGTGTTAAAATACTAAGGTGGCTCAGACGCTATTCAAGTCGTATGGCCATAAGGAAACAACACCTCCACACCAACGGTCATATTCATCAAAGGAAACTAATCAAACGCATATCTCATCAAAGGAACAAATATTTAATTCATGCATCGTAAATAAATGTAATAGTCAATCATATGTTCTCTCCAACGGCTATCTCCTATACACGGTATATATACTCTCACTTTTGTAACACAATCGTCTCAAGTGAAACAATACACAAACTTTCCCAAATTCATCATAGTCAGTTGCAATTCACATCATTTGGTAAATTTAAAAAAAGGCTACTATTCGTTGCCGGAAAACTACTTAAATCGCCCCAAAAATTACCTTTTTACCCTTACAAATCAATTAATACTCATTTCGTCCTGTGTCTTTAACCAAGATTTTTGACTCAGTTTTACTCACATTACTAGTACCAACACCACGAAAATGTCTGGCAAAGCACTTGGATCCGGCAAGATAATGGAGGCGAATTTTTTTTCCGACTCGGGCGTCTGGATACGATACCTCCACATAGGTGGAGGCGTGTTAGCCAGACGCCTCCACGTTGGTGGAGGCGTGTTAGCAGACGGGCGTATTTTTTTAATTTTTTTAATTTACTGTTAATTTAATTTTTTTCAGGTTCCATTGCAAGATTTCGGTGGTGATGGAGTAGATTACAGTGAGCTTTTTGATAGTAAACAAATATTTACAACAATCGAGAAAACTTGTAAATGGGCGAAACAAGTTGTAATAGTAGCCGGATTTTTTTGGGGTTATATCATCATACAAACCAAAAGCAGATAACCGGATGAATTATTACCTGAGATGTGATCGCAGACATGAAATGAGTTCTCGTGATACAAGTATTGCACTGCGAAAGAACACAAAAAAAGGTTGCGGTTGTCGTTTTTTGGTAAAAGTGATCGAGTGACGGGATCGTGATGGATGGGTCGTTGTTTATAGTAGGACCTATGGGCAGCACAACCACGCACTTGCAGTTTATTTAGAGGGTCACCGACAGGTCAGCGGACTTAGTGTTGGGGCGTGATATGACAGTTTGTTGGCGGTAAAGGAGAAATTCCCGGAGGATAATCCCAATCAAAGACACATTTATAACTTCAGAGAATACATGAGGAGGACAAAATCTGAAGACAGGAATCCCGCACAGCAGTTTCTTAGTCAGGCAGTGCAGCATAACTATTTGCATTGGATTGTGGCAGATGAAGAAACTAATGTCCTCACTCACGTATTTTTGGCACATCCGACTTCAGTTCAGTTGTTGCGTACATACTCATTCGTAATCAGCATGGATTCGACGTATAAGACGAACAAGTACAAGATGTCTTTGTTTGAGATGGTTGGGGTTACTCCAACAAACATGAATTTCCTCGTCGGATATGCAATTTTGAAGGATGAGACCGAGTCTAGTAACCAGTGGGTGTTGGAGAGGTTGTGAGATTTGTTATTGAATATTGTTAGCCCGACTGCAATAATAACGGAGCGGGAGATGGGTCTGATGAGACCAGTGGTAGATGTTTTTCCTGAGTCAGCTCATTTACGTTGCACCTGGCAAATCAACAAAGATGTGTACAACTTTGCATACCACGTATTCGGCAAGAGCAAGCAGCTTGCAGAGGGTTTTAGGCGTGGAAAGTGGAGGAGAGTCATGCTTTCTGATTCACAGATGGATTATGATAGAGCAGTCCGTAATCTGAAAGATTCTTACAAGTCTTGGTCAGTGCTCACGGAGTATGAGGAAGACACGTGGTTGGTGCATAAAGAAAAGTTTGTGTTGAATTGGACGAATAAAGTTCTTCATTTCGGCAACACTACGAACTGCAGGGTGGAAAGTGCACATTTGGCAAACTACATATGTCCTTTGTTTCAGCATATAAATGACCGAGTTTCACATCGCTGCTTGTTGTTATTGACTTAGCAGTTGAAGAGAATGCATGACTTAAGTAATGAAGTTGAATATCGTTGCGGGTGTGTTTTTCTGACATCACATGAGATTCCTTGTGGTTGTACCATGTACAAGTGTTTTGCGTCAGGTGATGGAATTTATTTAGAGTAGATTCATCCATTCTTGAAAACACTTGTCATTGGAGGAGTCCAGATGTCAGAATTTGTGGATCAGTCAGCACAAGACGTCGAGCATTTTTGGAAGCTCGTTGATGAGATTTCAGAGAGCGACCCTGCAGTAATTCGTAGTGCATCTCGTATTTTATACAAATAGTTACACCCCGATCAATCGAACTATGGAGAACCCGTAGAAAATATTAAGGTACGAGGTCGACCTAAGAGAAAGTCGACACGTCAGGACCCGAGTGCCTTCGAGTATGTTGAGTGAGGTCGTGGTCGGTCTTCCAATTCGTCTCGATTGTCCGTGAACACGGGCACAAGATCTGGTATGACGATATCTTTGTTGTTATTTAATATATATCACTAATCTAGATATGGTTGAATAGATTATCTCCTAATTTTGTTGTTTTAATGAATTGCTATTTCTTTATCTTACAGTGTCAGGACAGATTGACGTGGATAACTTTCCATATGTTGATAGACTGTCAGGAATCATTTTACCATTTCTGGAGAGGTGGAATGACGTAAGTGCTGATGGCAACTATGGATTTCGATGAGTTGCCGATGTCTTCCATAGTGGTCAAGACAACTGGTCGTACGCCCGTCGTGCTATTTCTAATGAGATAGGTGCACATCCTATTTATGAGAGTATCTATTTCGTTAATGTCGTACATGCTCGTCAACGAATTGATTGGGGTGGGGGAGCTTGTGACGAGGATCATTATATGGAGGTTTGGGCCGACTTGTTTCCCATTGCTAATTTTTACAAGTGTGCGGTCATGTATTTCTCAATGGGAAATGATGGTTCGTTGTTCCCGTGTCTTACTGTGCTACCTTAAGAGAGTTTGTCTGCCATGACGAGACCTATCAGAAAGTAAGTCATTGCTCATTTAAGGAGTTACAGACATTTTATTCGTTTGGAATTTGCTGATAATTTCCTAGTACCTCCTATAGCGACCTTGTGGTATCAAATGCGAGATGAGAGTGTTGTTGGATGGGAGGATCAGTACGAAAGTAGGATGATGTATTGGAACCGGTTACGTAGTACATTTTGATTGTAATTTGTAATGCATTTGTAATGTATAATATATCGTGTATTTGTACTTTTATCGTGTTGTTCTTTTACGAGATTTTAAATTTAAGTATTATTTGATATCTAAAAAAATAAGTAGAAGATATGTTCGTGAGAAATAAGTTTTCAAAATAGGATAGTCAAAGAAATAAGTAGAAGATATGTTCGTAAGAAATAAATAATAAGAGTACACAGATAAGCATAAACAAATACCAACAAATGTAGTAACAGTACAACATATAATAAAACGATAGTAAGTGCAAGTCAACTAGAGCTCAACATCCGAATCATGGTCCGAAATGCCCAACTAACTGTTCCAATCCTCGATAAGATGATCTCAATCTGTACATGCAAGTCTCGTATCCTCAGTCGACATCCTGTCTCATCGTCACTCTCGCCGTGACTACCCAACTTATCTGATTCATCCTCGTCATCGAAAGAATCCTCAGGTGTCCGACGACGACGTAAAAGATCTCTCTATCCTAACTGAAGCAGAAATACCCCGTCTACGGGGATGACGAGGACCTCACTCATCTACTATACTACGTACCGCGCGTAAGAGAATTGATTTCTTTTTTCCTCCACGGTAACCCGATGACTATTAATTTAATTTTAAAAATAAAATTTTGTTAATGAATTTACTAAAATAATTAAACTAATTATTAACTTAATAATCAATTTATTTAGCAATTACTACAATTTATAATGAATAATCATTTACTAAAATCGCACCCAACTAATTATTAACTTAATAATCAATTTATTTAGCAATTATCACAAATTATAATCAATAATTCCTTACTAAAATAATTAATCTAATTATTTACTTAATAGTCAATATATTTAGTAATTATCACAATTTATAATCAATAAAGGATCTACTAAACTAATTTAATTAATTATTAACATAATATTCAATTTATTTTGAAATTATCACAATTTTTAATCATTTTAAATAATTAAAAGTAATAATTGGGGCATCTACTGGAGACGGCCCATCGTTCGAGGAGGCGTCTGCCGGAGCCGCCTACCCCTTCGGGGAGGCGGCTCCCGCTAGGGGTGAGCTTCGGTCCGGGACCGGACCAGACTGAACCGGACCGAAGACCGAAATTTTCCCGTGGACGCCCCACTTAAAAAATTCAAAAAAAAATTAATTAAATAAACAAGACAATTTACCATATTTGAGTAATCCGGGGCGTTCGCTGGTTCTTTACCTGGTCTCCGAGACATTTTTCTGGTGAATATAAGAGTAATATGAAGAGAGAGTGGTGTTAGGAGAGTGAAATGAAGAGTTATGTAAGTAGAAATGGTAGAATGACAAAATGGTAATCTGTACGGACGATTTAAGTAGTTTTGCGACGATGAATAGCAGTTCAGAATAAGAACCTCAACCTCACTGTTTTACTGTGATAAAGTTGCGTACACCCGACCCTTCTTTCCTCGCCTAGGTGAGAGATTCTTTTAAGGCATTCGGTAACGTTGGCGTTGATAGGAATTTTTCACAAAGTAAATCAAACTTTGAAGGTGTTTTTGCACTAACATCAGAACTTAAGGGTGCACGTGCTATTTCCATTGAAGAAAAATGTAAGCCCATCAATGAGGCCCATCACGGAAGCTATCAACCCACAATGAACCCTAATATATGGTAATCAAAACAACAAGAAGAATTACTTACTATAAAGAAAAAAGAAACAACTACAACAAGAAATTTCTGAACAAATATTTTTTCTTGTTCAATTTGATATATTGTATGTGAGCAAAGCATATGTTGGCGCATACATACCTTATTTCAATAACGAGGCTTCAGTGTCTCCTTTTTTGGTCTAAATGTGATTGAAATAGTACTCTTGGTTTTTTCCCCTCAAATGGACTTTGTCATTATTGTAAGTTTTAATAGTCATTATAACTCTCATATTTAGACCACTACAAAGATTGTGAACTCAAACCTCATCAAAGCCGAAGGAGAAGTACACGTATGATACTTCAATTAATTAAATCGGCTCTTAATCTCTGATCCCCAGATGCTGAAACGAGTTAGGTAACCAACAAATAATGGCAGACAAGAATCTTGTTTAAGACTCATAGTGATGACAATCCAACAAACAAGAGGCCGCACTAACTAAGCCAAATAACACATGTAGAAGTGATATTTGCCACGTCAGTTATTTTCGTACCAATTAATCTCGGAATTGTACCACTGTTCTTCTACGTCGTGCCACAAATTAGCACCGGAATCATTGAAATGAATGTAATCTCAGCGAACAAATGTATTTACGTTGTAATTCAATTATTGAGAAATCAACTTTGCATGATATCTCAGTTATGCGATATGATGCAACTTCTATATGTGTTGAAGAAGTCACATAAAGAAGAAATTAAAGCTCCTGGAAATTTTCCACATCCATTGTTCACAAAGCTGCATTTTCAACTTAACATTTATAAAGGCAGAAGATAAGATTCCAAAGCCAACGTTGGTCAAATTATTACAACTTGGGAACACAGTAGATGCAAATTGCATGATAGAGATTGAAAATATATCTTTTGGATGCCCATTTTGGGAGAAGAATTAGTCCTCCATTGATTCCATTCCATATCTTTCTAACATGACTCAAATCACTCAACGATATAAGTGGGCTTGGCTGCAGCCTGCAAGCCACATCAAGGAATCTATCCAACCACTACAAACTTCAGTATCTAATGGCATTAAAATACCATCATTGTCATGGTCCATAAATAGTGATTGGAAATTGATTGATCATGATTATACGTAAGTGGAGATTTGATGTCTTCTTTGGCTTTGAATCTTTTCATTTACAATGGGTGCGCTTTAATTTTCCTCTACTTGATCTTTTTTCTTATGATTTGAAGTGGAAGGTGTCATGTCACCCATCAAATCGTGAAAATAATTCAGAAGTTCCACACCTATCAAATTATAGATGCTCAAGGACAATGAGCAATCACCTTACTTTCAAAAATAATAACCAATCACCAAGACACCAAGGAGGTAAATGTACCGACTCTGTGAATTTAGCATGGTGTTTGATTATTAAAAATTGTTATCAAATTAAACCAGTTTCGAAAATGTCAACAAAAAATAATAATTCAAATTATAGTTCCTTGTTTATTCCAACCTCTAAATTCGTTGCGTCCAATCATCCAACAAAAAAATTGCATACCTAACTAACTGAATATAATATTACACAATAAAGTTCCTGAACTTTTATAATTCCATTATGTTAATTGATGTGGTGTGCAAAAACTTTTACGTTCGCTACATCTGACCATATAGATATTAATTATTAGCTTCCTCTAAGTGGCCACTTTATACTTACAACTTTATTCGTTACAAATTCGTAGTTTTGGCGTGAAGATCATATGCCTATCCAGACCTCAGATGACATGAATCAACACGCAATATATATGTACCATAAATAATAGTTAATAATAAATTTTGCTCGTAATTAACAAATACGATAAGTTGCTTATGGCATTCGCTAACTTAGTGACCAAGAACACAAATCAAATGTTCCTATAGAGGACTAGTAAGTTACCATGGTGTGCACGGAATTCTTTTTGCTACATATAAATTATAGGTATTCGTAAATATGAATATTAGAGACAATATGCTTATAAATGATTTGTAATTCCAGCAATCTTCCACGTAAATCGGAAACTACTACAATGTATTCAGTATATATTATAAAAAATAGTTGGATTTGAATATGTGTGTTCAACAATCCTCACTATTCGATTTAAATATTTAGATGTTTTTTCCAAAAGTAGGGTAACTTGTTATGAGCTCTGTTTTAAAAATCGGACTAAACTGACAGTCAGACCGGGTTGGACCGTGAACCGGTAGCAGATTGGTCGGTTCTGTCAAAAAATCGGTCTCCCTTATGAACCGAAGAAAACTGAAAAAACCGATCGTTTTTTCGATTTGGTCGAAACCGAAATGAACCGGTTTTTTCAATTTAAACAATTTTTGATTTTTATTGTTTTATTTTTTATTCAATTTTGACCCAAATTCTAGGGTTTTTATTTTTTACTTTTCCCAACCCCGCACCACGCATCCAACCCTCGCGGTCATTTTATTTTTGTTTATAGGTTTTAATTAAATTATTTTATAGATGGGTAATTTTGTTGAATTGTTCATAGTTTAGACACTTGGTTATTACTTATTATGTAAAAAAAATAATAGGATTCACAAAATATTGATGTCATGCTGATATCACCATCGGTTCAACCACTTTGAACCAAATCAGGATGTTTTCGATTCACTTTTCGGTTCGGTTTTTAAAACATTGGTTATGATATATTTTATCTAACCTTAGTGATTTAGTACGGGCTATATATATTGTCAAATTATATTATGGTTTGCGTTTACCATTTGATTCATCATACATTTTTTTTAGTAATAGAAAACATTGATGTACATTAAAATATTTGTTCTTGCATAAAATACTTCCAAAATTACAATTCATTTGTGTTGTGACAATGGTTTTAAAAACCGAACCGGACGGTTTGACCCGGTCGGACCGGGAACCGATGGTCCGGTGGCCGGTTCACCCAAAAAACTGAGCTTCTAGTCGAACCATTCTGAACCGGATTGGGTCGGGTCGGATCGGATCGTGTTGGACCGGGTGGTCGGACCGGTTGGTCGGACCATAATAAAATTTCAAATTTTCTTAATTCTTTTAAAATCAGAAATTTTTAGGATTTTAGATTCTTAATCCAAATATTGCTTTCTATAATTCTTATTCAAGCAACTTTGTCGAGTTAAATAAAGATAACAAATTTGTTGAGTTAAGTAAACATAACAAATTTGCTGAATTAAGTAAATTGTGATTAATATCATGTATTATATTTAATGTTTGGTATGTATATATTAAATAATTTTACAGAAATCGGTTCAACCGGTTCGACCGTTAATATTTATTCGGTCTGATCCAACTTCGGGTCTAAAAAATGATAACGTCATGCCGACATCATCAACGGTTCGACCGTGGTTCGACCACATTGAACCAAAACCAGAGTTTTATCGGTTCGATGACTGATTCGGTTCTGAAAACCTTGGTTGTGACAATAGATTTTTTTATCAGATCACATCTATAATGTCGTCAATTAAGGTAAGAGAAAAGATTACGACAATGTCACAATTGAAAATAAAATAAAATAAAGGGGATTTGAACAATTAGAATATATTATCTCTACAGTAAATTAGTAATTTTGAAAATTATTTATGCGAAAATGGCAAGAACCAAAGGGAAAAAAAGGGTTTAAGAACATATCAAGTTTATGTTAAGGATGTAAATGTGGATTTGCAGTTGATGTAAAAGGGAGTTTTAGAAGTACAGATCAATACGGGTTGTTATGACAGTTGGCAGTCTCTGCCACTTGTTGAGTGATGAGTGGTTGTGTGGACCCCACGTTGTAATAAACTCTTCTTCCTCACTTGCATGTATTACTTTAGGATAGCATTGATATAAAAGCAATTTATTATTAAACTTCACAATTCATTTGTATAACAATTTAATTAAAAATGAAGCATCTTTTGAATATCTTTTAGGATATCTTATTGAAAAAAATTGAAAGACACCAACTCAACCTTGTCGTAAAATTTTGATAAAAATGACAGTGAAATATGCACCACCTATAAATGCTTAGATATCTCTAGTAATTTATATATAGGAATCCAAACATCTTGAAAGTAAGTTTCTAGAGCTTTCTTTTTTGTCTAAGAAAAGAACTCGTTAGATATTAATAACGTTTCCATTGTTGAACAACATAGGATTGTATTGTTTGAAAATTGAAAATTGATGATCTCTATATTATCCTCTTCATTGCAATTCCTTGAATTAATTCGTGACAACAGATAACCTTATCTTACTCCATTGCTAGCCCTGAAGTCCCCTTCTAGGGTCTCGCTTGCCGTAATTGAGGTTGTAGTGGTTTTAAGACAACTTAATCCATTTGCATCAAATAATTAGGAAAGTCAAGTCTTTTAATTTGGCCTTTTGGCTTCATATAATCTAATTTGATGATTAACAAACTAATACGATCGATAATGAATTCCAATCAAACATCATATAAGTCAATTGGTCAAATTGCATGAGCATATTCATATGTATATTGTATCTTGCCTTATTCGGTGCTAAACATTCTACGTAAGTATTTCCATCTTTAAAAGATATGCATCAACACGCAATATTTATATTACAGTAATATGCTCCTATCTAACAAATATAATAATCAGCTTGTAGAAACATTTTCTATCTTGTTGTAACACAGAACTCGTGTTATATATTCTTAGAGTATTTGTATGTATGAAAGAAATAATATATTTTCGAAAATTTGAAAAATAAAATGTTTGTCGCTAGTGGTAGTACCTAGTATTATAGTATAGTAATTGAAATATTGACTGAAGTAAGTACGTTGTGCAAGAAGAGATCAAAACTAAGGCGTGATAGAAAATTATATCAGCAACGAGTTTATGTTTTTTCTTCTGAAAGTTAGCACATTACAGAGTTGGCAATTACATACTTATATACATAAAACTATATGTTTAATTATTATTTTTTGTTTATAGTTGGAAAAGTCTTTAATTTAATCTCTATTAATGGTAAAGGAGGTAACGTAACTCTACCAGTGCACTTAAAAGATGGCTTATGATTTATTAATTTTTTTGAAATAATAGCATATGGGTTAGACATAAAATTAAGTTTGAGATAGAAAAAAATGGGTATTCTTTCATTTGAAATATTTTGACAACATCTCGTAGAATCGTAAACCTTCTCTGACATGCATGCTTTTGCTCAATGTCATGGAAGTGCTAAATCGACTGCGCATGATCTTATCTTATTTGATCTTATTGATCTTGCATAAGTAATAATTAAACAATCGAATCAATATGAGAGAACGAAATCGTAGCTTGACACGTCTCAGAAAGACGATTCTAAAAGAATCTACAAAGATTGCATGTTAATGAGATTGCTGATTGCCTAAGGAATAAGTATTGAGAAGCTTTGTGATTACAAACAACATGATCTATATGTTTGGCTTTATTTTTCAATCAACAAATGAGGAGTTGCTTTTACTTTTTCAACATACAAAAAGTGATAAACATGATCTTATTTGAAATTTTACATGATTTAATTTGAAAGTAATATTGTCGCATTTATCCATGACTCTCGTACGTGGAACTCTATTTGTTAAATTATCTTGGACAAATTGAATTAGCACAACAAGACATCCAAAATTAAATCTCCCACTTCAATGCTTTTTTTGAACTAATAGAGATTATAGTATCTTGCAAATGTAGATATAAGAAGTCCCTATAAGAAGAGATGTATAAGGTATTTTTTTGATAATAGAGATTTATAAGGTATTACTCTAAGTCTCTAACGTGAAATCAATTGAAATTTAGATCTACAGATTAAAGTTGGTGGTACTTATAAAAACATTATCGTGAACAACCGATTGAAAACCTCGCGAGAGTTCAGTCCTTTCACGGGTCTACTTTGACGGTGATAGTTTGATGTGATTGAAATGAAGGTTCCAAGTCAAAGAATGAACACTGACCATTGGGTGGCATCAAGACATAATAGAGTCGTTTGTATTCACATTTTCTAATTAGATTAGATTGCAAGGTTAATTACATATACACTTCAATTACGCTCCTGTACTACTTAAGCATTTACAACATCACATTTACACACTCCTTAAATTTTCTTTTTGTAATATTTAAACCTACTCTTTATTTATAATTGATCCATTTTTGACATATTCATCATATTTTTTTATTTATTTTTTTATTGTTTACTACAAGTACTTCTAATTTTAACTTTTTTATCAAAATGAAAATCAAAACTGTGTCAGATTTATAGAAAATGTGATTTGAGTTTGATCAAATCGGTACAATTTTGAACATAATATGTTGAAATTTCGAATTTCGTTTCGTTAAATTAGAATTAGTTCGATAAATAATTAATCTACAAATTAAAATTAGTTTGTTAAATAATTAAAATTACTTTTTTTGGAAAAAAATTGAGAAAGAATAATGCATATGAAAAAAATCCAACACATTATTAATGAAATTGAGTAAAAGTGTTGTAAAACAAAAGTTTAGAAGGGAAATTATGTGAAGTTCTAAAGTTCAAAGGTCCGTTTAAGTGTTTCTAGGGCACAATTACTTAAAGAGTCTTTGTAGTTAACCCTAGATTGCATTGTAAAAGTCTGAAACCTTTTTCTAGTTGTAATGAGGTGTATGAATTCTGACGGGTGAGCGTTTTGACATCATATCTATTTGTATTGTATGTGTGTGTGTTGTCTATCATTTTCTTCATCATCGTGGTTTTTAATCATTGGTATCAACTAGGGGTGTAATCGATCTCTAAACGAGCGATCCGAGTCTGCTCAAGATCGGCTCGTTAAGGGTTTCGAGCGGAAAATTCTGCTCGTGCTCGGTTCGATCTGCTCGCGAGCGGCTCACGAGCGGCTCGTTAACCTAAACCTTTTTTTTTTGGTATTGAATTCCTAATAATGTTGTCCTAATAAGTAAATTATAAAATTACTTAAGACAAATATAATAATAGTTACTAACACAATCTTAAAATTAACACCTAAAATAAAACACAATCTTATAAATTATACGACAACATTAATATCTTATAAATAAGATTATACACTTGGATCAAACAAAATCAACACAATATTAAAATCAAACACAATCTTCTAAATTGTAGGACAACTCACAACATCAACATCTTATAAATAAGATATTTTGGTTTGGTTTGTTAAATGGATTGTTGGGTTTGGTAAATTAGGTTATTAAATGAGTTTAACACTTTACCGATTGGGTAATTGGATAGAATATTCAGGTTAATCAAATAATTTGATATAGTAATCAGGTTTTGAGCGAGCATCGAGCGAGTATCGAGCGAGCGGAGTTTGCTCGTGCTCGGCTCGTTACTGACCGATCCGAGCAATTTCGAGCAAAATCAGAGCAAAATCGAGCGAACATTGAGCGATCTATCGATCCCGAGCAGAACTTGACATCCCTAGTATCAACTCCTAAGATATATGTTCTCTTTTTCCTCAAAATTCTCAAAATAAGTTCCAACCTATGACAAGCTAAGGAACTACCAAACTTCTGTAGCCTGAACGATCCCCAAGCTAAGAGAGAAGTTGCTTTCATTTGATCCTGTAATATATCTTTCACTTTAGTCCAATTAAATCCAAAAATAATATCCTTTTACTTCATTAAAAAGACAATGTTTGTATCGTTTTATTTTCATAATCGTTTGCAATACAACTAATTTGTGAACTTAGAAGGTTAATACAAAATTAAATTGAGTTACGAATTATTTTATATGTAGATGCCTATCTTTAAAGGAAAATTTTACAAAATGCTTCCGGACTGGATGTTAAAACGACAAACTGCAAATTACCCTTGATTATATTTGGCTGCTTGGTGAAGTATCACAACTACCATCTTCATCATTTATAGTTTGGTTTTGCCATATCTAACCAAAACATATTGGTTGATCAAAAATTACTAATGATTACTTTATGATTTGTACACCTATGTTCTAATGTCAACCTTTCATTGGGAACTCGTCTTCAGATTCACTCACCAACAACAGAAGCTCTGGCACCAGTTTGTTAAAGAAATTGGTGGCCCATTGTAGCAGAAGTGAGGAGAAAAATCCCAATGAAACTTAGACTAGGCAATCCCACAAACACCTAGCATGCATCTAACAAGCAATCAATAGAAAAGAACAAGTACAATATTGGATTTTACGTGGAAACCCTTATAGGAAAAAACATGATACCAGAGACAAGTCCAAGCTTAGCTGTGGAAAATAAAGAGTACAAGGAGAACCTGAGAATGGAAGCTTGGAAAGTAGATTGAGGGATTATGATTCTCAACAATAAGATTTTCCCCAAATCCTAGAACTCCAGAGTTGTGGATCCAGTAAACTCATGATACGACTTTGTTGCACGCCATATGGTCGACCGAGGCACACTTCTGACACCTTAAGAATTTAAGGTGCGTGATTACATTTCACTTGGATGTGTAATTTGCATGTGCCTTTAGCGTTTCAAATTATAGCACTTTATTTTGAAATTGTGATGATGACACTAACTCATTTTTGTGCTGATCCAAGACAACATTAAGCTCCACATAATTTGCCATTTGAATCTAAACTATTTAACAAAACTACATCTTTTGATAGTTTGTTGACATGGAAAGTTGGAAATAATAATCTAACTAATTATATAAGTCCATGAGAAGCAACATTGATATGATATTCTTACAAAACTAAACAAGATTTTTGCTTCGTGCACTTCCAAAACGTGCTTATTTGGTATTTGAATGTGTGTATTTTTATAATGCTCCAGAACAGTCACCATACAAACTATTTGCTTAGGTGTACTTTCACTTAACATCATTAGCCTTAACTCTAACATTGTCACTGTTAACCTCCTAATATTTCCCGCTAAAAGCCTTTTTCTTAACCCAACCACATGCCAACCCCACCCCTCAGTCGTGATCAAGCCATCTTCTTCCCAACTTGATGAAGCCCACCACCTCCTGACCAACGGAACCTTATTGCCTCCACTCTCTCAGTCAGTGCGCCAACGTCCTCCACGTTGCTTCACAATGTCGGGCTCCACTAGACAAGATTCAGCGTGGTCTGGCATTGGCGAAATCCCGATGTGCAAGTGTGTATTGCCGATCAAGATCCACATGTCCAACAACCCTATGTCGTTTGGTTAATGGTTCTGGGTTTGCTCCCGCTATTATCAAGAATGTTTTGCGTTTATTTTATATTTTTTAACGTTTTGAGGCATGCACATGAGGTGATTGACGAAATGCTTCTTTGGTTTTGTAGGCTGTCAGGCACCGTGACTTGTTCCAATGGGTTGAGGAGGAGAACGACTACTTTGTTACATTCATACGAATTTGAACGAGCTTTGGAAGACAGTGGTGGAGAACTTTGCCAAGATAGAATGCAATATGGAGTTTTGTTTGGATCAACTTATGGAGGGTGTTGTTCGTGGTAATCAAAAGCATGAGACGCTCAAAGAGCTTAAGAAGGTTTGAGGCTGATTGTGGATAAGGCGTGGATTTTGATTGTTGTGGTGTGTGTGGTGTTTGTCGTTGTGTTCCTAAGTTCTTGGTGTAGTTTGGATGTTTCGCATTGCGGTTTCTTGATGTTTGGTACACTTGCAGTTTGTTTAAGTTGATATTGATGTTTGGGATTATGTGGTGTTCTTTAGTGCAGTTTGTTTAAGTTGTATCGTGTTATCACATGCAATGTGTTATAATGTAGTAGTTTGTGATGTTTTTAGCTAATGTTGTTACTGGTTTGAACTCGGTAACAAATACAAAAATGTCGCAGCAACACAAACTTGCATTCCAAAAAAGCATAAACAATTTGACAATTTTCCACCAACGAACATCCAATTTTCGATGCAAAACAATAGACATTTCTACACCAAAAACCATCCAAATTATCAACATGAACATGTACAATTTTATCACCCAAAATCAACCACTAGAAACCATAAAAAATTGGCAACATTTAATCAACGATAATCCCTTTTTCGAAACAAACTTGTAGACATTTTATACATAAAAAACATCCAAATTATTGACATAAACTTGTACAAATTTATCATTCAAAATTAACGACTAAAAACCCATAAAAATTGACAATTTTCCACCTACGGACCGTCCAATTTTCGACGCAACGTTGTTGACATTTATACACCAAAAACCATCCAAATTATTGACACACATATGTACAAATATTTTGAAGGCATTCACAATGTTGGAATTAGCATCCAAATCGAAACATTAACCTGTGAAAAAATGTTGCAGCCATTCGATAATGATAATCAAGCATCCAAACTAAGCATTTACATAAAACAAAAACAAAGTTCTAAACCAAAGAAACATCCACATAAACCATAAAACAAAAAGAATAACTCTATATAAAACTTTCTACACAAATGCTTAAACTCGGTCATCTACCTCGGTATTGGGAAGTGAATATGTGAATTCATCAGCCTCAGGCTAGCTGTGGTGTACTCTGCAATAGTTGTTGTAGATAAGGAGGGTCTCTACGCTCTTCTACCACCTCCTGCTACTAGTCCTTTTAGAGCTACTGTTGGAAAAGAAAATTGAAGCATATTATCTCCCTTGAAACCTACATGTAACCACACTTATATCCTTATCTTTATCATTAATGCCTAGCCATAATCTAATAAGATTTGTGTTTCCTCTTGAAATCTGAGTTGAACAACTATCTTACTTGTGGTATCTCAAACGACTATCTTTTTACTGCTTGAACATGATTGAATTTACATATGCATGAAATTATTGTGAAAGAGTAATTGAAGGTATAGATGATGTTCTTGTAGGATCGTGTGGGTCTATGGGTCCACAAACTAATCACGATTAAGCCTTAATTAACTACTCGGTCGATAGATCAAAGATGTGCAGCGGAAATTAAAAACAAATCAAACACGAGTAGGAAAGTAATGCAAACCACAAGAAGACACGTCGGTTTTATAGAGGTTCGGCCGCGCCTACGTCCTCTCTTGCAAGCACCTCTCGAATCTCCGTTCGAGCCCCTCTCGCGTCTTCACTATGCCTCCCCGTTCCGGGCCGGGAGCAACGCCGTTTACAAGTCTTCAAGCTCGCGAACAACCCTCGCCGAGCTTGGCACCACCTCTCACAAACCGAGAGAATCACTTCGGGCTTTCACCGAAGTCCTTGCTTCTTTGTCTTGGGCTTTCACCAAGACCCTTGCTCTCTTTACAACAATGGTGACTTGAGTGGAACTCACTCTCTAATTGAGCACAACAATTGCTAGATTGATTGTATGATGAATGATGTGGAAATTTGGCTTTGGATGGCTAATTTGGAGCTTTGAGGTTGTGGAAAATCTCACTATAGGTTTGACACTTTGGAGTTGTGAAAATCTTCTGGAAAACTAAGTGTGAACCTCTATTTATAAGCTCCTAAAGATTTCTAGCCGTTTGGACAAGATTTGATTGGGTATTGTGCAAGATACACAAAGCAGAAAATCGGGCTGCAAATCTGTCCAGAACCGGTCGACCGAAACTACTAAACCGGTCGACTGTTCACTTGATTTCAAGGAGAACGGTCGAACAAAAGAATATTCGGTCGGACAAACGAGCTAGAACTTAACTCTACTTAAGTTAAACGGTCGAACCAAAGTATGGGGCGGTCGACCGTTCAGGGGATTCGGTTGAGACAAAGGTCAATCGGTCGAACGAGAAATGTGTCGACCGATAGCAGGGAATTTGGTTTCTGAAAATATGTTCAACCGGTCGACCGAAACAAGGTCTTCGTTCGACCGGTTACCGAATGTATTTTGGGGTTAAGTTTGTTTTATACGAATACGACCGTTATAGGAATACGACAAGAAAAACGGCCATATTAAAATCCGGGATCGGTCGACCGAAAAGGTAGAACCGGTCGACCGGTAGAGTTCGGTAAAATCACTGTGGAGAGTCTGTTATAAACCGGTCGAACTGAGAACTGGTTCGGTCGACCGGTTCACACAGGAAATCTGGGTTTAAGTTTATAAGTGATTTCCGACTAAGGTTTGGGTGATCTAATGAAGTCCAAATAATGTGAAATTTTGTGTGTGACTTCTCTAAGGAACCTAGTGTGTATGTGATTGGTTTTTAACCCTTGTATGCTCAATTTACACATGTTCCTAAGACTCAAAATAAATCAAGGTTACATGTCTTCGATTTAGCTTTAATTACATGTCTTGACTTCATTTCCTTCTTTCTTGAGTCTTGATCACCTGTAGAGGTTAGCACAATACAATATACATGCAATGCAATATGTGTGCTACTCTACATCATCATAATTAAGATTAGGTTAATTAAATCATCAAAACCTAGATTAAGGCCAAAAAGCCAACAATCTCCCCTTTTTTGATGATGGCAACCTATATCTTAATTCTATCTAAATACATGGAATTTGTATATGTAAACTATGCAAATTAATGCTCCCCCTATGGATGTGCATAGTTTTTGTTCAATTTTATGCCAAATTCCAAGTTACCCCCTTAATTATTTCTCCCCCTTTGACATCCATCAAAAATAATAATTATTTAAGACTTTAAGCATAGATTTTGGATGTCTTGTAATGAAGTTGCTCCCCCTAAATTTTGCACTTCATTACTCTAATAAAAGATATAACATTTAAGCTCCCCCTATCAATAAGGCTAAATGGAAACAATGAGTATGATTCAAGTTAAGTTCATTTAAGTTTCAACTTAAGCCTTATTCTAACATCCATTTAAAATTTGACATTTAGAATCAATGGATGTGATAAATGATTTGCAATGAATAGGGTTAAATGATTTTCAATGAATTGAACTATATGATATGTCAATTTAGCATGTGAAGCTAGATTAGAGCTAATTTAACATGAATTGTATAGATAGGAATTGATACCAATGTTGAATTCGAATTTAGCTCCAATCTCATTTGGTGATGCAACCGGATTTGAATTCGACGCTTTGGCTCACCCGGTCACCACCAATTTCCTCCTCAAGCTCCTACAAGTGTAGATTTAGGTACCCAAACAACTTTGGGTCCTTGAATGTTAGTTTTGGGAACCCAAACCATTTTGGTTTTGGGTGCCCACACACTTGAGGAACTAGATTTAACAAATAAATGCTTGCCATTTAAAGTAGTATGAGATACATGGTTTTTCAAATGCACATTGTATCCTAAACCATGTTTAGCTAATGATTGTCTTTGACTACTCAAAAGCATATCAAGCATTTTTGTTCCTTTAGTGAACATTTCAAGATCTTTTCTTAATTGCATATTTGAAGCTTTAAGATCTACATGTTCATCAATAATGGGTGTTTTACTTAGACTAGCAAGTGATGATTCATTTGATTCAAGTCTAGCAATCACCTCATTCTTTTCATTCATGATTAATTCAATTTGGCATTTGAGATCATTTATAGTTTTTCTAGCATTTTTGTTCTTTTCACAAATGATCTCATATTGTTTAACTAAATCATGAAATGCATTTTGTAGCTCATCATGTGTATATGATTCATCATTAGCATTAGAATTAGAGCTAACACTAGAATAAGACTTAGTTGAGCATGAATTACTAGAACAAGAGTTAGAGTCTACCTCACTTTGATCTTCAATAGCCATGAAGCATGAGTGAGCCACTTCTCTTCTACTTTGCAAGGAAGAAGACGATGATGATGGTGATGAGGAATCATCCCATGTAGCCTTGTGTGCTTCCTCCTTCCTTTCTCTTCTCTTGCTCTTCTCCTTTTCTTTTCTCCTCTCCCTTCTCTCCTTTTTCTTCTCCCCTTCTCTTCTCTCATTTTCACTCTCCTCCCTCTCTTTTTCTTTTTCTCTTTTCTCACTTCTTCTACCTCTTCTTTCATTCTTTTCTCCTTTATCCCTCTTGAGGTATTTGAAGAAGTCTTGGGCAAGGACCTCAATGTCCTCTTCTTCCACCCTCCTTGGCTCATCAAACTTTGCATGTAATGCCACCACGGAGTTTTTCTTTGAAGCTTCCTTCTCTCTTCGATGACTCAATTGGAGCTCATAGGCCATGAGATTTCCAATGAGTTCCTCCATCTTTAATTTTGAAAGATCGTGCGATTCTTCGATTGCCACGACCTTGTCTTCCCAATCGTTGCTCAATGACCGGAGGAATTTTCGAGTCATCTCTCCTTCATTTATCCTTCTTCCAAGAATCAAAAGAGAGTTAGTAATATCGGTGAAGCGAGTGTTCATGTCGCTTATGTTCTCACCGATTTGCATAGAAAATATCTCATATTTATGCATAAGGAGACTTATCCTAGTTTCTTTGGTTTTGCTATCACCCTCATGATGCATTTGTAACCTATGCCATATTTCATTTGCACTTTCACATCCCCTAATTCTATTGTATTCTCCCTCATTAAGGCCACAATAAAGAATATTCATAATTTTTGAATTCATTTCAATTTCTTTCATTTGAGCCCTAGATAGAGAATCTAAATCATCTTCATTTGGGGGTATGTATGGATTTTGAATAAACTTCCAATACTTAAGGTCATTTGATATTAAAAAGATTTTCATTCTATTTTTCCAATAATCATAATTTGACCCATTAAGCAAAGGAGGCCTTGTGGTGCATAAACCCTCTAAGTGATTAGATGTGCTAGCCATGCTAAAAATACGATTAAGTATAGAATTTAGCTAACAAGGCTCTGATACCAATTGTAGGATCGTGTGGGTCTATGGGTCCACAAACTAATCACGATTAAGCCTTAATTAACTACTCGGTCGATAGATCAAAGATGTGCAGCGGAAATTAAAAACAAATCAAACACGAGTAGGAAAGTAATGCAAACCACAAGAAGACACGTCGGTTTTATAGAGGTTCGGCCGCGCCTACGTCCTCTCTTGCAAGCACCTCTCGAATCTCCGTTCGAGCCCCTCTCGCGTCTTCACTATGCCTCCCCGTTCCGGGCCGGGAGCAACGCCGTTTACAAGTCTTCAAGCTCGCGAACAACCCTCGCCGAGCTTGGCACCACCTCTCACAAACCGAGAGAATCACTTCGGGCTTTCACCGAAGTCCTTGCTTCTTTGTCTTGGGCTTTCACCAAGACCCTTGCTCTCTTTACAACAATGGTGACTTGAGTGGAACTCACTCTCTAATTGAGCACAACAATTGCTAGATTGATTGTATGATGAATGATGTGGAAATTTGGCTTTGGATGGCTAATTTGGAGCTTTGAGGTTGTGGAAAATCTCACTATAGGTTTGACACTTTGGAGTTGTGAAAATCTTCTGGAAAACTAAGTGTGAACCTCTATTTATAAGCTCCTAAAGATTTCTAGCCGTTTGGGCAAGATTTGAATGGGTATTGTGCAAGATACACAAAGCAGAAAATCGGGCTGCAAATCTGTCCAGAACCGGTCGACCGAAACTACTAAACCGGTCGACCGTTCACTTGATTTCAAGGAGAACGGTCGAACAAAAGAATATTCGGTCGGACAAACGAGCTAGAACTTAACTCTACTTAAGTTAAACGGTCGAACCAAAGTATGGGGCGGTCGACCGTTCAGGGGATTCGGTTGAGACAAAGGTCAATCGGTCGAACGAGAAATGTGTCGACCGATAGCAGGGAATTTGGTTTCTGAAAATATGTTCAACCGGTCGACCGAAACAAGGTCTTCGTTCGACCGGTTACCGAATGTATTTTGGGGTTAAGTTTGTTTTATACGAATACGACCGTTATAGGAATACGACAAGAAAAACGGCCATATTAAAATCCGGGATCGGTCGACCGAAAAGGTAGAACCGGTCGACCGGTAGAGTTCGGTAAAATCACTGTGGAGAGTCTGTTATAAACCGGTCGAACTGAGAACTGGTTCGGTCGACCGGTTCACACAGGAAATCTGGGTTTAAGTTTATAAGTGATTTCCGACTAAGGTTTGGGTGATCTAATGAAGTCCAAATAATGTGAAATTTTGTGTGTGACTTCTCTAAGGAACCTAGTGTGTATGTGATTGGTTTTTAACCCTTGTATGCTCAATTTACACATGTTCCTAAGACTCAAAATAAATCAAGGTTACATGTCTTCGATTTAGCTTTAATTACATGTCTTGACTTCATTTCCTTCTTTCTTGAGTCTTGATCACCTGTAGAGGTTAGCACAATACAATATACATGCAATGCAATATGTGTGCTACTCTACATCATCATAATTAAGATTAGGTTAATTAAATCATCAAAACCTAGATTAAGGCCAAAAAGCCAACAGTTCTAAAGATAATAAAAAATTGATCACATATACAATGAATTTCAAGGGTAAAGAATGTTGGTAGAGTAAAGACCTATTTTATGGTGTATTTCGATCGAATATCGGTTCCCTACGCTTTTTGGCTTGGCGATCCAACATACATCAATTCATGCATTTCTGCCACTTCTGTATGTTGGTTGGCTCATCAACAACTCTCTTCTTTTCTTCGATGGGCTATCGACTTCTCTTTTTGTTTGGAGGGTCCACTTTCGCTCCTTGCCCTATTACCACCCAAGAAGCTTTGTAGGCATTGGGCTGATGTTTTGAGCATAAGCTATTTTGTACTTGGCGACGTAGTTCTACTTGCTCACATAGTCTTCCCACACTTCTCCTCTAAGAGAACAAATCAGTGCACATGTCTACTTGCATGGAAGGCCAATGATGTCCCAAAATCTACACGTACAAGACTTCTCACCCAAATCTACTATACACCTCTTCGTATAAGATGAAACTTAAGCCACAAGGTCGGTTGATCAAACTACTGTGTAGCCACTAGATCTCTGGTCATGCTTTCAAACCCTTTCTTAGGAAATGGAACCAAGTGCCCCTCCACTCTCTTGACATTGTATGTATGGTAAAGATGGTATTCATGAATTTCTGTCTTAGTGTGTCCACCATACTCACCACCTATAGATGCCTTGCTTCATTCATATACACGTTATAGGACTCATTGTAGTTATTGGTGATGAAGAGGTACTTCACATTTAGACAAAAATGAATTCTGGACTAGACTTTAGCCTTGTACTCGACGTTAAGGATCCACTATATGCTTGTTGGCTAATAGATCGCATCTCAGACATGAATTTGGTGTAATGCTCAGGTTTGTACGCCGAGCTACACTCCATAGATGTAACTGTAGTATTGCTTCAGGAAATTTGCTTTCGAAATACTTATATAGGTGACACATATTACTTCTATGCTCACAACCTAGGTACATATGAGACAAAAACTTTTTTATACCCTAACATTTATCTGAAAACAACACCAACCCATCTGGTTGAGCCACTACCTGTCTAACCTGTGTCCACAACCAAGAGGGGCACTCTTCGTCTCATCTATCCAAAACGTAATGGGAAAATGTCGTTGTTCTCATCCACACTTATATTTGTGCGCGCTTGAGATGATCGACAAGCGTTCAAGCCAATGAATTACCAACAACCAGTTAAGAATCCCTCTTTACACGATTGCAAACATCCGAACAAGTATCTGGACTGATTCTTGGGGTACAATTCTAGTCTAACCTCATTTACTAGATTCTTTCTAGTCAGCTTATCAACCAAACATGATAGTAGATGATACTGAACCCCATCCCCACCATGTAGATTTTGCAAAGTGAGCTCTCCACTCCTTCAGATTCTGTGACAAGGTAGCTTCAAGTGATACTCTATCTGTAGTTGGTCTTTGATGTGCTCATTAATTAGTCATTCATTTTACCTCAACTACTCAATTGCTTGATATGCAATCTAGTGTTTTGTGACCATCTTGGATGCACAACTGATAATTGAAGAACAAGTGTGTGGTATTTTGAAAGTCTTTGATTAGTAGGATATCATACAATATATTCATGTTATATATCCTTTATTTCATCCCATATGTGTACTACTAGGGTATTTATTTCTTACTTTTCAGGGTTTAGGTAATAAAGAGGAAAAAATGACCTAAATACAAGAAGAAATGACTGATTTGGAAGCCTTATTGACATGTTTGTAATGCTTAATGTCTGGATTGCAAGTCAAAAGGGCCTATGTGAAATTTGGAGCTGATCCGACCCCAATGATCCGCCATTGGTGGATCCAACTTTGGGAGTGGGGGGCTGAAAGGAGGAATTCGATCCTAATCCTCCATTGGTGGACCCCGTTGGGTGTTTGACTCCTGAATTTCTCCAGTGAGCCGAGTATTAGGTGTGGATTGCGGAGAATCCAAATCTGATTTGTAGTTGTCTGATGCTCCTAGATTAATCCAGACACTCTAATCTTTTATAAATACACTTGTAATCATTCCATTTCTCTTCTTCTTCCATTTTCTTCTTTCTCCTCATTAGGTTAAGTTTATTTCTTACTTAGTAGAGTAGTGGAGGAGAGGAGAAGAATACTTGTAAGTTGTACTTTTGTTTCATTAATCAAATATTTGTGGTTGTTGTCTACATTTTGTTTTTATTAGATCTAGTTTTCTCTACATATGCATGTGTTGTTTTTATTTTATTGTTTATTTGTTACCATGATGATTAGTGAGTAATTCATCCCCATTGGGGGATGTAGAATGATGTGAAGTGTGGATGTTGTAAGGTTTGTGTGTGTTTTAATCATAATCTTGGAGCTTCAAATGATTTTCATAACCACTTTCATGAGTTTCTCACTCTTGCCTTTGATGTGTTAATGATCCTAATGGATGTTTAGCACATGCTTTGGTTAGTGGACCCAATTTATGGGGAATAATGAAGTGATGATAATATTCGAATGGATAAATAGATAAGATTGACATGTAATCTTGTGATTATCTTTAGCCTTATCTTAAGTAATATTTTAATGATGATGATAAATCTTAATCCATCTAGAAACAAACTTGTGGTTTGGTCTTTATATATTTCTGTGGTATGCATGTCATTAGGGTTTAATTAATTGTACACACACATATATCACACATCTACACTTTTGCATGTATTCTCTACCTCCTATGGGACTAATCATCTTAGGTTCAATTAAGCATTCGTGTCACTTTAGTTAGTTTAGTTACTCTCCATCTTTTATTTTCTTCTCCTACTCGAGTATGGTTGACAACGACCTGTATTCACTCCTCGTGGACACGACTCATACTTACCACTACTTTAACGTGGTTGTGCACTTGTAGTTTTGAACTTAAAATCTCCAACAATCTTAATCTAGAAGACTTTACATTCCTGCAACCTAGAAGCATGAATCCTCTAATGGCAAGTCGAATCATGACATTTTACATTGACCTAATTAGACTGGCTTTTAATAAAACCGACATCACACTCACTAAGAATACAATGTTGAATAAGGGTCATTCTAAAACATGAGACATCTGGGTATCTAGCACTGACGTACATATCTGGATTCTTTATGTTCACTTCATTTAGCCGAGGACCATCATCAAAATGGAAGTCAAAGTCTTCGAGTCCATTTTCATCCAATGTTACCTCAAACTCAAGAAGCACCACTTCTTTGGCATCTTGTTTTTCTACATTTGAATCCCTACTTGATTAGTATTCTGAACCTCCTAATTAGAATCTCATGCAAGAACATGTTCACATCATCTTGGTCTTCTATTGTAGGATCTTGCATTTGTACGTTAGGAGGCCTCTTCTAAAACTACACATGTCACTTATTCGTCTGACCCTTTCAGTCGAAGGAACTTTTTTTCCTATTGCACTTCAGCCACTTGTTCAAAAATACATACCAGTTGTTCATTTTCATGTTGTACTTCAGCCACCTGTGCAGGAATAGGCACTGGTTGATCAACTCCTTCTAGTTCAGCATTAAGTGGAGTTTCATTTACGTCCCCTACCTGTGTAGGTGTTGGTGGCTCAACTGATCCTACTTGCTTCACATTCGCATTAAGGTGGGTGAAAGGGTTGCCACCTGAAATTCAACTTTCTCTAAACTAGGAAATAAAAACAACTCCATCTTCGGATTTGGGTGTGCCAGTGCAAATTCAACGTCTTCATTTGAACTAATACTTCTGTACTTCTTCCTCTGAGGGTGAGGAATCAAGTAATCAACCTTCAAGATTTTGTTCATAGCCACTTTCACATATTGATTTATCCACAATCTAAAATTACAAAGCTGAAGATCCTCAATCAAAATCATAAGACTGTCAACCTCTTTGAAGTCAACTACACGCCTACGACCCCTTTTCACAACCCATTTTCCACCAATGTGTAACTTAAGACTTATATTTTGAATCTTAACATCCCTATTCAAAGAAACAAGCAAACATAGAACACATAAAAAATTGCTATTTTTCATAAAATTAGATCCATTACATACATCAATACTATATACATTAGGTACATCAGAACTGGACATTATTTACATCAGTACTAGATCACATGCAATACACCAAAATCACATTTTGGACTACATTTTGGACTACATTGATCGAACAAGGCAATAATCACAAAATCCCCAAAATTAGTAATCCCCAAAATATTCACAAAAACCCAAAATCAGTAATCCTTAAAATAATCACATATTGCCTTAAAATCAGTAATCAAAATCTAGTCCACATCTTCAATGATATTTCCTTCAAGAAGTTGGGCTAAATTTTCATTATAAATTTTAGATTAAACTGCAAATTGGTAGCAGAAATACCTCCATTGTAAACCCTAATAAACCCAACAAGTACATCGCAAACCCTAATATCAAGAATATTTGGGATTATTGGAGATGTACTTGAGTCGACAACCGGCCAACCCACTTTGCTTATGCATTGTCTACGACAAGCTAAGATCGAGTATTCGACGACGAGAGAGGTCATTGCGTCTGCGGCCAATTTGGGGAAAGGTTCGAGAAATTAGGGTTGGGTTTGCGGAAGCAGTCTAAGGGAGAAGACAAGATCTTACTTCATTTTGGGTCGAAAATAATAGGTGGATTTTAGGCTCATGTTATAATTAGGCTAATGACAACAGTAACAATAACTTGACATCCATAGTGTATGACGTAAACAGTGTTAGAGTTAAAGGTTAATGGTAATAAATAGAAGTGTATCCAAGTAAATATTTGGTGTGGTGAAAATTATGAAGCAATATAAAATACACACGTACAAAAACCTAATAAGCATGTTTTGGAAGTCAACTCAAGCAAAAAAACCCAAAACTAAACCTTCCAACAAAACTCCACTATTATTACTTTTTGAAGAATAAAACCCCACTGTTTTTGTTTTTTACAGAAGCATTTCAAATCAATGTGATTGACAAGCCTTTACTGATCACTTTGTAGATGAAAGGGACGTAAACTTATGTCAAACATTGGTCATCCTATATCGCAATAGTCACCTCCTTAGGTCAATAATATCAGTCATCCAAAATGTCCAATCAGGACTACAGTGAATTATCTTTGTCTGCTATAATCTCAAAATTAGATAAAAATAATACAATATAAAAATAAAAGTTAAATAAACATAAAATTTTGCAAAATTCATAGCTTCGCAGTTGGGATCATAAACATTTTATCTTGGAGGTCTGATTTTTTAGTACAATAAGATTTTTTTGATACCTTAGCACAAGAGTAATTGATTTAGTAGTACGATATGTAAAATTATTTAAATTCGGTATTGCAAAAATGAAAACTTGGGTATAACTTGAGGCAAGATAACACCTAAGTTATTATTCAAGGAAGTGCATGCTGCATTATCGGGCCAGTTTTGTCTAACATAGGAATTTTTATAGCGATTTCATTAATTGATAAATTATAGATGAAATAAATAAGGGTATGTGTGTCTATAATTTTCATAAAATGTCTAGGAACCTTAACAATTTTTTATAGTGATTTCATTTTATTAGACACAATGTCTAGGAAGTCTAGAGTTAAGAGGCATTAAAAAATACTTTGTTATTTTTTATTCTAAATAATTAAATCTCATGCTCCACTCTTGGAGTCTAGATAACCTACCTTTGTTTGGGTAGCCTCAGTTTAGGCATTAACAGTTGTAGGGTGTATTTTGTCTGCTAAATATCTGCTCTATATGGCAGACATTTAAAAAAAATGTTGGTCTCCATTCCAAAGGGACCCTACTTAAACAGAGTTAGTAGATGAGCTCTAAATAGAATTAAACTCATGTAAAAATAAGTTAACTCTAAGTTAACAAACAATTTTAATCCTTAGTTGATTTTAGAGGAAGTTCTCCATGCATAATTGTAAGTCTTCACAAATAAACCCCCATCTTCAAATAGTCAATTACCTAATATCTTTCCACCACCCTTTCCCGGGTCATGCTATATTCTGGTCTCTTTTTTCTACCTCTATTGTTCTTTACTTTGCTTTCTAGAGTAGGATTTTTTTCCATCCACTCAATTTGTCAAATAATTTAGCTCTTCACTGATTATAGTAATTAATCATAAGCTTTCCAGTGTGTGACACAATCATGGCAAGAACTTTCGTCATTGAAAATTTTGTAGAGACATATAACATGCATGCATTTGTCCTTGTTTATACTCTTTTGTATTTAATGTTTGAGCTTCCGTTTGTTGCTTTTCAGTAGTATTCCGGTCATTTAAGGGAAAAAAGGGTCAATATCATAAGATAACTTATGTAATTGATTTGGACCTTACACCCGTTATATATCACAACTAGTCAAAGTATATTTAAGTTGATTGGAGATGGGACTTTCATTTCTAACTGGTAACAACTTGTGCTTAATGGGATGAGGATAAGGGTGCACATGAGTCTAGTCAAAATCAAAAACTGACCCAAATCGAACCGATTGGGTTGGGTTGAGTTGGGTTTGGTTTTGGAAAAAAATCCCAAATTGACCATCTTGGGTCGGGTTAAGTTATGTGGGTCCGGTTGAACCGATATGAAGTGAGAACTAAATGATAAATTAGTTATTGTTTTTTATACATGTATGATGTATTTTCACTTGAATATTTGAGGTCTTAACTTTGCCTTCTTATGTTTGAATGCTAATTAAACCTTAAGTCTCATGTTGTTTTTTGAACTTTTAATGTCAATTTTTATGTTTGTTGTGTTACTTTATGTTTGTGAACCAACTAAGTCAGGTTGGGTTCGGATTAAACCCCGACCCATGTGCAATCCTAGATTAAAATTTACAAATTAGTTTAGTAATTAAAATTAACCCTGTCAGCTATAAAAAATCATGTGAACCCTAACTATAACTATTCCTAATGCTCATGTGACCCTTCTTTCATGCTTATCATAACTCATGCAAAAATGGTGAATTATGACATCTAAATATCTCATGTCGATTACAAGAAAGATGTATTTATTTTAAATAGAAATGAAATTTAAAGCATAAGTAAAATGTAAAATTCGCATGTTTTGCTCAATATGGATGGATATATATCAATCTATTGTTTTACCGAAGGAATATACCAACTTAACATAGATTATCTCAATCTCCATATGGAAGAGAGGTACCATATGCATATTTTGTTCCCACTCAGGACCTGCTTCCAAAGGTGTGGGGTCAGTTCCATAACAGGAAGTCCAAACAAACAGTGATGGAATCATCCTAGAATTTGTTAAAGATGCTCCAACCCTTCTTCTTCGCTTAAGTGGGCCATGTACTTGGAAAGATGATAGGGTTAAATTTCATTAAACAAATGGCAATAGTCGAGGTCATGCACATTGAAGAGAAGATACATGAGAGATGGAATAAAAAGCCAATCATAGTGGCCCACCTATGCTTCCACCTCATATCAACCTGAATCATTTGAAGTGACCGGACATGGATCACCAAATGGCTACCACATCAAATATTGCTAAGCATGACATCTGTACATATTCCCTTTTTACTGAAAGACGAACTTCCTTTTGGTTACCAAGTTATTTGCATATATGCTTTTCATGTGTATAACTGGTTACATCAACAGATCCGGTTGATGTTTCTCCATTGAAAAAACACCACCACTAGCAATTATTTGATGCCTAATTGACGTATCATATCTTGTGATCAAACAAGTTTGTCATGTGAATTTCATTGGTTTACCGTATTTTATACATCAAATTACTTGGATTTTTAAGAAACGTTGAACCAACCAAATTGGACAAACTTCTTAACGTATGAAATCTATAGAGTTGAAAATGTTACTGAAATTGGTTGATTAATGCAATAATGAAATTATAGCCACAGAAGCAATGAAGTAGTTAGATATTGTAAATAAGTATACACTTCAATCTAAGAGCAGTTCTACTCATTGTTACAAGTAATATATATTCTTCCAGTGGAAAATCAACTCCTTTTTATTCTAGCAAGTTACAATTTTTACATACAAATGTATCAAAAAGACGACATAAAAACTAGGCCTACAAAAAGTAAATAAGAGAGAAGTGAAGTGGGACTGTTTCATCCGAGTAAATCCGCACACAGCGCTCCTCTAGTGTTGCACACACCACAACTTCTCACATCAAATCAATTGAATTGGACCCTTTGGAAAACTCCAATTGAGAAGCAATTAAGACTGGATTCCCCACTCATGTAGCTTTCTCACTTGCCACAATTCATCCATGCTCCACAGGCCTTCTCCTATGGTGTTGCTGTTGTTATTGTTGTTCATGCAATAATTATCCATAGCTGAGCACTCAGATATTGAGTTGCTGCCGACACCTTGCTGCGACCGCTCGATCGGAAGAAGCTCTTGATTTTCCAGGCCTCCAGAGACTACCGTGAAATCGTAATTTAAGGGATTGTATGGAGTGGTGTCCATTTCCATTTGATCCTGGTAATTTGGAGGGTTAGACGTGAATTGTGAGGTTGTTGGCCATTGGGGAATGGCCATTGCATCGGATGAGATGCTTGGACTACAACTATTGAATGGAAGGTCATTATAGAAGGTGTTATCGTCAAAGGTCGAACGTGTGGTTATCGGAATTTGACTCTCAGAGGACATCATTGGTTGAGGAATTTGGCTATGTGGGTTCACAACTTGGTTTGTGGATTCAACTTGTGTTGAAGTGCCCATCTTCTCGATCAATCTTGGCATCCAAAAACATCGAACCGCATCGCGAAACAATGTACTGTTAGCGTCGATCTTGAGCTGCCTAGCTTGTTTTTGCACCCTTGTTCTCCAATAGTTCTTGATCTCGTTATCTGTTCTTCCCGGTAAATGTTGTGCGATCCTTGACCACCTGTGGAAAGATATAGGCTGAAAATGAGGAAACGCACCATGAAAAACAAATAGAACCAATCTATGCACATTAAGATGGATCATACTCATGTTGTGCTTTCAGCTTAATTTGTATGTCAAGAAACTTTTAATATGAAGTACTATACCTTTTTATTCAATCCTTCACAAAAAGTAACTGAAGAATAAGCTTTCTTAAGGAAGCCACAACTTAAAAACATGTCTCAAATGAAGTTCAAAAGAAAATCGAATCCAATAACCCCAAACACATCCACATCTAAATTCAACAACTATGTGCCTCCAATTATTGCATGCAAGTTTGTGATTGCAAATTTGAAGGGTAGCTAGGGTTTGATGAAGGAAGTACCTGTTCCCCCACCTTGCATGGAGTTCAAGTATCAGAATCTGCTCCTCTGGTGCCAGATTCCCGCGCTTCACATCAGGCTTTAGATAATTCAGCCATCTCAACCTACAACTCTTCCCTGTCCTCTTCAACCCTGACCACACAAACGAAATCGTCACACATATATTAGAATCTAGAAATGACATGCACTAGAATCTAGAAGAAGGATTGATTAATTAATTGATAAGACTAGTAATTATCCCTAATAATAATAATAATTTACAAGTGACATACACTAGAAATCTAGCTAGGATATATATAGAAGATGGGTATAATTATTGTTATTATTAATTGATAATAATTGTGATATACACCTGAACACCTTGCAAGAAGATTCCACCTCCCCTCCCCATGGCAAGCAATGTAGTGGATAAGAAGATTGTCCTCCTCAAGTGTCCATGGACCCCTTCTAAGCTCAATCTCTTCATCATACTTGCACCCCTTCTTCCCAGACATTGTTCTCAACCAAAAGGCTAGAAATTGGATAGTCTTGGGTCTGCCCCTTAGAGGTGGTGAGACTTTATATAGACCAGTTCCAGAAGGAAGCAAAAGGCTAAGGTATGGGTTACCTATAAAGACAAAGATATTTGAAAGGAAGAAAAATTAATAAAGTAGCACTCTTGAAGGCCAGCTAGCTAATCTCTAATTATTGGTGTTCCATTCTAGCTTTTAATGGTAATGACTTGGGAACAGTAACGTAAAAGCCGATTTTGGTGTATTGGAGCTAATCCACACGGGAGAAAAATATGTGCGAACCAAAAGAGAACCGGATTTGATGGGGGAAATGGGTGTCCATTCAAGTTCTTTGTGACGGGCTTTGTTCTTCTTAGATTCTTTTTCCTATTTGTATCATGAAACGTGTTTGACTGGCCAAATTATCTTGCTACGTACCACTTTTAGTTTACTAGGGGTGTAATTAATTAAGCTTATAGCTAGAAACGTGAGGGAATTGTTTTTTTGTTTTTTTATTCTTTTGGGAATATGGAGGCAAGTGTATATTACTAACGCTGAGGAGTTAAAAGTGTGTAGGTATGTCTCCCATGACCCACATCACAAGCTCTTGTAGTCTCCTTCTTCCCATGCATAATTTTTTGTTGTTCCTAGAAAGCCATCTATTTCTTTAGGATGAAAACAGGTAGGTTTCAGTTCATTTGAATAAGATCCTACCTTTCAAGGTTGGTGTAGACCAAGCATTTTATTAGTTGCTAGTAGAGACGGGTAAAATGACATGTATATATTATTTGAAGAAATCCTAATGAATTTTAAGTATTTGAATTATTTTACCATTATTTATTATTATTGACTATTTAAGCATGAATGTTCATCGGATAGTAGTTCAATTCCGTTAAGTTCATCAATTATTTCCTGTGATTTTTTGTTGATAATCATTAGGGGGTGTTAGTAAAGGTAGCCTCATTACACTAAAATGTACTCTCATGTTGGGAAAAACACACACACACACATTTTTAGAGGCGGATGATTTTTTTTTGGATAATATGTTATTTATGATTTAATAAAATTGAAAGTATCAAAAACATAAGTATAAGAGAACATTTTTTCGTTAAAACAACTTCAAATATAATAAACAAAGTTTCTTTAAGAATTAAAAGTTAGATAGTTAGATGAAAAAGATAATTATTTCAATTTAGGCAAATGAAATGACCTCACCTTTATCTATCTATCTCTCTATTAACACATGACTGATTGGAGCAACTTTTAAGGTTAAGAATCCGCAATTGTAACTTTACCAAGCGAAGACTATGTCCTCTATTGATATATTTGAATCCATATTAGTGTAAATTTTACCGGCTTGTAACTTTTTTTTGGTCTTTGTTGTGGTACATATATAGCAAAGGTTTTTACATAATTCTGTCAGCTTGGTTTTTAAAAATAATTCACGAAGCCGAGAAGAATTAACATGTGAAAGGCAAGAAAAGAAAAGGGTAGATTCTCATTATTTTTCTCCCAACCGAGGAGGTTACAACCTCAAACAGTTGGACAGTTAAGAAAAGGGATTCCAGAAGGAAGAAATTTGACAAGAGAGAAAGCAGCTGTTGATCACCACCACCACCGAACCAAACCAATGAAAGCTAACCTCCACCGTCGGATGGAGTGCACAAGTTGTTGGAAGGACGACAAGAGGGTTCCATCAAAGAGTACTCCGTAGCATCACATCAAACGCACATGGCTTATGGAAACCGATCGATTGATTGTGGTCATGTAATTTTGCGTTATAACTCTCACCTCGACCTCAACAGTAACAGTGAGATGTCGTGTCTTGGTTTTAGATTCTGTTTCTCTAAACAAGTGGTATGGACTATTGTTTTGGTGCATGTGGTTTCGGCTTTGGACCGTGGAATTTGGATTTAGATTTTCTGGATTCTACTGCTTATGTTTTGTTTGGATAGCGACCAAAAGAGTAGACGAAGAAAAAAAAATTATATTTCTTTTTTCTTATTTGGATAATTATTATGACAAATAAGTTTGTCTTTTGTTTAACATCTCTAAAAGAATTTTTTTCTAAAACGACCAAAATGTCATTTTTTGTATTATATAATAATGTACATCATTCTGCATTATCCTATTAATGTTAAGAACTATAAATTAATACAAATAAAATATGTTCACCAAATATGAAAATTTGAAGTTATAGAAACTCAGTAATGTTACTAACCAACCTCAAGGCAACACATTTAAAAAAATATTTCTCATGTAAAATAAAAAATAAACGGACAGATTCTACAGGGACAAATTCCAAATATACAAAATTCATCCGTGCAGACGAATCCAACAAGGATGTGAACTGAGACGATGAGTATGAGGGAACATCTAGGTGGGGAACAAGAGAAGGCAAAACGGTTAGGTGGGTGAAAACAAATTGGGAAATGGATATTTATGGGTAGAAAATTAGGTTTTTTTGGTGAGGATATGTTGGTCACTAAAAAATTATTTATTCACTTTCTTTAAATCTGAATTGTATTTTTGTATTACAACATTTTTCTCTAATTCTTTTTCTTTTTTTTCTTTTTTTTCCTTTCCTTAAGTCGTTATTCAAACAAAAGAAAATCCATTTTTCTTTTCTTAAGTTGTTAATCAAACAGAATTACAAACTTTTTGAATTTTAAACTCTTTGACATTTAAAATTTTGAATTTGATTTCTGGATTTTAATATTCTTTAATTTCAGAATTTATTTCATATTGAATTACCCTACCTATATGGTTGTATAGTAAAGATCTAAAAATATATTCATTCACCAATGGTAAAAATACTTGAATACAAGTACATAATATTCTTGTAAACAATTTACAATAACACTAAAATCTTCCACAACCATCCACATGCCCTCGAAACAAAACCTTAACCCCTTCCCCATTGGTTCCAAACGGACCAAATGCAACTTCTCCTCTCAAATTTATAAGCTTATATTAGTTTAGTTGCTTATCAAGTTAACGTTAATTTTACGAGTTGTGACTATTACAAAATGAAGAGAATTTTCTAATATGAATATAGTCAAAAGTCGATTTCATAAATGAATAAGAGTTGAAATGATGGGAACCTTTTTGATCATATATATTACTAAGGGTAAATCCGACTCAAATTTCAATCAAATTTGACATTCGATCTGATCCGAACTTTAGCATTAAATTAGATTTATGAGTACTCTAGGCAAACAATAAGAAAAACTAAAATATTAATTGTTAAGATGTGAAATCTAGCTATTATACAAAGTTTCGACCACTTTAACCTAAATTATGTGGATAATATGTTATTTATGATTAATAAAATTGAAGGTATAACAAACATAAGTATAAGAGAAGTACATTTTTTCGTTAAAACAACTACAAATATAATAAACAAAGTTTCTTTAAGAATTAAAATTTACATAGTTAGATGAAAAAGATAATTATTTCAATTTAGGCAAATGAAATGGCATCACCTTTATCTATCTATCTATTAACACATGATTGATTGGAGCTAACTCATAAGGTTAAGAGTCCGCAATTGCAACTTTACCAAGCGGAGACTATGTCTATTAATTCGTAAGCTTCGATAAACATGTGAATGCTTAGCTTATAATGGGTTGAAATTTTAATAAATAAACACCTCTCAAATGATTTAAATGTGCCTTAAAACATTGATTATACTTCATGCAATTTTTGTGACTTAACTGTTGGAAGTTAAATGTACTACTTCATCCAATTTCTTCATCCAAATTCGACCTTCAAAGCATTGATTGACTATTCATTGTTAGGCATGGAGCATAGGTTTGTAATACCAACTCGAATTCAACTCTAACAGTAAAATGAGTCAAGTTCAAGCACAATTTTGAGCTCGTTTAGTTAACAAAGTGGAGGTCAAACTCAACTCGGTTAGCTCAAACTCGCTTTGATCATTTAAATTATATATATAACACATATCTCTTATACCTATATACCATTACATGAAGGTGGATTGATGAGAACTAAATTTATACCGCAAGTGCACGGCGTCAATGAAGACGTGGCAAGTACGGGTCGAACACAAGGAGGGAGAGATTTGTTATTTGTGTGATTTTCGATTAGGGGAAAGAAGGAGAGAAGAATAAATTTAGGTTTTGAGATTTTTGATTTTAAATTATCTAACGCAAGAAACATGAGCAAATAAAAATAAAACAAGAATAAAGATGGTGAATTCCGTTGGGTGGAGGTTTAGACATAGGATTTAGATTAGAGAATTCAGAAACTTATAATAAATCATGTTAGTTATGAAGCATTACATGATAAATGATTTAACATAAACTCAAGTAATCAAAATATACTAATCACGAAATTAAAATAATAACTTTATTCTCTTCTCATCACCCTAAATCCGTTACCTCCACCCTTTGGAAAGAGTTAGAAACTCATAGAGGGAGGAAGAAGGGGTCCTAGAGGAATTACAAAAAAAAAACTAAAACAAGAAATAAAAGACAGAATTTTATTACTAAAAAGAAGAATACAAAACTAAGCCTAAGAATTAAAAACTACAAGCTAGGACTAAGGACTAAGGACCAAGACTCTTATAACATCGTTCTCGGGGCTATTTATAGTTGATACAAGGAACCTAAGTATAAAATAAGAAAGTACACGTGTCCCGACACGACTGGACAAAATTTGAGCACATGGATTGCCTCTGGTGCGGCGGAAACTCCGCATATATTGCTCTGATTTTGTCCGGATTTTGGTTGAATGTTTATGGTATGATTTGATCCTCCTTTGCGCGTCTGGATGATTTCTTTCCATTCTTTTGAGCTCCGAATTATTTCCTTTATATATTTGGAGATCCACATTGATTTTTCTTTAGATTTTCTCCATAATAATAAAAGCTACTCGTGATTTGCAATTAGGTCCTTGTCTTCTTGCGATTATGTCCCCAGCTACTTTTGTGCTTAAGTCCTTGTTCTTTTTGTAATTAGATCTTAAATGTTTTTATGCTTGGATAAATTTCCATTTGAAACCCGATAATCTTAAGCTTGGTCTTTATGATAGAAATGAGTCTTTTGCACGCGTTTATGCTCGGGATGTGGGTAATTTGCATTCAGGTCCCTGTATTCTGTAAATATGACTAAACACATACCTTAGTAGCATTTATTGATATAAAATTAATCTAAATGATAGACATATGATGCAATGTATGCAATGCATCAAATACCCCCATACCTAGATTTTGCTAGTCCCTAGCAAAACAGAATATAAGAAAAATAAAAACAGGGAAATCCTAACTCACTTTCGTAGGAATCACGGTTGCACTTAGCATGTGCAACAAGCCTTTAAACCTCCAAGTTTCCTTAGAGGACGAGTTTTGTCTCGTGAGGGTTTTCAGTTGACACACCCACAAAGTCTTAAATCAAAATTTCATTAATAGTTTTCAATATCCCTACCTCAACCTTATACATCTCACTGAGAATTCTTGCATGCTTATTATATAAGTCTAACTCATAATTTTTTTTTGACTTGGTCTTTGTTCCTCCAATATTCACACCACTAACCCTTCTACACATGTTATCACTTAAATTATTTTGCACGCCTCCTCTGGTGGTGAAGTATCATTCGGATCAACCATGCCATGGATCATTCTTTTAGCTTTGGACCTTCAGTATCTTAGAGTATATTAAAAAAAAATTCCATGATTCAACACATTTGCTTTTTCTGATACTTTTACCCTTTTTGTATTTGTGTAGCGAGTTTGGTCGATAATCCCGAGCTGGTAGACTCAAGTTACCGGGTTTCAAGATACCCCTACGGACCAGTGACTCAAAAGCTTGAGCTTTTGTAATCATTTTTGCAAAATATGTTTTACTCACTTTTATTCCACTTTTATTTTCCTCAAGGCTTAATTGCTATCAGAAGTCTACACTTCCCGGTATATTTTCCTCAACCTCTGCTTTTTATCAACCATTTCAAAGATTTGATTCATCCAATTTAAGTGCATACATGTCTTAAAGGGTAATGTGTTATTTCTTTGGAACTTAGATTTATGTCATAGTTTCTACAAGTAGAACTATATAATAAGGAACAAAAAACTCAATGCAATTTGTACTCGGGTTTTGGTAGTTCAATCTTAAGCTATGTCATGAAACATTGAATTTTTTTTTAAACAGAATTTACATAGATATATATATATATAAACACCCCCCACACCTAAATCATGCATTGTCCTCAATGTATGCAAATATAAAGCAAATGCACTTATTACCTGAGTGAACTGCGGTGGAGGGATGGAATTTGCTCAAAGTCAACCATAGTCAGAACTGGATTGAATGACACCATATTGGTGCATGTATCCAGTTAAATTGTACCCCATGTTGCAATGAGAGTCCTGAGTCACAGGTTCCACACCCCTCACATAAATTGTTTCTCTTATTTGCTCGAGTGATGGTGGGTGTGTAGATGAATTCCTCCCCTTTTTCTTGCTTCCTTTTTGATTTTGTGATGATTTATTTAATTCAGAAATCTTATAGATACGTGATTTCATCACAACATCACTTTGATTGCATATTATTTCGGGCTCACTATCAACAAGAAAGATATTAAATTCAGTTTTTAAGTTCCCAAAAGATAATTGCATGAGCCCATTTCGAAAGTTTATCAGTGCTTCAGAAGTGGCTAAAAAGGGTCTGCCTAGTATTACAGGGATTTGTCGATTAGGATTTACAACAGGTGCGGTATCTAGTATGACAAAATCCACTGGGTAAATGAAGTCACTTACCTTGATCAAAACGTCCTCGACTATACCTCTTGGTTTCTTAATAGAGCAGTCAGCAAATTGAAGGGTTGTCTTAGGGGGTTTTAATGGACCAAGGTTGAGTTTCTCGTAGACAGAGAATGGGAGTAGGTTAACACTAGCACCAAGGTCTAGAAGGGCTTTGTTGATAAAAGTATCTCCTATTGCACATGAAATTGTAGGACACCCAGGGTCCTTATATTTTATAGGAGACGAATTTGACAGAATAGAGCTTATGTTTGCAGTTAAGAATGCCTTCTTTGGTACGTTCATTTTTCTCTTTTTAGTGCACAGATCTTTTAAGAATTTAGCATAAGCATGTATTTGTTGAATCATGTCTAAGAGTGGAATGTTCACCTTAAATTGCTTAAATACTTCCAAGATTTTCTCCATTTGTGCACTTGAGTTCTTTTTGAGTCTATTAGGGAATGAGGCTTTATGAACATAGACTCGCTTAGGTTCAGGTTGAGCTATGGGTTCAGGTTGAGTAGGTGGGTTGGCGTTTCAGAATGGACATCAGGTTCAATGGTTAAGTCATATGTGGTTGCTTGATGGCTAGATTGATTAGAAGTTCTAGGATTTACCACATTATTATCAATTTGTCTTCCGGATCGTAATGATACTACTGCATTTATTTGTTGGAACGGTCCTTCCTCATTAACCATTTGAACCGGTCTGGGGTTATTATTTCCTGAAAGTGGTTGATAGGACTGATATTGAATATTAGATCTTGGGTTCACTTTAGGTTGACTTGGAAATTGACCCTTTTCTCTTTCACCTACTCTTTGTGCTAGTTGGCTGACTTGTGTTTCTAGCCTGTGAAAGGATTGGTTGGTTGTTTGTATAAAGTTTTTCATCAAATTTTCCAGGCTTGTCAACCTATCCTCATGATCGCCATTGTTATTAAACCCAGATGATGTATTATTTTGGTTATACGAGTTTGGTTGTTGTCTAGGAGGTTGACCTTGTTGGCTTGATGAGAAATTGGAATTATTACGCCAACCCGAGTTATAGGTTGATTCGTATGGGTCATTTCTAGCATGGTTATACATGGCATTAACTTGTTCCCAGTCCGCACAATCCTCAATAAATGACCAGTCTGACCACATCTAGAGCAAGGGATAGACGAGGTTTGATTCATTCGGGGTTGGGTTTGTAGCTCTAGACTTTCCATTCTGCGCATAAGGGTAGCTAATTTTGCTTCAGCCGCTATGTTGGCATCTACAGCTAAGACACCAGGTTTGGGTTGACTTGCTATTCTAGATCCAATACTTGTGTCAAGCGGTGCTCTAGCATTGTCCCATTGCATACTGTTTTCAGCTAAATCCTCAAGAAAACTCCAGGCATCATTTTCATTTTTCGACATGAAGTTCCCTTGACTTACAGATTCTAACATAACCCTAGATGTGGGTGTCAATCCCTCATAAATAATTTGGCATAATTGCCATCTTGGAATTCCGTGATGAGGGCTTTGGGTCAGTACACTTTTAAATCTTTCTAGATAGGAATAGAACGGCTCGCTCTCAGACTGAATGAATGCAACAATTTCATTCATAATCCTCATAGTCTTATGGTTGGGGAAATATTTTTTCAGGAATACTTGAACAAACTCAGCCCAACTCCTAATAGATCTTTCGGCTAGACTATATAGTCATTTCTTAGTGTCGTCTTTCAATGCTAGAGACACGAATTTCAGACGCACTGCCTCCTCAGGAATATGCTGGCATTGCATAAGAGAGCAGATTTCCTCAAATTCTCTAAGAAAGAGATAAGGGTCTTCCTTAGAGGTGAACTTAGGCAACATACTCAGGTATTGTGCTTTTAGTTCGAAGTCGCGACCCGGTATGGTGGGCATAACGATGCACGATGGCTGAGCAGCCATCGCTGGGTAGCAACGATCCCTCAGAGTTATGGGCGGGTTCACAACATTCTCACCCATTGGATTCGGGTGAGGTGATGCAGCAGATGGATTGGGGCTAAGTTCCAGACTGGAATCTAGATGAACTCGTGAAAGTCGATTACTCAAGTCCCGAATCCAAATCTGAGTGCACCGGGTTGAATCAATTTTTGAATTTAAATTCGAAATTTAAATTCCAAATTTAATTTCAAGAATTAATTAAAAAAAATTCGTTTTTTTATATATTTTTATGTTTTTTTTCAAAAGGGAAACAAATAATATAATGGGGAAAGATGAGAAAGGAATCCTAATCTAGAGAATTGAGGTGAGAAGAGAAAGAAGACTCAGATGAGAAGGGAAACTTAACTCTAAAGATAGAAAAGAGGGTTGGTCAGAAATTTCCTAAGAAAGCACGGTGAAAACAATCCTAGACCTAGTGTCGCTTAAATCTAGACGACTCCTAACTGGTTGAGTCGAATTGATTTGCTTGATTCACCTCCCTCACTAATCAAACCAACTTGGCCAGGCCGTGTATAGCTAGTGGAGGCGCTTCCGACAGAGTCGGTGCCAATTAGACAACCACTTCGCTTGGAAGACTTACGTCAACACAAAAACACTTTCTAGACACCAAATTAAATTCAATCAGCTTCAGGTCATTGCAAGTCAAAGCAATCTTCTCCTTAATTGAGTCTGAATCCTTAGGGGCCAATGTCTAATTGATTTTAATTTTAAGGCTTAGGTGACACTTTAGGATTGTGATTTGTAGGCCACGGAAGGGTGATGAAATCCCCACCGTATCTTTGCCTACGGAGTTGCCCTTAAGATAGTTTAACTTAGATCTAGCAAAGATAGTCAAACAATGGTCTTTAGAGGGGGCAATTGCAAGGTTGTATGCAAATTAGATTATATGCTTAAATGCACTCGATAAAAACCGCGATACGTACCTTGCCTCCAGCACTCTTCAACAATAATTAATTTGCAAAAAATTAGCAACAATAATGCAAACAAAACATTATATAATGCATGCACTAAGTTCTTCTAGTTTTGCCAATTTTAGGTCAGAGTTGAATTATTGCCAATTATGGAATTTAAGCTTAACACGTGCAGTTCTACAACAGGAAATTTTCCGAAACTAGAAATTACGAGGAAAAAGGCAACAAAGGTTACATATGCAATGCTCAGTCGGGTTCACCGCCCGCTCTCGAAATTTCAGTTGCTCCACGCATCCACCTAGAGATGGTGCTAACCCCCGAAAAATTTGAAGCCCAGAAGCTTCAGGTGTGCGGCGATTCTGCTGCAGGTTCCTCTTGATGTGCGGTGATTCCGCGGCCCTTGTTGCTCAGACTGCGTTCCGATTTTGCCGCGCGCTCTGTTGTCTCCTGAAACACAAATCCAAATACTTAGATCGCGCACAAGATAAACAGAATATAATCGAAATCAACAAAAACAAAATCTACGTCGCCTCCCCGGCAACGGCGCCAAAAACTTGATGAGAATTAAATTTATACCGCAAGTGCACGGCGTCAATGAAGACGTGGAAAGTACGGGTCGAACACAAGGAGGGAGAGATTTGTTATTTGTGTGATTTTCGATTAGGGGAAAGAAGGAGAGAAGAATAAATTTGGGTTTTGAGATTTTTTATTTTTAATTATCTAAAGCAAGAAACATGAGCAAATAAAAATAAAACAAGAATAAAGATGGTGAATTCCGTTGGGTGGAGGTTTAGACATAGGATTTAGATTAGAGAATTCAGAAACTTATAATAAATCATGTTACTTATGAAGCATTACATGATAAATGATTTAACATAAACTCAAGTAATCAAAATATACTAATCACGAAATTAAAATAATAACTTTATTCTCTTCTCATCATCCTAAATCTGTCACCTCCACCCTTTGGAAAGAGTTAGAAACTCATAGAGGGAGGAAGAAGGGGTCCTAGAGGAATTACAAAAGAAAACTAAAACAAGAAATAAAAGACGGAATTTTATTACTAAAAAGAAGAATACAAAACTAAGCCTAAGAATTAAAAACTACAAGCTAGGACTAAGGATTAAGGACCAAGACTCTTATAACATCGTTCTCGGGGCTATTTATAGTTGATACAAGGAACCTAAGTATAAAATAAGAAAGTACACGTGTCCCGACACGACTGGACAAAATTTGAGCACACGGATTGCCTCTGGTGCGGCGGAAACGCCGCATGGTAAGTGTAATATGTGGCAGAAACGCCGCATATATTGCTCTGATTTTGTCCGGACTTTGGTTGAATGTTTATGGTATGATTTGATCTTCCTTTGCGCGTCTGGATGATTTATTTCCATTCTTTTGAGCTCCGAATTATTTCCTTTATATATTTGGAGATCCACATTGATTTTTCTTTAGATTTTCTCCATAATAATAAAAGCTACTCGTGATTTGCAATTAGGTCCTTGTCTTCTTGTGATTATGTCCCCAGCTACTTTTGTGCTTAAGTCCTTGTTCTTTTTGTAATTAGATCTTAAATGCTTTTATGCTTGGATACATTTCCATTTGAAACCCAATAATCTTAAGCTTGGTCTTTATGATAGAAATGAGTCTTTTGCACGCGTTTATGCTCGGCATGTGGGTAATTTGCATTCTGGTCCCTGTATTCTGTAAATATGACTAAACACATACCTTAGTAGCATTTATTGATATAAAATTAATCTAAATGAAAGACATATGATGCAATGTATGCAATGCATCATGGATCATGGCTAATCTTGAGAGCGTGACCAAATTTATACAACTAATAGGAGTAATGCAGGATCAAAACTAGTGAGAAAGAATTCACACACCATAAGCTGACTCCGAAGATTCATCTATCACCATCGTGATCTAGTTTTGTCCTTGAGTCTCGCTATACCGTCAAGTCCCACTCAAGAGTTCCATTATATCGATCTCGTTTCGAACTATGATGAAGTTATTTTACAATCCGATCATTGGCAAACACCCCCACGAAAGTTGATTGTCTGTCACAACCCAAGAGATAGCTTCAAAGAAGATTTACGACAGTTGTATATTGGAATTGAAGCGCGTGTGTGTAACAATTCTTACTTGCTTTCACTTCAACAGATGAATGGAACTCAAAGTGGATTCCAATGAAGCAGAGAGTAGTTGCGAGTAAAAGAGCTTGGGTATATACTTGAGAGGAACAAAGTATGAATGTATTGAATGTTTCTTTCACTAGTGCAAAATAAGGAATATACGTCGGATATAAGGCTTCCATACGTCGGATATATGGCTTCTACATGCCGGTTATTGGCGTTCCATAAACCATTTATCTTTAGGTCGTCTATACCTAGACGTCAGTCACTAAAGGTCGATGTCTATTCTAAGGGAATACACGTTGGTTATCCCCAAGGCCGACGTCTATTCTAAGAGAATACGTGCCGGTTAACATTACAACCGATGTCTCTTCTAAGGGAATACACATCGGTTGTACCCACTATCAGCGTTTATTCTAAGAGAATACACGTCGGGTAAAGTTACCGCCAACATCTATTCTAAGGGAATACGCGTCATTCATCCTAACAGCCGACGTCTATATCCTTCAAAAAAGACTTGACGTCGGCCATCATGCTCATAGCCGACGTCTATACTCTTCCCAAATTAAAAAAATAAATTCCTCACATACACAACATTCATCCAGAACAACAACACATTCATTCTGCACAACAACACACTCATCCTGCACATATTTCATTTAAAATCATTCATCCTACACAATCATACAAAAATTTAAATACTTTCATTCACCCACATTTATATTTCGCAAATTCATAAACACAATCATTCACAAAGAAGTTTGATCATATTAAAATAAAAATTATATTTAAATAATTTTCGTTCAATAACATGTTGGTAATACAAAGAATGTGGTTTAATAAAATTGCAGTTATAACATTAGAACATGTTAGTTCAACAACATGCTTCTAATAAAGTAGCGAGCCCATCGCTCACGAGTATCATCGAGCTCGTGTTGCAAATAAGGCTATTCTTTTGGAAAACCTATGAAAATACAAGTACACAATATAAATAGGTAAATAATGAAACTATAATTATACCACTGAAAATGATCTACATTACCTCAAATAGCTCTATGAACTTCAGGTGCAATTTCAATGAGTTCCTGCAGGTGTGTCATAACGTAGTACCCACATTCGGTATTTCCAATTTGCTTGTGATACTACAAAGATATAAATTTGCTAAATATACATTCAAATACTTAACAAAAAAGGGAGAAACTTACTCCCAAAGGATCAAACCAATATGCAGAATTAGCTTCAGGACATAGAACAACAAACATCCAATGAGCTCTGATTATATATATAATTAGAAGTTTATTACAAACTCAAATTCTAATTATTACTTTCAATTAACAAAGTTACATCTAATGATAAGCCATCACATAATATTTTTTGCCTTGTTTTTTCTTAATATTCGCAAGCTCACCCGAATCATCGTCTTTGTTGTGTATAAAAGTAAATGGACACAGAAATCCAAATACTGTATGACATCATCTAAACTTTTACAAACATTTAAATAATTGGCCTTCGACAATTTTTGAAAAGACAAATTGACATAGAAAATATACAAACAAAATTGATATGTCCAAAATCGTAATATTACCAAGTATATTGGCGACTTATAGGTTAATTGCAATCGTATATTGGCGACTAAATTGCCCTCTCAATATCATAGAATTACCATAAATTTCTTCAGTTTGAACATAAATACATACATTAGTATCGATTTTTATTTAAAAAGTTATTACATTGTACAAGCTGAAATGAAAATTTTACTTAATTCCCTTCCAATTTCCAATAAACAAATCGGGAAGAAGAAAAAACATGGCTAAAACATAAATTCTTTTGCGGGAACATCACACACTATATCATATCATGATCTCTATTATCATTAAAAATAAGTATTATATGGCAAGCTGAAGCAAAGCTCTATGCGCTATACTTTACACAAAAGCATCCAAGTTGGGGAATTAATGACAAATTCCCACTCTATAAGTGCTAAATGTATTTAGTAAAATGTGATTTTTTGTATTGCGATGAACCACTCTATTCTAAATTCTAATGCTTGTACGTAGAATAAATATGACCTAAAAGGTGTTAGGTCAAATATACGATGATAGTGAACTGATGAAGCGATATGATATTAAAGAATAATTTCACCCAAGAGTTGGTTCAGTGAGATACGAAGACAAGAAACAAATCTAGCATTATAATTAATAAAAAAATGTTGCATGCACAATAACACAATGCCCCCACCAAACATTCTGAACAGTACACTCAATCGACATTTAAAGCTTTACTAATGTAGCATTAAAATGTAAACAATAAATTATAATCTTGTAAAAAAATTAATTCCTTTAGAAGATATTAGTTTTTTTTCTTAGAATAGGAAACTGAGTGTATGGATGTTTCCCCCTAAAAATTTCAGACGTGGGAGGTCCTTTTAGTTTTACTTACAAGTTAAGAAGACATGCATGAACACATATTTTGAAGATTTTACTTACAAGCACAGCCAGAAGCCCGAATCCAGCAACATCGCTCAATCCTCGAGTTATTCCAGCAACGTCGCTCAATCCTCGTGCGTACAACTACACCAAATCAAAAAAACTAAATCCCAAAACGAATTCAAAACCCTAAATTGATCTCAAAACCCGACCTTCCCGATGGAACTTACAATGATGGTTGCGGTGGTCGGGGGTCGAGGTTGTCCTAGAGGTGGGTGGTCGAGGTCGTAGAGGTGTCTGTGGTAGCGGAGGAGGTCGAGGGTCGTGGAGGAGGGCGATCGAGGTCGCAGAGGTGGCTAGGGTTTGGTCGGAGATTGTTGCGGTGGCTAGGGTTTGGTCAGGTGTGTCACGGTCAGGTTATAAAAGATAATGAAAATGTTTACCTGAATGGTTTTATATTACACCTATAGATGTCGGTCATAAGCCCACACAACGTCTATACTATGGGAATAGGTGTCGGTCAATTGGAACAACTGACGCTTAATTTGTGATTATTTTTTAACATTTTTTTAAACTAGGTATAGACGTCAGTTATTAAAAAACTGACGTCTGGATGTGCATAAAGACGTCGGCTACTAGGAAAACTGACGTATATAACTATAGACGTCAAAATTATAAGAGACCGACGTGTACTGGGCGATGCTTATTCCTATTCTGCACTAGTACTTGTGGTGGTTGTATTTTCTATTAAGGTATCCATAGATATCTCAACCTCACTAAAATGTTTGGACAAATATAATGGTTGGGTGGATGAACGTTGCCAGAACGGAAGTCCTCAAGTGTGCATTCATTATGGTCAAAGTTGACATCATCAGATGATAAATCAAGCAACCTTCGTTCGTTCACTAAAGTTTAGGAAATGTCAAAAAGGATCTTTAGGACCATGTTAACACAATCAGTACTTATCCTTATCCTTATACTTAAATGTGCTAACTCGTACGCCGCATTAACGACAACTTACTTATCCATTTAGAAAAAAATCTTAATGGGTATATATCCGCAGGAAAACAATATGGTTAGTGATGTGAATTAAATTTATACCGCAAGTGCACGGCGTCAATGAAGACGTGGCAAATACGGGTCAAACACAAGGAGGGAGAGATTTGTTATTTGTGTGATTTACGATTGGGGGAAAAAGGAGAGAAGAATAAATTTGGGTTTTGAGATTTTTGATTTTAATTATCTAAAGCAAGAAACACGAACAAATAAAACTAAAATAGGAACAAGATGGTGAATTCCGTTGGGTGGAGGTTTAGATTTAGGGTTTAGATTAGAGAATTCAGAAACTTATAATAAATCATGTTAGTTATGAAGCATTACATGATAAATGATTTAACATAAACTCAAGTAATCAAAATAGACTAATCACGACATTAAAATAATAACATTTATTCATCTTCTCTTCACCCTAAATCCGTCACCTCCACCCTTTGGAAAGAGTTAGAAACTCATAGAGGGAGGAAGAAGGAGAAGGGGTCCTAGAGGAATTACAAAAGAAAACTAAAACAAGAAATAAAAGACAGAATTTTATTACTAAAATAAAGGCTAAAAATAAAAACAACAACTAAAAACTAGGTCTAAGGCCAATATCCTTCTAACATCGTTCTCGGGGCTATTTATAGTTGTTACAAGAAACCTAAGTATAGAATTGGAAAGTACACGTGTCCAGACACGACTGGACAAAATTTAAGCACACGGATTGCCTCTGGTGCGGCGGAAACGCCGCATGGTAAGTGTAATATGTGGCGGAAACGCCGCATATATTGCTCTGATTTTGTCCGGATTTTGGTTGAATGTTTATGGTATGATTTGATCCTCCTTTGCGCGTCTGGATTGATTCTTTCCATTCTTTTGAGCTCCGGATTAATTCCTTCATATATTTGGAGATCCACATTGATTTTTCTTTAGATTTTCTTCAAGATAATATTTTGGTACTTTAATTGCAATTAGGTCCTTGGCTTTTTGCAATTAAGTCCCCGGCTACTTTTGTGCTTAAGTCCTTGTTCTTTTTTTCGTAATTAGGTCTTGAATGTTTTTATGCTTGGATGCATTTCCATTTGAACCCGATAAACTTGAACTTGGTCTTTATGATAGAAATGAGTCTTTTGCACGCGTTTATGCTCGGGATGTGGGTAATTTGCATTCAGGTCCCTGTATTCTGTAAATAAGACTAAACACATACCTTAGTAGCATTTATTGATATAAAAGTAATCTAAATGAAAGACATATGATGCAATGTATGCAATGCATCAAATACCCCCACACCTAGATTTTGCTAGTCCCTAGCAAAACAGAATATAAGAAAAAATGAAAACAGGGAAATCCTAACTCACTTTCGTAGGAATCACGGTTGCACTTAGCATGTGCAACAAGCCGTTGAACCTCTTTGTTGCCAAGGAGGAGGAGTGTTGTCTCCTGAGGGTTTTCAGCGGATATACCCACAAAATCTTAAATCAACATTTCATTAATAGTTCTCAATATCCCTACCTCAACCTTATACATCTCACTGAGAATTCTTGCATGCTTATTATATAAATCTAACTCATTAAAAATATGACTTGGACTTTGTTCCTCCAACATTCACACCACTAACCCTTCTACACATGATATCACTTAAATTATTTTGCACGCCTCCTCTGGTGGTGAAGTATCATTTGGATCAACCATGACATGAATCATTCTTTTAGCTTTGGGCCTTGAGTATCTTAAAGTATTTTTTTTTCTTTTTCCGTGATTCAACACATTTGCTTTTTCTGACATTTTTACCTTTTTTGCATTCGTGTAGCGAGTTTGGTCGATAATCCCGAGCTGGCAGACTCAAGTTACCGGGTTTTAAGATACCCCTACGGACCAGTGACTCAAAGGCTTGGGCTTTTGTAATCATTTTGCGAAATGTGCTTTCCTCACTCTATTCCTTTATTTTTACTTTTATTTTCCTCAAGGGTTAATTGCTATTTAGAAGTCCACACTTCCCGGTATATTTTTCTCAACCTCTGCTTTTTATCAACCACTTCAAAGATTTGATTCATCCAATTTAAGTGCCTACATGTCTTAAAGGGTAATGAGTTATTTCTTTGGAACTTCGATTTGTCATAATTTCTACAAGCAGAACTATATAATAAGGAACAAAAAACTCAATGCAATTTGTACTCGGGTTTTGGTAGTTCAATCTTAAGCTATGTTATGAAACATTAATTTTATTATTTTTTTATTATTTTTTTAGAGATAAAAGAACAGATATATAGATAGATATATACATAAACACCCCCCACACCTAAATCATGCATTGTCCTCAATGAATGTGAGCAAGATACTACATGGATTTATGCATGAAACAGGAAAGATCTCACCAACGTGAAGTACAAAGGAAAGTTCATGGCTCTGTTGATGGACAAAAACCCGAATTCCCTCAAAAACCAGTGAGATGCTAAAGAAGGGATAAATACAACAGATGAGTTTTTTTTTAATTTATTTATTGTTATACATATATAACTATGTACAAACATAAGTTCCCATCTTCATTTGTCAAGAGACATCAAATGGAAACTTCAAGAGTGGGTTAGTGCACCTGAAAAGGAAACATGACACCACGTGGGGCCAGAAAATGCATGTGTGGGCCGCCTTCACAAAAAGCGCAAGATGAAATGAGAGGTTCATGAATTGGACGCAAAGGCGTCTCATTCAACGGATCAAACTGAAAGAGCTTGAACCTCTCGCGAGTTTGGGAATTAAAGGGAAACGGAAGAGGAGTTTCTCCCGTTGCGGTGTTGAAGTTATGATCATCAATCGAAACTCTCCAACCAACTGACTGGTGTGTCGGAACGAGGTCAAGAACCTCGTTAGGCATGTCCGACACACCAGGCGAACAAAAAGTGGGTCTCATACCCAAGGTATCTTCTAAGGCACTTCTAATACCCTCATGAGCTATGTGGTTGTTTGATGTTCCATCATTTCCAAGATGATCAGGAACAATGGTGAGAGGCAGACTCTCATCAGGTTGTTTGAAATTGAGGGTACTAAGGAGATCTTGCTCCACCAGAGCTGAGTCCTTAAGAGATGCAACATGAAGATCATGTGGCTCAAAGGCCACGGGACAAGAAGATAGGACACAATCCTGTGCTGACTCATAATGAAATTGGTCCATGTTTTTCTCAATATAAATCGAATCCTCCACTAAGTGATCGTGAATTGAAATCCGAAGTCCCTCAGACCGACTAGGAATTTGACTTTGAAAGATTGTGCTTTGAATTTGTGTATGTGGTGGTGGATTGATACTAAAAGATGAGTCCTCATGTTGACACGAAAAGTTACTTTCCTCACTTAATTGCTGCGACATTTGACTCAATTGCAGTACCATATTGTCTACGGACTGTTGAGTAGTTGTCATGAACGTATGGAAAGCTTGTTCCAAAGTATCAGGTATGTGGTCAACTATGAGGTTCGAGTCAGAACTCGGGACATTTTTAGGTTGGGTGTTGGTAGACTAAGGATAAGTCCAATGATTTGAAGTGGGTTGTTGGTAGAGTTCTGGGTATTCGGGAGAAGGATATTGGGCCGAAAATGACGTATAAGAATTTGGATATGAATTGTTTCCCTATGAATCCATCACTCTTGGGTTATATGCGGACATCAGTTATTAAAAAACTGACGTCTGGATGTGCATATAGATGTCGGCTACTAGGAAAACTGACGTATATAACTATAGACATCGAAATTATAGGAGACCGACGTGTATTGGGCGATGCTTATTCCTATTCTGCACTAGTACTTGTGGTCGTTGTATTTTCTATTAAGGTATCCATAGATATCTCAACCTCACTAAAATGTTTGGACAAATATAATGGTTAGGTGGATGAACGTTGCCAGAACGGAAGTCCTCAAGTGTGCATTCACTATGGTCAAAGTTGACATCGTCAGATGATAAATCAAGCAACCTTCGTTCGTTCACTAAAGTTTAGGAAATGTCAAAAAGGATCTTTAGGACCATGTTAACACAATCAGTACTTATCCTTATCCTTATACTTAAATGTGCTAACTCGTACGCCGCATCAACGACAACTTACTTATCCATTTAGAAAAATCTTAATGGGTATATATCCGCAGGAAAACAATATGGTTAGTGATGTGAATTAAATTTATACCGCAAGTGCACGGCGTCAATGAAGACGTGACAAATACGGGTCGAACACAATGAGGGAGAGATTAGTTATTTGTGTGATTTACGATTGGGGGAAAAAAGGAGAGAAGAATAAATTTGGGTTTTGAGATTTTTGATTTTAATTATCTAAAGCAAGAAACATGAACAAATAAAACTAAAACAGGAACAAGATGGTGAATTCCGTTGGGTGGAGGTTTAGATTTAGGGTTTAGATTAGAGAATTCAGAAACTTATAATAAATCATGTTAGTTATGAAGCATTACATGATAAATGATTTAACATAAACTCAAGTAATCAAAATAGACTAATCACGACATTAAAATAATAACATTTATTCATCTTCTCTTCACCCTAAATCCGTCACCTCCACCCTTTGGAAAGAGTTAGAAACTCATAGAGGGAGGAAGAAGGAGAAGGGGTCCTAGAGGAATTACAAAAGAAAACTAAAACAAGAAATAAAAGACAGAATTTTATTACTAAAATAAAGGCTAAAAATAAAAACAACAACTAAAAACTAGGTCTAAGGCCAATATCCTTCTAACATCGTTCTCGGGGCTATTTATAGTTGTTACAAGAAACCTAAGTATAGAATTGGAAAGTACACGTGTCCAGACACGACTGGACAAAATTTAAGCACACGGATTGCCTCTGGTGCGGCGGAAACGCCGCATGGTAAGTGTAATATGTGGCGGAAACGCCGCATATATTGCTCTGATTTTGTCCGGATTTTGGTTGAATGTTTATGGTATGATTTGATCCTCCTTTGCGCGTCTGGATTGATTCTTTCCATTCTTTTGAGCTCCGGATTAATTCCTTCATATATTTGGAGATCCACATTGATTTTTCTTTAGATTTTCTTCAAGATAATATTTTGGTACTTTAATTGCAATTAGGTCCTTGGCTTTTTGCAATTAAGTCCCCGGCTACTTTTGTGCTTAAGTCCTTGTTCTTTTTTTCGTAATTAGGTCTTGAATGTTTTTATGCTTGGATGCATTTCCATTTGAACCCGATAAACTTGAACTTGGTCTTTATGATAGAAATGAGTCTTTTGCACGCGTTTATGCTCGGGATGTGGGTAATTTGCATTCAGGTCCCTGTATTCTGTAAATAAGACTAAACACATACCTTAGTAGCATTTATTGATATAAAAGTAATCTAAATGAAAGACATATGATGCAATGTATGCAATGCATCAGTTAGGATCGATGACCCTCTTATCACAAATTAAATGCTCTACTAATGTTGAATTAAAACAAGATAATAAGTAGCACAAAAAAACCACAAGAAATCCGAAAATTTATAGAGGTTAAGCACCCCAAGCGGGTCTTAATCATCTCTTTCAAGTCTTGTTCGAACACCCAGCCCTACATGTGTCCCTTCACTAATTTAATCTCTATTATGAGCTCAAGCCTTTTATACATTAAGCCTTAGCAAACAAATCATCACCTTCCCCAAATCGCCCCTCACAACCCGAGAGGAAAACTTCCTCGAAGACTTACAACAATGGTGATTCTTGGATATGGAAGTTAGAATCACAACACATGCATTACTTTAACTTTGTACAATTGATTTAGGTATGGAACTAGACTCACAAGTGTGGGAGTTAGTCTTTTGAGTGGTGATGTAGAGAATAAAAGATGAAACTTGAAGCTTGAAATTGTAGCACTTGAATAAAAATGAAAGGTCGTTATAATCGATGCTCAAATGTGTAGAAACATACATTTATAGGCTCTCCAAGTTTCATAATCAAGTTTAGAGTAGAGAACAAAATGTTAATTCTGTAGATAGTTGAGTTCGGATGACTAAAAACAAGCCAGGTCGTCCGAATTACTCTGGTGAAGTAATCACGAGAACTATTGACTGGATTTGAACAACGTACAAGAATTTCAGTCGTAAATGAGTGACAATATAATTCTGTATTCTCTGGTTGAAAGTTCGAACAACGTAAACAATCTCCAATCATCTGAAAGCTTGAATTAGGTTGTCTGAAATGTTTCACTAGTCGTCGAGTTAAGGTGTGTAAAATGAGACAAATATGGATACAATCGTTAGGATAAATTTCAAATCTTTAACTAAAGTACGAAATAAACACCTCTGATGCATGTGAAATTTGGAAGATGGAAGACCAAACTAGTTGTCCGAAAAACCAACCAAATAACGGTCACCAAAAGAGATAAATTCAGACGACGAAAATCAACACTAGTCATGTGAAACAATTCCAGAAAAGTTTGATTAAATCACAATGTTCAGATGTTGCAAATGGGCACAAGTTGTCCAAAACTAGGCAAGTGAATTTCTGAGGATTACTGATGTCAAATTCGAATGACTGAAACTGGCATGTCATATGAAATTGGATGGGATCAAATGTAGTCGTGCTAAAAGTATTGTCCGAACAAAGGAAATGGCCTTAGGTTGTCCAAAAGTGGACATGTCAAAAGTTTGTATTTTCTGTTGAAGAATTCGGATGACTAGACGAGGTTTTGGTCGTCCAAATTTACTAGATTCCTAATCTATCAATTGTGCCAAGTTTACAATCAATCCGAAGACTCAATAAGTATAAAAAAACATGTCTACATGAAGCTTGATTACATTTCTTGAGTTTTGACACATATTACGATAAAGATAAGCAGAATATATGTATGTATGAAATACATGACATGTTTGACCAATTTGATTGATTGTGCATGAATTAAGATTAGGTTTCCAATAATCATCAAAACAAAAATGATTAAGACCTAAAAATCAACAAATATGTTCGAAATGGAGGTCAAAGTTAGTTATGTGTCAAGGGATAAATTAGTCGACCAGAAATGGTCCAGTCGTCCGAAATTGTTAAAAAGTTCGGACTTATAAGATACTAAAACCAAATTCAGTTGATCAGCAATAAGACTTAAATAAAAGAAAAATTACATGTTTTCCGTTTATAGCTTGATTCCATTTTTTGAGTCTTGAATCTTGATTTGCATTCTAGAGCACATAATAAGATACGATACATAATATATATGGATAAGCTTATACAATTTGACTATGTGACTTATTTGATGTTTAACATAGATTATGATTCATATAAGTTTGTTAATCATCTAAATTAGATCAAGGGAGGTCAAAAGGCCAAAATTACCTAGTATGAATAATACATGTATTATGCTTATATGGTATATGTTATTTTCTAGCTACCATATGAAGCAAACAAATCAGTAATGATTATATAGTAGACCTTGTGATTGTGATAAAGAATACATGTCATCTTGGTGATTATTGGTGAAAACAAGTAATTATAAATGTATGTTTTACCTTAAAAATATGTAAAACATTGTGATTGAAAGCAGATCATTAGGCTATCTAGAGGGGTTGAAGAGATAAAAACACTCTAATGTCCTTGAATGTGGAGTTTAAGGTTTAGGGTATAAGGAAGAGAGGCGCAAATCATAATCTACACAAAGATTTATACATGTTCAGTTGTACAACATGTGATCTATCTCGTTCCTTGAGCCATCTGCTCAAGAGCAAAACAACCGAAGATCCGTTCTGAGTCGATATCAATGCTTTCTACACCAAAGCTTGCAAACACCCGATAGTTGAGCTTGTCCAGCACATTTTACATGAAAAAACTCTCTCACAACTCAATAGATGATTTGTCTTTGAAGCCGTTCACAACCTTTTGTGATTAGGAATGAAAATCACACGATCTAATACTTAATGTAATATCCTGAATTTTTTAGTTGAGGTAATAATCAAATATCTTAATGGACTAATTAAGATTATTGGATGATTGTGTGGTTTTAGGAGAAGATGGAATTTTGAGAAGAATATAAAGAAGAAAAAGATGGAGATTTTGAGGCAAGTACTGATTCGTTATTCTTCAGTTTCATATCATGTCTGTCTCTCTTAATATTCGTAGTTGCATGCATGCTGAGTATTAATATTGATTTTATGGATATGCATATGATTGCATGGTGGTGTTTCGGTCGACATGTCATGTGGCTGTGTGTATGTTTCTGGCAGAGCAACTTAGGAAAGAGCTGCCTAACGGACAGCGTAGAGCCACCCGAGAGAGGAAATGGCTGCCTGTCGTTAGTGTGGAGCTACCAGGTGTGCATCTGACTGATTGATAGATTTCAGAAACACAGGATGTGGTCGAATCCGAATGGGGGTTCCAGATTGTTATGCATGTATTTTATTTGTGATGCATGTCTCTTGATTGTGCTTATTGACTGAATGTCATATTCCGTAGTATTTTCCACATGATTATGATTCTGATTGATTGACGGTTGGAACTTGCGGGCTGTCGAGCTCACAATTTGTTGATTATATTTTTCAGATTAATTATGGGCCTATCACATGGATTTAAATATCAGAGTGCGCAACGGTCAGGATCGTGGATCGTATCTTAACACACCGGGTTCGGGCGGGTGAGCAGTTGTCCGGGCTCGGGACGTTACAAATGGTATCAGAGCAATACAATTCTCGGAATTAGTCGGGATTTGGATTTAAAATAAAAATTTGATTGAATTGGAATTTGAGAAATTGGATTTAGAAGTATTGACTATTGATTTAAATGTGAATTTTGACTTAGTTGGTTTTGCTACCAAATTATTAATAAATAATGAAAGATGAATTTAGAGATATTTGGACTTGAGTTTAAATGTGAATTTGGATTTGGTTGGATTGATTATCTAAATTATGAGCGATAAGTGGTGTTGGGTTTTTAGATTTGATAAATAATGAGTTGAAAATTTTGTATTGATTTGTTCGGATTGAGACAGTATTGAGATCAAATTTCGAGGACGAAATTTCTTTTAAGGATGGTAGAATGTAATATCCTGAATTTTTTAGTTGAGGTAATAATCAAATATCTTAATGGACTAATTAAGATTATTGGATGATTGTGTGGTTTTAGGAGAAAATGGAATTTTGAGAAGAATATAAAGAAGAAAAAGATGGAGATTTTGAGGCAAGTACTGATTCGTTATTCTTCAGTTTCATATCATGTCTGTCTCTCTTGATATTCGTAGTTGCATGCATGCTGAGTATCGATGTTGATTTCATTGATATGCATATTATTACATGGTGGTGTTTCGATTGACATGTCCTGTGACTGTATGTATATTTCTGGCTGAGCCACTTAGGAAAGAGCTGCCTAACGGACAGCGTGGAGCCACCCGAGAGAGGAAATGGCTGTCTGTCGTTAGTGTGGAGCTACCAGGTGTGCGTCTGACTGATTGATAGATTTCAGAAGCACAGGATGTGGTCGAATCCGAATAGGGGTTCCAGATTGTTATGCATGTATTTTATTTGTGATGCATGTCTCTTGATTGTGCTTATTGACTGAATGTCGTATTCCGTATCATTTTCCACATGATTATGATTCTGATTGATTGACGGTTGGAACTTGCGAGCTGTCGAGCTCACAATTTGTTGATTATATTTTTCAGATTAATTATGGGCCTATCAGATGGATTTAAATATCAGAGTGCGCAGCGGTCAGGATCGTGGATCGTATCTTAACGCACCGGGTTCGGGTGGGTGAGCAGTTGTCCGGGCTCGGGGCGTTACACTTAAGCACGTGAGTAGGACATGCAAATAGAAACACAAGTGATGATGTTGAAGTATAAAGTGTAAAATATGAGATTAAGAGACATAAGAGTCGAGAATAATGTAGTAGGTGATTTGGAAGTTTAAGAGTTGTGTAGACAAAAGTGTTAAGTCTTTATTTATAATATCTCAAGCTCAACTAACCATTAGACACATAAAAAGATACTGAGTACTAATTCGACTCAAATTCTAATCATATTTGACTTCCGTTTCAATTTAAATTTTTACGTAAATATAAATTTTGGAATATATTAGGAATACAACGATTTTTATATATAAAAAACGACGAATGTGTATTTAAATGATAGATTTATAAAGTTCAAAAAGATAAAGTGTTACAAGATAAAAATTCATGAAAAGTAACTGCCAACTTTAAAAATTTAGGAGTATAAAATGATATCGTGTACCGGACAAAATGTAATTAAACCTTCAGAATATTATTGAAATTGGCACGAGGAATTTATCACCGTGAGTAAAAGTAGGTAGGCGATGGACCTCCAAGTCTTCGGAAAAGGCCAACAACCAAATGGAAGATTGATTTGAGATGAGTGAGGTGACTGTGGAAAAGAAAAGAACAAACGTCTTTCTCACTCTCTTCGTTTCTGTGCACGAAAAGACATATCCTTTCACCTGAAAACGTAAAAAACAAACACACAAAAACGTTAGATTGACATCAGTCATAGAATTGGAGAAAATATTTTTTGGATGGCCTAAAATGGATTTATGGCTACCTCATGAATAATATTTCGTTCTGCTATATTAAACATAATAACTTTTTTTTCTTTGTAATGAACATAACTTCATAAAAAAATTAACACACATATAAATGATACAACACAAGCTTTAGATGCAGATTCCTGAAAAGAAAATTACAATTTTTTTAATTGTTTTGCACAATTCTAGACCTTTAGAAGTCTTTTAGGGGCTTAGTGTCCATCTGACATTATGCACAATTTGGCCAATCAAACCTTAATACGGCTGTAAACGAATCGATCTTGATGTTTAGCTTCATCAAATTGAGTTATTGTTGTAAATTAGAAAATTGAGATCACCTGCTTTATTTTGAGGTAAGTACCAAACTTATTTGCTGGAATGGACCATTGTCATGTTATTGTGCTCGTATGCTTGCTCTCTTGCTTGCTTGTCATGTTTTCCACATTAGTATTGTGACCTAAATTAGTAACGGAAATATCAAGTACTAAAATCTAAATAAGTTGAAGGATCAAAAGAACGTATAAAATAAAACTACAAGATTATACACACTTCACTTGATATATAGTCAAACAATAAACTTGATATTATCTGGTTTCTTGAGTTAGGTTAGGTATATTGCTAAACGGATGTTGACTAATAAGTTTTTTAAATGACTGCGTACTGGTTTATTTCTCATTAGCTTTGCTTATAGTAGATATTGATAAACAGACAAATGAAGCTAATTAGTTAACTGGCAGGCATATCATACTTGTGCTTGATTTCTTAAGAGAAAAATGAATCCTTTAGCTTACACGAATTGAGTTGGACTCGAGAGAGTAGCTGAGCATGTGCTTAAGTTGAAAGGTCTATACAATCAAATTAGTGCTATTATGATGTCAAGACGGAGTTGTAAAGATGGATAATCATCCCTCAAACTCTAAAAGATGGTAAAATTTAAGCCAAATATATGCATTATTCTTTTCTTTTTTATCATTGATTGACTATGATTCAAACATAGATGCATATATAAAATTAGTTTTTTGCTGGTCACCAGTAAAACTTAGTTTCCTGAGAGTCCATTAGACCAAAATGGTATTGTCAAACTCCATACACACCTCTAATAATGTTGCAAGGTAGCATGAAAGGGCCTGTGTATGCCATAATTAACCCTTAAATTTATGTTGGTAGGGGTGTTAAGGCAAACAATAGAAGATGGATGGTCATGAGCGTAAAACAACGTAATCCAAAGAGTTTGACGTAATGTCATGAAACCGGAGAACCTGTATTATTTTAATCTTTGAATTGATAAGCATTTTCTTGCCTGAGTGAGAAGTAATATATTTTGTTGTATGGGTAGCATATAATTCCTTTTGTAACCGTCACTTCTAATCGAAAAATAGCTCTAGATACAACATGATGGGCAAATACGTTTTTAATTAAGAATACACATAAAATAAAAACTCTTATATAAGAATAAGACAGTGATTATGATGGTGACATGAATATGTTGATTGGCACCCACGTATGTACAGTAAAACATAGACCAAGGCACCTCAAATTGGTCACAATTCGAGTCCATAGATTCGAAATCCAATGGAAAGTGATTGTTTCTTTAGAAAGAAGGAAAAAAAATACGTATCCCTTATGATTGTATACCGAAAACGATTGGCACTACCTCTTAAGTGGTTGATCTTTTGTTTTCTTTTCTTTGAGTGGTTTGCAGAGTCTAAACCTACTCTTTAGGGTAGAAAGAAAGTCCACTGGCGACGATAATGACGACGACGATGACATTAGCATCATGATGGTAATTAAGCTACGTGGGTTGTTTTTCAGATAGTATATTTCTCCAGAGGAGACACTTGTCGAGGAGACACTTGGTTAAATATTATATTAATTCTATGGTTATCACAACGAGATCCACGCTTAGTGGATAACAACCTATAGTAATGACATGAGAATTTGTTACGGTATCAAGAAAAAAGAAATGTTGTAATTATTGCTGTTATGCACGTCTTAGGCCTAGGAGGAGGTCGTTATCATAGTAGCAAATTGTAGGGGGAGAAGGAATGGGAGTTCCAATAACAGTTTTCTAGATGAACTTTATTAACTAGCAAAAATAGGTATTTGTTTAAGTAATCTTGTTGTCTGGTCCAAGGAGACCACCGCCCAAGAGAAAAAGGGGTGTTGAAATGTTGAATGTTGATGGGCTAGAGAAGGTTAGCTTATCACTAATAAGTCCCACTTTTTGCCTAAGTGGAAGCAAGAAACAATATGTGGCGTGTAGTAAATCATGATATGATTTGGTGGTCAAACATGATTTACATGTAAGGAATTTTGAATGAATTTCAAATGGTTAGTTGTGGGTTCAATTGACTACTTTAAGATATGTATTATTTTACATTCCTCTGCATAGACGTGGATCCACGTAGATCTTAAGATATTCCTAACGAAGAAAAATGAAACAACCTATGTGTGTAGGGTCAAAGTTCAAAGTGAATATCATGTTTGTTATGAAGCCACTAATGTTAAATGGTTGGGGTGCAAATATATATGCATGTAGTGAATATTTTGACTTCAACAAATGAATAATTGCTGGTAAAGGAGGGTCTACTTGGATGTTGTTGTTGCTTCTAAAGCCCTGATTTTGGACTTTAGACTTTGGACTTCGGAATTCTCTTGACTGAAATTGAAATATGCTATTGTTCATTGTTTGTTGACTAAATATGTTTATGCTTCGATTCTTTTCTTCGGTTGAAAGTCAGGTAAAATCAAACCTAGTGAGGTAAAATCTAGATGGACAAAAATATGTGGGCCAAAAATCTGTTGGGCCTCAGATAAAGATAAAACTACATGCATGTTGGGTTTAAATTACATACTGACCGGACTTTTGTACAACAGTAGATTTCAACTCAATTGTTTTTCCGGAAATTAGTTTACTGTTTTAAATGTTGATTAAAACCTTAAGTACTAGCAATTACCTCGTGCCTCGCACGGGTCAACCCTAACAAATTAAAATAATAGAACAAAATTTGTAAACATTGTAACCATATTTAATTCATTTTTGTCTGGTTGTTTGGTACAAAAGGTTTTGAATTAGTAGTATAAATTCAAATGAAGTCAGTTATAATATGTAATGCAGTGATTATGCCAATTTAGTCAAGTGTCAATGCAAAATGTCTTTTGAGAAGATCTTCATGCAAATATAAATTTAAGAATAGAATTAACATATGAGTACATTAAAATTATAGAATTGCACCTAATGTTACTATATGCATGAGATCACAAATGCAAATGGTAAAAGAATAGGAATCTAATGTGGATACATTAGTTGTATAAAACTTAAAAATCAAATATAACATTTTTTCATGCAAAATAATTTTATAAAGTTGAGATGTACTGCTAAAAAGTACAACAGTGGCCACAAACATTTAAATGAAGTGTTTTCGTTAAAAATAACCTTTAATACGATATTAATGTAAAATACATGAAATCAGGACGATAACTTGATGGATAAGGTTTGAAGACCATAAATTTTGGAATAAGATATATTCGTAATATATTTAATTTAGGTGGACCATTGAGGGAAAAGTGTAATAGATCTATCTAAAATAAAGAAGATGTTGATGTAAAAAAGTAATAAATGTGTAAAAAGTTGTCAAAATCAAAATAAAGAATTCCATTGAGGCCACATTCTTAGTCATATACATTTATGAATCAATGTGTTTGCATATAAGTCAAAATGCATTATACATAAATATATGTCACATAAGTAACTTTATGAGGGGTGTTAATGCAAAAGTACATAAAAATGATAAATCAAGAGAAAGTGACTTTGACTCATGGGAGAAGGAAAATTGGAATGGAGAAAAACAAAAGATGCACAAGTGAACAAAGTTTGGACGAATTGGGAAGCAAGTTTACTCAAATCCACATATAAGTTCAACATTTTCCCAATTATTTGAATTTTTGGTTGCATATGTAAGGAAATCGAGTGGTGAGTATGGTTTTTTCTCGCAAAATATGAGGGGTTTTTTTTATCTGGCTCACCAAAGCCCATTATGGGCCTACATTTTGTAGATAGGATTTGGCTCCCCAACAATTTGTAAACATTTATTTTTATGAAATGAAATAGCAACACATGGGATCGGGATTAGGTAGGGCCATAGGGAGGTCGACAAGGCACATTTTTGCCAATTGAAATGACCTAACTTTCCTAAGTCTCTACTCTAGTGTAGTTTGATTAAAAAAAACTTTGAAGGGGGGTAGTCAACTGAAGAATGAGCATGAATTCACCACAGTGCGGATTGTCTTCTAAATTAGATGAAATATTATACACCACAGTTATCGTACACAAACTTACGATTCCATGATTGTGAGATCAAAATTCTAGAATATTTGAACAACAATGTTATAAAATTTCCTTCCATTTATTTCTTTAAAGATTCTTAAAATCAAATCCGATTAATTATATATTCAAATTAACATCGAGCTTCTCGCAATTATCCAAAGCATATAACAATGTTAAAATTACGTGAAGTATTTCAAACTACACATACAAAAAATATAGGGATATTTACACTGGTGTACTCGGAAAATATCAAAATTACGGAAATACACCCCAAAAGTTTGAATTTACAGTAGTGCACTCGAAAAACTTATGAAATTACAATGATGCACCCGTAACTTACGTCGTTAGCCTCCGTCACATTTAAGTTTGGCGTACGTTTGATTACACATTTCATTACCCTTTAATTAAAGGGATATTTACAATAGTGCACTCGGAAAACATAGAAATTACGGGAATACACCCCAAAAATTTGAATTTACAGTGGTGTACTCGAAAAACTTATAAAATTGCAATGGTGCACTTGTAATTGATGTAGTTACCTTTCGTTCAATTTAAGTTTGACAGACGTTTGATTACACCTTTTAATTAAACTCGACACGTTTAATTACCCAAAATCCAATTCCATCCACCTCCCACTTCCATCACCCCAAACCCCAACCTCCCACTTTCATTGCTCTTGAATCCCCTATCCCCCTCCCACTCAAAAATTGGATGTGTACCTATCAAAAATTGAGTCAAATTGCAGACAATCTTCAACCAAAACAAACTTAAAAAATTAGCCCAAATTGTAGCCAAGAATTAGTAAAATTCTAGAAAAATTCAGAGATAATGTAGGTCAAAGTGCAGCCAAGATTGAGTCAAATTGCAGTCAATCTTCAACCAAAAACAACTTAAGAATTTAGCCCAAATGGCAGCCAAGAATGAGTAGTAAAATTCAAGGAAAATTCAGTGATAATGCAGCCAAGAATGAGCAGTAAAATTCTAGAAAAATTCAGAGATAATGTAGGTCAAAGTGCAGCCAAGATTGAGCCCTAAAATGCATCCAAAATTGAGCCAAATTGCAGTTAATCTTCAACAAAAAATAACTTAAGAATTTAGTCCAAATGACAACCAAGAATGAGTAGTAAAATTCAAGGACAATTCAGTGATAATGCAACCAAGAATCAATAGTACAATTCTAGAAAAATTTAGAGATAATGCACGTCAAAATGCAACCAAGAAGGAGCCATAAAATGCATCCAAGACTGAGCCAAATTGCGGTCAATCTTTAACCAAAAACAATTTAAGAATTTAGCCTGAATTGCAGTCAAGAATGAGTAGTAAATTCAAGAACAATTTAGTAATAATGCAAGTTGAAATATGATAGTACAAGTTTATTTGATAGGTATACGTCCAATTTTCACAGAACCATGATTACGTCGCTAATTTGCAAACTTTTGACTCGTACGGAAGTAAAAAATCCGATGAAAAATAACGGTCCATTACTAAATACGTAAACGGATGCACACAATTATGGGACCCACCGTTACAGATATACATGAGCACAATTACAAGTTTATTTGATAGGTACACATCCAACTTTCGCAGAATCATGAGTACGTTGCAAATTTCCAAACCTTTGATCGGCACGGAAGCACAAAATCCAATCCCAAACATGCACCATTGTAATAATCAATGGACATGTGGGAGGTGGAAGTGAGAGGTTGGGGTTTGGGGCGATGTAAGTGGGAGGTCGGGGTTTGGGGTAATGGAAGTGGGAGGTGGATGGAATTGGATTTGGGGTAATTAAACGGTCGGGTTTAATTAAAATGTGTAATCAAACGTTTGTTGAACTTAAATTGGACGAATGGTAGCAACGTCAGTTATGGGTGCACCATTGTAATTTTATAAGTTTTTCGAGTGCAACACTGTAAATTCAAACTTTTGGGGTGTATTCCCGTAATTTCGATGTTTTCCGAGTGTATTACTGTAAATATCCCTTTAATTAAAGGGTGTAATCAAACGTCTGTCAAACTTAAATCTGACGGAAGCTAACGACGTCAGTTACGGGTGAACCATTGTAATTTCATAAATTTTTGAAATGCACCACGGTAAATTCAAACTTTTGGGGTGTATTTCCGTAATTTTGATGTTTTCCGAGTGCACCACTGTAAATATCCCAAAAATATATGGTTCACAACTGCAGAACTAAAACCAAGAAACTTTTGCACGTAATGATCACCTTAAACTGCAAGCTGGTGGATGGTCCTGGACTAAATTTAGTCTCTCTCACAACTACGACCTTCAATTTTACACGAAACACGACTACATTACAGAAGCACGAATACACATGAAGTTAGCGGATAAACTTTGGAATTTTTTTTACAATGTAATAAATGATATAAGGTTGTAACACGATTAATAAACAAATCTGATAGATATTTAAGAGCAAAATACGATAAGTCAAATACGATAAGCATGATAGATACCAGATAATTAATTGGGTACTCGGTATATAAATACAATTAATACACGATTACTAAATAAATATACACGAGTAATTCAATATTAACCCTTATATTAATAAACTTACCATTTGTTTGTTTAAACTGTGTAATAATTAGGTACTATTTGTATATTAAACAAGTAGAATTTGTGTACTCATGTAGTAAAGATGTATGATACCCGTATTAAATAAGTAATAATTGTGTGCATACAATAGGTACTTATCATGTCATGTCTTAGTGTGTAAACGACATGACAAGTTTATTAATATTTGTGTATAAATAGTTTTACAGTGTACAAACGATTATAAATGAGTCGGATATGTAGGATCGTTATGGCTCATAACTAGTCTAATCAATTTGCTCAATTTCTACTTAAATATACAGCGGAAACAACAATTAAAAAGACAAGTAGAGAAAAATACCAAACAACAAAGGAGACAACGATTTTATAGAGGTTCGACACCCCACCGGGGTCATACTTCTTCTCTTGCAAGCTTCGCTCGATTCCACGAGTTCCACATACGTCTTCACTAACCACTCCTCGGTTTGGGCCGTGAAAGAACGCATTTACAACACAAACTCGCGAACAAGCCTCGCCTAGCTCGATTTCTTCCTCTCACAATCCGAGATGGATGCTTCGGACTTTCACTGAAACCTTTACTCTTTGACAACAAAGGTGAGTGGATCAAACACTCTCTAATTTGAGTATGATTGGAATTAGATCTAAAGTGTGAAAGTTTAGGCTTGGAGTGTGTAGAGTAGTGTGGGAGGATTCTCGCTAATGTAGGAGGCAAATAGAAGTTGGAGAGGTGTGTAAACCTCTATTTATAAGCTCCTAAATATTTATAGTCATAGGGGAAGATTTGGTTGATGTTTGTGCAAGATGCACAAAATATAAATCTAAGTTCTGCAAATCTGTCCTAAATCGGTCGACCGATTAGGGATCAACGATCGATCATTTTCATGAAATTAACGAAACGTTCAAATCAACTTAAACTGTGGTCAAATCTAACGGCTACAAAAGTTAATCGGTCGAACTAAATCTGGGGGTGGTCGACCGTTAAGTGGGTTTTGGCCAGGTCAAAGGTTAATCAGTTGAACACAATAAGAAGGTTCATTCGACTAAAAATAACAGACACTTTTGGTGCACAAAATTGTCTGCAACCGGTCGACCGCCGCAAGACATCGTTCGATCGGTGGCCAAATGTATTTTGAGGGTTAGGTAAAAATATGAATACGATCGTTGTATAATACGACAAAAATAATAGTCATACGAAAATGTGATTCAACAGTCGACCAAAAAAAGTAAAATGGGTCGACCGGTGGAGTTAGGTAAAATCATTATTTGGATAACCGTTAACCGGTAGAAACAGTCGAACGGAAAATCACTATTCAGAGTTAGGTCATCAAAACATGAATTAAGGCTAAAAAGGCAACAATCTATGTTTTGATGATTTAACTAACGTAATCTTAATCACAATCAAATATAGTGTAGCAAACATTATGCATAGAATATATATTGTATTGTGCTAATATCTACAGGTGATCAAGACTCAAAGAAGAATGGAATGAATTCAATAGATGTAATCAAGCAAATTCAAGACATTTTCTTTATTTGAGTCATAGAAATTTATGTGAACTTGAGTATAAAAGAGTTAAAATTTATTTACAGAGACACTACGTTCTTTGTAGAAATAACATACAAAATTTCAGATCAATCAGACTTCAATAGGTCACCCAAAACTAAGTAGGAAAATCACTCAAACCAAACATCTGTCTGTCTGTGCAGAACAGTCAACCGAAACAAGTTTTCCATTCGACTGTTTCTACCAGTTAACGGTTATCCAAATAATGATTTTACCTAACTCCACCAGTCCACCCATTTTACTTTTTTGGTCGATCGTTGAACCGTATTTTCACATGGTTGTTATTCTTGTTGTATTATACAACGATCGTATTCATATTTTTACCTAACCCCCAAACTAAATTTGCATATAAAGCCTATACATATTTTGCATAAGGCTCGTGTATATATAAGGATACACCAAACAATTACTACAAGACACTACATGATTGACCACCACCAAGAGATAGCTTCATCAAAGCTGACTACAACTTTTGATGATTGGAATGAAATCCAACAACTCTTAACTTAAAGTGTTTGGGTAGGATTAAGATTTGGCTTACAATTGGCTAAGTGAAATCAAGAGTAGGATTTGAAGAATTTGAGTGACTCAAAGTTTTAGCACAATGAGTAAGAGCAACATGATATTTCTTGGTAGGTGATCATCTCCTTTAATACCTTATGTATAAGCTATGACACCGAACTAAATTGAGGGAGTGGATGAGAAAGTTAGACAAACAAGGAACCAAGAACTCAAGATAGTGTGTTCATGATGGAATTAGTCGACCCCCAATTGTCCAGTCGTTCAAACTTTTAGGTTGACTCCGGTCAACATAGTTAATTTCAGAAATAACGGTCGATCGACAAACGTCAGTGTACCTTTTCAATAAGTCAAGAGAATGTTCACAGTCAGAAAAGGACAAAAAAGTGCTATCTAATAAACCAAAGGTCGTTTGAGTTTAGGGTTTAAAAAAAGGTTAACTACTGTGAACATTAATGGTCGACTAGTGTCTCATTGGTTGTCCAGTTGGAGAATTTTGTCGTAGCAGCGTAACGACTATTTTATCTACGGTGGCAATACAGGTTACCATGTCTTGTTCGTGTCAAACTTATTTGCAATTCGACCCGATTTATATAAAGCAAAATCTGACCCATTTGTTATACTGATTGAAAAGGGAAACCCAAACCCGATCCGTCTAAAATCGTGTAAACTAGACCCAACCCGGTCCATTTAACCCATTTATTAAATAAGTCGTGTTCACATATGAGTTTATTCTTAACCATATAATCGTTATTTATGACAAAACTCAACAACAATTGCAATTCGATTTGAAAGTGATATGAAAACTATCGTATATAATTATGCAACTGGTTGTTGATTTTAAATAAAATATTTCGACATAAAAAGATGGAAAGTATAGAGTTTATCGCTAATTTTGTAACTAAATATAATATTATGAATACAAATACATATATATATGTGTGTGTGTGTTATATACGATATTTATAAACATGTTGGACATGAGTTACATGTGCTAAACTCAAACCAAACTTATTTAATTATCGTGTTAATCGTGTCAACCCAATTAATTACGACCCAAATCCATTTATATCAAACTCAAATTCACATTTTTCGTGTCTTGGTTCGTGCGGGTTACTGTGTGATGAACTAAATTGTCACCTGTAATTTATATATATGTTGTAAGAGAAGAAAATTATGGACATGTGGCATCCTATTATAGATCAAGGCAACTATCAATATCGGACGTTGATGAGAAACCAAATATCATCACGAAGGTCAGACGTTGCCCAAGTGTGAAGACGGCTATCGGTCGACCGACTAGGGAATGGTCATCCGTTTTTACGAACAGTGAAAATTTTGAGACACTGTATTCAAGAATCGGTTGACCGTTAGGCGTTAGTCCAAATCTCTACATGACTATTAGAGATCAATGGACGACGGCTAAGGATCCGGTCATCCAATCTAGTCTGGATGACTACTCTTGTGCTTCAAGTAGACTTTACTCAAAATATTCTTCTCTTTCTTGTACACAAGATCCACACACTGTTTTGCTTCCAAAGATACAACTACCACATCTACCTGATCCCGCACTTGATTGTTCGACTGATGTCAGGAAACGTCCCAACGTTGGAATCTCAAGAATGTAACCTCAAATGCAGGAGTGGAGATTGAAAGTGGGACAAATAACAATTCAGACAAGTAGTGAAGCTATTTGGAGGTGGTGAAAGAAAAGATCATTGTTGGTCAAACAATACATAATTTGCATTTACTTAAAGAGGTGTGAAGGTGGGACTATAGTCCTCTCTAAGTGCTACGGTGAATGCAGATGAAGGGCATGATTCATCTGCATACCGAGGTCACATTTCAAGAGATAAATATTTAAAGAAATAAAATTAAAACCAAAAACTTTTAATCATTCCCTCATTTGACACATTCAAACATACCTACGTTTGATATGGGTAGGGTTAAAACCGTTCAACCGTCCTAACCGAACGGACAGGTAGAGTTTCAGGTCGTAAACATCATAATCATTTGATAAATGGGAATACAAGGGTTATGAAAATCAAAATTGTTTAATAAATGGATGAGTAATGATACATGATTTCATCCATCCGTTTAGCCGCGAAACATAATGAATATATATAATATTTTGTTATATATACTATATACATAATGAAACATAATTAATATATAATATTTTGTTTGATATGAATTTGTGGATGTTTATATTATAGATTTTTGGAGGTTTTGATTATAAATTTATGAATGTTTGATGTTAAATATTGTAAGTATTATAAGTTTAGTTTGTTACCCATTTATCAATTTAACAGATTTTTATCCATTTAACCATTTACCTAATTCTTACATCGATTTTAGCATCCATTAAGTTTTAATCATATAACCATATAACCATATAACCGCCCAAAATCATTTAATTAAATAAAACGGGTAAGGTCATGGGTAGAGGTAAAAATAAACGGGTTTCTAACCGAAACACGAACCGTTTAATCAGACGGGTAAGGTCATGAGTAAGCCATGTAACCGCCCAAGAACCACTCATATGCGGCTTTAATGGAGATGTTGAACTCGTGTCTTTTTACCATGTAAAGGAACTTTGCCGAATATAAACTTTGTCAAATTCAGAATCAATAATTGTAAGGGACATAAAGATGGATTCTCCACTGATCCATCAATTCGCTCAATGCATCCGTTAATCCCCCGTATAAAAGAAAACTTTCGCAAATATTTCAAATGAAACCAAGTTTACTCGTTTACGGAAATGATTAATGCAACATTTTGATTCAACAGATTAAAACAAAGAAATCCAAAAAAAAATTCAAATTATTTTTTAATCAATTTTTTTTTCTTCTAACACTCCATTTTGTGGTTTAATTTATCACTGAAATTGTACTTGGGCAAAAAACTAGTTAGATCAATTTTCACGATCCATTGATCGAACCAACATTTTTGTGATTGCATGAAAAATAATTCCCACCGGGCAACAAAATAAACACATGAAAATCGAGTGTCGCGTCTCGATGCGTTTCTCCAATCCATCGCGGTATATTTGCCTAAATAACACCCAAACATTGTTAATACAGATAAATATCCGTGAGATTAAACAATAATCAGGGCAATCGTGAGGAAATTAAACCATGAATCATCACACCTTGCACCAAATAGATCTACCACCAACAGATGAAGCCATGCGGTTGCCAAACCAATCTCACTTGAAAATATTTTAGCTACACTAGATAGCTGCATGTTTCCAAAAGATCACGGAATGATCAATAACTTACTCAAAACAAGGAACATAATATAAATGTGACAAATTATAATTTCTTCCTCTCAACGTTCGCTTCACCCGGTGTGAAAGGTGAATTAAAACAGAATGACTTACTAAATTGTAATTTATACTTTTTATTTAGGAAACAAATTCAAAATAATCACCTAAAAAATAAAATTAGAATAATATGCATATGAGAAACTTAATTGGCAAAGTATTCACCTTAAAAACGACATCACATGTGTTGTTTTCATTAACTAAAATGACATCACTAATGTTATTTTTATCCTTAATGAAAATGATATCATTGATGTCGTTTTTACATATGGTTTGTTGAACTAGTGACGGGTCGGTTGGGGATCTCGTTTCCTAAGAAAACAAGTAAATCATCGGTCGATGCATTAACTTGAATTGAATGCAATATGACTATTTCGAAGACCAAAAAAATATTAATCGCCTAAAAGGCTAGAGCATATAATTTCCCCGACACGCCTCATACCGGGATAGGAGGCGCACACGTGCATTTGAAGTTACTAATGTATTTTGTTATGGTTATGGGAGTGGAAATGGAACCCCTATCTAATCTCATCTGGTTAGTGACCAAGTCAGCTAAGATACACAAAATCATCATAATTTTATGAATCAACTCAAATTATTATATCCAAGTAGAACATTTTGAGGAGTTCAAGTTGATTTTCATTATTATTATTTTGACTTTCTTGATTTCGAGATGTCGTTTTTAACAAAGAAATATTGAACTAGCAAAAGACTAAAAGTTCACTACAATCTACATATAATTAGATTATGTTCTCACTAACTGTATTCCTTGTAATCAAATTATGTTGTTTGCTAACATTTGAATTTACTGTACAAATCCCAGTGTAATTAAAAAATAAAATTATATTTCAAAAACTCTTAAAAAGATCCGGTAATTTTATTCCAGTAACTCTATTGAATAAATGTTGGGTTTTCTCATTTTGTTATTTTATGATATTTGCCAAAACATCATTCATGCTGTGTCACTGTTACACCAAACTTCTATTCAATGGAAAGTATTGGTTTATAACACTGAGAACATGAAATGTGTTTTTGGTAAATACCATAATACAGGGTATGTTAGTAAATACCATAGCATGAGGTAGATTTTGGTGAACATGGGTCAAAATGAGGATATCTGGCACACAAAAAAAAACAAATGCTTCAAGAGGCTATTATATAACCTGTTTAACTGCTCGGATAAAAAAGTAAACGCATCACAAAATAGTCAAACTCCAACTCTGAACCATAAGAACAAAGTGAGGGTTTTGAAATTCAAACTGGTTTCTAAAACCGATTCTATGTTCCTTTAATATTATTTTTAGCAATTAGAGAGAATTCCAACCTCTGGCATCCAGTCTTTCGAAGAAAACAGTAATCCGAACGTATCCGGTGTCCATGAGTGAGACAGAACGAACATATAAAATGTCCCAAGAATTATATAAGGTGCACTGCTCTCCATGGTTTTTTTGGTCTGCATTAAATTACAGTCTTCTAAGATTAGTCCATAATCAAAACAAACCTTCATTTTAGAACAAAAGAAATAGCACCAAATGAATTAATAACATCAAAAAAAAAACATTGAACTAACCAATTCAGAGTTGGGAGCTAGAACCATTAGAGTGTAGAATGGAAGAACACCAATAGTTCCTAGAGTGAATGCATAACTAGGAAATTGTGGACTTGAAGCCCCTGAAATAGAGTGTAAACAAAAATACATGTTAAATAGTTACTACTTGGATCATAATTGTAGGGCACATTAGATGTTAATTACTAAAGATAGCTGTAGTATCAATATCTTAATTGACTTCTTTGAAACTTGACAATATATGCCATGCCTTCAAGTGAAAAGGAGTATAACGGCTACATTTTCGCAATCCACATTGTGATTTCATATGCTAATAACTATCATGGACTAACTGAAACATTGATTATTAGCAGGAATATCAGTGCTTAGTGGGGGAAGTAAACTCACAATAACAGTTTGGTCTTAGAATCTTCGTGCATTGCTGAAGTCTTTGAGATTTTTTCCGCATAATGTTCCTCGATCCGCCCGTAAATGTCCATCGTTTGCTCTCTATAAGCTGCCCATCGGACTCTTATCTTCCTCTTTGATAAGCAAAGTGCGAGCTCGTCGTGATCCGTGAGGCTATGGGAGTCTGAATTAAACAAAGTTATAATTTGCTGGATTGTAATCAAGAATTCAAAGAACAAACAAAGACTATTTGTTTGTTTACATCCAAAATATCTACAATTTCGTTATGAATGCAATATCCGGAGTGCGACATCCCAAATATCATCAAAATCAACTAATATTACAATAAAGAAAAGCAAAGCAAAGCAAAGCCAAGTGCACAAACTATACACAAACTATAGAGAACCGTTTTGAGAGGTTAAATTCAACCGATCTCAAGATTCTCAACCATAAATTTCAATGCAGTGGTGGATGTTCAACCTATGATTGATGGTAAAATAACATGATTAAATCCAATTGTAAAAAGAAACTAAATCCTCTACCTGATGGGAGACTTTAATAGGCGAAGAGCAATGGATGGACAACATCTCCTACACAAATATCTACAGCAAAAACGTCAGTTCGAATATAGACGTTGCATTGATGGCTTATGTAGAGGGGAAGTCCAAGTTGGTAAAACGTGGGAGTAGAATGATGCGTGTACACTAACTATCAAGGAAAGATCAAATCCCACACGACATGTTCTAGTGGTTTGGTATTGTGTCGGACGTATTTTATTTTGGTAAAACAAAACAGGTACATTTTGTTCTTGATTGATTTGGTTTCGTGTTACGAATGGTTTGACTTTGGGATGTATATCTTGCAAATAAATGCAGGCACGAAGTGACGTCTTAGATTGGTGGTTTCGATTTATGAAACGCATTTACTTTTTGTGTTAGATATTTATGTGTGCTTTCCTCAACTAGTTGTAATGTGTGGAAGTCAGAGCGTAAAAGGATAGAATCTCTTTTATTCTCTCTCCAATAGTGTCATATTCTCCATTAATAAAACTTTGAAGTCTGGTGATTTACATTTTTATTTTCTTTTTTAAGATGAGAAGTGGTTGGGGAAAAGAGCAGACATCGTAGAAGTAAAAGAAGGGGAACGGAGGGAGAAAATTCGATGCTGTATTGTCAAATTGATGAGTTGAACCTACAATAAACAATTCAAACTGAATTGATTAATATTTGTTGGACGAAATAATATACCTGTGCTGAAAAAAAACAGTAGGGGATTGTGGAGATGGGAACCAACTGGTTATGATTTCGGCTTGCAGTCGGAGATGTTGAATCATAGACGCACCCTATGCTTAAAAACAATAAGGAATTGTAGGGTCAACCAGATGAGAACCAACTGCACTTGATTTGGATAAATTAAACACTAGGCGCACCTGATGGTAGCTTGATTTATGTTAGGCCATAGCATTACTATAAACCAGTATATACTGTACAAAGGTCGAACAAGTACTAACGCGGCAACGCCACATGAAAATGTGAGTGTACTTTTTTTTTCTTTGGGCAAAACGAAATTCACCCACCCTCCTATTATGTGAGATCCAGCGGAAGTACAAACCCGGAAAGACACACGGCCCGCAAAAACCCAAGTGAGAGACATCCCCAGACCCCAGGGATTCGGTCGCGGGTGAATGTGTGGGCAAAACATCAGTATACTTCAAATACTAGAAGTGAACAATTTGATAGTTAATCACAATCGTAACCAAAGCAAACAAAAAAGGCATGCCACTCTTTGACGATAAATTGTCGGCGATACTTCAAGCCGGGCTGCAAAACATATAAATAGCCAACGAAAACAGTTTTTCACAGAGACGTATCCCAAATGAAACGAGAAACTCAAAGGGTTTATAATAACTTGCATGTACTAGACAAGAACGCACTCTCACTAGTTCTGATCATAGGGCGATATCTTTAGATGAACATAATAAATATTATCTCACACTACAAATAAACTTCAAAGTTTATCTATGAACTTGATAAATAACAAAAAGGAAAAAAAGAAGGAAATTCCCAACAAGAAAATGGCATCAACGCCTCAACTATCAGTCTCACCGGTTAGCTTCCCTATGCCACTATGTGTATTCAAGCACTTTGCCTGATTCCCTCTTCTGGCTTAAGCAAGTAGACTTTAGGCTTGCAATACATGATTCCAAGTACTGTAACTGTGCACCAATTATCATTTAGAGTGCTCGGGCTGAGTTGAACATCACATAGAGCTTGTTCAAGTTCCAGTTCTCCATGTCCGCCGGAGATAGTGTAAGAGCACCAATAGCAACAGCTACAGTGATTAAGAAAAGGCCGGTCTTCATGCACTTTGACCGACGGTTCAATTTTGCTAGGATGACCTTGCAGTACTTGTCTGCATATTTAATGGAAGTCTGATCCTCATCCTCGCTATTTTCAGCAAATGATTCTTCGTGCTGTCAAAAGTTGTAAAAGTTAGCACTTAAGGTTCTAATACACACTATAAATAAATATAACTTTGTTGATCATTCCAATTCTCTTGCTACAAGTGAACGGAATTTGGTGGCAAACAAGTAAACAGTTCTATAGGCACATTTCCTTGGCTTTTCCACAGTAAGGTCAAATAGAAAAATATGATTTCTGGAGAAAGATATTTACCAGTGCCATGAAATTCTTGAGAGTTGCCCTCACAAGATCAGGAGAAAACTTAGTGGAATGTTCCTTCCATTCATCAGACAATCTTCTAAGAACAGCAACACTTGCTTCAATGTTATCCAAGTAAATATGTTCCTGTCTCAAAGTGGCACAAACAAATTTGAGTTGACATGTTATCAAGTTTAGATAGAAGAGACTGATGGCAGTATTGTACAACACGACCAGGCAACTTACCCATTGCTTGAAACAGTCAGCATTTTGAGTCAAACACCAGATAAAAATTTTGGTTGCTTCATTTGACATCTCCTGATTGTCTGCGCAGATAAATAGCTCATGAAGTTGTATTGATAAATATTACAAAAATATTTTTTACAATACCACAAGTTGAAGCCCAGTAAAAGCGGGTAATTTGATGTTTGTACAGTTTTACTCACTTGTACACATAGCTTTGACACAAACTGAAAGAAGTTGCTGAGCAACTGGTTTCATGGCTTTAGACCCAGGAGTTCCAGCAAGGGCAACCTCTTTCAGGCTGGGATATATAGCCTCAAACCTCTCAGTTGCCTAACAAGATAAGTCACAACAGAACATACATCTAATTTAGTTGAAGACAGAGGACAATATAACAATATGGATAATATACTTCACCGTAAACACCTACTTGGGGATTAAAGGTTTTTGTTGCTGTTGTACTTTACCTTATTAAACAAAACTTAATGATTTGAAATCTAATATTACCAGCAAAAGATCTAGGTTTTTCAAAATGCATGTGATCAAATCATGAGATAGACTGCATAGCACTGGAAATGTATGACTTAAATCATTTAGTGCAAATGTAGTCACAGTTATAATTTTATATCACTGAAGTATGGCTAGCTTATTTCAAGTTGGAAATTTTTGCCTTCGGTTATTTTTTGTTTCGGACAATCCTTCTCACATTTTATTTTCTGTAATAGGAACAACATAGCTCATATTCACGGTCTTGACTGTTCTAGTGGAAACTTCAAAACTGAATTAGTAGAATATACAGTGTGAACGACAATAAGACCAACCAACTACGCTCCACACTGCACATGAGACCATATCGTAGAGTATTTTAGTACTTTCCTGTTGTCATTTAGCATTGAGACATTCTATGATGAGCTAGTTATGCCATCTACATTTCTGTGGGAATTTACTGTTTATTTAAATGACGCTTGAATTAACATTTATGCTTGTGTAAAATTCTGTGCCTGGGTCTTGCAATGTTCCTGTTCCTGATTTTTTGATATCTGGATACTACTGCTTTTTCAATAATGGCTATGGCCTACGGGCATATCCTATCTATTATTGCCCGACAGTTTTCCCTGAAGTATTTTCGGAGGAAAATACGGGGAAGTCCAATCCATGATTTTGTTGGAAGCTCCATATATTTTGTTCGGTGATATTGCGTCACTAACTTCTTACTGTGTATACATGTATTCATGCGACATGCATGTAGCCTTGTAGAGTGGTTTACAAAAGTAACAAACCTTCACACGAGCTGACGGGACAGTGAAGGTTGCCTGCCAAAGCAGCTCCAGTGCAGAAGGTGTTACTAGACGCTCTCCCTTCCTAACCGCCCCATTCAAAAGAATAGGCTTGGCCTTTGGTACTGACAGGATTCTGCACAAAAGAAATGACACAAAGACTGTAAGACATGCGTAACCAGGGGGTGAGGAGAAAAAAAAATCTCAGTAAGAGTTTTCAGATGAAACCTCTCCACCAGCTGCAAGAGCAAATCCCTAGATTGAGGGTTAGGGCTTGATTTTGCATAAACTTGTGGTAGTAGGTATCGTGTCCATGCATACATACCCACAACCAGATCTCCTTGAGCAGCCTACAAGAGTAAAGGAGAAATGATTTCACACATTACTGTAAGATGACATCAATAGTTACGAATAAGGGAAGGCATCTGGCCCACCTGGGCAATCATCCAGACAATAACAACAAGTTTATCCTGTCCTTGGTATTTTTTAGTTTCCTTCAGTGGTGTAAGAAGGCTCACTAGCACCTCGGGCTTCTTTCTCAATGTCATTGCTAGGACCACGAATAGACCAACCTGCAGTTTTAAAATATTAACACGAGGCCAGAACCGTCCTAACAAATACAAATAATGAACATAAAGTGAGTGATATCAACATTAAAAAAAACCAGAGGTCTTGTCATAAGAACCAAAAATAGAAAGTACAAACACTCAAAAAGAGGAAAAATAATTTTCATTGATGTCTATTAGCTTTTTGTCTGGTCATATGAAATTGTATGATATGACCCAACAAAGCAACCTTGGAAAGAATTAGGTTTTAAGGGTGCACAAAAAGTAATAGAACATAGTCCGAAACCTCAGTATAATCCAAAAGTTAAGGCACAAAGTCAGAGAAACAAGATTAATATGTTAATGATAGAGGTCGTTGACATCCAAACTCATGCCCATCTGTGTGATCTTATTAACTTTATTCATTGCCCTCAAAATTGCTGAATTGGCATTTGGAACATAAAATAACGATATGAACCGTCTAGCGTCATGTTTTCCACATTAAAAAACATTGTAAGGACATTAAAAAAAAACTAAAGCGGCACACGTGAGAATTCACAGTAAATCTTGCGCAACATATTGGAAGTTCTCAGAGGACTCCTGCTGTTAAGATCAGAAGATTCAGAACTACCTTTTCCTCACAGCGAAACCAAATTGATAAAAAAAACACTAACGGCGATATGATAGAATAGACTGAGGACAACCACGCATTAAGTTTTTAACTTATAATTTGACAGTATGAACTTCTGGCATGCATCCAAGAATAGTCCCAACAATACAGGACATCTCACCTGTGCCTTTGTGGAAATCTGCTGAACTGGTTTTTTAGAATTCTTACTGGTTGCTGCTTGTTGGTGTGCCATATCGTCAAAAATGTTATCTAGCAACAAAAGCACGAATCTCGCAAGATATTCAATGGGCTGTTGTGAAATCCAATCAACTGCAGTTTTGTACACGGGTTCGGGAATATGGCTTATGGGCACCTGTTACAGAAGAACATATCATTTGTCATTTGTTCAGTCAAAGGAACATATCAAAAACAAAACTAGACTTTTGAGTAAACTAATATTGCAAAATGGCTTCTCAATTGAAAGACGATGGCGGCATGCAATGTGAAAAATAGTGTAATATTTGGAACAAGAAGAATTCTGATATAAGGTAAATGTGCCAGAGGCAAGTGGCAAAAGAGATACAATAGTCCTGACAGGGCTTCTCTTTCTCCAAACAAAATGTTTTGGACTATGAATAATCTTAAAATGACATTACATATTTTCCCTCTTCCCTGGAGTTTTAATTGAGCAAATGAATCAAGTTGAAGTAGTGTTGTTTAATTAATAAAATAGGGGTTTCATCTTCTTCCCATAGGGACCCCGCTCAAAACGCCATGCACAGAAAATCCCCTATTGTATATCTCAACCAAACCCCATGCACAGAAAATCCCTTATCCTAGTCAAGTGGGATCTTATCCTCAACAAAGACAAAACACGGAATACACAAATACATAACAGAATTATACTTCTAACGTTAACTATACACATTAATTTCAAACTTCAACAATCCCAATGTCTACAAACCACATGTTTATGCATGTCTCAAGTTACAATGACCAAAAAAATGAATTCTAGGGTCGAATGCAATACAGCTAAGCCTGCCAAAATTCGAAAGCACAAATCTCACATCACAGAACACATGCAACAGTGACGAGAAAAGCAACAGAAAGTACATGACCCAACACATCACTAAATATCCTCCAGCAGTTAAAATACGCATAACTCGACAACTACATCTACAAAGCCACGCCTAATTCACCAGCAAAAGTTGAATTTTGACAGTAAAAAGATTCAAACTTGCTCACATCCACGATCTTGTTCAAAGTCGACTCCTTGAACAGCTTAACCCACGGGAACTGCGCCGCCGCAACGCCGACAAACGCCCTGGCGAAGTAATCCGCGAATCTCATAAGCTGAATATCCGGTTTCTCCCCAAACGAACCCTGCACCACACACATCAACCATAAAAAAAACCCAAATCCAACCTCCCCACCTCCAAAACCCTAGATCCACCCGATCCACCCACCGCAACATCAACAAGGAAAGCGGCAAGATCCGCCGCGTCGATCTTCGCAGCCGCCTCGACGACGCCGATCTTCGGTTTCTTGACCTTCACTTTCTTCACCTTCTTCACCTCCGCCTCCTCGTTCGCCTTCGTTGCCTCGTCCTCGTCCTCGTCCGATCTGTCGACGGGGGCCTCGACGTCGGGGAGGTTGCGGGCCTCCAGCGCCTTGCGGCGCTGGAGAGCGTCGGACTCGACGGTGGCAAAGACGTTGGGGGAGGGGACATTGGGGGAGGGGATGGGGGCGTTGGGGTTGGTCTTGCGGTGGCGCTTCGGGTAGACGACGGTGTGCCAGCCGGAGTCGGAGGACGGGTGGGTTTGGGTGTCCATCAGGTTGGATTGGGTTGGGTTTGGGTTTGACCTTTGGGTTGGGAGAGGAAGGGGAGGAGAAGGAGGAGAGAGGGTTTATATAGAGTGGAAGCCGGAAGGGAGGTTGGGTTTTTTGGATTATCTGGTTTTTGGGAAATCGGCCTCGGAGTCTGCGGAATTGCGGGTAGGGCTGTGCATCCGGTCCGGACCGGACCGGATTTTTATCCGGGGTCCGGACCGAAGACCGGACCGGACCGGATGCACTCGGACCAAAGACCGGACCGGACCGGACCGAATCGGTCCGGTCCGGTCCGGTCCGGTCAAAACCCGATTTTTTTGAAGTAAAAAAAAAAAATTGGACCGGTCCGGACCGGACCGGACCGGAAATTTCAAAATTTGCCGGACCGAAACCCGGACCGGACCGGATTTTTTCAAAATTTTCCGGACCGAACCCGGACCGACCGGTCCGGTCCGGTTGACCGGTTTGACCCGGTCAATGCACACCCCTAATTGCGGGTTTGCCATTCGAGTTTTTGTTTTTGTGTTTTTTGGATGACATAACTCTACAACACTGTGATTTCAAAGTAAGTGTGTGTTACTTTTATCACCTGAGTCCGGTCACGCCGGGCCAGCACGCGAGGCCGGATTTCCAGCCCGTTACAGCCTGAAAAACTCAGTTTCTTATGAAAATTTAGAAAAAACTATGCACCAACCATGTGTTTCCGTTTCTCAAGGAAACGTCAATTTGGCCTCACCTAGGTACCTGGATCTGCAAGTCGACCCAGGTCACAACCCAACCTGGGTTGGTCCTTGGTTAAGGCTACTGAGGTCGAGACAAGACCTGACCTGAACCCATTTTTCCATCCGTTAAGAAGGGCCCGAGTCTCATTCACCTCACCACAAATCTACTTCGAACGTTTTTGATAAACATAAAAATGCACACGGAATGTTCGATCTCAAAATTTGAGAGTATAATTTCATATCTTCAACTATCTGTATAATCAACCATCTACACTAATACACTCCAAGGGCTGGTTTGCCATTCGAGTTGGAGGGAAGAGTTAGGTCTGTTTTGGGGTCGTTTATGTTGTTTCATGTTTTATGATAATAGGTATTCATTAATTAAATAGATAAAAGGAGTTATGAACCACAACTCCTCCTAAGCAAGTCCAACACCTGATTAAGTTAGATTGTTATACTATTTACCAACGATGGAGAAAATAGGAAAAGAAAGAGAAGAGTAAGTTTGTTTGTTTTTTCTTGTTTGGATAGGTAGAAAGAAGAAAAAAATGAGCAACTATGAAGTGATAAAACTAATTTCATTTTTTATTTTCAATGGATCCTACAAATCAACATATTATAAACTAGGCTATGATAAATAATTTCCAATATTCTATGTCAATATCCCTAATAATTGTAATAATTTTGCTACACAATTTCAAAAGTCCAATGTAAAAATCACCTGCATAAACAAAAACAATTGATGTTTGCACTAACCAATCAAACAAAACAAATTATTAAGAAAAACTTACTTAACAATCATGCTCTAATGTGATGAATAGTCAATAAAATATTTTAATAATAAAACAAATATAGAATATTGAATGCAAACAAAAGTAGTAAACATGAGTCACTAAAGAGAGAAGTAAGTATTATGTTTAAATGGATAGGATACTTTTGGCATAATGATTGTTTTCAAACTTTCTCTCTAATTTTGGAGAGAAAGTTCTTTTTTGAAAGCAAAGAAGGATTTATTTATTATGAACACATAAGCCGAAATTGCAATGCAAATATGGAAGAAAGTACAAAAGAAAATTTTCAAGGATACAATAATAAATAAAGTCTGCACCGATAACGTGAAGGAAGTTGGATAGCAAATCTTCAAAGGTGATAGAAGAGGAATTGGCATTTTGAAGAGTAGAGATCCATAATGCTGCATTGAGAGTGAGGTCTTGCAACATAATAACCACATGGAATGGGGAAGCATCTCTCAATACAAAAATCCACCTTGGTCGACCGAACCCTAAGCATCTCTGAATAAGCACATAGTCATTCCTAGTTTCCAAACTGTCCCGAAGTATAAAAAAATCCACCCATTTTGGCACCCTAAGTCTACTGGAGTACAAATCATGGATAAAAAGGTCATGAGGATCCCAGAATATTGAGTTAGTATTAGGGAGTCTCGTGATATTATTAATGATAGGAGAAGTGATATCGCACTCCAAGAAAATATGCCTTACTAATTCGACGTTGCATTTGCAAAGAGGGCCTCGACCTGGGCCCTCAATGCCTCTTTTATTAAGGTTATTAAAAGTTAGAAATTTATTATTAACCGCTAGACGGACAGAATTTTTCCATATTATCTTCTAAGGTTTGAAAATAGTTCCACCGTCTGAGAGAAAGTGATAAAATGATTTGACTTGGTAAGAGAAAGGAGCCAGATAGGTTTATTAAGAGCATTTTTTTCGGCCGCCCGAAATACCCTCTCTTAATGGGAGGGCGGTTCTCGGGCGGAACTGTCCGGGAGCCCGATCCGGGAGGCGACGTGGCCCTCGGATTGGTTTTTTTTATGTTTTGGTTTTTTAATTAAAAGAAAAATGTTTTGGTATATATTTAAATTAATGTATTGATTAGTTAAATTGTAATTTAATTAATTAGGTTTTGTAATTTAATTGTAGTTAATGTATTGATGTTGTTTGAATTTTCTAATAATTGTATAATTATTTCATAATTAATTAAATCGGTTTTGATTTATTAAGATCTAGTTAAATTTAAAAATAAAACAAATCATATACGAAATCGAGATAAGTCACAAATTACGAAATTGAGATGTCACAAAACACGAGTACATTACACATAAACTCCAGATGAACAGTACAAATAAGGATACGAAATACAACAGAAATATGGATAACGAAATACAATACAAATACAAATACCAACTTTAAATAGATGCTACTACAACAATATCGATAAACTACGAAACACGCATTGACTCCAAAGTAAAACAACACAACCTACAGAAATCCTTGTGATTTAGCTCACGCCTTGAGCTCAACAAGTTTTTCTTTATCGAATTCGTCTTTGTTTTCCTTCTTTATCAGAGAAAATAGTACGTCGAGCTTCTTGGTGTTGAGTTCCCTTTGGAATTTCGCTTCAACTTCAATGTGTTTCCTCTCTACCCGTTCTTTGTAACGAATGTACTTGTCTTCTCTCACTTTGGCGTTATATTCAATTTGCTTTCCCAATTCTAAAATGGTTGGAGGTTGAACGATATTTTCGTCATTCACATCAGGTATAGTGCGGCTGAGATTTGCACTACTTTCTCCACTTAGGAGGCGAGGGTACGACCCTAATGGGAATTGGGTTAGGTCTTGTTCCTGGGTTGGTGGGTGGTGTGGGTTGTGCTGGAATTGGTGGTATTGATGGTCCGGGTGGAAGACTAGGGGTTGAAAAAATTGGTTTTGGTAGGATGGGTGGAATCCAGGGTGTAGGACGAATTGATTTTTGTAGGATGGGTGAAATCCAGGGTGTTGGACAAATTGTTGGGTTGGGAGACGACGACGAGAAGAACGATTATACTCCGGTGAACCGTTATCTTCTGAAGAAGACATTGTACGGTGGGGGTGGAAGTGTAGAATTTCGTGTCCCTATGTATGTGTATATTTTAAAAAAATTAATACAAACATACAAGATCGATTTCATCTTTTCATTGATTTTATGTACATGTATATGTTTATTCTAATATCATGTATTCCTACACATATTAAAAAAGTGAGATGATCATACTCAAAGGTTCTCTACAACCTTTCAGAAGATCTGGAGTTTCATTGCTCGCTGAATCACCCGCAGATTCGCCTCCAAGTGTTCACTAAACTCTAAACAAGATTAGAGAGAAATGAGCTAATCAATCAATCTCTAATTAAGCTTAGAATCTAGCTAATTGATTGACATCATTTCATGCTTATATTTGTATCTTATATCCATTATCTTACACCCAAACAATGCTACGTGACGAGTTTTATGTTTGAATTTCAGAAATAAAGAGGTTTGATGAGAAGAGGCATGAAATGACCTAAAAGATAGGAAAAATGACTGAATTGTGAGACATGGGGACTAAGATGCAAGGGAGAAGGACCTGAACGTAAGACCGAATGACCAAAGAGCAAAACAGAAAACTCCACACCATCATGGGGAGTATTTTGGCAATTCTATTCGGGTCGGAGCTCCAACAAGCAAAGTAGATGCATCCAAGACCAACAAATACATCAAGAAAAGCCCAGAATGAAAGTGACGCCGTAGACAGTGGTGATAGATAAGATGAGGGTGGGACAGCATGGGTCGGTTGTGCACCACCAACATGCAGCGAGTATGGGGGTGTTTTAGTGTTGGAGGTGAGGAGAGGGAAGGGTGGTGGTGGTGGGAGTTGGAATGTTTTGCAGATTTTGTGTGAGGTTGATGATCAATTTCTTAAGTCATCCGAGACTGCGCAGGAGGTCTTAAAGATGCTCGAGGGTAGAGGTTGCATTACCATTCTAATTTTGCGGATAATCGTGGTATGAGTTGAGATATATGGTTGAATTTGAAAACGAGACCAAGTTGGATAAGATTAGCATTTCAAGATGGGAAAGAAATGAAAATCACGGACATAAAAACACAAATGTTGTATGAAAAGTAGAAGAGATATATGGTTGCTACCAAGAGACAACTAGCTTGCTAAATGGTTCATGTTTTTAATTGTTGATAATAGTTTCTCGCTTTGAAATTGTGAGTTCTAGACTTGGATCGTGGTTTATTTTAGAAGTCTGCGGGTTAGCTCCAAAATTGTGATTTTTTTAAACTTGGATTGTGGTTATTTTAGATTCATAAATGTTGATTTGTTCTTGGTCTTAGACTCGTAGTGGTAGTATCATTCTTAGAATTAAGTGGTGGTATTTTAGATTCTTAATTGCTAATTGGTTGTTTAACTGATGTGTCATGTTTTACTTAAATTTCTTTTGGATGTTTGAATTTTAATGTATTCAGGTTTGAAAAAATGTTAAAAATACGAAGGATGTATTCAAAAAAATCAAATTAATTAATTAAATTAAATTATTAACTTAAAGTTGTGGGTCCTCGAAAAAAAATCAACCAATGTGGAGACAGTTTGCCCCACCCAAATTTGTTTTCTGGATCCGCCCCTGCTTACTAGGCGTGCATGTGTCTTAATAGGCGGGCCTTATTAGCAATGTTTTATGTTTTATTTTATATATGTGTTGTTGAAGTTGTTTGGGTTTGGTTTCTTTCTTTCTTACATAAGTAGTTATTGATGATAACAATGATTTGCTCGCTTCAGCAAAGTCTTGATCCACTGTACATCCTTCTAGTTTTAGTAGGGTTGTAAATGGGGTGGGTTTGACCCACCTCCCCGCTCCGCCTAATATGGGTAGAGGACAAAAAAAAACCTTACCCACCAACCTGTCACCCGTATAACCCGCCTAATAAGTGAGATGGGTTGCGATTTTCACCCTGCCCCGCAACTCACAACCTGCCCTGCATAACCTGCAACCCGCATAACCTGATAACCCACAAAATCGTTTACCCGACCGAAATAATCAAATATGCTAATACCTAAATCATTTTACCATTTTACCGATAACCCACAAACCCACCGACCAAGTCACCAAACCCTAACCAAAAACCCAAACCAAAACCCGACCTACCAGTTGCCACCTGCCGAGTGCCGACCAATCCCTACGTTTCCTCCGGGCTCCAACGCTTTGTGCCTCCACTCAGACACCTCCTCCAACGTCGTCGTCATGCCGCCCACATCTACGCGGCTGCGCTGTCTCCCCCCACTTCTCCCTTGAAACCTGACCAGGCGACCATTCCCCCCACTTCTTCCTTGAAACTTAACCATTCCCCCCGAAACACGTCCTAAGCCCCAACCTGGCCGCTCTCCCACTCCCTCTGAAACACTCTGTAAGTCCCCAGCCTGACCGCAAGTCCCAACGACAGTGAGGTCAAATATGCTCCAACATCATTGCTTTTTTTATGAATTGTTTGTATTATACTTGTTTTGTTTTTTAATCTTTACCCAAAAAGCCACTGTGAAGACTGTCATTCCCAAGTAGATAACTTGTTTTTGGTTGGGATTTATTCATACCTTAAGCGAGATGATTTATTCATACCTTGGTTGGGATGCCAACTAACGTCAATTAGCAACACATGCACATGAAAATGTGGTATATAGAAAATTTAACAAAAAGAATAATTTGTTTTTGGTTGGGATGATTTATTCATACCTTTTCTACATCATGCATGAATGTGGACTTGTTGCCTTGGACTAGTTCATTATGTTGCCAACGAATAACAAGAGGCAGTTGGTTGAGCAACATCTCCAATGGCTCCTAGTGTTCCAAACACCATCAACAAAATATCCTCTGAATCTGCGAATTTGAATATCCCACTTGTGGATGACTTCTTAATCTCTTCTTTGACATTCTTCTTCACTACTATTGTAGAGTTTATCTTTGTTCTTGACAAATCACCTGACCGAGCTTAATGCATATATATAGTAGTTGTTTTGGTTCTACAAAAGAAGATGAACATACCATGAAACTTTCATTCTGCAAAAGATGTTTATGCTCCTTGGATTGGTGTAACTAATTGGACACAAGACCATTCCTAATAGACTATTTTTATTCTCTTGAAGATACTTGATCAAAGACTACATAGGGGATGACAACTACCAGCATGCCCGATTGCGTGAATGACCAAACCACCACGGTTGATATGTCTTTTCAATCTCATTTTTTTGTGTCAGCTTGTAAGTTTCTGAAATTAGTCAAGTACTATTTGTTTATTGCATAAGTTGAAATACTCAAGTATTTATAAATACAAGGCGTACTAATGTTGAGACCCAAACTTGTAAATGAAAAATGACTCTCACTTCAGATGTTTGGAAATATTTTGAGAAAATTGAGGATAAAGTGAATGGTAATCTTATGATTAAATGTCTTCATTGTGGAAAAATTTACACCGCCAAATGAAAGATGGGACAAGTCACTTGAGTAGTCACTTAAAAAGCAAACATATGAGGATGTTGAGTGAAGATTCTAGTCAGATGGTGTTGTTTTTTGGTGATAAAAAGAAACATAGAAATGTAGAGGTGAAAGATCACAAATTTGATCAGGATGCTAGTAGGAAAAACTTGGCTGATGAAATGATCATACTTCATGAGTACCCATTTTCTATAGTTGAAAACAAAGGATTCAAAAAATTCGTGAGAGGTCATAGGCCAAAGTTCAAAATAGTTTCTCGCAACACCATTAAAAAAAGGATTGCATTAGGATATTTGAGGTTGAAAGCGAGAAGGTTATGGTTAGTTAGAAGAAATTTCTGGACGTATTAAGCTTACTAGTGACATGTGGACATCCAACAGAAATAATGGTTATGCTTCTTTGACAGTTCACTTTGTAGATGATGAATGGAGACTTCAGAAGAAAATACTTTTGAGTTTTGCCTTCCTTGAAGCATCTCACACCGCCAATGCAATATCAAAGACACTAATAGAAAGGTTCTTCAAGTGGAACATTGATAAGAAGTTAATGTGTATTGTGCTCGATAATGGTAGCACGAATGATGCTCTTGTCAGAGATATGGTTGATAAATTTTCCCCAAAGGGAGATTTGTTATTCGATGGGAAAATGTTTCACGTTAGGTGTTCTGCTCACATTGTTAATCTTATAGTGCGTGAAAGACTTAATGTCATCAAGGATGACATTTTTTAAATGAAGGATATTGTGAAATACGTTAAGTCCTCCACACTTAGACAACAAGGTTTCATTGAAGTGGCAAAGCAAGTGAAGGCTCCAACCAAGTGTCTTGTCCTAAATGTCCCCACAAGATGGAACTCCACCTTTCTTATGTTGTAAGTTGCACTTTAGCATAAAGAATTCTCAATTTGTTTTGCAGTTGTTGATGTGTCATACAAGTTTGCACCAAGTAAAGAAGAGTGGGAACATGCCAAAGTTTTTTGTGAATCTCTGAGGTATTTTGTTCGGGTAACTTTGAAGTTTCCAAAAGCTTGTATCCATCGGCAAATTACTTTTTCTCTAATGTTTTGTCAATCAATTTGACTAGGAAATGTGTAGAAGTACAGTTTCTTTTGTATCTAGCATGACAAAATTAATGATGATCAAGTTTTCCAAATATTGGGAGAAGTCAAATCTAGTTCTTTCGATTGCTTGTATTTTGGATCCTTGTTATAAAATGAGTACTGTAGAATATTATATGAAGAAAATTTATGAGGATAAATGGGAGGACAAACATGGAGATATTAAGACATCCTTTGAGTTGTATGTTGAATATCGACTGAGATATGAGGACAGTGACAGTTTGACCATTTGGGGGTGGTGAGAGCAACTCAAGGGCGGGGAATGTTATGGTTGATGATGCAGGTGATCGTCAAAATTACCATTGTTCACTCATCCTTATGAGGATCTTAACAAGTTCCTTGATACAAAATATGCTTCTGAACCTCAACAAAATTGTATGGAGACATACTTGAAGGATTTTGTGCAACCTCGGGTGCCGACTTTTGATGTCTTGAGTTGGTAAAAAATGAATGGACCTAAGTATCCTATTGTTGCAAGTATGACCTATGATGTTCTCTCTATTCCTGTGTCTATTGTTGCATCTGAAAGTGTTTTTAGCACAGGAGGACGAGTTCTTGGCAAACATCGTTGTTCGATGGCTTGCACTACTTCAGAGGTCGTTGTGTGTCCACAAGATTGGTTAGGGGCTGAATATGAATGTAGTTTATCTTTCAAAATAACGTATAATTGATTTGTATGCATATTATAATGTTAACTTATCATGTTTCGTAGATGTAGTTGACAGTGATGATGGTGATGGAGCACTTGCAACAATGCCAACTCATTATGTTGAAGAAGTGAACAACGAGGTCAAGGAAGTTGAGGGTGATGATGAGTTGGAACTTGTCCCGACAACTTGAATGTTTCCAATGTTTTTAGTGTTTGATGTTGGAGTTTGTTATGTTACAATGAGTGTTATATATTATTATATGTTGGAGTTCGTTATGTTATAATGAGTGTTATTGTTATAAACTTATAATGAATGTTTGACGTTAGAGTTTGTTATTATTATTTAGTTCATGTTTTCAATGTTTCATATCAAATGTTGTTATTGTTATAGTGAGTGTTATTAGGAAAATGTGGTGAGTGATTAATATTTCTCAAGTTTTGATATTCTTAGGAAAAATCTAAAAAGTTACAGAATAACCCGTATAACCCGCCTAGTCCTGCCTTAGGTGAGGCGGGTAGTGTTTTTTTTGCCCCACCCCACCCCGCCTACCTGCTTAACTTAGGCGGGACGGGTAGCGGTAGGGCAAAAACTCGCCCCGCCTTTCTTACACCCCTAAGTTTTAGCAGTCATTTCTTGAGATTGATGATTTGCAGTCATATTATGCCTGCAGCACGTCCTCTTTATCTTTTTAGACTTCAAGTTCAACCTTGGCATAGACATCATTAATATGTTGAGTTTGTACATGTTTAATGTCTTCACCTATCTACTACTAGGATTGTATTCACCATTATGTTGTACCCTTGAGTCTAATTCCATCAGAAAATTTTGACATTTGAACGATTTAGTAGGCTACTTCGTTGATTGATGAAATCATGGTAATTGAAAAATAGTTGTAACAAAATTAACTAGTTTTCATTTTCAACTAAATCACGTCGATGTTGGAACATACTGAAAAGTAATATCCATATTCTTAGGTGTGAATGATTTGCATGAAAACATGAGGAAATAAGGAGAATTAGGCGTCAGAGTCCTGGAACTAGAAGCATTTCAAGACTTGTAAAAACCATACTAGAGATTTGTTTCACCACCTTTACTAAAAAAATAGAGGAGGTCAATTTCAGTATTTTACTAAAAATGTATCTTTTCTGGTAATGTCAAAAGAATATATTAGTTTTTTTTCCAATTTTTCAAAAGATATTTTTATACTAATCATGAGAATTGGACTTCTAAGAATCCAAGATCTAACAACTTAAATTCTAAGAATCCCCCTGTTTTCTTCAAACCAATCATATCTTTGAAGAAGAAAAAAAATCAGATGCAGCCATGTAGATTTGAATTGTCATTGGGCAGGGCGGACCCAGGTGTGGGCCCGCGTAGGCAAGTGTCCATGCCAGAAAACTAATATTAATGTGGGATATTAAGCAAAATCGATGTGTGCCAATGTTGCCAACCAAACACAGTGTGACTTGTGAGTATGTGATCAACTCACAGATTGAGTAAAGAGCTAAAAAGTTATAAAACTCACACAACAATTAGGGGGCGTTTGGTTCGCGCAGGTAAACGGAATGGAACCCAGAAAGGGAAACAATGAGAAATGAAAGGAATGACCCTGATTCCCCCTACCTGTTTGGGTCTGTTCCAGAAACGGAATGAATTGTTCCTTGATTCCCTTTGTGACTGTTTGGTTCAAAGTAGGTAATCAAACTATAAAGTTTTATTTATATTATTTTTTGACATGAATAACCTTTATTTATGAAGAACTTGTATCAAATATACATGTAATATGAATAAATTTCTTCCTCAATAAATAAAAAATAAAGGAAAATCACATGTTTTGAATGTCTGAATGTCTGATTGAATTTTCAGAACATGTTTTGACAACTACCAATATTGGTGGATATAGAATATATACCACCTGTTATATTTGTGGATTAACTAATTGAGGAATTGTTTTTATTTTTCCATAGGTTAGAAACTCCATTCAATTTCGTTTTTGATTCTCAGGAGTGGATAAGTTTTTGATAAAGAAAACTAAAGAAGCACAACCACCGGAAAAAACGGAGTCGAGTAGAAATAAATTTTGCTGAATTAGTATCATATCCAGGAGAAAGAAGCAAATTTTTGAATTTCATCATACTCTGTATAATGAAATTCGTAGAGAATATTACTTAAGAGGACATTCCCGCCCATCTGATCCTAAGTATGATGATGCACTGCATACATTGCATCATATGTTTTTCATTTAGATTGCTTTTATATCAATAAATACTACTAAGGTATGTGTTTAGTCTTATTTACAGAATACAGGGACCTGAATGCAAATTACCCACATTCCGAGCATAAACACGTGCAAAAGACTCATTTCTATCATAAAGACCAAGTTCAAGCTTATCGGGTTTCAAATGGAAATGTATCCAAGCATAAAAGCATTCAAGACCTAATTACGAAAAGAACAAGGACTTACGCACAAAAGTAGCCGGGGACTTAATTGCAAAAAGACAAGGACCTAATTGCAATTAAAGCACCAAAATATTATCTTGGAGAAAATCTAAAGAAAAATCAATGTAAATCTCCAAACATATAAATGAATTAATCCGGAGCTCAAAAGAATGGAAAGAAATCATCCAGACGCGCAAAGGAGTATCAAATCATACCATAAACACTGAGCAAAAATCCGGAATTAATCTGACTATTGTTGGCTTTTTAGCCTTAATCTTTATTTAGTTTTGATGATTAAGTAATCTAATCTTAATCTATATTTAATCAACCAACCTAGACAATCAAAGTAAGCAAACATGAATACATGCATTGCATATATATTTGTGTACTTGCGATATTCTTAATAGGTTGATGAAGAATCAAGCTAAGGAGCTTGGGGACAAGAAGATAAAGACTCAAGACATGTAATCAAGCTTTGGACCAATATGTAATGTAGTATAATTTGAGTCCTAAGGATTAATGTAAACTTGAGCACATTAGGATTCTGTCCCGTATCCCCACGGTTAACCGACCCCTTCTCGGTAAACCGAATCTTGTAGAGTTCGGTCCACCGAACACCTTGCGGTCAACCGTGTAGAATCCTTTAGGTGTTCCCTGGAATAACCACCTCGGTATACCGAACCGCCTTCGGTAGACCGAATTAGCCTGGACCAGTTTTGGACTTTGCTCCAACGGTCGTATTTAAATCTTGACCTAAAGCCAAATTGACTTATCCATATTCGGTACACCGAACTTCATTCGGTAACCGAATCATATTGCTTTAGGAGACCAACGGCTATATAACTTGACCGTTATTGGTAAACCAATCTCCCACGCTTTGTCAGCGCAATTCCCGGCTACTTCGGTATACCAAAGTATACACGGTCAACCGAACTTGAGTAGATCAGAGCCCAATCAATTCTACTGTCCACCTTGGAACGGTGAACAGAATGGACTTCGGTGAACCGAATTTAATTAGGGCTAAATAGATAAAAGCTACTGGAGGTTGGTGAACGGTGATCCGATACATAATCGGTCAACCGAGTTCTTTGTTCAGACCAATGTTTCGGACTACCGTGTGGATAACGGTCGACCGAATCTGTCTCGATTTCTGGCCGAGCTTAAGTCACATCTTGCTTTCTCATTGGTCCATTCCCCACCAACTCCCAAACGGCTAGATGAGCTTGAAGGCTTATAAATAGGACCTCATTTGGTTGCTTTGGACATCTTGAACACTTCCTATCTATCCAATACTCAAAGCCAAATCCTCTCCATCTTCAAGCTCTCAATCCACAACACTCAAGCCTAAACTTCACCACTTGCATATCCAATTCCATATCATATCCAAGTGTGCTCAAGTATAGAGTGTTAGTTAGATTGTGATTCCAATTCCTTATTCAAGAATCACCAAGTTGTAAAGCTTCGAGGAAGCTCCCTCTCGGGTTGTGAGAGGAGACACGAGCGAGGCGAGGTTGTTCGCGAGGCTCGGTGTTGTAAACGGCGTTGGTCTCGGCCCGGAACGGAGATCGGTTAGTGGAACCGTAAGCGAGGCTCGGGGGATCGAGCGAGGCTTGCGAGGAGGACTAGGACCCGGGTGTGGGTGCCGAACCTCTCTAAACTCCGGTGTCGACGAATTTGTGGTTTGCAATTGTCTCTTCCTTAATCCTTCGATTAGTATTTTTTAATTCCGCATTTTTCTATCGATTAGAGGGCCATAGATCCTAACAATTGGTATCAGAGCATTAGGTTGCTAATTTCATTTACTTAATCGTAATTTAGCATGACATCTACTTCTAATCATTGTGAAGGATTATCCACATCTAAGCCACCTTTGTTTAATGGGTTAAATTATGACTATTGGAAGAAAAGAATGAGAATATATTTGCAATCAAATGATTTGAAATATTGGACATTCATATTAAACTCATATACACCTCCTATTGATGATGAAATTGTATCGTTAACAAAACCCAAAATTAAGGAAGCGGAGATGAATTCCCGCATTATGAATATCTTGTATTGTGGGTTAAATGAAGGGGAATACAATAGGGTAAGAGGTTGTGAAAGTGCTTATGATATTTGGCATACATTAGAAATGCATCATGAGGGTTCAAATAGATTGAAAGAAACTAGGATTAATTTGCTCATGCATAAATATGAATTATTTCGTATGCAATCCGGTGAAAACATAAGTGAGATGCACACTCGCTTCACTGAGATAATTAACTCTCTTAAAGCACTTGGCAAGGATTTAGCAAGGGAGAGATTACTCGAAAGATTCTCCAATCACTCACCGACGATTGGGAGGAGAAGACGACCGTCATCGAAGAAGCACAAGATCTCACAAAATTATCGGTCGAGGAGCTAATGGGTAGTCTCATGACATATGAGATACAAATGAAAGACCGCATTGAGAAGAGAGTCAAGAAATCCTTAGGGCTACACGCCGTCGCCAATTCGATAAAAGGAGATAGTGATATCGAGGAACAATTGACGACACAACAATTTAAGGAATTTCTCAAAGAAGAGAAAGAAAGAAGAAAAGAGAAGAAGAAGAGCAAGAGAAAAGAGAAGAAGAAGAAAGCTCTTAAAGCTACTTGGGACACTTCATCATCTTCATCAATTGAAGGCGAATTCGCCTCAATGTGCTTCATGGCAATAGAAGACGATGATAGTGAGGTATCTTCTTGCTCTAGTCATGATTCAAATGCATATAATGAACTTCAATGTGAATTCAATGAATTGCTTGAAAATTTTGAGAAAATTTGTCAAAAGAATAAACTAGCAAGAAAGAAAATCAATGAGCTACAATCTCAAATTGAATCTATCATGAATGATAAGAATGAATTACTTGCTAATCATGATAAAATTGCATTAGAGAACACTCAATTAATTAATGAAATTGCAACTCTAAATGCAAAACCTTCGTGTAGTGTTGATATTCAAGATCTAATTGCTAAGAATGTTCTATTACAAAAAGATCTTGAAAAATTCACAAGTGGAAAGAAAATGCTTGAAATGCTTATTGGTAGTCAAAGACAATCACTAGATAAACATGGTATAGGTTTTTATGCTAATAACTTTAAGAACCATGTTATTCACACTACTTTGAATGGAAAGCATTTTGTAGTGAATAAAACTTCCTCAAGTATTTGGGCACCTAAAACCAAAATAGTTTGGGTTCCAAAAACTAACATGATTGGACCCAAGCAAAAATGGGTACCAAAATCTTCAATTGTAGGTACTTGAAGGAGGAAATCGGTGGTGACCGGATGAGCTTCAAAGAAAAATTTAAAGCCGGTTGCATCACCGAATACGGGTTGAGTCAATTCAAAATGCCACGACGGTATAAATTTTGATTGATTCTAATCTAAATTTTAGAGCTTAATAGACATATCTTATGATATAATTCATTGCATATCTTATACCCTATTCATTGCATATCGTATAACAACATCCATAATCATAAATGTAAAATTGTAAAATGGATGTTAAATAGGCTAAGAGGGAGAATAGAAATGCACTTAATTGTTAATACTCATTGTTGCTATTTAGCCTAATTGATAGGGGGAGCCTTAAAGTACAAAATCATATAATTAAGGGGGAGAGTTAGGTATCTCTTACCTTTGCATCAAATGCTTAATGTTTGCTTTTTGATTGATGTCAAAGGGGGAGAAGAATTAAGATGAGCCTAAATTTTAAATAAACTATGCATGTTGTTAGGGGGAGAAATCTTGTAAATGCATAGATTACATATATGTTAAGAAACAAAACATATAGAAAGGGGAGAAATACAATTGAACTCAAAATATTAAGATATAGATTTGCCATCATCAAAAAGGGGGAGATTGTTGGCTTTTTAGCCTTAATCTTTATTTAGTTTTGATGATTAAGTAATCTAATCTTAATCTATATTTAATCAATCAACCTAGACAATCAAAGTAAGCAAACATGAATACATGCATTGCATATATATTTGTGTACTTGCGATATTCTTAATAGGTTGATGAAGAATCAAGCTAAGGAGCTTGGGGACAAGAAGATAAAGACTCAAGACATGTAATCAAGCTTTGGACCAATATGTAATGTAGTATAATTTGAGTCCTAAGGATTAATGTAAACTTGAGCACATTAGGATTCTGTCCCGTATCCCCACGGTTAACCGACCCCTTCTCGGTAAACCGAATCTTGTAGAGTTCGGTCCACCGAACACCTTGCGGTCAACCGCGTAGAATCCTTTAGGTGTTCCCTGGAATAACCACCTCGGTATACCGAACCGCCTTCGGTAGACCGAATTAGCCTGGACCGGTTTTGGACTTTGCTCCAACGGTCGTATTTAAATCTTGACCTAAAGCCAAATTGACTTATCCATATTCAGTACACCGAACTTCATTCGGTCAACCGAATCATATTGCTTTAGGAGACCAACGGCTATTTAACTTGACCGTTATTGGTAAACCAATCTCCCACGCTTTGTCAGCGTAATTCCCGCGCTACTTCGGTATACCGAAGTATACACGGTCAACCGAACTTGAGTAGATCAGAGCCCAATCAATTCTACTGTCCACCTTGGAACGGTGAACAGAATGGACTTCGGTGAACCGAATTTAATTAGGGCTAAATAGATAAAAGCTACTGGAGGTTGGTGAACGGTGATCCGATACATAATCGGTCAACCGAGTTCTTTGTTCAGACCAATGTTTCGGACTACCGTGTGGATAACGGTCGACCGAATCTGTCTCGATTTCTGGCCGAGCTTAAGTCACATCTTGCTTTCTCATTGGTCCATTCCCCACCAACTCCCAAACGGCTAGATGAGCTTGAAGGCTTATAAATAGGACCTCATTTGGTTGCTTTGGACATCTTGAACACTTCCTATCTATCCAATACTCAAAGCCAAATCCTCTCCATCTTCAAGCCCTCAATCCACAACACTCAAGCCTAAACTTCACCACTTGCATATCCAATTCCATATCATATCCAAGTGTGCTCAAGTATAGAGTGTTAGTTAGATTGTGATTCCAATTCCTTATTCAAGAATCACCAAGTTGTAAAGCTTCGAGGAAGCTCCCTCTCGGGTTGTGAGAGGAGACACGAGCGAGGCGAGGTTGTTCGCGAGGCTCGGTGTTGTAAACGGCGTTGGTCTCGGCCCGGAACGGAGATCGGTTAGTGGAACCGTAAGCGAGGCTCGGGGCATCGAGCGAGGCTTGCGAGGAGGACTAGGACCCGGGTGTGGGTGTCGAACCTCTCTAAACTCCGGTGTCGACGAATTTGTGGTTTGCAATTGTCTCTTCCTTAATCCTTCGATTAGTATTTTTTAATTCCGCATTTTTCTATCGATTAGAGGGCCATTGATCCTAACAACTATATTGTGCGGCGTTTCCGCCGCACAACACATACTCCATGCGGCGATTCCGCCGCCCGCCTTGCGATCCGTGTGCTCCAATTTTGTCCAGTCGTGTCTGGACACGTGTACTCTCCAATTCTATACTTAGGTCTCTTGTAACAACTATAAATAGCCCCGAGAACAATGTTAGAAGGGTCATTGGCCTTAGACCTAGTTTTTAGTTGTTGTTTTTATTCCTTAGTTTAATAAAATTATGTCTTTTATTTCTTGTGTTTTTATGTTTTCTTTTGTAATTCCTCTAGGACCCCTTCTTCCTCCCTCTATGAGTTTCTAACTCCTTCCAAAGGGTAGAGGTGACGGATTTAGGGTGAAGAGAAGATGAATGAATGTTATTATTTTAATTTCGTGTTAGTATATTTTGATTACTTGAGTTTATGTTAAATCATTTATCATGTAATGCTTTATAACTAACATGATTTATTATAAGTTTCCGAATTCTCTAATCTAAACCTTAAATCTAAACCTCCACCCGACGGAATTCACCTCTTTATTCTTGTTTTAGTTTTAATTGTTCATGTTTCTTGCTTTAGATAATTAAAAATCAAAAATCTCAAAACCAACTTAGTTCTTCTCTCCTTCTTTCCCCTTAATCGGAAATCACACAAATAACAAGATCTCTCCCTCCTTGTGTTCGACCCGTATTTGCCACGTCTTCATTGACGTCGTGCACTTGCGGTATAAATTTAATTCTCATCATATGACTTCCCATAAACCAATCTTAGTGCCAAAATACGACGGTTCAACCCAGAATGGTTCAATGAATTCAATGATTGGTTGGAATATAGTGTCACAAAAGATGCTACTTTTTGTCTTTATTGTATTTGTTCAGCTCTTTTGGGGCGGAGAAAGCAATTGTTTCAATTGGATTTAGAAATTGGAAAGATTAGAAATGCCTAAATTCCCATGTTGGAGGGCCCGATAATGCTCATAATCATGCCAGAATCAAGTGTGAAAGCTTGACTAACGGAAAGAGACACATCCGGCCAATGTTAGATACACAGACAGATCAAATACGCAAAACCTATAGAGTTCATCTTAATTCCATTGTGACAACCGTTCGTTTTCTTCTGAGGCAAGGATTGACTTTTCGTGGTCATGACAAAACCGAAGACTTATGCATTAAAGGAAACTTTCTGGAGTTGTTAAAGACATTTACTAATATTAGTGAAGACATAAAAAAATGCACCAGAAAATGCTAAATTGGTCTCACCTAAAATTCAGAAGGACATCGTTAGTGCTGCGGGAAGTGAAACAACTAGTGCAATAATTGCTTAATTGGGTAGTTCTTTCTTTTCTATTTTAATCGATGAATCACGGGATTGATCGATAAAGGAGCAAATGGCTATAGTGCTACGGTTTGTGGATAAAAATGGTAGATTTCTTGAACGTTTCTTTGTTGTTGTTCATTTTGTTGTTGTGACAAATGCTAAATCTCTAAAGGAAGCAATCGAGAGAACACTTTCTAAGCATGGCTTGAGTATTGCAAAATTACGAGGTTAGGGATATAATGGAGCAAGTAACATGAGGGGAGAGTTCAATGGACTGAAGACCTTAATCCTTAAAGACAATGAAACAACGTATTACATCCATTGCTTTGCACATCAATTACAGTTGGCCTTGGTAGATGTTGCTCGAAATCATGGCCAAGTAGACTTGTTTTTTCATGTGGTTTTTCAAGTCTGTCAAATGTTATTGGGTTTCATGCAAAAGACTTGATATACTTCCAAAAAAACAATCAGAAAAAATTGTAGAAGCACTTGAAATGGGAGAGATTGAAAGTGGGAGAAGATTGCATCAAGAGACTACACTCAAAAGGCTAGGTGATACGTGTTGGGGTTCTCATTACGGTGTTTTGATAAATTTGAGTCTCATGTTTGGTTCTATTGTTGATGTACTTGAGATTATCGAAGAAACTTCAAATTCTGGGAAAAAAGGAGAAGCAATTATTCTACTCGACAATTTGTAAGACTTTGAATTTGTCTTTTGTTTACATTTGATGAGAAATATCTTAGGACTGACTAATGATTTGTCAGTGGAATTACAAAGAAAAGACCAAGACATTATTAATGTCTTGGATTTAGTGGCAGCAGCGTGGCAGCGGCAAAACAAAGTCTACAAGAAATGAGAGAAGAATAATGAGATTCTATATTAGAGCAAACTACCAAGTTCTGCACGAAACATGATATTATGGTTCCTATAATGTCTGAATTGTATCGACCTCGAAGGCGTTCTCGTCGAAGAGTAGAGAAATTTTCTAATGTGCGTCATTATCGTTTGAAATATTCCACACAGTAATTGATATGTAACTTCAGGAGTTGAACAACCGTTTCACATAAGGGAGCACAAAGTTACTGATGTGTGTATCATGTTTAAGTCCTAAAAATACTCTCTTAGTTTGACAAGACAAGGTTGGTTAAAATGGCCAAATTTTATCCCAAAGATTTTTCTGATTTTGAACTCATTGTTCTTGAGAGTCAATTGGAGACATATGTTCGTGATGTCAGATCCAATCTAGAATTTGGGGATTTGAAAAGTTTGACAGAACTCGTAGAGAAAATGGTTCAAAAGAAGAAAAATCTAACCTTTCCGTTGATTTTCTTGTTGATTACCTTGATATTGGTCTTGCTAGTTGCAACTGCAATAGTTGAGAGAGTGTTTTCGGCCATAAATGTCGTGAAAAATAGATTGTGGAACCTGATGGAAGATGAATGTGTCAATGATGCTCTTGTTACGTACATCGAACGAAAGATTTTTGATACGATTAGTGATGAAATTATGATGAAAAAATTTCAAAGCATGAAACCTCGTAGGATTACCTTGTAACAAACATGTATGAAGTTAATATAATTTTTTAAAATTATTATATTATTTTTGGGTTGATATATTTTTAAAGGGTGCCTACCCTTCAATATTGTCTTAGGTCCGCCCTAGTCAATGGGTAATTTCCAACAACAATAACCATCATAAAAAATGGGTTAATTACAATTTGCCTCCTGAACTATGCCATGGTATCACTTTGCCCCACTGAAGTTTCAAAGTTAACAGTTACCTCCCCTGAACTTTAATTTTGTAACACTTTGCCCCCCTTGAACTTCAAAAACCCATTATTTAACACACATTCGATGTTTTTTTCCTAATGTTTTTTTTTTGTATCCCTAATACACTCATAAACTTATATTTACGTGAAAGTTTGGATCGAAACAGAGGTCAGATATTGTTGGAATTTGGGTTGGATTGAGTGAATGTGTGTTAAATAATAAGTTTTTGAAGTTCAAGGGGGCAAAGTGTTACAAAATTAAAGTTCAGGGGAGGTAACTGTTAACTTTGAAACTTCAGTGGGACAAAGTGATATCAATGCATAGTTCAGGGGGACAAACTGTAATTAACCCTAAAAAAATTCTATAGCATTCACATCTCCTACTAAGAATACCTACTCTCAAAGTCTTTGTGTGTATATCCGAGACGCGTATAATTCCATTTCAACCAATAACAATTATTGAGATGTCTAAGTCTTGGTTGATCCGAATACTTAACGACAATGGAGGGTTTTTTTAAATAATAATGACAATGAAGGGTGTACCGTGAAGAATTCACACTTCACAATCACAGATCTAATTAGCCGCAGGTGGGTAGCGGTTTGTTGGCACTTGCTTGTCCATGCTAGCTTGTCCATGCTAAAGCATGTTGGTCAACTCAAGTGAAATTTCAATGCTCATAGATATTCTGTTTTTGTTTTCGATTTTTTTTTAGTAGTACACTAAAACTAAGCTTTAAGATATGACATGCTATGGCAAATTGACAAGCGTAGGTTCTTGATATTTGGATGCAAGCCCAGAAGCATTTCTCTTCTTCGAAAGCTCCACCGTAGAATAAAAAAACCATCGTCTCCAGCTTCGAAGCACATGTGGTGTCTTGTCGACGGAAATTACTCCCAGGCCCTCTACGTATGCGTGAGTTGCACATCTGAGTGGGGGCGAAATTGGAACTAAATGCGGAAATTCTCGGTAGCTCATCACAAATCTCACCAACTTCCTGGCTGAACGCAGAAAATGGGCATGGGGAAGTGTGCCTTCAGTAAAAGCTTGTCTCCTGCCATTTTTGCAACACAAAATCCCATGAAAAAACTCCCAAGATGGTTTGTCACTCGGAGTAGGGTACATGTCTTTCGCGTGAATCTTGCAATCCTTTTCTATTACGTGAGAGTGAGATTTGTGGTTATTAAATTTTGCGAGGTTGGAAAGCACACGTTAAGAGAACCACTGTATAAATATGAAAACATTGAACATCTTAAATATACCATCTTGTTTTCAAAGCATGTTATATTTTTAAAATTAATACCAAAACATGTAAATTGAAAAAAATATTGAAAAATTGAGAATAAAAATGAATATATCGAAAAATAACAAATTATAAATGAAGATTGACAAATTGCTACAAATCATAAAATTAGGGGGGGGGGGGGGGGGGGTCAAGGTGAAACTATGACGTTTAAAGTTGTGAGTTTAATTGTTTCGGGCAGATGAAAGTTTTTCAAAAGGTTCACAAATATGGGTGCATATGGATATAGATTATCTCGTTCGTACCAAATCAAAAATTGAAAGGATATGGATTCGATTTTTAAAGATATGGATATCACTTTTGATTTGAATCCGTATTTGTATTTAGATTTTGAAAATGGATATAGATATGGATAATATCCTATATGTACGTACACTCTTTGCACCCCCTGGCAAGAGGGTCATAGTTGAGAGGAGAGGGGTATATGTAATTTACCCTAAACCAGGTCTTTTGGTTATCTCGTAAATATAAGTTAATGACTATTACAATTCCTATTTAATATTAATCAATCAATATTACCTAAAACTATACTCATTAGGTCATTCGAAACACAATCTGTCATGCATCGGAAACCGTATTAGTTAACAATAAAATAAAATAAAACATAAATAATGACATGAATGGTGACGGGAAGCACGTCACCGACACACGATGTCCATGTATAAGCATTCTATTATAAATGCATCCCTCTGCTTACTTCTATGTTTGGCCCCTCTCACAATATTGAAGAAGATGCATTTGTATGGTAACTGTCTCTATCGATTGCACGATAGCTAATTTTTTTAGCATCGCTAAGATCAAGTCGATATTATTGCTAATGGTGCATACAAGTTTGCAAATTTCTAGCATTGCTCAATTACAATTTAAATCTAATATTTAGAATTTCATTCTTAGAAGCATTCTCATGTCCTTGCTATAACCAAAAACTTCTTAGCGTAACTCGTGTTACCTTTGGTAATGAATTCTTGATATTTTTGTAATTATTTTATTATAAAGGACTTTAGAGGCAAGATTCTATTGAGGCGGCTTAGCATCACCTTGGATCCAGCCTGGTTTAGAATTGGCAAGTTACAAGGCGGGTTGAAACTGCATAGCAAATATCAGTTTGTAACCCTTCTCGTGATCCGTTTATGAAGTTGGTTTTAATATGATTCAGGGTTGACTTTTAAAATAAAAAATGAATTATTATCAACATAAACAATACAAGGAAACCCTAGACAACACAATTCCTAAACGAATAACTATGATTTCTAATCAACCTACTTATTCATTAACAAATAAACATGATTTTCAAACAACGACACTAAACTAACAAACTAATTACATAAAAATATATAATTATAAAAGTTATACTATATTAAGCTATGTTCGCGGGTGGACGGGTTGCGATTAGGCTTAACCCTAAACGGGTCATGATTGGGTTCAACCCTAAACGGGTCGTGGATTGCCAAGTTCAATAATTTAAACAGTTACAAAATCCAACTTTAATCCACATCCATTAGGACGGGTTAACGGACCGCATCTCACTTATAATCCTATTATTCTAGGCATTTCCACTTGAAGATGTGATTCAAGAGCAATACTTCAAAAGATACGACAAGAAGCATGGGAACGGTAAGCCCGTTTATCAGCTATAAAAAGGGAATTGAACTTATCAAAAAAAATTAAAAAGAAAGGAATTGAACATTAATTACGAGCCTTCCTCCACTAGCTTAGTAGCTTATTAAGAAACTCATTGACCATCAATTAGTCAACTTGGACAGACACTTACAGCTAAGCTGTTCAATCGCACTTTCGCAAATCTCACAAAACTAAGGGGCAGAAGTGGAGTGGGAATGCTACACCCACGTTGTTGTTTGTTAGCAGTACTGGAGCAGAGCATGTGCGCCACATGTCCGGCGATCTCATGTTATATATCAGATTGAATTTTTTATTTCAATTTTAATTAAGTTTTTAATCATCGAAGCCTCGAAGGTGGAAGAGAAGTCTATTTTATCGTCTCCAGAAATGTGTGCACATGTAATATCCCTAAACCTGATTAGGGGTTCATGGAGATTAAGGATTGGGTTTGCATGAGAAAGGAGGAACGATGATGAAGGTATAGGTTGAGGTGTAGGGTGAGGATGAGGTGATGGGCTGTGGGGTTTTATAAGCAAAATCTCTCTCTCTAACTTGCACTCTCTCACCCTCTCTCCCTTTCCATTTTCCGGCGACCAAGCAGAGGAGGAGGTTGGAGCTCGTGCGGTGTGAGACATGTGGCGATCGTGCGAGGAGGTGGACGCGCGAGGAGGTGCAGAGACGGCGTGCGCGAGTGGAGCTCCGGCGTAGTTCGTCGTTTCTCGAGGTATGCTGGTTCTTAGTGTGCTTTGTTGTTGCTCACCCTCGTGGGAGGGTTTTGTTGGTCGGTCGGGGGAGGTCGGAGACCTCCCCGATGACGAAAACGACTTAAATCCTCGGCTCGCGCGAGGTTGAAGACGACCAACGGTAGACCTGGTTCCTTTGGGCGGTCAACCGATGTAGTGTATTTACCCGACTTTAACCTTCACCGGTCGAACAATGCCTCGTGGTAGTCGACCGGTAGTGCATTTTGCTGGTGAGTTGGGAGTACCTGTTGTGTTTCGGTCGACCGGTTCTTTGGGGTCGTTCGACCGAAACTTAAGTGTACTGGATTATTATGCATGTTTGTTCGACCGTTGTTGTGTGTGTGGTCAACCGTTATATGATGTAGAAATAATAGGATGACCATGTTAATTCTCGGTCAACCGAGACCCCTGAGTCGGTCGACCGATAGATTTGAATTTGATGTTGACCAGACTCCGGATTTTGACCTCGTTTCGGTCGACCGGTTTTAGATCTCTGTTCGACCGTTGGTACTTAGGTTTTGCGCAGTGAGTTCGACCGACGCAGACTTTCGGTCGACCGATTTCCTTGTGAAAGCGGTCGACCGGGTTGCCTCTTTCGGTCGACCGTTTCTGCACAGAACTACATTCCTAGTTCCCTTTTTGAATGTCAACTCTGTCCACGGAAACCTGTGTCCTCACCTTGTGCGTGAGCCGGGAGGTGACGGTGGGCGCGTTCCGCGTGCCTGTCCAAGGACCGCCGTGTGGAAGAGTGTGGGTGTTCGGGACGCGTCACCTCCATGTATGGATCGTGACTAATATGATGGATTGATTGGACTCATTGTAGTATAACAGGCCTGAGGGATCACGGATCCCAAAATATGATGATTGTGTGGGAACGCAACTGTCGTTGGGTGAGGTGACTACCGGGCTGAGGGGCTACGGAGGTCGCTGCCCTCCTTATAGCGGCGCGGTTGGTGTTTGCGGCTCGTGGAGCCTGATGACCTGGCAGACTTCGGTCTGGACCCGTCCGATGCTGTGCCAGACGTATTGATGGACCACCGATGTTGTTCCGGTGATGCCACCGATGTTGTTCCTGCGATGATGATTGATGGGCCGATGTTGTTCTGGCTATGTTCCTCAGATGGGCACCTACTGAGATGATGATTGATGGACCGAGCGACGGCTCCGTTGGTGTGGTTTCGACCACGAAGTTACAGATCTGTTTCTTATGGCGCGGACCTGGCGGATGCTCCCTGCCGAACCCCATGATTAGTGTAGCCGCGTGTAGGGAGTATCACGTCTTGTTCCGTTAGACCGTATGTGCCTACGGTAGGTCTCCTCGGGAGACCCGATGATGATTGTCGGACTGATGTCCCATGTTACCCTTCGAGGGAACTGTTTTTCTTATTGTTGATGACATGACATGCTACTAGTATGATAGGTTCAATTGTGGTACTGCATGCATATAGGTGAGCTTGGCATACGGGGTTTCCTTACGGAAACTCATGCATTGTTGTTGCATCTTTTTCAGGACCGCAGTAGGTCCAATTGGGTGGTGATCAGCGGGCACGCATATCTTGGAATCGGATCCCCTATTCGGACCACTGAGGTCGACATGATTACATTTATCTTCTTTTGTTGTTCTGTTGTAATCATGTATCGTTTTGATAAACTCTGATGTAATATGGTGCACCGTTTTTATGTTTTATGAGAAGTAACAGTCTCGTCTTTGATTATTGGTATCTGATGCTTTGATAAATAACTTTTAAATTTTTGCTGTTTTGGGATGTTACAACACAACTTATGGATTCTTGTTGTATCGTGTCATTTTGCCTCGCCATTTCATTGGGTGTTCGGATTTCGTTTCTATTTTATCTATCGTTAATTATTAACCACCCAAAACTTAGCTGTAATTTTGTTTGGTTTAGAGCATAATTAACAGTATCCGGGCTACCGGACGCCTTACTCTCTCTCTCTCTCTCTGTCATGCTAGTTTCATTCTCTAGCACGTCAACTTCTCTTTCTACCACGTAAGCTCACCAACTCACTCAAAAAATCTTTTTAATTAGGTCGAGAAACACCCCAACAAACATCTTACATTCTCTATCTTCCACGTCATTTGAAGATCAAAACTAAGTAAAATATAAAAAAAATCACAAAAAATTCTACAAAATCAAAACAAATAAAAAACATATTTTCATAAAAAAATTGATAAAATTATTTAAAATGAATTTTCCCATATTTTTAACAAAAAAAAACTAATCGGGGGCATGTGCCCCCACACATGTTCCCGAGCACGGGATCGCGACGCCCACCACCCGATCCGATACTAGGACGGGGGACGTGGCCTGCGATTTGTGTGGACATGGAGGGTGCCCTGCCTCCTCGCCTGAGATTTTGCTACCGTTGACTGTGCTCCTAGAGATAAATGGGAGATTTGATTAACAATGAGGTTAGATTATGAACCACAGCGGATTCAAAAGGTTCCGCAAACGTTGGCAAATTGATTAAACTACCCTACATTATGTTTACCAACTATTTTCGTACATAAAAGTCTTTAAGACAAGAGGGAGTTGCAAGACTATGATATAAATTGCTTGTGTTAATACAACACTAAGTAAGATTAGGTTGGCCAATGGTGTCGTCTATTTTTCTTATCATGCAGTCGTGTTAGTTTTCATGTATCTTATATTGGCTATAATTTGAAGAAAAAAAGCACAATTAGATTGATAATGACGGAATGACCAAATAATATGAGATAATGATGTTTTCATACTATATAAAGTACGTTACACAAGAGTTTTTCGGTTATCACTAAAATATGCTAAAGGGGTCCATTTTAAGTATAAGATTAAAAAATCATGTATAATTGTGTCTTTTCCTGTCTACGAGTATTTTTTTAGGTCATATGTAACAACGTCAAGGCTACCTTTGGGCGTTCTGGTTTCTCTCTCAGTCACGTCAGGTTCTCTATTTGTCACGTCATACCAGCTCACTCACTCCTAAAATTCTCTTAACAATGCCCTGAAACCCCCATATACCCTACATTCTTTCCCTTCCACGTCATTTGAAGGCTAATCCTGCATAAAATTAAAAAAATTCTGAAAAAAACAAAAAAAACATATTTTAAGGAAAAAATTGAAAATAAATATATTAACATTTTAGAAGTTTTTTTACACATGCCCCCTACTTGCTGCTTCCCCGGGCGGAAAATTGGGCGATGAACCGCTAAGGAAGGGGACGCCCGTGAAGAAACCACCGTTATGGATGGCGTTAATGATCTTTCCTCGTAACCTATCATAACTAAGATAATCAATAAGGGGGTGTTAGTGGCGTGGAAAGTGACGGAAAGTGATTTTCGGAGTCAACCGGAAAGTAAAGGAAAACAGAATCCAGTGGACAATAGTTTTGCTTTGACTGAAATTTGTTGTTTGTGCATGCGTCGGAAAGTATTTTGGGAAAGGGGGATTTCTGTTGTTCGCTCATACTTCTTATGTCAACTACGACGGGTCGGTCGGGGGTCTCGCTCCCCGGTGAGCGAGCGACGTTCTACCTCGCCGGTGAGGTGGCGGGTGTTGCAAGGGGGCAGCGCCCCCTGAAAACCAACCACAATGTAAAAATTCCAACAGTTTTGATAAAGAAAATGGACTACTGAACTAGTTTCGGTCGACCGAAATGCGACTTCTCAGAGTGAACGTAAACGGAAGACCGAACTAAGTTCGGTCGTCCGAACGGGTCATTCCAGTTACGAATTCGGTGGACCAAAATATGTTCGGTCGTCCGTTATATTCATTTCGGTGGACCGAATGTTTGACGGTCGACCGAAAAATTCGGTTTCCGTAGCTTTCCGACCTCAAAGTGACGGAAAACTCAAAGAAATTTTTATACATAACACAAAATCCGACGGAATTCATGTTTTCGTGCACAACAACTCCTTTCCGGAGTCAACCGGAATCCAAATTCCGTTTCCGTTGGATTCCCTCGGAATCCGACTGCACAAACCACCCTAAATGAATCATACAAATGAATCATTTTATTCTTGCTTATCGTTTCATGTTGTTGTATTGTATTTTGTTTCATGTAAACTCCTTTTAAGAAATATCAACGTTGAATCTATCAAGGATAGTAAACCACCGAAATATCCTTCAGCTTTATTAAAAAATTGTCCGTAAAATTGATAGATATATAGTTGATATCCAGGATTGGGCAATCGTGACCCGCAGCATTAATTTCAATCTCATCACACGTGTTAACGAATAAGGTCAATCCTAAATACGCAGCCGAACTAGAATAACAAATCAAATTGAAGAAGAAACACAAATAATGCAAATCACCAACACCAAACCACGCAAACACGCAAGACACAGAATTTAATGTGGAAACTCAATGCGGGAAAAATCACGGATGACACAACACCAATCTACTATAGAGAAACGAAATACAAGAGAGACCTACAGAACACACGAACCGACTGACGAGAAACCCGATTGAAATTGCTCTTACCGAATCCATAAGGATGTTATCTCTCTCTCAAAAACAAAGTAGATAATTGTAAAGATGATGATTAACAATAGGGAACGAAATTGTCTTTATATACTAGTTCAATACAAGTATTAATTGCACAAAAAATGGGGTTGGAGAAAGTGCAGAACTGTTCCGAACGGTCGACCAAACTTAAAACAAGTAACTAATTCTGGGCTCCATCGGTCCACCGTCGTGTGATTGACATCATTTCATGCTTATATTTGTACCTTATATCCATTATCTTACACCTAAGCAATGCTATGTGACGAGTTTTATGTTTAGTTTTCAGAAATAAAGAGGTTTGAAGAGAAGAGCCATGAAAGGACCCAAAAGCTGGGAAAAAGGACTGAATGGTGAGATCTAGGGACCAAGATGCAAGGGAGAAGGACCTGAATGTAAGACAGAAGGACCTAAGAGCAAAACAGAATACTTCACACCATCATGGGGAGTATTTTACCAATTCTATTCGGGTCGGAGCTCCAACAAGTCGAGTAACCGCATCAAAGACCAACAATACCAGAAAGCAAAGCCCACAACAAATTTCGACGGATCCTGAGCAATATGGACCGCCAATTAGCGCCGTTGCCGGGGAGGTGCTCTGTCCAGACCTTGGTTTGGACGATTCGAGGGGTTTTTAATTTTTCGTTTTCAGTTTTTCTTAGTTGCAGGGAACAGTCTGATCACGGGGAGGCCACTGGAGAAGTTTGAGGAAGCAAATCCAACAACAGACCGCCAATCAGCGGTTTGGAACCGCCAATTGGCGGCCTGGTAAGGGATTCTGTCTTCCAATTTTTTTGTGGTTATTTGTGTTGTAATTTGTGTTATCTGGGAGCCCAATTTTGCATGCTGTGACTTCTTATTTACTCCCAGATCATTAATCACTCCCCCTTTAATCAACTTGGACCATAAAACTCAAAGCAAAAGATTAGACTTCTTGCCATCTAGGTCATGCATCATATGTAGACCTTGCATGCATCTTTCTTTTCTTTGCTTTACATTTTGTCGTTGATTGCTGGAGCGAGGTACGCATTCCTTATCACTCATTCACGCATTAGGACATTCATTAGTGAGTAAGGTTTGCATCGAAACAAGAGTGAGGTGAGTACTTGTTTGGTGAGTTGCTTGCTAAGCCTAAGATTTCAAAACATCTTTAAGGGGCATCACCTATAGACTTCAAAGATAAGGTGGGGGATTTCATCACCCCTCCCTTAGCCCCAAAAAGCACACTCAAGTAAAGCCTTAACTAAAAGCAAGTAGACATTGGCCCTAGGAATTCGGACGCACTAGGAGAGTAATCTAGTTGAGACCGCCATGACCTGATCGGCGTTGCCTACCTTGTCGATAGTAGGAGGTACTGGATCTCCGGATCTGGTATCACTTGCTGGGCATTGTGGTCCTCGTTGTAGGGAGGTGAGGCGTGTCGAGGCTAGTGACCTCGAAGTTAGGCGTCGTCTAGCCTAAGGACCCATTGCCTTACATTGTTTGAGCCTTGCTTGCTAGTTAGGCTTCTACCTTCACCCTGTACCCTCGCTAGCTCTAGGGATTCTTCCCTTCTCCTCTGAGTCATCTTCTTCTCACCTTCTTCTACGTTATAGTCTCCTCGCCTTTACACTCTCTGTTAGCGTTTTAGGGTCGAGTCGAGCACTTTTTGCGAGCTTAGCCTCGTGGTGGTGAGAGTGATCGACTCGAGAGTTTTTCTTGAGATGGATGGTTACATGGGCGACCATCCATATCATTGTTGGGACCAGGACGATTCTCCCTGGTACTCCGGACCCATGCAACCTGGGGTGGCTCAGACTAACACCCCGTATGGTTGGGATGATCGCAATTTTGTGACTGAGCAGTCTTCATATTGGGGTAACATGAGAGAGGCACCGACTGCTAGACCACAATCTAGTTATGCCGGATCATATGCTGGTCAACAAACTGAGACATTACAACAAACTTTGGCCTCTTTCATGCGTATGGCAGACGACATGAGTGCCCCGGTGGCTCCAGTAGCCGTACCGTGCGACTGTTGTGGGTTGAGTGGTCATGTTATCGGGGAATGTCCTTATGTTCCCCCTGAGCCTGAGTATGAGCACACATTTTCCCAAAATGCTCATTATGACCATTACGCATCCGCGTACAATCCGAGAGTGATGGATTCGTGGGGAGACAATTCGTATTCAAATTCTTATACTTCATTTCCACCACAGTATCCTCCTCCCGAATACCCAGAATTCTACCAACACCCCACTCCAAATCATTGGACTCATGCTCAGCCAATCAACACCCAACCTCAAAATTTCCCAAGCTCTGACTTGGACCTCATCGTTGACCGCATACCTGATTCCTTGAAACAAACTTTCCTTACGTTCATGGAAACCACTCAACAGTCCATACAAAATATGACACTGCAAGTGAGTCAAATGTCGGAGAAATTACGTGAATGTGAGGAGAGTAACCTTTCTTGTCAACATGAGGATTCTTCTTTTGATATCGAACCACCACCACATCCACAAATTCAAAGCACAACCTTTCAAAGTCAAACTCCTAGTCAGTCTGAGGGACTTGGGGTTTCAATTCACGATCACTTAGTGGAGGATTCGATTCAAATTGAGAATAACTTGGACCAGTTCTATTATGAGTCGGCACAGGATTGTGCCTTACCTTTTTGTCCCGTGGCCTTTGAGCCACATGATCTTATTGTTGTACCTCCTAAGGACTCACCTCTGGTGGAGCAAGAGCTCCCTAGTACCCTCAATTTCAAACAACCTGATGAGAGTTTGCCTCTCACTATTGTTTCTGATCATCTTGGAAATGATGGAACATCAAACAACTACATTGCTCATGAGGGTATTAGGAGTTCCTTGGAGGATACTTTGGGTATGAGACCCACTTCCTGTTCTCCTGGTGAGTTGGACATGCATAACGAGGTACTTGACCTCGTTCCGACCCACCAGCCTGTTGGTTGGAGAGTTTGGATTGATGATCATAACTTCAGTTCCGCAATGGGAGATATTTTTCTTCCGTTGCCCCTTATTTCCCAAACTCTTGAGAGGTTCAAGCTCTTTCAGTTTGATCCTTTGAATGAGACGCCTTTGCGTCCAATTCATGAACCTCTCATTTCATCTGGTGCTCTTTGTGAAGGGGGCCCACACATGCGTATTCTGGCCCCGCGTGGTGTCATGTTCCCTTTCCAAGTGCATTGACCCACTCTTGAGGTTCCCATTTGATGTCTTTTGACAAATGAAGATGGGAACTTATGTTTGTACATAGTTATATAAAAAAAGAAAAAAAAAGAGTACAATAAAAGACTCCTTCAGTGAGCATCGATTGTTGTGAGCCCCAACCCTTGTGTATTTGGGCTCCATTTCTTTCACGTATTTGTATCCCTTCTTTAGCATCTCACAGGTTTTGAGGGAATTCGGGTTATGTCCATCAACATGACCTTGCTCTTCCCTTTGTACTTCATGTTGGTGAGATCTCTCCTTTTTATGCATCAATCCATGTAGTATCTTGCTTGCATTCATTGAGGACAATGCATGAAGTAGGTGTGGGGGGGTGTTTTACGTGTGTACATAGTCGAGTCTTTTTCCTTTGATTTTGTTTTCTTTTGTTTGCATTGTTAGGGTCATGATAGTGTGCTGCATTTAATACCGATATATCTGCTTGCCATGATCCTTGGGTGACTTGTCTTCTTTTGCTTGCCTAGTGCTTCAAAATTTTCACATTTCTTTCAAAATCTTCATGTGTTTTCGAAAGAAAATATTTTGTGGGTTTTGCGTGTGTTTAGCATGTGCAAAACCGTTGAGAGGCAAAGTAAAAAGAAAGCTCCCAAAATTGTCTTGAACTTGATGCATTAGGATATCTAGTACATGGCTTTAGGATTTATCGAGTCGTTAGGATGCACCCCAGTTTTCCCTTGGGGGTGAGTAATCAGTGGGTTTCAGTGCTCAAACATTTAAAGAAGTCCACCCTGAACCTAGTGAGTCAAATAATTCGTGTTTGTTAATTTAGGAAGTTTGTTGTAGTCAAGGGCCCTTAATATCTTTTTGTGAAACTTAAGTGTAGGGGTTTTGGTTCCCATGTAGATAAATGAATAAATAAGTGGTGTTCTCTCTTCTCGCACGGCTCCTATCACTCGGGAAAGTAGGTCTGAGGGGACTTTGTGCCTGGTGCTTTCGAGTCATCTGACTTGGGATGCACCGACCGAACCCCCGTTACACGGGTGGTAGGGATCGCCCTATGTGGAGATTTGGGGGAAGGTGTACGTGATAGTGTAAGTCCTCATAGGCAATGATGCACGAAACCTGACCCTGGGGGAATCAAACACCAACCAATAAATGCTCCAAAGAAAAAGAAAAAAAAAAGAAAGAAGAAAGAAAGAAAAGAAAAAGAAAAAAAGAAAGAAAAGAAGAGTCAAATAAGAACCAAAATGGACTTTACACTTTGTTTCACATTCAGAAGTTAAGGTTGCCCATGTCTTTCACTTAATTCTTTAGTTAACTCTCACGAATAACTCATTAGGCTAGGTGTGTGGACTGATTACATATATAGAGTCGACCCGTAGTATTACCGCATTCCATGATCGACAAAATAAGTCCAACGAGTCGTGTAGCTAGATTGATTAATGCATCTTGTTCGGATTTTGTGGGTATATCCGCTGAAAACCCTCAGGAGACACCACTCCTCCTCCTTGGCAACAAGGAGGTTTAACGGCTTGTTGCACGTGCTAAGTGCAACCGTGATTCCTACGAAAGTGAGTTAGGATTTCTTGTTTTTCGTATGCTTTTTCCTTTCTTTGTTTTGCTCGAGACTAGCAAAAACTTAGGTGTGGGGGTATTTGATTGACATCATTTCATGCTTATATTTGTACCTTATATCCATTATCTTACACCTAAGCAATGCTATGTGACGAGTTTTATGTTTAGTTTTCAGAAATAAAGAGGTTTGAAGAGAAGAGCCATGAAAGGACCCAAAAGCTGGGAAAAAGGACTGAATGGTGAGATCTAGGGACCAAGATGCAAGGGAGAAGGACCTGAATGTAAGACAGAAGGATCTAAGAGCAAAACAGAATACTCCACACCATCATGGGGAGTATTTTACCAATTCTATTCGGGTCGGAGCTCCAACAAGTCGAGTAACCGCATCAAAGACCAACAATACCAGAAAGCAAAGCCCACAACAAATTGGCGGTCCATATTGCTCAGGATCCGTCGAAATTTCTCCTGGACTTGTATTAATGTTCGTTTAGGCTATTTTTGGTATTGGTTTAGTCCCACATCGGGGGATTGTCCCCGATTAGCTTTTTCCATGCTTATAAATAGAACTCTTCACCTTCCATTGTAATTACCCATTGTTTGGTGGCATTCTCTCTACTAAGGAGTGAGCCTTGAAGCAATAACTCAAGGTGGAGAAGGATGCTACCTTCAATGTGAGTCATTGTTAATAAAAGTTTATTTGTTTCTTTTAATCTTGTTTTGTTATGTTGTTTGTTTTGTGTGGGTTGCTTTACTTTGTTTAATTTCTTGTTTAGTAATTTTAGTATCTTAGTTAAATGTTTTCTTTACTTAGTCTAATCAGTAGTGTAATGAGTAGTGAGTAGTTCCATCCCCATTTGGGGGGTGGAGAAATATGTGATATAATTATGTAGTGTATTAAGTGTGTGTTATTTTTATCCATTGAGCTTTATATGATTTCCATAACCATCTAATGGGTCTCCACTCTTATCTTTGATATGCTAATGCTCTTGAATGAAGCTTAGCTTATGCTTTGATTAGTGGACCTATTTTATGGGGAATGATAAGGTTAGGATATGGATGAAGTAATATTGGAAACACAATTTGTAATGTATGTGCTCTTGTTGCCTTTACCTTAGCTAATGTCTTGTATGTTTTAATGATGTAGTGAAATCTTAATTCATGTGGAGGCATAGTAGGGTATAGTCTTTATACTTGAGTTCATGTAGCTTCATTCCAATTATTGTCTTGTATGTTTTAATGATGTAGTCTTATCTTAATTCATGTAGAGGCAAAGTTGGATGTAGTTTTATGATTTCATGCACTACATGTTGTGAGGAGCTTAATGAACACACACACACACTCTTTATGTTCACATTATTTCTCTACCCCCTATGGGGCTTAGTTTATTGCTTATTTTCATTTCCTTTTTGCATCTTAGTGTAGTTTAGTGTAACCAACCCTTCTCTTCCCTTTCTTTACCTCTCGCCTTCGCACAAACCAAGTGTCGACACACCTCCCAGTGGACGACCCGTATTTGCCACCGCTTCAACGCGGTCGTGCACTTGCGGTTAAATATAAAACGATCAATCATCGTGCACCTTTGGTCGACCGAAAATTTTCAGGCAATGTTGCAGAGCTCCAACCGGTCGATCGAAAATCTCCAGACACTTGTCCTGGACCTCCAAATGGTCGACCGGAAATATCCAGGCACTTTGTGTTGAGTGTTAAACTGCAACGTCGGTCGACCGAACTTGCTACCGGTCGACCGTTTGTCTGTTTTCCCCACAGATATACTTAATTGACACATTCAAGGTAAACAACACCACCTTAATTGCAAATTTACAAAATAACAATTTAATTAATTTAATATAAAAATATAGGAATCCACAAGTTTTCATGTGTATATCTAATTTAGGATTTTCAAAAATCTACCAGTAGAGAAATACAGAGTCAAGTTAAAGATTTCATATCAATCTTTTTGTAGTGTACTCAAGCAAAATCACATGTATTACACAAACGAAATTACATACGAAAACGTTCACCTCGTTAATATGACAATTACATTGTCTTTTCTAATATAAGATTAATGTTTTAAAAAAATCTTAATGTATGATAAAGACATACTTTAAAAGAAACGTATTAAAGAACAAATTGCCACCCAACGACTAATGTAATAACCCACTTCCCAAAGTCCATGGATCCAAACCCAATACAGCAAGTCTGTTTCAGTCATTGAAGCAAACTATTGGTCATAACAATCTACCTAGGTCATTGATACAAATGTAATAACATTAAAAGTTAACACAAAATACATTTTCAATGACACAAAACAATATCAAAGTTCACAAATTTTCTCTATGGATGTTCCATCATATATATTTTGAAATTGTTGCATTACGATATCGTTGTCAATGGTAGAAGATACATCTCGTTCGATATAGGTGGCTTATATATTTCTTCAGATTAGTTGGCTGCATCATATAATCTTGAATCACGATTCAATAGTTATCAGCTATAAATGGTTCTAGAAATAATTCATCTTTGGATTCAAACTAGATATGCCTAGTCTTGATTAATAAAGGAAAGTTATGTCAATTTTGGATGTTTGGTTGTCATTCATTAACTGGAGCTGGACTTTATCTATCTAATTGTGATCCATTTAAATGAAATGCAATTTAGGACATGTTGGATCTTCCGTAATTGAAGTATCATGGGTAGATTTGTTTACCTATCAATTTGCTAAATAAATCTCTAAAATATCGATGCTTGTTTGTACCTACTTACATCGTAACGACGTCACCTATAGCTAATTAATGATGTGTTGTGCAACATGATTTGTTATCTTTCGAATGTGATATTACGAGTAAAATTGTAAATTTGTCCTACGATTGATATCATATCATGCATATATTTGTGTCTTATATCCTTTATTCTTAGCCTAAGCAATGCTACGTAACGATTTTATGTTTAAGTTTCAGGAATAAATAGGTTTGAGAAGAAGATATTCAAAAAAGACTCAAAAGCAAGAAAAATGACTAAGTTGCAAGACTTATTAACTGAGATGAAACAGACCCCTTTCCTGTGCAAAACGGTTGACCGTTTCTTTTATCTGGTTCGACCGTTCACTTAAGGTCTAGCCTTGGAGGATCGATCGGTACGCACTTCATCTCAACCGTGTTCTTATTTACAAGTAACCGGTCGACGGTTTAGCCCGATCCGATGGACCGATTGTGTCCTGATTTGAGTTCTGAACTTCTTGGTTTTATGCATTTCACTCAAATCACTATCACTTCAATCCCAATGGATATGTTATGTTTAGAGCTTAAAACAACCTTACAAGGTTACCAATTCTTTCTCTAAATCTTATACTCTCGTACTACTCTCAATTGCTCCAAACTTCTCTTTGTGCTCAATCTTTTCACTTGAATCACTCATTGCATTCATCGATCTTTCAAGTGCTCAAGATTAGAAGTTGTTACTCAATTCTCTCAGCAAAATGTTGTATTAGCTTTCAGAGTGAAGCTTTTATCGGATTGTGAGAAAGTGGTACAAGCTTGGCGAGGGTGTTCGCAAAACTTGAAGTGTAAATGCTTGATCTCGGTCCAAAAACCCGGACCGGACCGGTTGTTGCTCAACCCTACAAGAGACTCACCAATCCATCATTTTTTATTCCCGCACGCATAAACTAAATCCATGAAAACTCAACCCACCTAAATTTGACGTGTCTACCACCTTGAGTGTGCGTGAGAAAGAGCGTGGGGGTCTGGAATCCTATATTCATGTTAAAAAAACCAATCTTTTACTCAAGGATAAGGGTGTAACTAGGGTGGGTATTATCCGTTTAACGTCTCATTTAATAAGCGGGTACGGGTATGATTTTTGTACCAATTTAAAAAATTATATCAGTTAATGCATACCCGCTTTACCCGTTTAATAAATGGGGTGGGTATGGGTATAGATACTCATTTAATTAATATATAATAGATAGTTAAATAATAAAAAATGAGGTTTTTGTTAGCAAAAATAGTTGTTTCGAGACTTGTTTGTGAGAAAATTGGTGATTTCTTATCGGTTTGGCTTAATTCCTAATCTAAAAAATTGTAAGTTTAACATCTTTTTTGCTTAATCATTCTCATCTAATGATTAAGTTCTTTCAAATTGAGTTTTGTTAACAAAAGTACACATTTTGTTAGCAAAAATTATACCCAATAAACGGATATGGGACGGGTATAATGACTACAATAATATTTAAACGGATATATTCTCGTACCCGTTTAGTTAAACATACCCGTACCCATACCCGATTGGTTTACACCCCTACTCAGGGATATGTTAGTCATTGAAAGAAATACCAGGTAAGACAGGTAAAAACTCATACCGCCATGTCCTAATTCGTCTGGAAGAGGTAGAAGAGAGAGAAGCTTCCTAGAGGTTGATATTATTTATGTCATACATCAATTGGAACAAGTAATTTACCCGTAAAGGAAAGACATTAGTTGGAACTCAGACCAAGCTAAATGATGGTACAATTTACGCAACACATGGAACTTCGAGATTGGAAAGGAGTCTCATTATTCTCCCATAGACCGCATGTTTTTATTTTTGCATAGCAATGTTTACATTGCAATTGTGTCAAACACCAAACTAATAATTGTTATGATAATCTTTAAAAGTGCATAGCTTTGCTTATATTAATCAAAAGACAATCATCTTTATGATTAGATTTTTGCCGGGGAGAATCTTCCCAACCATTCTCTTCCTTGCTTATCTATATTTTAATTAAAATTGTACTTCGAGAAGTAAGGTAATAAAATTATTGACTTATCTTCCTGGAAAAGACATTTCTGTAAGACTCAAAAAAATATTGCCTAGTCAAACAATGAGTTTGATACAGTGGTGGGACTGTTTTTTTTGAAGGAAACAATGAAAATGATGATTAAGTCGAAATTTTCTCTATTATAAAATCTTACTTTTTATATTCTGAATTGCTAAACATCGTCCCAAAATTACTTAAATCGTCCCTTGAAATTACCATTTTGCCCTTCTCTCATTTCTACTGCTATAACACGACATTTTACCCTCATATCACACATCTCTCTTCATATTCCTCTTATAATCATAAAAAATAATGTTTTGGAGGTCAGTAATGAACCAACGAACGCCCCAGTGTACTCGAATCTGGTAAATTATCTAACATCTTTTTAATAAAAAAATAATAAAAAATAATAAAAAATAATAAAAAATAATAAAAAATTACGGACGTCCGACGGAGCCGCCCCTACGTATGAGGGGGCGTCTGGCTAAGACGCCTCCCCCATGGGGGAGGCATTTTACCCAGACGCCTTACCCATCGGGTAGGCGTTTTACCCAGACGCTCTGCCCTTGGGACAGACGCCTGTGTAAGACGTCTCCCCCATTGGGGAGGCGTCTTAGCCAGACGCCCCCTCCTATGTGGGGGCGGCTCCGTCGGACGTCCGTAATTTTTTATTATTTTTTTAAAAAGATAATTGATTATAAATTTAGATAATTGTTAAATTAATTAATTAATAAGTTAATAATTACTATATTCGGATGACCGATACCCCTTCGGTACACCGAAAATTCAAAAATTTGCATATCCAACAATTTCAAAATCCAACGAACCGTATTTCAAAATCCAGCGAGCCCCCCGAACGACCTGTCGAGGTGATATTTGTAAGTCAGGATGTTTTACCACCGGGGGATTTTGGAACTTAAAAAATGTTGGATCTGGAATTTTTTTGAATCTTCATCACTTGCAAAAAAACTCATTGTAATCCGACCGGTTACCACCGAAAACTTGCAAAGAAACGTCAAATAATTTGAGATAACACACCGTATAATTTTAATTTGACAAAAAAATTAAAAAAACGGAACGTCTGGCTAAGACGTCTGTACCATCGTGGAGGCGTCTGGCTAAGACGCCTCCACCATGGTTGAGGCGTCTTAGCGAGACGCTTAGACCATGGTATATGCGTCTGGCTAAGACGCCTGGACCATCGTGGAGGCGTCTGGGTAAGACGCCTCAACCATGGTGGAGGCGTCTTAGCCAGACGCCTCCACGATGGTGCAGGCGTCTTAGCCAGACGCCCGAGTCGGAAAAAAAAATCCGTCTCCGTTACTTCGCCTGATCTAGGTGTTTTGCCAGACATTTTCGTGGTGTTGGTACTAGGAATGTTAGTAAAACTGAGTCAAAAACATTGTTTAATGACACGGGACGATATGGGTATTAAATATATTGTTAAGGGCAATTTGGTAATTTCAAGGGACGATTTAAGTAGTTTTGGGCGACGTTTAGTAGTTCCCTTTATATTTGAATATGTTTTTCTACAAAAATCGAATATGTTATCGGTTCCCGTAATACATTAATTATATTAAATTTCATTTAAAATGATTAAGCACAAATATGAAATATCTAACCCCACGAACACGACCATTCAAAAGGATAATACTAAGGTACCGTTAGAATTGGGGGTAATAAGAAGGTGAAAAAATGTAGAAAAAACGTTTGTATTGAAAAGAAGATTTTTTTTTAAAATTATTTCCTTAATGTTTACCCTCCCTTTACCTTCAATCCAAACGATACCGTAAAGGGAAAAAAGTAACTTAAAACTATTTTAAAGTCTATTATTTTCGTGATATATATTACCTTAGAAAGCCATTACCTCCAACAAAAGGATATGATCCAATTAACGGTCTTTCTTCACAAGTCAATGAAATTTAACTCCTTGAGCACCTTCTTCTGTCGCAGGTGGACGTCATACAGACATTACCATTAAGGCCATCAATAAAAGCTTCCGGGTAGCTCGAGCGTCTTGATTTATCTTTTAGTCACATTAATTTCTTTCACTATCACGTCATATGAGTTCATACACTCCTACAATTTTCTTAATCATATCCTGAAATTCCAAAAATACTTATATTCTCTTCCCTCCACGTCATTTCGAGGTCAGTCATAAGTAAAATAAATAAAAAATAAAAACGTATTTTAAGAAAAAAATTGAAAAAAAAATTATAATAATTTTATAATAATTTTTTTGATTTAAAAAAAAAAACATCGACGCCTGATTTTCCACCCGAGCGGTACGCCCACCGCTGGGTGGGGGGCCGAGAAAAGTTCCACTGAAGGGTGCTCTAAGGTCCACAACAGGACCTTCTAGGCACTAATTTTATTTTAATTTATCTACTGCAGTTTCCCTTGGTTGCTAAGATTTTAGAAAGCTAAATCTACTTTTTCTATTGCTTGGATAGCCCAAAATACTATAAAGTTTTAGGAACACTATTATTATTTGGAAAATAGAGTTTCCAATCTCACGGGGTGTTTGGATCACCCTAGAGAATACATTATAATCTTTTTTTTTTTGGCTGAAAATACGTGTTTCGAAAAAGATGTACTACCTTTTTCTTTGTCTCAAATAGGTTGTCTCTTATTACTTCATTGTTTCTTACGAAACATTTGATCTTACGAAAATATATGTTTTAAAGCTAAACACATTATTACGTATGAAAATGTATTATTTAAATTGAATGCCAACTGAAAAATGTAATTTTGAAATCAAAAATTTAAAACCTTTAGTTATCCAAAAGGAATGTCAATTTTGACTTCCAAATAGTTAGATCAATGCATTGCGCTCACGAAAAAAGCTAGACCAAAACACCTAATTGTTTTGACCATCGAATTTGTTGATTTCCTCCGTTAAAGCAAGAGATCTACATACTTTGTCATTTATCATTCAACTAAATATGCCTATTTGGTATATATACTTGGATGGGTAAAGTTAGAATTTGAACAAGCATTTCAATAACTAAACGGAGGTGAAATCTCATTTGTCTACGCAACAATTCGTTTATTAAAATGTGTAATACAAGCGAGAGCTTCTTCAATAGTTAATACCAACGTTTTAAAAACCAGACTCGACGGTTCGACAAGATCGGACTGGGAACCGATAGTCCAAGGGCCGGTTCAGCTAAAAAATTAAGCCTCTAGTCGAACCGTTCTGAACCAGATTGAACCGGGTCGGACTGTTTGGTTGGACCGGTTGGTCGGACCGGATATAAAAATATTTCAAATTTTCCTAATTTTTAAAAATCAGAAAATATGAGATTTTTTTTGCAATTCTTATAAACAAAAAGACACCGCTCACTAACCCTATTCTCCATCATCAAACCCCTTTGTAAGTATGTTGTCATTGATAGTATTGAAGGTTAATTTTGGTTTTAGATTCTTAATCCAAATATTTTTTTCTCTAATTCTAATTCAAGCAAATTTGTTGAGTTAAGTAAAGATAACAAATTTGTTGAGTTCAGCAATTTGTGCTCAATATCATGAATTATATTTAACGTTTGATATGTATATATTAAATGATTTTACAGAAATCGGGTCAAACCGGTTCGACCACTGGTCCGACCGTTAATATTTATTCGGTACGGTCCAACTTTGGGTCTTAAAAATACTGACGTCATGCTGACGTCATCAACAATCCGACCGTGGTTTGACCACATTGAACCAAAACCAAAACTTTATCGGTTCGATGTCTGGTTTGGTTCTGAAAATCTTGATTAATACTACAAGTTATTGACTTAATTTTGTCACTGATTTTTAACCTTGCTTTGGTTATGTGCATTAATCACCTGAACCAAATCTTGGAATCCTTTATTCTCCTCGTTTTGAGTTTCCAAACATTACTTATCCATTTGAGAGCTCAATTTTGGTCTAATATTTATTTGAAACTCAACTTCCTTGTTATTTCTGGAAGTAGGTGCATGAGCTTCTGAAAATCCAAACTGAAGTTCCCTCTCCGCAAACCTATGCTAATTGTGCCACCAACATATTGCGATATAATTTAAAAATACATAATGCTTTGGCGGAAAAAAGGCAAACATATACCATTCGATGTCTTTAAGTAATGACTATTGCGTGCATAGATTGTCTCGCAGTAGACATTAACAAGCCGAAGTCTCCTATGAATGTGTAGTCGAAAACTGGATTTTCAATTGCGTTCTGAAAATTTCAAAAAATTGCGCTATGAGAATTTCTATAAATTACCAAGCGACATTTTATTTCTAAAATTGGATAACCATAACATTATCAAAATTGAAAACATAAAAATCTAACACAAAACCGGATATCTCTACCTGACTCTATCCACACACACCACGTCCTTCGGCTCGAAAAGATAGGATTGGATTCCGATCAATTTAGTTAATTTCACTTTTTAAGTTTTAACCCACTCATTAGACTAATAATCACTTGGAGTTATAATATGGACTTCTTCACGCCACGTCACCCATCGTCACGTGTTGAACGCTATCGCACGCCGTCACAGCCCCGACGAGTCGTCCTCAGCCACAAACCGATCCGATTCGTCAAGTGCTGACTCACCGACGACATCCCTTTCCTCCGACCACAAAAAGCCCCTCCAACCTTAGCCACTTAAATCGCGACACGTGGCGCATTTCCTCCTATAAATATCCCCTCCCCGTCTCCCCATCCTTCTCTCCCACTGGCCACTTCCACCCATTCTCCGGAAGTTTGGATAAAGGTTCTTTTCCTCCTCTCTTTTCCTGTTTTTCCGCTCTCAATTTTTCTAGCTTTTTCTGTACTTTTTATTTTTGCCTCTTATGGGGTTAGAGTTGCTCGAATCGGCACTGGAACAAATATGGAACATGTTTTGGTGAAAAAACCACCACAAAAAAGTTTTGCTTTTTTGATACCAAAATCATCCCAAAGACGAGTTTTTTATGCTGGTTTTGGTAACACAAGCCACGAAAACGTGTTTAATTTTTGCATTTTGGAACAAAAATCACCATTTTTTTGCTGTGTTTGGTGAAAAACATCAAAATCAAGTTTTGATTTCTCTTTTTTCTTTTGGATCTCCAATTTTAATCCATAAAGCTTCCTGATTTTATTTTATTTTATCCTTTTCAGGTTCCGGAATCAGCCAAGGAAGAAGGATATCCCAATCTTCCTCCCCAATTTTGCCATTTATAGCAAAAAAGTTGCAGAACCGACAACAGCAAAACAGGTTTTTTTGCCGTTTTTAGCAAAACGCACACGAAAAGATCATTTTTCCCCCCGATCGGATCCGATGGAAGCGACATTCCTCCTCCACATCTCCGACCTGATCTCCATCCCAAACCTCTGGACGTGGGGCGCCGTCGTCCTCGCGGCAGTGGCGGCCTTCGGGAGCCTTCTCCGGCGCTCCCGGTCAGTCTTCTCCCGGCTCCGGTCCGTCCACTCCGTCCTCGCCGACTCCGCCTTCTTCGACGACTCCTCTCTCTCCTCCCTCTCCTCCTCCCCCTCCTCCGACGAGGCGTCCTCCTCCTCCGACGAGGCCGTTGACCTCCCGGAGAAAGTGGACGACGGGTGGAGGTGGACGAGGTCGGACGTGTGGTTGGAGGAGCTGGTGGGTGGGGGCGATGTGGTGCGGTCGTGGGAGGAGGAGAAAGGGGTCGGCGTCGGGGTGGGGTTGAGGAAGGAGAAGTTTGGGTGGGACCAGGACGAGGTCGTCCGGTCGTTCGGCGGTGGCGCCCGGCGGAAAGTGGTGTTCGAGTTTGGGGACGCCGGGATCGATGGGTTGTGGTGATTTTTTATGACCATTTTACCTCTGCCTGTTGTATATATTGACGGTGGTCTGTGCGTGGGTTGGTGGGGTATTTTCGGGTGTTTAAGGGGTTTTGTGGAATGGAATCATGGAATGTGGGTAATTTGCGTTCGACGGGAATGAGTTATTAATTGATTAAGGTGGAATTATTTCTAGATTGTCCTTGGTGTTGTCTTTGTTATTTATTTATAAAAAGGTGGTTTCCTTGGTATTGTTTATTGTTGGTTTGGTTTTGCAGGGAAAGTGTGCAATTTTATTTTATTTTATCTACTCTATTTAGGCTTCTGGGAATCGGTGAAGGGTGTGAATTTCGGAGGTAAAAAAACATCGAATTGGACTTTATCAGTGTAAAGTATTATGGTTCTTTCTTTGAAAGAAAACGGGCAAACGTGATAACATGGATTTATCTAGAATACTTGAATATCGGTGAATGTCGTTGATGTAAATCTTCTAGACCTGTAGACTTTAAATTCGTTCAAACACGTCTTGCAACGAAACATGTTTTATACAATTATACCCGACGTTTACTTAGCAATTGTCGTAGCATTATATTTTTTTGGAATTGATAGTGAGATGAAAGGAATAAAAACCCCACTAGAGCTATTTAATTCAAAACCTTTGCTTGATGAGGACCATTAGAATGAGCTCAATGACGTTTGTAGATATTACCACGTAAAGGGATGTGCAAGATTCGGGTCGGTCTGGTTTTTTGGACCGGACTGATCCGTCTGGGTTCGGTCCGGACCGAATCCGACCGGTCCGGGTTTCGGTCCCGATCCCTCGGCAAATTCGGTTTTCGGTCCGGTCCGAAGTTGATCCAAAATCCTAATTTCCCCTAAAAATCCGATCTGGTCCGGGTTTTTGGACCGGATTGATCGATCCGGGTCCGGGTTCGGTCTTCGGTTCGGACCCCGGACAACATTCGGATCCGATTCGGTCCAGATCCGGACCGATGCTCAATCACATGTATCATTATCTTAGGCTTCAAGGGTATGTACGGAAATGAACAAAGTGATGACGTCGTGAGTGAACTCATTTCCCAGCATAAAAGAAGCCATCAAATTATTTCTTCTTTGGTTGGTTGGAACAGACTCTTGAGTGTTTGTTCTTCTTTTCCCCAATCTACGTCCAAAGCGTGGAAACTCCCAAACCATTCTTCCTTCGTTTTTCTTCACATCAATAAGCAATGAAATTCCCCACCTACGAATGTGTTTCGTGTGGGTATCCAAATTGCCATATCAACGTGTATTGGGTCTTTCCCGTTCTTGCTAAGGGAAATGTGCAAACAAAGACTATAAATTGATGCATAAAACTGCAAACTAATTACATCAATTATTAGACTCTGGATGGTCAAAGTAGCACAATTCCTGTAACATAATACATATCAGAAAAGAAGGTCCAAATTCTGATGTCGATACTACATCATATTTCGTAAAACAAAATAGAATGTGTGGAATGGACAAGGAGCACGCACGACCTTACCCGAACTTGTCCTCTAACTTAAAAGAGTGATTAGTAGCTTATCATATGATTGATCGTTTTAATATACCGTAAGTACATGATGTCACTGAAGATGCGGTAAGTACGAGTCGTACCACAAGGAGTTGCGCGTGTTGTTGTTATCACCATACTCGAGTGGGAAGAGAAATAGATGGAGAGATTTAGGCTAAGCTAACTAAACTAAATTAAGATAGAAGAAAACAATCTAACTAAATCCCTTGGAGTTGAGGTGCAATAGTGAGGTGCGTGTGCATGAGGATGTTCAACCATTAAGCATATGTGCAAGAATGCGTGTTTACAAGTAGCAGTCAGTGTGGAATCTAAGTGTGAAGTAAATACAATTACATGATATACAAGACTATGATATGTTAGCATGAAGTTAAGACCAATTTTATGGATTCTCAAGTATGCAATACGTACCTAGTGTGACTATTAAAACATCAATCAATTCTAAGCATAAACTTAGTTCATTCAAGCAACATAAATCGAATCAAACAACCATTCATTTCAAGTCAATTCCATCATTAAATAGAACTCATCACAAGCAACATGTCAAAAATATATCTAGCATGAAACAAGTACATAGTGTGACCATTATTTCATCTAAAACAAGATTAACATGCTACAAGTTTTAGATCTAACATTAAGCACATGGAAATGACACAAACTTAAGAACTCATTATACACTTCACCATTAACTGCATTGCCTCCAGCCCAAATGGGGTGGATCTACTCACTAATCATCAAAACAACACATGGAAATGAAGATATTAAGACTAAACATGACATAAAACTCTAACTAGAAAACTAACCAACAAAATCAAAAACTAATTGGATAGAAAGAAAATTAATGACAAGAGAAACATAAATCCAACCTTATATTAAAGAAAATGTGAGATTACAACCTTCATCCACCTTCCTATACTTGCAGCCAAATTTGGTAAAACCTAACCAACTCTAATGGTGGAAGTGGAGAAGTAGAAAAAATGTAGGAGAAACATTGCTATTTATAAAAGAAAAGAGTGGTGTAGATGAAGTTGGGTGCAATCCAACGATCGTGACTCCGATCTAGATGTTACATATTTTGCTGACCCGACAACCCGACCCATCGCCAAAATTTAGGCTGATTGGAGCAACTTGATTTTAATTGTTGATTTACTTTTTAGGTTATGGACTTTTGTGACACAATATATTGTTAGGATCTATGATCCTCTAATCACTAGATAAATGCAAAATTAAAAACACTAATTGAAGGATTAAGGGAGAAGATAATTACAAACCGCAAAATCTTCGACACCGGAGTTTAGATAGGTTCAGCACCGCGTCCTGGTCCTAGTCCTCCTCACAAGCCTTGGTCGATCCCCCAAGCCTCACTTACGGTTACACTAATTGATCTTTGTTCTGGGCCGAGATCAACGTCGTTTACAACACCGAGCCTCACGAACAACCTCGTCTCGTTCGTGACTCCTCTCAATCCGTGAAGGATCTTCCTCGAAGTTTACAACACTTAGGTGATTCTTGAATACGAAAATGGAATCACAATCTCACTAACACTCTATACTTGAGCACACTTGGATATTGATATGGAATGGATATGCAAGTGGTGAAGTTTTGACTTGAGTGTAGAAGAATGAGAACTTAAAGATGAATATGATTTGGCTTTGGGTATAGGATAGATAAGAAGTGTTCAAGAGATCTAAAACCAACAAACGAGATCCTATTTATAAGCCTTCAAGCTCTACTAGCCATTTGGGAATTGGTGGGGAAATGGACCAATGAGAAGCAAGATGTGAAATAAGCTCAGACCATTTTTAGACCAGGTTCGGTCTACCGTTCATGTAACGGTAGTCCGAGACACTACAAACGGATTGGTCTGAACTAAGCGCACGGTTGACCGAATAGGGTTTGGTTCACCGTTCACTAGCTTCTAGTAACTATTTTCAATTTAGCCCTATTTATTTCGGTTAACCGAATTCCATTTGGTTCACCGTTCCAAGATGGACAGTAAGATTGGTTGGACTTTTATTACTCAAGTTCGGATGACCGTGTATATTTCGGTAGACCGAAGTTAGCACGGGTTTTGCGTTGATAGTTAAGGCTCAAATAGTCGTTGGGTACAACGGTCAAGTGCCACGTGTAAATAGCCGTTGGGCGCCTAAAGTCAAGAGATTGACCGATAGGCATTCAGTCGTCCGAATTAGGACAAGTCAATTGGGCTCTATAGGCTCGATTCAAATGTAACCGTTGGAGCAAAGTCCAAAAATGGTCCAAGGCTATTCAGTCGACCGAATGTGTTTCGGTCGTCCATTAGGGCAATTCCAGAGAGCATCCTATGATTTACTGATGGAAAAGATTCAGTTATCCGATAGATGTTCGATGGAACAAACTAGAAAGGATTCAGTTGACCGTGAATGGTCCAATTTACCGAATCTTGATAGGATAAAATCCTAGTGCTCAAGTTTACATAAAACCTTATAGACTCAAAGCTTTGATGACAAGTCTTGATGTCTTTGTCCCAAACTCCTTTTCTTGATTATCTTGATCAACCAATTAATCATCAAAATTAACATTGATTAAGGCAAAAAACCTTTTCTTGATTATCTTGATCAACCAATTAAGATGATTGCAAGTATGTATGCAATGCATACAAGTATGTATGCAATGCATGTAATCGTGTTTGCTCACTTTGATTGATTAGGTTAATTCATTAAGATTAGTTTGATTAATCATCAAAATTAACATTGATTAAGGCAAAAAAACCAACATATATTTCTTTACACTTTGGTCCCTCAGGGTTTTCACTTGGGTCCCTCCTGACTTACAATCCAGTCATTGGGCATCACAAACATGTCCTGAAACCTCCCAAATCAATCCATTCTTCTTGTGTTTAGGTTCTTTTGCTCTTCATTTTTTCTCTTGCATTAACTCTGAAACACATCAAACAAACACTTGAGTAGCACAAATATGAGGTAAAATAAAAATATATAGTATGAATACAATGTATGATATGCTACTAATCATCATACAACACATTCATGTTATATATCCTTCATTTTACCCCATATTTGTACTACTCAGGTGTTGTTGCATGTATTTCAGGTTTTTGGTAATAACGAAGAGAAATGAAGAAAAATGACCTAAATCTAAGAAGACATGACTGATTTAAAAGCCTTCTCGATATGTTTGAAATGCTCAAAGACCGAATTGCAAGTCAGGAAGAACCTAGGTGAAAACCCAGATGGACCTAATCATAAAACATACATTTGTTGCGAAAGTCCATAATCTCATGAACCTGAGGAGTAATTTTAAAATTAAGACCAAATCGGCTCGAGACAAGGGACCAGGGCTCAACCCCACGTGCGCTATAGACAACTTAACCCCCTGGAGAAATTCCAGACGGATCAGACCAATTGGATCCAACATTGATTAGATCTAGTTTTCTCTACATATGGATGTGTTGTTTTTATTTTGTTGTTTCCTTTGTTAATATGGTGATTAGTGAGTAATCCATCCTCATTAGGGTGAAGGATGATGTGAAGTGTAGATGTTGCTAGATTTGTGTGTATTTTAATTTTAATCATGAAGCTTCAAATGATTTCCATAACCATTTTGATGAGTTTCTCATTCTTACCTTTGATTTGTTAATGGTCATATTGGATGCTTAACACATACTTTGGTTAGTGGACCCACTTTATGGGGATTGATGAGCTAAGGATAAGATTATAGTGGATATAGAGATACGATTGACATCTAGACTTGTGGTTATCGTTAACCTTATCTTTAGTAGTGATTTGTACGTTTTAGTGATGATGATAAATCTTAATCCATGTAGGAACACAATTGTGGTTTGGTCTTTATTGATTTCTATGGAATGCATGTCATTAAGGCGTAATTGTACACACACATTCATCACATATCTACACTTTTGCATGCATTCTCTACCTTTTACGGGACTAATTGTCTTAAGGTTCATTTAAGCATTTGTGTTGGATTAGTTAGTTAGTTAGTTAGTTTAGTTACTCCGCAACTTCATTTTCTTCCACACTCGAGTATGGTCGATGATGATTTAATCTCACTTCTTGTGGACACAATCTGTACTTGCCACCATTTTAACGTGCCCATGCACTTCCGGTTTTGAGTTTAAAAGAGATAAGATTGACATGTAGACTTGTGGTTATCTTTAGCCTTATCTTCAGTAGTTTTTTGTAGGTTTTGATTATGATGATAAATCTTAATCCATGTAGAAACACACTTATGGTTTGGTCTTTATAGATTTTTATGGAATGCATGTCATTAGAGCGTATTTATACACACGCATGTGTCACACATCTACATTTCTGTATGCATTCGCTATCCCTTATAGGACTAATCCTCTTAGGTTCAATTAAGCATTTGTATCACATGAGTTAGTTAGTTTAGTTACTCTCCATCTTCATTTTCTTCCCTCACTCGAGTATGGTTGACGACAACTCGTACTCACTCCTCGTGGACACAACTCGTACTTGCCACTATTTAACGCGGTCGTACACTTGGGGTTTTGAACTTAAAAATTGTAGGATTTCATGTTTAATTGTGCATATATATTTTTCGATTTTTTATGCATAATAAGGATCAATTACAATTTTCTTCAATTTATTTCATGCATGCATCGGTTTGTTTTAACAACTAGTTTCAAAAATTTATTAAAACAAACACAAGGGACTCCGACATTCATACCTAGAAGTTCTCTAAAACTTCTTGATTTTCCAGATACGTTGAGGAAGACGATCGTCGCTTCTCGTTGCGCCGGATGCCTCCGAGTGTTCACCGAAACCCTAAACAAGGTTTGAGAGAAAGGAGCTAGCCAATCAATCTCCAAACTAGCTTAGAATCTAGCTACAAACCCCTTCCTTAATCTCTGAGATTTCTCCTTCCAAAGACTTAGAAAACTAAGAGAATTTTCGTGGCTTTTGTGGTGAATTAGGAGAGAAAATAATTAGAAAACATCTATCTTAATTAAGGAGAATAATGACCTATTTATAGGCTCCAATCTTACTCTCAATGATGGCTATTCTTAAGCCACGTTTTCTTGACATTTTCTCTCACAAACTAATTCCATAATGTATTACATGCTTCCACAAAACGTTTGACCAAGTTTGGAGTCAATCCAACCATTGATCAAATTAATCTATTAATTATCAAAGGCAGAAAATCGATCGAGGTTCGGTCTACCCAGTCCCACTCGGTTAACCGAATATGTCTCGATTGTTTAACCGAGTATTAGACGGATGACCAATTCTTAAGGAGAAAAATTCTCCTTAACCGATCGGACGAATTCGCGTCTAAAACCGAGTGCCATTCGGTTAACCGAAAATATCGAAATTGTACATGTTTCGGTCGACCGTTCCTGGTTCGGTACACCGTACCAGAGCTCCAGGCACTTTGGTCAAGTTCGGTCAATCAACTATGACTATCCGTTCAATGTTCGGTTGACCGATCCACAGATCCTTCGGTCGACCGAACCATAACGGATTACCGAACTTTTACCCGATTTTGCCTTTTCAAATTTTGGATTTATTTCCAACAAAATTTGAACTTTTGGGTTTTTTAGCAAATTCACAACTTATGCAATTTATTATCCTATGCAATAATAAATTATTGCACCCTATAATATATGCATCTCATATGAATTTATCATGATTCTAATTATGTTATACACAACATAATTGATTTTACTTGTTCACCACATGTGTCATATTTTCTATATGAAACCCGACGCATTATATGAACCAAAAATCAAGCTTCTTGTTTCCCGGTTTTTGCGGTGTGACCTATGGGAGGATCTAGACTAAGTTGACGGTGATATTAATAGCTTAATATCACAAGCTATAAGCGGTATCTAGCTACACATTATAGCTCCCAATTAGTTAGATGTCTTAATTCCACTCGAACCAAAACCCGATCCATTTAGTGATGGAGTGCACCACTTGTGTCCGTCCCTTGCCTCATGATATTAAGAATACACACAAAGTAGTATTGTGTCATCTTTGTATTAGTATTCATTTCTTGATCTCTTTAAGCTAGTTATAAATATGTGACTTAACTCAAATCACATTGTGCACATTATAACTTTGCTTTATCAAGGGGCCCACTAATATCATCCCTCAATTAAGAGGGGCAATGATAATCTTTTGACTAACTATCTTCTCCAACAAAAGTCATACTTAACCAACCAATGCCTTTACACTACTCTCATCGATACCTCAAGACACTAGTCTAATTAAGCAATTCTTAAGTGATCGGATATAAGTCTCATATCAAAGGACCAAAGACACAGTAAAACAATAATGACACAGAAAACACAATTCTATAATGTTTTACTTATTAGGTCTATTCAGTATACAAAAGTAATATTTTCCTCTTTTGTGTACCCGTGTTGTCACTCACATGTAGAGCTACAATGATCTATGACCAACACGACAATCTTAACTCGGTAATCAATGTACCATGTTTATTACCATGATTGTGAATATCTTTTATTTTATGTAAACCAATATCTTTTAGAGCTCTACGGTTAATGACCAAGAGCCTCTTCCTTAAGACTTCTAAAAAACGAATAACATAAACAAGGAACAAAACGATTTCTCATTCAATTCATAATAATTGCATTTAAAAGTAAAACTTTTAGAACACATTCCCTTCAAAAATCACCAACAATACCACTTCATCATATTTCGTAAAACAAAACAGAATGTGTGGAATGGATAAGGAGAACACAAGACCTTACCCGAACTTGTACTCTAACTTAAAAGAGTGATAAAGCTCATATATACCCTTTTTCCAATAGGATTATACCCCCTCCCTGTTGGGTATGTTGAAGTGTGTGATTGACATCATTTCATGCTCATATTGGTATCTTATATCCATTATCTTACTCTTAAGCAATGCTACGTGACGAGTTTTATATTTAGTTTTCAGGAATAAAGAGGTTTGAAGAGAAGAGCCATGAAAGGACCCAAAAGCAGGAAAAAAGACTTAATTGTGAGACTTAGGGACTAAGATGCAAGGGAGAAGGACCTGATTGTAAGACCGAAGGACCTAAGAGCAAAACAGGAAACTCCACACCCTCATGAGGAGTATTTTGGCAATTCGATTCGGGTCGGAGCTCCAACAAACCAAGTAGATGCATCCAGGACCAAGAAGCACAGCAAGAAAAGTCCAAAACCAAAACCAAAGCGATCTGGGCCTTATAGGCCGCCAATTGGCGGTTTGGATCAGCCCAGATCCGCTAAGCTTTCTCCTGGACTTGTATTAATGTGTGTTTAAGCTATTTTTGGTATTGGTTTAGTCCCATATCGGGGGATTGTCCCGGATTAGCTTTTTCCATGCTTATAAATAGAACTCTTCACCTTCAATTGTATCCATCTCTCTCTTTGGTGACATCTTCCCTACTAAGAGTGAAGCCTTGAAGCAAAACCCTGGTGGAGGAAGAGCTGCTTGTAATTTTTGTGAGTTAATAATAGATGTTTTCATTAGCTTGTTAATTCTTGCTTAGTTAATTTCCTTTAATATGTTTGCTTTGGTGCTTGTTTAGTTTTATGCTTCTTTAATATTTCTTGCTTGATTAGTATAGTTTCATTTCAGTATAATGCTTCATTTTATTAGAGTAGTTAGTTTAAATATGTGTAAGTAGTTCCATCCCCATTTGGGGGGTGGAGAAATATGTGATATGATCATGTAGTGTATTAAGTGTGTGTTATCTTTATCCCTTGAGCTTTATATGATTTCCATAACCATCTAATGAGTTTTCACTCTTATCTTTGATATGCTAATGCTCTTGAATGAAGCTTAGCTTATGCTTTGATTAGTTGACCTATTTTATGGGGAATGATAAGGTTAGGATATGGATGAAGTTAATATTGGAAACACAATTTGTAGTGTATGTGCTCTTGTTGCCTTTACCTTAGCTAATGTCTTGTATGTTTTAATGATGTAGTCTTATCTTAATTCATGTGGAGGCAAAGTTGGATGTAGTTTTATGATTTCATGCACTACATGTTGTGAGGAGCTTAATGAACACATACACACACTTCTTTATGTTCACATTATTTCTCTACCCCCTTTGGGGTTTAGTTTTCTTGCTTTTCTTTCATTTCCATTTGCACCTTAGTGTAGTGTAATACAACTTTCTCTCCTTCTTTTACCTCTCGCATTCGAACAAACCAAGCGTCGACACACCTCCCAGTGGACGACCCGTATTTGCCACCGCTTCAACGCGGCCGTACACTTGCGGTTAATATAAAACGATCAATCAAGTTTTTGGCGCCGTTGCCGGGGAGGTGCTCTATGCAGACGTTGGTTTGGACGATTCAATAGGTTTTTAATTTTTTGTTTTCAGTTTTCTTAGTTTCCGGGATCCCAGAGCTCACGGGAAGGCTACTGGAAGAGTTGGAGCACCCAAGCTTAAAAAAGGACCGCCAATCAGCGGTCTCAGACCGCCATTGTTTGTAACGTGTGTACACCCTACAAATTTTTGACAACGTTGACAATTTTTTGTTTTAATTTGTTTTTGTGTTTGTTTAATATTCAGTTGAAAATAATTTATTATTCATGTTAAGAAATTTTGTTTTTTTATTGTATAAAATAACCTAACATTTCAATACGTCCTGTTATCGACGTGATTTGGAGGTCGATTCTTGAAAAAATTAAAAACAAATTTACAAAATTTTAAAAAATCATATAAATTAGAAAACTTATTTTTAATTTTTTTAAAAAAAATACAAATAATTACAATAAAAAAGAAAAACAGAAATAAAAAAATAAAACTAAAACATAAAACAGAAAATAAAATTATTTAAAAAAAAATATTTTCCACGGATCACGGTTCACACCCGCGATCCGTGGATTTAAAAAAAAAATTAAGTGGGACAGATCGTAGTTCACACCCGTGATTCGTGCCTCCACGGATTGCGGGTGTGAACCGCGATGCGAATAGATTTCGATTTTTTTTTTTAATTTTTCCAAAATTTCGAAATTTTAATTTTTTTTATTATATAAGAAAATTACGGGAAGAGAGTACGTAAGTGAGAAACATTTGATAGATGGTTGGAGCAAGATTTCGTAAAATTGAGAAGATAAGGAGGTATATCACATTTGTTAGATTATTCAAGGGTGTGTTTGCAAAAAACTCGTTAAATATTAATTTAATTTAAGGATGTTGACGAAAAAGGTGACCACAAGTGAGATGCTCGAAAAGTGTAACAACACAAATGTAATAATATATGTTTTTAGTAGCATGGGCATAAATGGTTGCTTGTTTGTGGCATTTCGGTCGCCAATTTAGTTTCTTTAGGAACAAAAGCAAAATTATCATAATTATAAAAATCCAAATCGAGTCATGTAATTGAGCTCGTGCTGGATGATGATATGATGAATCGAGTCTTAGAAGACATAATTAGGTTGTTTCCGAGTTTGCATTGAGCATTTTCTGAGCAGAACTTAAGTTGATTCACGATTTTGAAAAAGAACGGACAACCATAAATTAGACCTATTTTACGACTTACTTTATCATATTTTTAGTCATACATGACTACATAAGGTAGAGAACATCATTTTTCTCTTTATGGACACTATTATTTGTTAAGTTTCATTATTATGATATAAAAATTACCTTAAATTTGTCAAAATTACATTGATCATTTGTAAATAAAACTATTGATACATAAATGCGTTTGTGCAAAATATTGCAACAATAATGTGTTTTTTGTTTGATCCTAAGCAAATATGACATAAAATAAAACAGCAAAATAATGTAACTTAACTCATATGACTCAGAGCATATCTTATCATAACCACACCTCTTATAATAACTATATAGATCATGATACACATTGATAAATTTCAAAGTTAAGCTATTGAAAATAAAAGCTTTTTATTTTTTTTACGAGAGACGAAAGTTTAAGCTGTTCTTGATTCTTGACTCTTGACCATCTCCCTGGCATAGTGACATGTCATCTCTTTAGGTGTAATATTCTATGTTTAAGATGATAGTTATTGTTATAATTTAAACTATATCAGCATATCCAACCTGGATCGGTAGTTTCATTACATCAACACAAATCTGCATGACTGCATCCAAAGATAACCCAATATTATAAGTTTATTGGTTTACAGATCTTACCTGTATGTTGCACCAATTGCATCAATTGAGGTGGGTGATGAGGACTGATGAGGCTTGTTTCTTTAATAACATTGATGCCATCCACCAACCCATGTTTGTGGCGCACTAAATGAAGAGGTTTCCTTTCTTTAAATTATAATAAGTTTCCTGCAAAGTGGTTGACAACTAAATGCCACATTCCTAACATATAAGCTAATATCAAATGTGAGAAAGATTGAGAAACATCAGACATGTATTAGACTAGAGGTACTCTTGAGTCTTCATTCTTGACCCTATACTATATTCTCATGTCTTATGTGTTCTAAACTTCTAATAAGATGTTCTTTGCTGACCTTTTTTTGTTCCAACCAATTATACGATTGGAATGATTAAAAATGATTATTTTTAAGGCATTTGAATAAGGGTGATCATTAGGGATGAAGGAAGTACCACCAACACTTTGGTGGGCCAAAATTTAATGTCCGAGTAATCATCCCTAAGCTTTTGTTACGTACTTAAACAAATAGTGAGGAATTAAGATTGTTGGAAAGAAGTTTCTTTTCCTTGTCTTACCAAATTTACCTGCACCTAATCACCTATAGTTTTATGTATGGTCAGTGGTGGACATGGATTTTGGCCCATGGCTCTTTTCGTTTTTTAATTTTTTCAAGACCTCCACATAAATTTGTAGTTTTATGGTGAAGTTGTTAGGGAGTTAAAGGTATCATGCTGGGAAAATGAGATAAAAAGGATGATTGAAACCCACGAAAATGATAATTTGAATCCAAATAGATTTATGTTAATTCAAAAGTGATGACCATAGCAGGATATTAGTTTACTACCTTTTGTAGCTTTATGGTTTGGTTTTTGGTTAAGGTTCTGCATTTGATTGTGTGGTTAGAGTCACTGTTTTAGGATTGAATATTGGATTGCTATTTATTGCTTTGTCTAATATTTCTTCTGGTTGTCCTTCCTTTGCATTTTGCTAGGTGGTTGGAGTGTGTGGTGGATTTTCTCTCTCTCTCTCTCTCTCCATGGATATAACAGAAAGTGACATTTTTTAGTTTATCTCCAAGTTTAACATACATGTTATTTTCAAAAACCAATTAGTTTATTCATTCGACCAACAAAATGAAGTCTAAACTTTAAGTACTATCACGAAATCAATCAGCTTTTGCGAAAGGAAAGCACATTGTATTGCAGTAAAATCAAAAGAACAAATGAAAAAGAATAAAAGCATAAACTGACAAGAAAATAACTTAGAAAGAGGAAGAAGTTTTATCAAATGAAGAGGAAATTACAAGGATCAAAGATTAAAAGGTCGAATATGAGTTTTACATTGAGAATAAGTCCTATTTATAGACTAAGATCAAGGTATGTTTCTATTCTAGCTATCCTAAAAAGTCGTGCATTACAAAGGAATGTCGATATCGGACAGATCAAGACATGAAACGGTCGAAGTTGGATTCGAAATCAAAGGAGTACATATTCCTTGGTTACGATAGGACGGTGAAAGGATATAAGCTTTGGGATCCGGTGAGCAAGAAGGTACTCCTACGAAGTAATGTGGTCTTTGACGAGACGAGTTTGCTCAAGGGCCTTGAGGAGAAAGAGCAGCAAGGGAATCCCATACGGGAAGACAGAATTGAAGTTGAGGTCACGACTTCAAGAGGGGAATCGAATCAAGAAGTTCAGCAAGAAATAATTGACTCACGAGTAGAGGAGGAAGCTGAGCAAAAGAGTATTGCTCAAGGAAGACAAATGTGTTGGCTTTTTGGCCTTAATCTTATGTTTTGATGATTTAATCAACCGAATCTTAATTAGAGTAGCACACACTATGCATTGCATATATATTGTATTGTGCTAACCTCTACAGGTGATCAAGACTCAAGAAAGAAGGAAATGAAGTCAAGACATGTAATTAAAGCTAAATCGAAGACATGTAATCTTGATTTCTTTTGAGTCTTAGGAACAAAGTGTAATTGAGCATACTTGAGCTAAAATCAACTTAATCACACACTAGGTTCCCTATATAAGTCACACACGAAATTTCACATAATTTGGACTTCAATAGATCACCCAAACTTAGACCGGAAAACACCTAAACCTGAACCAAACTGTCTGCCCACATTCGGTCGACCGCTACAGGCCGTTCGGTCGACCGAATGATCAATTCTCTTGTTTGTGTTTTCACTGTGCTTATTCAGTCGACCGTGTTTTACCTTTCGGTCGACCGTCAGATCATATTTTCCCGACCGTTACTTTTGTCGTATATACCCAACGGTCGTATTCGTATTAAACCAAAAATACCCCAAATGTATTTCATGTATCGGTCGACCGAGGACCACGATCGGTCGACCGTTGGTTCATCTCTTGACAAACCCAAAGTGCCTGTCCATAATCGGTCGACCGCCAAAACCAGTTTCGGTCGACCGTTTAACCTTGTCAAAATCCCCTGCTATCGGTCAACACAATTTCGTTCGACCGATCCATTTTTCCCTCTACCGAAACGCTTGTTCGGTCGACCGGTAATCTTGTTCGGTCGACCGTTTTCTTAATTGACTTAAGTGTTCAGTCGACCGATTCATATTTCAGTCGACCATATCCCTATCGAACCCAAGCGTTCGGTCGACCGTTGCACCTTTTCGGTCGACCGTTTCTGGACAGATTTGCAGCCCGATTTTCTGCTTTGTGTTCTTTGCACAATATCAGACCAAATCTTGTCCCAATGGATCTATTCTCTCTAATGATTATAAATAGAGTTGTAAAACACATTTTAACACAACTCTCCCACTACAAACTTGTCCCAAACTTTAGAGAGAATTTCATACACTCCAAACCTCAAATCTCCACACTTAATCATATTTCCAATCTCATTCAAGTGTGCTCAAAGTTTAGAGAGTGTTGTTCCACTCAAGTTCTCAATTGTTGTAAAAGGAAGCAAGGACTTCGGTGAAAGCCCGAAGTATCCTTCTCGGATTGTGAGAAGAAGATTCTAAGCTCGGCGAGGGTTGTTCGCGAGTTTGACGGTTGTAAGGCGTTGTCTCCCGGCCCGGAACAGGGAGCGGATAGTGAAGTCGTAGGCGGAGCTCGGTGATCCGAGCGGAGCTTGCAAGAGAGGACTAGGACCCGGGTGGGGTGCCGAACCTCTATAAAAACGACACGTCTTCTTGTGGTTTGCATTTTCCTACACTTGCTTGTTTTGTTTTTAATTTCCGCTGCGCATATCGATTGCTTAAACAAGTAGGTGATTAGATTAAAAAGTGATTAGTGAACCCATAACCCACACGATGCTACATTTGGTATCAGAGCCTTGTTAGCTAAATTCTCATACTTAATCGTATTTTTTAGCATGATTTCTACATCATCTAATCACATAGAAGGATTATGCACCACTAGACCTCCTTTGCTTAATGGGTCAAACTATGATTATTGGAAAAATAGGATGAAAATCTTTTTAATATGAAATGACCTTAAGTATTGGATGTTTCTCCAAAATCCATACACACCACGAAATGAAGATGAATTAGATTCACTCACTAGGCCCAAAATGAAAGAAATTGAGATGAACTCAAAGATAATGAACATTCTATATTGTGGGCTAAATGAGGGTGAATACAATAGAATTAGGGGTTGTATTAGTTCATATGAAATATGACATAGATTGCAAATGCATCATGAGGGGGATAGCAAAACCAAGGAAACCCGCATTAGTCTCCTCATGCATAAATATGAGATTTTTCTATGCATATCGGTGAGAACATAAGCGAAATGAACACTCGCTTCACCGATATCACTAACTCTCTTTTGGTTCTTGGAAGAAGATTAAATGAAGGAGAGATGACAAGGAAATTCCTCCGGTCGTTAAGCCACGATTGGGAAGATAAAGTGGTTGCAATTGAAGAAGCACACGATCTTTCCCAACTCAAAATGGAGGAATTAATTGGAAACTTGATGGCTTATGAACTTCAAATCAATCATCGGAAGGAGAAGGAAGCCACCAAGAAGATATCCACCTTGGCATTACATGCAAACCTTGATGAGCCAAGGAGAGTGGAAGAAGAGGACATTGAGGTCTTAGCCAAAGACTTCTTCAAATACCTCAAGAGAGATAAGGGAGAAAAGAATGAAAGAAGAGGTAGAAGAAGTGAGAAAAGAGAAAAAGAAAAAGAGAGGGAGGAGAGTGAAAATGAGAGGAGAGAAGGGGAGAAGAAAAAGGAGAGAAGGGAGAGGAGAAAAGAAAAGGAGAAAAGTAAGAGAAAAGAGAAGAGGTTGGAAGCTCACAAGGCTACTTGGGACGATTCATCGTCTTCATTGTCATCCAAATCAACCACACCTTCATCAACAAAGGAATATGCACATATGTGCTACATGGCAATTCAAGATGAAGGAAGTGAGGTATCCTCTAACTCTTACTCTAGTAGATCACATTCTTGCTCATCTAAATCATATGCTAGTGATAGTTCATGTTCTAAAGAAGAAACTTATTCTTATGATGAACTTCAAAATGCATTCCATGATTTAGTTAAACAATATGAGATCATATGTGATAAAAACAAGAATGCTAGAAAGTTAATCAAAGATCTCCAAAGCCAAATTGATACATGCATAAATGAGAAGAATGAGGTGATTGCTAAATTTGAAAAGAATGCATCAAATCTTGAAAAATTAAGAGCAACACCTATAGATTGTGATCAACTAAATCTTCAAGCTTCTAACTTGCAATTAAGAAAAGATTTAGAAAGATTCACTAATGGAACTCATATGCTTAACATGCTATTAGGTAGTCAAAGACAATCTTTGCAAAAACATGGTTTAGGTTACAATTTTAAATTGAAAAACCATGTATCTCACACTACTCTAAATGGTAAGCATATGTTCATTAACCATAGTTCCTCAAGTGTGTGGGCACCCAAAACCAAAATGGTTTGGATCCCAAAAGCTAATGTTCAAGGACCCAAAATTGTTTGGGTACCCAAATCTACTCTTGTAGGAGCTTGAGGAGGAGATTGGTGGTGACCGGGTGAGCTCAAGAGTCAAATTCAATCCGGTTGCATCACCAAATGAGATTGGAGCTAAATTCGAATTCAACATTGGTATAAAATTCCTATCTATACAATTCATGTTAAAATTAGCTCTAATCTACTTTCATATGCTTAATTGACATATCATATAGTTTAATTCATTGCAAATCATATACCCTATTCATTGCAAATCATTTATCACATCCATTGATTTTTAATTGTCAAATTTTAAATGGATGTTAGAATAAGGCTTAAGTTGAAACTTAAATGAACTTAACTTGAATCATACTCATTGTTTCCATTTAGCCTTATTGATAGGGGGAGCTTAAATGATATATCTTTTATTAGAGTAATGAAGTGCTAAACTTAGGGGGAGCTACTTCATTACAAGACATCCAAACTCTATGCTTAAAGTCTTAATTAATTGTTGTTTTTGATGGATGTCAAAGGGGGAGAGATAATTAAGGGGGTAACTTGAAAAACTTGATAAAATTTGAACAAAAACTATGCACATCCATAGGGGGAGCATTTATATGCATAGTTTACATATACAATTTTCAAGTATTAAGATATCGGTTGCCATCATCAAAAAGGGGGAGATTGTTGGCTTTTTGGCCTTAATCTTATGTTTTGATGATTTAATCAACCGAATCTTAATTAGAGTAGCACACACTATGCATTGCATATATATTGTATTGTGCTAACCTCTACAGGTGATCAAGACTCAAGAAAGAAGGAAATGAAGTCAAGACATGTAATTAAAGCTAAATCGAAGACATGTAATCTTGATTTCTTTTGAGTCTTAGGAACAAAGTGTAATTGAGCATACTTGAGCTAAAATCAACTTAATCACACACTAGGTTCCCTATAGAAGTCACACACGAAATTTCACATAATTTGGACTTCAATAGATCACCCAAACTTAGACCGGAAAACACCTAAACCTGAACCAAACTGTCTGCCCACATTCGGTCGACCGCTACAGGCCGTTCGGTCGACCGAATGATCAATTCTCTTGTTTGTGTTTTCACTGTGCTTATTCGGTCGACCGTGTTTTACCTTTCGGTCGACCGTCAGATCATATTTTCCCGACCGTTACTTTTGTCGTATATACCCAACGGTCGTATTCGTATTAAACCAAAAATACCCCAAATGTATTTCATGTATCGGTCGACCGAGGACCACGATCGGTCGACCGTTGGTTCATCTCTTGACAAACCCAAAGTGCCTGTCCATAATCGGTCGACTGCCAAAACCAGTTTCGGTCGACCGTTTAACCTTGTCAAAATCCCCTGCTATCGGTCAACACAATTTCGTTCGACCGATCCATTTTTCCCTCTACCGAAACGCTTGTTCGGTCGACCGGTAATCTTGTTCGGTCGACCGTTTTCTTAATTGACTTAAGTGTTCAGTCGACCGATTCATATTTCGGTCGACCGTATCCCTATCGAACCCAAGCGTTCGGTCGACCGTTGCACCTTTTCGGTCGACCGTTTCTGGACAGATTTGCAGCCCGATTTTCTGCTTTGTGTTCTTTGCACAATATCCAACCAAATCTTGTCCCAACGGATCTATTCTCTCTAATGCTTATAAATAGAGTTGTAAAACACATTTTAACACAACTCTCCCACTACAAACTTGTCCCAAACTTTAGAGAGAATTCCATACACTCCAAACCTCAAATCTCCACACTTAATCATATTTCCAATCTCATTCAAGTGTGCTCAAAGTTTAGAGAGTGTTGTTCCACTCAAGTTCTCAATTGTTGTAAAAGGAAGCAAGGACTTCGGTGAAAGCCCGAAGTATCCTTCTCGGATTGTGAGAAGAAGATTCCAAGCTCGGCGAGGGTTGTTTGCGAGTTTGACGGTTGTAAGGCGTTGTCTCCCGTCCCGGAACGGGGAGCGGATAGTGAAGTCGTAGGCGGAGCTCGGTGATCCGAGCGAAGCTTGCAAGAGAGGACTAGGACCCGGGTGGGGTGCCGAACCTCTATAAAAACGACACGTCTTCTTGTGGTTTGCATTTTCCTACACTTGCTTGTTTTGTTTTTAATTTCCGCTGCGCATATCGATTGCTTAAACAAGTAGGCGATTAGATTAAAAAGTGATTAGTGAACCCAAAACCCATACGATCCTACAAAATGAGGATCACAAAGGTACCGGTGAGGTATGGTCACGATGATGCTAGTATTGCGTTTGCACTTGTTACCGAATGTGGGGACCCTTGCACATTCGAAGAAGCTATTGAGCAGGAGGACAATAACAAGTGGATGAGGGCCATGACCGAAGAGATGTAGTCTCTTCATAAGAATCAAACTTGGGAGTTAACGAAGCTTCCCAAGGGAAAGCGCGCGATTGGGTGCAAGTGGATCTTTAGGAAGAAGGAAGGGTCATCTCCTATGGAGGAGATAAAGTATAAACAAGGTTGGTGGCAAAAGGATATGCTCAGAAGGAAGGGGTCGATTACAACGACATCTTCTCACCCTTTGTAAAGCACACCTCTATTAGAGTGTTGTTAGCTATGGTAGCTATGGATGACATGGAGTTAGAGCAGATGGACGTGAAGACGACTTTTTCTTCACGGGCACATAGAGGAAGAGATCTATATGAGACAGCCGGATGGGTTCATCACACGAGGCAAGGAAGGACAAGTACGCAAGCTGAAGAAGTCCCTCTATGGACTTAAGCAATCACCAAGGCAGTGGTACAAAAGGTATGAGTTATTTATGATTAATAATGGTTTTGTATGTTGCGATTATGATAGTTGTGTATACTTGCGGAGTCTTGGAGACAGAACACACGTGTTCTTTCTCTTGCATGTCGATGATATGTTGATCGCGGCTAAGGAGATGAAGCATATAGATGATCTCAAACTAAAGCTTCACGGGGAGTTTGAGATGAAGGACCTCGGGAGTGCAAAGAAGATTCTCGGTATGGAGATCTCCAGGGATACCGAGAAAGGTGAAATTCTGCTCACTCAAAGGAGTTATATCCGGAAGATACTCGAGAGGTATAATCTCGAAAACGCCAAGCAGGTGGCCACACCTATTAGTGCTCACTTCAAGCTCTCGTTGAAGTGCAACCCCTCTACTGAAAAGGAAAGGAGAGATATGGAGAGAGTTCCATATGCTAGTGCAGTTAGATCCGTTATGTATGCTATGATCTACACCAGGCCAGACATTTCACACGCAGTTAGCCTCGTGAGTCGTTACATGGCTAACCCAGGAAAGGAGCATTGGGAAGCGTTGAAGTGGCTAATGAGGTACCTGAAGGGAACCATGGATGTTAGCTTGAAATTCACCAAAGATGGAGCACAAAGGTAGGTTGAGGGGTACGTCGATTCAGATTACGCTGGAGATCTGGATAAGCGGAGGTCCACAACAGGGTACATGTTCACTTTGGGTGGAGGTCCAGTGAGTTGGATCGGTTCTCCAACATACTACCACGTTGTCTACAACGGAAGCGGAGTACATGGCACGTTGAAGTTTATTTAATAAATACTTCTCCAAAATACTTCTCCGCTTTATTTAATAAATCCTTTCCCTAAATCCATGCTATAGAATGCCTTACATATTCTCTACCTAAAGTTCTCATTTATGGTAGGTTTTTTGGGAAGTGAATTGGATTTGAAGTGAGATATTCAAGCTCTAGATGTTGCAGGAAGCTTTTGAAGTTCTTTTGGCGTAGTGAATTCAAAGTCAAGTTCATTTGTGTCAAGCACATGGGAGAAAATTTGATTTATTTAGATTCTAAGTTTTGATGCTTTAGAGAGTGTAGTGAGGGTAGTGTGGGGCTGAGATAATTCCTGAGGATGGCGACACATGGCTCGCCGGTAGGCTCAAATGAGGAGAGCTGCGGCACGAATCCTCCTAAGGCTCCCGACATAGCAACAATTGAGGCTGCCGCCCAAGAAACAAAGCTGGTCGGAGCTCTTTATGAAGGCTCCGACTGGACAAAGTGCAACACTGAGTTTGTTGCACCGGTGGAGGTCGATGGGGTCAAGATAACTGTCTTTTTGAAAAAAAGATGTAAATGACGCTCTTAAGGCGTGGGACGACGTTCTAACAGGATACTTTTTTAATTTCTGGCCACATCTCCCCACCTTGGAAAAGTATCTCATGAAGCTTTCTTGAAGTATTCCGTCAATCGGGTGACTTTCTGATCTACTGCTTCTCCTCAAGGGAGGATAGACGGGGAGTTCTTGAGGGTGGGCCATGGTTCGTCCGTGGCTCGCTGTTGATCTTAAAGCAATGGTCGTCAGAGACGAAAATGATAAAGGAGAAAATCACGACTATCCCGATTTGGGTTCGGCTACCGGACCTAGATCTGAAATTTTGGTCTCCTCGCATGCTTGAGATTATTGCCAGTGTTTTGGGGAAGACATTGTATTTAGACGAGAGCACAACGCCCAGCCGACGATTATCCTATGCTCGTGTATGTGTGGAAATAGGAAGTAACTTCATATATCCGACTATAGTAATGGTGGGGTGGGGAAGATGAGGTGCGAAGGAGATACATATTGATTACAAGTGGAAACTGCAATATTACAGGCAATGTGAGATGTTTGGCCATGTGAAGCTAAACTGTGGCAGTCGACGATGCCCAACCAATCACACACCAAATTACCAAACCTTTGATAGCCCAGAATAGGCAGTGGATCTAGGTCACTCGACGTCGAAAGGTAGGACAACAGAAGGTTCGAGGGGAAGGAATAGTAGAGCACGCCGGGGAAGGAGACTTCGAGAGGGATTCAAACGGGGAGAAGCTAGCAGATGACGGAAGCCAGACAGTTATAACGTCGGCAACGACTAAAGCTACAACCAGTATGCGGGAGCCGTTGGATGGGATCAGGAAGGAAGGATGTCCGTTGGATGAAGGAGTCATGCAACCATTGGGAGTGGATCACGTGACGTCGTTACCTGAACATGGAGAAGCTAAATGATAAGAAGACTTATGGAAGCAAGGACCGGAGTATTGTGCAGAAACGAGGAAGGTGAAGCAAGGAATTGTGTACGATCCCTCCCACCTCCGATTAACCTCAATGAGATATCACCCTAAACTAGGTTTCAAGGAGTGTGGGAGGTAGTTTTATTTCAATAGCGGAGAGCGAAGAAAGGGAGGAGGACCTAGTTTCCAGCACTTGATAAATGACGATCATTTCGTGGAATGTGCGGGGCGCAAATATCTCAGGGCGCACCCACATAATTTGGAGATTATCCGAGAAAAAGATGACGTTGTCTACATTTTAGAACAGAAGGTGAAACGGAAAAAACTCCCAAATTTTGTTCGGGGAATTCAGTTACATGGTGAGTGGTGTGCAAACAAGCAGTCAACCGAGTCCGGGCGTATCTTGGTTATGTGGAAGGTGAACACCATTGGGCTATCCAAAATAAGTGAGTTGGCTCAAGTTATTCACTTGAAAGGGATGATGCACTTCAAAGGCGTAAAACTTGCCTTATCGGTGGTATATGAAGGGAATGTGTTCTAAACGTTTTACTTTTAAATGTCAATTATTATGAATTGAATGATAAATCATTTTGTTACTAGTGTATGTTATTCGTCTTTTAGAAGTGTTAAGGAAGATGCTCTTGGTCCGTAACCTTAGAGCTCTAAAAGATATTGGTTTACATAAAACAAAAGATATTCGCAATCAGGGTAATTAACATGGGACATTAATTACCGAGTTAAGATTGTCGTGTTGGTCATAGATCATTGTAGCTCTACAAGTGAGTGACGACACGGGTATGCAAAAGAGGAAAATATTAGTTTTGTATACTGAATAGATCTAATAAGTAAAATATTATAGAAATGTGTTTCTGTGTCATTAATATTTTACTGTGTCTTCGGTCCTTTGATATGAGACTTATATCCGATCGCTTAAGAAGTTCTTAATTAGACTAGTGTCTTGAGCTATCGATGAGTGTAGTGTAAAGACATTAGTTGGTTAAGCATAACTTTCGTTGGAGAAGATAGTTAGTCAAAAGATTATCATTGCCCCTCTTAATTGAGTGATGATATTAGTGGGCCCCTTGATAAAGCCAAGTTATAATGTGCACAATGTGATTTGAGTTAAGTCACATATTTATAACTAGCTTAAAGAGATCAAGAAATGAATACTAATACAAAGATGACACAATACTACTTTGTGTGTATTCTTAATATCATGAGGCAAGGGACGGACACAAGTGGTGCACTCCATCACTAAATGGATCGGGTTTTGGTTCGAGTGGAATTAAGACATCTAACTAATTGGGAGATATAATGTGTAGCTAGATACCACTTATAGCTTGTGATATTAAGCGCTTAATATCACTGCCAACTTAGTCTAGATCCTCCCTTAGGTCACACCGCAAAAACCGAGAAACAAGAAGCTTAATTTTTGGTTCATATGATGAGTTGGGTTTCCTATAGAAAATATGACTCATGTGGTGAACGAGTAAAATCAATTATGTTGCATATAACATAATTAGAATCATGATAAATTCATATGAGATGCATATATTATGGGGTGCAATAATTTATTATTGCATAGGATAATATATTGCATAAGTTGTGAATTTGCTAAAACCCCAAAAAGTTCAAATTTTGTTGGAAATAAATCCAAAATTTGAAAAAGGCAAAATCGGGTAGAAGTTCGGTAATCCGTTATGGTTCGGTCGACCGAAGGATCTATGGATCGGTCAACCGAACGTGGAACGGATAGTCGTAGCTGATTGACCGAACTTGACCAAAGTGCCTGGAGCTCTGGTACGGTGTACCGAACCAGGAACGGTCGACCGAAACATGTACAATTTCGATATTTTCGGTTAACCGAATGGCACTCGGTTTTAGACGCGAATTCGTCCGATCGGTTAAGGAGAATTTTTCTCCTTAAGAATTGGTCATCCGTCTAATACTCGGTTAAACAATCGAGACATATTCGGTTAACCGAGTGGGACTGGGTAGACCGAAGATCGATCGATTTTCTGCCTTTGATAATTAAGAGATTAATTTGATTGATGGTTAGATTAGCTCCAAACTTGGTCAAACGTTTTGTGGATGCATGTAATGCATTTTGGAATTAGTTTGTGAGAGAAAATGTCAAGAATTCGTGGCTTAAGAATAGCTATGATTGAGAGTAAGATAGGAGCCTATAAATAGGTCCTTATTCTCCTCAATTGATAAGTTTTTTCTAATTATTTTCTCTCCAAAAATTCCCCACAAAATCCACGAAAATTCTCTTAGTTTTCTAAGTTTTTGAAGGAGAAATCTCAGAGGCTGCTAAGGAAGGGTTTTGTAGCTAGATTCTAAGCTTGTTTGGAGATTGATTGACTAGCTCATTTCTCTCCAACCTTGTTTAGGGTTTCGGTGAACACTCGGAGGCATCCGGCGCAACGAGAAGCGACGATTGGCTTCCTCAACGTCTCTGAAACGTCAAGAAGTTTTTGAGAACTTCTAGGTATGAATTTTGGAGTTCCTTTGTGTTTGTTTTAACAAGTTTTTGAAACTAGTTGTTAAAATAAACCGATGCATGCATAAAATAAATCGAACAAAAATTGTAACAGATCCTTATTATACATGAAAATTCGAAAAATATATATGTACAATTAAACATGAAATCCTACAGTGGTATCAGAACTTAGGGTTCAATTTTCTCATGATTTATGGGTGTAAACGAATTTAGTTTACCATCTAGGATTTAAACAATTCGATTTACCGTTTTTTCGGTCTATGGATGTTTGTTGATGTAATTCTCCATAATAATTCGTTCTGAATATTTTAAGTGTTTGAAACATGCCATATAAATATTAGAATTAAGATTTAGACATTTGTCTAACTTGTAATAATTTCGTTTTAAGTATAAACGATTATTTTGTAAGAGAATCAACAAAACCGAAAAATTGCGATTCATAAATCATTGGAAATCGGATGGACAGTGGTTCATAATTAATTTTTGAACTATGGATGCATGAAAAACGTTTTTAATGGATTTCAAAATGTTTTTCAAAGAATTGTTTGGGATTCTAGATGCTTGATAAACTAGGTTGGATAGTTTATAGCGATATTGCGTGCATGGATGCTCGAGTTGTCTTTGCAGGAATTGTGGGTTTATATGTTCCAAATCAGCAATCATGAATGTATGTAATCATTATTATACAGGGGCTTATGTATGTAAAAGCCAAAATTCTCTCTCTTTCCGTCTTTTAGATAGTTGCATTTGCATATGAGAGGTTTTTACATAGGACTTGCACTAGTCGGTTTTTATCGAATGTGAGGAGCATGTTTATTTTCTGTAAAATCTACATCTCCAGTGCAAGAGGAAGTCGCCGCTGTAGCGCATCGATCGAGGATCGAAGATCAGGGATCGAGGATCGAAGGGAACATATAAACTCACACGATGTGGATTGTGTGAATGTTTAATTTCTGTTTTTATTTTGCTATGCATGTGATGAATGTGTTGAATGTTAGGATGTGTATGATTAATAATATGCAGGATAACCTAAAATTCTAAATCACATGTTAAATTGTCCAAACAAAAATTAAGAATAAATTTCCTTCTTATTTCATCCACTAGCAGCCATTGATCGAGGGATACTCTGCTCGCCCTTAGCGGGAGATAGCTCCCTCCATCTTTGGGAATAGTGGGAGATATAATGGTTGTCTGTTGTTGTGCCACAATTTAATATATGAGGTGTGTTTCACCAAGTATGTTTAGTTGTGAATACAATGGATAAACGTATCTCGTATCAAATGAAAATAAGTTTTCTTAACATTACCTAGAGCCCTCGCTCGGTTTTGGGAAAAAGTTTTTCTTACGAGGATAGGTCGTATTCCCTCATAATTAAAACAACAAGAATCACAAGAGTTTGAAGATGCTAAATGTTGCTAAAATGCAAAAAGGTTGTGATTAGAAAATGTTTTCTTACCTTGATATTGTAATGTATTCGATAGCCCTTAGCTAGTCTATATTACGATTGATGGGATCTTGGATTGTTGCATTTATGGGCAAAATTTTTATTTGCAACATTTACATTTATATTCGATATATGTATGCATGTGTATTAAAACATAAAATTGGCATTAAAACCTGTATGATTTATTTTGTAGAAAAATGTCGAACATCCAACCTATCGTACGATCCATGATAGAAAAACACCCTTTAGCAAATGATGGCTCAAACTTCATTAGTTGGCAACTCAAACTCAACATCGTGTTAAAGTTTGAGAAACTATCTCACATTTTGGAAGGTCCAATCCCAAAGTGGAATGAGAGATTAACCGATGAAGAGAAAGAGGCAAAGGCCAAGTGGGAAGACCAAGAGAACCAGGTTCACGGTCTTATGCTAGCATCCATGGGTGACTCGCTTCAAGCGAAATACTTGGATTCAAAACCCAAGAAGACCATGGAGGCTTTATCAAAGATGTTCATGGATAGTGCCCGAAAGGAGCGCTATAAGACCACCATCGCACTCACTAGGTTTTATATGGCGGAGGGAACATCAGTATCTATGCATTTTCTCACGATGCAAGGATACCTTGAGAAGTTGGCAAAGCTCTCTTCACCAATGCCCGAGGACATTGCTGAAGATATGATTCTTGGCTCTCTAGCCCCGTCCTTTAAGGACTTTGTGATGCACTACCACGTGCGTGAAAAATGGGTGAGTCTTGAGGAGCTACACAACACTCTCAAAACTGCTGAAGTTGACATGGGCAAGGGTAGGGACAAGCATGTCCTTGCCGTCCATGGGAGGAGCCAAAAGATTGGTAAAGGAAATGACAAATCTACCAAAAGTGGTTCAATCAAGAGCAAGGGAGTAGGAGGTGCTCATAAGAGTGTCTCAAGGGGGAAATCTCAGAAATCTCCAACTCCCAATACGGAGTGCTTTCACTACGGTGAAAAAGGACACATCTGGCCAAATTGCCCCAAGTACAAGGAAGACCTTGACAACAGAGTGATTGAACGTCGGCGCCCCAAAAAGGCCAAAGGTATATTTGTTATTGAAATAAATTTAGCCACCTATGTCCAGGATTGGGTAATTGATACCGGATCTTGTGCTCACATAGTTTCTAATGTGCAGCTACTCATGGATAGGAAGGAACTCGTAAGGAACGATGTAGAATTGAAGGTCGGAAATGGTGCGAACGTGTCTGCGGTTGCACAAGGTTCTGTGGTGCTTCAATTATGTAGTGGTTTAAATTTATGTCTAAAGAATGTTTATTATGTACCTTTGATTAGCAAGAATATTATTTCTGTATCATATCTGGATATGGATAATTTTAATATAAATATTTCAAATTCTTGTTTGTCTATATCGAAGAATGGTGTTTTCTATGCAAATGCGTTCATAAGGAATGATCTCTATTTGCTTGAATTGGATAATAAACAAATCTTTAATATCAATAACAAAAGACTTAAGACCACTCACGAGAATGATACTCTCTTGTGACACTATCGTCTTGGTCACATAAATGAAAAGCGCATCAAGAAATTGCAAGAAGCTAACCTTATTGGTCTACTTGATTTTAAATCATTGGAGACGTGCCAACCATGTCTAATGGGAAAAATGACCAAAAAGCCTTTCAAGAAGAAAGGCCCAAGGGCGAGTGGCTTGTTGGATTTGATACATTTTGATGTATGTGGTCCAATGAGTACTAGTGCACGAGATGGTTTCAGGTACTTCATTACGTTCACGGATGATTATAGTCGTTATGGCTATGTTTATCTAATGAGAAACAAAAGTGAATCTTTTGACAAGTTCAAAGAATTCAAGAATGAAGTAGAGAACCAACTCGACAAGAAAATCAAGTCTCTACGAACGGATCGTGGAGGTGAGTACTTAAGTGCCGAATTTGACTCATACCTAAAGGAGTTTGGTATTGTACCTCAACTCAGCCTTCCCGGTACACCTCAGTGGAATGGGGTATTAGAAAGGAGGAATAGGACATTGCTCGACATGGTTCGGTCAATGATGAGTCATGCGGAATTACCTCTTTACATTTGGAGTTATGCACTACAAACTGCGGCTTACACACTAAATAATGTTCCATCCAAATCCGTGGAGAAAACTCCTTATGAGCTATGGAGTGGTAAAACACCTAAGCTCAATTTTCTCAAGATTTGGGGTTGTGAGGCTTACGTCAAGAGATTGATGTCGACCAAACTTCAACCAAAAGCGGATAAGTGCTTCTTTATTGGTTATCCTCGTGAGACAAGAGGATACTACTTTTGGCATATCACCTCCAATCGAGTGATTGTAGAGAGGGATGCCACATTTCTGGAAAAGGAATTTCTAGAAAGAGTAAAAAGTAGTGGGAGTAGGGTTGTGCTTGAGGAAACTCAAGATACTCTACAAGATCATGACATAAATGATGACATTCAAGATCATGAAGGCCCAACCGAGATTCCTTTGGTTAGTGGGAGCGTGAGCGAGAGACCATCACAAGAAATTGTGAGAGAATCTCAATCATCCCCACCAAGTGTACGTTCAAGAGTTGAACGTGAACCAACTCCTCAAGAAATTGTGGAAGAAGTTCGAGAGACACGAGAAGAACCAAAAGAACTAAGAAGGTCAACAAGGGAAAGGAAGAAACCCGACTAGTATCTGGGACTTCATGAAATCATGGTACTAGATACCAATGATCCCTTGACCTTCCAAGAAGCAATGAAAAAGGGAAGACTCCAAACTATGGCTTAAGGCCATGGAATTCGAAATAGAATCCATGTATGATAATCAAGTGTGGAACTTGGTTGACCTTCCTCAAGGGAAAAGGCCATTCAAAATAAATGGATTTTCAAGAGGAAGATGGACATGGATGGGAACTTAACAACCTACAAAGCGAGGCTTGTAGCGAAGGGTTTCACTCAAGTTCAAGGAATTGACTATGATGAAACTTTTTCACCGGTTGCCATGTTCAAGTCTATTCGGATAATGCTCTCTATTGCTGCATTTCATGATTATGAAATATGGCATATGTATGTCAAAACGGCATTCCTTAATGGGAACTTGGAGGAGAATGTGTACATGGTACAACCTCAAGGTTTTGAAGATCCAAAGAATAGCGAAAAGGTATGCAAGCTTCAAAGATCCATTTATGGATTGAAGCAAGCATCAAGGAGTTGGAACAAACGCTTTGACGAGGAAGTGAAAGAGCTTCACTTCATTCAAAGTAAGGAAGAACCTTGTATATACAAGAAGGTTAGTGGGAGCCATGTAGTATTCATAATCTTATATGTCGATGACATATTGCTTATGGGCAATCATATTCCTTTGCTTGAGCAAACGAGAAGTTCATTGAAATCTGCATTTTCAATGAAAGATATGGGTGAGGCTCAATACATCTTGGGAATCAAGATATATCGAGATAGATCCCGTAGACTCATTGGCCTCAGTCAACGTACATACATTGACAAGGTATTGGAAAGGTTCAAGATGAACAACTCCAAAAAGGGCAGTGTGCCAATGAGTATGGGTGTGCAACTCAAGAAGTCTCAACGTGCTCAATCACGTAAGGACTTAGAGTACATGAAGGATGTCCCTTATGCTTCGGCAATTGGGTCGATCATGTACGCGATGACTTGCACAAGACCCGATGTCTCGTATGCTCTAAGCGTGACAAGTCGTCACCAATCCAACGCAGGTCCTGAGCATTGGACTGCGGTCAAGAATATCCTGAAGTACCATAACCGGACTAAGGATAAGATTCTTGTTTATGGAGGACAAAGGGAGTTGATAGCCGAAGGGTACTCGGATGCGAGTTTCATGAGTGATCCAGACGATAGAAGGTCGCAATCAGGATACGCCTTTCTTCTGAATGGTGGAGCTATGAGTTGGCGTAGTTGGAAGCAAAGCACTACGGCCGACTCAACCACTGCTTCCGAAGTAATGGTTGTCGCTGAAGCGAGCAAGGAAGGAGTGTGGATCAAGAAGTTCCTTGAAGAGCTTGGAGTAGTTCCCATGAGCCAGGGACCCATCGAGCTATTTTGCGATAATAGTGCATCTATCTCGCAAATCAAGGATCCTAGATCACACCACAAAGTGAAGTACATGGATTGTAAGTACTTCGTGACACGTGACCTCATCGACGAAGGCAAAATAAATCTTTTATGGGTGGACACCAACATCAACACAGCTGATCCATTCAAGAAACCCTTATCCCAAGCCAAGGGCGAAATGCATTTCGAGTCCATGGGATTGAGGAACCATGTAGATTGGCTTGATGATTGATATGTAATGGGGTTTACCCTAGTTATTATTGTTTTATACATTGAGTATGTATGTGAAAGAAAACTTTAATAACAAGTGGGAGATTGAAGGGAATGTGTTCTAAAAGTTTTACGTTTAAATGTCAATTATTATGAATTGAATGAGAAATCATTTTGTTCCTTGTTTATGTTATTTGTTTTTTAGAAGTGTTAAGGAAGAGGCTCTTGGTCCTTAACCGTAGAGCTTTAAAAGATATTGGTTTACATAAAACAAAAGATATTCGCAATAATGGTAATTAACATGGGACATTAATTACCGAGTTAAGATTGTCGTGTTGGTCATAGATCATTGTAGCTCTACAAGTAAGTGACGACACGGGTATGCAAAAGAGGAAAATATTACTTTTGTATACTGAATAGACCTAATAAGTAAAATATTATAGAAATGTGTTTTGTGTCATTAATATTTTACTGTATCTTCGGTCCTTTGATATGAGACTTATATCCGATCGCTTAAGGAGTTCTTAATTAGACTAGTGTCTTGAGCTATCGATGAGTGTAGTGTAAAGGCATTAGTTGGTTAAGCATAACTTTCGTTGGAAAAGATAGTTAGTCAAAAGATTATCATTGCCCCTCTTAATTGAGTGATGATATTAGTGAGCCCCTTGATAAAGCCAAGTTGTAATGTGCACAATGTGATTTGAGTTAAGTCACATATTTATAACTAGCTTCAAGAGATCAAGAAATGAATACTAATACAGAGATGACACAATACTACTTTGTGTGTATTCTTAATATCATGAGGCAAGGGACGGACACAAGTGGTGCACTCCATCACTAAATGGATCGGGTTTTGGTTCGAGTGGAATTAAGACATCTAACTAATTGGGAGCTATAATGTGTAGCTAGATACCGCTTATAGCTTGTGATATTAAGCTCTTAATATCACTGCCAACTTAGTCTAGATCCTCCCATAGGTCACACCGCAAAAACCGGGAAACAAGAAGCTTGATTTTTGGTTCATATGATGAGTCGGGTTTCCTATAGAAAATATGACTCATGTGGTGAACGAGTAAAATCAATTATGTTGCATATAACATAATTAGAATCATGATAAATTCATATGAGATGCATATATTATGGGGTGCAATAATTTATTATTGCATAGGATAATATATTGCATAAGTTGTGAATTTGCTAAAACCCCAAAAAGTTCAAATTTTGTTGGAAATAAATCCAAAATTTGAAAAAGGCAAAATCGGGTAGAAGTTCGGTAATCCGTTATGGTTCGGTCGACCGAAGGATCTATGGATCGGTCAACCGAACGTGGAACGGATAGTCGTAGCTGATTGACCGAACTTGACCAAAGTGCCTGGATCTTTGGTACGGTATACGGAACCAGAAACGGTCGACCGAACAATGTCAAGTTCCGATATTTTCGGTTAACCGAATAGCACTCGGTCTTGGACGAGAATTAGTCCGATCGGTTAAGGAGAATTTTTCTCCTTAAGATTCGGTCATCCGTCGCGTACTCGGTTAAACAATCGTGACATATTCGGTTAACCGAGTGGGACTCGGTAAACCGAAGATCGATCGATTTTCTGCCTTTGATAATTAAGAGATTAATTTGATCGATGGTTAGATTAGCTTCAAACTTGGTCAAACGTTTTGTGGATGCATGTAATGCATTTTGGAATTAGTTTGTGAGAGAAAATGTCAAGAATTCGTGGCTTAAGAATAGCTATGATTGAGAGTAAGATAGGAGCCTATAAATAGGTCCTTATTCTCCTCAATTGATAAGTTTTTTTCTAATTATTTTCTCTCCAAAAATTCACCACAAAATCCGCGAAAATTCTCTTAGTTTTCTAAGTCTTTGAAGGAGAAATCTCAGAGGCTAAGGAAGGGGTTTGTAGCTAGATTCTAAGCTTGTTTGGAGATTGATTGGCTAGCTCATTTCTCTCCAACCTTGTTTAGGGTTTCGGTGAACACTCGGACGCATTCGGCGCAACGAGAAGCGACGATTGGCTTCCTCAACGACTCTGAAACGTCAAGAAGTTTTTGAAAACTTCTAGGTATGAATTTCGGAGTCCCTTTGTGTTTGTTTCAATAAGTTTTTGAAACTAGTTGTTAAACAAACCGATGCATGCATAAAATAAATCGAAGAAAATTGTAATAGATCCTTATTATACATGAAAATTCGAAATATATATATGTATAATTAAACATGAAATCCTATAGTATATGCCTCCAATGACTACATTGAGAGGATGTCAGCCTGGGAAAGTATTAAGAATATGAGTATGTTGACATTGATACCGTGGCTTGTATTGGGTGACTTCAATTGCAACATATGGGATAACGAGAAGTTGGGAGGAGGCGCAGTGAATCTAACAGCTATGTAGGATTTTAATCACTGTATTAATACCTTGGAGTTGTTGGAGGTCGCCACCGTTGGGGGAGAATTTACATGGTCCAATTCTTCTCGAAGAACAGCACGAAGAGAGACACATATAGACAGAGCTCTGTGCTCCCAAGATGGCTCGACATTTTCCCGAAGACTTCATGCCAGAATTGGGATAATGAGGTAAGCGACCATAGGCCCCTGACGTTGATGATGGAAGCTGACCATGAAACAATGGGACAAACATTTTGCTTTGTTAACACGTGGTCCTCACATGCGAACTTTCTAACCATAGTGGAGCGAGCCTGGAGAACGTCGGTGAAGGGGATCCCTATGAACAAATTGATGGATAAATTGGACAAGGTTAGGGAAGAGCTAAGAAAGTGGAGTCGAGAAGAATTTGGGAACATTGATGGTACCACTAAGCACATACGGGAGGAACTGTGGCAGATTCGAGGGGCACTGAAGGCTGACCCGTCTTCAACGAAACTTGCGGTCAAAGAAACCACACTCAAGACTAAACTCTCAGTGGCCCTCACTGTTAGAACCCAAACCTAGATTAGGGTTAAACTTGGATTAGTGGTGGTTTAGTGGGGGGTTTGCATGGGGAAGAGGCGATACAGTGGTTGCGTGGGGAAGAGGCGCTACAGTGGTCGCGTGGGGAAGAGGAAGGGGCGTGCACTGTAGCGAGGAGATGGGTTTTAAGGGTTGCCATTCTTTTCTTCTTCCTTTTTCTTCTCCTTCCTTTCCCTCACTCCTTCCTTTCCTTTGCTGTTGCGTGCGTGTTGGTGGAGCAGCTGCGGAGGCGTCGGGCGAGGAAGGTGATTGTGCGGGAGAGGCGCGGCGCGTGATCGAAGTTTACCGGAGGCGACGTGCGTGAGCGAGCTCCGGCGTTTCGTCGTCGTTGGTTGAGGTATGCCGTCTCCTTAGTGTGGTTTTCTTGCTCCCCAAGCGTGGGGGAGGTGTTGGTCGGTCGGTCGGGGAGGGGTCAGAGACCTCTCCGGCGGCGTGTTTCTTCGTAAAACCTTGGCTGGCGCGAGGCTGAAGACGACCAACGGTCGACCGGTTCCTTCGGGCGGTCGACCGAATGTAGTGTTTTTGCCCGACTTTAACCTTCACCGGTCGGACGATGCCGTGTGGCGGTCGACCGGTAGTGCGTATTTGCTGGTAAGTTGGGACTGCCTGTTGTGTTTCGGTCGACCGGAACTCAAGTGTATTGGATTTTATTGCATGCTGGTTCGACCGATTGTTGGTTTCGTTCGACCGTTTTATGACGTAGAATGCTAGGTTGACCCTGTAGGATTTCGGCCGACCGGGACCCCTGAGTCGGTCGACCGATAGATCCGATTTTGATGTTGACCAGACTCTGGATTTTGACCTCGTTCGGTCGACCGGTTTTAGACCTTTGTTCGACCGTTGGGGGTTCTGTTTTGAGCGCAGCGGTAGACCATTTTAGGAGTACGGTCGACCGATTCCTTTCTGGAAACGGTCAACCGAATCACTTCTTCCGGTCGACCGTTTGGGCCCACGACAGAATTCCTGGTTCCCTTTTTGAACGCCAACTTTGTCCACGGAAACCCGTGTCCTCGCCTTGTGCGTGAGCCGGGAGGTGACGGTGGGTGCGTGATGCGTGCCTGCCCAGGGACCGCCGTTGGGAAGAGTGTGGGTGTTCGGGATGCGTCACCTCCGTGTATGGACCGTGACTTGAGATGGATTGATTGGGCCCTTTGTAGTATAGCAGGCCTGAGGGATCGCGGATCCCAGTGTTGATGTTTGTGCGGGCACGCAACTGGCGTTGTGTAAGGTGACTACCGGCCCACGGGCTACGGAGGTCGCTGCCCTGCTTTTATAGCGGCGCAGTTGGTGTTTGCGGCTCGAGGAGCCTGATGACCTGGCAGACTTCGGTCTGGATACGTCTGATGCTGTGTCGGACGTTGTGATGGACCACCGATGCTGTGCCGGTGATGCCACCGAGGTTGTGCCGGCGATGATGATTGTTGGGCCGAGGCTGTGCCGGCTATGTTGTTTTCCTCGGCTGGGCACCTACCGAGATGTTGTTGTTATACCTTCCGGCCGACGGCCCCGTTGGTCCCTGTGGCTCCGACCACTGAGATTTGCAGATCTGTATTCTATCGGCGCGCAGGCGTGACAGAGGCTCCCTGCCGAACCCTTGAGTAGTGTAGCTGCGTGTGGGGGGTGCGATGTCGCGTGCTGTAAGGCTGCATGTGCCTGCAGTAGGTATCCTCGGGAGACTCGTTGTTGACTGTCGGACTGATGTCCTATTTTACCCTTCGGGGGAACTGTTTTCCGTTTCTGTCGATGCCATGACATGCTACTAGTACGATAGGTTCATTGTGTAATGCATGCATATATAGGTGAGTTGTCATACGGGGTTTCCTTCTGGAAACTCAGGCATTGTTGTTGCATCTTTTTCAGGACCGCAGTAGGTCCAGTGGGGTGGTGATCGGCGGGCGCGCGCATTTGGAGTCGGATCCTCTAGTCGGACCACTGAGGTCAACATGATTACATTTATCTTCCCTTGTCGTTTTGTTGTAATCATGTATTCATTTGGCAAACTCTGATGTATTCTGGTGCACCGCTATTTGTTTATGAGAAGTAACAATCCCGCCTTTGATTATTGTGCTCTTTGTCTTAATTATGAATTTTTAAATTTTCCGCTGTATCGGGATGTTACACTTACTTTCGAGGAATCGATGGTGAGACAGAAGTCGAGATAAGATGGCTTACCGATGGAGATTCGAATTCCATGTTCTTCCATGCCACTTTAAGGGTGACAAGAGCAACCAATATAGTAAGGCGACTAGAAGAAAGGGAGAAGTTATTGAGGATGAGGATGCTATTCACGAGGCGTTTCAGTGCTGATTTTCTGACCATTTTTCCCAAAGTGTGCATGTGGAACCTTTATGCAGGGACATTACGATACCAACATTGTGCTAAGCGGATAGAGAGATGCTTGTGCACAATGTGACCATGAGCGAATTGGAGGAAGTGGTTAAGGCATGCAACCCAGAGAAAGCATCGGGCCCTGACGTGTTCAATGTGAAATTTTTACAAGCTGCATTACCTATCGTGAATGTGGATTAGTTGATCGTTTTAATAACCCCAAGTGCACCACGTCGGTGAAGACGTGAAAAATATGGGTCGAAGCTCAAGGAGTTGTGAGTGTTGTTATGAATACCATACTCAAGTAGGAAAGGGGAGGAGAATGAGGGTACCTAATCTAGACGACAAACGTGACAAGAAACAATAACGACTAATAAAAAACGAATCCCGTAGTCGGTGGAGAATGAATGCAAAAGTGTAGATGTGTATTCATGTGTGTGTAGCATTTAGTGCTCATGTCATGCATAACATGGAAATCTTATAATGCACAATCTTAAGTGTGTTTATACATGGATTAAGATTTATTACCATCATTAAAACATACAAAACACTACTCAAGATTAGGACAAAAACAACCACATGATTACATGTTGAATGACATAAAGAACATAGAATCCATAATGACCAAACCCAACTATGTCTCCACATGAGTTAAGATGTAACATTATCATTAAAATATACTATACATTAATTAAGATGAGGCCAATAAGAGCACATGCTCCCACATACCATCCTTATCTCTTTACCACTCCAACCTTATCCTCACCTGATCATCCCCATAAAGTGGGCTCACTAGACAAAACATGTGCTAAGCATCAATTAAGACCATTAGCACATCAAAGGCAATAGTGAGGAACCCAACAAAATGACTATGGAATTCACGTGAGGTTCCAAGATTTGGATTAAACACACACACTAATACAACACATCAACACTTCACATCACCCTCCACCCCCAACGGGGATGGTCTACTCTCTATTCATCTTCAAAACAAAGAAAACAACAAAAGCAAAAGAACCCATAAGCAAATAAAGAAAACTAAAGTTAACCAAAGCAAGTGAACAAAATTTGCATCAAATGAAAGATAACAACATGAAGAACATAAAAACTTAACTTGATTAAGAAAATGAAGATTACAAAGTTTCTCCTCTTCTCCTCCACTACACTACTAATCAATAAACTAAAACCTAGTCTAATAAACAAGAAATAAAACCTACTCTACTAAACAAGAAAGGAAACTAACCTAAGGAGGAGAGGAATGAAGAAGAAGAAGAAAGGAGGCATTACAAGTCCTTTTATAGAAGATTAGAGGGTTTGGATGGATTTGGGCGCAATCAGACGACTGTAACTCAGATATGGATATTGTATATTTCTTTCACACAAGAATTGACCCACCAGAGAAATTTGGAGACGAACCGACCCACCGGATCCACCATTGGCGGATCATTTGGGTTGGATCGACCTTTTATTTGACCGGTAGCTTAAGTGCACCATTTTAGCATGTGGATGCACTGGATTTGTTGGTTTGGACCCGTTGGTTTTAATTGTTGAATTACTCTTCAGGTTCAGGAGATTCTAGACTTTTGTAACCAACATATTTTCCTTACACTTCGGTCCCTCCAGGTTTTTTGGTTGGATCCTACTTGAGTTATAACTCGGTTTTTAGGCATTACAAACAGGGCCAGAAACCTTCCAAATCAGTTCATTCTTCTGGCGTTTAGGTCATTTTTTATTTCTTTCTCTTCTATATTGCTGAAATACATCAAATAAACACTCGAGTAGCACAAATATGGGGTGAATAAAAGATATATCACACGAATGCAATGTATGATATACTACTAATCAAATACCCCCACACTTAGCTTTCGCTAGTCCTGAGAAAAACAAAGAAAGAGAAAAATGAAAGAAAGAAAAAACATACGAAAAATAAGAAAATCCTAACTACTTTCACAGAAATCACGGTTGCACTTAGCACGTTCAACAAGCCCTTGCCTGTGAGGACTTACACTATCACGTACACATCATACGAAAAATAAGAAAATCCTAGTAGGGCGATCACTACTACTGTGTAATGGGACTTCGGTCGGTGCATCCCAAATAATATGACTCGAAAGCATGAGGTACGAAGTCCCTTGGGACCTAATTTCCAAAGTGATTGGAGCCGTACGAGGAGAACATCATACTAAATTATTTCTTATCTACACATGAACCAAAATCCCTACACTTAAGGTTTCACAACAGGAGTTTAAGGGTCCCGACTTCGACAAACTTCCTTATACTAACAAACACTAATTATTCGATTAACACTAGTACAGAAAATGGAATATACGTCAGGTATAAGGCATGTATATGTCGGTTACTTGCATTCCACAATCTGACATTTATTTATGTGTCGTCTATACAAAGACGTCAGTCATAAAAAGGTCGACGCCTATTTTGGGGGTTATATGCGTCGGATATAGATCACAGCTGACGTCTATTTTGGGGGTTATACGCGTCGGATATAGATCACAACTGACGTCTATTTTGGGGGTTATACGCGTCAGTTATAACTTACAACCGACGTGTATATCCATTAAAAAAGACTACTCGTCGCATTAATTAACTTAAAATCGACGTCTATAGGACATATTACGTGTTGGATAAATCTAATAACCGATGTCAATACCCTTTTCAAATTTAAAAAAAGCTAAATACAACATTTACAATTAGCAAACACATTCATCCACAATCATACACAAATTGTTGTCAATGATTAAACACATTCATCCTGCACAACATATTCATCCACAACCATACACAATAATCAATCACAAAGAAATTTGATCATATTAAAGTGAAAATTGTGATCATATTAAAGTTGCATGGATGTGTATTATATTGTTTGTATCTATTTGTAGAAGTTTCATTAGTCCCACATCGGAGGATTGTCCTCAGTTTCCATTTTTCATGCCTATAAATAGAACTCTTCTTCTTTCTTTGTAAAAAACTCCTTGCTTGGTATTCATTTCCTCTACTTAGAGTAAAGCCTTGGAGCAAAAATCAAGTGGAGAGATGCTACTTGTAATGTGAGTCATAAATAAAAGAAATCTTTGTTAGTTTCATATTACCTCTTTTAATTCTTTCATGCTTAGCTTAATTTTGTTTTACTAAACTTAGTAGAATTAGTTAGAATGTTTTCTCTTCTTAATATACATGTTAGCCTAATGAGTAGTGAGTAGTTCCATCCCCCTTTGGGGGTGGAGATAATGCACATTTATGTTATGAAGTTTTGATGTTTGACGAATCTAGATTGTGTAGACTTGAATGTTCGTATGTTCATCATGTTTTTTTAATCATCTACATGTTGGGGGATTTTTTGTGAGTTTTACCATAAGATTTAGACACTTTCCATACTTGGTTTCCTTGTGTTTGATGGCTGAAATTTCATGTTGGATATGCTACATTTTAGTCGTGTGTTTGTATTAGTGTTTAATCGTTTGATTGATTGAATAAACTTTGTTTTGATGGGTTTTGTGATAAGTTTTAGACACCTCTGAATGACATCATATCATGCATATAATTATGTCTTATATCCGTTATTCTTAACCTAAGCAATGCTACGTAACATGTTTTATATTTAAGTTTCAGGAATAAAACAAGTGAGAAGAAGAGACACAAAACGGACTTAAAAACAAAAAAAGCTAAATACAACATTTACAATTAGCAAACACATTCATCCACAATCATACACAAATTGTTGTCAATGATTAAACACATTCATCCTGCACAACATATTCATCCACAACCATACACAATAATCAATCACAAAGAAATTTGATCATATTAAAGTGAAAATTGTGATCATATTAAAGTTGCATGGATGTGTATTATATTGTTTGTATCTATTTGTAGAAGTTTCATTAGTCCCACATCGGAGGATTGTCCTCAGTTTCCATTTTTCATGCCTATAAATAGAACTCTTCTTCTTTCTTTGTAAAAAACTCCTTGCTTGGTATTCATTTCCTCTACTTAGAGTAAAGCCTTGGAGCAAAAATCAAGTGGAGAGATGCTACTTGTAATGTGAGTCATAAATAAAAGAAATCTTTGTTAGTTTCATATTACCTCTTTTAATTCTTTCATGCTTAGCTTAATTTTGTTTTACTAAACTTAGTAGAATTAGTTAGAATGTTTTCTCTTCTTAATATACATGTTAGCCTAATGAGTAGTGAGTAGTTCCATCCCCCTTTGGGGGTGGAGATAATGCACATTTATGTTATGAAGTTTTGATGTTTGACGAATCTAGATTGTGTAGACTTGAATGTTCGTATGTTCATCATGTTTTTTTAATCATCTACATGTTGGGGGATTTTTTGTGAGTTTTACCATAAGATTTAGACACTTTCCATACTTGGTTTCCTTGTGTTTGATGGCTGAAATTTCATGTTGGATATGCTACATTTTAGTCGTGTGTTTGTATTAGTGTTTAATCGTTTGATTGATTGAATAAACTTTGTTTTGATGGGTTTTGTGATAAGTTTTAGACACCTCTGAATGACATCATATCATGCATATAATTATGTCTTATATCCGTTATTCTTAACCTAAGCAATGCTACGTAACATGTTTTATATTTAAGTTTCAGGAATAAAACAAGTGAGAAGAAGAGACACAAAACGGACTTAAAAACAAAAAAAGCTAAATACAACATTTACAATTAGCAAACACATTCATCCACAATCATACACAAATTGTTGTCAATGATTAAACACATTCATCCTGCACAACATATTCATCCACAACCATACACAATAATCAATCACAAAGAAATTTGATCATATTAAAGTGAAAATTGTGATCATATTAAAGTTGCATGGATGTGTATTATATTGTTTGTATCTATTTGTAGAAGTTTCATTAGTCCCACATCGGAGGATTGTCCTCAGTTTCCATTTTTCATGCCTATAAATAGAACTCTTCTTCTTTCTTTGTAAAAAACTCCTTGCTTGGTATTCATTTCCTCTACTTAGAGTAAAGCCTTGGAGCAAAAATCAAGTGGAGAGATGCTACTTGTAATGTGAGTCATAAATAAAAGAAATCTTTGTTAGTTTCATATTACCTCTTTTAATTCTTTCATGCTTAGCTTAATTTTGTTTTACTAAACTTAGTAGAATTAGTTAGAATGTTTTCTCTTCTTAATATACATGTTAGCCTAATGAGTAGTGAGTAGTTCCATCCCCCTTTGGGGGTGGAGATAATGCACATTTATGTTATGAAGTTTTGATGTTTGACGAATCTAGATTGTGTAGACTTGAATGTTCGTATGTTCATCATGTTTTTTTAATCATCTACATGTTGGGGGATTTTTTGTGAGTTTTACCATAAGATTTAGACACTTTCCATACTTGGTTTCCTTGTGTTTGATGGCTGAAATTTCATGTTGGATATGCTACATTTTAGTCGTGTGTTTGTATTAGTGTTTAATCGTTTGATTGATTGAATAAACTTTGTTTTGATGGGTTTTGTGATAAGTTTTAGACACCTCTGAATGACATCATATCATGCATATAATTATGTCTTATATCCGTTATTCTTAACCTAAGCAATGCTACGTAACATGTTTTATATTTAAGTTTCAGGAATAAAACAAGTGAGAAGAAGAGACACAAAACGGACTTAAAAACAAAAAAAGCTAAATACAACATTTACAATTAGCAAACACATTCATCCACAATCATACACAAATTGTTGTCAATGATTAAACACATTCATCCTGCACAACATATTCATCCACAACCATACACAATAATCAATCACAAAGAAATTTGATCATATTAAAGTGAAAATTGTGATCATATTAAAGTTGCATGGATGTGTATTATATTGTTTGTATCTATTTGTAGAAGTTTCATTAGTCCCACATCGGAGGATTGTCCTCAGTTTCCATTTTTCATGCCTATAAATAGAACTCTTCTTCTTTCTTTGTAAAAAACTCCTTGCTTGGTATTCATTTCCTCTACTTAGAGTAAAGCCTTGGAGCAAAAATCAAGTGGAGAGATGCTACTTGTAATGTGAGTCATAAATAAAAGAAATCTTTGTTAGTTTCATATTACCTCTTTTAATTCTTTCATGCTTAGCTTAATTTTGTTTTACTAAACTTAGTAGAATTAGTTAGAATGTTTTCTCTTCTTAATATACATGTTAGCCTAATGAGTAGTGAGTAGTTCCATCCCCCTTTGGGGGTGGAGATAATGCACATTTATGTTATGAAGTTTTGATGTTTGACGAATCTAGATTGTGTAGACTTGAATGTTCGTATGTTCATCATGTTTTTTTAATCATCTACATGTTGGGGGATTTTTTATGAGTTTTACCATAAGATTTAGACACTTTCCATACTTGGTTTCCTTGTGTTTGATGGCTGAAATTTCATGTTGGATATGCTACATTTTAGTCGTGTGTTTGTATTAGTGTTTAATCGTTTGATTGATTGAATAAACTTTGTTTTGATGGGTTTTGTGATAAATTTTAGACACCTCTGAATGACATCATATCATGCATATAATTATGTCTTATATCCGTTATTCTTAACCTAAGCAATGCTACGTAACATGTTTTATATTTAAGTTTCAGGAATAAAACAAGTGAGAAGAAGAGACACAAAACGGACTTAAAAACAAAAAAAGCTAAATACAACATTTACAATTAGCAAACACATTCATCCACAATCATACACAAATTGTTGTCAATGATTAAACACATTAATCCTGCACAACATATTCATCCACAACCATACACAATAATCAATCACAAAGAAATTTGATCATATTAAAGTGAAAATTGTGATCATATTAAAGTTGCATGGATGTGTATTATATTGTTTGTATCTATTTGTAGAAGTTTCATTAGTCCCACATCGGAGGATTGTCCTCAGTTTCCATTTTTCATGCCTATAAATAGAACTCTTCTTCTTTCTTTGTAAAAAACTCCTTGCTTGGTATTCATTTCCTCTACTTAGAGTAAAGCCTTGGAGCAAAAATCAAGTGGAGAGATGCTACTTGTAATGTGAGTCATAAATAAAAGAAATCTTTGTTAGTTTCATATTACCTCTTTTAATTCTTTCATGCTTAGCTTAATTTTGTTTTACTAAACTTAGTAGAATTAGTTAGAATGTTTTCTCTTCTTAATATACATGTTAGCCTAATGAGTAGTGAGTAGTTCCATCCCCCTTTGGGGGTGGAGATAATGCACATTTATGTTATGAAGTTTTGATGTTTGACGAATCTAGATTGTGTAGACTTGAATGTTCGTATGTTCATCATGTTTTTTTAATCATCTACATGTTGGGGGATTTTTTATGAGTTTTACCATAAGATTTAGACACTTACCATACTTGGTTTCCTTGTGTTTGATGGCTGAAATTTCATGTTGGATATGCTACATTTTAGTCGTGTGTTTGTATTAGTGTTTAATCGTTTGATTGATTGAATAAACTTTGTTTTGATGGGTTTTGTGATAAGTTTTAGACACCTCTGAATGACATCATATCATGCATATAATTATGTCTTATATCCGTTATTCTTAACCTAAGCAATGCTACGTAACATGTTTTATATTTAAGTTTCAGGAATAAAACAAGTGAGAAGAAGAGACACAAAACGGACTTAAAAACAAAAAAAGCTAAATACAACATTTACAATTAGCAAACACATTCATCCACAATCATACACAAATTGTTGTCAATGATTAAACACATTCATCCTGCACAACATATTCATCCACAACCATACACAATAATCAATCACAAAGAAATTTGATCATATTAAAGTGAAAATTGTGATCATATTAAAGTTGCATGGATGTGTATTATATTGTTTGTATCTATTTGTAGAAGTTTCATTAGTCCCACATCGGAGGATTGTCCTCAGTTTCCATTTTTCATGCCTATAAATAGAACTCTTCTTCTTTCTTTGTAAAAAACTCCTTGCTTGGTATTCATTTCCTCTACTTAGAGTAAAGCCTTGGAGCAAAAATCAAGTGGAGAGATGCTACTTGTAATGTGAGTCATAAATAAAAGAAATCTTTGTTAGTTTCATATTACCTCTTTTAATTCTTTCATGCTTAGCTTAATTTTGTTTTACTAAACTTAGTAGAATTAGTTAGAATGTTTTCTCTTCTTAATATACATGTTAGCCTAATGAGTAGTGAGTAGTTCCATCCCCCTTTGGGGGTGGAGATAATGCACATTTATGTTATGAAGTTTTGATGTTTGACGAATCTAGATTGTGTAGACTTGAATGTTCGTATGTTCATCATGTTTTTTTAATCATCTACATGTTGGGGGATTTTTTATGAGTTTTACCATAAGATTTAGACACTTTCCATACTTGGTTTCCTTGTGTTTGATGGCTGAAATTTCATGTTGGATATGCTACATTTTAGTCGTGTGTTTGTATTAGTGTTTAATCGTTTGATTGATTGAATAAACTTTGTTTTGATGGGTTTTGTGATAAATTTTAGACACCTCTGAATGACATCATATCATGCATATAATTATGTCTTATATCCGTTATTCTTAACCTAAGCAATGCTACGTAACATGTTTTATATTTAAGTTTCAGGAATAAAACAAGTGAGAAGAAGAGACACAAAACGGACGTAAAAACAAAAAAAGCTAAATACAACATTTACAATTAGCAAACACATTCATCCACAATCATACACAAATTGTTGTCAATGATTAAACACATTCATCCTGCACAACATATTCATCCACAACCATACACAATAATCAATCACAAAGAAATTTGATCATATTAAAGTGAAAATTGTGATCATATTAAAGTTGCATGTTTAATTACAAAGAATGTGGTTCATGATATTAGAACTTGTTAATTACTTCATTATCATGTTGGTAACAAAGTAGAGAGCCCATCACTCGCGAGTATCATCGAGCTCCTCTTGTGAATACGAATCACTATTATTTTGGAAGACCTATGAAAATACAAGTACACAATATAAATATGTAAATAATGAAACTATAATCATACCAATGAAATATTACACCATATTACCTCCAATAGCTCTACGTTTTCAGGTGTAATCTTGATGATTTCCTGCATGTATCTCATAACGAAGTACCCACATTCGGTATTTCTGGTTTGCTTGCGGTACTATGTACAGAGATATAAATTCGATAAATATACGTTAAAGTACTTTAAAAAATAACAAAAAGGGAAGAAACTTACTCCTATTGAATGCCAGGTTACACCAGTATTTTTGGTGGTCCTTCTTCCACCAACCGTTTTATAAACCTTCATTGTCCCGAGTAACAAGAGTTATTCAATATGAAGTCAATAATACTAATAAAAATACATGAATTACAAATACAATGATTAAAACGAACTTATAGTGAAACAATTTTCTTTATGGATGGGCTTGGTGGAGTTGACCCCAAAGGATCAAACCAATAAGCCGTATTAGCTTTGGCGCATAGAATTACTAGCATCCAATGAGCTCTGATTGTATCTATAATTAGAAGTTTATTGCAAAATCAAATTCTAATTTTTTTCAATTAACAAACCTACCACTTATGAAAAGGGACCATATAATATTTTGTGTCATGTTCTTTCATGATATTCTCAAGCACCCCCGAATTGTCGTCATTCCCGTGTATAAAAGTAGATGGACACAGAAATCCAAATACTTTATCATCGGGGAAGACTAACCTTCTAGCATCATAAAATGTCTACAAGAGTAAAAATTACGTTACATTATAATTACGATAAAATTATTCAATACATTTCATATTTTGCACAAGATAACACATACTTTGCCTACACGCCGATAATCGACATGCACAATTGATCCATTGCCAGGAATTACATGACATCCTCTCTGCCGACATATAGGTCCGACGGAAAATCTTTAACTTCCTCCAAATGCATGGTAGATAAGGATTGTGCTTCCCTAACTAGCATTATTTGATACAACATTTGCACCTATTTGGTAGCAAATTAATGTTGATGGAAAGTTGGTTGTTTGATCCTTTGCTCCGGGGGCTTGAAACCTTACCGATATATATATATATATATATATATATATATATATATGTTAGAAATACAATTAGTAACAAAATCGTAATTTCTTTGTTTTCAAAATTAAAGGATAGATCAAGTGTGTCATGAAGCTCTACTAATTGACGAGGCCACATCATGAATCTACCGCAAGCATTGCCGAGGGTATCAACCTTTTCTTCCGAAATAGGCACCAAAACATCAAGATCTAAACAATTCCAACCTTCACGAGTCCCTCTTCCAGTTCTTTGAAGTGGTGTTTAGCGAGGTTGTAAACAACTTCATATCCCACCAATCTTTGCTCAGGGTCTTCAACAAATAGATAACATCTATTGCCATCCTTAAATTTACGAAGCGAGGGTTCACCGACGAGGGCCAATTTTCTAGAATCAGTCGCGAAATCAGATGGTCGGTTGGGGTTGACCACCGGCTGCACGGGAGGAGTGGACACATGGGAAGAAGTTGTCCTACGGCGGGTTGGAGTTGGCAAATCACAATCCAATCTCTCTATAACAAGTTGAAATTTATTTTGCAAATCTAAAATTTGTTGTTCGCATATGATATGAACTATTGACGAACTTGGGCGACTAGTCTTTCCATAATATTGTCGCGGTCCAACCCTACTCCCTACCCAACCCGACCGGTTGGAGTACACGAATGGGATGTTCGTCAGTTCCCAAGGCTTCACGAAGAATGTCATTCTAACCATCTGATACAAAATTGCCTCGGGATTCTCTCAAATTTAAAAAATCCTAAAGTTTAATTTTTTATCACAAAAAATTGAAAAATATAAATTTAGTCAATGTGATTTAATGACTATGCAAGTAATACAACATACTATCTTCAAGCCGACCGCTTGCGATTCGTTTGTGATGTACTCCCCTTCAGAGTTTACCTTTGCTCTCTTCCAAGAATAACATCGAGCTACGAGGGAAGGTGGAGACAAGTTGCTTGCTTGCTCCTCACTCATACCAAAATCAATCGCTAGGTATCCTGTGCAAAACTCGATAACCTCATCAACGATGTATCCTTCAATAATATTAGCATCTGGCCTTTGACGATTTCTACAATAACCTTTCAACACTTTCATATAGCACTCGAAAGGATACATCCACCTTAAAAAAAATAAGTCCACACAATTTAACTTCCCTAACCAAATGAATAACCAGATGAACCATAATGTCGAAAAAAGCAGGTGGAAAATACATCTCCAACTGACATAATGTGACCACGATTTCATCCTGCAACTGATATAACTGCACAAGATCAACCACTTTACTGCAAATGTTTTTGAAAAAGGAACACAACTTTACTATGGCATGTCTATCATATTTCAGTATTATGGATGTCAGTGCTACAGGTAACAATTGCTTCATTAAAGTGTGACAATGGTGAGACTTCATCCCCACAAGTTTCAAATTCTTCATAACAACAATACTACTAATATTTGAAGAATAACCCTATGGAACCTTACATCATGCAAACACTGACAGAAAATGCTTTTCTCCTTTCTAAAATATGTATAACAGCTGGATGTAAGTAGCTACGGTCTCCCTTCGTCTCTGGTGCCAGCATTGCGTGTATACCAAGGTCAACAATATCAAGTCTAGCATTATATCCATCTTTTGTCTTACCAGGTATGTTCAACAGAGTCCAACAAGACTATCACAAACGTTTTTCTCTACATGCATCACATCAATATAATGTCTAACTTCCCAAGTTTTCCAGTAAGGAAGATCAAAAAATATGGATCTTTTTTTCCAAGAACTTCTATCATTTCCTCGTTTTTATGGCTTTCCAAATTCACACTCATCATTCATTACGCGTTCATTCACCATTTCGATGCTTATTTCAACTAGAGGATTCTGAAACTCTTGTTTTCCGTTAAAGACATTCTTCAACCTACGATAAGGATGTGAGTTTGGCAAAAATCTCTGATGATCAAGATAGACTGCCTTACAACCATTAACAAGTTGCAAAGAGCATGTATTCTCTTCGCAAATTGGACAAACTTTATGACATTTAACAAAATATCCAGACAGATTATCGTAAGCTGGAAAGTCATTAATCGTGCAATAAATTATTGCCCGCATTACAAATGACTGCTGACGATAAACATCAAAAACTGGCTCTCCATCATCCCACAATCTCTTTAGGTCATCAAGTAAGGGTCTTAAATACACATCTATGTCATTTCGAGGTTACTTCAGACCAAAAATCATTACGGACAAGATAATATATCTCTTTCAAGCATAACCATGGTGGCATATGGTAAATGACAAGCAGAACATGCCAAGAACTGTGAATGCTACTTAGACTACCGAAAAGATTAATTTTGTTGGTACAAAGTCCAAGTCATTGATTCTTGGATTCTTCACAAAATAAAGGAAAGTCATAATCTACTTTTCTATTGAGGTGAATCTGCAGGATGACGTAGCAACTGATCATTTGATTTCTCACAATCAACGTGCCATGTCAAGCTTTTGGAATCCCCTTACCCGCAAACAAACGTTTAAGCCTTCGTATTATCGGAAGATACCACAAAACTTTAGTAGGAGGTCCTTTGATTTTCAAATCATCACCATCTACATTGTGTTTCGATCCACTACGTTTCATTTCAAGTGATATGTAATATATCACTTGTGTCTATCCCTTATCTCATGATATTACAAATATTATACAAAGTAGGAATGTGTCATTTTTGTATTATATATTCTTTTTTCTTGATCTCATAAGCTAATTATAAATATGTAACTATACATAAGTTACATTATGCACATTATAATTTTGCTTTAATTGTGTTGTTCATTGCTTTAATTGTGTTGTTCATTCATTAGTATAGTTTCATTTTAGTATTATGCTTGCTTTTGTTAATATAGTTAGTGTAATGAGTAGTGAGTAGTTCCATCCCCATTTGGGGGGTGGAGAAATATGTGATATAATCATGTAGTGTATTAAATGTGTGTTATCTTAATCCCTTGAGCTTTAAATGATTTCCATAACCATCTAATGGGTCTCCACTCTTATCTTTGATATGCTAATGCTCTTGAATGAAGCTTAGCTTATGCTTTGATTAGTGGATCTATTTTATGGGGAATGATAAGGTTAGGATATGGATAGGAATTAATATTGGGATCACAAGTTGTAGTGTTTGAACTCTTGTTGCCATTACCTTAGCTAATGTCTTGTATGTTTTAATGATGTAGTCTTATCTTAATTCATGTAGAGGCATAGTAGGGTCTAGTCTTTATACTTGAGTTCATTTAGCTTCATTCCAATTATTTTCTTGTATGTTTTAATGATGTAGTGAAATCTTAATTCATGTGGAGGCAAAGTTGGATGTAGTTTTATGATTTCATGCACTACATGTTGTGAGGAGCTTAATTACACACACACACACCACACACACATCTTTATATTCACATCATTTCTCTACCCCCTTTGGGGTTTAGTTTTTCTTGCTTCTTTTCCAATTCCATTTGCATTTTAGTGTAGTTTAGTGTAATCAAACCAACATTTCTTCCCTTTCTTTATCTCTCGCCTTCGCACAAACCAAGTGTCGACACACCTCCCAGTGGACGACCCGTATTTGCCACCGCTTCAACGCGGCCGTGCACTTGCGGTTAAATATAAAACGTTCAATCAAGTTTTTGGCGCCGTTGCCGGGGAGGTGCTCTGTCTAGTCATTGGTTTGGGTGATTCGAGGGGTTTTTAATTTTTTGTTTCCAGTTTTTCTTAGTTTCAGGGAACCATCAGATCAAGGGGAGGCTACTGGACAAGTTTGAGGGACAAAAGCTTCAAAAGGACCGCCAATCAGCGGTTGGAGACCGCCAATTGGCGGCCTGGTGAGGGATTCATGCTCTCAAATTTTTGTTGGTAGTTAGTTCTGTAATTTGTGTTATCTGGGAGCCCTATTTTGCATGCTTTGACTTCTGGTTTGCTCCCAGATCATTAATCACTCCCCCATTAATCAACTTGGCCCTAAAATCCAAAGCAAAAGACTAGACGTTCTTATTTGTTTAGGTCACGCATCATGTATTGACTTAGGCATATAGTTGTCTTTTCTTTTAGCTTTATTTTCAGTTGTTGAGTGCTGGCGTGAGGTACGCATTTCCTACACTCATTCATGCATCTCGTATGCCCATGCATTAGTTAGTAGGAATTGCATCAGGACAAGAGTGAGAGAGCGTTTGATTGGAGCGATTGATTGCTAGATCTAGGATCAAATCGCTAATAAGGAGGGGTTGTCCCATAAAAGATAAGGTGGGGGATTTCATCACCCTTTCCTTGGCCCCAAAAATCACTCTTAATAAAGCATTAACTAAAAGCAAGTAGACATTGTCCCTAGGATTGCGGGCGCACTAGGAGAGTAATCTAGTTGAGACCGTCATGACCTGATCGGCGTTGCCTACCTTGTCGATAGTAGGAGGTACTGGATCTCTGGATCTGGTATCACTTGCTGGGCATTGTGGTCCTCGTTGTAGGGAGGTGAGGCGTGTCGAGGCTAGTGACCTCGAAGTTAGGCGTCGTCTAGCCTAAGGACCCATTGCCTTACATTGTTTGAGCCGTGCTTGCTAGTTAGGCTTCTTCCTGATCCCTCTACCCATGCTAGCTCTAGGTATTCTTCCCTCCTCACCTGAGTCCTCTCCTCATCTATTCTCTACGTATAGTCTCCTCCTCTAGTACACCTTCTGTTGAGTGTTTGTTAGAATCGAGTCGAGCATTTTATGCGAGGTTGGGCTCGTTCTGGTGAGAGCGTTCGACTCGAGAGAGTGCATTCTTCTGAGATGGACGGTCTTGGTGATCGACCATCTCCGCCTCGTGCTCCTTTGGAGCAAGAGGCCGAGTTGTCTCGTGGTGGCGAGGGAGACCGGGTTCCATACATGGAGTACCTCGGTCTGCTCCCACCACCACGTAGACCTCCTTCTCCTCCTCCTCTAACTCGAGAGGAAGGGAGATTCGGTCAGGATCGAGTTCTTGGTGCACCACCACCTTTAGCTCGACAGGATAGACCGATAACTTTGTGGGAGCGGACCCATCCTGTTCGGGCCGTGCAGCCTTCTTGCATAGTTGTTCCCCCTGCTCGCGGGAACAACTATGAGCTGAAACCTCAATATGTGAGCATGCTTCCAACCTTTACTTCCAATAAGGAGGATCCATATATCTTTATACGCGAATTCGAGGAAGTATGCTCCATGTTCAAGCTTCAACAGCTTGATGAGGATTCAGTCCGGTTGAGGATGATTTCTTTCGCATTGAAGGATAATGCGAAGAAATGGATGTGTAGCCTCCCGGCGAGCTCGATTCGGTCATGGAATGACTTTGTGACCGTCTTTCTGAAGAGATTTTCCCTCAAATGAAAACTCAACAGATACGGCACCAGATACATCAAATGTATCAGACCGAGACCGAATTGTTTCATGGTTTCTTTGAGAGGTTCAAGGACCTTCTCCAGCAGTGCCCTCATCATGGATTTGAGTTATGGCAGCTGTGCCAAATCGTTTATGAGGGCATCAATTACAACACCCGCACATTGTTGGAGTCGATGTGTCAGGGTGACTTCCAAATGAAACCCATCGAGGAGGCATGAGACACTTTTGAGTCCATGGCTGAGCGTACCTTCGAGTGGGACACCATGAGAGAGCCACCAGCCGCCAGGTCTTCTGGTCGAGCTGGATCATATCATGCTGAGTCGACTATCGCGTTTGAGGCGAAAATGGCTGCTCTCATGCGTAGCATAGAGAGTTTGGAGATGGACCGAGCTCCTGTAGCTCAGGTCGCTACTCCCGGGTGTACTAGGTGTGGACTGCCGGGACATGATGACTTGGAGTGTGCTTACGCTCCAAGGGATACTGAGCATGCAAATGCGATGTATCAACAAAGGCCCCGAAATGACCCGTACAGTCATTCCTACAACCCGGGATGGCGTAACCATCCTAACTTCTCTTGTGGGTCTAGTGGAGGCCACGGTCAGAGCTCGCACGCTCAATCTCCACCTCCACCTTATCAACCTCCATGCCCATCGACGACCTACCAACCCCCACATCAAAGGTCTCAGCACCATAATTACCAACCTGGTCAGGCCTCTTCGTCGGGTTATTCTAACCAGACTCCACCACCCCAGCAAGTTGACCCTAAGGACTCTACCATTGAACAAACCCTTCAAACGTTCATGCAGAGCACTCAATCCATGTTTGCGGCCAGCAATAATTCGGTCAAAGCATTGGAAATGCAAGTTAGCCAGTTGGCTCATCAGCTCCATGAACGTGAGAAGGGTCAGTTACCGAGTCAACCTGTGGTTAATCTCAGGGGTCAGCCTGCTCATACCAGGAAAAATGTACACAATGTTGAAAGTGACCCTTCCCAACATGCCAATGTTGTTCATACCTTGAGATCGGGAAGGGTCGTTGACAACAATGTGAAAATGCCAGAAGCCAACCCTGTTGGCGAGACTTCCGAGGAGAGTCTTGAGCCTGTCAAGGAACCTAATTCTGAGACTCCTCCTCGTGATTCTTATGTCCCCAAGGCACCATTCCCTCATCGGTTGACTAAAAACGTGATGAGCATTGGGATAAGATCGTTGAAGTACTTAGGCAAGTAAAGGTGAACATTCCGTTGTTGGACGTTGTTCAACAAATGCCACCGTATGCCAAGTTCCTCAAGGACCTTTGCACCACTAAGAGAAAAACAAATGTGCCCAAAAAGGCCTTTTTGGCCGCCAATGTGAGATCCATATTGACACATCCCATGCACGTCAAGTACAAGGACCCAGGTTGTCCAACTGTCTCTTGCATGATTGGGAATGTGACAATCTCTCAAGCTTTATTGGATTTGGGGGCATCTGTGAATCTCCTTCCTTACTCAGTCTATGTCAACCTTGGAATAGGCGATCTTAAACCAACGAGGACAACCCTCCAGTTGGCTGATAGATCCATCAAAATTCCACGAGGGAGTGTGGAGGATGTCCTTATCAAAGTGGGTGAGTTCGTATTTCTAGTTGATTTCATCATCTTGGATACCGAACCCGTGTCCAACCCACAAGGACAGATTCCTGTGATCCTTGGGAGGCCATTTCTTGCGACATCTAATGCTTTGATCATTGTCGCAATGGCTTGATGAGGTTGTCTTTTGGAAACCTCACGGCGGATTTCAACATCTTCACTCTTGGTAAGCAACCAGGGCTCTTCGACGACACTGTCGGAGCTAATTTCATCCAGGACACGGATGAGCCTGACTCATTAGGCATGTTCGACTCACATCGACATATTATTGAGGTGCCTAATGATCAGGTTGCGAGTGAAAAGGATCTTGAGGAATCCGCCAGCATATCTCTGGACGAGGAGGCACATCTGGGTGCTTGCTCCTCTTGCCCCGTGGCCCTTGAGCCACTTGAAAGTAACTCTGAATCCTACAAGGACCCACCTCTGGTCGAGCTTAAACCTCTCCCCGCCTTGTTGGCTAAGGATGCCATTTTTGAGTTCACACCGGATTGCCACAATGCCTTTTTGACCTTGAAGAAAGAGTTGACTTCAGCTCCCATTATTAAGGCACCGGTGTGGACTGAACCCTTTGAGTTAATGTGTGATGCATCTGACTTCGCTGTGGGAGCAGTGCTTGGGCAACGATTGGACAAATTGCCTCATGTGATCTACTATGCCAGTAGAACACTCAATGATGCCCAATTGAACTACACTGTGACCGAGAAGGAATTCTTAGCAATCATATTTGCTTTGGAGAAATTCCGGTCGTACTTGATTGGCTCCCACGTGATTATCTATTCTGACCACACAACCATCAAGCACCTCATGGCGAAGATAGATGCAAAATCCCGACTCTTGGGATGGATCTTGTTGTTATAAGAATTCGATCTCGAGATTCGGGACAAAAAAGGGTGTGAAAATGTTGTAGTTGACCACTTGTCTCGTCTAGAGACGACCAACCCACAGGACCAAATCATTGATGACAAATTTCCTGACGAGCAGTTGTTCACGATCGAAGATAACCCTTGGTTTGCCGACATCGTGAACTATCTCGTGACCGAGCAACTTCCTGTGGGTTGGTCAAAATCTGACCAATCCAAATTTAGATCTTATGTCAGATTCTTCCACTGGGACGACCCCTACCTATTCAAATACTGCTCTGACCAAATTTTCAGGCGGTGCGTCCCAGATACCGAGTTCCAAAGTGTACTCCACTTCTGCCATTCCAAGGCATGTGGAGGACACTTTGGAGCAAAGAAAACTACTGCCAAGGTGCTCCAATCTGGATTCTACTGGCCCTCTCTTTTCAAGGATGCTTACGACTTTTGTAAGCAATGTGATAGGTGCCAGCGCCTTGGCAGGATTGGTCGACGTGACATGATGCCTTTGCAAAATGTCCTTTGTTGTCGACATCTTCGATGTGTGGGGCATCGATTTCATGGGTCCCTTCCCAAACTCGTTCGGGAATGTTTACATTCTGGTGGCCGTTGACTAAGTGTCTAAGTGGGTTGAGGCTATACCCACAAAGACCAATGACAACAAGGTGGTCACCAAATTCTTGAGGGACATTTTTGCGCGATTTGGTACTCCTCGTACCATAATCAGCGATAGGGGTACCCACTTCTGTAATCGCTCCTTTGAAGCGCTTATGAGGAAATATTCGATCACCCACAAGCTTGCGACCCCATACCATCCGCAAACTAGTGGGCAGGTCGAAATCTCTAACCGTCAATTAAAGCAAATTCTTGAGAAGACGGTTAGTTCCTAGAGGAAGGATTGGTCTACCAAGTTGAATGACGCGTTGTGGGCTTTCCGCACCGCGTACAAGACCAATTTGGGTATGTCCCCATATCGGATAGTGTACGACAAGGCTTGCCATCTACCCGTCGAGCTTGAGCATCGTACTTTCTGGGCCATCAAGAACCTGAATATGGATCTTGATCAAGTGGGAGTACAACGTAAGCTCGACATTGTGGAATTGGAAGAGCTACGCAATGATGCGTACGAGAATGCCAAAATTCATAAGTCCCGAGCCAAGATGTTTCATGATCGCATGATTATGCGAAGGGTGTTTACGGCCGGGCAGAAGGTGTTGCTCTACAATTCCCGGCTTCATCTGTTTGCGGGTAACCTCCGCAGTCGTTGGTCTGGCCCGTTTATTGTCCAAACCGTCTATCCTCATGGAGCGGTTGACATCTTGAACCCAGAGAATGGGGATGTGTTCAAAGTTAATGGACAACGCCTCAAACCCTACTTGGAGGGGGAAACAACTGAAGTCGAGGAGGTCATGTTCCTTCATGAACCACCCTCGCACTCAACCATTCATGCTCCTACATGAGCGGTTGAGCGTTTATGTGTATATATGTTAAAAAAAAGAAAAAGAAAAAAGAAGACTCCTTCAGTGAGCATCGATTGTAGTGGGCCCCAACCCTTGAGTATTTGGGCCCCATTTCTTTCACGTATTTGTATCCCTTCTTTAACATCTCACAGGTTTTGAGGGAAGTTGGGTTGTGTCCATCAACATAGCCATGAACTTCCTTGTGTACTTCACGTTGGTGAGATCTATTTTGTTTCATGCATACATCCAGTTAGTATTTTGCTCACTTTCATTGAGGATAATGCATGAAGTAGGTGTGCGGGGGTGTTTTACGTGTGTACATAGTCGAGTCTTTTCCTTTGATTTTGTTTTCTTTTGTGTGCATTGTTAGGGTCATGTTAGTGTGCTGCATTTAATATCGATATATCTGCTTACCATGATCCTTGGGTGACTTGTCTTCTTTTGCTTGCCTAGTGCTTTAAAATTTCCACATTTCTTTCAAATCTTCATGTGTTTGCGAAAGAAAATGTTTTGTGGGTTTTGCGTGTGTTTAGCATGTGCAAAACCGTTGAGAGGCAAAGTAAAAAGAAAGCTCCCAAAATTGTCTTGAACTTGATGCATTAGGATATCTAGTACAGTGACTTTAGGATTTATCAAGTCGTTAGGATGCACCCCAGTTTTCCCTTGGGGGTGAGTAATCATAGGGTTTCAGTGCTCAAACATTTAAAGAAGTCCACTCTGAACCTAGTGAGTCAATAATTCGTGTCTGTTAACTTAAGGAAGTTTGTTGTAGTCAAGGACCCTCTAAATCTTGTTGTGAGACATAAGTGTAGGGATTTTGGTTCATGTGTAGATAAGAAATAAGTGAGTAGGTGTTCTCTCTTCTCGCACGGCTCCTATCACTCGGGAAAGTAGGTCTGAGGGGACTTTGTGCCTGGTGCTTTCGAGTCATCAGACTTGGGATGCGCCGACCGAACTCCCGTTACACGGGTGGTAGGGATTGCCCTATGTGGAGATTTGGGGAAAGGTGTACGTGATAGTGTAAGTCCTCATGGGCAATGATGCACGAAACCTGACCCTGGGAGAATGAAGCTCCAACTAATAAATAGAAAAAGAAAAAAAAGAGAAAAGAAACAAAAAGAAAAAAAATGGTAATGCAAATAAGAACCTTAATGGACCTTACACTTTGTATCACTTGAGGATGTTGAGGTTGTCCATGTCTTTCGCTTAATTCCTTATTTAACTTGCACGAATGATTTATTAGGCTAGGTGTGGACTGATTACCAATATAGAGTCGGTCCGTAGGATTACCGCGTCCATTGATCGACAAAATATTTCCAACGAGTCGAGGTCTAGACCTCAGGAGACAACACTCATCCTCCTTGGCAACAAGGAGGTTTAACGGCTTGTTGCACGTGATAAGTGCAACCGTGATTCCTACGAAAGTGAGTTAGGATTTCTTGTTTTTCGTATGCTTTTTCCTTTCTTTGTTTTGCTCGAGATTAGCAAAAACTTAGGTGTGGGGGTATTTGATTGGCATCATTTCGTGTTTATATTTGTATCTTATATCCATTATCTTTCACGTAAACAATGCTATGTAACGAGTTTTATGTTTAGTTTTCAGGAATAAAGAGGTTTGAAGAGAAGAGCCATGAAAGGACCCAAAAGCAGGAAAAAAGACTTAATTGTGAGACCTTGGGACTAAGATGCAAGGGAGAAGGACCTGATCGTAAGATCGAAGGACCTAAGAGCAAAACAGGAAACTCCACACCATCATGGGGAGTGTTTTGGCAATTCGATTCGGGTCGGAGCTCCAACAAACCAAGTAGATGCATCAAAGACCAAGAAATGCTTCAAGAGAAGCCCTGCACAAAACCCAGACAGATCTGGGCCTTATAGGCCGCCAATTGGCGGTCTGGAACCGCCAATTGGCGGTCTGGATGAGCCCAACTCTGCTAAGCTCGCTCCTGGACTTGTATTATCATGTGTTTAGGCTATTTTTGGTATTGGTTTAGTCCCACATCGGGGGATTGTCCCGGATTAGCTTTTTCTATGCTTATAAATAGAACTCTTCACCTCCCATTGTATCCATCTCTCTCTTTGGTGGCCACCTTCCCTACTAAGAGTGAAGCCTTGAAGCAAAACTCTGGTGGAGGAATGGCTACTTGTAATTGAGTGAGTTAATAATAGATGTTTTCCTTTAATTGTGTTGTTCCTCTCTTAGTTTAATTTCCTTTCATATGCATGCTTGCTTGTTTGTTTTGTTTTATGCTTCTTTAATATTTCTTGCTTGATTAGTATAGTTTCATTTCAGTATTATGCTTGCTTTTGTTAATATAGTTAGTGTAATGAGTAGTGAGTAGTTCCATCCCCATTTTGGGGGTGGAGAAATATGTGATATAATCTTGTAGTGTATTAAGTGTGTGTTATCTTAATCCTTTGAGCTTTAAATGATTTCCATAACCATCTAATGGGTCTCCACTCTTATCTTTGATATGCTAATGCTCTTGAATGAAGCTTAGTTTATGCTTTGATTAGTGGATCTATTTTATGGGGAATGATAAGGTTAGGATATGGATAGGAATTAATATTGGAAACACAAGTTGTAGTGTATCAACTCTTGTTGCCTTTACCTTAGCTAATGTCTTGTATGTTTAATGATGTAGTCTTATCTTAATTTATGTAGAGGCATAGTAGGGTCTAGTCTTTATACTTGAGTTCATTTAGCTTCATTCCAATTATTGTCTTGTATGTTTTAATGATGTAGTGAAATCTTAATTCATGTGGAGGCAAAGTTGGATGTAGTTTTATGATTTCATGCACTACATGTTGTGAGGAGCTTAATTACACACACACACCACACACACATCTTTATATTCACATCATTTCTCTACCCCCTTTGGGGTTTAGTTTTTCTTGCTTCTTTTCCAATTCCATTTGCATCTTAGTGTAGTTTATTGTAATCAAACCAACCTTTCTTCCCTTTCTTTACCTCTCGCCTTCGCACAAACCAAGTGTCGACACACCTCCCAGTGGACGACCCGTATTTGCCACCGCTTCAACGCGGCCGTGCACTTGCGGTTAAATATAAAACGTTCAATCAGTGGCACCACACTCTAAGCATCACAATTCAGATTTGGTGGCACCATTTCTACCAAGCCCCAAATTCAATCTTATGAAATCACTATACTAAAGATATATAACTAATGCTTCTGCTTCTACTAGTTCATGACTGTCATTACCAACTAACTAATACTGCTACTACAATGCTAATCTACTGCTGCTAATAACATGGGGTGCTTATTAATTAGTAGGTCCTTTGAAGAGAGAGTCTGATCTCATGATTTGGACTAGCATTTGTTTTGGAAAGCAGTTTGTTGCTGCATTTTCTTTTTCTGGAGGAGCATTGCATGACTTCTAGCTTTGATGGCATCTGGAAAATATACAAAGAAGCAAAAAGATTTAACCACATAATAATATTTGGTGTTGTCTGTCAATGGAGGATGAACGACGAGGTGGCGTGGAGGATCAACAACGAGGTGGCGTGGGATGCAAATGTGAAGCAAGATTGTAGTGTAACACCCCGAAACAGCGGAAGATTTAAAACTTTAAACAGATATAAGAATCAACACCGGGGTCGTTACCAAACCACATATATATATATAATAAGTGGTACAACATCTGACACAGGAATCAAAATATGATTACAACGACAAAAGGTATACACTAAATAAAAGAGTAATCATCAACCTCAAAAGATACAAGACAGGATCCGGTCCAAGTGCTCCCGCCTTCAGTCACCACTTCCTACTGATGCTTACGACCTGAAATGCAACAAAACTATGCTTGAGTTTCCCATTGGGAAACCCCATATGCCAAACCCGTAAGATATGAACATAACATATATATGAGACATGAAATGAAGAATGCCATAAAAGCACAACTAACACACGTGCACAACCGGAAAACATCGGCCACGGGTCTCAAGGGTCCTCTCACCCCCAACCCCACAACACACGTGCACACAAGGCACCACCGGTCAGAGTCTCGGCCACAACAACGTGCTCACAAGGCACCGCCGGTCAGAGTCTCGGCTACAACAACGTGTTCACAAGGCACCGCCAGAAAAACGTCGGCCACAACAACGTGCTCACAAGGCATCGCCGGTCAGAGTCTCGGTCATAACAACGTGCTCACAAGGCACCCACTCCGTAGAGCCACAACCACGATCTTCCTCTCAGGCCGGCATGTCCGTACCGTCGCCTAAAAAGGACGGGGACCCGTTGCCCTCGAGGCAGATCCAACCACACGCGACACAAGCATCCATATGCAAAATAATGCCCAAACGGTCGAACTAAATCCATAAACGGTCGACCGAACTTCACTACTATTCCGCAAAACAACCTAAATAACGTCCAACCGGTCGACGACAAAGGGGCCTCGTTCGACCGAAATCCAACAGTGAAATCCTTTTTTCTCAAAAGAAACAATTGGTTGGACTAAAATCCAGAAACGGTCGACCGATCGCTGCCAGTAAAACTCACCAACAATACACACTACACGGTCTTCCGAAACAACTCTTCCAGTCGATCGGCCATTAAGTTAACTTAAGTCATCGGACGGACAAGTCAACGAGCGGTCGACCATTTGGATGGTCAACGCCCCCAACCGACTTACAACTGTGCTTTCGGTCGACCAGCAAAGGGGACCCGTTCGATCGAAAATACCTAGAGCCTCTTCCTCTTGCAAAGATTGCACCACCGTTCAACCACCCCTAGGGTATCATTCAACTGGTGCAAGAGATTTGCCCAAAATACACTACGCCCCGTCGACCACACCAACCCACCAGTCTACTGTTCCAGAGCAGAAAAGCTGCTGCAAGACCCTCGACGAGCCTTCCGGCCTACCGTCGACCACTCCAATACTCACGAAGACTTAAGGGAGGATTAAACTAAAGCTTGGCATACCTTTAAGGCTTGAAGAAGCCTTTGAAGAACCCACGAAGGTTGCTTCCACAAGCACTTCTTCTCCTTCCCTGGTGAACCCAGCTGAGCCACCGATCCACGCTCCTCGCGCACTCCACTGAGTCGTCTTCCTCACCGAAACCACACCACCACACTCCAGTAGCTGAGAGAGAGAGAGAGAGAGAGAGAGAGAGAATCGCGAGAGTGAGAGAGAAGTGAGAGAATCGCGAGAGTGAGAGAGAAGTGAGAGAAAGGGAGAGAAAAACAGCTTTTTATACTCTTCTCCTCCACTCATCTCAGCCGTCCATCTCAATCCATCTCAACCTCCTCTAATCCACCACCTAAAAACACAATAAACCCATAAGAAATGGGTTAGGATGTAACAATCCACCCTCCTTAAAGAATTTCATCCTCGAAATTAGAACCAAATCCTCACCAAACAAATCCGGATATTTCTTCCGGACCTCATCTTCGATCTCCCAAGTGGCTTCACGCTCGCTATGGTGTTGCCACCTGACCTTTACCATAACAATGGTTCTCCTTCTGAGTTAGTGCTCCATCTGATCTACAATCTCCACGGGCTTCTCCTCGAGAGATAAATCGTGGCTGATCTCGGGAACACAGATCTCAATCACCTGCGACGGATGGGCAATGTATTTCCTCAACATTGAAACGTGGAAAACGTTGTGAATACCCGAAAGTTGCGGCGGCAAAGCAATACGATAGGCAACCTCTCCTACTCGATGAAGATTCTCGAACGGTCTAACATACCTCGGACTGAGCTTCCCCTTCTTCCCGAATCTCATCACTCCTCAAGCTGGTGAAATCTTCAGGAATACGTGATCGCCCACCTCAAATCTCAACTCTCGTCTACGCTTATCTGCGTAACTCTTCTGTCTTCTCTAAGTTGTCGCTAACCTTTGTCTGATTACGCCAACCTTCTCAACATACATCTGAGAAATCTCTGGCCCAACTAGCTGCCTCTCGCCCACGTCACTCCAGCATACCGGTTATCGACAAGGCAAACCGTACAGAGCCTCGTACGGTGCCATCCCAATACTCAAATGGTAGTTGTTGTTGTACGCGAACTCGATCAATGGCAAGTGTTCATCCTAAAATCTTTCCCAATCAAGAGTACACGTTCTCAGCATATCCTCTAGTGTCTGGATAGTCCTCTCTGACTGCCCGTCTGTCTGTGGATGAAAAGTCGTGCCGAACTTCAACTGAGTCCCCAAAGCCCTCTACAAACTACCACAAAATCTGGAGGTGAACATCAGATCTCGATCAGAGATAATACTCACCGGTACTCCATGTAATCGGACTATCTCCTCGATATACAACCTCGCCAAACCCTCCAAAGGTAAGGTGGTCCTGATCGCCAGAAAATGCGCTGACTTGGTCAATCAATCAACTATAACTGATTGGCATCATTTCATGCATATCTTTGTGTCTTATATCCATTATCTTTCACCTTAAACAATGTTATGTAATGAGTTTTATGTTTAGTTTTCAGGAATAAGTAGGTTTGAGAAGGAGAGACTATAAATAGCAAGGAAAATGACTGAATTGTGAGACCTGGGGACTAAGATGCAAGGGAGAAGGACCCGAACGTAAGACCGAAGGACGAAAGAGCAAAACAGAAAACTCCACACAATCTTAGGGAGTATTTTGGCAATTCTATTCAGGTCTGAGCTCCAACAAGTGAAGTAGATGCATCAACGACCAACAAAGACATCTAGAAAAGCCCAGAATAAAATCCAGCGTGATCTGGACCATATAGACCACCAATTGGCGGTCCAGGACCGCTAATTGGCGGTCTGTTTTGGCCCAAATCCTCTAAGAGTTTGGTGGGTTGCGTATTAGTGTGCATTTAGTCCATTTTTGGTATTTGTTTAGTCCTACATCGGGGGATGGTCCCAGATTACCTTTTTCTATGGCTATAAATAGAACTCTTCACCTTCCATTGTAACTACCCATTGCTTGGTGGCATTCTCTCTACTAAGGAGTAAGCCTTGAAGCAAAACTCAAGGTGGAGAAGAATGCTACCTTCAATGTGAGTCATTGTTAATAAAATAATTGTTCTTAGTTTCTTTTAATCTTGTTTTTTAATTCTTGTTTCATTCAATTAGCTTCTTTAATATTCCTTTCTTGCTTAGTCTAATTTCATTTCAGTAGAATGTTTCATTTTAATTTAGGTTGTACTGTAATGATTAGTGAGTAGTTCCATCCCCATTTGGGGGTGGAGAAATATGTGATATGATCATGTAGTGTATTAGGTGTGTGCTATCTTAATCCCTTGAGCCTTATATGATTTCCATAACCATCTAATGGGATTTCACTCTTATGTTTGATATGGTAATGCTCTTGAATGAAGCTTAGCTTATGCTTAGATTAGTGGACCTATTTTATGGGGAATGATAAGGTGAGGATATGGATGGAATTAATATTGGAAACACAATTTGTAGTGTATGTACTCTTGTTGCCTTTACCTTCGTTAATGTCTTGTATGTTTTAATGATATTAGGTTATCTTATTTCATGTGGAGGCATAGTAGGGTCTAGTCTTTATACATGAGTTCATTTAGCTTCATTCCAATTATTGTCTTGTATGTTTTAACGATATAGTCTTATCTTATTTCATGTGGAGGCAAAGTTGGATTTAGTTTTATGATTTCATGCACTACATTTGAACACACACACACATCCTTATATTCACATTATTTCTCTACCCCCTATGGGGTTTAGTTTTATTGCTTATTTTCCATTTCCTTTTTTCATTGTAGTGTAGTTTAGTGTAACCAACCTTTCTCTCCTTTCTTTCCCACTCGCCTTCGCACAAACCAAAAGTCGACACACCTCCCTGTGGATTGACCCGTATTTTCCACCGCTTTAACGCGACCGTGCACTTGCGGTTTAATATAAAACGAATCAATAAATAACCCAAATCGCGTCGTGAGATCTCCTCGTCTTCGGCAACCCGGTGACGAAATCCATCGTCACGTGCTCCCACTTCCATTCCGGCAGATCTATACTCTGCAACTGTCCTGCTGACCCTTGGTGCTCAATCCTCACTTGCTGACAAACCAGGCACATGGACACGAAGTCCGCTATGTCTCGCTTCATCCCCTTCCACCAAAATCTCTGATGTAAGTCTTTATACATCTTGGTACTCCCCGGGTTAATGGAATATCTGGCTCTATGTGCCTCCTCCATGATAGTATCCCTCAGATCACCTGCTCTCGGTACCCAGATCCGATCCATGAATCTCAAGGCCCCATCGACTCCGACACCGAAGTCTGATCCGTCCTTAGCAGCTAACTGCATCAGAGTGACCAACTCATCATCTGCTCTCTGAGCCTGAACAACTCTTGAGACTGTCTGCAGCTCCACTCGAATTCCCGCAATCACTCCCCCCTCAGAGTCCTCTGTAAAGGTCTCCACTCCGTCAAGGCCTCAAGCAACCTCCACTCTTGAATGCATAAGCTAGCAGCTCACAACTCCACCTTCCTACTCAAGGCATCTGCGACAGAATTCGCCTTCCCCGGATGATACGAAATGGTGAAGTCGTATTCCTTTATGAACTTAAGCCATCTGCGCTGCCTCATATTCAACTCTTCCTACGAAAACAGATACTTCAGACTCTGGTGATCAGTGAAGACCTCAAACTGCTCTCCATATAGGTAACACCTCCAGGTCTTCAGTGCGTGAACCACCGTTACCAACTCCAGATAATGAGTCGGGTAATTCTTCTCGTAAACCTTCAACTGCCTCGAAGCATATGCGACCACCTTCCCATGCTGCATCAGTACGCAACCCAGACCAACGACTGAAGCGTCACTGTAGATCACATAGCCCCCGCTACCACTCGGTAGCGTCAGAATCAACCACCTGATACCCTTCAACCTGATCGAGGTTCACCTCTCATTCATGCCTCCTCTCTTGCTCACTCTGAAAAGGCATCAAACAACCACAACGCTTATAAGGGTATCAGGTGGTCAAACAATTCTAATTTGTATGTCGCGAGCCCATGCATGTGCATTTTTGTCTCGAGAGATTACAAGTTCCCATTTGATGTCCCTTGACATATGAAGATGGGAGCACATTTTTGTACATAGTTACAAAAAAAAGAAAAAAAGTACAATACAAGACTCCTTCAGTGAGCATCGATTGTTGTGGGCCCCAACTCTTGAGTATTTGGGCCCCATTCTTTCATGTATTTGTATCCCTTCTTTAACATGTCACAGGTTTTGAGGGAATTTGGGTTGTGTCCATCAACATGACCTTGAACTTCCCTTTGTACTTCATTTTGGTGACATCGCTCCTTTTTCATGCATACATACATGTAGTATCTTGCTCGTATTCATTGAGGACAATGAATGAAGTAGGTGTGTGGGGGGTGTTTTACGTGTGTACATAGTCGAGTCTTTTATTTGGATTTTGTTTTCTTTTGTGTGTATTGATAGGGTCATGTTAGTGTGTTGCATTTAATATCGATATATCTGCTTGCCATGATCTCTCAGAATGCTAAGCACAATGCTCATGTGCTCCCTGTGTTGCTCACTGTCTGGCGAGTATACCAATATATCATCCACGAAGACAATCACAAATCTGTCAAGATATGGCTAAAAAGTCTTATTCATCAGATCCATGAACGTCGCAGGTGCATTCGTCAGCCCAAATGACATCACCAAGAACTCATAGTGTCCGTACCTTGTCCTGAACGCTGTCTTCTGGACTTCTGCATCCCTGATCCTCAACGTATGATAACCCGATCGCAAGTCGATCTTTGAAAATACCCTCGCCGACTGCAACTGATCGAAAAGATCCTCAATCATGGGTAAAGGATACTGATTCCTAATGGTAACCTTATTCAGCATTCTGTATTCAATACACATCCTCAACGAGCCATCCCTCTTCTTCAAGAAGAGCACTGGACCTCCCCAAGGTGAAACACTGGGTCTGATCAAACCTGAATCTAGCAGATCCTGCAACTACTTCTTCAGCTCAGCTAACTCAGCAGGCGCCATCCTATACGGAGCCTTTGCGGTGTAGTCTCTGCTACCAGATCGATACCAAACTCGATCTCTCTGTGAGGTGGCAACCCGGTGATCTCATCAGGAAATATCTCAGGCAAATCCTGAACAACCTCGATATCTTCCAACTTCTTCACCTCAAGATCTGGCATCACAAGCATCGCTATAAATGCTCTGCAACCCTGGTGGATCATCTTCTGAGCCTTTACTGCAGAAACCAAAATCCGACCATCTCCACTCTTAGTCCCTCTGATCAGCAAATTAGGAAGACCCGTCCTCGAAATCAAAATCTTCTTTTCTCGGTACAAAACTCCAACATCGTATTGGGACAGCCAATCCATCACAAGTATGACATTGAAGTCTACCATTGGTAACAAAATCAAGTCTGTCGGGAACTCTTGGTCTCCCGAAGCAATCATGGCGCCGGGGAGGAAGCTCCCCACAATGCCCACCAAACACAAGGGTGTGCTGACTTCCAAAGTGGCAGTCAACATCGCAGGGGTACGACCTAACACGCTAGCAAACTGCTCAAAGATGAATGAGTCTGTGGCCCCACAATCGAAAAGCACTCTAGCTATCAAGCCATCAACAAAAAGTGTACCTTCCACCACAACACTGGCGTCTCTAGCCTCCTCTGCCTGGATGGTGAAAACGCGACCAACACTCCTCCCCTACTGAGGTGGTGCAGCTGGTCGACTCGGTCCCGCTCCGCTAGCTGAGGAGGAACCCGGTTTTCCCTTGGGGGTGAGTAATCATAGTAAAAAGAAAGCTCCCAAAATTATCTTGAACTTGATGCATTAGGATATCTAGTACAATGACTTTAGGATTTATCGAGTCATTAGGATGCACCCTAGTTTTCCTTTGGAAGTGAGTAATCATAGGGTTTCAGTGCTCAAACATTCAAAGAAGTTCACCCTCAACCTAATGAGTCAATAATTCGTGTCTGTTAACTTAAGGAAGTTTGTTGTTGTCAAGGACCCTTTAAATCTAGTTGTGAGACATTACGTGTAGGGGTTTTGGTTCATGTGTAGATAAGAAATAAGTGAGTAGGTGTTCTCTCATCTCGCACGGCTCCTATCACTCGGGAAAGTAGGTCTGATGGGAATTTGTGCCTGATGCTTTCGAGTCATCTGACTTGGGATGCGCCGACCGAACTCCCATTACATGGGTGGTAGGGATTGCCCTATGTGGAGATTTGGGGAAATGTGTACGTGATAATGTAAGTCCTCATGGGCAATGATACACGAAACCTGACCCTGAGAGAACGAAGCTCCAACTAAGAGAAATGAAAAGAAAAAAAAGAAAAAGACAAAAAAAGAAAAGAAAGAAAGAAAAATGCAAATAAGAACCTTAATGGACCTTACACTTTGTATCACTTGAGGATGTTGAGGTTGTCCTTGTCTTTCACTTAATTCCTTATTTAGCTTACACGAATGATTCATTAGGATAGGTGTGTGGACTGATTACCTATATAGAGTCGGCCCGTAGGATTACCACGTCCATTGATCGACAAAATTTGTCCAACGAGTCGGGTGTCTAGATTGAATAATGCATTTTGTTCGGATTTTGTGGATATATCCGCTGAAAACCCTCAGGAGACAACACTCCTCCTCCTTGGCAACAAGGAGGTTTAACGGCTTGTTGCACGTGCTAAGTGCAATCGTGATTCCTACGAAAGTGAGTTAGGATTTCTTGTTTCTCGTATGTTTTTCTCTTTTTTTGTTTTGCTCGGGACTAGCAAAAATTTAGGTGTGGGGGTATTTGATTGACATCATTTCATGCTTATATTTGTATCTTATATCCATTATCTTACACCTAAGCAATCCTACGTGAAGAGTTTTATGTTTAGTTTTCAGGAATAAATAGGTTTGAAGAGATGAAGCATAAAAGGACCCAAAAGCTGGGAAAAAGGACTGAATTGTGAGATCTGGGACTAAGATGCAAGGGAGAAGGACCTGAATGTAAGATAGAAAGATCTAAGAGCAAAACAGAATAGTCCACACCATCGTGGAGAGTATTTTAGCAATTCAATTCGGGTTGGAGCTCCAACAAACCAAGTAAATGCATCCAAGACCAGAAAATATACCAAGAAAAGCCCACAACAAATTCCAACTCGATCCAAAGTTTATGGACCGCCAATTGGCGGTCCAGATCACTCTGGATCCGCCTAAATTTCTCCAACACATGTATTAGAGGATGTTTAGGCTATTTTTGGTATCTGTTTAGTCCCACATCGGGGGATTGTCCCGGAATGCCTTTTTCTTTGGATATAAATAGAACTCTTCACCTTCCATTGTACATATCTCCCTCTTTGGTGGCCATCTTCCCTACTAAGAGTGAAGCCTTGAAGCAAAACTCTGGTGGAGGAAGGGCTGCTTGTATTGAGTGAGTTAATAATAGATGTTTTTCCTTTAATTGTGTTGTTTCTCTCTAAGTTTAATTTCCTTTCATATTCATGCTTGCTTGTTTGTTTTGTTTTATGCTTTTTTAATATTTCTTGCTTGATTAGTGTAGTTTCATTTCAGTTTAATGCTTCATTTTGTTAGAGTAGTTAGTTTAAATATGTGTGAGTAGTTCCATCCCCATTTGGGGGTGGAGAAATATGTGATATGATCATGTAGTGTATTAAGTGTGTGTTATCTTAATCCCTTGAGCTTTATATGATTTCCATAACCATCTAATGAGTTTTCACTCTTATCTTTAATATGCTAATGCTCTTGAATGAAGCTTAGCTTATGCTTTGATTAATGGACTTATTTTATGGGGAATGATAAGGTTAGGATATGGATGGAATTAATATTGGAAACACAATTTGTAGTGTATGTACTCTTGTTGCTTTTACCTTAGTTAATGTCTTGTATGTTTTAATGTTGTAGTCTTATCTTAATTTATGTGGAGTCATAGTAGGGTCTAGTCTTTATACATGAGTTCCTTTAGCTTCATTCCAATTATTGTCTTGTATGTTTTATGATGTAGTCTTATCTTAATTCATGTGGAGGCAAAGTTGGATGTAGTTTTATGATTTCATGCACTACATGTTGTGAGGAGCTTAATTGAACACACACACACACACAGCTTTCTATTCACATTATTTCTCTACTCCCTATGGGGTTTAGTTTATTGCTTCTCTTCGTTTCCTTTTTGCATTCTAGTGTAGTTAGTGTAATCAATCTTTCTCTCCATTTTTTTATCACTCGCCTTCACACAAACCAAACGTCGACACACCTCCCAGTGGACGACCCGTATTTGCCACCGCTTCAACGCGGTCGTGCTCTTGCGGTTAATATAAAACGAATCAATCAAGATTTTGGCGTCGTTGCGGGGGAGGTGCTCTGTCCAGACCTTGGCTTGGACAATTCGAGTGGTTTTTAATTTTTTTTGTTTCTAGTTTTTTCTTAGTTTCAGGGATCCTAGAGATAACGGGTAGGATACTGGAGGAGTAGGAGCACCTGAACATCAAAAAAGACCTCCAATCAGCGGTCTGAGACCGCCAATTGGTGGCCTGGTGAGGTCTTCTTGCTTCCATTTTTCTTCTGGTAGTTTTGTTCTTCATTTTCGTTATCTGGGAGCCCTATTTTGCATGTTGTGACTTCTAGTTTGCTCCCATATCATTAATCACTCACCCATTAATCAACTTGGCCTTAAAATCCAAATCAAAAGATTAGACATTCTTATTTGTTTAGGTCACGCATCATGAACTTGACTTAGGCATATAGTTGTGTTTTCTTTTAGCTTTATTTTCAGTTGTTGAGCGTTGGCGTGAGGTATGCATTTCCTACACTCATTCATGCATCTTGTATGCCCATGCATTAGTTAGTAGGAATTGCATCAGGACAAGAGTGAGTTGATCGTTTGATTAGAGTGATTGATTGCTAGATTTAGGATCAAAACTCTACTAAGGAGGGGTTATCCCATAAAAGATATGGTGGGGGATTTCATCACCCTTTCCTTAGCCCCAAAAATCACTCTTAATCAAGCCTTCACTAAAAGCAAGTAGACATTGGCCCTAAGGATTGCGGACGCACTAGGAGTGTAATCTAGTTGAGACCGTCATGACATGATCAGCGTTGCCTACCTTGTCGATAGTAGGAGGTACTAGATCTCCGGATCTGGTATCACTTGTTGGGCATTGTGGTCCTCCTTGTAGGGAGGTGAGGCGTGTCGAGACTAGTGACCTCGAAGTTAGGCGTCGTCTAGCCTAAGGACTCATAGACTTAAGTTGTTTGAGCTGTGCTTGCTAGTTAGGCTTCTACCTGAATCCACTAACCACGTTAGATCTAAGGATTCTTCCCTCCTCATCTGAGTCCTCTCCTCATCTATTCTCTACTTGTAGTCTCCTCCTCTGAGTACACCTTCTGTTGTGTGTTGTTTAGAGTCGAGTCGAGCATTTTTATGCGAGGTTGGGCTCGTTCTGGTGAGAGCGCTCGACTAGAGAGAGTGCATATTTCTGAGATGGACGGTCTTGGTGATCGACCATCTCCGCCTCATACTCCTTTGCAGCAAGAGGCCGAGTCGTCTCGTGGCGGCGAGGGAGACCGGGGTCCATTCATGGATTACCTCGGTCCGTTCCCACCACCACGTAGACCTCCTTCTCGTCCTCCTCTGACTCAAGAGGAAGGGATATTCGGTCAGGATCGAGTTCTTCGTGCACCACCACCTTTAGCTCGACAGGATAGACCGATGACTTTGTGGTAGCGGACCCATCCGGTTCGGGTCGTGCTGCTCGTGGGAACAACTATGAGCTGAAACCTCAATATGTGAGCATGCTTCCAACCTTTACTGCCAATAAAGAGGATCCGTATATTTTTATACGCGAATTCGAGGAAGTATGCCCCATGTTCAAGCTTAAACAACTTCACGAGGATTCAATCCGGTTGAGGATGATTTCTTTCGTGTTGAAGGATAACACGAATAAATGGATGTACAGCCTTCCGGCGAGCTCACATCGGTCGTGGGATGACTTTGTGACCGTATTTCTGAAGAGATTTTTCCCTCAAAGGAAAACTCAACTGATACGACACCATATACATCAAATGTATCAGACTGAGACAGAATCTTTTCATGGTTTCTTTGAGAGGTTCAAGGACCTTCTCCAACTGTGCCCTCATCATGGATTTGAGCTATGGTACTTGTGCCCAATTGTTTATGAGGGCCTCAACTACAACACCCGCACATTGTTGGAGTCGATGTGTCAGGGTGACTTCCAAATGAAACCCATCGAGGAGGCATGAGACACTTTTGAGTCCATGGCTGATTGTACCTTCGAGTGGGACACCATGAGAGAGCCACCGGTCGCCAGGTCTTCTGGTCGGGCATGATCATATCATGTCGAGTCAACTATCGCGTCTGAGGCGAAATTGGTTGCTCTCATGCGTAGGATTGAGAGTTTAGAGTTGGATCGAGCTCCTGTAGCTCAGGTCGCTACTCCTGGGTGTAGTAGGTGTGGACTTACGGGCCATGATGACTTGGAATGCGCTTACGCTCGGAGGGAAACTGAGCATGCAAATGCGATGTATCAACAGAGGCCCCGTAACGACCCTTACAGTCACTCCTACAAGCTGGGATGGCGTAACCATCCTAACTTCTCTTGGGGGCTAGTGGGGGTAACAGTCAGAACTCTCACGCTCAACCTCCACCTTATCAACCTCCACGCCCATCGGTGATCTACCAACCCCCACATCAAAGGTCTCAGCACCATAATTACCAACCTGCTCATGCCTCATCGTCGGGTTGTTCCAACCAGACTCCACCACCCCAGCAGGTTGACCCCAAGGACCCTTCTTGTGATCCGACCCTTCAAGCGTTACAAAGTACAGTCAAGGCATTGGAAATGCAAGTTAGCCAGTTGGCTCATCAACTCCATGAACGCGAGAAGGGTCAGTTCCCGAGTCAACCTGAGGTGAATCCTCGGGGTACCCATTCTCAAGGAAGGACACCTTTACCTCATGGTACCTTTGAACCGACCCATCATATTAATGTGATTCATTCTTTGAGGTCTGGTAAGGAGGTGGACAACCACATTGGGGTGCCTTCTTTGTCATCACCATCTTTGAGGGAGCCGGATCCTGAGTCTCCATCCACAAATACTTCCAGGAAGGAGCCAGATCCTGAGGTTCTTTCTACATTTCCTTCGACAAAGGGGACGAACCCTGAGGTCCCCTTGTCTCCTCTTGTGTCGAAGGAATCAGATTCTGAGGTCCCCACTCATGTTTCTTTGGACCAGAATTTTGGGGTTCCTTCGCACGCTTATGCCCCAAAGGCGCCATTCCCTGAGCGCCTTAAAAAGAAAATCTCAGATCAGCATGACAAGATGCTTGAGATGTTTAGGCAAGTTAAGGTGAACATCCCTCTGTTGGAGGTGATTCAGCAAATGCCACCTTATGCCAAGGTTCTCAAGGACTTATGCACCAGGAAGAGAAAAACTCATGTTCCAAAGAAAGCTTTTCTTGCGGCTAACGTGAGTTCTTTGTTGGCACAACCCATGCAAGTCAAGTACAAGGACCCTGGCTGTCCTACTAACACTTGTGTGATTGGTGATGTGTCCATACATCGAGCCTTATTGGACCTTGGTGCATCTGTTAATCTTTTGCCATATTCTATCTACGTCCACCTCGGTCTTGGAGACCTCAAACAAACAAAGACCACTCTTCAATTGGCTGATAGGTCTATGAAGAAACCGAGGGGTGTGGTTGAAGATGTGCTGATCAAAGTGGGAGAGTTCATTTATCCAGTCGACTTTTTGTCTTGGATACTGAACTTGTGTCAAACCCACTTGGACAAATTCCTGTCGTTCTGGGGCGACCATTACTTGTGACTTCCAATGCATTGATCAATTGTCGCAATGGTCTGATGCGCTTGACTTATGATAGTCAATGCGTTGATTTCAACATCTTCACCATCGGCAAGAAGTCAGGTACCTTCAATGACCCTGTTGGGGTCATCCTTACCCAGGGTTTGGATGAAATTGAAGTTGAGGGCACCTTCAAGTACTTCAGAGAATTGTTCGATGGAAATCCTAAAGGTGGTGAAGATGTTTCACCTGGGCTGACACAAGAAGGTGCCTTATGTTCTGATCATATGGCCTCAGTGCCACCTCCTTTTGATCTTGTGGCCCTTGAGCCACATTCTTCTGATCTTGTGGCCCTTGAGCCACATCCTATTGATCACGTGGCCCTTGAGCCACAACCTTTTGATCATGTGGCTTTTGAGCCACAAGATACCATTTTTATGACCTCTGGGCCACATGATCTTCATTTTGTATCTGTGATTGGCATCATTTCATGTTTATATTTGTATATTATATCCATTATCTTTCACCTAAATAATGTTATGTTACGAGTTTTATGTTTAGTTTTCAGGAATAAATAGGTTTGAGGAGAAGTGCCATGAAAGGACCCAAAAGCAGGAAAAAAGGAATTAATTGTGAGACCTTGGGACTGAGATGCAATGGAGAAGGACCTGATCGTAAGACCGAAGGACCTAAGAGCAAAACGGGAAACTCCACACCATCATGGGGAGTATTTTTGCAATTCGATTCGGGTCGGAGCTCCAACAAACCACGTAGATGCATCCAAGACCAACAAATCCATCAAGCAAAGCCCACAAGCAAAAGCAACTCGATCTAAAGTTTATAGACCGCCAATTGGCGGTCTTGGACCGCTAATTGGCGGTCCATATAGCCCCTGATCCGCTAAGCTTTCTCCTGGACTTCTATTATTATGTGTTTAGGCTATTTTTGGTATTGGTTTAGTCCCACATCAAGGGATTGTCCCCGATTAGCTTTTTCCATGCTTATAAATAGAACTCTTCACCTTCCATTGTAATTACCCATTGCTTGGTGGCATTCTCTCTACTAAGGAGTGAGCCTTGAAGCAAAAACTCAAGGTGGAGAAGAATGCTACCTTCAATGTGAGTCATTTGTTAATAAAATAATTCTTTTAGTTTCTTTTAACCTTGTCTTTTAATTTGTGCATGCTTGTTTAGTCTTTCCTTTCCTTTTATGCTTCTTCAATATTTCTTGCTTGATTAGTGTAGTTTTATTTCAGTAGAATGCTTCATTTTGTTAGAGTAGTTAGTTTAAAAATGTGTGAGTAGTACCATCCCCATTTGGGGGGTGGAGAAATATGTGACATAATCATGTAGTGTATTAAGTGTGTGTTATCTTTATCCCTTGAGCTTTATATGATTTCCATAACCATCTAATGGGTTTTCACTCTTATCTTTGATATGCTAATGCTCTTGAATGAAGCTTAGCTTATGCTTTGATTAGTGGACCTATTTTATGGGGAATGATAAGGTTAGGATATGGATGAAGTTAATATTGGAAACACAATTTATAGTGTATGTGCTCTTGTTGCCTTTACCTTAGCTAATGCCTTGTATGTTTTAATGATGTAGTCTTATCTTAATTCATGTGGAGGCATAGTAGGGTATGGTCTTTATACATGAGTTCATGTAGCTTCATTCCAATTATTGTCTTGTATGTTTTAATGATGTAGTCTTATCTTAATTCATGTGGAGGCAAAGTTGGATGTAGTTTTATGATTTCATGCACTACATGTTGTGAGGAGCTTAATGAACACACACACTTCTTTATGTTCACATTATTTCTCTACCCCCTTTGGGGTTTAGTTTTCTTGCTTTTCTTCCATTTCCATTTGCACCTTAGTGTAGTGCAGTGTAATCAACATTTCTCTCCTTCTTTTTACCTTTCGCCTTCGAACAAACCAATCGTCGACACACCTCCCAGTGGATGACCCGTATTTGTCGCCGCTTCAACGCGGTCGTGCACTTGCGGTTTAAATAAAACGATCAATCAAGTTTTTGGCGCCGTTGCCGGGGAGGTGCTCTGTCCAGACGTTGGTTTGGACGATTCGAGGGGTTTTTAATTTTTTGTTTTCAGTTTTTCTTAGTTTCAGGGAACCTGAGGATCAAGGGGAAGCAACTGGAGGAATGGGAGAGCAAAAGACCCCAAAGTGACCTCCAATGGGCGGTCTGGGACCGCCAATTGGCGGCCTGGTGAGCCTCAATTGCTCTCAAATTTGTTCCAATTGTTATGTTGTTCATTTTAGTCATCTGGGAGCACAATTTTGCATGCTGGGACTTCTAGTTTGCTCCCAGATTTAATTTCAATCCCCCTTAATCAACTTGGACCATAAAACTCAAAGCAAAAGAAAAACTCCTTGCCATCTAGGTCATGCATCATGTGTAGACCTTGCATGCATTTGTCTTTTCTTTTCTTTACATTTTGTTGCTGATTGCTGGCGTGAGGTACGTGCACCCAAATCTCTCATTCATGCATGTTTCGATCATGCATTAGTTAGTAAGGTGCATCGGGACAAGAGTGAGAGAGTGTTTGATTGGAGCGATTGATTGCTAGATCTAGGATTAAATCTCTACTAAGGAGGGGCTTTCCCATAAAAGATAAGGTGGGGGATTTCATCACCCTTCCCTTGGCCCCAAAAATCACACTTAATAAAGCCTTAACTAAAAGCAAGTAGACATTGGCCCTCGGATTGCGGGCGCACTAGGAGAGTAATCTAGTTGAGACCGTCATGACCTGATCGGCGTTGCCTACCTTGTCGATAGTAGGAGGTACTGGATCTCCGGATATGGTATCACTTGCTGGGCATTGTGGTCCTCGTTGTAGGGAGGTGAGGCGTGTCGAGGCTAGTGACCTCGAAGTTAGGTGTCATCTAGCCTAAGGACCCATTGCCTTACATTGTTTGAGCCGTGCTTGCTAGTTAGGTTTCTACCTGATCCCTTCACCCACGCTAGCTTTAGGGATTCTTCCCTTCTCCTCTGAGTCATCTTCTTCTCACCTACTTCTACGTTTTAGTCTCCTCCCCTTTACACTCTCTGGTAGCGTTTTTGGGTCGAGTCGAGCACTTTTTGCGAGCTTAGTCTCGTGGTGGTGAGAGTGGTCGACTCTAGAGTTCTCTGTTGTGATGGATGGTTACATGGGCAACCATCCATATCATTGTTGGGACCATGACGATTCTCCCTGGTACTCCCGACCCATGCATCCTGGGGTGGCTCAGACTAACACTCTGTATGGTTGGGACAATCTTAATTCTGTGACTGAGCAATCTTCATATTGGGGTAGTATGAGAGAGGCACCGACTGCTAGACCACCATCTAGTTACGTCGGATCATATGTTGGTCATCAATCTGAGACATTACAATAATCTTTGGCCTCTTTCATGCATGTGGTAGATGACATGGGTACACCGGTGGCTCCAGTAGCCGTACCATGTGACTGTTGTGGGTTGAGTGGTCATGTTATAGGGATATGTCCTTATATTGCCCCTGAGCCTGAGTATGAGCACATATTTTCCCAAAATGCTCATTATGACCATTACGCATCCGCGTACAACCCGAGAGGGATGGATTCGTGGGGAGACAATTCGTATTCAAATTCTTATACATCATTTCCACCCCAGTATCCTCCTCCCGAATACCCAGAATTCTACCAACACCCCACTTCAAATCATTGGACTCATTCTCAGCCCATCAACACCCAACCCCAAAATTTCCCAAGCTCTGACTTGGACCTCATAGTTGACCGCATACCTGATTCCTTGAAACAAACTTTCCTTACGTTCATGGAAACCACTCAACAGTCCATACAAAATATGGCACTGCAAGTAAGTCAAATGTCGCAGCAATTACGTGAACGTGAGGAAAGTAATTTTTCTTGTCAACATGAGGATTCATCTTTTGATATCAAACCACCACCACCACATCCACAAATTCAAAGCACAATCTTTTAAAGTCAAACTCCTAGTCAGTCTGAGGGACTTGGGGTTTCAATTCACGATCACTTGGTGGACGATTCGATCCCAATTGAGAATAACATGGACCAGTTTCATTACGAGTCGGCACATGATTGTGTCTTATCTTCTTGTCCCGTGGCCCTTGAGCCACATGACCTTATTGTTGTACCTCCTAAGGACTCTCCTATAGTGGAGCAAGAGCTCCCTAGTCCCCTCAATTTCAAACAACCTGATGAGAGTTTGTCTCTCACTATTGCTCCTGATCATCTTGGAAATGATGGAACATCAAACAACTACATTGCTCATGAGGGTATTAGGAGTTCCTTGGAGGATACCTTGGGTATCAGACCCACTTTTTATTCGCCTGGTGTGTCGGACATGCCTAACGAGGTTCTTGACCCCGTTCCGACGCACCAGCCTGTTGGTTGGAGAGTTTGGATTGACGATCATAACTTCAGCAGTGCAACGGGAGAAACTCTTCTTCCGTTGACCCTCATTTCCCAAACTCTTGAGAGATTCAAGCTCTTTCAGTTTAATCCTTTGAATGAGACGCCTTTGCGTCCAATTCATGAACCTCTCATTTCATCTAGTGCTCTTTGTGAAGGGGGCCCACGCATGCGTATTCTGGCCCCGCGTGGTGTCAAGTTCCCTTTCCAAGTGCATTGACCCACTCTTGAGGTTCCAATTTGATGTCTTTTGACAAATGAAGATGGGAACTTATGTTTGTACATAGTTATATAAAAAAAGAAAAAAAGAAAAAAAAGAAGTACAATAAAAGACTCCTTCAGTGAGCATTGATTGTTGTGGGCTCCAACCCTTGTGTATTTGGGCCCCAGTTCTTTCACGTATTTGTATCCCTTCTTTAGCATCTCACAGGTTTTTGAGGGAATTCGGGTTGTGTCCATCAACATAGCCATGCACTTCCCTTTGTACTTCACGTTGGTGAGATCTTTCCTGTTTCATTGCATAATTCCATGTAGTATCTTGCTCGCATTCATTGAGGACAATGCATGAAGTAGGTATGTGTGGGGGGGGGTGTTTTACGTGTGTACATAGTCGAGTCTTTTCTTTTGATTTTGTTTTCTTTTGTTTGCATTTTTAGGGTCATGTTAGTGTGCTGCATTTAATATCGATATATCTGCTTGCCATGATCCTTGGGTGACTTGTCTTCTTTTGCTTGCCTAGTGCTTTAAAATTTCCACATTTCATTCAAAATCTTCATGTGTTTGTGAAAGAAAATGTTTTGTGGGTTGTGCGTGTGTTTAGCATGTGCAAAACCGTTGAGAGGCAAAGTAAAAAGAAAGCTCCCAAAATTGTCTTGAACTTGATGCATTAGGATATCTAGTACAGTGACTTTAGGATTTATCGAGTCGTTAGGATGCACCCCAGTTTTCCCTTGGGGGTGAGTAATCATGGGGTTTCAGTGCTCAAACATTTAATGAAGTCCACCCTGAACCTAGTGAGTCAATAATTCGTGTCTGTTAACTTAAGGAAGTTTGTTGTAGTCAAGGACCCTCTAAATTCTATTGTGAGACATTAGTGTAGGGGTTTTGGTTCATGTGTAGATAAGAAATAAGTGAGTAGGTGTTCTCTTTTCTCGCACGGCTCCTATCACTCAGGAAAGTAGGTCTGAGGGGACTTTGTGCCTGGTGCTTTCGAGTCATCTGACTTGGGATGCGCCGACCGAACTCCCGTTACACGGGTGGTAGGGATTGCTCTATGTGGAGATTTGGGGAAAGGTGTACGTGATAGTGTAAGTCCTCATGGGCAATGATGCACGAAACCTGACCCTGGGAGAATGAAACTCCAACTAATAAAAAGAAAAAGAAGAAAAAAAATGAGAAAAGAAAAAGAAAAAAAATGGTAATAAGAACTTTAATGGACTTTACACTTTGTAGCACTTGAGGATGTTGAGGTTGTTCATGTCTTTCACTTAATTCCTTATTTAACTTGCACAAATGGTTCATTTGCTTAGAGGTGTGGACTGATCACCTATATAGAGTTGGCCCGTAGCATTACTGCGTCCATTGATCGACAAAATATTTCCAACGAGTCGAGTGTCTAGATTGAATAATGCATCTTGTTTGGATTTTGTGGGTATATCCGCTGAAAACCCTCAGGAGACAACACTCCTCCTCTTTGGCAACAAAGAGGTTTAACGGCTTGTTGCACGTGCTAAGTGCAATCGTGATTCCTACGAAAGTGAGTTAGGATTTCTTGTTTTTCGTATGCTTTTTCCTTTCTTTGTTTTGCTCGAGACTAGCAAAAAATTAGGTGTGGGGGTATTTGATTGACATCATTTCATGTTTATATTTGTATCTTATATCCATTATCTTTCACCTAAATAATGCTATGTTACGAGTTTTATGTTTAGTTTTCAGGAATAAATAGGTTTGAAGAGAAGAGCCATGAAAGGACCCAAAAGCAGGAAAAAAAGACTTAATTGTGAGACCTAGGGACTGAGATGCAATGGAGAAGGACCTGATCGTAAGACCGAAGGACCTAAGAGCAAAACAGGAAACTCCACACCATCATGGGGAGTATTTTGGCAATTCGATTCGGGTCGGAGCTCCAACAAACCAAGTAGATGCATTCAAGATCAACAAATCCATCAAGCAAAGCCGACAACCAAAAGCAAGTCGATCAGAAGTTTATAGACCGCCAATTGGCGGTCTTGGACCGCTAATTGGCGGTCCATATAGCCCCAGATCCGCTAAGCTTTTTCCTGGACTTGTATTATTATGTGTTTAGGCTATTTTTGGTATTGGTTTAGTCCCACATCGGGGGATTGTCCCCGATTAGCTTTTTCCATGCTTATAAATAGAACTCTTCACCTTCCATTGTAATTACCCATTGCTTGGTGGCATTCTCTCTACTAAGGAGTGAGCCTTGAAGTAAAAACTCAAGGTGGAGAAGAATGTTACCTTCAATGTGAGTCATTTGTTAATAAAATAATTCTTTTAGTTTCTTTTAACCTTGTCTTTTAATTTGTGCATGCTTGTTTAGTCTTTCCTTTCCTTTAATGATTCTTCAATATTTCTTGCTTGATTAGTGTAGTTTTATTTCAGTAGAATGCTTCATTTTGTTAGAGTAGTTAGTTTAAAAATGTGTGAGTAGTACCATCCCCATTTGGGGGGTGGAGAAATATGTGACATAATCATGTAGTGTATTAAGTGTGTGTTATCTTTATCCCTTGAGCTTTATATGATTTCCATAACCATCTAATGTGTTTTCACTCTTATCTTTGATATGCTAATGCTCTTGAATGAAGCTTAGCTTATGCTTTGATTAGTGAACCTATTTTATGGGGAATGATAAGGTTAGGATATGGATGAAGTTAATATTGGAAACACAATTTGTAGTGTATGTGCTCTTATTGCCTTTACCTTAGCTAATGTCTTGTATGTTTTAATGATGTAGTCTTATCTTAATTCATGTGGAGGCATAGTAGGGTATGGTCTTTATACATGAGTTCATGTAGCTTCATTCCAATTATTGTCTTGTATGTTTTAATGATGTAGTCTTATCTTAATTCATGTGGAGGCAAAGTTGGATGTAGTTTTATGATTTCATGCAATACATGTTGTGAGGAGCTTAATGAACACACACACACTTCTTTATGTTCACATTATTTCTCTACCCCCTTTGGGGTTTAGTTTTCTTGCTTTTCTTCCATTTCCATTTGCACCTTAGTGTAGTGTAATCAACATTTCTCTCCTTCTTTTTACCTCTCGCCTTCCAACAAACCAATCGTCGACACACCTCCCAGTGGACGACCCGTATTTGCCACCGCTTCAACGTGGTGGTGCACTTGCGGTTTAAATAAAACGACCAATCAATCCGCTGAGGACCCCATGTGAGTGAAGAATCACCCACCTGATACCCTTCAACCTGATCGAGGTTCACCTCTCATTCATGCCTCCTATTTTGTTTACTCTCAAGAGGCATCAAACGACCACAACGCTTATAAGGGTATCAGGTGGTCAAGCAATTCTTATTTGTATGTCGCGAGCCCATGCATTTGCATTTTTGGCTCGAGAGATGACAAGTTCCCATTTGATATCCCTTGACATATGAAGATGGGAGCCCGTTTTTGCACATAGTTATAAAAAAAGAAAAAAAGTACAATAAAAGACTCCTTCAGTGAGCATCGATTGTTGTGGGCCCCAACCCTTGAGTATTTGGGCCCCATTCTTTCACGTATTTGTATCCCTTCTTTAGCATCTCACGGGTTTTGAGGGAATTTGGGTTGTGTCCATCAACACGACCTTGAACTTCCCTTTGTACTTCATGTTGGTGACATCTCTCATTTTTCATGCATACATCCATGTAGTATCTTGCTCGCATTCATTGAGGACAATGCATGAAGTAGGTGTGGGGGGTGTTTTACGTGTGTACATAGTCGAGTATTTTATTTGGATTTTGTTTTCTTTTGTGTGTATTGATAGGGTCATGTTAGTGTGTTGCATTTAATATCGATATATCTACTTGCCATGATCTCTCAGAATGCTAAGCACAATGCTCAGGTGCTCCCTGTGTTGCTGTCGGTCTGGCGAGTATACCAATATATCATCCACGAAGACAATCATAAATCTGTCAAGATATGGCTAAAAAGTCTTATTCATCAGATCCATTAACGTCGTAGGTGCATTCGTCAGCCCAAATGACATCAGCAAGAACTCATAGTGTACGTACCTCGTCCTGAACGCTGTCTTCTGGACATCTTCATCCCTGATCCTCAACGTATGATAACCCGATCGCAAGTCGATCTTTGAAAATACCCTCGCCGACTGCAACTGATCGAAAAGATCCTCAATCATGGGTAAAGGATATCGATTCCTAATGGTAACCTTATTCAGCATTCTGTATTGAATACACATCCTCAATGAGCCATCCCTCTTCTTCACGAAGAGCACTGGAGCTCCCCAAGGTGAAACACTGGGTCTATCAAACCTGAATCTAGCAGATCCTGTAACTACTTCTTCAGCTCAGCTAACTCAGCAGGCGCCATCCTATACGGAGCCTTCGACTGCGGTGTAGTCTCTGCTACCAGATCGATACCAAACTCGATCTCTCTGTGAGGTGGCAACCCGGTGATCTCATCAGAAAATATCTCAGACAAATCCTGAACAACCTCGATATCTTCCAACTTCTTCACCTCAAGATCTGGCACCACAAGCATCGCTATAAATGCTCTGCAACCCTGGTGGATCATCTTCTGAGCCTTTACTGCAGAAACCAAAATCCGGCCATCACCACTCTTAGTCCCTCTGATCAACAAATTAGGAAGACCCTTCCTCGAAATCAAAATATTCTTTTCTCGGCACAAAACTCGAACATCGTATTGGGACAGCCAATTCATCCCAAGTATGACATCGAAGTCTACCATTGGTAACAAAACCAGTTCTGCCGGGAACTCTTGGTCTCCCGAAGAACTCATGGCGCCGGGGAGGAAGCTCCCCAAAATGTCCACCAAACACAAGGGTGTGCTGACTTCCAAAGTGGCAGTCAACATCGAGCCTTATTGGACCTTGGTGCATCTGTTAATCTTCTGTCATATTCTATTTACGTCCACCTCGGTCTTCGAGACCTCAAACAAACAAAGACCACTCTTCAATTGGCTGATAGGTCTATGAAGAAACCGAGGGGTGTGGTTGAAGATGTGCTGATCAAAGTGGGAGAGTTCATTTATCCAGTCGACTTTTTGTCTTGGATACTGAACTTGTGTCAAACCCACTTGGACAAATTCCTGTCATTCTGGGGCGACCATTACTTGTGACTTCCAATGCATTGATCAATTATCGCAATGGTCTGATGCGCTTGACTTATGATAGTCAATGTGTTGATTTCAACATCTTCACCATCGGCAAGAAGCCAGGTACCTTCAATGACCCTGTTGGGGTTATCCTTACCCAGGGTTTGGATGAAATTGAAGTTGAGGGCACCTTCAAGTACTTCAGAGAATTGTTCGATGGAAATCCTAAAGGTGGTGAAGATGTTTCATCTGGGCTGACACAAGAAGGTGCCTTATGTTCTGATCATATGGCCTCAGTGCCACCTCCTTTTGATCTTGTGGCCCTTGAGCCACATTCTTCTGATCTTGTGGCCCTTGAGCCACATCCTATTGATCACGTGGCCATTGAGCCACAACCTTTTGATCATGTGACTTTTGAGCCACAAGATACCATTTTTATGACCTCTGGGCCACATGATCTTCATTCTGTATCTGCTGAGGACCCCATGTGACTGAAGAATCAACCACCTGATACCCTTCAACCTGATCGAGGTTCACCTCTCATTCATGCCTCCTATCTTGTTTACTCTCAAGAGGCATCAAACGACCACAACGCTTATAAGGGTATCAGGTGGTCAAGCAATTCTTATTTGTATGTCGCGAGCCCATGCATGTGCATTTTTGGCTCGAGAGATGACAGGTTCCCATTTGATATCCCTTGACATATGAAGATGTGAGCCCATTTTTGTACATAGTTATAAAAAAAGAAAAAAAGAACAATAAAAGACTCCTTCAGTGAGCATCGATTGTTGTGGGCCCCAACCCCTGAGTATTTGGGCCCCATTCTTTCACTTATTTGTATCCCTTCTTTAGCATCTCACAGGTTTTGAGGTAATTTGGGTTGTGTCCATCAACATGACCTTGAACTTCCCTTTGTACTTCATGTTGGTGACATCTCTCCTTTTTCATGCATACATCCATGTAGTATCTTGCTCGCATTCATTGAGGACAATGCATGAAGTAGGTGTGGGGGTGTTTTACGTGTGTACATAGTCGAGTCTTTTATTTGGATTTTGTTTTCTTTTGTGTGTATTGATAGGGTCATGTTAGTGTGTTGCATTTAATATCGATATATCTGCTTGCCATGATCTCTCAGAATGCTAAGCACAATGCTCAGGTGCTCCCTGTGTTGCTGTCGGTCTGGCGAGTATACCAATATATCATCCACGAAGACAATCACAAATCTGTCCAGATATGGCTAAAAAGTCTTATTCATCAGATCCATGAACGTCGCAGGTGCATTCGTCAGCCCAAATGACATCACCAAGAACTCATAGTGTCCGTACCTCGTCCTGAACGCTGTCTTCTGGACATCTGCATCCCTGATCCTCAACGTATGATAACCCGATCGCAAGTCGATATTTGAAAATACCCTCGCCGACTGCAACTGATCGAAAAGATCCTCAATCATGGGTAAAGGATATCGATTCCTAATGGTAACCTTATTCAGCATTCTGTATTGAATACACATCCTCAACGAGCCATCCCTCTTCTTCACGAAGAGCACTGGAGCTCCCCAAGGTGAAACACTGGGTCTAATCAAACTTGAATCTAGTAGATCCTGTAACTACTTCTTCAGCTCAGCTAACTCAGCAGGCGCCATCCTATACGGAGCCTTCGACTGCGGTGTAGTCTCTACTACCAGATCGATACCAAACTCGATCTCTCTGTGAGGTGGCAACCCGGTGATCTCATCAGAAAATATCTCAGACAAATCCTGAACAACCTCGATATCTTCCAACTTCTTCACCTCAAGATCTGGCACCACAAGCATCGCTATAAATGCTTTGCAACCCTGGTGGATCATCTTCTGAGCCTTTACTGCAGAAACCAAAATCCGACCATCTCCACTCTTAGTCCCTCTGATCAGCAAATTAGGAAGACCCTTCCTCGAAATCAAAATCTTCTTTTCTCGGCACAAAACTCGAACATCGTATTGGGACAGCCAATCCATCCCAAGTATGACATCGAAGTCTACACTCGATTCCCTGTTGCCTTCGCGCCCATTGGTAACAAAACCAGGTCTGCTGGGAACTCTTGGTCTCCCGAAGCAATCATGGCGCCGGGGAGGAAGCTCCCCACAATGCCCACCAAACACAAGGGTGTGCTGACTTCTAAAGTGGCAGTCAACATCGCAGGGGTACAACCTAACACGCTAGCAAACTGCTCAAAGATGAATGAGTGTGTGGCCCCACAATCGAAAAGCACTCTAGCTATGAAGCCATCAACAAAAAGTGTACCTTCCACCACAACACTGGCGTCTCTAGCCTCCTCTGCCTGGATGGTGAAAACGCGACCAACACTCCTCCCCTGCTGAGGTGGTGCAGCTGGTCGACTCGGTCCCGCTCCGCTAGCTGAGGAGGAACCCGGTTTTCTCTTGGGGGTGAGTAATCATAGTAAAAAGAAATCTCCCAAAATTGTCCTGAACTTGATGCATTAGGATATCTAGTACAATAACTTTAGGATTTATCGAGTCGTTAGGATGCACCCCAGTTTTCCCTTGGGGGTGAGTAATCATAGGGTTTCAGTGCTCAAACATTCAAAGAAGTTCACCCTGAACCTAATGAGTTAATAATTCGTGTTTGTTAACTTAAGGAAGTTTGTTGTTGTCAATGACCCTTTAAATCTAGTTGTGAGACATTACGTGTAGGGGTTTTGGTTCATGTGTAGATAAGAAATAAGTGAGTAAGTGTTCTCTCTTCTCGCACGGCTCCTATCACTCGGGAAAGTAGGTCTGAAGGGACTTTGTGCCTGGTGCTTTCGAGTCATCTGACTTGGGATGCGCCGACCGAACTCCCATTACACGGGTGGTAGGGATTACCCTATGTGGAGATTTGGGGAAAGGTGTACGTGATAATGTAAGTCCTCATGGGCAATGATGTACGAAACATGACCCTGAGAGAACGAAGCTCCAACTAAGAGAAAGAAAAAGAAAAGAAAAAGAAAAATGCAAATAAGAACCTTAATGGACCTTACACTTTGTATCACTTGAGGATGTTGAGGTTGTCCATGTCTTTCACTTAATTCCTTATTTAACTTACACGAATGATTCATTAGGCTAGGTGCGTGGACTGATTACCTATATAGAGTTGGCCCGTAGGATTACCACGTCCATTAATCGACAAAATTTGTCCAACGAGTCGGGTGTCTAGATTGAATAATGCATTTTGTTCGGATTTTGTGGATATATCCGCTGAAAACCCTCACGAGACAACACTCCTCCTCCTTGGCAACAAGGAGGTTTAACGGCTTCTTGCATGTGCTAAGTGCAACCGTGATTCCTACGAAAGTGAGTTAGGATTTCTTGTTTCTCGTTTGTTTTTCTCTTTCTTTGTTTTGCTCGGGACTAGCAAAAACTTAGGTGTGGGGGTATTTGATTGACATCATTTCATGCTTATATTTGTATCTTATATCTATTATCTTACACCTAAGCAATGCTACGTGACGAGTTTTATGTTTAGTTTTCAGGAATAAATAGGTTTGAAGAGATGAAGCATAAAATGACTCAAAAGCTGGGAAAAAGGACTGAATTGTGAGATCTGGGGACTAAGATGCAAGGGAGAAAGACCTGAATGTAAGACAGAATGACCTAAGAGTAAAACAGAATACTCCACACCATCGTGGAGAGTATTTTAGCAATTCGGTTCGGGTTGGAGCTCCAACAAACCAAGTAAATGCATCCAAGACCAGAAAATATACCAAGAAAAGCCCACAACAAATTCCAACTCGATCCAAAGTTTATGGACCGCCAATTGGCGGTCCAGATCACTTTGGATCCGCCCAAATTTCTCCAACACATGTATTAGAGGATGTTTAGTGTTGAACGTTTTAATTAAAACCGCAAGTGCACGGCCGCGATGAAGCGGTGGCAAGTACGGGTCGTCCTCAGGGAGGTGAGCAGCCTCTTGTTTGCACGAAATCAAGTGGCGAAAAATAGGGGGAGAAAGTTGTTTACGCTACTCTACACTAAACTACTCTAAGAAGTATGAAATGTGAAAGAAGCAAACAAACGATGAAATAAGAACTAAGCTAAGAACAAAACAAGAATGCTGGAATTTCAGGAATGGAAAACCCCTAAGGGGTGGAGTGAGTGCACACAAGCAAAGAGGTGGGTGTAGAATACATTCTTTAAGCACATGAAGGTGGTGTTTATCAAGCATAGGAAGTGTCTAAATGTTATGGCAAAACCTATCAATCTATTCACCAACTTAGTTGATTAACATTTACATATGCAAGGTGTTTATTTCAGAACCTAAACAAGCATGAGAGGTGTCTAATCATTTTGGCAAAACTCATCAAGTTGTAAATTCTATCCTAAACAAGCAAGCATACATTCATGTTTAATCAACACATTGAAATTAAAGCATTCATCCCATTCTCTAATGCATGTATGTACATCTACTCCACCCCCCAAAGGGGATGGAACTACTCACTAAACATTACACTAATTATTAAACTATGGAAAGAAAGCATATTAAAACTAAGCTAAAATTAAAAGACGATTAAACTAAAACATGCACAACAATAAAAGAAGCATAAAACAAACAATGAAAGAAAAATAAAACTTTATTGATAAAATGACTCACAATAAAAGTAGCATCCTCCTACTTTAGTGTGTGCTTCAAAGCCTCACTTCTAGTAGGAAGAATAGCCACTTAAAATATGGAGTGATTACAATAGGAGGTGAAGAGTTCTATTTATAGGCATGGAAAAAGCTAATCCGGGACAATCCCCCGATGTGGGACTAAACAAACACCAAAAATAGCCTAAACGAACATTAATACAAGTCCAGGAGAAATCTTGGCGGATCTGGACTAATCCGGACCGCCAATTGGCGGTCCAAAATGTCCGGATCCAGTTGAGTTTTATTCTGGGCTTTTCTGTGTGCTTTTGGTGGTCTTTGATGCATCTACTTCGTTTGTTGGAGCTCCGACCCGAATCCAATTGCTAAAATACTCCCCATAATGGTGTGAAGTATTCTGTTTTACTCTTAGGTCCCTCTGTCTTACGATCAGGTCCTTCTCCCTTGCATCTTGGTCCCCAGATCTCACAATCCAGTCCTTTTTTCCCAGCTTTTGGGTCCTTTTATGCTTCATCTCTTCAAACCTATTTATTCCTGAAAACTAAACATAAAACTCGTGACATAGCATTGTTTAGGTGAAAGATAATGGATATAAGATACAAATATGAGCATGAAATGATGTCAATCAAATACCCCCACACCTAACTTTTGCTAGTCCCGAGCAAAACAGAGAAAGAGAAAAGCATGCGAAAAACAAGAAATCCTAACTCACTTTCGTAGGAATCACGGTTGCACTTAGCACGTGCAACAAGCCGTTAAACCTCCTTGTCGCCAAGGAGGAGGAGTGTTGTCTCCTGAGGGTTTTCAGCGGATATACCCACAAAATCCGAACAAGATGCATTAAATCAATCTAGATACATGACTCGTTGGACTTATTTTGTCGATCATGGGACGAGGTAATACAACGGGTCGACTCTATATATGTAATCAGTCCACACACCTAGCCTAATGAGTTATTCGTGAGAGTTAACTAAGGAATTAAGTGAAAGACATGGGCAACCTTAACTTCTGAATGTGATACAATGTGTAAAGTCCATTTTGGTTCTTATTTGACTTTTTTTTTCTTTTTTTTGTTTCTTTTTCTTTGGAGCATTTTATTTGTTGGTGTTTGATTCTCCCAGGGTCAGGTTTCGTGCATCATTGCCTATGAGGACTTACACTATCACGTACACCTTCCCCCAAATCTCCACATAGGGCGATCCCTACCACCCGTGTAACGAGAGTTCGGTCGGTGCATCCCAAGTCAGATGACTCGAAAGCACCAGGCACAAAGTCCCCTCAGACTTACTTTCCCGAGTGATAGGAGCCGTGCGAGAAGAGAGAACACCACTTATTTATCTACATGGGAACCAAAACCCCTACACTTAAGTTTCACAAAAAGAGATTAAGGGCCCTTGACTACGAGAAACTTCCTTATACTAACAGACACGAATTATTTGACTCACTAGGTTCAGGGTGGACTTCTTTAAATGTTTGAGTGCTGAAACCCTATGATTACACGCCCCCCGAGGGAAAACCGGGGTGCATCCTAACGACTCGATAAGACCTAAAGACAGTAAACTAGAAATCCTAATGCATCAAGTTCAAGACAATTTTGGGAGCTTTCTTTTTACTTTGCCTCTCAACGGTTTTGCACATGCTAAACACACGCAAAACCTACAAAAACATTTTCTTTCGCAAACACATGAAGATTTTGAAAGAAATGTGAAAATTTTAAAGCACTAGGCAAGCAAAAGAAGACAAGTCACCCAAGGATCATGGCAAGCAGATATATCAATGTTAAATGCGGCACACTAACATGACCCTAACAATGCACACAAAAGAAAACAAAAAATCAAAAGAAAAGACTCAACTATGTACACACGTAAACCACCCCCCCCCCCACACCTACTTCATGCATTGTCCTCAATGAATGTGAACAAGATACTACATGGATACATGCATTAAAAAGGAAAGATATCACCAACATGAAGTACAAAGGGACGTTCAGGGTCATGTTGATGGACACAAACCCAAATTCCCTCAAAACCTGAAGAAGGGAGATAAATACGTGAAGAGATTGGGCCCAAGTACACAAGGGTTAGGGCCCACAACAATCGATGCTCACTGAAGGAGTCTTTTATTACACACTTTTTTTTTTGTTTTTTTTTGTTTTTTTTTGTTTTTTTACAAGATATACACATCAACCAAGATATTCTCATAATCATTTGGTCAAGGAACATCAAATGAGAACATCAAGTCAGGAGGACCAGAGACTTGCCGAGATGGGCAAACTCCACTGGTACTCTGAGGTGTCATGAGGGGTGAAAGGTCAAAGCTGAAAGGCTCGAACCCCTCATGATATTGGTTGGGTGTGGGCAACAAAGAATGAAGTTGTGTTGCCTCACTAGGGTTTAATTGCTCATCGAAGAAAACCCTCCAACCAATAGGCGGGTGCATCGGAATGAGTTCCTCAGGCTCATTCGATGGATGCAGCAGACCTGCATCACTAAAAATGGGGCTTCTCCCCAAGTCATCCAACAAGGACCTCCCACCATCATTTAGATCATCAAGCATAAGCTCGGTCATAGGTGGGTCCTTGTTGGAGTCAAAATGAAGCTCAAATGGCTCAATGGCCATGGGACATGAGGTAGAGACACCTTCTGGTATAGGCATATGATGAGGTGTCTCACTCTCACTAGTACTCTCAACTGAATCATGCAACGAACACTCCCTTTGGACATTCATGTTCGAGGCCAGCTCACTCTGTTGCATTGCGAAGACAGGCAATGAGTTTTCGCTGGGCCCACGAACATTCTCAATGGGTTGCATTGGGGTTAGGGGTGTTCGTTGATTCTGTGGTGCTTTCTCCAATTGGTGGATGAGATTTAGATTTAAAGGTTCATCCATGGGTTCCTGTTGCCTACCAGAGTTGAACACATGAAACTCGGCACTCATGTTACCGAATGAGAGCTTCATGAGACCATTTCTACAATTAATCAAGGCATTGGAGGTTGCCAGAAATGGTCTACCCAAAATCAAAGGTATTTGAGAGTGGGTGTTCGCAACAGGATTGGTATCGAGGACAACAAAATCGACTGGAAATATAAAATCTCCAACTTTGATAAGCACGTCCTCGATAATCCCCATGGGAATACGAATGGATCTATCCGCCAGTTGGAGGGTGATCTTAGTTGGTTTCAATTCTCCCAAGTTCAACTGTTGATAAACAGAGAATGGGAGGAGGTTGACCGCTGATCCTAAATCAAGCCAAACATTGCTCAATCTAGTGTCCCCTATCGTACACTGAATAGTAGGACACCCCGGGTCCTTGTATTTTGTGTAGGTGGGATTGGACAAAAGTGAGTTGATATTTGCAGCCAAGAATGCTTTCTTAGGAACATTGGTCTTCCTCTTGGTTGTGCAGAGATCCTTCAACACTTTGGCATATTGAGGTATTTGTTGGATGACATCCAACAAGGGGATGTTAACCTTCACTTGCTTAAACACCTCTAATATCTTGTCCATGTTGTCACTCTGCTTTTTGTTTAACCTACTTGGATAGGGAGCTTTTGGCAGGTAGGTTTTCTGCTGTGCCTGAGAAGAAAGCTTTGGTGTATTACCCTCACCCTCAGCTTCTTCTTCACCACCATTCCCACTGGGGGGCCACATAGATGGTGGTGGGTGTGGCAAGGAAATGTGATTGTCAACCTGTTTTCCATTCCTTAAGGTCACAATGGAATTGACATGGTGAACAGGTTCCTCCACATGGTTCACTTGCCTCCCCCGAGGTACCACATTCTCATTTTGCATTTGTTGTTGTTGGTACATGCGGGGGTTAGCCTCAGGCTGGCTAGGAAAAGACCATCTCTCTCTTTCATGTACAGACTGAGCCAATTGGCCCATCTGAAGCTCTAGAGATTTGATGGTCTGCTGATTTGAAGTGAGAACTTGACTCGTGGTTGACATAAAATTTTTCATTGAGTTTTCAAGTCCACGAGTCAAGGTCTCAAGCGAATTGAATCGGGTTTCCATATTATTGGAATTTGGGAAACCCGATGGATTGGTGGTTTGCGCTTGGGGTGGCTGATAGGAATGTGCATGCATGGGAGGTTGGTGTGATTGGTAAGGTGGTCTAGAGGAGTTTGAAGGACCACCCGGGGCATTATTTTGGTTCCATGAAAAATTGGGGTGGTTCCTCCATCCAGGGTTATAAGATGATGAGTATGGGTCATTCCTAGCTCTGTCATAGATGGCGTTGACACGCTCCATCTCAGGAGGAATGGACTCACACTCGCTCTCTACATGACCTATCCTACCACATGAATGACAAGGAACTGGACCAGATGTGGACATGTGAGGTGCACTTTGTTGGTTTTGGAGCTCAATCGAATCCATACGGCGCATTAAGGCCGCCATGCGTGCCTCGGTGGCCGTAGTGGTATCGATAGCAAATGCGGAACCCGATCTAGTTGAGTTTGCATTCGCGATCCTCGCTCCTATACTAGATGATGCAGGTGGTTCCCTCACACTCTCCCACTGCATGGTTTTCTCAGCGAGGTCTTCTAGGAAGGCCCATGCCTCCCTTTCATCCTTTCCCAAGAACTCTCCTTGACACATGGACTCAAGGAGCGTTCTGGACGGGATGTGAAGACCCTCATACACAATCTGACAAAGACGCCACAACTCAATGCCATGGTGAGGGCACGAGGATAGTAGCTCTTTGAACCTCTCAAGATATGCATGAAATGGTTCGGTCTCATGTTGATAGAACGAATTGATTTCGTTCCTCAATTTTTGAGTCTGATGATTAGGAAAGTACTTCTTGAGGAATGCAGATTGAAACTCATCCCAAGTCCTAAAGGAATTCGCCTGGTTGCTGTACAACCACTTCTTGGCATCATCCTTTAGTGCAAAAGGAACGAGCCTAAGATGGATGGAGTCTGTGCTAAGTTGTTGCAGCTTGAACATAGCACAGACCTCCTCAAATTCCCTGAGAAAGATATAGGGGTCACCTTTCCCAGTGAAATGAGAGAGCATAGAAATGAATTGAGGCTTAACCTCAAAATGGTTCCCATTAGCCTCTGGTAATACGATGCATGAGGGTAGAGCTGTACGGCTCGGGTAGCATCGATCACGTAGAGGTATGGGAACGACAACTGGGAGCACTGGTCGAACAAGTGGGTCCAGCAACTGCTCCTCCTCACGGAAATTAGCAGCCATTGAACCTGGACTACGTGCGACACGAGAGGAGGGAGATGTCGAGAAATTGATGACCGAAGCCGGATTGACAACGCTTCTCGTCAAACGACCACTCTCGTCTCGTGTCCACGAAAGCATGCACAAAGGTGCACACACACAAAACAACACTTTTTTTTTCTTTTTTTTTCAAATGAAGAATGTACGTAGAAGAGAAGACGAGGGAACACAGGAGAGAAAGAATGACTCAGGAGAGAAGGGAAGAAGTCCTTAAGCTACGGCGGATGAGTACAGGTAGAAGCACACAAGCAAACAAGGCTCAAGCAATCCTAAGGTCGCTATAGGTCCTTACAGCTAGACGACGCCTAACTGCGAGGTCACACGGCCTCAACACGCCTCACCTCCCTACAACGAGGACCACAAAGCCCAGCAAGTGAGCCAAGATCCGGGGATCTCGTCTCTCCTACTATCGACAAAGTGGGCAACGCCGATCAGGTCATGACGGTCGGGACCGGATCACTCTCCTAATGCGTCCGAATTCCTTAAGGCCAATGTCTACTTGATTTTAAAATTAGGCTCTTGATTAGTGTGGTTTTTGGGGCGAAGGAAAGGGTGATGAAATCCCACCTTATCTTTTACGGGACATCCCCTCCTTAATAGCGTTTTGGAGTCCTAAATCTAGCAATCAACTCTCCAAACAACGCTCAACTCACACTTGTTGCAATGCACTTCCTACTAACTAATGCATGTTCATACGAAATGCATGAATGAGAGTAGAAGGTGCGTACCTCACGCCAGCTCTCAGCAACAGAAAATAAAGCTAAGATAAAAGACAATCTAAATGCCTAAGTCACATACATGATGCATGACCTAAACAAGAATGAATGCCTAATCTTTTGCTTTGAGTTTTAGGGTCCAAGTTGCTTAAAGGAGGTTTGATTATTGATCTGGGAACGAACTATAAGTCAAAACATGCCAAATTGAGTCCCAGATAACTAGATCATTTAGAGCAACAACAGCAAGAAATTAAAAGATGAACAGAGCTCACCAGACCGCTGATTAGCGGTCTCAGACCGCTGATTGGCGGTCTGAAGTGCTCAGGTCGTCTGGAAATTTCTCCTGAAACAAAGAAAAACTACAACACACAAATTAAATCCACTCGAATCGTCCAAACAAGAGTCTGGACTGGCACCTCCCCGGCAACGGCGCCAAAAACTTGTTGAACGTTTTAATTAAAACCGCAAGTGCACGGCCGCGATGAAGCGGTGGCAAGTACGGGTCGTCCTCAGGGAGGTGAGCAGCCTCTTGTTTGCACGAAATCAAGTGGCGAAAAATAGGGGAGAAAGTTGTTTACGCTACTCTACACTAAACTACTCTAAGAAGTATGAAATGTGAAAGAAGCAAACAAACGATGAAATAAGAACTAAGCTAAGAACAAAACAAGAATGCTGGAATTTCAGGAATGGAAAACCCCTAAGGGGTGGAGTGAGTGCACACAAGCAAAGAGGTGGGTGTAGAATACATTCTTTAAGCACATGAAGGTGGTGTTTATCAAGCATAGGAAGTGTCTAAATGTTATGGCAAAACCTATCAATCTATTCACCAACTTAGTTGATTAACATTTACATATGCAAGGTGTTTATTTCAGAACCTAAACAAGCATGAGAGGTGTCTAATCATTTTGGCAAAACTCATCAAGTTGTAAATTCTATCCTAAACAAGCAAGCATACATTCATGTTTAATCAACACATTGAAATTAAAGCATTCATCCCATTCTCTAATGCATGTATGTACATCTACTCCACCCCCCAAAGGGGATGGAACTACTCACTAAACATTACACTAATTATTAAACTATGGAAAGAAAGCATATTAAAACTAAGCTAGAATTAAAAGACGATTAAACTAAAACATGCACAACAATAAAAGAAGCATAAAACAAACAATGAAAGAAACATAAAACTTTATTGATAAAATGACTCACATTAAAAGTAGCATCCTCCTACTTTAGTGTGTGCTTCAAGGCCTCACTTCTAGTAGGAAGAATAGCCACTTAAAATATGGAGTGATTACAATAGGAGGTGAAGAGTTCTATTTATAGGCATGGAAAAAGCTAATCCGGGACAATCCCCCGATGTGGGACTAAACAAACACCAAAAATAGCCTAAACGAACATTAATACAAGTCCAGGAGAAATCTTGGCGGATCTGGACTAATCCAGACCGCCAATTGGCGGTTCCAGACCTCCAATTGGCGGTCCAAAATGTCCGGATCCAGTTGAGTTTTATTCTGGGCTTTTCTGTGTGCTTTTGGTGGTCTTTGATGCATCTACTTCGTTTGTTGGAGCTCCGACCCGAATCCAATTGCTAAAATACTCCCCATAATGGTGTGAAGTATTCTGTTTTACTCTTAGGTCCCTCTGTCTTACGATCAGGTCATTCTCCCTTGCATCTTGGTCCCCAGATCTCACAATCCAGTCCTTTTTCCCAGCTTTTGGGTCCTTTTATGCTTCATCTCTTCAAACCTATTTATTCCTGAAAACTAAACATAAAACTCGTGACATAGCATTGTTTAGGTGAAAGATAATGGATATAAGATACAAATATGAGCATGAAATGATGTCAATCATTTAGGCTATTTTTGGTATATGTTTAGTCCCACATCGGGGGATTGTCCCGGATTGCCTTTTTCTTTGGATATAAATAGAACTCTTCACCTTCCATTGTACATATCTCCCTCTTTGGTGACCATCTTCCCTACGAAGAGTGAAGCCTTGAAGCAAAACTCTGGTGGAGGAAGGGCTGCTTGTATTGACTGAGTTAATAATAGATGTTTTTTCCTTTAATTGTGTTGTTTCTCTCTTAGTTTAATTTCCTTTCATATTCATGCTTGTTTGTTTGTTTTGTTTTATGCTTTTTTAATATTTCTTGCTTGATTAGTGTAGTTTCATTTCAGTTTAATGCTTCATTTTGTTAGAGTAGTTAGTTTAAATATGTGTGAGTAGTTCCATCCCCATTTGGGGGTGGAGAAATATGTGATATGATCATGTAGTGTATTAAGTGTGTGTTATCTTAATCCCTTGAGCTTTATATGATTTCCATAACCATCTAATGGGTTTTCACTCTTATCTTTAATATCCTAATGCTCTTGAATGAAGCTTAGCTTATGCTTTGATTAATGGACTTATTTTATGGGGAATGATAAGGTTAGGATATTGATGGAATTAATATTGGAAACACAATTTGTAGTGTATGTACTCTTGTTGCTTTTACCTTAGTTAATGTCTTGTATGTTTTAATGTTGTAGTCTTATCTTAATTCATGTGGAGTCATAGTAGGGTCTAGTCTTTATACATGAGTTCATTTAGCTTCATTCCAATTATTGTCTTGTTTGTTTTATGATGTAGTCTTATCTTAATTCATGTGGAGGCAAAGTTGGATGTAGTTTTATGATTTCATGCACTACATGTTGTGAGGAGCTTAATTGAACACACACACACATCTTTAAATTCACAATATTTCTCTACACCCTATGGGGTTTAGTTTTATTGTTTCTCTTCCTTTCCTTTTTGCATTCTAGTGTAGTTAGTGTAATCAATCTTTCTCTCCATTTTTTTATCACTCGTGTTTGCATAAACCAAACGTCGACACACCTCCCAGTGGACGACCCGTATTTGCCACCGCTTCAACGCGGTCGTGCACTTGCGGTTAATATAAAACGAATCAATCAGTGGCCAGATCCACTGCCTCTCAGAAGGACATCCGATCGCTCTGAAGATCTTCTAGATCTTGAAGACCCAATCCTTCGCTACCTCAAGCTCACCGCTACCATCGAAGAAAGGAGGGTGCTGACACAAAATCGATCCAGCACTGCTCCTGCTCCTGCCTGCTCAGACTTTGCAGACTGACGCTTGAGAAACTCGCCCAGCGAACTAAGAGTTCCCTGAAGGCTCCTCCTCTCCTCCTCCCTGTCCTCCCTACCAGTCTCCTCACTGGTGCCCCTATAACGTGAAGGTGGCCTCACACGCCTCGAAGGCATCTACACAAGAGGACAGGAAACGACAATGAATTAATGATTACGAATGCATGATGAATGACAACTAAATGCAAGACCTCTAAGGTGGTTTCATTGGACAAGCACACCGGGACCGAAAGCTCTGATACCAAATTGTAACGCCCTGAAACAGCGGAAAATTTAAAACTTTAAACATATATAAGAATCAACACCGGGGTCGTTACCAAACCACATATATATATAAGAAGTGGTACAACGTCTGACACAGGAATCAAAAGATGATTACAATGACAAAAGGTATACACTAAATACAAGAGTAATCATCAACCTCAAAAGATACAAGATATGATCTGGTCCAAGTGCTCCCGCCCTCAGTCACCACCTTCTACTGATGCTTACGACCTGAAATGCAACAAAACTATGCCTGAGTTTCCCATTGGGAAACCTTGTATGCCAAACTCCTAAGATATGAACATAACATATATATGAGACATGAAATGAAGAATGCAATAAAAGCACAACTGACACACGTGCACACAAGGCACTGCCGAAAACCTTCGGCCACGGGTCTCAAGGGTTCTCTCACCCCAACCCCACAACACACATGCACACAAGGCACCGTCGGTCAGAGTCTCGGCCACAACAACGTGCTCACATGGCACCGCCGGAAAAACATCAGCCACAACAACGTGCTCACAAGGCACCGCCGGTCAGAGTCTCGGGCACAACAACGTGCTCACAAGGCACCACCGGTCAGAGTTTCGACCACAACAACGTGCTCACAAGGCACCCGCTCCGTAGAGCCACAACCACGATCTTCCTCTCAAGCCGGCATGTCCGTACCGTCACCTAAAAAGGTCGGGGACCCGTTGCCCTCGAGGCAGATCCAACCACACGCGACACAAGCATCGATATGCAAAACAGTGCCCAAACGGTCGAACTAAATCCATAAACGGTCGACCGAACTCAACTACTATTCCGCAAAACAACCAAAATAACGTCCAACCGGTCGAACGGCAAAGGGGCCCCGTTCGACCGAAATCCAACAGTGAAATCCTCTTTTCTCAAACGAAACAATTGGTTGGACTAAAATCCACAAGCGAACGACCGATCGCTGCCAGTAAAACTCACCAACAATACGCACTACACGGTCTTCCGAAACAACTCTTCCGGTCGACCGGCCATTAAGTTAACTTAAGTAATCGGTCAGACAAGTCAACGGGCGGTCGACCGTTTGGATGGTCAACGCCCCCAACCGACTTACGACAGTGCTTTCGGTCGACCAGCAAAGGGGACTCGTTCGACCGAAAACACCCAGAGCCTCTTCCTCTTGCAAAGATTGCACCACCAGTCAACCACCCCAAGGGTATCGTTCAATCGGTGCAAGAGATTTGCCCGAAATACACTACACCTGGTCGACCGCACCAACCCACCGGCCGACTGTTCCAAAGCAGAAAAGTTGCTGCAAGACCCTCGACGAGCCTTCCGGCCTACCGTCGGCCACTCCAATCGTCACGAAGGCTTAAGGGAGGATTAAACTAAAGCTTGACATACCTTTAAGGCTTGAAGAAGCCTTTGATGAACCCACGAAGGTTGCTTCCACGGGCACTTCTTCTCCTTCCTCGGCAAACCCAGTCGAGCCACCGATCCATGCTCCTCGCACACTCCACCGAGTCGTCTTCCTCACCGATACCACACCACCACGCTCCGGTAGCTGAGAGAAAGAGAGAGAGTTGAGTGGGAGAGAGAGAATCGTGAGAGTGAGAGAGAAGTGAGAGAAAGGGAGAGAAAATCACCTTTTATACTCTTCCCCTACACTCATCTTAGCCGTCAATCTCAATCCATCCCAACCTCCTCTAATCCACCACCTAAAAACACAATAAACCCATAAGCAAAGGGTTAGGATGTAACAGGTAGAGTATAGGATTCATGATAAGGTAGTACGGTAAAATGGTTAATAAGTATTTGGTAAATGATAAATGGGTATTTGGATAATTGGATTTAGTAAATGGTAATAACTAAATGGATAGATGTATGTTTGTAGTATACATGTCGTGTATGAATATGGATATATGCTCGTATGCATATATACGAGCAACATAGTCAAGCTAACGAGCGAGCGGGTTTCGCCCAGCTCGGCTCTTTTATTTTCCCAAGCTAATTTTTTAGCTCGTGCTCGACTCGTTAACAATCGAGCCGAGCTGTTGAGCAAGCACAATCGAGTGAGTCGTGAGCAAGTTAGCGAGCACGAGCAAAAACTTACGGCCCAGGCAAATCTACCTTTATGATATAAAACAAGCATACACATCAAAAATCATAATATTCCGAGTTTTCATTTTTGCAAATCATGGGACTATGCTTATACACCTGATGCGATGCGGAGTTTTGACTCCTTGACCAGTTGACCTTATATAAGACAAACTTCAAAATCTAGAATGATATGTACGTGAATGCATATCCGTGTTATAAAATATTATCTTTGATTTGAATTCGTTATTTGGAGTTCGTATTTTTAATTATTAAAGAATCCCAATAGAGTATGAACGTACGATTCTAAGTTGGAAGAAGGATACAAAGGAATCGTCGAAGTTATTTTGCAACGTACCAAATTTCAACTGACGAATTAACTCCCCTGGCCTCATCCATACATTAATAACAAAGGATACGCCGGCTCCATGATCATGGGTGTTGGTGACTTAAATGAATTCGAAAGAGAATATGGTAATGGCAGTCAAATATGCTGTTGGTTTTGTTAAGTTTTCACATTGAAAAATTCTTGATCCATTATAATATTTTGGGTCCCTTTGAAAATTTCTAGTTCCACCGGTTGGTGCAATGGAACAACTTTAACACATGACAGGTGCACAGAATTTAATGGTCGGTCCAACAAATTCAATAATGGCCAACCATGTTGGAGTCCATGTGTGCGCCATTTGATGGGACCTGATGGGGGTAACATCAATCACAACTGATTTGGTAGCTAACGCTAAGAAATAATGACATGGGAAGTGATTAATTCAGTTATACTAAGAAAGAAAGCGTAAACTATATTAAGTACGTTTAGTGGATGATAAAAAAGAAACCGAGCAAGGTTTGAGGTGTTAATGAAATTGGTCGATGAGATGAATTGAGACAATTTGCTATGAATGGGTGGTTAAATTGGAATAGCATTGTTGCTATATGTGTTCGAGAGAGCAATTAAAGTGATGCAATAGCATATGACCCTCTCGGAAACTGTGGAGTCATAGGTGGTCGAGTCTCTTATAACATAGGGAAGTCACTTAGTGACCGTGGCTGAAATCCGAGCATAATCATCAAATCCACGTAGTATAGTTTGCTTAACGGAAACATGGAAGATATAACTATATTATGACGAACCAAACAACATCCAAATGGTACCTACGAGTATGAGATTATCAATGCATTGTAAAAGTGTCACCAATATTGCGAATTAACTACGAGACATAACCACTAACTGTTCAAATCGAATTGTACTTCAGCAAACATGGGCTGCATACGAATACAAAAGTATAGTCTTTAAAGGGACAACGAGCTCTAAACCACTTCAACAAAAGAAAACCGAGATCTTCATATTTCAGCAACCTCCAGACGGGCTGGGGTTGGCTTCGCCGTCATCGGTCATGTTTGCTGGCAATGGCATGCCCTAGCTGGAGCCCTCTTGGTTCACCGGCATCAGAGTGAGGCTCAGGATTTGCGGCTGTGGTCGAGGGGACAGAGAGGCGTTCTCCATTGTTGCCGGTAACTCAAAGCTTGCAAAACCGCGAGGTGGACCTCCAGTCGAGAAACACTGAGGAAGAGCACGCGAAGCATTTGACCTAAGGGGGTTGAGAAAAGTTAATGTTTTAGATAACCAGAAAATGCAATTAAGAGATTAATCTGGAAATAAACGTGATCAACTAATCTTGGTAAGACCACGTGAAAGATAAGTAATGATATACATACCATCCAACTGAAAATATGCTCCAAAACTAATTCCAGAAATGTTATATATGTGGGCATGATTAACAATAGTCTTATAATATTATTCCTCACCAACCACATCCAATATTAAAGTTTGATTTACAATAATATGTTTATTTTGTACTTTTTGCAATTCATTAATACATAGAGATAAACAAAAACTCTACGTACCAACACTTCATAATAATATATGGCACTAAGGAATTAAAATAAAAATACGCAAATATGTACGTATTACATAACTTAGCACGCAATTGGTATTACAATAAGCTTAAATGTTAGAATAGTATGGTTAGAACGATTATGAAACTGCAAAATCGGAAAATAAAAAGCAGTTATATGTCGTGCGAACTTTGGGTAACTAAAAATTTGAGAAATACAAGCAGATTTGGGGGGAAAGTATTTTGAGTCTTAAGGGGTTGTTGGCTAGAAGATAAGATTTGGAAGACAAAGTTTTTCTTATATTTTTAACGTGTGAATTTAATGAAAACTGAATTTTCTCGTACGAGTAAACAATTGCAGTCTATATTAGTGGCAAGTATTTTAGAAAAAAAAACAATTCAATATAAAAGATAAACAAAGGTTAACGAGTATTAGTGAATTTAACTAGTTTTTACGTTACATATAATTTTATAAAAGCTTTTACCAATGAATTCGACTAGAAAAGGTGCAATCATGCTGACCTAACAAGGGACGTCTGACCTAAAACGTCTTCGGATTATCAAAAAAATATAAAAAATCTTGACATTAGCATTGACGTTTAAGATTTGTGTTATTTATTATTCATATAATAAACGTTTACTTGAATCAACGTCTATATTGTAGTCGTATTATATACCAACCACTGAAGGAGTCAGAAGTTTGCAATTCCATAGACGAATACATTGATTTATTGATTTAATCTATTAAATTGAAAATACGCAACATGTATTATATAATTAATATGCGATTGATGTAATTGTACAATGATCTTAAATATGAAGATGGTACAGTTAGAATCACAATGAAACTTCAAATTCGAAAACAAAACGCAACAAGCTGATTTAGGGAATCAAATTATTTAAAATAACATGCATGTAGATTTAATATTACATAATTCAGAGAAATATGCGACGTGGAAGTAACTTTCATCAATGATAAGGAGAAATTATTGGCTACATATATTGAAAACAAAGTTTTTTTTTGCGAACTAATTACTGGAAACAGATTTCTTTCTTAATCTCAAGTAAATTATTATAGCCTAAATTTTGAAAGCGACTCGGGAAAAGAACTAGGTTAAAAAAAATGAACGCCTATTTGTGAGTTATAATATAAGAAGTAATATAGATACAGTTAGACTACTCTGGTCCGGACTAAATAGTCAAGAATCTTTTGACCTAAACCCTATCTTTTCCTTACCAACCGAAGCAAATTAAAAACCACTTTTACCGTTGAGTTCAATTAGAATTTCGACCTAAAACCTAACTTTCTTTAGGCAAATCCAAAGTTTTGCATTGAAATTCATAAAATTTCTAACCATGGTGTCGTCGAACAATCTGCATTCGGCACAATCCCTTCTTGCAAATCCAAGCCTCTCAACTCTGCCACAGGTGGTGGTAATTCCGGTGCACAAACGGGGTTGTGAGACTGGTCAGGCTCTCCCTTGGGCGCCTTCTTGGTGGACATTCCAGTGAGGGCCCGGACGACCATCTTGAAATCCTCGCGTTCGACGCGGTAGATCTTCGCAGGCCTCAAGTAGGTGATGGTGGGGAAGTCGAACTCGGTGTTGTCGGCCGGAAAGGGCTGTTGTTTGTTGCTTGGGGTTGAACCTCTCATGCTTAGAAGCTTCGATCGATTCATTTTTAGAGAGAGAGAGAGAGAAAGAAAGAAAGGGGTTGAGATAGAACGGTGTGATGTGGCCTTTATATAGAGAAGAATGTGATGGCAAACGTAGAAAGACTAGGGTTTGTTAGATGGGACATAACAAACTAACGGAAAAATACTCTTACGGTTGTTATGATTGCGTGGACATAACAAACTGATGGAAAAACATTAATAAATGTCGGTAAAAGTCTCATAACTATTCTTTATAACCGTCTTCAAATTTTTTATGATTGCCACTATTTTCGGTCGTCATCTTAATTTTACTTTTCCTAAATATAAGAAATGTGGGAGATTATTCGTTTTTTAAAATATTCCGAGATTTTTTGTCAAACAAATTTGCGTGAACGCCGTGAAGTCTCCATAATATTGTTTTTTTGTTGGAAACACAGCTTAGTTATTTTATATAAAATTCCCTGAAATTCATTTTCCTAAATGTTGCGTCACTTTTTGTTATTGTTATTGTATGACATTCTTTTTCCTGAACAACTTCCTTGAGTTTGTATTTCTAAAAAACTGTTTGAGTTTTTCCCCTACAAAGTCGTGGGTAATTTCTAGATTAGTTTTACATAAGCTAAGTGAATTTGAGTTATTAACCAATGTGAATCATGGAAACCACGGATATAACATTTAATATATTCAAAAAGTGACTTGGATTTACTGTGTTTGTAGAGGGGTTTTTGTTTGGGTGAACCTGAAAACATCGAAATTAGATATTTGTCCATTAAAAACCATCAATATATTAGATACATCTTCTACTAGTGATATTTCCTTGGGTATATGTGTACACAGTATACATTTTCCTCGTTGGTACCAACTACCAAGTTTGTCTAATTAGAAACAATTCACTTTACATAATATTATATGATGTATGATATATCATGTTAGGGATGGACAAGCTGAGATATTAGTTGAAAAATGATCCGATAAATGCTTATTGTTAGTTTTTCCATCTTTTCGGAAAACCAAACAACATCCAAATATTATCTGAAATGCATAAAATGCTTTCATCTTTGGTATATAAAGTGCTATAAGATCTAATTTCAAAATAATTATCAAAATTGCATTATTAAAATGTCAACGTAGCGGTCTAACTACGGGAGATAACCACTAACTTTTCAACTTTAGCAAAGAATAACGGCAAAGATGAATAGCCTTGAAAAACGAATTATGGAAGTTCTAAACCCCTTAATCACAAAAACAAAGATCTTTATATTCCAGCATCTTCTTCTATTTTCAGAATTTCCAGGCACATCTCGATGTTCATTCTTTCGGTCGTGTTGGTTGGCATTGGCGGGGAGCTAGAGCCCTCTTGGCTCGCCGGCATCGTGTTCTCTTCGGCCTGTGGCTCTAGCGACGGAGTGTGTATCGGGACTTGCGGTTGCGGTTGACAGGACAAAGAAGGGTTCAACATTGTTACTGGTAATTGAGGAGCAGGAGAAGGATTTGACCTAAGGGGGTTGAGAGCAGTTAATATGTGTGATAGCTAGAAAATGGCTTAAGAAATTTATTGAACTAAACATGATTGAGAAAATTCAGACCACAAGAGTATTTAAATTAATGGTATATGTTCCATGCCAAAATATGTCCGAAAATGACTCAAAATACTAACTGGGCATGATTAAATATTAATCAATGCACTTTTAAAATTTAGGATTAACCACGTCAACTATTAGGATGGCTCTCGAACCGTTCTAGTTAAATATGCATGTGCTTTACGTCGATTTTCAACTATTACGTATTTACGTTGTTTTTTTGCTCAAAAAATAAACAATTGCTCGAATCAATCTCTATATTCTAGTCCTACTATCAATGTCAATATTTTGATCAACAGATATTGCAATCCAATTAACAAATTGAGCTAGACAAGAACATGACCTTCGCTTAATAATAATATATTGTATTAACATATTAACTTATAAATACATAACATGTATTATATAAATTACATGCAATTGATATAACGGTGAGCTTAAATATGGTATGGTTAGAATCATAACCAAATTTGCAAATTCGAAAAACAAATTAAACGACATATAATAGTGATCAAACCGATTCAGAGTGTTGAAATATTTAGAACAACATCTTGGCTTAAAGAATTCAGAGGCTATATGACAATATTGTTGGCTGGATAACATGATTTTGATTTTTTTTGGTATGATAACATATTGGACACTGATTTCTTTCTTATTCCCAAGAAAATAATTGAAGCTAAATTTGGGGCAAGAATAAAAAAGAGAATTAGATTAAAAATAAATAAAACTTTACGCATATTTGTGAATTAAAATAAAAAAATAAAGATATGGCTACACTATTATTGTTCCGAACCAAATTGTCAAGAAAGCTTCTACAGTGCAATTCAAATAGAAAGGGCAAAACATTTTTTCCCCTAGTTAGGGTCCGACCTAAAGCATGACTTAAATGTTTATAAAAAAAAAGTTTTCCATTGACAATGTAGGCTCACGATTTGTGTATTTCATATATCTACCACATGTAACAGAAATAAGATAGGTTCAACATGTCATAGGACTAGAAAACTAGAATTAATTGCATTAGTTTCTAACCTTGGTGTAGCCTCCAAGCACAACGCTGCAATCACCGCCTCAAAGTCATAAGTACTTTGATCAATATTTGGCGTTCTCGCCTCCTCGGCTGGCATTTCGGTGAGGGTCTGGACGAACATCTTGAAATCCTTGGGTTCGACGTGATAGACCTTTGTAGGAATCACGCACCTGATGGTTGGCAAGTTGAACTCAGTGTCGTCGGTCGGAACGGGTTGTTGTTGGCTTTCCGAGGTTGAACCACTCATGGTTGGAAGTGTGGATTGATTCATTCTTGGAGATTTTGGTTATGGGAGATAGAAGGAGAGAGATGGAAGGGTCTATACCTGTATGGCCTTTATATAGGCGCCGTTAATGGAACGGTTAAATATTAAATAAGATTTTATTGGACTAAGAAGTGGTCTATATTCTCCAACTACGTACGTCATAATTTTCCGGAGGTTTTCACGTTTAGTTACTCACGCGTTCTTAAGAATATTTTTAGGATTTTTTTTATTGCGTGGAAATAACAAAGGAGAGATCAAACTATTTGTAAAAAAAATTCCGCTAATGGATTTTTTTTTGTTAATGGTCTCACAATTATTTTCAAAAACCGTCTACAAATTGTTGTTTGTCATCATTTTGAAGTAGAAAATGCCATTTGAGAATTTGAATCAAATAGATTTCCTAGAATTGTAACTTGTAAGTCACGGGCTGAAATCTTTCTACTACTTTTTCCAGACAATAAATTTTGTTTTCGTAAGGACACTGTATAATTGGTTTTATGGTTCTTTGAGTTGGTTTAAAGTTTGAACGTATGATTGGTGGTATTAATTTTACGAACTCTTTAGAGTAATATTATTCGCCTTCATGTTTACCTTACTGGTTATTTCTTTCTATTCCAAAATATTATTTAATTTCAGTTTTTGTTCTATTATGTTACTTTAAAATAGGAAAAATATCAAAATAAAAAAAACAAAAATGTGTAGAATCGACCGATTTAATGTTGATTAATGAGTGATGCTAAAAGACAAATAGTTCCGTGGGTCTGAATTTTAAATAAGTATCCGTCAACAGATATAAGTGTTGACACCCAAAAATTTGTGTTTATCTCAAAATATTAATAACACTATTAAAATTGAAGAAGTATATCTTGAGACTTGGATGCATGTAAAAGTAAAGATTCATCTTCATAATCTAGACTTTTCAAAGGCAAAGATGTGGACTACCTGCACCTGGACAGAAAGACCCTATGAAGCTTTGAAAATGCCTAATTAAGAAAATTCAAAATAATAAGCAATTGAAGAAAAAAAGCCATGCACCTTCTCCACGTTAAACACCATCATAAGTACATGCATATTGTTCATGCACCATGTTTCTACAATTACACACTACATGCATGTTTCCTCCTTATGCTGATCCACATCCACGTCCACATCCCATGTCCCCAGATCATCCATTTCCACTCCACTTCCATGTCCAGATCATGTAACCACCACTGTTCTCCTCTTCCACTACTTATCCAACATCCCACTTTCACGCATCATCACCCACGTTCTCCCCTCAACTCCATCTTCTCTCTTTCACGTGATACAAGGCAAACTCTATAAAAAGCTAATATCTTTCAACACGATGGAGTTACAAAACAAAACAACAAAAAAATCCTTACGAGAGAAGAAGAGAAGGTGAGACGTGAAGTAGAGGGCGCGAGTGCATACTGTTTGTGGGCGACAACTCCAGCTCCTCCGGCAAGCACTACGCGTGGACAACAAAAACGACAACTTTGGCGACGACTTTGACAACAACGACTCCGGCTTTGTCAAATCTCCGCGACAAGTCCGGCAAGTGCAACAACGCCGGCAATATAACATCGCGGAACAACAGAAAGATTTTAAATTTTCAAATAAAAGACCACAAGAGAACGATCATCAAAGTGGGAATGTTACTCATATAAATAATCAGTCGGTGCACCAAAATACATCATAGTTTGTTAAAACACATGATTACATCAAATACAACAGAATACACATGCAAGTAATCATGACGACCTCAAACAGTCCGAAGAGAGGATCCTGGTCCCAAAATGTGTGAGCCCGCTATCACCACCCAACAAAATTTACTGCGGCCATAAAACATAAATGTAACAACAATGCCTGAGTTTCTTTAAGGAAATCATGTATGACAAGCTCACTTATATGAATGCATTAATACAATAAAATGAACATATCATACTAGTAGCACGTCATGTCATCAGCAATGAGGTAATCAGTTACCCTCCAAGGGTAAAACAAGACATCAATCCTACAATCATCGGGTCTCCCTCGGAGACCTACTATAGGCACATTCGATCTATGGACAGTACGCAACTCACCCCACACGTGGCTACACTAATCATAGGGTTGGAGGGGTGTCCGCACTTCCGCGTCATAAGAATCATATCTGAATCATCGTGGTCAACACCACATGATGGAGCCATCGCTCAGGTTTGTCCTTCAATCACCCAGTTGGTGCCCAACTGAGCTATCATGCCAGAACAACATCGGTCGAGTCCATCAATACATCCGGCACAACATCGAACGGTACAACATACGTCCGACACAACATCGTACGGTTCCAGACCGAAGTCCGCCAGGTCATTATGCTCTGAAAGTCGTGCATCATCATACATTGGGATCCGTGATCCCTCAGGTCGACTACTCTACTAAGAGTCAATAAAAGTTTTTCATAACGCTACAGTCTATAAGTAGAGGTAGCATGATCCAAGTACCCACACTCTTTCACTCGACGGTCCCTAGGTAGGCACGATCAACACACCCACCGTCACCTCCTGTCTTACACTCTAGGTGAGGACAAAGGTTTTCGTGAATAGAGTTGGCACGTCACTAGGATCAGGGATTCAATTCTGAGCACAAACAATCGACCGACAGAGGCAACCTGGTCGACCACTCCCAATAGGACCGGTCGAACAAACGCCTGCAACGGTCGAACTCTCTGCTCCTAACCTAAGCCAAGATGGTCGAACAAACATAGAAACCGGTCGACCAAAACATGGTCAAAACCCGGACGAAGTCAAAATCGTACAAGTCAAATGGTCGAACGGCTCAGGGGTCCCGGTCGACCGAAAACTACGAGGGACAACCTAGAAGTTTCTAGTCATCAATCGGTCGAACAATCATTAAGTCCACTTAAGTTATCAGTTAGACAAAGTTAAGAGCGGTCGACCGTTTAGATGGTCCATACCCTATCCAGAAAGCAACGATCAACCAACTCAGGGGTCTCGGTCGACCGTTGTAAGGTATAAGCACGACCGAAAAATAATAGAACCTCTTCTGATCCACCAGCATGAGTACGCCCGGTCGACAACCATAAGGCATCGTTCGACCAACGTTGGTTAAGATCAGAGAAAAACACTACATTCGGTTGACCGCCCGAAGGCACCGGTGATCGTTGATCGACAACTACCTAGCCGAGCTAGGTCTAACTTGTTGCCCTAATGTCGCCGGCGAGGTCTCCGACCTCTGCCAACCAGCCAACACCCCACACCTCCAGTGTGATTTCCTGCCTAAGTTTGGGTGACTTATTGAAGTCCAAATGATCTAAAATTTTGTGTGTGACTTCTACAAGGAACGTAATGTATGTGAATAGATTTTAACTCTTGTATGTTCAAGTTCACACAAGTCCCTAAGACTCAAATAAAAGGTAAAATTATACGTCTTCAAGTAGCTTGATTACATGTCTTGACTTCATTCCATTCTTACTTGAGTTTTGATTACCTGTAGATGTTAGCACAATGCAATATATGTTCTATGCATAATGTGTGCTACTCTACATTTGATTGTGATTAAGATTGAGTTAGTTAAATCATCAAAACACGGATTAAAATCAAAGAACCAAAAGGGTTTACTAGATATGTATTCTTCAACTTAAGGAGGAATATTAATAAGCAGGAAGATTCAATTGAAGATTCAGTGACAATTTAGCTGAAAGAGAGAGTTACGGCTTAGAAGCAAAAAAGGCTTGTGTATTAGCTTAGTCGGGTTGTGTATGTTATTAGCATAGATCCACATAGCTAAGTTTGTAAACCGGTTAGCCTGTTAACCCGTCTTCTGTACCGTTTATCTTTCTTTAAGTAGGTGGTCCCTTGCCATTATGTAACAATAGAAGGAGATTAATTGAATTCTCTTCAATCAGATGAAATCAACTACAACTGCTTTAACCAACTCAATTCTTTTCTTTGTTTCTGTTTTGATTTCTTCTTCCACCCGAAGTTTTTCTCTGGCTTCCTTTTCCTGTTTTCTCGCCAGCATAGATCTGACCGAATGAAACAGAGATTTATATGACTAGGAATACTTTTTAAAACCTTCTGAATAGACAGAAGTTTAGGGGTGCAATGGTATAAATAAATATCATGTATGTGTATATCCATATCCATTTCTAAAAATGGATAGCACAGTAGTCAGATAAGATACATCCTCGAAGTAGACAACTTTGTGTATAGATCGGATAAAAAGTAAATGTGTATATATGTTTTCATGTATTAATAGACGTCTTGAGTAAATTTATACCAGATGGCATGAACAATATTTTAATCAAGCACAAACAGAGTGAGAGTAGAACAAGTCTAAGGACAAGCTAGAAAGCCACAATCTAGGTTTTGTGATGGAGGAAAAGAGCATTGAAGAAGCAAAAGCAGGAGGTTAGAAATATATTGTGGTATTTCAATCTAATTTCTGAAAATGAGAAAAAATTTACCTTTAAAAATGGTCTACACTCTACGGGACTACAAAGTACGTAGCCTTTAAGGGGAAAACTGTTACGTCGTAGGTTTCAAGAATTTTAGTTTTATGTTTTTCTGTTAATTGAAAGTAGAAACTATATAACGATACTCTACGGTAATAAATAAATAAATACAAGAAATTTGTAATTAGATGGTGTAATATCAAGACGGAAAACTAGCTAGAGGGTATAATATAATATGTTAATAATACGTATTGCAGTTTTTTACGTATGCAGATATCTGTGTCCATATTTATTTATTTTTCTTAAACGTATATGTTTATTTTTTGAAACTTAAAATCCGTTATCTATGTATTTGAGAAAAACAAAATCCTATCAATATCCGCATGATACAAATAGATATTCATGATAAATAAAAAATTTATATTCACATTCTCTAATTTTTGGATGTGGAACGAGTATGTACATGATAATCCATATCGATTACACCAAGTGAGGTGCCAAATTTACAGGATGGGGAATACGTCACTCCCTTCGATTTTTAGATTTCTCCTAATTTTTATAAGAGAACTTCGGATCCCTTGGATTTTTTATTCTTTAGGGTTCTGATCCTCTTTACAAAATTCCAATACGAATAGTAGGATAATTAGATGAAAATTTACCCAATTTATCTAATTCAAAAATATCTATTTACCCACTTATACATAAATATCTAATCAAACCCATACTAACCAATCAATTACCAAATTGTACATTAAATTTTTGGCGCAGTTCTTATAAAATCTAACTCCTGAGACTTGATTCTCAGACACTACCGTTGTTCACACCCTATATAGATTGGGCTATTTGGAGAGTAAAGAAAATTGAAGTTAAGACATATTTACCGACAAATAGAATTTACTTGAACATCGGGTTTATGTTAAATATCTACGAAAGACTGACTTATCAATTTCTCAAGAAACAACAAATTGATCTATGCATGTCATTGTGTCCGTGCACTTGCAAAAAATGTAAGTCCGATAGAAAAAGAAAACCTTTGTTGAAATAAAGATAAAAATTCCGGATTTGGCTCAGAATACTCATCGTCGGAAATCAAAATCTTCACCAAAGGCAACCAAGATCACGTTCACGCACGAAATCAAGTTAAATAGGAAACACAACCAAACCACATATATTTTATATTAGGAAAGCACTTTTTCTTCTCTATGGCTAGTAGAAGTCTTTATATATCATACATGTATTTTCATAACAATATCAAGAAATAATATACAAACACCAAAATTAATATGGCATCAGAGCATTGATCAGACCTCAGAAGTCAGACGACCTCACCGGCAACGACCCTTTCGATCATTGCCTCAGAACTCTCCATCCAAAATACATCACAGACCCGTCTCCACCGCAAGCCATCCATCTCAAACCAAACAACAAAATACAAAAACCATCACTGGCCTCTCGGCCTCAAATCCCCCCTCCCATCCCACAACCCCCCCCCCCCCCCCCCAATCAAAAGTCGATCGTTCGCCACCGCATGGTTGACGTTCAAAATTCCATCCAAACCCTATGGCAGAAGGAGCGACACCAACTCCTCAGCAGCTGATCACCTAGCTCCTCAACTAGTCCAACTAGCTACCTATCCGGGGCTCGATCTATCACGCTCTCACTCAGTGGTAGAGGAAAATTGGGCAACATCACCGGGAAAACAATAAAGCCGATGATCGGCGACACCAAAGTTGAGTAATGGTAGACCGCTGACCACCTGGTAATGACGTAGGTGTTAAAATCCATGCAACCATAGATCGGGGAGTTGTTCATCTATTCCAACTCTGCGAAAGAGTTATGGGATGCCGTCCTTGACCTCTACGAGAAGCAACAAAACTTTGCCTACATCTTAAGTCAAGCAAAAAATCGCTTAAACAAGACAATGGCAAAAAGGTCACTGAATACCTAGAGCCCCTTAAAAGTTGGTGGGATGAGCTCGGGATCGATGAACCGCCAAGCACATACCCAAAAATGATTCGAGAAAGGATCGACCAAAACTGAATATACCAATTCTTGATCGGACTCGACTCCAACTTCGAAACCCTAAAATCGCAAATACTCTTACCATCGGAGCTTCCGCCCCTCACACACTGTCGCGATGATACACCACGAAGAAACCAGGTGACACGCCATGACACAACAAACCGACCAAGAAAACCAAGTATTCGCCTCACATTGTAACCAAAACCAAAACTTAAAAGGAAAAACATTTGTTCAGAAAACACAAGGACAAGCATTGTGACAACTACAAAAGACAAGGACACAACAAAGATCGTTGCTGGTTCCTCTACCCCATCTCCAACTGCCGAAGGACTGGATGGAAAATCGGAGAACAGACCCAAGTGGTAGTGGCGACAAGGGCACCAGAAAACCCTACCTCTGAAATCCTAACGAAGCAAGCAAATGGTCACATACCTTGTCTGGGCGAGAGTCAAGGTTTTATCCAACGTCCACGTGGATCCGGGCGAGTCCGGCTCTCTCAGGAAAACAGAGGCGTGATCTGAATCCATGAGCGTCCAAGGTGGCGTCACTAGCCCTAGTCCAGGTACAAATTGGCCAAGTGTTGGTCCATCTCAACACCCTCCTTCAATTCTCTAGTCAAAATCAAGGTCAACTAGGTAATTCTCCAGGTATTGACTTCCTAAAAAACTCTCTTAATTGAATTGCTAATCATGCTATAATTAGCGATTCTTGGATTACACGGGAGCCACTAATCACGTGGTCGGTAACAAAAAATTGTTAAATAACATTCATTTTGGTCCCAATACAAACTAGTCACCGTTGCTAATGAAAATCAAATAAAAATTAATGGTAAAGGAGAATCTTTTTTTTTGAATAATACCAACGGAAATGTTCTTTTATGTAGCAACCTTTACATCTAATTTACTATCTATTGCAAGGATCAATAGGAAATTAAACTATAATGTGATTTTCTCCCTTTTTGATGTTTTGTTGCAGGACTGAACTTCAGGGAAGATGCTTGGTAGATGCACTCTCATAAATGGTCTTTATGTGTTAGATAGTTCAAATAAATTCTTACAAGCAAACAACGTGTCCTACCACTCTCTTGAAGTTTGACACAAGCGCATCGGACACCGTCTTATTCTGTTTTAAAACAATTATTTCCCCGTATGAACTTTAATTCTGAATTATGTTGTGAGATTTGACGCCTTGCTAAACAAACTAGATTACCTTTCCAGCTCTCTACAACCAAAACTGAAAAACCTTTGGATTTGATCCACTCGGACATTTAGGGTCCTGCCTTGGTTGAATTCTATAATGGTTTTAAGTATTTCATTACTCTTATTGATGATTTTCTTGCACGACTTGGTTATATCTACTTAAATACAAATCTGATGCTTTCTCTGTCTTTTGTGAGTATGTTATGTTTGTCTTGAATATGTATGACACAAAAATCAAAATTTGTAGGACAGATAATGGTTCAAAATATACCAACAATGCTTTTCAGAGTATTTTGAAAAATAAAGGTATTTTCCACCAAGCTACTTGTATGAACAACCCTGAACAAAATGATCTTTGAAAGAAGAAAAAACGTCGTCTTTTAAATGTTACTCGATCTCTGCTATTTCAAAATCAAGTTCCAATTAATTTTGGTCTAGGGTTATTTTAAATGTTGTTTATCTTATTAATCAACTTCCTAGTCCTCTAATTCAAAACAACAACCCCTAGAAATTTTGAATGACAGGAGAATGGGTATAGATCATCTCAGGACTTTTGGATGCATATGTTATATTCATAAAAAACGGATCGATAAATTTGATTCAAACTCTGTTAAGACTATTTTTTTGGGTACTCCCACAAGAAGGGATACTAATTCTACGATCCTCAGGGTTGCTACTATATATCTCTAGAGATGTTTCGTGTTTTGAAAATGAATCATATTTTGATGCTACCAAAAATACTCCCACAGGTCAGTCAACTCCCCTTCCATTTCGGACTTCTTTGAAGATATATCTCTGGTTCTTGAGGTGTCTCAAGTAGGGGAGATAGAAATCTCACAGGTAAATGACTAACAGGAGGAAGCACTTCAAGAAGAAGCAGCTCCCACAAGAAAATCCACTAGACCTACTCATACCTCGTCTCGCCTCCAAGATTTTGTTGCATGCAAAGTTTCTTACCCTATCCAAGATCATGTATCCTACAAAGCTTTAACTTCCAACCACCAATGTTTTTTAAACACCATAGATACTCACAAAGAACCAATCTCCTACCATGAAGCCCTTGGGGACCCCAATTGGGTAAAAGCCATGGAAGACGAACTAGAAACCTTGGAGAGAAATCAAATTTGGTCCATGCCCCCCCTAAAACCAGGAACCAAACCTATCGGATGTAAATTCATATACAAAATTAAGTACGATAGCAATCGGAAAATTGAACGGTACAAAGCTAGGTTTGTTGCTAAGGGTTACACTCAAACGTATGACCTAGACTATCAGGTATCCTTTGCTCCAGTTGTTAAAATGAACATTGTTAGGGTCCCCCTTTCCGTGGTTGTTAACCATAGATAGAATCTCTTCCAAATAGATGTTCAAATGTTTTCCTTCAATGTACACTTGAATAAGAGGTATACATGACTCGTCCTCCATGCTACAAATCCCCACAAAACTAGATTTCACTGCTGGAAAAAGATATTATAATGTCGACATTTGGTGTTAGATTTCAAAAAACTAACGTGAAAGGACCTTATCACGTCGGAAATATTAATATATCACGTCGGTTTCCAATAAAGCGATGTGGTAAGAAACTTCTAAACAGACGTAAGATATTTGTGTTTTAACGTTGATTTTAGAAAAACCAACGTGTTTTATTTATGAAAACACGTCGGTTGTCCTTGGTCACTTCTACTAAGTTTTGGTTTTCACCCCCCAAATCAAACGCAAACCCATCCTGCAACCCCCAACCCTTCTGCAGCGACCACTCCCTCTGCGCCGTCGTCGACGTCGTCCTCCTCGTCGCTGCCTCCCTCTCCTTCCTCACCTTCCCCTACCTCTCCATGGCCATCCTCCTCCTCCGCCTCCTCTCCCACCTCCTCCACCATGCTCCCTTCTTCTACGCCTCTGCACTCCTCATCTCCTCTCTCCTCGCCTTCTTTTGTAAGGGGCTCAAAAGGCCGTCGAATTCGACATTCAGTTGGAGTCTGAAGAGTGCATTACGGTTTTGAAAGTAATAAGCTGATAATGGGTTTCACACCTGATGTCAGAGGCGGTGTGGATCTTGAGGTTCGTTTTTCGATTTTTTAGGATTTGTTCTGGGTTTTTTTGGGATTTTGGAATTTGATGTGGTTGGTGAGGTTGTTTTCGGAGGGTTTGGAGTGAGTTTTGGTGGATGTTAGAGGAAAGATTGGATTTTTTTTGTTGATATTTTTATTTATTCTGGATCTTGACGTGTTTGGTGAGGTTGTCTTCGAAGGTCCTTTTTGGCTTGGGTTTTGGTGGATTTTGGAGGGAAAATTGGGGAAAAAATCATTTTTTTAGTTTGGTTTCACTGGCGAGTTCTCCCTTTAAAAAATTTAATAATAAAAAATATAATATGTTCTCACTAGTTCTTCTCACCATGGGATGGGAGTCGAGAGTTGACGCATGCGGGAAAAATAGGAGCTTTTAGAGTTTGCTTCTTGGTGTGTTAATGATCTAAAGTTTACTTCTTTGAATTGATGGCTTGATATATTGACATGTTTATGTGATTGGTTTTTCAAGCTAGTGTGTTTTAGCGTTACTTTGTGGAATAGACTTCAGTGTTCAGTTTATGTGATTTTACTAGTTGCTTAACTTATTTTGTGTTTTTGCATGGTGATATTGAAGGCTATAGAACTGATATGCTGGTGTAGTGGTGTTGATAGGGAAAAAGTGGCACCTAGGTTGGAGCTGCATTTATGTTTTTGAGCCTTAACATGCTCAATTCAGTTCCTCTTTTAGTATTATGATCAGGTTGTCTGTTCGAAAAGTGGTATACTTGGATAGTTGGATTGACTTTGCGATTGATTCACATTGTTTTTATTCCCCATTCAGTTTACTTCAGTGTTTATGGTGTAAAGGTTTTCTTGCGTAGTGGTGTGGTTGTGATCGAGTTGAAGATTGTTTCTTTGTTGATAATTGCTTCTTAGTATCTGCTAGTGTATTTTTGTGTTTAGTCGATGACAATGGGGAAATTAAAGGTGTCAACTTGGGGATAATATTATGAGTATTCTCTGTTTTGAAGTAGTGGCAAATGTGTTGTTTTATAGATTTTGCAAGTGCTGATTTTTGCTTTTTCCCACTACAGGTTAGTTGACATTCCACCAGTGGAGATCAAAGACAGTCATTTGTGTGTCAAAATGCTTGTTGCACCTATCAATCCTTCTGACATCAATAGAATAGAATGTCATTTTTCAAAATATGTTAGCAACTTCCCAAACTGTGTTAGTACAACGTAGTTTCTATTTTTCATTTAAGCCATCCATGTTTGCTTAGTAGGCTCTATATTCAATTGTATGTTTGTGGTTAATCACGTGATGTATTCAATGTTTACTCATTTCAGTTTGCAACTGAGGCTGTTATAACCATTTATATATATATATATATATTTATATATATATATATATAGGACTAGCTCAGGGCTCATCTTTTAGTTTTAGGTCAATCTCACAATTGAATCTTATTTACTGGTAATCTCACCTTTTATTAGTATAACCGTTTTTCTCTTAATCCACCTTAAAATTTCAGGTGAGTGGTGGATATGGTGGCGGCTTAAAATAAGAAATTAAGCTCCGGGCTCACTAGATAATTTTTGTATATATATACATATATATAAAATATAATATAAGAAATATATTAATTTGTTTTTGTTCCAGCAGGACTTTCTACGTCGGTTATTAAAAAACCGATGTGATATGATAGACGTTCTACGTCGGTTTACTGAAAACCGACGTGGTATGCCTACATATCATGGATTCCTACCCTATCACGTCGGTTTTTAGGGAAACCGATGTTGAACGTATACCATATCACGCCAACTTTTGAATAATTGACGTGATATGCCCTCATATCTGTATGATTTCATGTTTAATTGTGCATATATATTTTTCAAAATTTTACTGAGCTGTTATTCGTCGCCGTAAAACTACTTAAATCGCCCGTAAGATTACCATTTTGCCCCTCTACCCTTTCTACTAATATAACTCCCCATTCCACTCTTTTAACACAACTTTCTCTTCATATCACTCTTCTATTCCCCACATAAAATGTCTCGGAGGCCAGGAAAAGAACCAGCGGAGACCCCTGACTACTCACATCTGGTAAATTACCTTGTTTATTTCAATTAATTTAAAAAAAACATTTTTGAGTCGGGTGGTCGCGGGAGACGCCCGACCCAACGAGAGGGCGGTTACCGGAACCGCCTCCCCCTTGGGGTTCGGTAGGTGGTCACATCCACTACTCGTACGCGGTATCATTCCGAGACCGGAGAGACCACTAGATAGGGCATGTGTCGATGCGGTAAGTTTATCTAATTTATTTTTTTAATTTTAAAGTATATTTTGTTATTGTACGCTAATTTTTATTTTACATACAGTGGATGAGTAGGGCGATACGGTGTACGCAACCGTTCTTGGGATAGAGAGACATCATGCCGACTGAGGCGACGAGACTTGCATGTACAGATTGGGATCGCCTGATCGAGGATTGGAACAGCCAGTTGGGCATTTCGGACCATGATTCAGATGCTGAGCTATAGTTGTCTTGCTTTTACTTTCGTTTTGTTGCACTGTTAGTACATTTGTTGGTATTTGCTTATGTTTATTTGTGTACTCTTATTATTTATTTCTGACGAACATATCTTCTACATATTTCTTTGACTATCGTATTTTTTAATATTTATTTTTCACGAAAATATTTTCAACTTATTTCTTTAGATATGAAATAATATTTAAATTTAAAATACGGTAGAAAAACAACACGATATAAGTAGAAATACACGATATATTATACATTACAAAACATTACAAATTACAATCGACGTAACCGGTTCCAATACTCCATCCTACTTTGGTACTGATCCTCCCATCCAACAACACTCTCATCTCGCATTTGATACCATAAGGTCGCTATAGGAGGTACTGGGAAATCATCAAGTAATACCAAACGAATAAAATGAGCGTAACTCCCTAAATGAGCAATGACCAACTCTCTGACAGGCCTCGTCATGGTAGAGGGACACTCCCAGGGTAGAACAGTAAGACACGGGAACGACGAACCATTCGTTCCCACTGCGAAATACATGACCGCACACTTGTAAAAATTCGCAATAGGAAACAAGTCGGACCAAACCTCCATATAATGATCCTCGCCACAACCTCCCCCGCCTGAATCAATTCGTTGACGAGCCTCTCTCACATGACCGAAATAGATTGTCTCATAAATAGGATGTGCACCTATCTCATTAGAAATCGCACGACGGGCGTACGACCAGTTCTCCTGACCACCATGAAAGACATCGGCAACACATCGAAATCCACAGTTGCCATCAGCACGTACGTCATTCCACCTTTGCAGAAATGGCAAAATGATTCCTGGCAGTCTATCATTATATGGGAAGTTGTCCATGTCAACCCGTCCGGACACTGTAAGATAGGTAAATAACAATTCATTAAAACAACAAAATTAGGAGATAATATATTCAACCCCATTTAGATTACTAATATATATTAAATAACATAACAACAAAGATATCGACATACCAGAAGATCCTGTGCCTGTATTCAAGGACGATCGAGACGAATTAGACCGACGACCCCTGCTCCCACTACTGCCAGACCGACCACGACCCCTGCTCCCACTACTGCCAGACCGACCACGACCTCGCTCAGCATACTCGAAGGCACTCGGGTCCCGACGTGTCGACTTTCCCCTAGGTCGACCTCATACCTTAGTATTTTCTTCGGGTTCTCCATAGTTCGACTGATCAGGGTGTAACTGTTCGTATAAAATACGAGAGGCACTACGAATTACTGCAGGATCGCTCTACGAGATCTCATCCACTAGCTTCCGAAAATGCTCGGTGTCTTGTGCTGACTGATCAACAAACTCTGACATCTGGACTCCTTCTCCGATAACAAGTGTTTTCCAGAATGGATGAATCTGCTCTAAATAAATTCCATCACCTGACGCGAAACACTCGTACATGGTACAGGCACAAGGAATCCCATGTGTTGTCAGGAAAGCACACCCACAACGATATTCAATTTCATCACTTAAGTCCAGTATTCTCTTCAACTCCTAAGTCATTAACGACAAGCAGTGATGCGAAACTCGGCCATTTATATGCTGAAACAGAGGACCTATGTAATGTGCCAAATTTCGATGTCTCGAATCTTCAAGAAAGTTCCGAATATTCGTCAGCTGCATTTCAATAGACGAGTTCACGCGGTCGAAAAGAGTGTCGAGAGCGGCAGCCGATGTAGTGATCCACTCTTTCAGAGCCGAATGTGCAATTTCCACCCTGCAGTTTGTAGTGTTGCCGAAATGAAGAACTTGATTCGTCCAATTCAACACGAATTTTTCCTTATGCACCAACCACGTGTCTTCCACATACTTCGTCAGCACTGGCCAGGAACTGTAAGAATCCTTCAGATTACGAACTGCTCTATCATAATCCGTCTGTGAATCAGAAAGCATGACTCTCCTCCATCTTCCACGTCTAAAACTCTCTGCAAGCTGCTTCTCCTTGCCGAATACGTGGTATGCGTAGTTGTACACGTCTTTGTTGATATGCCAGGTGCATAGTAAATGAGCTGACTCAGGAAAAACCTCTGCCACTGGTCGCATCAGACCCATCTCCCGGTCCGTAATTATTGCTGTCGAGCTAACAATATCCAATAACAGATCTCGCAACCTCTCCAACACCCACCGGTAACTAGACTCGGTCTCATCCTGCAAAATCACATATCCGACGAGGAAATTCATATTTGTTGGAGTAACCCCAACAATCTCAAACAAAGGCATCTTGTACTTGTTCGTCTTATACGTCGAATCCATACAGATCACGAATGGGTATGTACGCAACAACTGAACTGAAGTCGGATGTGCCAAAAATGCGTGAGTCAAGACATTAGTTTCTTCATCTGCCACAATCCAATGCAAATACTTATGCTGCACCGCCTCTCTGAGAAACTGCTGCGTGGGATTCCTGTCTTCAGATTTCGTCCTCCTCATGTACTCTCTGAAGTTGTAAATGTGCCTTTGATTAGGATTATCGTCCAGAAATTTCTTCTTTACCGCCAACAAAATGTTACGGGGCCTTGCTTGTGCCTCTGTCATATCCCGAACAATTTGCTTTGCCCCAACACTAAGTCCGCTGACCTGTCGGTGCCCTCTGAATAAACTGCCAATGGGTGGTTGTGCTGCCCAAACATGCTACTAGAAACAATAACCCATCCATCACGATCTCGTCGCTCCACCACTTTTACCAAAAACCGACAACCGCAACCTTTTCTTTTCGTATTCCTTTGCAGTGCAATACTCGTATCACGATAACTCATCTCACGTCTGCGATCACATCTAAGGTAACAATCCATCCGGTTATCTGCTTTCGGTTTGTATGATGATATAACCAAAAAAAATCCGGCTCCTATTGCAACTTGTTTCGCCCATTTACAACCTTCCTCGATTGTTGTAAATATTTCTTTATTGTCAAAAAACTCACTGTAATCTACTCCATCACCACCAAAATCTTGCAACGGAACCTGAACAATTTGAATTTAACAGAAAATTAAAAAAAAAACGGGCGTCTAGCTAAACCGCCTCCACCAAGGTGGAGGCGTCTGCCTAACACGCCTCCACATAGGTGGAGGCGGTTTAGACAGACGCCTCCACCTTTGTGGAGGCGTCCATAGGAGACGCCTACACAAAGGTGGAGGCGTCTGTCTAAACCGCCTCCACCTATGTGGAGGCGTTTTAGGCAGACGCCTCCACCTTGGTGGAGGCGGTTTAGCCAGACGCCCGAGTCGTGAAAAAAATTCCGCCCCCGTTATCTCGGCGGATTCAGGTGCTTCACCAGACATTTTCGTGGTGTTGGTACTAGGAATGTGAGTAAAACTGAGTCAAACACCTTATTTAAAGACACGGGACGAAATCAATATTAATTGATTTGTTAAGGGCAAAAAGGTCATTTTTGGGACGATTTAAGTAGTTTTCCGGTGACGAATAGTAGTTCCCAAATTTTATGCATAATAAGGATCAATTACAATTTTCTACGATTTATTTCATGCACGCATCAGTTTGTTTTAATAACTAGTTTCAAAACTTATTAAAACAAACACAAGGGACTCTAAAATTCATACCTAGAAGTTCTCTAAAACTTCTTGATGTTCCAGAGACGTTGAGGAAGACGATCGTCGCTTCTCGTTGCGTCGGATGCCTCCGAGTGTTCACCGAAACCCTAAACAAGGTTGGAGAGAAAGGAGCTAGCCAATCAATCTCCAAACTAGCTTAGAATCTAGCTACAAAACCCTTCCTTAATCTCTGAGATTTCTCCTTCCAAAGACTTAGAAAACTAAGAGAATTTTCGTGGCTTTTTGTGGTGAATTAGGAGAGAAAACAATTAGAAAAACATCCAACTTAATTAAGGAGAATAAGGACCTATTTATAGGCTCCAATCTTAATCTCAATCATGGCTATTCTTAGGCCATGTTTTCTTGACATTTTCTCTCACAAACTAATTCCATAATGCATTACATGCATCCACAAAACGTTTGACCAAGTTTGGAGCTAATCCAACCATTGATCAAATTAATCTCTTAATTATCAAAGGCAAAAAATCGATCGCGCTTTGGTATACCGAGTCCCACTCGGTTAACCGAATATGTCACGATTGTTAACCGAGTATTAGATGGATGACCAATTCTTAAGGAGAAAAATTCACCTTAACCGATCGGACTAATTCTTGTCTATAACCGAATGCCTTTCGGTTAACCAAAAATATCGGAACTGGACATTGTTCGGTCAACCGTTTCTGGTTTGGTACACCGTACCAGAGTTCCAGGCACTTTGGTCAAGTTCGGTCAATCAACTATGACTATCCGTTCCACGTTTGGTTGACCGATCCACAGATCCTTCGGTCGACCGAACCATAACGGATTACCAAACTTTTACCCGATTTAGCCTTTTCAAATTTTGGATTTATTTCCAACAAAATTTGATCTTTTGGGGGTTTTAGCAAAATCACAACTTATGCAATATATTATCCCATGCAATAATAAATTATTGCACCCCATAATATATGCATCTCATATTAATTTATTATGATTCTATTTATGTTATATACAACATAATTGATTTTACTTGTTCACCACATGTGCCATATTTTCTATAAGAAGCCCGACACATCATATGAACCAAAAATCAAGCTTCTTATTTCCCGTTTTTTTGCGGTGTGACCTATGGGAGGATCTAGACTAAGTTGGCAGTGATATTAAGAGTTTAATATCACAAGCTATAAGCGGTATCTAGCTACACATTATAGCTCCCAATTAGTTAGATGTCTTAATTCCACTCGAAGCAAAACCCGATCGATTTAGTGATGGAGTGCACCACTTGTGTCCGTCCGTTGCCTCATGATATTAAGAATACACACAAAGTAGTATTGTGTCATCTTTGTATTAGTATTCATTTCTTGATATATTTAAGCTAGTTATAAATATGTGACTTAACTCAAATCACATTGTGCACATTATAACTTTGCTTTATCAAGGGGCCCACTAATATCATCACTCAATTAAGAGGGGCAATGATAATCTTTTGACTAACTATCTTCTGCAACAAAAGTCATACTTAACCAACCAATGCCTTTACACTACACTCATCGATAGCTCAAGACACTAGTCTAATTAAGCAATTATTAAGTGATCGGGTATAAGTCTCATATCAAAGGACCAAAGACACAGTAAAACATTAATGACACCGAAAACACAATTCTAATAATCTTTTACTTATTAGGTCTATTCAGTATACAAAAGTAATATTTTCCTCTTTTGTCTACCCGTGTTGTCACTCACTTGTAGAGCTACAATGATCTATGACCAACACGATAATCTTAACTTGGTAATTAATGTCCCATGTTAATTACCATGATTGCGAATATCTTTTGTTTTATGTAAACCAATATCTTTTAGAGCTCTACGGTTAAGGACCAAGAGTTTCTTCCTTAACACTTCTAAAGGATGAATAACATAAACAAGGAACAAAATGATTTCTCTTTCAATTCATAATAATTGACATTTAAAAGTAAAACTTTTAGAACACATTCCCTTCAATCTCCCACTTGTTATTAAAGTTTTCTTTCACATACGTACTTAATGTATAAAACAATAATAACTAGGGTAAACCCCATTACATATCAATCATCAAGCCAATCTACTTGGTTCCTCAATCCCATGGACTGGAAATGCATTTCGCCCTTGGCTTTGGATAAGGGTTTTGTGAATGGATCAACTGTGTTGCTGTTAGTGTCCACCCATAAAAGATTTATTTTGCCTTCGTCGATGAGGTCACGTGTCACAAAGTACTTACGATCCATGTACTTCAGTTTGTGGTGTGATCTAGGATCCTTGATTTGCGAGATAGATACACTATTATCTCAAAATAGCTCAATGGGTCCCTCGCTCGTGGGAACTACTCCAAGCTCTTCAAGGAACTTCTTGATCCACACTCCTTCCTTGCTCGCTTCAGCGACAACCATTACTTCTGAAGCGGTGGTTGAATCGGCCGTAGTGGTTTGCTTCCAGCTACGCCAACTCACAGCTCCACCATTCAAAAGAAAGACGTATCCTGATTGCGACCTTCTATCGTCTGGATCACTCATGAAACTCGCATCCGAGTACCCTTCGGCTATCAACTCCCTTTGTCCTCCATAAACAAGAATCTTATCCTTAGTCCGGTTAAGGTACTTCAGGATATTGGTGACGACTTGTCACGCTTAGAGCATACGAGACATCGGGTCTTGTGCAAGTCATCGCGTACATGATCGACCCAATTTCCGAAGCATAAGGGACATCCTTCATGTACCCTAAGTCCATACGTGATTGCGCACGTTGAGACTTCTTGAGTTGCACACCCATACTCATTGGCACACTGCCTTTTTGGAGTTGTTCATCTTGAACCTTTCCAAGACTTTGTCAATGTATGTACGTTGACTGAGGTCAATGAGTCTACGGGATCTATCTCTATATATCTTGATTCCCAAGATGTATTGAGCCTCACCCATATCTTTCATTGAGAATGGAGATTTCAATGACTTCTTGTTTGCTCAAGCAAAGGAATATGATTTCCCATAAGCAATATGTCATCGACATACAAGATTAGGAATACTACATGGCTCCCACTAACCTTCTTGTATATACAAGGTTCTTCCTTACTTTGAATGAAGTGAAACTTCTTCACTTCCTCGTCAAAGCGTTTGTTCCAACTCCTTGATGCTTGCTTCAATCTATAAATGGATCTTTGAAGCTTGCATACTTTCTCGCTATTCTTTGGATCTTCAAAACCTCGAGGTTGTACCATGTACACATCCTCTTCCAAGTTCCCATTAAGGAACGCCATTTTGACATCCATTTGCCATATTTCATAATCATGAAATGCGGCAATAGCGAGCATGATCCGAATAGACTTGAACATGGCAACCGGTGAAAAAAATTCATCATAGTCAATTCCTTGAACTTCAGTGAAACCCTTCGCTACAAGCCTCGCTTTGTAGGTTGTCAAGTTCCCATCCATGTCCATCTTCCTCTTGAAAACCCATTTATTTTGAATGACCTTTTTCCCTTGAGGAAGGTCAACCAAGTTCCACACTTGATTATCATACATGGATTCTATTTCGGATTCCATGGCCTTAAGCCATAGTTTGGAGTCTTCCCTTTCCATTGCTTCTTGGAAGGTCAAGGGATCATTGGTATCAAGTACCATGATTTTATGAAGTCCCAGATACAAGTTGGGTTTCTTCCTTTCCCTCGTTGACCTTCTTAGTTCTTTTGGTTCTTCTCGTGTCTCTCGAACTTCTTCCATAATTTCTTGAGGAGTGGGTTCACATTCAACTCTTGAATGTACACTAGGTGGGGATGATTGAGATTCTCTCACAATTTCTTGCGAGGGTCTCTCACTTATGCTCCCACTAACCAAAGGAATCTCGGTTGGGCCTTCATGATATTGAATGTCATCATTCATGTCATGATCTTGTAGAGTATCTTGAGTTTCCTCAAGCACAACCCTACTCCCACTACTTTCTACTCTTTCCAGAAATTCCTTTTCCAGAAATGTGGCATCCCTCTCTACAATCACTCGATTGGAGGTGATATGTCAAAAGTAGTATCCTCTTGTCTCACGAGGATAACCTATAAAGAAGCACTTATCCGCTTTTGGTTGAAGTTTGGTCAACATCAATTTCTTGACGTAAGCCTCACAACCCCAAATCTTGAGAAAATTGAGCATAGGTGTTTTACCACTCCATAGCTCATAAGGAGTTTTCTCCACGGATTTGGATGGAACATTATTTAGTGTGTAGGCCGCAGTTTGTAGTGCACAACTCCAAAAGTAAATAGGTAATTCCGCATGACTCATCATTGACCGAACCATGTCGAGCAATGTCTGATTCCTCCTTTCGGATACCCCATTCCACTGAGGTGTACCGGGAGGGGTGAGTTGAGGTACAATACCAAACTCCTTTAGGTATGAGTCAAATTTGGCACTTAAGTACTCACCTCCACGATCCGTTCGTAGAGACTTGATTTTCCTGTCGTGTTGGTTCTCTACTTCATTCTTGAATTCTTTGAACTTGTCAAAGGACTCACTTTTGTTTCTCATTAGATAAACATAGTCATAACGACTATAATCATCCGTGAACGTAATGAAGTACCTGAAACCATCTTGTGCACTAGTACTCATTGGACCACATACATCAGAATGTATCAAATCCAACAAGCCACTCGCCCTTGGACCTTTCTTCTTGAAAGGCTTTTTGGTCATTTTTCCCATTAAACATGGTTGGTACGTCTCCAATGATTTAAAATCAAGTAGACCAAGAAGGTTAGCTTCTTGCAATTTCTTGATGCGTTTTTCATCTATGTGACCAAGACGATAGTGCCACAAGAGAGTATCATTCTCGTGAGTGGTTTAAGTCTTTTGTTATTGATATTAAAGATTTGTTTATTATTCAATTCAAGCAAATAGAGACCATTCCTTATGAATGCATTTGCATAGAAAACACCATTCTTCGATATAGACAAACAAGAATTTGAAATATTTATATTGAAATTATCCATATCTAAGCATGATACATAAATAATGTTCTTGCTAATCGAAGGTACATAATAAACATTCTTTAGACTTAAATTTAAACCACTACATAATTGAAGCACCACAGAACCTTGTGCAACCGCAGAAACGCTCGCACCATTTCCGACCTTCAATTCTACCTCATTCCTCACGAGTTCCTTCCTATCCACGAGTAGCTGCACATTAGAAACTATGTGAGCACAAGATCCGGTATCAATTACCCAATCCTGGACAGAGGTGGCTAAATTTATTTCAATAACAAATATACCTTTGGCCTTTTTGGGGCGCTGATGTTCAATCACTTAGTTGCCAAGGTCTTCCTTGTACTTGGGGCAATTTGGCCGGATGTGTCCTTTTTCACCGCAGTGAAAGCACTCGGTATTGGGAGTTGGAGATTTCTGAGATTTCCCCCTCGATGCACTCTTATGAGCACCTCCTACTCCCTTGCTCTTAATTGAACCACTTTTTGTAGATTTGTCATTTCCTTTACCAATCTTTTGGCTCCTCCCAAGGACGGCAAGGACATGCTTGTCCCTACCTTTGCCCATGTCAACTTCAGCAGTTTTGAGAGCGTTGTGCAGCTCCTCAAGACTCACCCCTTTTTCACGCACGTGGTAGTACATCACAAAGTCCTTAAAGGACGGGGCTAGAGCGCCAGGAATCATATCTTCAGCAATGTCCTCGGGCATTGGTGAAGAGAGTTTTGCCAACTTCTCAAGGTACCCTTGCATCGTGAGAAAATGCATGGATACCGATGTTCCCTCCGCCATATGGCACCTTGTGAGTGCGATGGTGGTCTTATAGCGCTCCTTTCGGGCACTATCCATGAACATCTTAGACAAAACCTCCATGGTCTTCTTGGGTTTTGAATCCAAGTATTTTGCATATTATCGTTCATACACATCCTAACATTCAACACATTCATCACATGCATAGCAAGATTATAAAAACAGAAATTAAACCATTCACACAATCCATATCGTGTGAGTTTATATGTTCCCTTCGATCCTTGATCCTCGATCCCTGATCTTTGATTCTCGATCGATGCGCTACAGCGGTGACTTCCTCTTGCACCGGAGATGTATATTTTACAGAAAATAAACATGCTCCTCACATTCGATAAAAACCGACTAGTGCAAGTCCTATGTAAAATCTCTCATATGCAAATGCAATTATCTAAAAGACACAATTATCTAAAAGACAGAAAGAGAGAATTTTGCCTTTTACATATAAATAAGCCCCTGTATAATAATAATTATATACATTCACATTCATAGTTGCTGATTTGGAACATATAAACTCACAATTCCTGCAAAGACAAATCGAGCATCCATGCATGCAATATCGCTATAAACTATGCAATCTAGTTTATCAATCGTCTAGAATCCTAAACAATTCTTTGAAAAACATTTTAAAATCCATTAAAAAGGTTTTTCATCCATCCATAGTTCAAAAATAATTTTGAACCGCAGTCCATCCAATTTCCAATGGAAAGATGAACTGCAGTTTTTCGGTTTTGTTGATTCTCTTACAAAATAATCATTTCTTTATAAAACGAAACTATTGTAAGTTAGACTAATGTCTAAATCTTAATTCTAATAATTACATGACATGTTTTAAAACACTTAAACATTTAAAACGAATAATTATAGAGAATTATATCAACAAAACATTCATAGACCACAAAACCGGTAAACCGAATTGTTTAAATCCTATATGGTAAACTAAATTCGTTTACAACCTTAAATCATAAGAAAATTGAACCCTATGCTCTGATACCACTATAGGATTTCATGTTTAATTGTGCATATATATTTTTCGAAATTTTATGCATAATAAGGATCAATTACAATTTTCTACGATTTATTTCATGCATGCATCGGTTTGTTTTAATAACTAGTTTCAAAAACTTATTGAAACAAACACAAGGGACTCCGAAATTCATACCTAGAAGTTCTCTAAAACTTCTTGATGTTCCAGAGACGTTGAGGAAGACGATCGTTGCTTCTCGTTGCGCCGGATGCCTCCGAGTGTTCACTGAAACACTAAACAAGGTATCTAGCTATACATTATAGCTCCCAATTAGTTAGATGTCTTAATTCCACTCGAACCAAAACCCAATCCATTTAGTGATGGAGTGCACCACTTGTGTCCATCCCTTGCCTCATGATATTAAGAATACACACAAAGTAGTATTGTGTCATCTTTGTATTAGTATTCATTTCTTGATCTCTTTAAGCTAGTTATAAATATGTGACTTAAGTCAAATCACATTGTGCACATTATAACTTTGTTTTATCAAGGGGCCCACTAATATCATCACTCAATTAAGAGGGGCAATGATAATCTTTTAAATAACTATCTTCTCCAACAAAAGTCATACTTAACCAACCAATGCCTTTACACTACACTCATCGATAGCTCAAGACACTAGTCTAATTAATAAATTCTTAAGTGATCGGGTATAAGTCTCATATCAAAGGACCAAAGACACAGTAAAATATTAATGACATAGAAAACACAATTCTATAATGTTTTACTTATTAGGTCTATTCAGTATACAAAAGTAATATTTTCCTCTTTTGTCTACCCGTGTTGTCACTCACTTGTAGAGCTACAATGATCTATGACCAACACGACAATCTTAACTCGGTAATTAATGTCTCATGTTAATTACCATGATTGCGAATATCTTTTGTTTTATGTAAACCAATATCTTTTAGAGCTCTACGGTTAAGGACCAAGAGCCTCTTCCTTAACACTTCTATAAGACGAATAACATAAACAAGTAACAAAATGATTTCTCATTCAATTCATAATAATTGACATTTAAAAGTAAATTTTTTAGAACACATTCCCTTCAATATCACGTTGGTTTTACAACCAATGTGGTATCTTCTTCCCTATTATGTCTCCCAATTACGACATTGGTATATTTGGCAAAAAAAATCCGACGTGAAAACTCTTTTTCCCCAACAGTGTTTGTAAACTCCGCAAATCAATCTACGGATTTAAACTATCTCCCAGTGCATGGAATGCAAACTCAATCACTCCTTTGTTATTTTTGGCTTCTCGAAATGTTCTGCTGATGCATCTATGTTTATGAAGTATTACAACAACAACATCATCATTATACTTGTGTATGTAGATGACATCATAATTACAGGAAATAGTGATAAAGAAATTAACCTCATAAAATCATATCTAAAATCTAAATTTGACATCAAAGATCTAGGATTCATGAAATATTTTCTCAGCATTGAAATTGTACACTCCAAGAAAGGCTTGTTTCTATCCCAACGGAAATATGTCCTGGACCTTTTTCAAGAAATTGGAAACTTAGGTTCTAAATCTGGGAACACTCTCATTGAGACAAACCAGAAGGTAAGCCCTACCGATAGAGAACCCTTAAAAGACATAGGATAGTTTCAAAGGTTGGTAGGAAAACTCATATACCTCACTATCACTAGACCTGCTAGAACATACGTTGTTAGCACAATTAGTCAATTCATGTATGCTCCTCATACTCATCATTTTGACATCATAGATAGAATCCTTGGATACTTAAAAAGAATTCCCAATCAAAGCATATGGATGAAAAGATATAATTCTAATTCAAGAATTGGTTACTCTGATGCAGATCGAGCAAGTAGCCACAATCGTAAATCTACTACAGGCTTTTGCACATTCGTCAGTGGAAACCTTGTCACTTGGAGAAGCAAAAGAAAATGTCGTTGTAAAGTCCAGTGCGGAAGCAGAATACAAAGCCATGATATCTACTACTAGCGAGCTAATTGGCTCAAACAACTTCTCAAGGATACGAAGATTCCATGCCAAGAACCAATGCAAATGTTCAGTGATCACCATGTTGCACGAGACATCACCTCCAACCATGTTTTTCACGAACGAACCAAACACATTGAAGTGGATTCTTCATAAGAGAAAAAAATCAAAGTGTAAGAAATCGAAGTTCTTTATGTCCAAAGTAAAGATCAACTCGCACATATCTTCACACAGGAACTCAATTAAATACAATTCGAGAATATTTTTCACAAGTTGAGATCTTTCAATCTCTTCTTGACTCAACTTGAGGGGGAGCGTTGAAATAAAGATCTAACTCCCGGATTTGGCTCAGAATCATCGCTGGAAATCAAAATCTTCACCAAAGGCAACCAAGAACTCATTCACGCACGAAGTCAAGCTAAATAGGAAACACAACCAAACCACATATTTTGTATTAGGAAAACACACTTTCTTCTCAACGGCTAGTAGAAGCCTTTATATGTCATACATGTATTTTCATAACAATATCAAGAAATCACATACAAACACCAAAATTAATAAACTTTGCATTATTAAGAAACATACAAGAAGATGTGTTTACATCATACAAAACAATTTATTTGTGCCCAGTATCAACTCGGCTTGTATGGTATCATACCAAACAAAAGAAACAAAAAGTGGTAATCGTGCCCATAACTATCAACTGGGCATGTATGCAATTCTAAAAAATAAAAGAATGAAAAACCTTGATCTCATCTAAAGGTTACAGAAATCTCACTTTATTAGAAAACCAAGAACCCTAAAAATCGTACTCATACTTAGGTTGTTTTACATCTAGACTAGACGAGCTCCCATTAGTCATGTTCTGCCGCAAAAAAATGCTCTTTTGTGTTGGTGAGATGTTGCAGATGGGCGTGTCACCTTGAACTGGCATAGGACGACGTCTCCAACCGAACGGTGACCGCGACGGTAACGGATGTGACATCGTAAATTCCAGATTAACTGGATTTCGCGTGCCGAAGCCCATAGGCATCGTGTTTTCTTTATTTATCGTTTGGAAGGGATTCCGAAAATGATTTGCCTCTATTGTTTGCCCCGTCATGTACCCACCGCCCGCAGGCTCACACTTGAGTTGATTTTCGGTTTCTTCTTGGGCTTCTTCGTTGGGCATTCCAGTTAGTTTTAACACCAAACGTCTGAACTCATTTTTAGACGTATGTATAATATTTGGTGTCGACTGCATGTATGTTACGGTCGGTTGTCGTACCTCATTGCTATCGCCGGAAGTGCTTGGTGTGGCAGCTTTCCTTATGTACGATTCCTTCTGCGCTTTGAGAGTTGGAGAACCTGAAGATAAGAGCACACTCTCTTCGGATGAGGTCATTTTGGAATGTTTTCTAGAGTGGAGTGGTTTTGGAGGAAATGTTGGGGAGCAGAAAAATTGGAGTGTTTCCGTGGAAGTCTTCGGGTTCACTACTAACATGATGGTTATACATAACTATAAAGACATGGGACATTATTTAAGGGAGCGATAAATTAGGATCTAATCGACTTGGCCGAGTTGGGGAACTGAGACAGCCAGACAGGTATTCTTCAGCTCCAAAGGACTCGTTCAAAAAAGACATTATTGGCATTCTTTTAGATTACGTGTTATTAGGATTATATATATATAGTGAAAATATAGCGTTCTCAGTTCAGTCTAAATGAATTTTTTTATTTAATTTAATATAAAACTAATGAAATCGTAAAGGGGATACCCAAATGGGGTCAATATATTTGCAAGTGCATCAATCGATTTATTTATTGACCCCACTTGCAAATATTGAATTGTTTATTGATACAAGTAGGGTCAATAATCGATTATCAACCCAAGCAAATAACCCCAATTGTTAAGTTTGTATGAAGTAAAAACTTTTAGATACGGAATGCTTTAATATCAATCCTATTTTAGTTCGACTGTAGACCGTAACCATCAATACTACTTTACCTTGTGAATTAATTTTAGAGTACCATGTTTAGAACATTACGTATTATGGTTTTACAGAAATTTTTGGTTTTGATAGCTAAGTTTTAGATATCCTTCTGGGACAAGATCCAGTTGTGGATTGGGAAAGAAGGCTGAGTTGTTAATTTGCGAAAGAATTTGTCAAAATTTTCATCTCCTTCTTGGATATGTCGAATTTGGTGGAAATTTTCTCTTAAACGCAATTGAATTTTAATCACTCAAGATTGCTCATCACTGATGTAATACGTGGTTCATCACTTTTTTAGTAAACAATTACAAAATAAGTTGAAATTAACAACGATCGTTGGTATTAACTCAAGCAAACCACAAATCACAATATGAACAAGTGTACGCAAAAAATAGAATAGAAATTCTTCTTTGGAATTCTTTTCAAAATAATAATAAAATAAAGAATTGGCAAAATATAAAAATCCTGAAAAGACTTGGTAAAATATAAGAAACAGAAACAATAGTCGAGGTGCCGTTTTCAAGAGTAGAAACACAGTAACTCCCTACCGTTTTCTAGTTATAATCTTTAATTTTAGAAAGTCATGCATTTCAATTAAAAATTCGAACTCAATTTTAACATGATAGGATGATTGTTTTGGTATTTCAATGACATATTCAAGTTTTTTTTGTCCTCAATTCAAGTACCACATTGTAATAGTTTTGTTGATATTTGAAATTAATTTTTACAAATTAGGCATTTCAACCAAACTATATGAAATTCGTACTTGAATTAAAGATAAAAAGAGGTGGAACTTGATTTTAGGATCAAAATATCCAAAAATCATATTTTGCTTAAAATTATATTATTTTTCTTAAATTGGATGTATACCTTACGACATAAATAGGAAAATAAATTCAAATACTCGAAACCCTAATAAAAAAAGAAATATTCCAACCCAGAAATACCATATTCTACTCGAACCCAAAACTATTGAGAATTGAACTTAATCCTATGTGGCGTCCTAGTCACCCGCCACATCATCTGTGCTTGATGACACATCAAGGAGGAGATGAGTCAACACATGAGAAGACAAAAGGTTGAGGGAGTGGAAGAGACAAGAGTCTTTTCATTTTTTGAGTAATTTTCGTCCTAATTATGTATGCAATTTAAGTAGAGGGTGTAATGATCTTCAATGATCATGTTTATGTAGTCTTTATGTTTGGAAGTTGTAGGGTCATGTAAGTGCCTATATAAAGCACTAGAATTCACCATTTGTAACACAACAACAACATATATCAAGCATTAGAAGTTGAGCCACGAAATTGTGTGAGAAAAGAGTGAGTATGTGAGTAGAAAGAAGAAGAAGAGTGTGCATTGCAAAATCGGTTTTTTTTGCTTTGTGAGTAGAGAGCCACCTTCTTTCCTTCGTGCCCCCCAGTAACATAGATCAAGAATGGATCTAGTGGAATCAAAAGAAGGCAAAATGAATGGTGATCAGGGTGGTCTAAGGCAGCACACGAGGCACGCCTTTTAGACCGCCAATTGGCGGTTGGGGACCGCCAATCAGCGGTCCCTGTAGCCCAGGAGACGGGTAATCTCCTGTGGTGGGTTGATCAGTAGCTCCCCGTCCTCCTCCCGTCCTCCAACATCTGGTATCAGAGCCTCGTCCGATGGGAAGCTCGGGAATGACCTCGTTTGGTCATGCGTCGTTGCCTCGATTGTCGAAAGGCAACTACGACAATTGGAGTATCCAAATGCGTGCGCTGCTGGGTGCGCATGATGCTTGGGATCTTGTGGAGAGCGGCTTCGAAGAGGAGGCCGAGACGGGAGAAGAAACCGTCGCACAAATCAAAGCACAAAAGGAGAGAAGAGCCAAAGATAAGAGTGCTCTCTTCCTTCTCTTCCAAGTGGTGGATGATAGTGGCTTTGAAAAGATCGCTGAAGCGAAGACGTCGAAGGAGGCGTGGGACACCCTTGAGAGGAGCTACAAGGGTGCTGATTGAGTGAGGCAAGTGCGCCTCCAAATGCTTCGAGGCGAGTTTGAGGCGTTAAAAATGATGGAATCGGAAGGTGTTGCCGATTTCGTGACGAGAGTTCGCATGGTCGCGAACAAATTAAAAAGAAATGGGGAGGCGCTGACCGAAGGAAGAGTGGTGGAGAAGGTGTTGCGTTCTCTCACCGAGGACTTCGAGAATGTGGTGTTCGCAATCGAGGAATCAAAGGACCTCGAGAAAATGACTATTGATGATCTAGCTAGCTCGTTGGAGGCACACGAGCAAAGAAAGAAGAAGAAAAGACAAGATGTCTTGGAGGAGGCGTTGCAAGCGAAGATGTCGCTTAAGGAGGAGAAACCTCGCAACGTAGATCGTGGAAGCGGTCGTGATTATGGAGGCCATTCAAGAAAGAAGGAGGTCGAATGCTTCAAGTGTGGGAAGCGTGGTCATTTTGCGAAAGAATGCTGGTCGCAAAAGAAGGTGGAGGAGAGCTCCAGCCGTGTCCGTGGTGATCGCGGATCGAAGAAGGTGATTGAGTGCTTCAATTGTGGGAAGCATGGACACTACGCAAGCGAGTGTTGGTCGAAGAAAAGGGTGGAAGAAAACTCCAACCTTGTGGCCGTGGAGGAGAATGCTTGTGATGAGGATGTAGTCTTGCTTGCCGACAAAGGAATGGAAGGCGAACAAGAAGGTGTTTGGTATCTCGATACGGGAGCAAGCAACCACATGTGTGGAAATAGACACATGTTCGCACATTTGGAGGAAGGAGTACATGGGCACGTTTTGTTTGGAGATGCATCAAAGGTGCGCGTGGAAGGGAAAGGTCACATCATGATCCAAGTAAAGGATGGATCTCAAAAGCTTATCTCCAATGTGTTCTTTGTGCCCGATATGAAGACGAACATTTTAAGCATGGGACAACTCCTGGAGAAAGGGTTCACGATCTTGATGAAGGATCGACACATGACCGTGCGAGGACAAGATGGACATCTGATTGCAAAGGTAGAAATGTCTAAAAATCGAATGTTTAAATTGAATCTAACCTGTGCTCGTGCTAGATGTTTGAATGCATGCATTAAGGGAGATTGGTTGTGGCATATGCGACTTGGACACTTGAACTTCGGCGGGATCCAAGAAATGGCGCAAAAGGGAATGGTGCATGGTCTGCCGATGACCGAATCCAAAGACGGATTTTGTGAAGGTTGCATGGTTGGAAAATTACCAAGGAAGAGTTTTCCAAAGCAAGCTGAACATAGAGCAAAGAAGGTGCTAGAGTTGGTGCATACCGACATATGTGGACCGATCACTCCACACTCGATTAGTAAGAATCGTTATTTCTTAACGTTTATTGATGACTTTTCATGGAAAACGTGGGTGTACTTCTTGAAGGAGAAATCTGAGGCTTTTCGCATGTTCAAGAAGTTCAAGGCATATGTGGAGAAACATAGTGACAACAACATCAAGACATTAAGGTCTGATCGAGGAGGCGAGTTCACATCAATCGAGTTCAACAACTTTTGTGAGGAGAATGGCATAAAACGCCATTTGACGGCTCCATACTCACCACAACAAAATGGTGTAGCTAAAAGGAAGAATAGAACCATCATGGACATGGTTCGAAGTATGTTGAAAAGCAAGAACGTGTCAAAAGAGCTATGGGCCGAAGCTGTGGCCTGTGCAGTGTATACGTTGAATCGTTGCAAAACTGCAAGTTTGGAGGGAGTAACTCCACAAGAAGCGTGGAGTGGCTATAAGCCAACCGTAGCACATATGAAGGTGTTTGGAAGCACAGCATATGCACATGTACCAAAAGAAAGAAGGATAAAACTTGATGATAGGAGCATCAAGCTTGTATTTGTTGGCTATGATGAACGATCGAAAGCTTATAGGCTTCTCGATCCAACTAACAACAAAATTGTCATTAGTCGTGATGTACAGGTTAACGAGGAGGTAACATGGGAGTCCAAAGAGGAGATTCCACAAGTGCCAAATGAAGAACAAGAAGAGGAGATAGCCAACCCCACTGATCATGAAACGGTTCCATCTGACAAACATGACGAGATGAGACCAAGGAAGTTCAAGACACTTCGTGAAATCTACGAGACGACGAGTGAGTTGCACATGGTGTGTCTTCTCACACAAAACAAAAGCTCTGCCAATCCGCTTGTATGTGAAGTTGAGAAATCAACTTGGGATGGTGGACGGAAGAGGATTAAGTTCAAGGAGGAGTATTGAGAATTGAACTTAATCCTATGTGGCGACTTAATCCTATGTGGCGTCCTAGTCACCCGCCACATCATCTGTGCTTGATGACACATCAAGGAGGAGATGAGTCAACACATGAGAAGACAAAAGGTTGAGGGAGTGGAAGAGACAAGAGTCTTTTCATTTTTTGAGTAATTTTCGTCCTAATTATGTATGCAATTTAAGTAGAGGGTGTAATGATCTTCAATGATCATGTTTATGTAGTCTTTATGTTTGGAAGTTGTAGGGTCATGTAAGTGCCTATATAAAGCACTAGAATTCACCATTTGTAACACAACAACAACATATATCAAGCATTAGAAGTTGAGCCACGAAATTGTGTGAGAAAAGAGTGAGTATGTGAGTAGAAAGAAGAAGAAGAGTGTGCATTGCAAAATCGTTTTTTTTTGCTTTGTGAGTAGAGAGCCACCTTCTTTCCTTCGTGCCCCCCAGTAACATAGATCAAGAATGGATCTAGTGGAATCAAAAGAAGGCAAAATGAATGGTGATCAGGGTGGTCTAAGGCAGCACACGAGGCGCGTCTTTTAGACCGCCATTTGGCGGTTGGGGACCGCCAATCAGCGGTCCCTGTAGCCCAGGAGACGGGTAATCTCCTGTGGTGGGTTGATCAGTAGCTCCCCGTCCTCCTCCCGTCCTCCAACAAAAACAATATATTCTCGATGATTTTTTTTAGAAAAATTCCAACTCAAAATTTATTAAATTTTCCTACAAATACTTTTTGGCTTTAAAATATTTAGATTAAGGCATATATCCAGTTTAAAAATATATAATTAATTTTTAAGCAATAAATACTTTTTTTCATAGACAGTAAAGATTCAGTGCATAAAGAACTCAAATGCAGTATGTAGAGATTAGTTACCATATAAAATTCACAACCAACAAGGCAAGAGTGATGATATAGTTAACTTTGTCATTTTCAAACTCGCACGTAATCGCAGTAAGCATCAAGTTTGGATTCAAAAATTAAATTCTAAAGAGTAGTAATAGGAACATAAACTACATGATAAAAATAGAAGATGAAACTTTTCTTTATTACTCAACATAAAAATCCAACAACCGCAGACATCAATCTCTTGTTCATTAACAACTTTATGTTCCCCTCTTCTCTTTTCGAGTTTCATCACATAATGGATTTTTTGTAATAAATTCGTAACTTGCACAGTGGTGGCGGTATATTGTGTGCGTGCGTGCGTGTGTTGGGGTTGGGGGGGGGGGATAGACTAAGTGGAAGATAATAGCAATTTAAAAATTCAACAATAGAAGAATAACAAACCACAATGAACACCACGATATATATAGAAGTTTGGCGCAACAATTGTGTCATAGTCATCTCTTACAAGCTCCGCTCGAATAGTGATCCCGGCTTGTGTCTTCAATCAATCCAAGTTTCGGGCCGGATCAAGCCTTGTACACAACAAGCAAATGACACTCCCCAATGCTTGAATATTCTCCCACAACCTGGGAGTTTGCCCTAATCTGGAGCTACAACTTCTTTGAGAACGTTGCGACTCTAACTTGAGCACTTGATGGGATTTGGCTATAAAGATTTCAAGTGGCAGCGTTTAAGATGAAGCACAAGTGTCAAAGAAGTGATTTTTTATCTTTAATGTGTGTGAACTTTAGATTGTTAGGAGTGTGTGAATTGGGGTCTAAAGACTCATATATATAGGCATAGAGAAAATATAACCGTTGGGCAAAAGACAAAAGAGAGAAGTGTCAATCGAGTGCCAAACGATTGACCGTTTGGTGACTTTTGTCTGACCGTTTGTTTAAACTTAAGTGAACGGTCAAACAAAGGTGTAAATAGGTCGATCGTGCTAGTGTAAGGTGGGGGGTATTTTTTTTGTAAGTCGATCAATCACTAATCTAGAGGGAGGTGAATAGATTATCTTCTAATTTTCTTAAACAATTGCACAATTAAAATAATCAGAAAGATTGCAAACCACAAGAGGACTCCGGAGATTCATAGAGGTTCGACCACACCACCGTGATCTAGTACTCTCCTCAAGTTCCGATCCCTCCTCCGATCCCTACTTGAGAATTCACTATTATCTTCGTTCCGGGTCGAAGATAAACCCTCTTACAATCGGAGCCTTGCAAACACCATTGTCTTGCTCGGATCTCCTCACACAACCCGAGAGGGTGCTTCCTCGAAGCTTTACAACACAATGGAAATTGAATGAGGTTGTTCAACTCTAACTTGAATGCACTCAAGGATTTGAATTAAGCTTGGAGTAAATTTAATGGAAGTTTGAGAGTTGGTAGAGCTTTGAAGGCTTGGAGATTGAGAGCACAAGAGTAGGATTGATTTTTGGTAAGTAGAGAAGTAAATGTGTTTCTTAAGTGAAGATTATATAGCATTTAAAACAAATAGAGCCGTTATGGTAAGTTGGTGAGGTTTGGACCAATAAGAAACAAGATGTGACTTAAGCTCGGGCAGAACGCAGGGCAAATTCGTTCGACCGGGACACCAACGGTCGTCCGACAAAATGTGGGTTAATTGGTCAGATTAAAAAACTCAGTTGACCGACTATAAGTCGGATAACCGTTCATCAACTTCCAGTAACTTTTCCTAATATTGAGCAATTAAATTCGGTTGACTGAGAACACTTCGGTTCACTGTTCCAATTGGATAGTAAAGAATTATTGTGACTTGGTGATCTTGTTCGTTATACCGTTGCAAGGTCGGTTGACCGATACATTGTTGGCTTTTTGGCCTTAATCTATGTTTTGATGATTTAATTAACCTAATCTTAATTGTGATGATGTAGAGTAGCACACATATTGCATTGCATGTATATTGTATTGTGCTAACCTCTACAGGTGATCAAGACTCAAGAAAGAAGGAAATGAAGTCAAGACATGTAATTAAAGCTAAATCGAAGACATGTAATCTTGATTTATTTTGAGTCTTAGGAACTTGTGTAAATTGAGCATACAAGAGTTAAAAACCAATCACATACACAATAGGTTCCCTATAGAAGTCACACACGAAATTTCACATTATTTGGACTTCATTAGATCACCCAAACCTTAGTCGGAAATCACTTATAAACTTAAACCCAGATTTCCTGTGTGAACCGGTCGACTGAACCAGTTCTCAGTTCGACCGGTTTATAACAGACTCTCCACAGTGATTTTACCGAACTCTACCGGTCGACCGGTTCTACATTTTCGGTCGACCGATTCCGGATTTTCATATGACCGTTTTTCTTGTCATATATGCTCAACGGTCGTATTCGTATTAAAACTATATACACGTCCATATACTTAACCAAATGGTCGAACCATGTGCCAAGTTCGGTCGACCGTTTAACCTTGTCAAAAATTTCCTGCTATCGGTCGATACGATTTCGTTCGACCGATCCAATTTTCCCTCTACCGAAACGCTTATTCGGTCGACCGGTAACCCTGTTCGGTCGACCGTTTTCTTAATAGACTTAAGTGTTCGGTCGATCTATTCATATTTCAGTCGACCGTATTCTTATCAAACCCAAGCGTTCGGTCGACCGTTCCACGTTTCGGTCGACCGGTTCTGGACAGATTTGCAGCCCGATTTTCTGCTTTGTGTATCTTGCACAAAACCCAATCAAATCTATCCCCAACGGCTAGAATACCTTAGGAGCTTATAAATAGAGGATCAAGACTTGTTGTTAATACAACTCTCCAACTCCAATTGTCCCAACTCATTAGAGAGAAACCTCAATCCTCAAAGCTCCCATTTCTACACTCTATAAGCCTAAACTTCACACACTTGATCAATTACTCATCCTACTCAAAGTGTGCTCAATTAGAGAGTGAATCCCACTCAGCTACAAGTGTTGTCAAAAGAAGCAAGGACTTCGGTGAAAGCCCGAAGTGTCCCTCTCGGATTGTGAGAGGAAGAATTCAAGCAAGCGAGGGTTGTTCGCGTTGCTTGTGGTGTAAAAGGCGTTCTCTACCGGCCCGGAACGGGGAGTGGTTAGTGAAGACGTAGGCGGAGCTCGCGGAGTCGAGCGGAGCTTACAAGAGAGGACTAGGACCCGGGTGGGATGCCAAACCTCTATAAAAACGACACGTCTTCTTGTGGTTTTTATTTTCCTACACTTGCTTGTTTTGTTTTTAATTTCCGCTGCGCATATCGATTGCTTAAACAAGTAGGTGATTAGATTAATAGTGATTAGTGAACCCATAACCCACACGATCCTACATACATGTGCGGGTTTTCTGCCGACATTGCCTGGGAAATTGGTTTATCAATGACGGTCGAAATATTACGTGGAAAAATAGCCGTTACATTTTGATTGACAACAAGTCTTCGGTAAACCAAAGGGTAATCGGTAGACCGCTATGGACGTTTCAAAGGTTGTTGCTAAAAGACAAAAGATAAGTCTGTTGGAGTTAGTTTATGCCACGTGGGCCAATAAGATGAAGTCGTTTAGGCCAAAAGACACAAGTGAAGTTCGGATAATCGATACCCCTTTGGTACATCGAATAGAGATAACTAGAGAAATTTCGAAGCTACTGAGGATAAGTAAATGGTTGACCGGGTAGAGGTCGGTAAACCGACAAAAGGTTTCCAAGAAGATCAAGTGGTTATTGACTCTAAGGAGACGGTCGACCGGGTAGGGTTCGATACACTGAAACAAGGATTCCAGGAAGATCAAGTCGTTACTGACTCTAAGAACACGGTTCACCGAGGGTAACTCGGTCATCCGTTGTGAACAAGTTTGGTAGATCGAGAGGCAACGGTCGACCAACAGAGATGGGTTTATCCTTTTGTGCATCAAGTGTACATTTGATCCTATAACTCAAATAAATGGAAAATTACATATGAAGTCCTTGAGCTTTGATTACAAGTCTTGAGCATTGATCTTGAAGTTGATTAGTACCATGGTTTGATCACCTCCATTGTTAGGAATAAAATTAAAGGGTCAAACAGTCAACATTTTTATCTTTTAGCAAGGCAACAGTCGACCGTTACAGAAGTAACAGTCGAACGACTTAGGGTTTTGATGTGAATTTTGAGAGTGACAGAAATAATAGATCGACTGTTAGGGAAGAAACAATCAAATGAATTCTAGATAAAACAATTAACTTCTAGTTTTGGGTCCGATTTGGTCGACTAGCATCTTGAAGACCAAATTGCGTACGTAAAGACGCGATCTTCAAGATAATCATTAGAGGAAATGACACGAAAATGACTTGAAAAGGAAATTTGAAAACCCAAAAACAGTCAGACCAAATGGTCATAATGGTTGATTGTTCCACCAAGAGATGCTTTGCTGCAAACGAATGGACCAAATAAATCAACCGTTTTGGCACAAATAGACTTAGGTTGGTTTTCAGTGGTTTTCCGGGTTTGGTTTGAGTAATCTATTGAAATCCAAATGATATGAAATTATGTGTGTGACTTCTATAGGTAACTTAATGTCCGTGTGAGGGAAGAAATTGACTCAAATGCTCAAGTTTACATAATTTTATAAGGACTCAGGAAAGTGAAAAATTAAATCCAATTTATCTTCGTTTCTTGAACATTTTCACGCAATTGAGTCGTATTTCTTTATTGCCAAACTTGGAACTTAATTTATCCAAAAAATATATAATATAGTGTATGGTGTATGCATGTGAGAGTTTGTTTGATTTATAAATATGTAGTGATAGGTTAGCCTAAATCATCAAACTAACTATATGATTAGCCAAAAAGTCAACAATGTCAGCCAATCATGTATGTAAAGGAACATTAACTAAAAAGAAGTCATAAGTCATAAAGGTGGAAACATTACCCTTTGCTGAGTCATACTTTGAAAGCATCACACTTCTTCGTTACATGTCCAAAGCGACATTTAGGAGTAAAACATGTTTCATACAAGATGTACTTGATTGGTCATTAGCAACAACTATCTTAATTTTTTTATGAACCACCAAAGGCAAGTTATGCAAAGTCAAGTTTTCAGTTTTAAAGTTTCTTCTTCTTCTACACACATGACAACTAGCTCACACATGAAAACACACTTCGACCGTGTCATTCATCATCAGGGTACGTTCATTTACGCGTACAATACGTACAAGATGGTTGCATTTTTTTAATTATTTACAACAGTATAGGCGGCTATACAATACAACGTACAATACATACATTTGAAAATTGAAATCTTTTAGTTCAGTAAAGAAAGTAACACTATACAACGTACGAACAAATTACATATTAGAAATCACACAAAGTAACAAAATTATTACAAATTGTATGTTACAATCAATATCAACTACTTAACTACTCCCAATAGCGTCCTCGCATGTTAGAAATACTTCATGACTTACCAAAAAACTCACTATAATCCACCCCGTCACTACCGAAATCTTGTAACAGAACCTTAAATAATTTGAGATAACACATCGTATAAAATTAAGTTTTTTTAATAAAAAAGGGCGTCAGCAAAAAAAAATCCCCCATGGGGACGGCGTTTGCAAAAAATGCACCCCCCAATGGGGGAGGTGTCTCGCTCGCCCGAGTTTTTTTTAATTCGCCAAATTCAGACGGTTTGTCAGACATTTCCTTGGTGTTGGTCCTAGTAGAGTGAGAAAAACTGAGAGAGAAGTCTTCTTTTAAGAGACAAGACGAAATGAGTATTAATGGGAAGTGAATGATAAAATGGTAATTGATGTGGGTGATTTTAGAAATCCATGGGCGATGTTTAGCAGTTCAGTTTAAATTTAACATCAAGTTGGATGTAGCGTCTAAACGTCACCCGTGGCACGAAAGAGCATAAAATACGAGAAACAAGCTAATTAACTAGACAGAACCCACACTATCAAAATGGTGCCGTAATCTTCATTAGTGCACATTTCCCAAGGTCAAAAATTATGTATTCTGATGAGTATTATAATTAATCAATTTTACTTTTAGTATTGTCTTATTTTTTATATGAATAATGTCATGTCGGGCATTGTGCTTTAATTTTGTAGGTTATAGGAAAATAGATATCAATATCAAAAATATGAAAAAGTGAAAGGACTTAAATGTAATAGAAGACAAATAAAAGAAAGGTGGGGCATATTCCAAAATATCCCATATAAATATGTCTATACTTTATTCTCCAGTCTCCACCAAAATGTTGAAATAAAAGTCAATTTAGAAGTGCGAATTCGTGGAATATATATATATATATATATATATATATATAATGAAAGCACGGATTTGGAAATGTTGGATTTCAGACATAGGTCTCTTCTTTTATTCATAACTTCCACATAGACTATCCACATAGGGTGATTCGCAATCTGTCGAAAAGATGATTGGGCAAGATATATTTTCTCCCTTATGGTGTTCACAAATCCAAATCATGATTTCGCGGAATTTAAGAGTAAATCACTCTGCAATCGGAAACAAGACCATGGACAGTGCATCACTAATTTGAGCATAATTTTCATACACGATATCCAAGACTAAGGATTATATATTCGTTGAGATTCTGAAATGGACTCCAAAACGTATGTGAAGATTGCTGAAATCAGAGGACAGAAAACCCTATTTGTATCTATAAATAGGGGCGCTCGAGGGGAGCGTCTCCACCCCTTACAAAATCCTAACTCTTGTTTTATTTTTTGCTTTTATTTCAACGTGTAATGGGGGCAAATTTTATCTAATTTTTGTTTAATTTTTAAATTCTTTTGCTGTAATTAGTTGTGGTTTGCTTCTTGCGTGTTATTTTTTTTTCGTATTCTTTACATATTCTTTCATTTTCTCTTATTATTCATTTGTTGTCACCAACCACGATGAGTGGCTAAGCCCTCGTGGGGTGAAATAGACGGTTCGTTGATAGGAATGTCGGAGTTGAAAGCATTCTCTAAAAGGATTAATGTAATTGTTTATATTGTTTTATTCTTTGTTGATTTTTTGTTTAACTGAATTTAACTTGAATGTTTTACTAAAATGTTAAAAAATTAAAGATATAGTTCATATATTAAAAAATTATGTGAATTCAACATCGCAACTTACTTTAATTATTTAATAACATGTATGTTTTAATTTATTTTTAATTTGTACGATGTTTTTTGAGCTCATCATTCTCTATCAAACTTATTTGCCAACCTCACCTTCACACACGAATTCAAGATTTTCCATCACATTTTTCATCTCCTTTGTCCAATCATAGTTGTCAATATTCAAGTAAACCATAAACAAAAAAACAAAGTAATATTTTATTTATCATAACTTGCATCCATATTGGATTAGTTGCATTAGCATAAAAAACAATTCATGCTCCTTGTGCTCGATCTATATGCTACAACATCCTAAGCTTGTAGTAAATCTAAAACTCATAAAGTTTTTTGACACCATTGCCGGGAAGTCACATTGTGTGAGGTATGATTTGTATTTTGGGACATATTGGTCTGATCGGTGTGATACAAAAATTTCTAACAACATTTTCATGATTTATATGAAAATTCCTGTCCATTGGAAAAGTTTGAGCTTCATAGGAACCAGGAAGTTCGTTAATACGTGGAAAATTTATACTTGGTACATCCACAGATCTGGTACCCAATTTGGTCCCAAAAATATTTTATTCCATTTTCTAACTTTGTTGATACAGGCCTGAAATAATTGGAATATGCAAAATTGCAATTGTATCACTGCTACGGAATATAGTTATTACGTCGGGTTGATTGACCTTAGCTGACCGACGTGTGTCCGGAGGGAATGTGGTATGGGTGGCGATATCACGTCGGCCACTAATCCGATTTGGTATTAGGTATACCACGTTGGTATTTAGCAATAACACCGACGTCGTTTTTACACAATACCATGTCTGCCACGCCCGAAAAACGGACATGGTATGTCCTATTATTAAGACAAAAAATTCAAAAAAAATAAAAAATAGGCCATATCACGTCGGTTTGTTGCCAAATGGCCGACGTGGTCTGTAGACACACCACGTTGTTTTAAACATAAGGCCGACGTGGTCTGTCCTATTATTAAAAAATGAATTTCAAAAAAATCAAATTATATAATATACCATGTCAGTTAGTTGGCAAACGACAACCGACATGGTATGTCCTTTTAATTAAAATAATAGTTCCATATCACGTCGGTTTCTTCCAACACATCGACGTGTTATGTCCTTTATTAATTATTTTTTTGTGAAATTCCACGTCGGTTTCAATAAAATAACTGGCACGTTATGTCCTTAATTGGTTCTTGTTGTTAAATTATGAATTATTTTCATTTTTCATAAAATTCTCTACGATTGAAACATAAATAGACAACATAAATTTTCCTGCATTTGCAACAGGCATACACCACAACATTCTGATTGTGTTCTGTCAATGTATATACCAAAGATATCAACTATATATATATATCAATTCCTGCATTTGTACACTATGTTGTTGTTACACGTATACTATGCATGTCATACCACAATTCTCAGTTAGTAGGCTGAATAATACTGCAATGTCTTAGATCCTGCTTTACAGTTTGGTCTGGTCTGAATGTCAGGTTGAAATTTCTTCACATCAGCACCAATGATATCATGTATATATTCAATTATAGTAAAAGCTTAAAGAGTACATCACCATATAAACTTACATTCATCAATTAACTTATTAACATCATATGGCTGATGAGAAAAGAAGATAATTTCTCTGGTGTGATGTCTATCTCTTTCTGAGAAAATGGTTCACGAGATTCTTTGAACGACAACAAAGTAAATAAACACAGTTATTAACTTATAAATTGTCCTACAAAACATATATAACGCAACATAAGATCAATATCAAAATTTACCAATCCTAAATCTCCTGCTATCGCTCTCTTCCCTACAAATTTGTCCATATACCTCATTTAGTTACCACATTCAGTATTATTTTTCGTACTACAATTAAGATGTCATTTATATTAGGAAAACAATGAAAATAATGTAAAGTATAATGCATATTATCAAAAGAAACAATACTGAATCATCTCACCTTCATGAGTTACTTTCTTTTTTGTTGCAGACCTTCAACCACCCAACTCAAAGTTAATGTAACTCCCGTCCGGAGTAAACTCTCTCTCTTCCACTTTTCTTCTTTAGCTGCGAGACACAAAGGAGCCACATTACTAGCTTGCTCTTTGTTAAAACTAACCTTTAAAGCTTCCTGCTTTTTTGGCAACTTTTTTGGCCATCATTGTCTCCTCCAGTTTTTGGTATACCCTCGACAATCTGTGTAGAAACTTGTTCTTCGATTATTGTTCTTGGTTGAGCACTCGTAGTTCCAACAAACCAAAAAAAGAGATTAGTTATCATATTAAACATTTTAATGTGCGAAGGAAGTATGAATGTATATTTTACCAAAAAAATTAGAGTTATGCCTTGAGTTTTTGTATTCAGCCCATGTCATTTAAGTAATAAAACTATAAATTTTCCATGGATCTCGATCCTTATACTGTCCAAAAATGAAATTGGACGTCAACTTTGTTTGGAATCCTTCCATCGAGTACCCACATACGACATCCACTTCTTTTTCAACTCTTTAGTTTATTGGAAAATGAATTTTTCCTGCAACACGAATCGAGAAAAATAGTATTGATTAGATAAAAACCTCTACACAAAGGAACTAACTTAAAAGAAAATCTTGATAATAATGAACCAATCATTGCATTTTTCCAAATTTGCTCTTTCAATGATTCATCCACTATTAATCACTTGGCAATACAAATACACACTTTGCTTCTCGCCAGAGTACTCATATAAATTATCCAATAATCTTTGTTTTCTCATGTGGGTTCCAAATAAGAATCATACTCCACGCGCAATGGACCATGTTGTTAATTTTTTTCCTGAAACTCCAAAGTGAATTTAAAAGTGACGGTGAAAATTTAAACTTAAAAGTGAAAACGACTTACAAGTCCTGTTGTTTTAAGCCCACGAATATGTCCTTTAAACCCCAAATATTTCCTTTAAAATTCAAGTGTATTCTTTAAAACACAAAAGTATACTCAAATAACATGCCCTTGTTTTAAAAGACACTTATGTTATTTAAAATCGAATGTGTCCTTTTAAAAGAAAAGTATGTCCTAACCAGGCAACTTATGTCCTTTAAAGGACACGTTAGTCCTTTAAAGGACACGTTAGTCCTTTAAAGAGAAAATGTGTCCTTTAAACCACAAGTCTGTCCTTTAAAATTGAGTGTGACCTTTAAAGCACAGCCTCACCATAATTTCTTAAAAATGGCATCTGATCACGTCGGCAGCTAACATAGTACTTAGTGTGTTATATATGTTTCATTATTAAGAAACAAAATTTGCTAAAGAGGACATCCACATTGGATTTGTCTGAATGCATTTTGGTTATCCGAACTGGTGATTCTTGTCAGTGATATCAATGGATCAATATATATATGTTCGTCCATGTAGCACATTTCGGTGAACCAAAATGTTTTCGGTCAACCGCGTACGATGGGTTTATGACATTATTTCTTACGACGATCATGATGTTTCTCTCAACACTCCGTCTTCTTCTTATCCCTCTGTGGTCACTCAAAGGACACATATCTGTTCTGCAGCTAATACACCTCTCGACTTCTGCCTCTCAGCAAATAGACATTTGTCCAGCTAGGAATTAATATTGAATTCCATGTCCAGAAGTCCATATTGTGATTGTCTTCATCAAAAGGGGCTCTGTAGATTAGTTTGCAAGACATAGTTCTCGAAGATGGTTTTGAACAAATAGTTCCAACAAACCAATCTAATTAACACAAATTGATTTTCTAGCAAACCAATCTAACATCAAAAGGGTTTTCTAGCAAACCAAACTAACGCCAAATCCATTGGAAGTGAGTGCTACAATGATATGTGGTCTGCAAGGTCACCAGATAATATGGTTAAGCTCCATAGTCTGTCATCTTCTCGCCAGTGACGGTTGGATTATGTCTACCTCAGGATCCTTCGATTATGTAATCCTCATCATTGTTGGATTAGAGATCATTATAGTGTTGGAAGGGCATTTGTTCGTGAAGGAAACAAACTGAAATGATACTGAATGTGAGAGTAAGAAGAGAATACTAAAATATGACCAGCCACGGGAGGAATTTATAGACTCCATAAGGTTGTACCGAAAGGTCACATCCAATCACATTAAGATGTCCTAACGTGATATGTCGGTTTTATTTGTCTTTGGTACGACCTTCTAGTTCTTGGTTTTTTGTGAGGTTTCATTTCATTGGATTTAAAGCAAAATTTGTCCCTTAAACTCAAGTCTGTCCTTTAATGACACTTTTTTAAAGGGCATGTATGTCCTTTAAAGGACTGATGTGTCCTTTAAAGTACGAGTCTCTCCTTGAAACTCAAAAAGGGTCTTTACACGACAAGCCTAACCTAACAAAGACACCTATGTCCATTAAAACATGATGCTAAACTTTAAACCTCAAGTCTGTCCTTTAAACCTCAAGTCCGCCCTTTAAAGCATGAGTTTGTTGCATAATGAGGGATTTTAGAGGTCGAGATGTGTTCGGTCGTCCGTGTAGCACGTTTCGATAGACCTAAATGGGTTCGGTTGACCACTTACGTGTAAGGTTAACTTACTTTCAGTTTCCAACCACAAACGTTGAGAAGAAAAGAAAACATATACATGGATTACAAATTTCTAAGGAGTACACTGAAATCCCGTTCTTGTAAACCTTTACAAGACACTAAGGTCCTTTCTCAAGGAAAAATGGACATGGATTCACACTTATATCATCAACCTGAGATGTCCTTTTTGGGTTAAGATATATGAAATGAACACAATATAGCCTATGATATTGTAGACCGTGTAATGAAATGTTGTGTTCTGTCATAACGAAACCCAAAAAGGATATGCTATAATTTTTTGACACCTAATAGGATATGATAATTGACAACCAAAATCCATAAGATTTGCTATAGTTCTTTTTATCTCTTTTCTTTCTCAATGTTTGAGGTTGGAAAGCAATGGAAACCTTACAGGTACGGGGTCGACCAAACCTATTTTGGTTCACCAAAACCCCTAACTACAATAACAAGTTTGGAGAATGAAAATGCATTCGGTCAATATAACAAATGCTTCGGAATTATTGTGCTAGTAGCCTACGATGTTCAATGTAAGAAAAGACAGGATTATTATACAACAAGAAGTTATAGAATAATATAGATTTTTTAGCAAAGGAGAAATTTAAGAATATGGATTGCAAACATTCTACACATTTAAGTTTTTAGTGTAAAGTTGTAGCATAATTAATAAACGGATGTTTGATATAGATTTAATGGATAAACATAATTAACACTATAAAGATACAATAGTACAACACCATTAATTGTACTTTTACGAATACAAATTGTTGAATACGATTATTAATCACGATTGCTACATGTAATCCTTCCCTTTATTTTCTTCTTCCTTCCTCTCCTTTTTAGGTTAGCTTTATTTTCTTGTTTAGTAGAGTAAGTTTTATTTCTTGCTTAGTAGTGTAGTGTAGGAGAAGAGAAACACCTTTTGTAATCTTTCTTTATTAATCAAGTTTTAATTTCTTGTTCTTTATGTTATTGTCCTTCATTTGATGCTATTCTTATTCCATAGCTTTGGTTAGATCTTGTTTTCTTTAGTTGTTCATGTGTTGTTTTTATTTTGTTGTTCTTTGTTTACATGATGATTAGTGAATAATCCATCCCCATTGGGGGTGGAGAATGATGTGAACTGTGAATGTTGTGAGATTGGTGTGTGTTTTAATCTTAATCTTGGAGCTTCACATGATTTCCATAACCATTTTATTGGGTTCTTCACTCTTGCCTTTGATGTGTTAATAGTCTTAATTTATGTTTAGCACATGTTGTGGCTAGTGGGCCCACTTTATTGGGAATGATAAGGTGAGGATAAGGTTAGAGTGGGTCAAGAGATAAGGATGGCATGTGGGAGTATGTGCTCTTGTTGGCCTCATCTTAATTAATGTCTTGTATGTTTTAATGATAATATAAAATCTTAATTCATGTGGAGACATAGTTGGGTTTTGGTCATTATGGATTCCATGTGTATGCATGTCATGAGCACTAAATTGTATACACACACAACTTACACATCTACACTATTGCATTCATTCTTCACTTCCTATGGGACTCGTTTACGATAAGTTATTTTTGATTCACATCGCATTCGTCACGTAGTTTAGATACCCTCAATCTCCTTTTCTCATCCCCAGCTCGAGTACTTGTCACCGCTTCAACGTACTCATACACTTGCAGTTTTGAACTTTAATTTCCAAACAATGTCATTTATGGCGCTTGGAAGAACGGTGATATCCCCAACTTTTGAGGTGGTGAGACGGAAAGAAAACCCGTTGATTTTGGATGTGAGGGCCTTTTGAGTGCGATCTTGAGCAATGTTTCTACAAGGATGGAATTAAATTACCGACAATCTTTGGAGGAAAATTGCACCGGAAGATTGTCTTGGAATAAATAACTCAGATGATCTTTGACAAGAAAAGTTGAGACACCAATTTCCTTAAGATCTTTAATTACAATCTTCCGTTCCAGAATAGGGTTGGCACTGCTAATCTATATGAAGTGTCACTTCTCCTTTTAGTGGATGAAGATGTAGGATTGTGAGTAAGGGAAGAGTTATTTGAGATTAAGACGACTTTTCTTCACCGAAGAGACCGACTTCTTTCCTTTTTCTTCTCGGTCGATTTCTTAGTTGGGGTCACCACTTTCTTTGAGGCAGGAACCTTCTTAGGAGCCATTGGAGAGTGAAGAAGATAGCAGCGATTGGAAGAATTTGAGTAGAGGAAATCGTTTAGAATGTTTGCAGAAAATCAATGGCGAATTGGGAAATTTGCGTCGAACGGTCGTCCATTAATGATGCGGATTACCATTGGGGAGTTCTAACGACTAAATTCTACACCGTTTTGGTCGACCGCAACTGGTTAGGTCCTGCGAATCATGTGGACAATGAATTCCAATTTCATGTATGAAATTTTGGAACGGACGTCCGTGGAAGTGGTTTCTTCACTTGTTTGTGAACTCCTGGGAATCCATGCCAAATCTTCACTTTCCTTTCTCAATGTTTGTGGTCGTAAAGCAACATAAGTCCATCGTATGCGGTCTCCTGAAAACATTTGGTCTACCAAAACGTGCTATTTGGATGACAGAACCATTTTGGTCCCCCAAAACCCCTACCTAAAATCCCATGTTCAGACTACCAAAATACATTCAGTCAATATATGACAAATGCTTTGGAAATATTGTGCTAGGATGGTCAATGTAAGAAAAGACATGATTATATACAACAAGAAGTTGAAGAATAATATAGATTTTTTAGTGAAGGAAGAAATTTAAGAATACAGATTGGAATAATTCTACACGATTATGTTTTTAGTGCACGGTTGTAACACAATTAATTAATTAATGTTTGATATATATTTAATGGAAAAACATGATTAGCACTATAAAGATATGTACGTCCTTTAACACACACGAGTCTGTTCTTTAAAACTTTGAATGGTCCTTAAACTACAAGTCTGCCCTATACATGGACTGATACAACCAGATATTTGCAAGAGGACTGATACATGGACACCCCGTGTCACCGATTCACCAGACACGTCAACCGATTTATTTTTTTGGATTTTGAAAAGCAATTCAAAATTTGTTTTCCGATAGAGTGGGAAAAGATGTTTTCCCAAAAAAGTAGTGAGAATTCTTTCCATAACAATAAAATCTGGTTAAATCGCAACTTTTCAAAGAAACTGTCATTTTCAAACAAACCGTAAATCTTACTCCGCTATGCCGACACCAACAAAAAACCAAAACCGAAGAAATGAATTCAAACATGGAAGTCCAAAACATGGAATTCCCGAATACCAGCGGTAGAAAGCAGGTGAGGTGGTTGTCGTGAAAACACAGTCGTCGTTTTCACTTGTCTAGGGTTTTCTTGATTTTTTTTAAATAAGCTTTACGACAACGGGGTTTGTGGTCGTGTTAAGTTTGCTGGGGTCTGTCTTGTAAGGAGTAGAACTCACCAACCACATCAACCAATTTTTTAGATTTTTTTTGAAGAAATTCAAAAATCATTTTCCGATACAGTGGGAAACATTTGGTTTCCTAAAAATGTGGTGAGAATTCTTTCCATAACAACAAAAGCAAGCTAAACCGCAACTTTTCAAAGAACTTTCTTTTTCAAACAAACTGTCAATCTTCCTCCGCTACACCAACCCCAACAAAAAATTAAAAGCAAAGAAATGACATCAAACATGGAAGTCCAAAGAATGGAAGTCCTGAGTACGAGTGGCAGAAATTTGTTGTGGTGGTCGTCGTGAAAACATCGTCGTCCTTTTCACTGATCAAGGGTTTTCTTAAATTTTTTCAAATAAAGCTTTACAACCACCGGGGTGTGGTTGTGTTAAGTTCCCCAGAGTCTATCCTTTAAACAATCGAGGTTGTGTTCATTAACCGTTGGGGTCCATCCTTTTAGGGTATGGTCTGTCCTTCTAAGCCCTTCTCGAAGTATTCGTAAGCACAACCACTGGGTGAGGTTGTGTTCACAAACTGAATGAAAATGTTTATATTACAAACTTTCAATTTCTTTCAACCATTGAAGTATTTGTAAGCAGCCTTCGAGAAGGACATTCCACTCATTACTGACAACCATCAGTCAATATTCCAGAAGACATTGTTCGCACACTACTTGTGGATGCAAAGAATCATTATAGACAATGACATCCTCGACTTCATGATTGAAAATTTTGAGGTGGAAGAAAGTGCATTCAGGAAGGGAATAAACTTCTGGATTTCAACACCACCGATGTGGCAGTCATATTATGACTTGAAAAGGGAGGAATGTCAGTCGACATGAGTAAAAAGCAATTCACCAAATGAGTTGGTCGGAGACTACAGAAGAAGGAATTAAAGAAACAACTGACAGAGGCCAGGGAAAGAGGAGATGCCATTGAATATGTCAAACTACCAATATGATTCTTTTTACTACATTTCTATTTTGCGACAACACAATGAGAGCGAAGTGATTGATCTCGTTTTATATTTAACCGCAAGTGCACGACCGCGTTGAAGCGGTGGAAAATACGGGTCGTCCACTGGGAGGTGTGTCGACGCTTGGTTTGTGCGAAGGCGAGAGGTAAAGAAAGGGAAGAAAGGTTGGTTACACTAAACTACACTAAGACGCAAATGGAAATGGAAAAGAAGCAAGAAAACTAAACCCCAAAGGGGGTAGAGAAATAATGTGAACATAAAGAAGTGTATGTGTGTGTGTTCATTAAGCTCTTCACAACATGTAGTGCATGAAATCATAAAACTACATCCAACTTAGCCTCCACATGAATTAAGATAAGACTACATCATTAAAACATACAAGACAATAGTTGGAATGAGGCTACATGAACTCAAGTATAAAGACTAGACCCTACTATGCCTCCACATGAATGAAGATAAGACTACATCATTAAAACATACAAGACATTAGCTAAGGTAAAGGCAACAAGAGCTCATACACTACAACTTGTGTTTCCAATATTAACTTCATCCATATCCTAACCTTATCATTCCCCATAAAATAGGTCCACTAATCAAACCATAAGCTAAGCTTCATTCAAGAGCATTAGCATATCAAAGATAAGAATGGAGACCCATTAGATGGTTATGGAAATCATATAAAGCTCAAGGGATAAAAATAACACACACTTAATACACTACATAATTATATCACATATTTCTCCACCCTCCAAATGGGGATGGAACTACTCACTACTCATTACACTAACTATATTAGCAAAGGAAAGCATAATACTGAAATGAAATATACTAATCAAGCAAGAAATATTAAAGAAGCATAGAACTAAAGAAACAAACAAGCATGCATATGAAAGGAAATTAAACTACGAGAGAAACAACACAATTAAAGGAAAACTTCTATTATTAACTCACTCAATTAGAAGTAGCTCTTCCTCCACTAGAGTTTTGCTTCAAGGCTTCACTCTTAGTAGGGAAGATGACCACTAAAGAGAGAGATGGATACAATGGGAGGTGAAGAGTTCTATTTATAAGCATGGAAAAAGCTAATCCGGGACAATCCCCCGATGTGGGACTAAACCAATACCAAAAATAGCCTAAACACGTGATAATATAAGTCCAGGAGGAAGCTTAGCGGATCTGGGCTTAACCAGACCGCCAATTGGCGGCCTATAAGCTTCAGATCCCATTGGGTCTTGTTGTGGGCTGTTCTTGGATTGTTTCTTGGTCTTGGATGCATCTAACTTGTTTAGTGGAGCTCCGACCCGAATCGAATTGACAAAATACTCCCCATGATGGTGTGAAGTTTCCTGTTTTGCTCTTAGGTCCTTCTGTCTTACGATCAGGTCCTTCTCCCTTGCATCTTGGTCTCCAGGTCTCACAATTAAGTCCTTTTTCCTGCTTTTGGGTCCTTTCATGGCTCTTCTCTTCAAACCTCTTTATTTCTGAAAACTAAACATAACACTCGTCACGTAGCATTGCTTAGGTGTAAGATAATGGATATAAGATACAAATATAAGCATTAAATGATGTCAATCAAATACCCCCACACCTAAGTTTTTGCTAGTCCCGAGCAAAACAAAGAAAGAGAAAAGCAAATGAAAAACAAGAAATCCTAACTCACTTTCGTAGCAATCACGGTTGCGTTTAGCACGTGCAACAAGCCGTTAAACCTCTTTGTTGCCAAGGAGGAGGAGTGTTGTCTCCTGAGGGCTTTCAGCGGATATACCCACAAAATCCGAACAAGATGTATTATTCAATCTAGACCTCGACTCGTTGGATATATTTTGTCGATCAATGGACGCGGTAATCCTACGGGCCGACTCTATGTAGGTAATCAGTCCACACCTAGCCTAATAAACCATTCGTGCAAGTTAAATAAGGAATTAAGTGAAAGACATGGACAACCTCAAGATCCTCAAGTGATACAAAGTGTAAGGTCCATTAAGGTTCTTATTTGCATTTTTTTTCTTTTTGTTTCTTTTCACATTTTTTTCCTTTTTTTTCTTTTCTTTTTATTAGTTGGAGCTTCATTCTCGCAGGGTTAGGTTTCGTGCATCATTGCCTATGAGGACTTATACTATCACGTACACCTTTCCCCAAATCTCCACATAGGGCAATCCCTACCACCCGTGTAACGGGAGTTCGGTCGGCGCATCCCAAGTCAGATGACTCGAAAGCACCAGGCACAAAGTCCCCTCTGACCTACATTCCCGAGTGATAGGAGCCGTGCGAGAAGAGAGAACACCTACTCACTTATTTCTTATCTACACATGAACCAAAACCCCTACACTTATTGTCTCACAACAGGATTTAGAGGGTCCTTGACTACAACAAACTTCCTTAAGTTAACAGACACGAATTATTGACTCACTAGGTTCAGGGTGGACTTCATTAAATGTTTGAGCAATGAAACCCTATGATTACTCACCCCCAAAGGAAAACTAGGGTGCCCCCTAACGACTCGATAAATCCTAAAGTCACTGTACTAGATATCCTAATGCATCAAGTTCAAGACAATTTTGGGAGCTTTCTTTTTACTTTGTCTCTCAACGGTTTTGCACATGCTAAACACACGCAAAACCCACAAAACATTTTCTTTCGAAAACACATAAATATTTTGAAAGAAATGTGAAAATTTTAAAGCACTAGGCAAGCAAAAGAAGACAAGTCACCCAAGGATCATGGCAAGCAGATATATCGATATTAAATGCAGCACACTAACATGACCCTAAAAATGCAAACAAAAGAAAACAAAATCAAAAGAAAAGACTCGACTATGTACACACGTAAAACACCCCCCCACACCTACTTCATGCATTGTCCTCAATGAATGCGAGCAGGATACTACATGGATTTATGCATGAAAAAGGAGAGATCTCACCAACATGAAGTACAAATGGAAGTTCAAGGCTATGTTGATGGACACAACCCAAATTCCCTCAAAACCTGTGAGATGCTAAAGAAAAGATACAAATACGTGAAAGAAATGGGGCCCAAATACTCAAGGGTTGGGGCCCACTACAATCGATGCTCACTGAAGGAGTCTTCTCTTTCTTTTTTTCTTTTTTTTTTGAACTATGTACAACAATGGGCTCCCATCTTCATATATCAAGGGACATCAAATGGGAACCCGCCATCTCTCGAGCCAGAAATGCACCTGTATGGGCTCGCAACATACAAAACAGAATTGCTTGACCACCTGACCCCTTATTAGCATTGTGGTCGTTCGTTGCTTCTCGAGAGTTATCAAAAGAGGAGGCATGAATGAGAGGTGAACCTCTACCAGGTTGAAGGGTATCAGGTGGTTGATTCTTAACCAACATGGGGTCCTCAACAGATACAGAATGAAGAGCATGTGGCCTAGAGGCCATAAAAATGGTATCTGGTGGCTCAAAAGCCACGTGATCAAAAGGATGTGGCTCAAGGGCCACGAGATCAAAAGGAGGTGGCACTGAGGCCACATGATCAGAACATAAGGCACCTTCTTGTGCCAGCCCAGGTGAAACATCTTCACCACCTTCAAGAGCTTCATCGAACAATTCTCTGAAGTACTTGAAGGTGCCCTCAACTTCACTCTCATCCATGCCCTGGATAAGGTTAACCCCAACAGGGTCAGTGAAGGCACCTGACTTCTTGCCGATGGTGAAGATGTTGAAATCCGCACATTGACTACCATAAGTCAAGCGCATCAGACCATTGCGACAATTGATCAATGCATTGGAAGTCGCAAGAAATGGTCACCCCAGAATGACAGGAATTTGTCCAAGTGGGTTTGGCACAGGTTCAATATCCAAGACAAAGAAGTCGACTGGATAAATGAACTCTCCCACTTTGATCAGCACATCTTCCACCACACCCCTCGGTTTCTTCATAGACCTATCAGCCAATTGAAGAGTAGTCTTTGTTTGTTTGAAGTCTCCAAGACCGAGGTGGACGTAGACAGAATATGGCAGAAGATTAACAGATGCACCAAGGTCTAATAAGGCCCGATGTATGGACACATCACCAATCACACAAGAGATAGTAGGACAGCCAGGGTCTTTGTACTTGACTTGCATGGGTTGTGCCAACAAGGAACTCACGTTAGCCGCAAGAAAAGCTTTCTTGGGGACATGAGTTTTTTCTCTTCTTGGTGCATAAGTCCTTGAGAACCTTGGCATAAGGTGGCATTTGCTGAATCACCTCCAATAGAGGGATGTCCACCTTAACTTGCCTAAACATCTCAACATCTTGTCATGCTGATCAGAGGTTTTCGTTTTAAGGCGCTCAGGGAATGGCGCCTTTGGGGCATAAGGATGTGAAGGCACCCCAGAATTCAGGTCCAAAGAAACATGAGTGGGGACCTCAGAATCTGGTTCCTTCGACACAAGAGGAGACAATGGGACCTCAGGGTTCGGCCCCTTTGTCGAAGGAAATGTAGAAAGAACCTCAGGATCTGGCTCCTTCCTGGAAGTATTTGTGGAGGGAACCTCAGGATCCGGCTCCCTCAAAGGTGGTGATGACAAAGAAGGCACCCCAATGTGGTTATCCACCTCCTTACCAGACCTCAAAGTATGAATCACATTAATATGATGGGTCGGTTCAGAGGTAGCATGAGGTAAAGGTGTCCTTCCTTGAGAATGGGTACCCCGAGGATTCACCTCAGGTTGACTCGGGAACTGACCCTTCTCGCGTTCATGGATTTGATGAGCCAACTGGCTAACTTGCATTTCCAAAGACTTGACTGTACTTTGCAACGCTTGAAGGGTCGGATCACAAGAAGGGTCATTGGGGTCAACCCGCTGGGGTGGTGGAGTCTGGTTGGAATAACCCGACGATGAGGCATGAGCAGGTTGGTAATTTTGGTGCTGAGACCTTTGATATGGGGGTTGGTAGGTCGCCGATGGGCGTGGAGGTTGATAAGGTGGAGGTTGAGGTTGAGCGTGCGAGCTCTGACCGTGGCCTCCACTAGACCCCCAAGAGAAGTAAGGATGGTTACGTCATCCCGGGTTGTAGGAATGACTGTACGGGTCATTTCGGGGCCTTTGTTGATACATCGCATTTGCATGCTCAGTATCCCTTGGAGCGTAAGCGCACTCCAAGTCATCATGTCCCGACAGTCCACACCTAGTACACCCGGGAGTAGCAACCTGAGCTACAGGAGCTCGGTCCATCTCCAAACTCTCTATCCTACGCATGAGAGTAGTCATTTTCGCCTCAGACGCGATCGATGAGTCAACTTGATAAGTTCCAGCTCGACCAGAAGACCTGACGGCTGGTGGCTCTCTCATGGTATCCCACTCGAAGGTACGTTCAGCCATGGACTCAAAAGTATCCCATGCCTCCTCGATGGGTTTCATTTGGAAGTCACCCTGACACATCGACTCCAACAATGTGCGGGTGTTGTAGTTGATGCCCTCATAAACAATTTGGCACAGTTGCCATAAATCAAATCCATGATGAGGGCACTGCTGGAGAAGGTCCTTGAACCTCTCAAAGAAACCATGAAACGATTCGGTCTCGGTCTGATACATTTGATGTATCTGGTGCCGTATCTGTTGAGTTTTCTGTTGAGGGAAAAATCTCTTCAGAAAGACGGTCACAAAGTCATCCCATGACCGAATCGAGCTCGTCGGGAGGCTATACATCCATTTCTTCGCATTATCCTTCAATGCGAAAGAAATCATCCTCAACCGGACTGAATCCTCGTCAAGCTGTTGAAGCTTGAACATGGAGCATACTTCCTCGAATTCGCGTATAAAGATATACGGATCCTCCTTATTGGCAGTAAAGGTTGGAAGCATGCTCACATATTGAGGTTTCAGTTCATAGTTGTTCCCGCGAGCAGGGGGAACAACTATGCAAGAAGGCTGCGCGGCCCGAACAGGATGGGTCCGCTCCCACAAAGTCATCGGTCTATCATGTCGAGCTAAAGGTGGTGGTGCACCAAGAACTCGATCCTGACCGAATCTCCATTCCTCTCGAGTCAGAGGAGGAGGAGGAGGTCTACATGGTGGCGGAAATTGACTGAGGTAGTCCATGTATGGCACCCGGTCCCCCTCGGCACCACGAGACGACTCGGCCTCTTGCTCCAAAGGAGCACGAGGCGGAGATGGTCGATCACCAAGATCTTCCATCTCAGAAATAAGCACTCTCTCGAGTCGAGCGCTCTCACCAGAACGTGCCCAACCTCGCATGAAATGCTCGACTCGACTCTAAACGACACACAACAGAAGGTGTACTAGAGGAGGAGACTATACGTAGAGAATAGATGAGGAGAGGACTCAGATGAGGAGGGAAGAATCCCTAGAGCTAGCGAGAGTAGTGTGACCAGGAAGAAGCCTAACTAGCAAGCACGACTCAAACAATGTAAGGCAATGGGTCCTTAAGCTAGACGACGCCTAACTTCGAGGTCACTAGCCTCGACACGTCTCACCTCCCTACAACGAGGACCACAATGCCCAGCAAGTGATACCAGATCCGGAGATCCAGTACCTCCTACTATCGACAAGGTAGGCAATGCCGATCAGGTCATGACGGTCTCAACTAGATTACTCTCCTAGTGCGCCCGCAATCCTAGGGCCAATGTCTACTTGCTTTTAGTTCAGGCTTTATTAAGAGTGATTTTTGGGTCCAAGGAAAGGATGATGAAATCCCCCACCTTATCTTTTATGGGACAACCCCTCCTTAGTAGCGTTTTGATCCTAGATCTAGCAATCAATCGCTCCAATCAAACGCTCTCTCACTCTTGTCCTGATGCAATTCCTACTAACTAATGCATGGGCATACGAGATGCATGAATGAGTGTAGGAATTTGCGTACCTCACGCCAGCGCTCAACAACTGAAAATAAAGCTAAAAGAAAAGACAACTATATGCCTAAGTCAATACATGATGCGTGACCTAAACAAGTAAGAATGTCTAGTCTTTTCCTTTGGATTTTAGGGCCAAGTTGATTAATGGGGATTGAAATTAATGATCTGGGAGCAAACTAGAAGTCACAGCATGCAAAATAGGGCTCCCAGATAACAAAAGTGAAGCAATAAACCACCAGAAGAAAAAAGACAGCAGGAAGACCTCACCAGGCCGCCAATTGGCGGTCCCAGACCGCTGATTGGCTGTCCCTTTTGAAGTGTTGGTGCTCCAAATCTTCCAGTAGCCACCCCGTGCGCTCTACGATCCCTGAGACTAAGAAAAATTGGAAACAAAGAATTAAAAACCCCTCGAATCGTCCAAACCAACGTCTGGACAGAGCACATACCCGACAACGGTGCCAAAAACTTGATTGATCTCGTTTTATATTTAACCGCAAGTGCACGACCGCGTTGAAGCGGTGGCAAATACGGGTCGTCCACTGGGAGGTGTGTCGACGCTTGGTTTCTGCGAAGGCGAGAGGTAAAGAAAGGGAAGAAAGGTTGGTTACACTAAACTACACTAAGACGCAAATGGAAATGGAAAAGAAGCAATAAAACTAAACCCCAAAGGGGGTAGAGAAATAATGTGAACATAAAGAAGTGTATGTGTGTGTGTTCATTAAGCTCTTCACAACATGTAGTGCATGAAATCATAAAACTACATCCAACTTAGCCTCCACATGAATTAAGATAAGACTACATCATTAAAACATACAAGACAATAGTTGGAATGAAGCTACATGAACTCAAGTATAAAGACTAGACCCTACTATGCCTCCACATGAATGAAGATAAGACTACATCATTAAAACATACAAGACATTAGCTAAGGTAAAGGCAACAAGAGCTCATACACTACAACTTGTGTTTCCAATATTAACTTCATCTATATCCTAACCTTATCATTCCCCATAAAATAGGTCCACTAATCAAACCATAAGCTAAGCTTCATTCAAGAGCATTAGCATATCAAAGATAAGAGTGGAGACCCATTAGATGGTTATGGAAATCATATAAAGCTCAAGGGATAAAAATAACACACACTTAATACACTACATAATTATATCACATATTTCTCCACCCCCCAAATGGGGATGGAACTACTCACTACTCATTACACTAACTATATTAGCAAAGGAAAGCATAATACTGAAATGAAACTATACTAATCAAGCAAGAAATATTAAAGAAGCATAGAACTAAAGAAACAAACAAGCATGCATATGAAAGGAAATTAAACTACGAGAGAAACAACACAATTAAAGGAAAACTTCTATTATTAACTCACTCAATTAGAAGTAGCTCTTCCTCCACTAGAGTTTTGCTTCAAGGCTTCACTCTTAGTAGGGAAGATGACCACTAAAGAGAGAGATGGATACAATGGGAGGTGAAGAGTTCTATTTATAAGCATGGAAAAAGCTAATCCGGGACAATTCCCCGATGTGGGACTAAACCAATACCAAAAATAGCCTAAACACGTGATAATATAAGTCCAGGAGGAAGCTTAGCGGATCTGGGCTTAACCAGACCGCCAATTGGCGGCCTATAAGCTTCAGATCCCATTGGGTCTTGTTGTGGGCTGTTCTTGGATTGTTTCTTGGTCTTGGATGCATCTAACTTGTTTAGTGGAGCTCCGACCCGAATCGAATTGACAAAATACTCCCCATGATGGTGTGAAGTTTCCTGTTTTGCTCTTAGGTCCTTCTGTCTTACGATCAGGTCCTTCTCCCTTGCATCTTGGTCTCCAAGTCTCACAATTAAGTCCTTTTTCCTGCTTTTGGGTCCTTTCATGGCTCTTCTCTTCAATCCTCTTTATTTCTGAAAACTAAACATAAAACTCGTCACGTAGCATTGCTTAGGTGTAAGATAATGGATATAAGATACAAATATAAGCATGAAATGATGTCAATCACGAAGGAATGGTACATGTTTTCTGTTGAAAGATTGGAAGACATGAGAAGTATGCCTAGGCAGAGGTGGTTTTTGTGTACTTGGATGCTGGCATAAAAAAACCAATGTAGATCTGAAGAAAAGGAAATCTTCAGGCAACCTTACCCCCAAAGAAGGGGAACGTTGATGGATACGTAGCTATGCTTCTGGTAAAAAATATCAGATTTCATCCTTTTAATAACCGCAAGTGTATGACGTCGATGATGACGTGGCAAATACGGGTCGAATCTCAAGGAGTTGTGAGTGTTGTGACTACCATACTCGAGTAGGAAGGGAGAGGAGAATGAGGAGATTATGCTAAACTAAATCCCATGGAGTGGAGGTGCGTAGAGGTGTGTGTGTGTGAGAGAGGTTCTTGATTACATGAAACACAAGTGTGTAAAGTAAGTGAAATCAACTAGAGATTAGTGTGGAGTCTAACTAACATCAACTACATTTATACGAATACATGACTAATATAGTTAGACATGAAGTTAAGATGCACTTTGGGTTCTCAAGAATGAACTAAGTATCTAGTGTGGACACTAGGACATCAATTAACCAAACATACAACTCAATATATTCATGCATTCTCTACTAATCAAGCATCCATAACAAGCCATTTACCAAAACAAGACAATCCATTACAAGAAACAAGATCAACTCTAGATCTAGCATGAGAGAAGTACCCAACAAGGCCATTTTTCCCATTTAATACAAGTTTTAGTAAGTTACATGCATAGATCTACATTAAGCATATGAAATGACACAAGATAAGAGGAACTCATCACTAACACTTCACATAATCTAAATCACCTCCACCTCAAGTGGGCTGGATCTGCTCTCAACTCATGGTAAGAACTATGGAAAGCAAGAAACCTACATTAAACATGGTAAGAAAAGAAAACTACTAAATCTATCATCAACACAAAAATACTTGGATAGAAGAAAAGCTAGAGAAGAGAGAAATCAAAATCTACCTTTAAATTAACAAAAGAGTAACATTACAAGCTTCAACTTCCACCTTTCTCTATTGCCCAAATTGGGTAAAATCTAAGCTATTTTAAATGTGGAGGTTGAGAAGAAGAAGAAGAAAGGTAGGAGAAAAATTGCTATTTATAGCATAAAGAGTGATGTAGATCAATCTGGAAGCAATCTGACAGTTGTAATTGATTTCTCTATGGTCTGGTGCACCCAAATAAACAAACACGAGCCATGAGTGAAATTTAGGGGCATTTGGACCAACAAGATTCGCTACCGGTGGATTTTAATCCGCCATTGGTGGATCAAATTGGTTTGATCCACCCCAAATTGGCTCAACAGCTTAAGTTATGTACTTTTCACGTGGGGTGCACTCCCGGTCCGCTGGTTTGTGCCTGTTGGTCTTAATTCTCTAAATACTTCTCAAGATCATGGTGATGAGGGACTTTTGCACCAGAAATCTTTTTATTATACTCAGGTCCTTCCGGGTTTCATCTCGGTTCTTCCTGAATTGCAGATGGGTCCTTGAGCATGACAAAAGTTCCAAGGCACTTCAATAAGGTCATTTCTTCTTGCGTTTAGGTCTTTTTGATTCATTTCTCCTCTTTATTACCTAAAACCTGAAACACAACAAACAAATACTCGAGTAGGCACAAAATTGGGGTAAAATAAAGGATATATAACATGAATGCAGTGTATGATATGCTATTAATCAAATACCCCCACACTTACCTTTTGCTAGTCCCAAGCAAATTAAAGAAAGAGGAAATATAAAATGGAAATCCTAACTCATTTTCGTAGGAATCATGGTTGCACTTAGCACGTGCAATATGGCATTAAACCTCATTGTCCTTGTCACCAAGGAGGAGGAGTGGTGTCTCTAGAGGGTTTTCAGCGGATATACCCACAAAATCCGAACATTGATGCATTATTCAACCTAGCAACACGACTCGATGGACCTACTTTTGTCGATCATTGGACACGGTAATCCTACAGGCTGACTTTATATATATATATATATATATATATATATATATATATATATATATATATATATATATATATATCTTGTCCACACACTTAGCCAAGGGAACCATTCATGCAAGTTAATTAAAAACATAAGTGAAAGTCATGGGAAAACTTAACATCCTCAAGTGATACATCGTGTTAAGTCCATTAAGGTTCTTATTTGTATTTTTTCTTTTTTGAAAATAAAGAGTTAAAATTGGTTGGTGTTAAATTCTCCCAAGTTTCGGTTTCGTGCATCATTGTCTGTGATGACTTACACTATGACATACACATTCCCTCAAATCTGCACATAGGGCAATCCCTACCACACATATAACGGAAGTTCGGTCAGTGCATCCCAATACAGATGACTCAAAAGCACCAAGTACTATGTCCCATCAGACCTAATTTCCTAAGTGATAGGAGCCGTGCGAGAAGAGAGAACACCCTACTAAATTATTTATTATCTATATATGAACCAAATACCCTACACTAAAGGTTTCACAACAGGAGTTTAAGGGTCCCTAACTACGACAAACTGCCTAATACTAACCGACACGAACTATTCAACTCACTAGGGTCAAGATGGAATATTTTATTTATTTGAGTGCAGAAACCCCATTATTACTCTCCCCACGAGGGAAAATTGGGCGGCATCCTATCAACTAGATATAGGACCTGAAGTTGGTCTAATAGATCCTAATACATCAAGTTCAAGTCAATTCTTGGAGCTTCCTTATTACTTTGCCTCTCGACGGTTTTGCAAATGCTAAACACACGCAAAGCCCACAAAAATTTTCTTTTGTAAACACATAAAGATCTTGAAAGAAATGGAAAAATTAAAGCTCTGGGCAAGCAAAAGAGGTCAAGTCACCCTAGGATCAAGGTATTGCATATATATCAATGTAAATTAAGCACACTAACATGACCCTAACAATACAAACAAAAGATAACAAAAGAAAATAAAAAACACTCGACTATATACATACGTAAAGTACCCCCACACACACACACTTACTTCATGCATTGTCCTCAATGAATGTGAGTATGATACTACATGGATTTATGCATGAACAAGGAAATATCTCAACAACATGAAGCCCAAACAGGAGTTCGTGGTTATGTTGATGGATATAAACCCAAAATCCCCAAAATCAATAAGATACTTAAGAAGGGAATACAAGTACGTGAACAAATGGTGCCCACATCCACAAAGGGTGGGACCACGACAACATGTTTTTCTTTTTTTCTTTTTTTGTATATATATACAAACATGAAATCTCAACCATTCAAATGGTTCAGTGTGAGGGAGGTTCATGAAGGATCATGACGTTCTCGACTTCAGCTGGTGCAACCTCCGAGTAAGGTATCAGGCGTTGTCCATTAACTTTGAACACGACCCTATTCCTTGGGTTAAGGATTTCAACCGCTCCATGAGGGAATATGGTTTGCACAATAAATGGGTCGGACCAGCGACTACGGAGCTTACCTACAAACAGATGAAGCTGGGAGTTGTAGAGCAACACCTTCTACCTGATCGTAGACACTTTTCGCATAATCATGTGATCATGAAACGTTTTAGCTTGGGACTTATAATTTTTTGCATTTTCATACGCATCATGGCATAACTCTTCCAACGCCACAATGTCGAGCTTACGTCGAGCCCCTGCTTGATCAGAATCCATATTGAGGTTCTTGATCGCCCCTAAAGCACGATACTCGAGCTCGATGGGTAGGTGGAAAGTCTTACCGTACACTACCGGATAAGGGGACATACCCAAATTGGTCTTATACGCGGTGCAGAATGCCCACAACGCGTCGTTCAGCTTAATAGACCAATCCTTCCGCGAGGAATCCACCATCTTCTCAAGGATTTGATTCAATTGACAGTTAGAAATCTGAACTTGCCCACTAGTTTGCGGATGATATGGAGTCGCAAGTTTATGGGTGATTGAGTACTCATTAATGCTTCAAAGGAGCGGTTACAGAAGTGGGTACCCCTGTCGCTTATTATGGTATGAGGCGTACCAAATCGTGGAAAAATATCCTTTAAGAATTTAGTGATCACCTTGTTGTCATTGGTCTTTGTGGGGATAGCCTCAACCCACTTAGAAACATAGTCAACAACCACCAGAATGTAAACATTCCCAAAAGCGTTGGGAAAGGACCTATGAAGGTGATGCCCCATACATTGAAAATATCGACGACGAGAATATTTTCAAAGCCATCTTATCTCTCTAACTTATTTTGCCAAGGCACTGACACCTATAACATTGCTTACAAAAATCGTAAGCATTTTTGAAAAGCAATGGCCAGAAAAATCCAAATTGGAGCACCTTCGCACAGTTTTCTTTGCTCCAAAGTGTCCTCCACTTACCTCAGTATGGCAAAATTGGAGCATACTTTGGAACTTATTATTTAGGATGCATCTCCTAAAAATTTGGTCAGAGCAGTATTGGACTAGATAGGGGTCGTCCCAGTGAAAGAATTTGTCATACGATCTAAATTTGGTTTAGTCAAATTTTGACCAACCAACAGGAAGTTGCTCAGTCACGAGATAGTTCATGATGTCAGCACAGCACGGCTTCTCCTCGATCATGAATAATTGCTCATCCAGGAAATTTATCATTAATAATTTGGTCATGTGGGTTGCTCGCCTCAAGGTGAGACAAGTGGTCCGCTACTACGTTTTCACACCCTTTTTGTCCCGAATCTCTAGATAAAATTCTTGTAACAATAAGATTCATCTCAAGAGTCAAGATTTGACATCTTTCTTCGGCACGAGGTGCTTCATTGTTGTGTGATCAGAGTAGATAATCACATGGGAGTCAATCAAGTACGACATGAATTTTTCCAAAGCTAATATGATCGCTAAGAATTCTTTCTTAGTCATAATATAGTTCAAATCGGCATCGTTGAGTGTTCTACTGGCATAGTAGATCACATGAGGCAATGTGTCCAATCGTTTCTCAAGCACTGCTCCCATAGCAAAGTCAGATGCATCACACATCAACTCGAAGGGTTCAGTCCACACTAGTGCCTTAATTATGGTAGCCAAAATCAGCTCTTTCGTCAAGGTTAAAAAAGCATGGTGGCAATCTGGTGTGAACTCAAAATTGGCATCCTTAGCCAACAAAGTGGTGAGAGGTTGAGCAATTTTACCAAAATCCTGAATGAACCACCAATAGAATCCAGTATGCCCAAAAAAGGCACAGATATCTTTCACATTAGGTGGTAGTGGGAGATTAGCAATAAGACCCACTTTGGCTGGATCGTCCTCAATTTCCCTACATGAGATCACATGTCAAAGTATGATCCCTCACTTAACCATGAAGTGACATTTCTCCCAATTAAGAGCGAGATTCTTCTCATGACGTCGCTTGACGACAAGGCCTAAGTGATGAAGGCACTCATCCAAGGAAGTGCAAAATATGGAGAAGTCGTCCATGAAAATCTCAAGGAAATGCTCCACCATGTCGGAGAAGATACTAATCAGACAGCCTTGAAGTGTCGTCGGTGCGTTACATAACCCAAAGGGCATGCGACTGTAAGCGAACGTGACAAAGGAACATGTAAATGTGGTTTTCTCTTGGTCCTCATGGGCGATGAGAATTTTGTTGTAGCCAGAGTATCCATCAAGAAAATAATAGTACTCATGTCCGGCTAACCTTTCCAACATCTGATAAATAAATGGCAATGGGAAATGATATTTCCGTGTTGTTGCATTGAGCTTGTGATAATCAAGGTAAACTCGCCAGCCAGTTTCCAGGTGTGTCAGTATAAGCTCATTATGTTCATTCTTAACAACCATCACGCCTAATTTCTTGGGAACCACATGGACTGGACTCACCCACGAACTATCAAAAATAAAATATATTATACCATGATCCAAGCACTTAAGAACCCTCATTTTGAACAGCTTGTTACAGTACATGATTCAATCTTCATTATGTGTCCCGGCGGGGCCTAGAATTCTCGTTCATGTGGATCCGATGATTGACAATATCAGGGCTTATTCCCTTGATGTCCTTCAAGGACCACCCGATAGCCTATTTGTTCTCCAAAAGAACTGACTCAAGGGCAGGTTTCTGGTCTTTATCAAGATCGGGGGCAATAATGAGTGGTAAAGTCTCATTATCCCCCAAGAATATGTACTTTAGGTTATCGGGGAGCAGCTTAAGCTCGACCGAAAGTGGTTCCTTGTCCGATTTAGAGATAATTTCAAGTGACTCCTGGGCCACAAGATCGAATCTTCAGGATAGGCTGATGCCTGAAACGGCGAAGAAAAGGCACCCCAGATGTGTCTCCTCATCATGGAATTCAGATGTGGCTTCCTTAAGAACATCATCGCTCACAACCTGGTCATAGGGCAACTCAACAAAATGTCGATGAGACTCAAATACGCCTATTAACTCAATCTTATCAATGTCTTGAATGAGTTTGCTTCGACATGATCGTCAAACAAACCAAGCTGCTTACCTAGACTGAAGATGTTGAAATCCACAGTTAGGTGCCAAAAGACACCCTCATCAAGCCGTAGAGACATTTAATTAAAGCATTAGATGTCGCCAGAAGGGCCTCCCAAGGATCACCAGGATTTGTCCTTGTGGGTTAGACACTGGTTCTGTATCCAAGATGATGAAATCAACTAAGAATACGAACTCACCCACTTTAATAAGGACATCGTCGACAACCCCCTGTGGAATTTTGACTTAGCTGTCAGCTAACTGAAGGGTAATACTCATTATCTTAAGGTCACTAATTCCTAGGTTGACGTAGATTGAATAAGGCAGAAGGTTCACAGTTGCCCCTAAATCATGTAAGGCTCGATAGATAGGCACATTACCAATGGCACAAGAAATAATTAGATAGACAGAGTCCTTGTACTTTACTTGTGCTGGTTGTGTCAGGATCGAACTCACATTGGCATCCAAGAAGGCTTTCTTGGGCACATTAGTTCACCTCTTCTGGATGCAAAGATCTTTGAGGAATTTGGCATACGATGGCATTTGTTGAACAACAGAATGTTCACCTTGACTTCCTGTAATACCTCAACAATCTTATCCCAATGCTCATCTTGTTTCTTCCCTAGTCTATGGGGGTACGGTGCCTTGGGGACAAAGGCAATGATAGCATGAATCTTAGGAATGGTTTCCTTGCAAGACTCATGACCCTCCTTGGGAGAGTCACACATAGGATCAAGCACAAGCATTTCCACATTGTTGTCGACAACCCATCCCCATCTCAAGGTATGGACAACATACATTTGCATGTTCGGAAGGGTTATCTTCAACGTTGTGTGCATTCTACCTGGCCTGAACAGGTTGATCCCTGGGGTTCACCACAAGTTGACTTGGCAACTGACCATTCTCTCGTTCATTGAGCTGGCGAGTCAACTAGCTGATTTGCACTTCCAATGATTTAACCAATGTGTTGTTGGCTGCAAGCATGGTTTGAAGGGTTTCCTTTAAGGTAAAAACTCGAGGGTTAAATGACTGCTGAGGTGGAGTAACCCGATTATGAGGCCTGAGAAGGTTGATGAGTATGGGGCTAAGATCGTTGGTGTGGGGGTTGGTAGGTCGCCGATGGTGTGGAGGGTGATAAGGTAGGGGTTGAGCATGCGAGCTCAAACCGCGACCTCCACTAGACCTCAGGAGAAGTTATGGTGGTTTCGTCATCCCGGGTTGTAGGTGTGACCGTCCGGGTCATTATGGTGCCGTTGTTGATACGTCGTATTTGCATGCTCAGTATCGCTTGGAGCATAAGCACATTCCAAGTCTCTATGTCCCGTAAGTCCACACCTACTACAAGTGGGAGTAGCGACCTAAGCAGCAGGAGCTCGGTCCAACTCTAAACTCTCTATCTTATGCATGAGAGCAATCATTTTTGCCTTAGACGCGATAGTTGACTTGAATTAGTATGATCCAAATTGACCAGAAGACTTGACGGCAGCTAGCTCTCTCATGGTGTCCCACTAAAGGGTGCATCCATCCATTAATTCAAAAGAATAACATGCCTCATCAATGGGTTTCATTCGGAAGTCACCCTCGTACATCGACTCCAACAATGTGCGGGTGTTACAGTTGAGGACTGAAGGGAATGTGTTCTAAAAGTTTTACTTTTAAATGTCAATTATTATGAATTGAATGAAAAATCATTTTGTTCCTTGTTTACGTTATTCGTCTTTTAGAAGTGTTAAGGAAGAGGCTCTTGGTCCTTAACCGTAGAGCTCTAAAAGTTATTGGTTTACATAAAACAAAAGATATTCACAATCATGGTGATTAACATGGGACATTAATTACCGAGTTAAGATTGTCGTGTTGGTCATAGATCATTGTAGCTCTACAAGTGAGTGACAACACGGGTACACAAAAGAGGAAAATAGTACTTTTGTATACCGAATTTACCTAACAAGTAAAATATTATAGGAATGTGTTTCTGTGACATTAATATTTTACTGTGTCCTTGGTCCTTTGATATGAGACTTATATCTGATCGCTTAAGGAGTTCTTAATTAGACTAGTGTCTTGAGCTATCGATAAGTGTAGTGTAAAGGCATTAGTTGGTTAAGCAAAACTTTCGTTGGAGAAGATAGTTAGTCAAAAGATTATCATTGCCCCTCTTAATTGAGTGATGATATTAGTGGGCCCCTTGATAAAGCAAAGTTATAATGTGCACAATGTGATTAGAGTTAAGTCACATATTTATAACTAGCTTAAAGAGATCAAGAAATGAATACTAAAACAAAGATGACACAATACTACTTTGTGTGTATTCTTAATATCATGAGGCAAGGGACGGACAGAAGTGGTGCACTCCATCACTAAATGGATCGGGTTTTGGTTCCAGTGGAATTAAGACATCTAACTAATTGGGAGCTATAATGTGTAGCTAGATACCGCTTATAGCTTTTGATATTAAGCTCTTAATATCACTGCCAACTTAGTTTAGATCCTCCCATAGGTCACACCACAAAACTGGGAAACAAGAAATGAGGATTTTGAGTTCATAATATGTGTCGGGTTTCATGAAGAAAATATGACACATGTGGTGAACAAGCAAAATCAAAATTATGTTGTGATTAATAACATAATCAGAATCTAAATTAAATTCATATGTGATGTAAATGTTATGGGGTGTAATGATTGATCATTGCATAGGATAATATGTTACATAAGTTGTAAATTTACTACTAATCCCGAAATGTCAAATTTTGTAGGGGTTAAACCGAAATTTGACAAGTCTGCAGAACAGTGCTTAAACGGTCGACCGGTTAGCAGTAAACGGTCGACCGATCGGGCACGGTCGACCGGACATGTCTCGACCGATAACAGGGAATTTTCATCTGTTCGAACGGTTGACCGAAAGTAATCGGTCGGTCGACCGAACATTACGATGGAATAATTCCTGTTACGAACGGTCGACCGAGTTATTGAACGGTCGACCGAAACCAGGTTCGAGCGGTCGACCGAACCTCCAAACGGTCGACCGGTCCAGACGGTTAATGCAGAATTAATTTAAAAATTAATTTAAGAATTAATTAGATCATGCATGGAATTGGTCCATAATTGATTTAATTCGTGGCTAAGATTATTTATTATTAAATAATGGATGATTAGATGGAATTTTTCATGAAATCATGGGCAAGAGGTTGCACATGAATAGGTAATTTGGAGTGAACTTATAAATACAAGTTTATCTCATTACCTCCTTAATTCATTCATTGTTTTCTCATGCAAAAACTCTCTCCATAATTCTCCACGAAATTATTTTAATTCTTAAAGTCTAGTTTTAGTTTTTAAGAGATCATCTTCTCAAGGGAACTAAAGAGGGGTTAGTAATTAGATTCTAAACCTTATTGGAAATTGAGAGGCTAGCTCTTCTCTCTCCAATCTTGTTTAGAGTTTGGTGAAATCTCGGAGGCATCCGACGCAGCAACAAGCATCCTCAACGTCTCCGAATCTTCAAGAAGTTTTTGAGAACTTCTAAGTATGAATTTCGGAGTCTCTTTGTGTTTGTTTTAATAAGTTTTTGAAACTAGTTGTTAAAACAAACCGATGCATGCATGAAATAAATCGAAGAAAATTGTAAATTGATCCTTATTGTGCATAAAAATTTCGAAAATAAATATGTACAATTAAAAATGAAATCCTTCAGTGGTATCAGAGCTTAGGGTTCGATTTTCTCATGATTTAAGGTTGTAAACGAATTTAGTTTACCATCTAGGATTTAAAAAATTCGATTTACCGGTTTTTCGGTATATGAATGTTTGTTGATGTAATTCTCCATAATAATTCGTTCTGAATGTTTTAAGTGTTTTAAAACATGCCATTTAATTATTAGTATTAAGATTTAGACATTTGTCTAACTTTCAATAATTTCGTTTTAAGTATAAACGATTATTTTGTAAGAGAATCAACAAAACCGAAAAACTGCATTTCATCTTTCTATTGGAAATTGGATGGACAGCGGTTCATAATTAATTTTTGAACTATGGATGCATGAAAAACGTTTTTAATGGATTTCAAAATGTTTTTCAAAGAATTGTTTGGGATTCTAGATGCTTGATAAACTAGGTTGGATAGTTTAAAGCGATATTGCGTGCATGGATGCTCGAGTTGTTTTTGCAGGAATTGTGAGTTTATATGTTCCAAATCAGCGGCTATGAATGTTTATAATTGTTATAATACAGGGGCTTATGTATGTAAAAGCCAAATTCTCTATTTACATCTTTTAGATAATTACATATGCATATGAGAGGTTTTACATAGGACTTGCACTAGTCGGCTTTTATCGAATGTGAGGAGCATGTTTATTTTCTGTAAAATGTACATCTCCGGTGCAAGAGGAAGTCGTCGTTGTAGCGCATCGATCGAGGATCGAGGATCGGGGATCGAGGATCAAGGATCGAAGGGAACATATAAACTCACACGATGTGGATTGTGTGAATGTTTAATTTCTGTTTTTAATTTCTGCTATACATGTGATGAATGTGGTGAATGTTAGGATGTGTATGAATATTAATATGCATGATAACCTAAAATTCCAAATCACATGTAAATATATGTAATTGTCCAACAAAAATTAAGAATAAATTCCTTCTTATTTCATCCACTAGCAGCCATTGATCGAGGGATACTCTGCTCGCCCTTAGCGGGAGATAGCTCCCTCCATCTTTGGGAATAGTGGGAGATATAATGGTTGTTTGTTGTTGTGCCACGATTAAATATATGAGGTGTGTTTCACCCTAGAGAACCCCGAGTATGTTTAGTTGTGAATACAATGGATAAACGTATCTCGTATCAAATGAAAATAAGTTTTCTTAACATTACCTAAAGCCCTTGCTCGGTTTTGGGAAAAAGTTTTTCTTACGAGGATAGGTCGCATTCCCTCATAATTAAAACGACAAGAATCACAAGAGTTTGAAGATGCTAATATTGCTAAAATTCAAAAAGGTTGTGATTAGAAAAATGTTTTTCTTACCTTGATGTTGTAATGTATTAGATAGCCCTTAGCTAGTCTATGTTACAATTAATGGGATCTTGTATTGTTGCATTTATGGGCAAGATTTTTATTTGCAACATTTACATTTACATTCGATATATGTATGCATGTGTATTAAACATAAAATTGGCATTAAAATCCTACATGATTTATTTTGTAGAAAAATGTCGAACATTCAACCTATCGTACGATCCATGATAGAAAAACACCCTTTAGCAAATGATGGCTCAAACTTCATTAGTTGGCAACTCAAACTCAACATCGTGTTAAAGTTTGAGAAACTATCTCACATTTTGGAAGGTCCAATCCCAAAGTGGAATGAGAGATTAACCGATGAAGAGAAAGAGGCTAAAGCCAAGTGGGAAGACCAAGAGAACCAAGTTCACGGTCTTATGCTAGCATCCATGGGTGACTTGCTTCAAGCGAAATACTTGGATTCAAAACCCAAGAAGACCATGGAGGCTTTATCAAAGATGTTCATGGATAGTGCCCGAAAGGAGCGCTATAAGACCACCATCGCACTCACAAGGTGCCATATGGCGGAGGGAACATCGGTATCTTTGCATTTTCTCACGATGCAAGGATACCTTGAGAAGTTGGCAAAGCTCTCTTCACCAATGCCCGAGGACATTGCTGAAGATATGATTCTTGACTCTCTAGCCCCGTCCTTTAAGGACTTTGTCATGCACTATCACGTGCGTGAAAAAGGGGTGAGTCTTGAGGAGATGCACAACGCTCTCAAAACTGCTGAAGTTGACATGGGCAAGGGTAGGGACAAGCAAGTCCTTGCCGTCCATGGGAGGAGCCAAAAGATTGGTAAAGGAAAGGGCAAATCTACCAAAAGTGGTTCAATCAATAGCAAGGGAGTAGGAGGTGCTCATAAGAGTGCCTCGAGGGGGAAATCTCAGAAATCTCCAACTCCCAATACGGAGTGCTTTCACTGCGGTGAAAAAGGACACATCCGGCCAAATTGCCCCAAGTACAAGGAAGACCTTGACAACAGAGTGATTGAACGTCGGCGCCCCAAAAAGGCCAAAGGTATATTTGTTATTGAAATAAATTTAGCCACCTCTGTCCAGGATTGGGTAATTGATACCGGATCTTGTGCTCACATAGTTTCTAATGTGCAGCTACTAGAGGATAGGAAGGAACTCGTGCGGAACGAGATTGAATTGAAGGTCGGAAATGGTGCGAACGTTTCTGCGGTTGCACAAGGTTCTGTGGTGCTTCAATTATGTAGTGGTTTAAATTTATGTCTAAAGATTGTTTATTATGTACCTTCGATTAGCAAGAATATTATTTCTGTATCATGTTTGGATATGGATAATTTTAATATAAATATTTCAAATTCTTGTTTGTCTATATCGAAGAATGGTGTTTTCTATGTAAATGCTTTCATAAGGAATGATCTCTATTTGCTTGAATTAAATAATAAACAAATCTCTAATATCAATAACAAAAGACTTAAGACCACTCACGAGAATGATACTCTCTTGTGGCACTATCGTCTTGGTCACATAAATGAAAAGCGCATCAAGAAATTGCAAGAAGCTAACCTTCTTGGTCTACTTGATTTTAATCATTGGAGACGTGCCAACCATGTCTAATGGGAAAAATGACCAAAAAACCTTTCATGAAGAAAGGCCCAAGGGCGAGTGGCTTGCTGGATTTGATACATTCCGATGTATGTGGTCCAATGAGTACTAGTGAACGAGATGGTTTCAGGTACTTCATTACGTTCACAGGATGATTATAGTCGTTATGGCAATATTTATCTAATGAGAAACAAAAGTAAATCATTCGACAAGTTCAAAGAATTCAAGAATGAAGTAGAGAACCAACTCGACAAGAAAATCAAGTCTCTACGAACGGATCGTGGAGGTGAGTATTTAAGTGCCGAATTTGACTCATACCTAAAGGAGTTTGGTATTGTACCTCAACTCACCCCTCCCGGAACACCTCAGTGGAATGGGGTATCCGAAAGGAGGAATAGGACATTGCTCGACATGGTTCCTTCAATGATGAGTCATGCGGAATTACCTCTTTACTTTTGGAGTTATGCACTACAAACTGCGGCTTACACACTAAATAATGTTCCATCCAAATCCGTGGAGAAAACTCCTTATGAGCTATGGAGTGGTAAAACACCTAAGCTCAATTTTCTCAAGATTTGGGATTGTGAGGCTTACGTCAAGAGATTGATGTCGACCAAACTTCAACCAAAAGCGGATAAATGCTTCTTTATTGGTTATCCTCGTGAGACAAGAGGATACTACTTTTGGCATATCACCTCCAATCGAGTGATTGTAGAGAGGGATGCCACATTTCTGGAAAATGAATTTCTAGAAAGAGTAAAAAGTAGTGGGAGTAGGGTTGTGCTTGAGGAAACTCAAGATACTCTACAAGATCATGACATGAATGATGACGTTCAAGATCATGAAGGCCCAACCGAGATTCCTTTGGTTAGTGGGAGCGTGAGCGAGAGATCATCACAAGAAATTGTGAGAGAATCTCAATCATCCCCACCAAGTGTACGTTCAAGAGTTGAACGTGAACCCACTCCTCAAGAAATTGTGGAAGAAGTTTGAGAGACACGAGAAGTACCAAAAGAACTTAGAAGGTCAACGAGGGAAAAGAAGAAACCCGATATCTATCTGGGACTTCATGAAATCATGGTACTTGATACCAATGATCCCTTGACCTTCCAAGAGGCAATGGAAAGGGAAGTCTCCAAACTATGGCTTAAGGCCATTGAATCCGAAATAGAATCCATGTATGATAATCAAGTATGGAGCTTGGTTGACCTTCCTCAAGGTAAAAAGGTCATTCATAATAAATGGGTTTTTAAGAGGAAGATGGACATGGATGGGAACTTGACAACCTACAAAGCGAGGCTTGTAGCGAAGGGTTTCACTCAAGTTCAAGGAATTGACTATGATGAAACTTTTTCACCGGTTGCCATGTTCAAGTCTATTCGGATCATGCTCGCTATTGCCGCATTTCATGATTATGAAATATGGCAAATGGATGTCAAAACGACGTTCCTTAATGGGAACTTAGAGGAGGATGTGTACATGGTACAACCTCAAGGTTTTGAAGATCCAAAGAATAGAGAGAAGGTATGCAAGCTTCAAAGATCCATCTATGGATTGAAGCAAGCATCAAGGAGTTGGAACAAACGCTTTGACGAGGAAGTAAAGAAGTTTCACTTCATTCAAAGTAAGGAAGAACCTTGTGTATACAAGAAGGTTAGTGGGAGCCATGTAGTATTCCTAATCTTATATGTCGATGACATATTGCTTATGGGCAATCATATTCCTTTGCTTGAGCAAACGAGAAATCATTGAAATCTGCATTTTCGATGAAAGACATGGGTGAGGCTCAATACATCTTGGGAATCAAGATATATCGAGATAGATCTCGTAGACTCATTGGCCTAAGTCAACGTGCATACATTGACAAGGTCTTGGAAAGGTTCAAGATGAACAACTCCAAAAAGGGCAGTGTGCCAATGAGTATGGGTGTGCAACTCAAGAAGTCTCAACGTGCGCAATCACGTAAGGACTTAAAGTACATGAAGGATGTCCCTTATGCTTCGGCAATTGGGTCGATCATGTACGCGATGACTTGCACAAGACCCGATGTCTCGTATGATCTAGGCGTGACAAGTCGTCATCAATCCAACGCAGGTCCTGAGCATTGGACTGCGGTCAAGAATATCCTGAAGTACCTTAACCGGACTAAGGATAAGATTCTTGTTTATGGAGGACAAAGGGAATTGATAGCTGAAGGTTACTCGGATGCGAGTTTCATGAGTGATCCAGACGATAGAAGGTCCCAATCAGGATACGTCTTCCTTCTGAATGGTGGAGTTGTGAGTTGGCGTAGTTGGAAGCAAAGCACTACGACCGACTCAACCACTGCTTCAGAAGTGATGGCTGTCGCTGAAGCGAGCAAGGAAGGAGTGTGGATCAAGAAGTTCCTTGAAGAGCTTGGAGTAGTTCCCACGAGCGAGGGACCCATTGAGCTATTTTGCGATAATAGTGCATCTATCTCTAAAATCAAGGATCCTAGATCACACCACAAAGTGAAGTACATGGATCATAAGTACTTCGTGACACGTGACCTCATCGACGAAGGAAAAATAAATCTTTTATGGGTGGACACCAACAGCAACACAGCTGATCCATTCACAAAACCCTTATCCCAAGCCAAGGGCGAAATGCATTTCGAGTCCATGGGATTGAGGAACCATGTAGATTGGCTTGATGATTGATATGTAATGGGGTTTACCCTAGTTATTATTGTTATATGCATTGAGTATGTATGAGAAAGAAAACTTTAATAACAAGTGGGAGATTGAAGGGAATGTGTTCTAAAAGTTTTACTTTTAAATGTCAATTATTATGAATTGAATGAGAAATCATTTTGTTCCTTGTTTACGTTATTCGTCTTTTAGAAGTGTTAAGGAAGAGGCTCTTGGTCCTTAACCGTAGAGCTCTAAAAGATATTGGTTTACATAAAACAAAAGATATTCACAATCATGGTGATTAACATGGGACATTAATTACCGAGTTCAGATTGTCGTGTTGGTCATAGATCATTGTACCTCTACAAGTGAGTAACAACACGGGTACACAAAAGAGGAAAATAGTACTTTTGTATACCGAATTTACCTAACAAGTAAAATATTATATGAATGTGTTTCTGTGTCATTAATATTTTACTGTGTCCTTGGTCCTTTGATATGAGACTTATATCTGATCGCTTAAGGAGTTTTTAATTAGACTAGTGTCTTAAGCTATCGATAAGTGTAGTGTAAAGGCATTAGTTGGTTAAGCATAACTTTCGTTGGAGAAGATAGTTAGTCAAAAGATTATCATTGCCCCTCTTAATTGAGTGATGATATTAGTGGGCCCCTTGATAAAGCAAAGTTATAATGTGCACAATGTGATTAGAGTTAAGTCACATATTTATAACTAGCTTAAAGAGATCAAGAAATGAATACTAATACAAAGATGACACAATACTACTTTGTGTGTATTCTTAATATCATGAGGCAAGGGATGGGCACAAGTGATGCACACCATCACTAAATTGATCGGGTTTTGGTTCGAGTGGAATTAAGACATCTAACTAATTGGGAGCTATAATGTGTAGCTAGATACCGCTTATAGCTTGTGATATTAAGCTCTTAATATCACTACCAACTTAGTTTTGATCCTCCCATAGGTCACACCACAAAACTGGGAAACAAGAAATGGGGATTTTGAGTTCATAAGATGTGTCGGGTTTCATGAAGAAAATATGACACATGGGGTGAACAAGCAAAATCAAAATTATGTTGTGATTAATAACATAATCAGAATCTAAATTAAATTCATATGTGATGTAAATGTTATGGGGTGTAATGATTGATCATTGCATAGGATAATATGTTACATAAGTTGTGAATTTACTACTAATCCCGAAATGTCAAATTTTGTAGGGGTTAAACCGAAATTTGACAAGTCTGCAGAACAGTGCTCAAACGGTCGACCGGTTAGCAGTAAACGGTCGACCGATCGGGCACGGTCGACCGGACATGTCTCGACCGATAACAGGGAATTTTCATCTGTTCGAACGGTCGACCGAAAGTAATCGGTCGGTCGACTGAACATTGCGATTGAATAATTCCTATTACGAACGGTCGACCGAGTTATTGAACGGTCGACCGAAACCAGGTTCGAGCGGTCGACCGAACCTCCAAACGGTCGACCGGTCCAGACAGTTAATGCAGAATTAATTTAAGAATTAATTAGATCATGCATGGAATTGGTCCATAATTGATTTAATTCGTGGCTAAGATTATTTATTATTAAATAATGGATGGTTAGATGGAATTTTGCATGAAATCATGGGCAAGAGGTTGCACATGAATAGGTAATTTGGAGAGAACTTATAAATACAAGTTTATCTCATTACCTCCTTAATTCATTCATTGTTTTCTCATGAAAAAATTCTCTCTATAATTCTCCACGAAATTATTTTAATTCTTAAAGTCTAGTTTTAGTTTTTAAGAGATCATCTTCTCAAGGGAACTAAAGAGGGGTTATTAATTAGATTCTAAACCTTATTGGAGATTGAGAGGCTAGCTCTTCTCTTTTCAATCTTGTTTAGAGTTTGGTGAAATCTCGGAGGCATCCGGGGCAGCAACAAGCATCATCAACGTCTCCGAATCTTCAAGAAGTTTTTGAGAACTTCTAGGTATGAATTTCGGAGTCCCTTTGTGTTTGTTTTAATGAGTTTTTGAAACTAGTTGTTAAAACAAACTGATGCATGCATGAAATAAATCGAAGAAAATTGTAAATTGATCCTTATTGTGCATAAAAATTTCGAAAATAAATATGTACAATTAAACATGAAATCCTTCAAGGACCTTCTAAACAATCTGGCACAACTGCCACAACTCAAGTCCATGATGAGAGCACTTCAAGAGAAGGCCCTTGAACCCTTCAAAGAAAGCATGAAAGGATTCGGTCTTAGTCAGATACATTTGATGTATCTGGTGCCGTAATTGTTCAATCTTCCTTTGGGGCACGAGTCTTCAAAAAGACGGTCACGAAGGCATCCCAAGACCGAATTGAGTTTGCCAAGAGGTTGTACATCCACTTATTTTCATTATTCTTCAATGCGAAAGAAATCAACCTCAATCGGATAGAATCCTCGTCAAGCTGTTGAAGCTTGAACATGGAGCATACCTCCTCGAATTCACATATAAAGATAAACTGATTCTCCTTATTGACTGTGAAGGTAGGAAGCATGCTCACATGTTGAGGTTTTAATTCATAGTTGTTCCCACGTGCAGGCGAGGGAACTACGCAAGACGCTTGCGTGGCCCAAACAGGATGGGTCTGCTCCCACAAAGTCTCGGTCGATCTTGTCTAGCTAAGGGTGATGGTACTCCTATAACTTGATCCCAATTGGGACCCTCTTCCTCCCAAGTCAGAGGACGAGATGGTTTTCGTGGTGGTGGGAGCAGACCGAGGTAATCCATGTGTGGAACCTGATCCCCCCATTCTCCAAGAGAAGACATGGACTCTTGCTCCAAGAGAGCTCGAGGCGGAGAGGGACGATCACCTAGACCATTCATCTCAACAACAGGATCAACTCTCTCAAGCTGAAAACCCTCACCAAGACGAGTGCAACCTCGCATAAACGTGCTTGACTCGACTCAATAACCACACACAATTAGAAGGTGTAATCAGAGGAGGAGACTATAACACAGAATGGGGGTGAGGAGAAGACTCGAAAGAGAAGGGAAGAATATCTAGAGCTATTATGGGTAAGGGTGAGGGTAGAAACGTAATCTAGGAAACACTACTCAAACAAGCTTAGGCTGGCTATGGGTCCTTAGGCTAGACGACGCCTAACCATGACTCCCCACACTTCTGAACGCCTCATTTCCCTCGGCAGAAGGTCACAAAGTTGCCTTGAGAGAGTAAAAACAAGGAGGTCCCAAAAATCCCGAATAGTTAAGCAAACAACGACGTTCACGGCATGACGTTGAGAATGAGTTCATCTCCTAAGTGCACTGGAATCCTAGGAACCAATGTCTACTTGATTTTAGATTAAGGCTTTTGTTAAGTGTGATTTTGGGTCCAAGGAATGGGTGATGAAATCTCCTACCTTATCTTGTATGGGACAGTTCTCATTATATTATTTTGATCCCTAAACTAGCAATCAAGCTCTCCAATCAAACACTCACCACACTCTTTTTCCAATGCAACCTTAACTAATGCATGCAAGCTAATGCATCAATGAGTGAAGAAGGTGTTGTACCCTACGCCAACAATCTACAACAATAAAAGTAAAGCAAAGGAAAAACAATAAGAGTGCAAGGCTTATGTTTGGTGCATGACCTAGATGACATTCATTTACTCATTTCCTTTGTGTTTCAATGTCCAAGTTCTCTTTAAGAGGGGAATATGCATCTGAAATTAATTTCTGGCATCAAAACAATGCATATATGAAGTGGACAGTCGTATGTATCAGCTAGGAATACAAATAGCAAGCTACAAAAAAACAGAAAAGCAAAAGAGCTTACCAAATCCGCCACTGGCGGATTGTTTGGGGATTATGGTCCCCAAACTTATCTTGTATGTTGTTATTCCTCAGTTAAGACTCATGTCCACTAATTCCTGAGTAACCAGACATGTCAACCAATTTTGTAGATTTTTTTAAAGGTTTTTTGCTTCTGTACCGATCAAAACATCGTTAATTGGTGACATACCCATGGTTCGGAGAAAATTGGCATCGTACATATCAAAAACAATGTAATTAACCTCATACCCATCTGTTATAGTGGGGTCAACATTCGTTAACATTTTCCGTAACGCCACGTGACTTATCAACAAGTTTTTTACTTTCGTACCGATCAAAACATTGTTAATTGGCGACGTACCCATGGTTCGAGGAAAATTGGCCCTGTCCATATCAAAACAATGTAATTGCCTCATACGTATCCGTTACGGTGGAGCCCACATTCGTCTGGCACCGTTTATGTTTTTCGCGACGTCCCGTGATTTCTCAACCTTTACCTATTATCAACACCTTAAAATTTTAATTATTTTCCTGACCCGACCCCAATTACAACTTAAAATCCCAACCCAGTGTTGCAACGAACCTGATCCTAATTACGACTTGAAATCCCGACCCGATGGTGCACCCAACCCGACCTCAATTCTCCCACCAAATCCCTAGCCCTCTTTCCCAACTTGAAGAATCCAGTTATGGGGTTGGCCGGTCGAGCACCATAACTGGATTCTCCATTATGGGGTTGGGTACACCACCGGGTCGAGATTCTCTAGGTCGGGAAAGGGGGCTAGGGATTTGGTTGGAGAATTTGGGTCAGGTTGGGTGCACCATCGCGTCAGGATTTTAAGTTGTAAGTGGGGTCGGATCGGGATAGTAATTGGAGTTTTAAGGTGATGATTGGAGGCAAAGGTTGATAAATCAGGGGATGCCACAAAACACTTAAACAGTGCCAGACGAATGTGACCCCCACCATAACAGATGGGTATGAGGACAATTACATTGTTTTTCATACGTACAGAGTCAATTTTCTCCAAACCATGAGTATGTCGCCAATTAACAATGTTTTGATCGGTACGGAAGCAAAAAAAACTCGTTGATAAATCACAAGACGTTACGGAAAACGTTAACGAATGTGGTGTTGGCTTTTTGGCCTTAATCTATGTTTTGATGATTTAATTAACCTAATCTTAATTATGATCATGTAGCGTAGCCTACATATTGCATTGCATATATATTGCTTTGTGCTAACCTCTACAGGTGATCAAGACTCAAGGAAGAAAGGAAATCAAGTCAAGACATGTAATCAAGCTCATTTGAAGACATGTATTTTATATTTCTTTGAGTCTTTAGGAACTTGTGTATATTGAGCATACTTGAGCTAAAATCAACTTAAACACACACTAGGTTCCTCATAGAAGTCACTCACGAAATTTCACATAATTTGGACTTCAATAGATCACCCAAACTTAGACCGGAAAACACCAAACCTGAACCCTAACTAACTGCCCACATTCGGTCGACCAAAACAGGCCGTTCGGTCGACCGTATGATCAATTAATCATGTTTGTGTTTCCCTGTCTAGTTTCGGTCGACCGTTTGTGCTTATTTTCCCGACCGTTACTTTTGTCGTATATACCCAACGGTCGTATTCGTATTAAACCAATTATACCCCAAATACATTTTATGTATCGGTCGACCGAGGACCACGATCGGTCGACCGTTTGTCCATCTCTTGACAAACCTGAATCTCCTGTTGAAAAACGGTCGACCGCTAGACTTGTTTCGGTCGACCGATTATCCAATTGTTGTCAACCCCAAAGTGCCTGGACGAAATCGGTCGAACGTACCCCTTTCTTTTGTTCGACCGATGACTTAAGTTTTCCTAAGTCGTAGCGTTGGGCGGTCGACCGTTGCTTAACCGGTCGACCGAACTGAGTTCAAAACTGCCAAACATTCGACCGTTCTTCCCGTTTCGGTCGACCGAGTTCAGCCAGAATTGGGTCCTGCGTTTTCTGTTTTATGTAATCACACATCAACTCATACCCAATCAATCCCAACGTCTCTATTCTCTCTAATGCCTATATAAGGAGTTGTAAAACACATTTTAACACAACTCTCCCACTACAAACTTGTCCCAAACATTAGAGAGAATCCCAAACAATCAAAGCCTCAAATCTCCACACTTAGTCTTAATTCCAATCATACTCAAGTGTGCTCAAGCTTAGAGAGTGTTGCTCCACTCAAATTGTTGTTGTCAAAGGAAGCAAGGACTTGGGTGAAATCTCAAAGTGTTCCTCTCGGATTGTGAGAGAAGAAAGTCAAGCTCGCGAGGTTGTTCACGGAGTTTGTTTTGTAAAAGGCGTTCTCTCCCGGCCCGGGACGGGGAGTGGATTGTGAAGACGTAGGCGGAGCTCGCGGAGTAGAGTGGAGCTTACAAGAGAGGACTAGGACCCGGGTGGGGTGCCGAACCTCTATAAAAACCGACGCGTCTTTGTGGTTTGCATTATTCCTTCCCTACTTGCTTTAGTTGTTTAAATTCCGCTGCATATAACTCGATCGATTAAACAAGTAGGTGATTAGCGTAAAAGTGATTAGTGAACCCATAACCCACACGATCCAACATGTGGGTCCCACCGTAACGGATGGGTATGAGGCCAATTACATTGTTTCTGATACGTACATGGTCAATTTCGTTCGAACCATGGGTACGTCGCCAATTAACGATGTATTGATCGGTACGGAAGCAAAAAACCCATTTTTTAAAGCAATTCAAAATCAATTTTCTGATAGAGTGGGAAGAAATTTGTTTCCCAAAAAAGTGGTGAGAATTCTTTCCATAACAACAAAACCAGGCTAAACAACAACTTCTCAAATAACTTTCTTTTTCAAACAAACTGGCAATCTTCCTCCGCTACACCGACCCCAACAAAAAACCAAAATCGAAGAAATGACATCCCTCATGGAAGTCCCAAACATGGAGTCCAAAGCATGGATGTCCCTAGTACCAGCGGTACAAAGTTGTTGAGGTGGTCGTCCTGAAAACACTGTCGTCATTTTCACTGATCTAGGGTTTTCTTCTTTTTTTCAAATCAAGCTTTACGACCATGGAGGTGTTGTCATGTTAAGTTCCCTAGGGTCTATCCTTTAAACAGTGGAGGTTGTGTTCTTCAACAATTGGGGTCCATCCTTTTAGGGTATGGTATGTCCTTTTAAGTCCTTTTGCACTAATGAATGAAAATGTTTATATTACAAACTTTCAATTACTTTCAACTGTCGAAGTGTTCGTAAGCAGCCTTTGAGAAGGAGATTCCACTCATTATTGACAATCAATGAACAATATTTTAGAAGACATTGTTCGCACACTTCCTGTGGATGCAAAGAATCATTGTAGACAACGACATCCTTGACTTCATGATTGAACATTTTGAGGTGGAAGAAAGTGTGTTCCAGAAGGGAGTAAACTTCTGGATTTCAACACCACCGATGTGACATTCATATTAGGACTTGAAAAGGGAGGAATGCCAATCACAATGAGTAAAAAGCAATCAACCAAACAAGTTGGTTGGAGACTACAAAAGAAGGAATTACATAAACAACTGACGGAGGTCAGGGAAAGAGGAGATGACGTTGAATATGTCAAACTACTGATATGTATTCTTTTTACTAGAATCCTATTTTACGACTGCACAATGAGAGTGAAGGAATGGTACATGTCTTCTGTTGAAAGACTGGAAGACATGAGAAGTACGCCTGGGCAGAGGTGGTTTTTGAGTACTTGGATGTTGGCATAAAAAAGCTAGTATAGAACTGAACAAAAGGAAATCTTCATGCAACCTTACCCCCAAAATGGGGAACGTTGATGGATACGTAGCTATACTTCAGGTAAAAAATATCTGATTTGATCCTTTTAATAAGTGCAAGTGCATGATGTCGATGATGATGTGGCAAATACGGGTCCAATCTCAAGAAGTTGTGAGTGTTGTGACTACCATACTGGAGTGGGAAAGAAGAGGAGAATGAGGGGATTACGCTAAACTAACTACACTAAATGATGAATGAATCAACAATTAAACTAAACCCCATGATAATAAGGAATTTTTGCCCCATAAATGTTTTCCTTATGCTCAGGTCCCTTCGGGTTTCATCTAGGTCCTTCCGGAATTGCAGATGGGTCCTTGCGCATGACTAACAGATCCAAGATGCTTCAATAAGGTCCTTTCTTTTTGCATTTAGGTACTTTTTGGTTCATTTCTCCTCTTTATCACCGAAAACCAGAAACACATAAAACAAACACTCGAGTAGGCACAAAATTAGGGTAAAATAAAGGATATAAAGCATGAATGCAATGTATGGTATGCTACTAATGAAAATATTTGCAAAAAAATTAATGTTTTCAATCGGCTTTCATTACGCCAAATATTGACATATTGCTGCATGTATGACTGTGTGAGAAGTTAACAATTGAGAATGCAAAGTAACCTTGCATTCTAAGAGTCAATAGATGGAGTTCTTTGCTTGGGTCAGGGAAGATGCGTAAAACACTGGAAATGCAAGGCACCACCATCCAAAAATAGTCAGTGGACAAGTGGAAGTCAGACACTTAGAAGAGCTGGAACAACCGGAATATGCACAAACGAGTGAGGTTGACCATTGTACCACCAGGAAGCAAAGAACAGACAACATTCCATGAGACAAAGAGCGTCAAAGATTAACCATTGGAGCCCACAAAATCTCAAGAGATCCACTACAATATGAGGTGGACTTCCCGGAAATGAAATCAAATGGTTGAAGACATGGCAAAATTTGGCTCAGAACGATCAAGAAATACGGTTTAGAAAAGATAGAGCAATGGAGAACGCAAAAGTCGCCTTTCCAGAGTGTACCCAATACACACCAATAGATCCACCTTCTCCAATAGGGGAAGAAATGAAGAACTTGGAGATGGGAGCTTAAGAACACCTATAGAAGGTGCCTCAATCCCAATTTTAAGCTACATAATTCTACACCAATGTAATGGAATGTTATTTTAAACACACGACCAAGTCCTTTAAAGGACACATATGTCATTTATACTCGTAGTATCCTTTAAAAATAAAGTATGTCACTTAAATGATTTTTTTGTCATTTAAAACAAGAAAGTGTCCTTAAATAAGAGTCTAGTTTTCTAAAGGACATATGTGTCCTTTAAAGGGCACATAAGTCTTTTATACTAATACTGACATTTCAACTCTTAGTGTCGTTTACATGTTTTGTCCTTTCAATTATTATTGTCCAAATAAATCGAATTGGTCATTTAAAAAAATTGTCCTAAAATGACACGTATGTCATTTTAACCCCGAATGTGGTTGTAATCATCTTACATGATGTTTAAAAGAACAAAATGATGAATCTAGCATTCTTTGGTGGAGAAGAAGAAGAGGGGAGGAAGGATGAGGAGGACAAAGAGAAGGATGAAGAGGAAAGGCCAAATAAAGTAGAGGAACAAAGAAGAAAGGAAGAAGTGGAGAAGAAAATGAAAAAGGATGAAGAAGAAAGAAACAAAAAGAAGAGGAAAAAAGAAGAGAAGAGGAAGAATAGAAAGAAGAAGAGAATAAAAAGATTGAGAAGAAAGAAGAAAGAAGGAGAAGAAGAAGAAGAAGAAGAAGAAGAAGAAGAAGAAGGATGAAGAAAAAAAGAGAGAAAGAAAGAATGAAAGAAAGAAAGAAAGAAAGAAGAGGAAGAACATATAGTAGTAGTAGTAGCAGTAGTAGTAGTAGTAGAAGAAGAAGAAGAAGAAGAAGAAGAAGAAGAAGAAGAACAAAGAGAAGAAGAGGAAGAAAGAAAGAAAGAAAAAAAAAAGAGAAGAGGAAGAAAAGAAAAGGAAGATGGGAGCATTGAATGGGGAATTTAAAAGGCAAGGAAAAAAAGTGTTCCCCTTAAAATGAAATAGAAGAACATAAAAAGGAGAGGAAGAAAGAAGAAGACTAAGAAGTCTGAACAAGAAAAAAGAGGTTCAAAAGAAGAACCTCACATAAAGAAAAGAGAAAGAAAACAAATCACAGAAGAGTTAATTGTATTCAAGAGTCTGAAATATGATGGAAATCAAACTTCAGACAAGCAATAATTGAATTTTCCAACAAACAACTGGCTAGCCAACCCATGCACACAACAAAATAAAAAATCGACATGAAAGCCATGGTTGGGTTGACAAATGAGAAATAAAATGTGCTTAATTTAATAACACTGGGGAAAACCTTGCAAAAGTTGTGTGGTGCAAAGACGCGGACTCAGTGAGCCTAAAAACACTAAAGATCTAATCACTAGAGGCTCATGTGTATCAACGATCCTAAGTATATTTCATTTTGTGAATCGAGTTTTGGTTCAATCCACTGAAATGACAAGTCATTGTACAAATAGACAGTTAATAGACACATTGCTTGTTTTGTTGGAGCAAAACAGAAGTGGGGATGCTACGAAAGGAAGGTGATTCTCATTCGCTATGCAACCACCGTTGCTATTGAGCTCTGCTACCGTGATTTATTTTCATCCATAGTCCAAAAAAAACAAGAAGACTGGGACTCAAAGGACACAGTCATTGCACAACCGCTCAAAAAATAAAGCACTGGACATTGCTGACTGTGGATGGAAGAACTAAAATATGTAACGCAACTTAACAACCTTCCTCAGGTTGTTGGAGACAATGATAATCCAACAACAATAGTGGGTGTCCATGAACAAGCAACGGTAATCATGCTAGAATTCTGGAGATCCTACCTCGACATTGGCAGGAAATTGTCCTATGAAGGAAAAAAGGTCAATGGCAAGCACCCAATAGCAATTCTTCACTAGATAAAATGCTTAATGCTAGACGTACATCCCATAGGTGAAATGAACAATAATTTTCTACACTCAGTCGAAGGCGAAATGATAATGTATTTGCTTAGGGACTCCAGCTTCAGAAGCCAATTTTTATAGTAGAAAATAGATGTGGAATCTTGTTAACCGTAATATATGCATTATTTGTATATTTTCAATTGTAATTAGATACAAGTATTGAAATTGCAATTGTTAGAAATTTTTAATGAAGGCAATAAATTTTAAATTTTAAAGCACAAGTTGTTCTATTATTTAAAACTCGAATAGGTCCTTCAAACCACAAACTTGTGCTGTAAAAAACACTTATATCCCTTAAAGGACACGTATGGCCTTTAAAGTATTTGTCGACAGGGTCCTTAAACCACAAGGACGACATTTAAAGGGCATGAGTCCAAGTCTTCCTCTTAAAGAACACCTGTGTGCTTTAAAGGGTAGGTGTGTCCGTTAAACGTTTGGTTTGTCCTTTAAAGTATGAGTTTGTCCTTGAAACTTGGAAAACGGTTCAAATTCTTTCTACCTCCAAATAAGGTGTCCTTTAAAGGGCATGTATGTCCTCTAAAGCACATACTTGTTTGTTCTCTAAACTCAAAAGGGTCATTTCCACTTACAGGACAAGTATGTCCATTAAAGGATGAGTCCCTTAAAGCACGACTCCATTAAAGGACTGGTTTGTCCTTTAAAGGGCACTTATGACTTAACGAACACGTATGTCCTTTAAAGGGCACAAATAAAAGGGACATGTTACGTCGTAATATAGCCTTAAAACCGACGTGTTATGTTTATAAATTGATTTCTAGGCAAAAATATTTTTTTCTTATACTCAATTAATCTCCTTCAATTCAAAAACATAGTTGCACAACATTCACTTTAAAATCTGCCACAACAAATGTGTAAAGCAAACGAAATGTACAACAGTAGATCCAAACAACACCAAATTTAACAATAGCAAACATAATGAACAAGCATTAATGTAACAACAGGTTGCAAATGTATCAACAACATCTCATTATATAGCAAGTGTATGGTCAAAAGCAAATGTATCCTCGGAAGAGGGCCATTGACCAAAAAACCAAAAATACAAGAATTAACTCAATGTACATTGTAAGCTGGGTCAGTTCATAAACACAATTAACTCATGAGTTATTAACATAAACTAATAAAATACTAGGTTAAAATTTAAGATTTTCTTTTCATTTTTTGTTGTCAGGATCTTCGATCAATATTCCTTCACGATGATCCTCCTGAATAAGTAAGTTATAAACATTTCTATCATTATCAACTGGTTTCAATTTAGGCACTTGTGTTGAAAATGGGGGAATTTATTCAATATCATTAACAACTTCAGAAATAATCGTACTTTTCCTTGTAAAATGACCGACCATTGATTATCACAAGGGTCTTCTATATAAAAATCTATTTTGCTTGAGATGCCAACATAAAATGTTCTTTCTTGAATCCTTGCACTAACTGCAAGGTTCACGTGTTCTCTTCACAACACGGACATGCTTTGTGTCCTTTCACGGAACATCCAACAGATTTCCATATGTGGGAAATTTATTTATTGTGTAGAAGATCATCGCACACATAGTAAATGGATGTTGTTGAAGGCCATCCCACACTTGCTCGATCCCCATCTTTCCACAATTTATTTAGGTCATCAATTAAGGGTCTCAAGTACACATCGATGTCATTTCCCGATTATTTTGGACCCAAAATCATTAAAGACAATATTATGTATCTACGCTTCATGCCTAACAATGGTGGGAGATTGTAAATGACAAGAAAAATGGGCCACGAACTATGAAGGCTACTCAAACTACCATAAGAATTCATTACATCGGTACATAGACCAAGTCTCAGGTTTGTGGATTCCTCACAAAATAATGGGAAGTCAGAATCAATTTTCTTCTACTGGGGACAATCTGCAGTATGCCAGAAAAACTGATCATTCATTCTCTTGATTTGCATGTCATGTCATATTCTTCGAGTCCTCAGAACTTGCAAACAAACTCTACAACCTTGAAATTATCGGAAGATACAACAACACCTTTGCACGGGGACCATGTAGTTTTTCGTTCTGATCAACACTCATATTTTTCTTTTGTTTGTATCGTGAGACATTACAAACAGGACAAAAATGTAAATTTTCATAGTCTCCCATATAGAGTATACAATCATTAGGACATGCATGCATTTTCCTATGGGACACAATATCTCATGGGACACAATATTTTTTTAGCATCATAGGTACGATCTGGATGTTCGTTGCTATCTGGAAGAATCTCTTTAAACAACTTTAGTAGGGCAGTGAAACTGACATTACTCCAATTGTTTGCTGCTTTCAAGGTATATAACCTTACAACTGCGGACAACCTACTGAACTTGGTGCAACCCGGATAGAAAAGTTTTTCATTGTCTGATAGTAGACTACCAAGTTTATAACAATAATTGTCGACAACATCTCCAATCATATCCTCTAACCGGTCACTATGATCACCTTCTTCTTTCGTGCTTACTTCATTTTCACCATGCAATATTCAACGAGTATATCCTTCGTCAAAACCTTTCTCGAACAAAAATGAGTTTTTTTATCTCTTTTACATTTCGTAAGAACATGTTAAAACAACTCTTACATGGACATAAGACCTTCTCTCATTGTTGGGATCTGTATTCTTTAGGGCAAATTGTAAAAATTCATCTACCCTAGCCGTGTACTCATCAGTCAATCTACTAGCAAAAATCAATTTTCAATCCATAGTTTTCTACACATCAAAAGGAACAATCTCAATGTAAAGATAGATATCTATTTTGATTCTTAGTCCTCTAAAAGTTCAACTACAAAAAAACCATCCAACATCAACATAACAACACATTTGAGTTCATAAATTATCATTCCATTATAAATTTCAAACAAACAAAATGTTGATATATGATCTCTGGGAACTAATTAAAACGAGTTATTTTAATTAAAGTAATTAAATTTTATTGCAAATGGAAGTATTGATCGCACCTTTGTGAGCAAGGGGTGATTGATCGGGACTAGTCGGTCTGAACGGTCTGATCTGTCGGTTGGAGCTGTCAAGGGGGATGGAGATGGGGAAAGAAAATGGGGGTTTTCCTAGCTCGTGGATAGGCTTATCAGTTTGTGTATTTGATTTTGGTTTGAATATTAAATATGACAACGCATTACAGTTTACTTAAAAATATTAGAGTTTACCACGTCGGTTAACCTAAGAAACGACGTGGTTAATCCATATGCGAACGTAGTGTGCTAACCAGATGACCGAACACAATTCGGTCCACCAAAACCACTAACTAGAATCACCAGTTCGAACAACCGAAATGTATTCGGTCAATATAAGACAAATGCTTTGGAAATATTGTGCTACGATGGTGAATACACACACGTCCATTTCCGATGCACCGACGTGGTTTTAGGCTAAATGAGGTTAACGTGAACATATTACGATGGTCAATGTTCGTGTTACCACGTCGGTTTTTGGTGCAAATCGAACATATTACGACCAATATGGTAACGTGAACATTCACGTCGGTCGTTAATTGTCCAACGTGGTATGTCTAACATCACGTCGGTGCACATTGAACATAATACGACTGACGTGATAACACGAATATTCAAGTCAGTCGTAAACTGTCTGACGTGGAAAGTCTAACATCACATCGTTTTTTCAATTGTGAACGTGATATACCTAATACCACATCAGATCTCGAAATCTGACATAATTAGGACGACATGGTAACCTTATTTTCCAGAAGTGTATGATGCTTTGAAATTGAGATAACTTGTGACCTCTTTCAAGCAACTCAGACATTTAAAAAATCAAATACAAAAGATTTGCTTTTTCATGTTAGGTCATTCTTCATTTAAGATTGACTTATTTATGTATCCCAAACACTCATTCACTCATTAGATTGTATTTCATATACCTAGTAGTGTTGCATCAGGAGAAGAGTGAGACTAGAGTTTGCTTGGAGAGCTCGTCTATATTTAGTTTAAATCACAATAACCGGCACCACCTATGATCAAAAGTTACAACGGGAGTTTCATCACCCTTTCGTGGCCTACAAACCACCAACCTAAGTGTCACCAAGCCTAAAATAAAATCATTTATACGTTGGCCCGATGGATATTCAGACTCATTTATGGAACTGATTTTGTCGTGACTTGTATAACACGAACGTAATTCAAGAAAATGGTGTATTGGAAATCTTTTGTGGCGAAGCAAAGTGGTTATTTAATCGGCGTTCGTTATGCTGGAAGTGTTCCCACTAGCTATGCAAGACGTAGGCAATCTAGCGGTGTGTGTTCGTTTTCTTGGGGAACTTTCACTTTCACTTACATACAGACCATACAAGTAATGTCAAAATCAGATCCTTAATTGAGTCCAAATATCCAAAGGGCCAAAGTCTAATTAATTTTAGTTTACACTTCGATAACACTTGGTTTGGTTTTGGTCGACCCAAAAGAGTGATGAAATCTCCACTATATCTTTTAACTATAAGTGGTGACCATTATTGAGATTTAACCAAAAACCAGCGAACAAACTCCAGTCTCACTGTTGTCCACATGCAACCCTACTAAACTATACTAAATAAAATTTAATCGGGAATGAGTGTTGGTGATAAGTAACTTCATTCAACAATCAACAACAAAATTCAAATGTAAAGAAAAGACGTTGCGTGAACAAGTCAATCTTCAATGATGAATGACCTAACAAGAAAAATCTAATCTTTTGCTTAAAATTAGATCTGGCAATGGTGTCGTGTTCGTGTACTTTCGTGTCAGACAGTTTCGTAATCGTGTCAGGATTTCGTGTTATCGTGTTAAGCACAATTTGAAGAAATTTCATCATGTTTAGATTGAAAATAGTTAAGTGGCATGTTATTAATATTTTTCTATATAATTAACATATTAATTGACCATTATCAGGTAAAAAAATAGTTAATTACCTAACAAAAGATGTTATTCGTGTCAGTTTCGTGTAAAAAACTAAAATATCGTGTAATCGTGTCGTGTTCGTGTCAAATCGTGTACTAATTATTTTAAGTTTATATCTTTATAAATCATCATAATAAAGCATTTCAACCACACAAAAAAATTCGTGTCATGTCGTGTAAAAATTGTGTCACCATATCGTGTCGTGTTCGTGTCGTGTTATCGTGTCGTGTCAGAAATTGTCAGGCCTACTTAAAATGGGTCACAACTTCAAACCATGGTACATTTGCAATTTGCATAATCAACTGTCATAAAATGCCAAAAAATATATCTGGGACCATATTACGGGATCCGTAGATTTGTGGATGTGTATCAATGTAAATTTTTTGAGGATTAGCGGACTTCCTTATTCTGATATTCTCAAATTTTGATGGCAGACTCCTATATTCTTGTAAATCGTGAAAATGTTGTTAGAAATTTTTGTATCACATTGATAAAACACCAAAATACAGATCAAATTTCACACATTGCGCCCCCGACAATGACGTCAAAAACTATGAGTTTTAAATTTACCGTAAGGGAATAATGTGAAGCATACTGGTCGAACACAACGAGGCGAGTGAAAATCCAGTTCTTATGATAATTTAATTAATATAATATGGATGCAAGTTATGATGTTTCTTTTTTACTTTGTTTTTATTGTTTATTGATTAATGCAAAATTAACAACTAACATTGGGAAAAGGTGTTGGAAAATGTTTGAATTAATGAGTGAATATGAGGTTGACAAATCAAGATTGATAAAGAATGATGGGTTGAGAAAACTGTAGGATTTCGTGCCCTACGTTATTTAAAAAAATTATACATGCATACAAGATCGATTTTCATATTTTCGACGATTTCATGTACATTATTTTATATTTATTCTAATACCATATAATCTACATATATATTTAAAAAATAGAATAGGATCATACCCAAAGGTTCTCTAAAACATTTATGAAGATCTAGAGTTGTGTTGCCCCTTGAATCATCCGCCGATTTGTCTCCAAGTGTTCACCAAACTATAAACAAGATTAGAAAGAAAGGAGCTAATCAATCAATCTCTAAATCAAGGTTAGAATCAAGTTAATAACCCTTGTAAAGCTCCTGAGAATTTAATCTCCAAAAACTTGAATAATTAAGAGAATTTTCGGATGGATTAATGAGGTGGTTATGAGAGAGATAATTATTGCATTAGTATAAACAAGGAAGGGATGATGGACCTATTTATAGGATTTTCTCTAAGCCACATCATGTGTCAACCACTTACACATGATCCCTTATTAATCTCTCCACTAAACTACATCATGTGCAAACCACTTACACACGATCTCTTGTTTACATCTCCACTAAACCACATCATGTGCAAACCACTTTGCACATGATCTCTTGTTTATTTTTTCACATCATCATCTCATAACTACCTTTGACCAAGGTTGATTAAATCCAACAATTAATCAGTAAAAATTCTCTTATTAATATATGCAAAATCGTGGTCAAACAGTTGGATCATTTTTCACTGTTTTTTACTCCACCAAATTTTGGATTAATATCCAACTAAATTTGGAATTTGGGGTTTTAGAAATTTCATTTGTTATATGTTGTAGATCACATTATATCATGTAATATATTATCATCTATAATGTCAAAATATTATACCACATAATATATATATCTCATAGGAATTTATTTATTATCCTAACCATATCGTTTTCACGACATATTGATTTTATTATTTTACCACATGTATATTATTTCATAACACATGAAACTTAATACATCATATAAAATTGTATTTCTTGTTTCCCAATTTTGTGGTGTGACCTATAGGAGGATCTAAGTTATGTTGATAATGATATAAAACACATTATATCATAAACTATGAAACACATTATATTTACCCAAATAACAAAGATGTTTGTTCACTCGAACTAAACACGATCTACTTAGTGATATGTAAAATATCACTTGTGTCTATCCCTTACCTCATTATATTAAGAATATTATACAAAAGAGAAATGTGTCACATTTGTATTATATATTCATTTTTTGATCTCTTCAGCTAATTATAAATATGTAACTTAACATAAGTCACATTGTACACATTATAATTTTGCTTTATCAAAGGACTCACTAATATCATTACTCAAGTAAATATGGACAATGATAATCCTTTGACCAACTATCTTTTCCAACATAAGTCATACTTAACCAACTATTACATTTATCAGTATACTCAATGATAACTTTTGACAATAATCAAATTAAACACTTCCTATCTGAAAAAACATAAGTCTCATATCTTAGGATTCAAGACACAGTGAAAATATTAATGACACATAACACAATTTCATAATGTTTCACTTGTTAGGTATATTCAATATATAAAAGTAACCATTTTGCTCTTTTATATACTCGTGTCGTCAATATTTGTAGAGCTACAATAATCGATTACCAACACGACATTCTTATATCGGTAATTAATGTTAAATGTCAATTACCATGATTGTGAATAACTTTTGATTTATGTAAATCATTATTTTTTAGAGGTCTACAGTTAATGACCAAGAGTTTTTTCCTTAACACTTCTAAAAGACGAATACATTAATCAAGGAACAAAATTTTTGTACATCCAATTCATAATAATTAACATATAAAAAAAAAATTAGAACACATTCCCTTCAAAAACATCGTACAAATTAAGCATCAATTAAAACATACATGTTTTCAAATAATCAAAATAGGTTGTCATCTTGAATTCACATTAAATATTTAATATGTACATGTGAACTATATCTTCAATTATTAATCTTTTAGGACAACATTCAAGTTAAATTCACTAAAACCAAAAATCAACAAAGAACAAAACAATATAAACAATCACAATTCTTTTAGAGAACGCTCTCAACTCCAACATTCCTATCAACCAACCATCCACCTCACCCACGGTGGGCTGAGCCAATCATTGTGGTTGGTGACAGCAGGTGAATCATAAGAGAAAATGGAGAGAAGAAGAAGACCTAAAGAATACGACAAAAAAATACATGAGTTCCTTTATTATCCCTCGATGAATTAATTTGGCTCCTTTGTTCCCAACTCCTCAACCCTTTTTTGGTGGATTCGACTTTAGCCTTTTCAATTTTGACTCGGGCTTCAAATTTTTCCCAACACATTTTAAGTAGAAATTGGAATTTTCTTTTGCCTTTGCTTCTCTTTTTTTGGAATCACTTGGATTTGACTTCCCCACCCACAGGTTTTAGCCCTGGTCTAAGGTTTCCACCTTCGTTGGTCTCTCCCCGTGGTTTGACTTGTCTACCACTCTTGTAAAGTCGATCATTCCAATCATGAGACTCACAAGACAACCATGTTTAAAGATTTGCCCACTGACTTACGACTCGAATGGAAACGTTTACATTGTAGTGTAACTCCCATTCCTTATATACTCTTTTTATTTGACTATGGATTTGACTTATTGATGCACTTGTCCTCACATCAAACTTAACACAGCCTACAGATTAGGAAGGACCCAGAATAGAAAGTATTTCATTGACACATCACCTTACTAATTCCACACTATCCTATTGGAGACTACCATAGAGTTTGAGGTGGAATGTAGTATTAAGTCTGAAACTAAAACAATGTGTACATCCCTCCCTCCCTATGACTCACAGGTTCTCACAAGAATTAGCTTACTGTAATGACCTTCAAACAAAGGTGTTACTTTGCTCACCTTATGCGAGTTAGTTTTTACTTGCCTCGTCAAAGCGTGTTGCACACAACTAATTACAATGCAACACCCAAAATTATTTTGAAAACAAAAACTGACACCTTTTATAGTTTTTTTTCTTTTTATATTTTCTAAAAAGAAAAATAAATAACACGACAAGTAAAAGAAAACAAGTCCCCCACATAGAATTCATGGTTTCATAAGTGCTTAAACTATTATGATCGTAATAGTACACACCAAAAAACACAAAACACAGAGCGACAAAGGCATATACTAAACTATGACACATATATACGCAACAAACATATTGTTCATGAAATAAACTTAGGATAATTTTCCAATTTTAATGTAATTGGGAGGAATTATTTAACAATAATCTATGGTGATTGGAAAAATGTGCTAACATAATTGTATTTGATATGAATTTATGTGACCTTTCATACCAAATGTTAAACATACCTATGAAATTCAATACCATAACTCATACAAATAAACAAGCAGTGTTCAGGAATGCGCCTGATGCGGCCACATAATGTGGTCAATGCGTGAGGTCATCACATTACTCCGATGCGGTCGAGGTATTCTTAGGCCGCATTATGTGGTGCATAATGCCATGATGCGTGCACATGATCATGTGGTGATTATGTGCCGCATTCCCAAACATAGGTTTTTTTTTCAATTTAATTGGGAATACAAATATCCGATAAGGATCATTTAACATGTGTTATGTTCCTACCTTCTAATATGTATTAGTGAGGTATTGTTTTTCATTCCTACATTCTAATCCATTTTTTCTCACAAAATATTAAAAATAATTTCTTAAAAAAGATAAATATTTTAAAACTTATTATATTATACATTATTATTTTATTATTAAATCTTGCAACGCACATGCACCCGTATAAATCCTGCATCCTGCATATGTGTTATGTGCTTGGCTTACCGCATCGATCATTCCTAAATTTTGGTAACCCAGCAAAATGTTTACAAATTTGAAGAGTAGCATCACGAAATGATTAGTGAACGATACTAATTGAAATTAAGTTTAACGGCAAGTGCACGGCCGTCGGAGAAATTGGGGAAAGTACAGGTCGATCCATAGGGAGGTGTGTCGACTCTAATTCTTCAGAAATCAAGTGAAAAATGAGGGGAGAAGAAGTGTGAGTACACTAACTAAACTACGTTAAACTACCAAGCAACAAACAAAGAAGATGAAAGCACAAGAAGAAATGCAACTAAGTAACTATAAAAGCAAGCTAAAATTCAGGAAGAAAATCCCCAAAGGGGTGGTGTAGGTACACATGAAATAAAGTGCTGAGGATTGCATTTAAATAGTGCACAAGTGTAGGTTGTGTTTTTATGGATAGGAAGTACGTAATGGTTGTGGCAAGACCTATCATCCAAATCACTAACCTAGTTAATTAATATGAGCATAAACAAGTTTGTTATTAAAAACCTAAACAAGCATGAGATGTACCTAAAGATTATGGCAGAAACCATCAAGTTAAGTATTCCCTTTTATTTAAACAAGCATACCTACATTCATTGTAGGATTTCGTGTCCCTATGTATGTATATATTTTAAACAAATTAATACAAACACACAAGATCGATTTCATATTTTCATTCATTTTACGTACATGTATTTGTTTATTCTAATATCATGCATTCCTATACATATTAAAATAAACAAAGAATAGAGGATCATACCGAAAGGTTCTCTAAAACCTTTTAGAAGATCCGGAGTTCCGTTGCTCGTCGAATCGTCTGCCGATTTGCCTCCAAGTATTCACCAAACTCTAAACAAGATTAGAGAGAAATGAGCTAGTCAATCAATCTCTAATTAGGCTTAGAATCTAGCTAATAAACCCTATTTAAGCTCCTGAGATTTCTATCTCCAAAACTTAAAACTATTAAGAGATTTTCGTGGTGATTAAGGGAGAGATTAATGAGAGAAAGAAATTTTGCACTAACATAAACAAGTAGGATGAGGGGTCCTCTTATAGACTCCCAAAACATCCTTATCAAGAATTATTCTTTAGTCATGATCTCTTGTTTATTCTCTACTAAAATTAATCTCAACTTGCCACATAAGCATCCTAAAAAATCTTTAATTAAATCTGGAATTAATCCAACCCATGATCTAATTATTCTCTTAATAATTCAGGCAAAAATCGTACTTTTAGGTTGGCCAAGAATTCTTCTCGGTTAACCGAACCATTCGGTTTTAACACATGTTCGGTGGACTGTGAGCTAGACGGTCGACCGAATATGCATGAGAAAAATTCTCTGGAAAAATTCAGACGATCCGCGTCTTGCTCCGGTCGACTGTTGACCCACCAAAATTTCTCTTGGCAAACATTCATCGGACGACCGTGTCACCTTCGGTCTACCGAAAATATCCCAAGATATTCTCTCTCAGTTGACCGTTCACGCTCAGTTGACCGAACCTAATTGTCGAGACACTCCAGACAATTTTGGTCAATCAATTGTGATTATTTGTTCCCCGTTCAGTTGATCGTTCCGAAGACACCTCGGTCGACCGAACCCTAAACGGTTCACCGTGTTTCACCCCGATTTTGCCTTTGTCAAATTTTGGATTTATTTCCAATAAAATTTGATCTTTTGGGGTTTTTAGCAAATTCATATCTTATGTAATATATTATCTTATGTAAAATTAAATTATTACACCCCATAATATACACACCTCATATGAATTTATTATGATTCTAATTATGTCAATTCTCATGACATTGATTTTATTCGTTCACCACATGTGTCCCTTTTTTACATGAAACCCGACACATCATATGAACTCAAAATCAAGCTTCTTGTTTCCCAGTTTTGTGGTTGTGACCTATAGGAGGATCTAAGCTTAATTGGCAACGATTTTAAACACTTAATATCTCAAACTATAAGCGGTATCTAGCTACACATTATAGTTACCCAATTAGCATAGATGTCTTTATTCCACCTGAACCAAAACACGATCCATTTAGTGATGTAAGTGCACCACTTGTATCCGTCCCTTGCCTCATGATATTAAGATTATATACAAAGTAGAAATGTGTCGCATTTGTATTATATTCATTTCTTAATCTCTTTAAGCTAATTATAACTATGTAACTTAACTCACGTTACATTGTGCACATTATAATTTTGCTTTATCAAGTGGCTCACTAATATCATCACTCAATTAAGAGGGGCAATGATAATCGTTTTACTGGCTATCTTTTCCAGCACAAGTCATGTTCAACCAACTATTGCATTTATCACTATACTCATTGATAGCTTTTGACAATAATCAAATTAAGCACTTCTTAAGTGAAAAGATATAAGTCTCATATCATAGGATCCAAGACAGTAAAACATTAATGAAACAAAACACAACTTCATAATGTTTTACTTGTTAGGTCTATTCAATATATAATAGTAATCTTTTCCACTTTTATATACTCATGTCGTCAATTATTTGTAGAGCTACAACAATCGATGACCAACACGACAATGTTATCTCAGTGATTAATGTTCCTTGTTAATTACCATGATTGTGAATAACTTTTGATTTATGTAAACCATTATCTTTTAGAGCTCTACGGTTAAGGATCAATCGTCTCTTCCTTAACACTTCCAAAAGACGAATACCATAATCAATGAACAAAATGTTTGCACATTCAATTCGTAATAATTGACATATAAAAGTAAAACTTTTAGAACATATTCCTTTCAATCTCCCACTTGTTATCAAAGTTTTCTCTCACATACATGCTCAATGTATAAAACAAAAATAACTAGGGTAACCATCTGTAATCACTCATCAAGCCAATCCACATGGTTCCTCAGACCCATGGACTCGAAATGCATTTCGCCCTTGGCTTGGGATAAGGGTTTGGTGAATGGATCAGTTGTGTTGATGTTTGTGTCCACCCATAATAAATTTATTTTGCATTCGTCGATGGTTGAGTCAGCCGTAGTGATTTAACTCCAACTACGCTAGCTCATGGCTCCACCTTCCAGAATGATGACATATCATTATTGTGACTTACTATCATTGGGATCACTCATGAAACTCGCATCAGAATAGCCTTCGGCTATTAACTCTTTCTCCTCTATAAACAAGAAACTTTTCTTCGGTCCGGTTAAGGCACCTCAGAATATTCTTGACCGCAGTTCAATGCTCAGGACCTGCGTTGGATTGGTGACGACTTGTCACACTTAGAGCATATGAGACATCGGGTATTCTGCAAGTCATCGCGTACATGATCGATCCTATTGCCGAAGCATAAGGGATATCTTTCATGTACTCTAAGTCTTTACGTGATTCAGTACATTGAGACTTCTTGAGTTGCACACTCATACTCATTGGCACATTGCCCTTTTTGGAGTTGTTCATGATGAACCTTTTCAAGACCTTGTCAATGTATGTACGTTGACTTAGGCCAATGAGTCTACGAGATCTATCTCTATATATCTTGATTCCCAAGATGTATTGAGCCTCACCCATATCTTTCATTTAAAAAATGCAGATTTCAATGAACTTCTCCTTTGCTCAAGCAAAGGTATATGATTTCCCATGAGGAGTATGTCATCGACATATAAGATCAAGAACACTATGTGGCTCCCACTAACCTTCTTGTATATACAAGGCTCTTCCTTACTTTGGACGAAGTGAATCTTTTTGACTTCTTCGTCAAAGCGCTTGTTCCAACTCTTTGATGCTTGCTTCATTCGATAAATGGATCTTTGAAGCTTGCATACTTTCTCTCTATTCTTTGGATCTTCAACACCTTGAGATTGTACCATGTACACATCCTCCTCCAAGTTCCCATTAAGGAACGCCGTGTTGACATCCATTTGCCATATCTCATAATTATGAAATGTGGCGATAGCGAGCATAATCCGAATAGATTTGAACATGGCAACCAGTGAAAAAGTTTCATCATAGTCAATTCCTTGAACTTGGTGAAATATTTTGCTACATTCCTCGCTTTGTAGGTTGTCAAGTTCCCATCCATGTCCATCTTCCTCTTGAAAACTCATTTATTTTGAATGCCTTTTTTCTTCTTGAGGAAGGTCAACCAAGTTCCATATTTGATTATCATACATGGATTCTATTTCGGATTCCATGGCCTTAAACCATAGTTTGGAGTCCTTTCTTTCCATTGCTTCTTGAAAGGTCGAGGGATCATCGGTATCTCATACCATGATCTCTTGAAGTCCCAAATACATATCAGGTTTCTTCCTTCCTCTTATTGACCTTCTAAGTTCTTTTGGTTCTACGTGTACTTCTCAAACTTCTTCCAGAATTTCTTGCGAAATTGGTTCGTGTTCGATTCTCGAACGTACAGTAGTTAGGGAAGATTGAGTTTCTCTCACAATTGCTTGCGAGGGTCTCTCACTCACGCTCCCACTGACCAAAGGAACCTTGGTTGGGCCTTCAAGATCTTGAATATCACCATTCATATTATGATCTTGTAGAATATCTTGAGTCTCCTCAAGCACAACTCTACTCCCACTACTTTTTATTCTTTCCAGAAATTCCTTTGCTAGAAATACGGCATCCCTCTCTACAATCATTCGATTGGAGGTTATATGTCAAAACTAGTATCCTCTTGTCTCACGAGGATAACCTATAAAGAAGTACTTATCCGCTTTTGGTTGAAGTTTGGTCGACATCAATCCCTTGACGTTGGCCTCACAACCCCAAATCTTGAGAAAATTGAGCTTACGTGTTTTACCACTCCATAGCTCATAAGGTGTTTTCAATACGGATTTGGATAGAACATTATTTAGTGTGTAAGCCGCAACTTCTAGTGCATAACTCCAAAAGTAAAACGGCAATTCAGCTTGACTCATCATTGATCGAACCATGTCGAGTAATGTCCTATTCCTCCTTTCGGACGCCCCATTCCACTGAGGTGTACCGGGAGGGGTGAGCTGTGGTACAATACCACACTCCCTTAGGAATGAGTCAAATTCGGTACTTAAGTACTCACCTCCACGATCCGTTCGTAGAGACTTGATTTTCTTGTTGAGTTGGTTCTCTACTTCATTCTTGAATTCCTTGAAGCTTTCAAAGGACTCACTTTTGTTTCTCATTAGATAAATATAGCCATAACGACTATAGTCATCCGTGAATTTAATGAAGTACCTGAAATTGTCTCTTCCACTAGTACTCATCGGACCACACACATCCGAATGTATCAAATCCAACAAGTCATTCGCTCTCGGTCCTTTCTTCTTGAAAGGCCTCTTGGTCATTTTGCCCATTAGGCAAGGTTCGCACGTCTCCAATGATTTAAAATCAAATTGACCAAGAAGGTTGGCTTCTTGCAATTTCTTGATGTGTTTTTCATTTATGTGACCAAGACGATAGTGCCACAAAAGTGTATCATTCACGTGATTAGTTTTAAGTCTTTTGTTATTGAAGTTTAAGATTTGTTTATTATTCAATTCAAGCAAATAGAGACAATTCCTCATGAATTCATTTGCATAGAAAATATCATTCTTCGATATAGACAAGCAAGAATTTGAAATATTTATATTAAAATTATCCATATCCAAACATTATACATAAATAATATTCTTGTTAATCGAAGGCACATAATAAACGATCTTTAAACATAAATTTAAACCACTAGATAATTGAAGCTCCACGGAACCTTGTGCAATCGCAGCAACGCTCGCACCATTTCTGACCTTCAAAATCATCTCGTTCTTCACGAGTTCCTTCCTATCCTTTAGTAGATACACATTAGAAATTATGTGAGCACAAGGTCCGGTATCAATTACCAAATCATGGACAGAGGTGGCTAAATTTATCTCAATAACAAATATACCTTTGGCCTTTTTGGGGCGCTTACGTTCAATCACTCCATTGTCAAGGTCTTCCTTGTACTTCGGGCAATTTGGCCGGATGTGTCCCTTTTCACCGCAGTGAAAGCACTCCGTGTTGGAAGTCGGAGATTTCGAAGAATTCCCCCTTGAGGCACTCACACGAGCACCTCCTACTCTCTTGCTCTTGATTGACGTATTTTTGGTGAATTTGCCTTTACCTTTGGTGATCCTCTTGCTCCCTTAATGGACGGCTAGGACGTGCTTGTCCCGACCGTTGCCCATGTCAACTTCAGTCGTTTTGAGAGTGTTGTGAAGTTCCTCAAGACTCACCCCTTTCTCACGCACATGATAGTGCATAATGAAGTCCTTGTAGGACGGGGCTAGAGAGCCAAGAATCAAATCTTCTGCAATGTCATTGGGCATCGGGGAAGAGAGTTTCGACAACTTCTCAAGGTATCCTTGCATCGTGGGAAAATGCAAGGATACCGATGTTCCCTCCGTCATGTGGCACCTTGTGAGTGCGATGGTGGTCTTATAGCGCTCTTTTCTAGCACTATCCATGAACATCTTTGTTAAAGCTTTCACGGTCTTCTTGGGTTTTGAATCAAAGTATTTCACTTGAGGCGAGTCACCCATGGAGGCCAACATTAGACCGTGAACTTGGTTCTCTTGGTCTTCCTACTTGGATTTTGCCTCTCTCTCGCTATCGGTTGCCTTCTCATTTAATTTTGGGATTTCACCATCCAAAATATGAGACAGTTTCTCAAACTTCAACACGATATTGAGTTTGAGTTGCCCGTTTATGAAGTTTGAGTCATCATTTGCCAAAGGACATTTTTCAATCATAGATCGCACAATAGGTTGAATATTCGACATTTCTACAAAATAAATTATATGGGATTTAATGTCAATTTTATGCTTTTAAAAAAAATCAATACCGCAAATAAAAAATTTGTCCATAAATGCAGCAATTCAAGATCCTATCAATTATAATATAAACTAGCTAAGGGCTATCAGATATATTATAAAATCAAGGTAAGAAAACTCTCTTTCTCAAAACCGAGGTAGGACTCTCGGTCTTGTTAAGAAAACTTATTCCACTTGATACGAGATACGTTTATCCATTGTATTCACAAACACATATACTCGGTGTCCACTAAGGGTGAATTGCACCTCATAGATCTATTCATGGCACAACAATAGACAACCTAATATCTCCCACTATTCCCAAAGATGGAGGAAGTTATCTCCCGCTAAGGGCGAGCAGAATATCCCTCGATCGATGGCTGCTAGTGGATGAAATAAGAAAGAAAAATACTCTTAATTTTTGGTTGGACAATTTAACATTTACATGTGATTTTAGAATTTAGGTGATCATGCATATTTATCATCTATACACATCCTAACATTCATCCATACAATCACATATATATCAAGCACACAAACATAAATAAATCCATTCACACACACATTGTGTGAGTTTATATGTTCCCGCGTCATTGATTCTCGCGCTTCTTCAGCGTCTTCCTCTTGCACCATGGATGTTGATATTGCAAAAATATAAACATGCATCTCTCAATTTTGAAAAATTGTCTAGTACAAGTCCTATGTAAAAAACCTCTCATATGCATGCATATACATAGAAATAGAAATTTGGCTTTCACATATACATAAGCCCCTGTGATTGAATAATAATAACATACACATTCATTCATTCATTCATTCATTCACACACGGCTACGTCAGAACATACAAACTCACATATCCCTGCATTAAAGAACTCGAGCAACGCATGTACATATACTATATAATACTCGATTTAGTTTATCATGCATCTCTAAATCAAACAATTATAAAATCATTTCAAATACATTAAAAATGATTTTATGCATCCATAGTTCAATACACAAAATATTTGAAACGTTGTTTATCTAATTTCCAAAAATAAAAATTTAAAGAAAGATAAACATATGCCTTTTTCGTTTTGTCAATTCTTTATAAAATAATCATTTAATTAAAAAAATAAAATTCTATAAATTAGACATAAGTCTAAATTTTAATTCTAACATTCACATGATGTGTTTCAAAACATTTAAAACTATCAAAACAATCAATTAGAATTAAATCAACAAAACTATCGGAAAACTCGAAAAAGACATAGAACATGAATTGTTTCGATTGTAGATGGTAAACTAAAATTAATTATATAGTCTAATCATTAGAAATATGAACTAAATGCTCTGATACCACTGTAGGATTTCGTGTCCCTATGTATGTATATATTTTAAAAAATTTAATACAACATACAAGATCGATTTCTACTATAACTTTGTGTTTTATTCTAATATCATGCAACCTACATTTATTAAAATGAACCACAAAGGTAGAATCATACCTAAAGGTTCTCTTAAACCTTTTTGAAGATTCGGAGTCGCGTTGCCCATTGAATCGTCCACGGAATTGCCTCCGAGTGTTCACCAAACTCTAAACAAGATTAGAGAGAAATGAGCTAGCCAATCAATCTCTAACGAGGTTTAGAATCTAGCTAATAACCCCTCTTTAAGCTCCTGAGATTCTTATCTCTAAAACTTAAATTTACAAAGAGATTTTCGTGGTGATTAGGGAGAGATTAATGAGAGAAAGAATTTTTGCATTTGTGGTAAACAAGTAGGAGTAGGGGTCATTTTATAGTCTCCCAAAACATCCTTATCAAGAGCTATTCTTTAGTCATGATCCCTTGTTTATTCTCTCCTAAAATTAATCTCTAATTTCCACATAAGCACCAACAAAAAACGTTTTAATTAAATCCGGAATTAATCCTCCCATAATCTAATTAATCTTTTAATAATTCAGGCAGTTTAGTATATTCAACTTCTTCTCCCCTTTGTTTCCCACTTACCTTCGAAAGAACCAGAGTCGACACACCTCCCTGTGGATCGCCCGTACTTTCCCCGTCTTCACTGACGGTCGTGTACTTGCAATTAAACATAAGATTCAACAACATGCATGTCCGAATGATTGTATATTGTATAGGGGTGAGTTTGAACACTTATATTCATGACCTAGGTGTAATGTTTCACGATACAAAATGAAATGCAGTGGACTGAAACTCAATGTAGATGGTGATGATTTGAAAATCAAAGGACCTCCTGTTAAAGTTTTGTGGTATCTTCCAATAATACGAAGGCTGAAACGTTTGTTTACGCGTAAGGTGGATTCCAAAAAAATGACATGGCATGTTGATCTTGAGAAACCAAATGATTAGTTGCTACAACATCCTGCAGATTCACCTCAGTGGAAAAAAGAAGATTACGAGTTTTCTTTGTTTGGTGAAGAATCCGGGAATCTACGACTTGAACTTTGTACCGATGGAATAAATCATTTCGGTAGTCTGAGTAACATTTATTGTTCTTGGCATGTTCTGCTTGTAATTTTCAATCTTCCACTGTTGTTATGCATGAAACACAGATATATTTTGTTGTCCTTAATGATTTCTGGTCTGAAGCAACCTAGAAATGACATAGATGTGTATTAAGACCCTTAATTGATGACTTAAAGAGATTGTGGGATAACAGAGAGCCTATTTTGATGCTTATCGTCAGCAATCATTTGTACTACGGGCAATGATTTATTTCACTATTAATGACTTTCCCGCTTATGGTAATCTGTCTGGATATTTTGTCAAATGTCATAAAGCTTGTCCAATTTGCGAAGAGAATACATGCTCCTTGCAACTTGTTAATGGTTGTAAGACAGACTATCTTGGTCATCGGAGATTTTTGCCAAACTCACATACATATCGTAGGTTGAAGAAGGCATTTAATGGAAATAAGAATTTCAGAATCTGCCGGTTGAAATCAGCGTCGAAAAGGTGTATGAACGTGTAATGAACGTTGAATGTGAATTTAGAAAACCGTACAAACGAGCAAATAACAAATGTTCTCGGAAAAAAGGGTCCATATTTATTATCTTCCTTACTGGAAAATTTTAGAAGTTAGACATTGTATTAATATGATGGATGTACAGAAAAATATTTGTGATAGTCTTGTAGGCACTCTGTTGAACATATCTGGTAAGACAAAAAGATGAATATAATGCTAGACTTCATCTTGTTGACCTTGGTATACGCACAAGGCAAGCACCAGAGAAGAAGGGAGACCGTGACTACTTACCTCCAGCTTGTTATAAATTGTCTAGAAAGGAGAAAAACAATCTCTGTTAGTGTTTGCATGATGTAAGAGTTCCACAAGGTTATTCTTCAAATATTAGCAGTTTTGTTGTTATGAAGATTTTCAAACTTGTGGGGATGAAGTCTCACGATTGCCACACTTTAATGCAGCAGTTGTTACCTATAGCACTGAGATCCATATTACCGAAACATGTTAGACATGTCATCGTAAAGTTGTGTTCCTTTTTCAACAAGATTTGAAGTAAAGTGGTTGATCCCGTGCAATTAGATCAGTTGCAGAATGAAATTGTGGTCACATTATGTCAGTTGGAGATGTATTTTCCACCTTTTTTTCGACATTATGATTCTTCTGGTTATTCATTTGGTTAGAGAAGTTAAATTGTATGGACCTATTTTTTTAAGGTGGATGTATCATTTTGAGCGTTATATGAAAGTGTTGAAAGGTTATTCTAAAAATCGCCGAAGGCCAGATGCTAGTATTGTTGAAGGATACAAAGCTGAGGAGGTTATGGAGTTTTGCTCTAGATACCCAGCGAACACAAAAAGTATTGGACTTCCTAACAATCATCATGATGAATGTTCTAATGGTAAAGGAACGCGTGGGATGAAAATGGTAAATTCAAATGGCACTAACTTAATGACAACATATTTCTATATGTTGTGTAATTCGAAGGAAGTTCAACCTTATCTAAATGAACACCTGAATCTTTTAAAAGAAAGAAATCATGTATGGAGTGATCAACAAGTAATTAATAGCCACAATAAGAATTTCATCACTTGGTTCAAAAGGGTTGCTTACAAGCGTAATGTTTCAGAGACAATGCAGTGGTTGGCCTATGGTCCGCATTCTGCTATTACAACTTATAGTGGCTATGATATCAATGGATACTCATTCTACACTGTTTGTGATGATGTCATAAGTACTGTTCAAAACAGTGGGGTCACTTTAATAGAAGAGTCTTTGCATGTGTTTAGTTCTAAAGACAAGAGTCTTGTATACACCAACATGTCCTATTATGAGGTAATTGAAGCCATATGGGAGCTAGACTTTGTTAAATTTAAAGTGACTCTATTTAGATGTAAGTGGGTTGATAATAAAAGTGGAGTTCGAGTGAATGACTTGGAGTTCACTTTGATTGATTTTTCGAAAGAAGGATTTAAAGGAGAACCTTTAATTTTGGCTTCTCAAGCAAAACAAGTCTTCTATGTTGCTGATCCATGTGATAAGAAATGGTCAATAATTCTAGAAAGGAAAAAAATGTATTAGATGGTAGTCTCATCGAGTATGAAGTGACACCACTTTTCTCTAAGCAAGTACCCGAGTTGAGGTCACTAGATGATGAAATACTTGTTCAGACTTTAATCGCAGGAGATGACCATGGTGAAGGTATATGGATTGAAAATCCGTTAAGAAAAAAGATATCCTAAAGGTGCAAAATGTTTTTTCAATAATAACCATTTAATGTCTTGATTTTACTTTTTAATGTGTTGATTTTACTTTTTATAGTATCATGACTCCGAAAATGAAACCCACTCCATCAGAGTCTAAGGACTCGAAGACTTGCAGTTCACGAGGTCCTACTCACATGAAAGAGTTCGTAGGCAAAAGGAATAGAGATGGTAAAATTATGATCCAATTTGATAGTCGTCTTGAGCAGATAGGCATGATGTCTGATCACTCGTATAGTTATGTGGAGAGCCTAGCGAGGTCCAAAATTGACATCTGTTTGTCGAGTTGGACCGAAGTTGATGAGAAGCTGAAAGCCACCATTTGGGATGACGTGCAGGTAATGAGTCCATTATAATGTTCTTTCGTTTTAGTCAAACTTTTAATTTATAGAAATTAAAAATAGTAACGTGTTATAGTCAAGTTTTGAGTTCCCATCCACTGCCACTTTGAAGAAAAAGTGAATGAAATACGAATCGGTCTGTTGGAGGGACTTCAAGACAAAGTTAACAAACAAGTGGATATTCGGAGAGTATCAGGACAGAAATCCATGAGATTACTATAACTTCATCACTCCGAGTACATGGGATCAATTCAAAAAATCAAGAGAAACCAAGAGTTTCAGGTAACTGAGTTTAATTTAGAATATGAACTTATTAGGTTATTGCTTTAAATGATAATCTAATAAAATTGGTTCTAGACCCTCCGAGCAAAAAACCAAGAACGTCAATCTTCTAACAAGCACCTTCACCGTATGCCTCGATCGACATACCAAAAATTAAAAGAACAAATGATGGCCGAAAAATGGTCCTGAAGAAACAAGAAGCGGTTGACTCCGGTATGAGTGAGGAGAAAGCAAGCAACTCGTCTCCTCCTTCCCCCGTAGCTCGATGTAATTCTTGGAAGAGAGTGAGGTTTAACTCCAAAGGGGAGTACTTCACAGACAAGTCGCAAGTAGTCGGCTTGAACATAGTAAGTTATATCACTTGTATAGTTATTAAATTACATTCACTAAATTTATATTTTTCAATTGTTTGTAACAATTTTTTTAAACTTTAGGACTCTTTGTAGTGGAGAGAATCCTAATGTGATTTTGTTTCAGATGGTCTGAATGACATTTTACACAAGGCCTTGGGAAATGACGAACATTCCGGTCGTGTACAGGGGTAGGGAGTGGGGTTGGACTGCGATAAAATTATGGAAAGACTAATCGCCCAAGTTCGTTGACAGTTCATACAAAATGCGAGCAAGCAAAATAAATTGCAACTTGTTATGGAGAGATTGGATCGTGATTTGCCTACTTCTCCAACCCACCGTAGGACAACTTCTTCCCCGGTGACTGATTGGCATCATTTCATGCATATCTTTGTGAGTTATATCCATTATCTTTCACCCCAAACAATGCTATGTAATGAGTTTTATGTTTAGTTTTCAGGAATAAGTAGGTTTGAGAATGAGAGACTATAAATGGACCTAATAGCAAGGAAAAGGACTGAGTTGAGAGACTCGAGGACTAAGATGCAAGGGAGAAGGACCTGAACGTAAGACCGAAGGACCAAAGAGCAAAACAAAAAACTCCACACCATCATGGGGAGTATTTTGGGAATTCGATTCGGGTCGGAGCTCCAATAAACGAAGTATGTACATCAAAGACCGACAAAGATATCCACAAAAACCCACAACAAATCCCAGCCAGATCCGAAGTTTATGGACCGCTAATTGGCGGTCTGGATCTCTCCGGATCTACTAAGATTTCTGGAGTGCATGTATTAGTGTTTGTTTAGGCTATTTTTGGTATTTGTTTAGTCTCATACCGGGAGATTGTCCCGGATTACATTTTCTATGGCTATAAATAGAACTCCTCCTCCTCCATTGTATTTTACCCATTGATTGGTGGCATTCTCTCTACTTGGAGTGAGCCTTGAAGCAAAACTCAAGTTGGAGAAGAAGGCTACCTTCAATGTGAGTCATTGTTTGTAAAATAATTGTTCTTAGTTTCTTTTAATCTTGTCTTTTAATTCTTGCATGTTTCTTTAGTTTATATTTCCTTTCAATTAGCTTCTTTAATATTCCTTTCTTGCTTAGTCTAATTTCGTTTCAGTAGAATGTTTCATTTTAATGTAGGTTGTAGTGTAATGATTAGTGAGTAGTTTCATCCCCTTTGGGGGTGGAGTAGAGGTATGTACATGTTATGTAGATGGTATGAATGCTAGATATTATTGTTTGTGAGAGATATTAGTATGATTGCTTGAATTAATAAGAACTTTACTTGATGGTTTCTATCATAGTTAGGTACATTCCATGCTCATTATGTTCTTAATAACAACCTTGCATTGCTCATATTAAGCACCTAGGTTAGTGTTGTAAATGATAGGTCTTGCCACTAGGTACTTCTTATACATTAACAAACACTAACTAACTTGTGCTTCTTTTATGCATTCACCACCACACTTATTTCATGTGCACGCACACACACACAGTCCACCCCTTAGGGGTTTTCCATTCCTGTGTTTTAACTTCCTTCATTAGTTGCTTGGTTTAGTTTGTTTTGTGATTTCATTTCATATTTTCTGGTTACTAGTTTAGATTAGTATAGTTTAGTGTAATCAATATTTCTCTCCTTTCTTTCCCACTCGCCTTCGCACAAACCAAAAGTCGACACACCTCCCTCTGGATCTACCTGTATTTGTCACCGCTTCAATGTGGTCGTGCACTTGCGGTTAATATAAAATGAATCAATCAGTGACCACTCCTCTGGTGCAGCCAGTGGTCAACCTCGACCGACCATCTGATTTCGTGACTCATTCTCGAGAACTGGCCCTCATAGGTGGGCCCTCACTTGGTAAATTTGAGGATGGCAGTAGATGTCGTCTATTTGTTGAAGACCCTGAGCGAAGATTGGTGGGACATAGAACAATTTATAACCTCTCTAAACACCACTTCAAAGATATTGAAGAGGGAGTAATGAAGGTTGTCGTGGGGAATTGTTTAGATGCTGGTGTTCTGATGGCTATTCCCGAAAAAGATGTTGTTACCTTGGGTGATGCTTGCGGTGGGTTCTTCAGGTGGTCTCGTCATTTAGTAGAGCTTCATGACACACTTTAGGTATCCTTTTATTTCGAAAACAAATAAATTACCATTTTGTTAATAATTATATTTCTACATTTTTATATGTATCGGTAAGGTTTCAAGCCCCCGGAGCAAAGGATCAAACAACCAACCTCCAATCAACATTAATTTGCTACCAAATAGGTACAAAATGTTGTGTCAATTCATGTTAGTTAGGGAATCACAATCCTTAACTACCTTCCATTTGGAGGAGGAGGTTAAAGGCTTTACGTCGGATTTATGTGTCGCCAAAGAGGATGTTATGCAATTCTTGGCGATGGATCAATTGTGCATATTAATTATCGACGTGCAAGTGAAGTAAGTGTTTTCTTGTGTATAAGATGAAATGTATTGAATAATTTTATCGTAATTATAACAAAATGTAATTTTTACTCTTGTAGACACCTTTTATGACGCCAGAAGGTCAGTCTTTCCTGATGATAAAGTATTTTGATTTCTGTGTCCATCTACTTTTATTAAATACGGGAATGAAGATAAATCAGGTGAACTTGCGTATATTATTAAAGGACATGGTAAAAAATATTTTATGACCCCTTATCATGAGAGGTAACTTTGTTAATTGAAAGTAATTAGAATTTAATTTTGTAATAAACTTATAATTATATATATAATCAGAGCTGATTTGATGTTTTCCATTCTATGCCTCGAAGATAATTCTGCATATTGGTTTGATCCTTTGGGGTCGACCACACCAAGGGCATCCTTACAGAAACTTGTTTCACTGGAAGTTCGGTTTAATCATCGTATTTGTAATTCATGTATTTTATTAGTATTATCGACTTCATATTAAATAATTTGTGCTACTTAGGAAAATGAAGGTTTACAAAAAATTGGGTGGAACAAGGACTACCAAAAATACGAGCGTAACCTGGCATGCAATGGGAGTAAGTTTCTCCCCATTTTGTTAATTTTGTTAAGTACTTGAACGTATATTTAGCGAAATTATATCTTTGTAGTACAACAAGCAGACTCAAAATACCAAATGTGGGTACTACGTTATGAGATACATGCAGGAACTCATTGAAATTATACCTGAAAACATAGAACTATTTGAGGTAGTATAGATCTTTTTCAGTGGTGTAATTATAATTTCATTATTTACATATTTATATTGTGTACTTGTATTTTCATTGGTCTTCCAAAAGAATAGTGATCCCTATTCGCAACACGAGCTCGATGATACTCGCGAGCGATGGGCTCACTACTTTATTAGCAATATGTTATTGAACTAACATATTCTAATGTCATGACTGTAATTTTATTGAACCACATTCTTTGTATTACAACATATTATTTGAACTAACATTAATGTGAAATATAAATATGGGTGAATGAAATTAGTTGAATTTGTGTATGATTGTGTAGGATGAATGATTGTGAATGAAATTTGAGCAGGATGAATGATTGTGAATGAAATTTTTGCAAGATGATGATGTTGATTGCATTCCGTATTTTTTTTAATTGGGAAGAGTATAGATGTCGGTTGTGAGCATGACCGACGCCAAGTCTTTTTTGAAGGATATAGACGTCGGCTGTTTGGATGGACGACCCGTATTTTCTTAGCATAGACGTCAGTTGTGGGGATAGCCGACACGTATTCCTTAAGAATAGACGTCGGTCGTGGGGTAACTAACGCGTATTCCCCTAGAATAGACGTCGGCCTTTAGTGAACGACGTCTAGGTATAGACGACCCATAGATAGATGTTGGTTTATGGAACGCCAATAACCGGCGTATATAAGCCGTATATCCGATGTATATTCTCTATTCTTCACTAATGCTCACAAACAATTCTCGCATTGCTAGTGTCTCCTCTCACAATTCAAACAAGGTGAGGAAATTTTGCGAGGCTCGGTGTTTTTAAAGGCACACTGCTGGAAAGTTGGACTACAACGTTGACCCCAACATGTCGGACTTTACTAAACCGACATGGCAGAGAGTTTACCACGTCGGCTCATCAATGACCGATGTGGAATGATGCATTTTCCAACACCCTACCACGTCAGTCCTAGAATTCGACGTGGTAGGGTGTCTTCGACGTTGGCATTTACACTTACAGACATGGAAAGGTTCATTTATGATTTTTTTAAATAGTTCATACATGACCATGTCGGTCTCGCGGACCAACAAGGTAGGTCCCCTAGCACATAATCCAAAAACTAAGACGATGTGATAGTGTAACCTTACCACGTCAGACTTTAGTTATCCAACGTGGAAGGGTTGGTTTATCACTTCTGCGTGAACAAATCCGACGTGGTATGATGCTAGAATTTTGTTGTATTAAATCTGGATTGACTCCAGATGATCTAACCTACAAAATTTAGACTCTGTTGCGATTCCGATTTCATTATGGAATGACATTGAATTACAGTTGTATTAAATTTGTGTTGTTTCTGGATGGTCTCACGTTTCAAAAGGACTAGTATGACTTATTTTCAAAATAAACAAGGAACAACCAAAGGAAAGTCGTCCAACTTATTTAAAAATATTTACAATTTTATTGCCAAGCGAATCTGAAAAGGAGTACATGTGGACAAACATGCAACAAATTTCCTACAGGTCTGACGTTTCAGATTTGTTAGCTCCAAAATGGAGGGGATAATTCGACATGAAGTCATCTACGAACCGGCATCGTTGCTCCTCGAGGTCCTTCAATTCTAAGAAAGGTTCTTCTAGTCCTCCACGTAGTTCATCGTTCTCCACTGGCAGAACATTATGGACGACTTCACAACCTCTAACTCCTTACATCGTTTGCGATGTTCGTTTGTTCCACATATATGATAGAGTCCGGAATTACTCTGGACTGTCTCTTCACTCATCTGGACGCACGTTTGTTCCTTGATAACATGTGTTCGTTTCAAAATACTTGTATGCCTTATGTAGAAACCGGATCTCTTTCGAAGACCAAAAGGTCTTTTCACATTCAATTTCCTTTAAGATGTGTCATTTCATGTATAAATGCTATGTCTAGTTTTCGATGCTCAACGGTCGTTCCCCACTGATCAATTTCTGAAGCTCAAACGCCTGAATATACCAAAATTGATAATAATCTACCACGTCGGACTTCACGAATATCCGACGTGGTCGACCATAATCAATTTCGGTTTTTGTTTGTTTTTTTCAGATTCAAACCCACTGCATAGAAGTGTAATTCGCATCCAATTTATATAACCGTGACCAAAATTGATAATGCTCTACCACCACAAATATCTGACGTGATAAGGGTTAGTTTATCATGTCTGCGTGAACGAATCCGACATGGTATGATACTAGAATTCTGTTGTATTAAATCTGGATTGACTCCAGATTATCTACCTACAAAATTTGGACTCTGTTGCAATTCCGATTTCATTCTGGAATCACATTGGATTACAGTTGTATTAAATTTGTGTTATTTCTGGATGGTCTCACGTTTCAAAAGGACCAGTATGACTTATTTGCAAAATAAACAAAGAACAAGCAAGAGAAAGACGTCCAACTTTTTTTAAAACGTTCACAATTTTATTGCCAAGCGAATCTGAAAAGGAGTACATGTCGACAAACAACAAATTTCCTACTAATTCGACGTTTCAAATTTATATATGTTCGATCAAAATTGATAATGGTCTACCACGTCTGACTTCATGAATATCCGACGTGTTATTGTCTCTACGACATCGGCTATAAAGGAAATCCAATGTGGGAGACCATAATCAATTTCGGGGTTCGACCAAATTGATAATGATCTTCCACGTGGGAGACAACACAACCTTTCATGCGAAGAGGCGTAAACACTTCATTACAAGGTCTATAAAATCAGAGGTTAGAATGTCTTCCATTTAGTTTTGTATTCGATCCCCACCCAAGTCCCAACTAAGTGTGTTATTCGACCCAAAAAAATGGCCTTCCAACACAATGACTCGTATTACTCATCCAACGAAGCTAAGCAAATCATTGGTAGACCAATATGGGGAGGTTGTCCCCCGATAGCAGGAGTGTCATATCGCACATGTAGGTGCAGGCTGAAGGCAATAGAGTTGTGGTCCAACACTCCGAACAAGATCAGCAAGAAGTTCTGCGTTTACGGCTCCTTGGAGCCAACTCGTCGTTGTCGGTACTTCGTCTGGGACGATGGAACACTTGTACCACCGGTGGATAAACCCGACCATAGCGTAAAAGACCTAGGGATGCGGAAGCTTATTTTGAAGGCTGCTAAGTTGAGTCAGAGCCAAGAGATAAATAAAACTATATTTTGGGCTTGCAGGCGACATATGAGCAGATCATTCTCTTCCGATTTACTAGGAAGAGAGATATTTTTTGTCTGTTCGTGTTTTTTTGTTTGTTTGTCTTTGTGTTTGTGTTCTGTCATTGTACTTCGGTAATAGCTACTATCAATAATAGCTCGATGTTTGTGTTTGTTCTCTCCTTTGATCACTACTGATCCAAATTTCCTACTGATCCTACGTTTCAGATTTGTTAGCTCCGAAAGGGATGGGATAATTCGACATGAATTCCTCTACCAACCGGCGTCGTTGCACCTCGAGGTCCTTCAATTGTAAGAAAGAGGAATGTTTTATGTGGTGCTAACGATTCAATAACTAATACTAGAAATAGATTTTTTAACCAGAAAGAATTAAGTTCAGATTTAAAATACCTATCCAGAAGTTTTCGCAACTTAATCATGTATGATGGAATCATCAAAGATTTTATCTTTTCTAACTCTGTAACTCACTAGAGGCTCGGGAAACAAAGAGAGATGTATACGAATGAAATAAGTTAATAATAATCTACAACGTCGGAGTTCACGAATATCCGACGTGGTAGGTCATTATCAATTTTGGTTTCTGTTTTTTTCATATTCAAACTCAATGCACAGAAGTGTAATTCACATCCACTTTATATATGTTCGACCAAAATTGATAATAGTCTACCACGTCTGACTTCACAAATATCCGACGTGTTAATGGCTCTATGACGTCGGCTATAAAGGAAATCCGACGTGGGAGACCATAATTAATTTTGGGGTCGACCAAAATTGATAATGATCGTCCATGTCGGATGTCACGAATATCCAACATGATATTTGATCTACCACGTCGGCGATGAAGAAAAGCCGACATGGTAGACCATAATCAATTTCGGTTTATGTTTGTTTTTTTTCAGATTCAAACCCACGGCACAGAAGTGGTCACATCCAATTTATATAACTGTTCGACCAAAATTGATAATGATCTTCGACATCAGATTTCACGTATATCCGACGTGATATTTTCTCTACCACGTTGGAATTTGAATAAACACCGGCGTGGTAGATCATTATCAATTTCGGTTTCTATTTGTTTTTTCAGATTCAAACCCACTGCACAGAAGTGTAATTCACATGCAATTTATATAACTTTTCGACCAAAATTGATAATAGGCTACTGATTGACATCATTTCATGCTCATATTTGTATCTTATATCCATTATCTTACACCTAAGCAATGCTACGTGATGTGTTTTATGTTTAGTTTTCAGGAATAAAGAGGTTTGAAGAGAAGAGCCATGAAAGGACCCAAAAGCAGGAAAAATGACTTAATTGTGAGACCTGGGGACTAAGATGCAAGGGAGAAGGACCTGATCGTAAGACCGAAGGACCTAAGAGCAAAACAGGAAACTCCACACCATCATGGGGAGTATTTTGGCAATTCGATTCGGGTCGAAGCTCCAACAAACCAAGTAGATGCATCCAAGACCAAGAAATACTTCAAGCAAAGTCCAACACAAAAGCAAACGGATTTGGGCCTTATAGACCGCCAATTGGCGGTCTGGATCATCCCTGATCTGCTAAGATTTTGCCTGGAGTTGTATTAATGTTTGTTTAGGCTATTTTTGGTATTGGTTTAGGCCCACATCGGGGGATTGTCCCGGATTAGCTTTTTCCATGCTTATAAATAGAACTCTTCACCTTCCATTGTATCCATCTCTCTCTTTGGTGGCCATGTTCCCTACTAAGAGTGAAGCCTTGAAGCAAAACTCTGGTGGTGGAAGGGCTGCTTGTAATTTGAGTGAGTTAATAATAGATGTTTTCATTAGCTTGTTAATTCTTGCTTAGTTAATTTCCTTTAATGTGTTTGCTTTGGTGCTTGTTTTGTTTTATGCTTCTTTAATATTTCTTGCTTGATTAGTATAGTTTCATTTCAGTATAATGGTTCATTTTATTAGAGTAGTTAGTTTAAATATGTGAGTAGTTCCATCCCCCTTAGCGGTGGAGTAGATGTGTGTACATGTTATGAGATGGTATGAATGCTTAATATGAATGTTTTGTGAGAGATATTAGTATGCTTGCTTGAAATATATTAAGAACCTTACTTAATGGTTTCTGCCATAGCTTAGGTACATTCCATACTTGTCTAATTGTCCTAATAACAACCTTGCATTGCTCGTATTATTCTCATAAGTTAGTGTTGTAAATGATAGGTTTTGCCATTAGGTACCTCTTATGCATTTACAAACACTAACTAACTTGAGCTTCTTGTATTCATTCCACACCACACTTATTTCATGTGCACACACACACACACACTCCACCCCTTAGGGGTTTTCATTCCTGTGTTTTTATCTTCTTCATTAGTTGTTTAGCTTAGTTTGTTTAGTGATTTCATTTCAGCTTTGCTTGTTTACTAGTTTAGATTAGTGTAGTGTAGTGTAATACATCTTTCTTCCCTTTCTTTCCACTCACCTTCGCACAAACCAAGCATCGACACACCTCCCAATGGACGACACGTATTTGTCACCGCTTCAACGCGGTCGTGCACTTGCGGTTAATATAAAACGATCAATCAAGTTTTTGGCGCCGTTTCCGGGGAGGTACTCTGTCCAGACCTTGGATTGGACGATTCGAGTGGTTTTTAATTTTTTTTTCCAGTGTTTCTTAGTTTCAGGGAACCATCGGATCAAGGGGAGGCTACTGGACAAGTTTGAGGAACAAAAGCTCCAAACTGAGCGCCAATTGGCGGTCTGGTGAGCTGGTCTTCCTCTCAATTTTGTTCTGGTAGTTAGTTCTGTAATTTGCATTATCTGGGAGTCCCATTTTGCATGCTGTGACTTCTAGTTCGCTCCCAGATCATTAATCACTCCCCCATTAATAAACTTGGCCTTAAAATCCAAAGCAAAAGACTAGACGTTCTTATTTGTTTAGGTCACGCATCATGTATTGACTTAGGCACGTAGTTTTCTTTTCTTTTAGCTATATTTTCAGTTGTTGAGTATTGGCGTGAGGTACGCAATTTCCTACACTCATTCATTCATCTTGTATGCCCATGCATTAGTTAGTAGGAATTGCAACAGGACAAGAGTGAGCGAGCGTTTGATTGCAGCGATTGATTGCTAGATCTAGGTTCAAAACACTACTAAGGAGGGGTTGTCCCATAAAAGATAAGGTGGGGGATTTCATCACCCTTTCCTTAGCCCCAAAAATCACTCTTAATCAAGCCTTAACTAAAAGCAAGTAGACATTGGTCCTAAGGATTGCGGATGCACTAGGAGAGTAATCTAGTTGAGACCATCATGACCTGATCGGCGTTGCCTACCTTGTCGATAGTAGGAGGTACTGGATCTCCGGATCTGGTATCACTTGTTGGGCATTGTGGTCCTCGTTGTAGGGAGGTGAGGCGTATCGAGGCTAGTGACCTCAAAGTTAGGCATCGTCTAGCCTAAGGACCCATAGCCTTAAGTTGTTTGAGTCGTGCTTGCTAGTTAGGCTTCTACCTGATCCCACTACCCACGCTAGCTCTAGGGATTCTTCCCTCCTCACCTGAGTCCTCTCCTCATCTATTCTCTACGTATAGTCTCCTCCTCTAGTACACCTTCTGTTGTGTGTTATTTTAGAGTCGAGTCGAGCATTTTATGCGAGGTTGGGCTCGTTCTGGTGAGAGCACTCGACTCGAGAGAGTGCATTCTTCTGAGATGGACGGTCTTAGTAATCGACCATCTCCATCTCGTGCTCCTTTGGATCATGAAGTCGAGTCGTCTCGCGGTGACGGGGGAGACCGGGTTCCATACTTGGAATACCTCGGTCCGCTTCCGCCACCACGTAGACCTCTTTCTCCTCCTCCTCTGACTTGAGAGGAAGGGAGATTCGGTCAGGATCGAGTTCTTGGTGAACCACCACCTTTAGCTCGACAGGATAGACCGATGACTTTGTGGGAGCAGACCCATCCTGTTTGGGCCGCGCAGCCTTCTTGCATAGTTGTTCACCCTGCTCGTGGGAACTACGAGCTGAAACCTCAATATGTCAGCATGCTTCCAACCTTTACTGCCAATAAGGAGGATCCGTATATCTTTATACGCGAATTCGAGGAAGTATGCTCCATGTTTAAGCTTCAACAGCTTGACGAGGATTCAGTCCGGTTGAGGATGATTTCTTTCACATTGAAGATAATGCGAAGAAATGGATGTATAGCCTCCCGGCGAGCTCGATTCAGTCATGGGATGACTTTGTGACCGTATTTCTGAAGAGATTTTTCCCTCAAAGGAAAACTCAACAGATACGGCACCAGATACATCACATGTATCAGAGTGAGATCGAATCTTTTCATGGTTTCTTTGAGAGGTTCAAGGACCTTCTCCAGCAGTGCCCTCATTATGGATTTCAGTTATGGCAGTTGTGCCAAATTGTTTATGAGGGCATCAACTACAACACCCGCACATTGTTGGAGTCGATGTGTCAGGGTGACTTCCAAATGAAACCCATCGAGGAGGCATGGGATACTTTTGAGTCCATGGCTGAACGTACCTTCGAGTGGGATACCATGAGAGAGCCACCAGCCGCCAGGTCTTCTGGTCGAGCTGGATCTTATCAAGTTGAGTCATTGATCGCGTCTGAGGCGAAAATGCCTGCTCTCCGATATGGTTGTGCGTTTCCTTGAGATCTTCATGGACGACTTTTCCATATTTAGCGCTTCCTTTAATGAGTGCCTTCATCACTTGAGCCTTGTCCTCAAGCGATGCCGTGAGAAGAACCTCGCTCTCAATTGGGAGAAATGTCACTTCATGGTGAAGCGAGGGATTGTACTTGGACATGTGGTCTCAAGTGTAGGATTTCATGTTTAATTATACATATATATTTTTCGAATTTTCATGTATAATAAGGATCAATTACAATTTTCTTCGATTTATTTCATGCATGCATCAGTTTGTTTTAACAACTAGTTTCAAAAACTCATTAAAACAAACACAAAGGGACTCCGAAATTCATACCTAGAAGTTCTCAAAACTACTTGAAGATTCGAAGACGTTGAGGATGCTTGTTGCTGCACCGGATGCCTCCGAGATTTCACCAAACTCTAAAGAAGATTGGAGAGAGAAGAGCTAGCCTCTCAATCTCCAATAGGGTTTAGAATCTAATTACTAACCCCTCTTTAGTACCCTTGAGAAGATGACCTCTTAAAAACTAAAACTATACTTAAGAATTAAGGGAATTTCGTGGAGAATTATGGAGAGAGATTTTGCATGAGAAAAACAATGAATTAATTAAGGAGGTAATGAGATAAACTTGTATTTATAAGTTCTCTCCAAATTACCTATTCATGTGGAACCTCTTGCCCATGATTTCATGCAAACTTCCATCTAACCATCCATTATTTAATAATAAATAATCTTAGCCACGAATTAAATCAATTATGGACCAATTCCATGCATGTGATCTAATTAATTCTTAAATTTATTCTGCATTAACCGTCTGGACCGGTCGACCGTTTGGCGGTTCGGTCGACCGCTCAAACCAGGTTTCGGTCGACCGTTCAATAACTCGGTCGACCGTTCGTAACAGGAATTATTCCATCTTGATGTCCGGTCGACCGACCGATTACATTCGGTCGACCGTTCGAACAAATGAAAATTCCCTGTTATCGGTCGAGACATGTCCGGTCGACCGTGCTCGATCGGTCGATCGTTTACTGCTAATTAGTCGACCATTTGAGCACTGTTTTGCAGACTTGTCAAATTTCAGTTTAACCCCTACAAAATTTGACATTTCGGGATTAGTAGTAAATTCACAACTTATGTAACATATTATCCTATGCAATGATCAATCATTACACCCCATAATATTTACATCACATATGAATTTAATTTAGATTCTAATTTTGTTATTAATCACAACATAATTTTGATTTTGCTTGTTCACCCCATGTGTCATATTTTCTACATGAAACTCGACACATCTTATGAACTCAAAATCCCCATTTCTTGTTTCCCAGTTTTGTGGTGTGACCTTTGGGAGGATCTAAACTAAGTTGGCAGTGATATTAAGAGCTTAATATCACAAGCTATAAGCGGTATCTAGCTACACATTATAGCTCCCAATTAGTTAGATTTCTTAATTCCACTCGAACCAAAACCCGATCCATTTAGTGATGGAGTGCACCACTTGTGTCCGTCCCTTGCCTCATGATATTAAGAATACACACAAAGTAGTATTGTGTCATCTTTGTATTAGTATTCATTTCTTGATCTCTTTAAGCTAGTTATAAATATGTGACTTAACTCAAATCACATTGTGCACATTATAACTTTGCTTTATCAAGGGGCCCACTAATATCATCACTCAATTAAGAGGGGCAATGATAATTTTTGACTAACTATCTTTCTCCAACCAAAGTCATACATAACCAACCAATGCCTTTACACTACACTCATCGATAGCTTAAGACACTAGTCTAATTAAGAACTCCTTAAGCGATCGGATATAAGTCTCATATCAAAGGACCAAGGACACAGTAAAATATTAATGACATAGAAACACATTCATATAATATTTTACTTGTCAGGTCAATTCGGCATACAAAAGTATTATTTTCCTCTTTTGTGTACCCGTGTTGTCACTCACTTGTAGAGCTACAATGATCTATGAGCAACACGACAATCTTAACTCGGTAATTGATGTCCCATGTTAATTACCATGATTGCGAATATCTTTTGTTTTATGTAAACCAATATCTTTTAGAGCTCTACGGTTAAGGACCAAGAGCCTCTTCCTTAACACTTCCAAAAGACGAATAACATAAACAAGGAACAAAACGATTTCTCATTCAATTCATAATTATTGACATTTAAAAGTAAAACTTTTAGAAAACATTCCCTTCATCAAGTAGGGGAATTGAGGTCGATCCCGCCAAAGTGGGTCTTATTGCTAATCTCCAACCGCCACGTAATGTGAAGGATATCTGCGCCTTTTTGGGGCATGCTGGATTCTATCGGCGGTTCATTCGGGATTTTAGCAAAATTGCTCGACCTCTCACCGCTTTGTTGGCTAAGGATGCCATTTTTGAGTTCACACCGGATTGCCACCCTGCCTTTTTGACCTTGAAAAAAGAGTTGACTTCAGCTCCCATTATTAAGGCACCGGTGTGGACTGAACCCTTTGAGTTAATGTGTGATGCATCTGACTTCGCTCTCCGAGCAGTGCTTGGGCAACGATTGTACAAATTGCCTCATGTGATCTACTATGCCAGTAGAACACTCGATGATGCCCAATTGAACTACACTGTGACCGAGAAGGAATTCTTAGAGATCATATTTGCTTTGGAGAAATTTCGGTCGTACTTGATTGGCTCCCACGTGATTATCTATTCTGATCATACAGCCATCAAGCACCTCATGGCGAAGAAAGATGCAAAATCCCGACTCTTGAGGGGGATCTTGTTGTTACAAGAATTCGATCTCGAGATTCGGGACAAAAAGTGTGTGAAAATGTTGTAGCTGACCACCCGTCTCGTCTAGAGACGACCAACCTACAGGACCAAATTATTGATGGCAAATTTCCTAACGAGCAGTTGTTCGTGATTGAAGATAACCCTTGGTTTGCCGTCATCGTGAACTACCTCGTGACCGAGCAACTTGCTGTGGGTTGGTTAAAATCTGACCAAACCAAATTTAGATCTTATGTCAGATTCTTTCACTGGGACGACCCCTACCTATTCAAATACTGCTCTGACCAAATTTTCAGGCGGTGCGTCCCAGATACCGAGTTCCAAAGTGTGCTCCATTTCTGCCACTCTAAGGCATGTGGAGGACACTGTGGAGCGAAGAAAACTGTTGCCAAGGTGCTCCAATTTAGATTCTACTAGCCCTCTCTTTTCAAGGATGCTTACGACTTTTGTAAGCAATGTGATAGGTGTCAGCGCCTTGGCAGGATTAGTCGACGTGACATGATGCCTTTGTAAAATATCCTTGTTCTCGACATCTTCGATGTGTGGGGCATCGATTTCATGGGTCGCTTCCCGAACTCGTTCAGGAATGTTCACATTCTGGTGGTCGTTGACTATGTGTCTAAGTGGGTTGAGACTATACCGACAAAGACCAATGACAACAAGGTGGTCACCAAATTCTTGAGGGACATTTTTGTGCGATTTGGTACTCCTCGTACCATAATCAGCGATAGGGGTACCCACTTCTGTAATCGCTCCTTTGAAGCGCTTATGACGAAATATTCGATCACCCACAAGCTTGCGACCCCGTACCATCCGCAAACTAGTGGGCAGGTTGAAATGTCTAACCGTCAATTAAAGCAAATTTTTGAGAAGACGGTTAATTCCTCGAGAAATGATTGGTCAACTAAGTTGAATGACGCGTTGTGGGCCTTCCGCACCGCGTACAAGACCAATTTGGGTATGTCCCCATATCGGGTAGTGTACGGCAAGGCTTGCCACCTACCCGTCGAGCTTGAGCATCATGCTTTCTGGGCGATCAAGAACCTGAATATGGATCTTGATCAAGCAGGAGTACAACGTAAGCTTGACATTGTGGAATTAGAAGAGCTACGCAATGATGCGTACGAGAATGCCAAAATTCATAAGTCCCGAGCCAAGATGTTTCACGATCGCATGATTATGCGAAAGGTGTTTACGGCCGGGCAGAAGGTGTTGCTCTACAATTCCTGGCTTCATCTGTTTGCGGGTAAGCTCCGCAGTCGCTGGTCTGGCCCGTTTATTGTCCAAACCGTTTATCCTCATGGAGCGGTTGACATCTTGAACCCAGGGAATGGGGACGTGTTCAAAGTTAATGGACAATGCCTCAAACCCTACTCGGAGGGGACACCAGCCGAAGTCGAGGAGGTCATGTTCCTTCATGAACCTCCCTCGCACTCAACCATTCATGCTCCTGCATGAGTGGTTGAGCTTTCAGGTTTGTAAAAAAAGACTCCTTCAGTGAGCATCATTTGTTGTGGGCTCCAACCCTTGAGTATTTGGGCCCCAATTCTTTCATGTATTTTTATCCCTTCCTTAGCATCTCACAGGTTTGGAGGGAATTTGGGTTGTGTCCATCAACATGGCCAGAAACTTCCCTGTGTACTTCACCTTGGTGAGATCTATTCTTTTTCATGAATAACTCCATGTAGTATCTTGCTCGCATTCATTGAGGACAATGCATGAAGTAGGTGTGGGGGTGTTTTTACGTGTGTATATAATCGAGTCTTTTCCTTTGATTTTTGTTTTCTTCTGTGGGTATTGATAGGGTCATGTTAGTGTGCTGCATTTCATATCGATATATTTGCTTGCCATGATCCTTGGGTGACCTGTCTTCTTTTGCTTGCCTAGTGCTTTAAAATTTTCACATTTCTTTCAAAATTTTCATGTGTTTGCGAAAGAAAATGTTTTGTGGGTTTTGCGTGTGTTTAGCATGTGCAAAACCGTTGAGAGGCAAAGTAAAAAGAAAGCTCCCAAAATTGTCTTGAACTTGATGCATTAGGATATCTAGTACAGTGGCTTTAGGATTTATCGAGTCGTTAGGATGCACCCCAGTTTTCCTTTGGGGTGAGTAATCATAAGGTTTCACTGCTCAAATATTTAAAGAAGTTCGCCCTCAACCTAGTGAGTCAATAATTCGTGTTTGTTAACTTAAGGAAGTTTGTTGTAGTTAAGGACCCTTTAAATCTTGTTGTGAGACATTAAGTGTAGGGGTTTTGGTTCATGTGTAGATAAGAAATAAGTGAGTAGGTGTTCTCTCTTCTTGCACAGCTCCTATCACTCGGGAAAGTAGGTCTGAGGGGACTTTGTGCCTGGTGCTTTCGATTCATCTGACTTGGCATGCGCCGACCAAACTCTCGTGACACGGGTGGTAGGGATTGCCCTATGTGGAGATTTGGGGAAAGGTGTACGTGATAGTGTAAGTCCTTATGGGCAATGATGCACGAAACCTGACCGTGGGAGAATGAAGCTCCAACTAATTAAAAGAAAAAGAAGAAGAAACAAAAAAATGAGAAAAGAAACAAAAAAAATGGTAATGCAAATAAGAACCTTAATGGACCTTACACTTTGTATCACTTGAGAATGTTCAGGTTGTCCATGTCTTTCACTTAATTCCTTATTTAACTTGCACGAATGGTTCATTAGGCTAGGTGTGGACTGATTACCTATATAGAGTCGGCCCGTACGATTACCGCGTCCAATGATCGACAAAATATTTCCAACGAGTCGAGTGCCTAGATTGAATAATGCATCTTGTTTGGATTTTGTGGGTATATCCGTTGAAAACCCTCAGGAGACAACACTCCTCCTCCTTGGCAACAAAGATGTTTAACGGCTTGTTGCACGTGATATGTGCAACCGCGATTCCTACGAAAGTGAGTTAGGATTTCTTGTTTCTCGTTTGCTTTTCTCTTTCTTTGTTTTGCTCGGGACTAGCAAAAACTTAGGTGTGGGGGTATTTGATTGACATCATTTCATGCTCATATTTGTATCTTATATCCATTATCTGACACCTAAGCAATGCTACGTGACGAGTTTTATGTTTAGTTTTCAGGAATAAAGGGGTTTGAAGAGAAGATCCATGAAAGGACCCAAAAGCAGGAAAAATGACTTAATTGTGAGACCTGGGGACTAAGATGCAAGGGAGAAGGACTTGATCGTAAGAACGAAGGACCTAAGAGCAAAATAGGAAACTCCACACCATCATGGGGAGTATTTTGGCAATTCGATTCGAGTCAGGGCTCCAACAAACCAAGTAGATGCATCCAAGACCAAGAAATACTTCAAGCAAAGTCCAACACAAAAAGCAAACGGATCTGGGCCTTATAGACCGCCAATTGGCGGTCTGGAACGGCCAATTGGCGGTCTGGATCATCCCAGATCAACTAAGATTTCGCCTGGACTTGTATTAATGTTTGTTTAGGCTATTTTTGGTATTGGTTTAGTCCCACATCGGGGGATTGTCCCAGATTAGCTTTTTCCATGCTTATAAATAGAACTCTTCACCTTCCATTGTATCCATCTCTCTCTTTGGTGGCCATCTTCCCTACTAAGAGTGAAGCCTTGAAGCAAAACTCTGGTGGAGGAAAGGCTGCTTGTAATTTGAGTGAGTTAATAATAGATGTTTTCATTAGCTTGTTAATTCTTGCTTAGTTAATTTCCTTTAATGTGTTTGCTTTGGTGCTTGTTTTGTTTTATGCTTCTTTAATATTTCTTGCTTGATTAGTATAGTTTCATTTCAGTATAATGGTTCATTTTATTAGAGTAGTTAGTTTAAATATGTGAGTAGTTCCATCCCCCTTAGGGGTGGAGTAGATGTGTGTACATGTTATGTAGATGGTATGAATGCTTAATATGAATGTTTTGTGAGAGATATTAGTATGCTTTCTTGAATTATTAAGAACCTTACTTAATGGTTTCTTCCATAGCTTAGGTACATTCCATGCTTGTCTAATTGTCTTAATAACAACCTTGCATTGCTCATATTATTCACATAAGTTAGTGTTGTAAATGATAGGTTTTGCCATTAGGTACCTCTTATGCATTAACAAACACTAACTAACTTGAGCTTCTTGTATTCATTCCACACCACACTTATTTCATGTGCACACACACACACTCCACCCCTTAGGGGTTTTCATTCCTGTGTTTTTATCTTCTTCATTAGTTGTTTAGCTTAGTTTGTTTAGTGATTTCATTTCAGCTTTGCTTGTTTACTAGTTTAGATTAGTGTAGTGTAATACATCTTTCTTCCCTTTCTTTCCACTCGCCTTCGCACAAACCAAGCATCGACACACCTCCTAGTGGACGACATGTATTTGTCACCGCTTCAACGCAGCTGTGCACTTGCAGTTAATATAAACATATGGTACTTGTTTACTAGTTTAGATTAGTGTAGTGTAATACATCAATCAGCTACCACATTGGATTGGATGAAAAGCTGACGTGGTAGAGCTTTATCAATTTCGGGTTCTTTTCGTTTTGTTTCATATTTAAACCCCCTGCACAGAAATGGAACTCTCATCCAACAACAAAATGTCCAACACAGAGATGTAACTCATATCAACCATTAACCCATTCATCCACTATTAAACACAGGAATGAATCTCATATCAACTATTAACTCATTCATCCATAAACACAGAAATGTCCAACAAAATTTAACACACCATTTAACTCACGTCCAACACAGAAATGTAACTTGTATTCATCCACTATTTAAACACAACATTCATCCACTATTTACATACGAAATTTTAATGTTTGTGATTATATTGGACTTTGTAAAATATGACTAACAAAGTAAGCAGACCACCTCTCTAGTATTTGATCAATCACTTCTTGCGAAAAAGGTTGAAAGTCGGGTTCAAAAACCTACAAAAATAAATTAAATGTTTAAATAATTAAAATAACCTAAAATGTTGACTTACCTATGGAAGATAACTTTCGTAAATCACATTCATCCAATCCCATGTTGACAATTTGATCCATATGTCATTACGTAGTAACCGCATTCAGTATTTCCAATTTGTTTACGGTACTACAACATTTACAAAAGAAAAATATCATGATTATATCGAAACAATGAAATGGATGCAAATTAATTGTTTCAAGATTTACTTTAATAATGAACTATTTTACCTTCATGGCATGCCAAGTAGTTTGCTTCTTCTTACTCTTTCTTCCACCCAATATTTTATATATATCCATCGCTCTGTCAAAATTACACAAATTGTTAATTAGACGTTTAAATAACATATGCAACTGTTGAAAAATTAGTTGATAAATTTAAATTAACTATACTAAAACTAACTTACAACTGAACCATTGTCTCAATGCTTTCCTTGGTTTATTTGATACCAGAGGTTCAAACCAATATGCAACATTAAGACTAGGAACCAAAATGGCCAACATCCAATGATCACTGTAAATCAAATGGTTAAATAACATTATTATACACCCTAAAACTAATAATAAGTAATATAGAATATATTGAAATACATACATCTCATGATATGGTGCTAGAAAAAAATGCTTCTCCATTTCATACATAATCTTAGCAATCTTTTCCAGTCTATTGTCTTCGCTTGAATTGCCTTGAAACACGAATATTGTGGGACACAAATAACCAAATTCCTTCCCATGAAGCAATTTGTAGAGAAGCCTATTCAAAAAGAAATATGTCATAACTAAAATCAAAGAATTCGAAATTGTCATAATTAATATAAAAGGGACAAAATTACTTACATAAATTGCACATGGATGATTGATACACACAACTTTTCCATCCTCAAAAATTCCATGACATCGGCAATTATGACAAACAACGCAGATCCGTTGGCATTGTTGGTCATTTTTCCTACAATTTCTCTATTCAACATACTTTTGACAAAAGAATCCTACTCCTTATGTCGTATGAAATTGTATAACATTTGACAATTCGGAGGAAATTGGCTCTCGTCAAATACAATTTCAGTTTCAAATTTTTTGGATGTTGAACCTCCAACCTTTTGAATTAAAAAAACTATATTATTAGAACTTCTTTACATGATTACTATATATAAACCATTTAGGCAATTATTAAATTTAAAGTTGATACATTTGCATTTATTTTAATTAACGAACGAGGCCATTGCAACACCCATCCTTCAACATCGCCCACTGTCTAAATTTCAGATTCCGGAATTGGTAGGAGTGCATTATCACAGACAGATTTATCCAAAGTCACCTTCAAATTCTTCGATTGAATTTGTTCACCATGATGCAACTTTAGGGTGTACACATTCCTATATGCTACAACCCGCATGTCTGGATCATTCATAGAGAGTTCGCATTGGGCTACATCCTATAAATTTCAAGAAAAATTTGTCAAATGTACTGCAATGCATAGCGAAAAATAAATACTTAAAATTTATAATTTTACCTCAAAATGGCCAAGGGTGTCCTGCTTAGATACTTCTTGGGGGAACACCTCTGGAGGTTGTATATTGGAAGAATTACGGGGACTTTGTACATCTATGGCAATATCGGACGCAATATCAATGGAAACTGCAAGATGTTTATACAAACTCTTCACGAGGCTTTCCAGGTGATGAATCTTCTCGTCGCATATCGTGTGATCAACTTGGGAATGACTTCGTGAGGATGATGATGACCCAAAATACTGATGTACTCCTATTCGACTACCTACACCGTGTATTCGCCCAGGATGCTCCTGCTTACCCAAGGTCGTGGACAATATATCATTTCTCCCTTGTGAAACAAATTCTCTTTCGGAAGCTTTCATTGAAAGTTTATCCTATAAAAATTAAAAATTAATTTTATTTTTTTTATTAATTAATAACCACATACATACACAAAACATAAAAATTAAAGTTAACTTACAATCCCAGAGGCAACTAGTTCAGACTCTTCATTAATGTAATTGCCTTCCGCAGTAATACGCGCTCGCTTCCACTTTTCTTCTCTAGATATCGAAGATGGAGGTGACAAAATACTTTCTTTCTCTTCACTCATACCCGCTTACACAGCTTCTTCTCTTTGTTTGGAATTTTTTTCCATCATCACAACCTCCTCAAGTTTTCGGTAACCCCCTCTAGACAATCTATGCGGAAACATGTTACTAGATTGTCGTTTCTAGTTTTCTACTCTCTTATATCTTGAAAAAGAATATAATGGATTAATTATCAAATTAAAATTATAAATTCTACGTATTAAAAAGAAGGAGTATATAATACCATAAATTCTGGAGAAAGTCTAGTTCTTTTGAACTCTTCCCATGTCTTCGGCGAAATGAAACTATAAGTAGCAAAGGGGTCACGGTCCTTATATTCCCCAAAGACAAACATGTTCGTGAGCTTTGTTTTAAAATCTTTCCACCGGTTACCAACATAGGAAATCCACTTCTTCTTCAACTCTTTAGTTAATTCAAAAATGAATTTAGCCTACAACCAAAAAAACACTTGAAAATTAGAATCAATAAGGGAGGAAATTAAAATAAAACTAATAAACAAAAACTTACTGTTATATACTCCCAAATTTATTCTTTTAGATAATAATCAACTTGTGACCAATTTTCAATACAAATATCAACCTTGGTTCTAGCGACAGTACCCAAATAACTAGGCAAATAAATTTTATTCTCTCCAATCGGCTCTAATAGACGATCAAAGTCCAAAGGCAATGGACCTTCACGTTTTACTTTTTGTTGAAACTGTAACATAAGAGTAGCTCCCCGTTGAGGAACCGATATGGAGGCTTCATCGGAATTTTCTTGGTGCTTTTTCTTGCTAGGACTAGGAGCCATTAACCTGAGAGAAGAATTAGATATAGATTCAAGGTTGGAGCCATTTCGAATATGGTTACGACTACGAACTCCATAAAGGATGAAAAAATTGTAGAATGAATCTCAAACAAAACCAATCAGAATTCTGGGGTGGATTATTTCGAATACCCTACCATGTCCGATAAATTTAACACCGATGTGGGGAGACCCCCTACAACGTCGGATATATTTAACACCGGCGTGGGAGACCCTCTACAACGTCGGATAAATTGAAGACCGACGAGGAAGACATATAATCAAACTCTAATATTTGCCTTCCGAATGTATGTTTGTTAGCCGACGAAAACACGAAACTCATAATACATTTCCATATGTATGTTAATAGCCAAATAACTTGAGATGAAAGAAGTTTTCAAGGAAACAAACATTTTTCAACCAAGCAACAAAAGTAATATTACGGAAAGCATTTAAAAAAGAAATGTTATAGTGAAAGATTTACACTTCGGGTGGGTGGAGGAAGAAGTCGCTCAGGGATGTAAGGGAAGAGGATGCTCGGGAAGTAAGGAGAGGTCGTGTGAGTAAGTGAAGAGGAATGCTCGGCGTACGGAGAAACGAATAGTTTTGTGTTTCACAAAGGCTTGGGTTTGAGAATATGAATCGTTATGGCTAACACTATCATGTCATCTTAGTTAGGGGTGACATGATAGGGTAACACAATAACGTCGTCTTAGTTACATGCGACGTGATAGGGTAACACAGTCACGTCGTCTTAGTTACAGGCGACGTGATAAGGTTATGACCCGACGTGGTAGTGTATGAATAATTTTAAAAAAAATTATTACCCAAACTATCCCCGTCAGTCGAAATAAACGCTGACGGGGTAGGGTTACACTACCACGTCGAATTAGTTTTAGCATATGTTATAGTGTAGGCAGAATACAGTTATATAAGTTTGGATGTGAATTTATACTTTTGTGCGGTCCCGTTTGGTAACACAACTGTAGGTGGTTTTTTTGTATTAAACCCTGACTTGTTTCAACATCACCTCACTTGTCTTCCGTTACCAAGAAACCATTGTGTTTGGCAACACTACTACTATTCACAGGTTTCTTCCCCAGAAATGCTCGACGATGCCCTTCTTAAGGCGCGAGGCAACCACCCCATTCTCCCCAAATTTCTCCTCCCCACCTCACCACTGGATTGCAACCTTCTCGTCATCGTTTGCTCTTCACATCGCATGTCGTCAGCTTCAAGCACCGCAGAATCGATTATGTTCCGGCGACCGACTTGCATTTGTGGAGTTCCCGCTCATCGTGGCACCTCGCGCATGTTGAGGACCCCCAGTAGGGTCTTCTATAGTTGTGGCTCCAATAACATGAGTATCCCTTTCGGTGTGTACGATTTTTTGGTTTGTGATTTTGGGCTTTACCCCTAACTTGCCCTTTCCGATCAGTCGGCACTTAGATGCGGCTACTTCCGCTGGGTCGACCAAATGTCGTTCCGCAATGATGGAGCGGAGGTCTACCAGGCATCTCATCCTGCGGTGTTCGATGCCCGTCACGTTTAGTTGCCAAACCCAATTCTAGAAGTTGCCCGATGACTGGAGGCTCTAGAGGATAAAGTTACCATGCTTCGCCACCTTCATGCTCCTACCCATGTGCAACTGTGGACCATCTCCCTCTTCATGTTGGTAGTCGTTCTGGTACTCATCCTTGTATGCCTCGTTTGAGGTGTGTAAGGGGGTATGTCGGGGAGAGCTTCATCCCACACATTTTGTTTTTTGGTAGGAATGTGGGGTGGTCGGATGTTGGGGTTGTCGACGGGGTTAACTACTATTTTGATGAAGCGTGTGTGCTTGCATTTGTTTAGGAATTAGGTTCACTTTTGTTTGTCTTTCATGTTTAAAAGTACTGCTTCTCTAATATAATTAAAGGCTCCCTCGACGATTAACAAATTTCCAATATGTGATGATACATATAGTGTTTGTGAGATTTATATTGAGTTGTCTTTTTTGCTGGGTGGGATATGCATGATGTTGATGATGAATATATGTATGTTACTCTTCTGATCATGTTGGTTGGTCTAGTTGTGACTTATTGGAGTTGGTTTGTTTGTTTACTTTTGATTGTGATTATGCAGAATTTGGTGCATTTTTAGCTTTTGGTTCGTAGTTTGTGTTTAACCTGAAATTTATGTTGGTTTACCATGTCGGATTGCCTTCATATGTGACATGGTATACCAATAATCACGTTGGATATGCATGATTTTGACGTGGTATACCAATAATCACGTCAGATATGCATGATATCCGACGTGGTAGACCCAATCGAAGAGTGTTATATAAATTGGATGTGAGTTACACTTCTCTGGAGGGAGTTTGAATCTAAACCAAAACAAAAAGAACCCAAAATTTATGTTGGTCTATCATGTCGGATATGCATGACATCTGACGTGGTAAACCAATTGAACAGTTATATAAAATGTTAGTCTACAACGTCAGATTTCATTTATATGCGACGTGGTAGAATACTTGTCACGTCGGATTTACATGACGTCCGACATGGTAGATGCAATATCAATTTTGGTTATATAAATTGGATGTGAGTTACGCTCCGTGTAGTGGGTTTAAATCTGAAAAAACGAAATTGATATTTGGTATACAACGTCGGATATTCTTCATATTCGACGTGGTAGAGATATTATCACGTCGGATGTGCATGATATCTGACGTGGTAGACCCGAACAAAACAAAACGTCAGACAAATTGGTTGTGAGTTACACTTCTGTGCAGGGGGTTTGAATATGAAACAAAACAAATAAAGTAGAGCACACAAATAATTCACGCGATACAAAGCCACCTGATTGAAAACAATACAAAGCCACATGTTAAACTCACAGTACAAAGCCACCTGATTGAAAACCAGGAGACATATCCACACAATTATTTGAAGTTTATTACAACATGTTTTCTAAAAAATTACAATAGTCAAAGCAATACCACACAAATTAAAGAAATTCTACTGATTACAAGTCAGTTACAACATCATTTCATACAAACAAAATAAAGGGAACTAAATAAAAATAACATTTGCTACACACTCATTAGGAAACCACTCTTTGTACTCCATTTCCATCCAAGCAAGTCTGCCTGCTTTGTCTTGTATGTTCGTGAAGACCATCCTGTTCATTATTTTCTCGAGATTCATGGTGTGCAAGAAAACTCTGCTTGTAGACGGCATCTTTGTGTCTATCAACAATGTTGTGCAATTCTCAAAAGTACGCCCATATTCTTGACGTCTACCGCTAAGTAGAATTGACCTATGCTCAGCGTCCACTTCTGATCGGTATCGGTGTTCTGCCAATTGTCGTATGCTACTAGCGGTGGAGCTAAGCTCGTCATTTCTTGAGTCTTTGTTGATTGACCTTCGTCTTCTTCGCTTCGTTGAAATAGGAGCATCATTTTCCTCCACAAGGCACGGCTGAGATTTTTCAGTAGCCAATTGTTGGAGACCGACGACATCATCAAACTCCGGTCCGCAGTCATTGGAGTAGCTACCCCTAGAAAGGAGGATGACAATACTTTGTTCTTAGCAACGCAATTAAACCTTCCTGTGGGTGTGACTTTGTCAAACAACTCATCGCACAAATCAGGGAATTGTAGGCCTTTAGACCTCAACCCTTCGCATTGAGGATGATCCTAAAAAAACAAATAATCAAATTAGATGAAATTATAACATAGGCATTTGTGCTATTTCAAATTAAATTTAATACCTTGAGGACCTCATCTAAGGTGTACGTGCCTCGTTCATCATCCCAACCGGTACCGATCATCGAGCATAAAGTGCTCCAACCTTGCCATTTTGTTCTTGTTTTGTTCCAATGATTCTTAAACTATTCTTTCGTGTACGACAAGTTCATTTGTTTTGCGAATTCTGCAATTAAATTTTCATACCCCGTCTTATCTAATGATCCACTCAGTCAGTTACCCAACCGAACCTGTTCTGCATAAATCCTAAGGAAGGTCTCATGGTGAAGTTTGTTGGTCCACATAGCATGTATTATTCCATTACCACATAATCCTCTCTTTGGTTTTGAAGAAAGGCCGGTCTCCACCACCAACGGGGTAACTATGGCGGTGCAATGGGTAGTGGTTATTTGTGGAGGGTTTAGGCCAAAGCTTGTGGAAGGTGATGGATGGCTAGGATTGTAACCCATTGGAGCAAAACTAAATTGTTGGGTTTGAAATGGAAATGGACCACTAAACTGAGATTGCATTTGGGCAAAAAGGGGGGTCGTACCGGTCTGAATTGTAATGGTTGAGGAAGTTTTTTTGGCTAATAATGGGCACTATGGTCTGTGGATTGTATGGGAATGGTGTGTTGTGGAACATGGGGTCGTCTAAATCGAAAGACTCGTCGGGACAAACATCAGAACGAGCATCCATCCTGTGTTGATTGAACACAACAATAAAGTACAAAAGTTTAAAACTGCACATATATTATAGACATCAAAAGGATCAATGTTGTTACAATTTTTACAACTTAACACTACCAAAAATACAACAAATGTCATTCCAAACCTCTACTTTCGGCTATAAATCACAAAATTGAATTTCTTCTAATGGACATGGTTGTTTCATCAAGTTGACCATCCATTCCCAACCGAACTTCCTCATTTTCGGGGTCACCCACTACTTGTTGTGTTTGGAATTCCAATATAATTTCGTTGATCAATCGTTGTTCGATAATGTAATTATGCAGACCCATTGCACAAATGACCAACTTCACTTGTTTGCGCATAGGGAAAGATGGCATTTTTTAGAACTGTCCACCTTTTCTGTAACACACCAAATGCCCGTTCAATTATATTCCTCAATGATGAATGCAAGTGGTTAAACAACTTCTTCTTCCCCTTAGGCTCACGTGCTCGAAACTAGGGGACATGGTACCTTGTGTTTCTATAAGGAGCCAAGAAACATTCTCGATTCGAGTATCCGGCATCCACGAGGTAGTACTTGTCTGGAACAAGTACCATATGTTTTGGTTAATGGGGTATACAATTTTTTATAATAAAATGAGATTTTAAATAATTATTAGGTTCGGGAGTAATTCGGGTAACTAGGGAAGATATTTGCTTTGTCTACTAAGGCATGGTTGAGGACTTTGCAATCATGAGCACACCCCTTCCATCCCACGGAAAAAAAGTGAACCTCACATTGAAGTCACAAACTGCTAGAACATTTTGAGTGCACCTTTTCGGGTCCCTACCAAATCGATAAGGAATTTGCATATCGATGGGAACAAATGCATCAACATGTTTCCCGTCGAGAGCCCCAATACAGTCTTTAAATATGGAAAATATTTCCCACCACAACCCTCTACTATGTGTTGGGGAGTTGTGGCTAGACTTGTATACGGTTTGATCATATTACATGCCCACTCAAATACAACATCAGTTACCTCATCAAAATACTGACTTATTGTTTCCCCCGAATGTTGCAATCTTGATTGTAACGACCTATTACTGTCACCATGACCTAAAGTTCTTAAGAAAATGTACATTTGCTCCTCTACCTTTATGTTGTTATCTGAATCCTTTAGCTTACCCGAACATCTAAACAATTCACATAGATTATTGAAACTTTGAAGCAACAATCTACAAGCATCATAACAAATCCTATAATGTTCGGACATCAAGTCAGATATAATATGAGTGTCGGTGAATGGGGCAGTGTGCAATAAATTCCGAGGAACTTTCTATAATCCAAATTGTTCCTCACAAAGCAGTAGTAATGATGACATTACAAACAACTCTTCATCATAATCTACTGCTACCAGGGAATTAGAAGTCATTCCGTAACTAACCAAAAAAATAAAAATATGTAAGCTCAAATGTTATCAACGTTTAATTGATGTTGAATAGGACAAATCACATAAATTTTTGAAACTTTGAGGCATCAACCTACATGTATCATTATGAATATAATATCGGTGTATCCCCTGCCATATAATATCTATATACATGCAACTACGTTCACAACAAATGATTCTAGAAGTTATGCAAATTATTCATGATTTGGGAGAATTGACTAATATAATTACGCAAACTACAAATAAACATTTACCACGGTAACTAATCAAATGTTCACCAAATACATTACATATACATGAAAAAAATATAAAGAACAGCAGCACCATAACTCCTGACCGAAGAAGCAACCACTTCCCAAACTTGTCAAGAAACCAAACAAACAAAACCAATTCCCGCATCCACAGCACAAACGCACAACTCGCAAACCCGAATCCGTCAATTTCTCTTTCGAACACCCCAATCCATCAAAATCTCCACTAAACCCTTCCACATCAGTAAAATCACTACATCCCTCACCTTTCTCAGTTTTTACCCATTGCAAACCCATAGATAGGACCAACAAATCCACAACCTTAATCATTTGAACAAGTAATCCACAATCTTAATCCACGACCAAATATTCTTACAGTTTGTTAAACATGCAACTACAATCTAAGAAAAATGTTTGTACAAGTTAGGCTAACTTTTCCGGATTTGGGAGTGTAAGTGGAAGTGGGTTACCTCTACGTCGGGGTGGTTAACGGAGGGAGAAAGGTTGTGTTGGTTCCACGACGGCGAGAGGCAAAGTTGGGGCAGGAATCTTCACTTCTCGGGTGGGTGCGTGAGGTGAGAGAGAGGAGAGTCACGGGTGAGTATTAAATGGAGGGTGTGAGGTAATTTCCATGAAAATTTAATGGACGAGTGGAAAGAAAAACGTAGGAGATTAACTTCACCCGTTGGATTGATAATGGGTCTACCACGTCGGCTTTCATTCATGCCATTATCACGTCGGATATTCATTCCATTCGACGTGGTATTCCAATCCATTATCACGTCAGATATTCATGACACCTGACGGGGTAGACTCGAGCCATCATTTAAATTGGCTGAGTTTATACATTTCTGTGGTCTAGGTTTGAATATGAACCAAAACAAAGTAGAATCCAAAATTAATTATCACGTCGGATATGGAAAACATGATGTGGTAGATCCATTATCACGTCGGTTTATACATGACATCCGAGGGGTAATGTTTATTTTTTAGTCAAACCCTTGTGTAGCCAACCTCTCACCTCTCAGTCGTAAACCCCATAACACCTCTCCGAGCACACTGCTAGGTTACTTTGCTTCTCATGTTCACATCCTCCACGATCTGTCTGGTCTTTGTCCTCTTCAAGCTCACATCAACTCGAACAAGGTCCCTTTTTAGACGAGTTTTGGTTGTTTTCTCTGGTTTGGTTGATTTTGTGGATATTGTCTGCTTATTTTGTGGATCTTGTGGCTTACCACCCCTCAGACCTAACCCCATAACACCTATCCGAGCACACCGCAGCCAGACTCCGATATATCTCTCCATCCGTCCTCTTCAGGCGCACATCAATTCGAACAAGGTCCCTCTTTTACACGATTTTTAATTTCTCGGTTTGGTTGACTTGTTGATCTTGTCTGCCTATTTTTTGAATCTTTTGGATCTATCCACTTCTCCAATTTTTAATGGTTTCTTGTGATTTTATGGATATGCTTATCTTGCCCATATCTTGCCCGAATTTTAAGGGTTACTTGTGATTTTGTGGATCTGCTTATCTTGGATGGGGATTTTGGATTTGGTTAATTTTGTGTTAATATGCAGCGGTTCATTTTATATCATGATATTTTGTGTTGTGTAGATAAAATGAATCGAAGTTGGACTTTTGCAAGTCGATTGAGTAATGAGTATGAGTATGGAGTTGATAAATTCCTAGAGTTTGCACAAAAGAATGGACATTTTAGAAATGAAGGAAAGGTCTTCTGTCTGTGTAGAAAGTGTCTTAACATGTTCTTAAGAGATGTAAAAGAAATCATGGCTCATCTGTTTGAGAAAGGTGTTGATGAAGGTTATACGCGTTGGATATGGTATGGTGAGAATGAAATACGTAAAGAAAGTGACAGTCCTTCAAAAAAAGAGGTTAATGATGATGATCGGTTAGAAGATATGATTCGAGATGTTACGAAAAGTTTGATGATAAACCACAAGTACTTAGTAATTTGTTGTTAGATAATGAAAGACCTTTGTATCCAGGTTGCAACAATTTCAGTAGATTGTCTGCAGTATTACAGTTATATACCTTGAAAGCCTCAAACGGTTGGAGTGATGTCAGTTTTACTGCCTTACTCAAGTTGTTAAAAGAAATTCTTCCAGAAAACAATGAACTTCCAGACCGTACATATGAGGCCAAAAAAATCGTCCAATGGGTATGCAGTATAAGAAAATACACGCATGTCCAAATGATTGCATATTATATAAGGCTCAATATGGAAATCTGTATTGTTGTCCAGTTTGTAACGCGTCATGGTATAAACCAAAGAATATTGTGAGTAGTGATGTACCAGTACAAGGGCCGCCTGCGAAGGTGTTGTGGTATCTTCCGATCATTCCAAGGTGGAAACGTTTGTTTGCCTGCCCCACGGATTCAAAGAATCTAACCTGGCATGTAGATCGTGATAAAGCAAATGATCAGATGCTTCGACATCCTTCTGATTCTCTGCAGTGGAAGAAGATCGATTCAGAATTTCCGGTGTTCGATCAAGAATCAAAAAATCTAAGACTTGGCTTGTGTACTGATGGAATGAATCCTAACGGGAGTTTGAGTAGCCTTCATAGTTTGTGGCCTATTCTTCTAGTGATGTATAATCTACCTCCATGGTTAAGCATGAAACATAGATACATGATGTGGTCTTTAATGATTTCTGGTCCAAAACAACCAGGCAATGACATAGATGTGTATTTGGCTCCCCTAATTGATGACTTGAAGAAATTGTTGAATGATGGTGAGCAAGTGTGGGACCCTTATCGTCAACAGTCATTTACAATGCGTGCAATGATATTTTGCACAATTAATGACTTCCCTGCATATGGAAATATGTCTGGCTATTCTGTGAAAGGGCACAAAGTGTGTCCTATTTGTGAAGACAACACATGTTCTTTGCAGCTTTGGCATGGCAGTAAGACAGTTTATCTTAGTCATCGCAAATTTCTTCCTATGAATCATCTGTATCGTAAAATGAAAAGGGCATTTAACGGGAAGCAGGAATTTGAAGAACCTCCTACAGAAATCAGTGCAAGACAAGTTCTTGAGCGGGTGAAGAACATTGAATGCAAATTCGGCAAGCCTTACAAACACGGAAATGATCAGAGTAGCTGGAAAAAAAGCCATTTTTAACCTTCCTTATTGGGAGACTTTGGAAGTCAGACACTGTATTGATGTGATGCATGTCGAAAAAAATATTTGTGACAGTTTGTTAGGAACTCTTCTTAACATACCGGGTAAGACTAAAGATGGATATACTGCCAGACTTGATTTAGTTGAACTTGGTATTCGAGCAAAATTGGCTCCAGAGAGTAAAGGTACTCGTAAGTATTTACCACCAGCCTGTTACACTCTGTCTAGAAAGGAGAAATTAGTTTTGTGTCAGTGTCTACATGGTGTTAAAGTGCCACAAGGGTATTCGTCAAATATTAGCAGTCTTGTTTCAATGAAAGATTTGAAACTAATTGGTTTGAAGTCTCATGATTGTCATGTGTTGATGCAACAGTTGTTACAGGTTGCCATTCGATCGATATTGCCGAAACAAGTTAGACATGCTATTATCAAATTTTGTTTGTTCTTTAACAAGATTTGCACCAAATTAATTGATCCAAAGTATTTGGATAAGTTGCAGAATGAAGTAGTTGTTACGATATGTCAGTTGGAGATGTACTTTCCACTGTCTTTTTTTGACATTATGGTTCATTTGGTGATTCGTCTGGTTAGAGAAGTTAAGCTACTCGGTCTGGTATTTTTGAGGTGGATGTATCCTTTCGAGCGTTAAATGGGTGAGTTGAAAGATTATTCTAAGAATCAACGAAGGTCAGATGTGAGCATCGTTGAAGGTTACATATCTCAAGAGGTAATTGAGTTTGTAATGAGTACTTGACTCATACTAAGAATGTGGGACTTCCTAAGAACAAACATGAAAATAGGATTGAAAGTAAAGGTACGTGTGGCCCGAAGATGATAAATCCAAAAGGTAAGAATCTCTTGAAAGCGTATTTCTATGTGTTGTGCAATTTTGATGAAGTCCAACCTTTTTTTGGATGAGCACATGACCATAGTGAGGGAAAAACATCCTTCTTGGACTAATCAACAAGTAATTAATGCTCATAATAAGGCTTTCGTTGATTGGTTTAGGAACACTGTGTACAGTCGTAATGTTTCTGAAAATTTGAAGTGGTTGGCATACAGTCCAAATCCTATAGTAACATCTTCTAATGGCTATGATATCAATGGTTTTTCTTTTTATACCAAAATGGAGGATGAGAAAAGCACAATGCAAAATAGTGGGGTCACTTTAATAGCTGAATCGTTACACATCTGTAGTTCGAAATATAGAAATCCAATATATGTCAATATGTCTTATTATGGTCAGATTGAAGAAATATGGGAGCCGAATTTTACTAAATTCAATGTTGCGGTATTTAAATTCAATGGGAGCCGAATTCAAGTTGATTGTTTAGGGTTTACTTTGGTAAACCTTAAAAAGGAAGGTTTTAAGGAAGATCCTTTCATTCTGGCATCTCAAGCAAAACATATATTTTATGTAAAAGACCCGTGTACTAATTGATAGTCGGTATATTTAGAAGGAAAATGGCAAATTGTGGCTGAAGAATATGTTAATGAGATTAGAGAAATTCCCTCGTTTGCACAAGTACCTGAACTTATATAGCTCGATGACGACAGAACTATTGACAACTTAATTATTTGAGATGATCATCATGAAGGAATAAGGATCAAGGATCCTATGATAAAAAAATGAAAACGTCAAAACTAAAGTTTCATTGTATGTTGTAGTATTAACTAGATGCATTTGTCTATGTTGAATTGAATGTTGTCCATTTGATATATATGATTGTTGTTATTGGTGGACTGAATATGTTGTGAGAATTGCATACTTGCTTGGTAAATATGACTGTTGTGAAATGCTTGATTGAATATGAACTGTAGTGTTTGAGTCTGAAATAAAGGTATCAAACAAATAAACAAATAAGAGAAATGTCCTACAACGTCGGTCTCACAACATAACTGGTGGTGTAGACAGTCTAGCACGTCAGTTGTAAATACCACCGACGTTGTAGGATATTTCTCTCTTTTTTTTAATTTTTATGAAACAACCTACCACGTCGGTTGACAATTATACCGACGTTGTAGAGGATTTTTTTATATTAAAGAACCGACCATGTCGGTTGTACAAAAAGACCGACACGATAGGGGCCATATTACTACGTCAGCTTTGTATTAAAGCCGACATTATAGAGGGTGTGTCGCACGTCGGTTGTAAATATCACCGATGTTGTAGGATATTTCTCTTATTTGTTATATTTTTATAAATGAACCGACCACACCGGTTGTATAAACAGACCGACGTTATATATGGTGCCTACCACGTCGGTTTGCCAACCGAAGTGAAAGGATACCCCTTTATAACGTCTCCCGCGTACCACGTTGGTCATGAAAGGCGATCAACCCGACGTTGTACCCAATATCCGACGTGGTAACCCTTTTTTGCAGTAGTGGCATTAATTTCGACTCGAAATGAAGATTGGTTAGTGAAACTGTAAGCAGAACTGAGAAGATCGAGCGGGGCTTGTGAGGAGGACTAAAACCGAGTGCGGTGTCGAACCTCTCTAAATCTGATGTCTTCATTTGTGGTTTGCATGTTCTTTCTTTAATCCCTTATTTACTGTTTAATTTCATATTTAGTTTGAGATTAGAGGGACATCAACCCTAAAGTGTGTGAAGAATGATGAAGTTTGTAAGGTTGAAACTTCTAAGACTTTTGAAGTGGTGATGAAGATAGAGAATTCTAGAAGCAAAATTTTAGTGTGAGAAAGTTCTAAAATCGGGTGTATTGTATTGGAGCAAGTAATTATGTTAAATATTTTTTTAGTCTTGAACTTGGATTGGTGTTGGATTCTCAACGTGCTAAATCTTATCCCTTTGGACTATTTCCCTTGTCATATATATTATCAAAATATCAATTAAGCTTCTATACCGACTCCATCATTGTCATTTCAGTTATTTGAGAAACTATACTAACATAAACCAAAAACTTGTTCTTCAAACCTCTGTTTTGAAAACCGAACTGAACTGGCGGTTGAAGCAGGTTGGACCGAAAATCGGAAGTGAAACGATCTCTTCATTAAAAAAATGAGTTCCTCATTAAACCGGATCGAAAAGGTTTGGACCGGAAAAAACCAATAAAACGGCCGGTTTGGTCACTAGTTGAACCATGATATGACCAAAACTGATTAAACTGCAGTTTGCACCCTAAATTATAAAAATTAACAGTAAAACAATTGTTTTGTATCAATATAGCCAAAAAAAATTATTTTGTTTCAATCATTAAATATAATTAGTATAATTATATTATTATTTTGTTTCAAATATAATTAGTATTTTGGGTTTGTGAAAATGTAGATTACGACAATGAGATAAAATTAATTAGCAATATGTATCATTAAAATCCATCTTTCCTTTTTGTTGATGGTTGATGATCATTATATAATAACTAATATATTTCAATATTTTGTAAACTTCATTATTAATTTTAGTTATATATTGTATAAGAATTTTAAGAACTTAAATATTTGGTAAAGTACATGTAAACTTGATTCCATCGGTTAGATTGTTATCCTGGAATCGGTTATGTTTAACGCTCGATTCCCAAAATGATGATGTCATATTCAGTTGGACTAAGTTGAACCATTTTGAACTAAATCGAGCGTTTACCGGTTCACTATTCGGTTTGGTTTCAAAAACCTTGCTTCAAACACGTCAACCATAGAAAACGACGTTTGATTATTTAAGGTTAACAAAGTGATAATTAAAAAAGAATCCCCACACTATTTAACATGTCAGCAAAAATGGATGCCCGAACTAATAATAATTCTATACGAGAGCTGAAAGACTAGTGGCTTATGCACGGTGATAATGTGCTTGGAATCCAGCTGGACCTCCAATAACACACAGATTTTTGGCATCACATTGTATTATCTTAGTGTAGATTACTGGCAAATGACAAAGTTGGTGCATAATTGGCATCTTGTTCTGTGGATTACACCACCTATACGTAGTTTGGGGACTGTTATTTAGGAATCGTCTCGATTTAATATCCATATCATCTTGTAGCAACTTGCACACTTGTGAAACTACAAAAATGTCAAGTGTTGATTGCTCCATAGCCATAGGGCTTGTATTTAATTAGGTGGAATCACCATTTTGTTTAAAAACAGAGTGACATCTTATCATCATGAAATTTAACATATATCGTGGTCTTAATCTCATGCTTTGAGACTAATTAAACTTATAACATCACTATCAGGCTTTCGGATCGAGGAGGATTGGAACTTGAAGTGGAAAGGAATGGGCATTAATGTTTAGTCGCACATTGACTTGGGTCCAACGCTTAAAAAATTATGATTTGTTAAGATAAGATAGAAGGGACGATGTTTAATTTTAACATACGATGGGGATAAATTTGCTCACGTAAAGCCCTTTTAATATCAGTTGATAATAAAGTTGGTTACCATCAAGAATGAATCATGCTGCTTTTAATAGTGCTTCGCATTAGACTTCTTGATTATATATAATCAAAATAGTTTTGGTTGCATCTTGCAAACTTATGATCATAAACAGTTAAAAGTTCTGTCGTTCCGAGTTGTCCACAACTTTAAAAACAAATTAAACAACAGTTTGATTTTTTCCAACTTTGCACGATTTCAATATCCATCTTTGAATTAATAAAGTTTATAATGGTTTAAATTGGGACCCACAAGCTTTTAAGGTTGAGCTGTCTAAAGAAGGATTTACAAAACCCTTCACTCGTTGGAATGACGGTCTCAACGGGATTTAGCTTTTGGGATTTGCATAAAAATCAAGAAGTTAATCAAGACCAGTTTCTTGTTTAGCCGGACTTTAGTTAATTTGCAACTATCTAAAAGGTACAACAAACTAATTTATCCAACGCTCTGGAAACAAGTCATATCAAAGTCTTAACTGGATGCACCCGAACGCACCGTAGATCATCTATCCAGTGATTCTTGGAATTATATTTTATATCTATCAATGCAGTCAATAGTCAAATCACATGCTACCAAATTATTGCCAGCTATATTCTCAAAAAACAGCAAAACACTTGCCTGAAGCACCGTCCGTCGTCAGAAAATTACTTAAATCGCTCCAACAATTATAATTTTGTCATTCGCAATTCATTTAATACTCATTTCGTCCCGTGTCTTAAAACAAGTTTTTTACCTCAGTTTTCCTCACATTCTCAGTACCAACATCACAAAAATGTCTGCCGAAACGCCTGGATCTGGGGAGGTAAGTGGGGGAGATTTTTTTCCTAGTCTCGGGCGTCTATCTAAGCCGCTTCATCCAAGAACGGAACATCTGGCTGGGACGCCTCCTCCTTGGCTGGGGGGCTTAGCCAAACGCCGCTACCTTGGAGGTGGCGGCTAAGCCAGACGCCCCACCCTTGGATAAGGCACCTGGTTTAGCTGCCTCCTCAATGGACGGGGCGTCTCAGCCAGACACCTCATCCAAGGTAGGGGCGTCCCATCCAGACGCTCCTGTTTTTTTTAGTTTATTTATTTTGTGTTATTTTTAATTATTTCAGATTCTGTTGCAAGATTTTGGTGGTGATGGAGTAGATTACAATGAGTTTTTTGATAGTAAACAAGTATTTACAACAATCGAGGAAACGTGTAAATGGGCGAAACAAGTTGTAATCGGAGTTGGATTTTTTATGTAATATCATCGTACAAATCAAAAGCAGATAATCTGACGGATTGTTATCTGAGATGCGATCGAAGAAATGAAATGAGTTCTCGTGATACGAATATTGCACTATGGAAGAACACGAAAAGAAAAGGTTGCTGTTGTCGTTTTTTGGTAAATGTAGTCGAGCGACAGGATCGTGATGGATGGATCGTTGTTTCTAATAGTACTCATGGACAACACAACCACAGACTTGCAGTTTATCCAGAGGGTCACCAACAGATCAGCAGTCTTAGTTCTGGGGCAAAGCTAATTATTCGTGATATGACTGATGCACAAGCGAGACCACGTAACATCTTATTGACAGTAAAGGAGAAATTCCCGGAGGATAATCCAAAACAAAGACACATTTATAACTTCAGAGAGTACATGAGGAGGACGAAATCTGAAGACAGGAGTCCCGCTCAGCAGTTTCTCAGTCAGGCAATGCAGTATAAGTACTTACATTGGATTATGGCAGATGAAGAAACTAATGTTCTCACTCACGTATTTTCGCCACATCTTACGTCAATTCAGTTGTTACGCACATACCCTTTCGTAATCTGCATGGATTCGACGTAAGGGAATTGATTTCCCTTTTCCTCCACGGTAACCCGATGACTATTAATTCAGTTTTAGAAATAAAAATTCGTAAATGGATTTACAAATTGATCATCAAACTGATTATAATAATTAATCAATTTAACTAATTACTAAACTAATTTAACTAATTACTAAACTAATTTAACTAATTATTAACTTAATAATCAATTTATTTGGCATTTATCACAAATTATAATCACTTTAAATTTTTAAAAAAAATCTGAAAATGTGTGTGTGTGTGTGGGGGGGGGGGGGGGGGGGGGGGTTGTCTGACGGAGTCCCCCCCCCCTGGGGTGATGTCTGACGGAGTCGTCTCCCCCAATTGCTGTCGAGCGTTCGGGGAAGAGGCCCGACCCAACGTGCGGGGGCGACCCAAGACCTTTTTTATTAATTTACAAAAACTAAACAAGGCATTTTACTAAATTCGATTAGACCGGGCGTCCGTTGGCTTTTTTTTCGGGGCCTCCGAGGCAAGATTTTTGGTGAATATGAGTGTAATATGAAGAGAAAGTGGTGTTAGGAGAGTGAAATGAAGAGATATAAGTAAAATGGACAGAATGACAAAATGGTAATTGGTTTGGACGATATAAGTAATTTTTTGGCGATTAATAGTGATTCAGGTACGAGTTTCTCAAAAGAAATCGCTTGTCAAGCAGCGTGCATGCAATTGCACATGCACAGCATGAAATGGATTGAGAAAATGTGTGAAATTTAATATTTCCTCACCACTACTGTTAACCTGCAAGAATGACACTAAAAGTTAGGACATGCTTCGGCAGTTTAATTAACACATCAGTCAGTTTAATTAACACATCAGTGCCTCACGTACAACACGACTTATATATACCATAGTTTACAGGTCTCAACTTAGACGACACGCATAGTCAAATTTGGGTATGATTACTCATCGTGTATAGTGGATTCACAACATTAAGCGGGAAATATAAGATGTACTTGAAAATCATTTGTCGTGACTACTAGATTTGTTATAAGATGCTACAATGGATTATGATTTATGAATTCATTTGAAAAGTATAGTTTCCTTTACGCTCCTCCGAATCCAACTTTGTGCAAATAAGGTAATGATGTAAAATATAATGATCGAGTTAGGGATTCGCGCAACGCTAGATACAGTTTGATTAAACACACCAAGAGTTGAACGAAATCGGAGACCTTTCAAGGGCATTGCACATCATATTATTGATTTAAAAATTGATATTACCAATTTGAAATTTATTTAAAGGCGAACTAGAAAGAGTCAACAGAAATAAAACCACATCGACTGTAATTCTCTTCTTTTTTTGCTACCCATACATACACATGTGGTCATAATGTACTAATCAAAGATGAGTCCTGTTTTTACATCTTTACTTCGAACACACTACATTGTTGGTAAAGTAATTATGCATGCATAAAAAAATCAAGGTATGCTTGCAGAATCCAACAAGGAACACAACATGTTGTGAGGGAAGGGCAAGTTAAGAAGCAATTAGTTAAGGAGAGACGGTGTACATGGTGGTGCATGCTATTCAAGTGGAGTCACTTGTTTGTTTGTTGAACTTCTTTATTCTCTCTCTCTCTCTCTCTCTCTCTCTCTATATATATATATATATATATATATATATATATATATAAGTTTGGGTAAGAGCACCTTTAACAGGTGCTCTTTGCCCGGGCGCCCTCCATTCGTCTGATTCGTCCGGGGGGGGGGGGGGGGGGGGGCACGTGGCCCTCTTTAAAAAATAAAGATTATTTATATATAATTAGGATAATGTATTAATTAGGTAAATGAAATTTAATTAATTAAGTATTATAAAATAATTGAAAAAATATTTTATAATTAATTAACAATTTTTTGATTTACTTAAAAATTAAAAAAATTAAAAGAATCATAAACAAATTAAGAAATACAAAAACAATTGCTTGAGAAGTCCAAGTCTCGATCCAATCGTCTCGTCTTTAGTGAGTCACACGCGTACTGTAGGTCCTCGATGTTTGAGAAGTTCAAGCCTCGATCTAATCGTCTCGTCTTTAGTGAGTCACGCGCGTACTGTAGGTCATCGATGCTTGAGAAGTCCTCGATCCAATCGTCTCGTCTTTAGTGAGTCACACGCGTACTGTAGGTCCTCGATGTTTGAGAAGTCCAAGCCTCGATCCAATCGTCTCGTATTTAGTGAGTCACGCGCGTACTGTAGGTCATCGATGCTTGAGAAGTCCAAGCCTCGATCCAATCGTCTCGTCTTTTGTGAGTCACGCGCGTACTGTAGGTTACTTCTCACAACTATAAATGTACTCCTCCTAGTTGGTTCTCTCTCATTCATCTACGAACAATGTCTTCACCCGATAAGTCTTCCAGTTGGAAGTCTTCATCATCTTCAACATCCAATGACGAAGTTTACGACCAAGTGTTGAACTCCTTAACGGAGTATGTCTCCCAAGTGGTGGACCAACGTCCTAAGAGGCGTAGAATGTGAACTTCGAACCCAGATAGAGATAGGGAGTTTGGTTACAACCGTTTGATTGCCGATTATTTTTCTAACGACCATGTTTATCTTGACAACATTTTTAGGAGAAGATTTAGGATGTGAAAGCATGTATTTCTTCGCATTGTGAGTGTCATTGAGGCGTCTGATGTCTTCTTCCATCATAATCCAGACGCCACTGGTAGAATGAGCATCTCTGGCTTGCAGAAATGTACCGCGGCGATTCGTATGCTAGTGTACGGTGTTGCGGCTGATGAGGTGGACGAATACTTGAGGCTAAGCGAATCCACGGCAAGAAACGCACTTGAGAAATTATGCGATGGTGTAATTAATAACTTCGGCGGTGAGTACCTCTGAAGACCTAATGCAAATGACCTAGCACGACTACTTCACGTTGGTGAGCAGCATGAGTTCCCAGGCATAATGGGAAGTATCGATTGCATGCACTGGGTGTGAAAAAATTGCCTTGTTGCTTGGAGGGGCCAATATCAAGGGCGTAGTGGCAATGCCACTGTTGTCCTCGAGGCAGTAGCGTCGGTTGACTTGGGATATGACACTCGTTTTTTTGGCACACCAGGTTCATGCAATGACTTAAATGTCCTGCAACAATCTCTGGTTTTTGACGATGTAATGGAAGGACGAGCTCCACCTGTGAATTTTGAGGTAAACGGTTCTCGATATAATATGGGATATTATCTTACTGATGATATTTATCCAAAATGGGCAGCATTCATTTCGTCCATCGTTCATCCACAAACACCGAAGGATAGGTTATTTGCTGAACGACAAGAAGCAGCACGCAAAGATGTAGAATGTGCATTTGGAGTCTTGCAAGCGCAATTTGCGATAGTGAAGAAGTCATCTCTTGCATGGAGTAAGATTGTACTTAACAAAATAATGACAGCTTGCATTGTAATGCATAATATGATAGTAGAGGATGAACGTGATTCCTTCGGTAATTTTGGAGATTGGAACGAATTTGTTCAGGATTAACCTGGAAATTCCGTGAACGACACGGTTCGATATTCCACTGACCATGTATTGGATATTACCAGGTACTTGAGAAGGAGAGATCAAGTGCGTGATCGCACCACACATTTGAACCTTCAAGCCGATTTGGTCGACAATATATGGCAACGCTTTGGAGGAAATGTGTCTTGATGTATTTGAAGTTTAGTATTTAAGTTTAGTATTTAAGCATGTATTTTTAGTTTTAGTTTCTAAATTTCCGGTTAATGTACTATGTAATGTGGTTTTCTAAATTTTAATAATATTTTCGTATTTATTAATTAAATGTTAATTAAAAACGAATGAATTGTTGATATTAAATAATTACGATAATGATTATTAATATATTTTGTTGATTGTTGAAAGAGTTTTGGAGAGAAGAATAAAAATAATGATGTGACAACAAATACTGTAGCGTGACTGGGTGGATTGGGTAATGGTTAAGAATTTCGTAGGGAGGTTTGTTTGTGCTGACGTGATAGAGAGAGAAGCTGACGTGGCTGAGAGAGAAAACATGACGCCGGGGAACTACGTACCTTGGTGCCGTTAACGATGCTCTAAGTATTGAGGCTAAGTGAGTGGGGACACAAGGTGCATTGGGTGTTGAGTACACTAATTTCTGTCCCACACGCTTGCTGGTGGGACTAATCATGTTCTACTCCATTTGTTTTGCAATTACAAAGTTCAGCTTCCCTAATTATTCTCTACTTAATTCTAATTTTTGGGGTTCCACGCAATCATGATTCTTATTGTAAGGAATGAATAAGGCACGCGTAGAGGTAAGATGATTTAACTCGCAACCTTAATAATGAATAGTAAACACCGAAACTAATCATGACGCCAGGGAGTATGACAAGAAATATAGTCAGAAGTATCGTAAGTATAAAGAAATGCTTTGATATTTTATTAGTCGAGGATATGGATGTCCGAGTCTCACTCAGGTAGCGGACAACGATCTAAGAGTCACGCAATTAAGCCAACCATAAGGAAACACCTACATATAAACAACACAGGACACAACAATTTGCTACTACAACATAGTCACTTGGCTAGTAGCTCCTCTAACTTAAGAAATACAAAAAAATTAAAGTAAGTCGTGTGCACAAATTTACAAATTTATCCCTCGCGTACGTGTTTCTAAAAGTCCAAGTGGTTAAATATAAAATCAGATCAATGGATTTCATCTGTCGTGTATTTGTGTATGTGCAGATCAAAAATCAAAAGATTTAGTGATTTGTGTAAAGTGATATGTAAATTAGATAGCAAATACAAAAAAAAAAATTCAGATTCATAGTATACAAAAAAAAAATCAGATTCATAGTCACGATTTTCATATTCATTCCAACACCTGATATGATATTACGGTGATATAATATTTAACAATTCCCTTTAAACTTTGACAATTTATAATTATATCACCTTTCGTCACATCTCACACAGGATACTTATATTCTCAATTTTGAACCCCAAATTATTCTAATATCGTTGCTCTAAGAAAATAAGGCAAAGGGTCATTTTTCCCTCACAGGTCACAATTTTTTAGGATACTCTCAATCTTTCAAATCGAGTGGTTACCTAAAGCTTTTAATTATCCCAAATCTTCTTCCTCAAAACAAAACCATTAATGTCATCAATTTGTAAGGGTGGACACCCTTTGGCTCACTCCGTCACATCTGTCGAGTATAATTATTGTTGCCAGTTGTGATAAGATTATGTTCTTGGTTTTTTGTTTTTTGTTTTTTTGTTTTTTGAATTTCAGATAAGATTGTTAACGAAGAACTATACTTTTCGACCAAGTGGACAATCTTCTTGATCACATTGGTTGACTCCTAGCTAGAAGACAATCTTAGAGTAGACTGAATCTTAACCTAGCAATTTTCATCCAACTTGACTTCAATAGGAATATAAACTCAAGAATTTCCAACTTGGCTTGCATAAGGTCAATTGCATGGCGCATAGTCCAAATACGATGTTTATGATACACTCATAGAACAACTGTAAGCTAATCATTCACAAATATTACAACTATTAAATTGAAGTAATGGTCAAAGTGAACTATCGGTCCATCGCATCCTAAATTCCTAATACTTTCATCATATCAATTGGATTACAAATAATGGTTTTGCATAAAACCATCTTTACAAGATACACAAATAGTGCTCTATTACTCATTACTATCTGCTTCTATACAGCAGCAAAATATTGCATGTTGCTTGAATTCTAGTGGCTTAAACTATTAACTACTCATTGGGCACATTTCTAGGTAGTCTTATCATCAACAATCATCCTCATCATCTTTTTTCTTTAAATGGAAATTTTCTATCTTCACGATAGATAAATCGAAAACACGATCCCCAGCCGATGCAATATCCTGATCGTTTCAAAACTAAATAATTTACCAACTGAGCTAGTATCATAAAAAATAATATGATTAATTACAATTTGTCTCTTAAATTATAGTTCAATTTCACTTTGTTTCCTGAACTTTAAAATGTGATAATCACTCGTTATACTTTCGTTTTGTAACACTTTGCCCCCTGAACTTGAAGAATCTATTATTTTTTCACATATTCGTCGTTATTTTTCAATTGTTTTGCATTGTATACCTAATACACTTATAGTCCTAATTGTATGTTAAAATTCAGATCAAATTGGATGTCACATATATTTCGAATTTAGGTCTAGTTAACTATCACTCTGACCAAAATTCAACAAAATCAAACCTTCGATTTGATCCAAACTTTAAGGAACAATTAGAACTATGTGTATTCCGTATACAACGCAAAAAAATAACAAATTCTTAAAGATGTAAAAACAACCAATAAATAAATAAAAATAGCATATTGTATGTTAAAGTTCTAAAATAGTTAACCATAAAGATATATTTTGGCGTACTTGTGTGTAATTGAAGAACACAAATGGTAAATAGTGTTGCAGATGTAGAAACCTTTATAAAGTAGAAGTACTAAGCAGCATGAAGTCCAATGTTCTTATAAAAAACAAAGTTCAATGTTGATAAAGAAAAGCTGATGTTGAGAGAGGTTTCCATTTTATTTGGATTTTTTGGCATCCATGAATCTAAGAAACACATGTTTATGCTTAACCCAACTTTAATGTTGGAATATGAGAGTTTTGAAGTCACATAAGTAGGGACAATGTAGTTAGTCGGGAATATATTTGGTTTCGAGAGAAAGATTTTAGATTTTGGGATTAAGGTGAACGTCCGAGGACAAAATTTACTAACGGGTGGACAAAAAATCTGGTCCCCACAAAATGAAAATCATAAACAAAAATAATAAAAAATTAAATGGGGACGTAGGTATAAATTTAAAGATTCATAAGAACATCAAAACTAAATACTAACATTACGATAACATAAACATAAAATAGGTGTTTCTTAGCAGCATGAATGCAAAAAACCCGTTCTTAAGACGTCATAAGATTACATGCATTTTTTTTCAAAAGTAGAAAAGTTGGGGTGATTTTTGTCGTTTTTTTTCCTAAGTACGTTTGGAAGTTGGAACACTAATTTTTGGATTCTGGCCTTTCAAAAGCTGGCGAGTTACAATGTCAAAAACTTGTCTTTCCACCTAGTTTTCTTACTCTTAAGTGAAAAAACTGTTTTACCATTCTAAATTTTTCTACCCTATAAAAGATATTGTGAATAATGGCAAATACGACGGCAAAAATCTAGCTACGTACAATAATAAACTGGAAAAGTTTCTTTTATGAGATTTTCATGAGTTTAAGGTGTCGAATGGAAAAGAGAGGAAAGTAGGTTTGTTTGAGAAATTTGACTAGCTTATGGGTCATCCAAACACATCCCTATAGTACAAAACAATAACAAATTCATGCCTCCATCCATCTCAAAACTTTGTGTGCAACAAACTATAGACGAATGTCAGTCTTGGGATGTAGCTTTACTTAGCTAGATCACCAAATCCAAAAGTGGGTACTTCTCTATTTGTGGGAAAGAGGTACAAGTGTTGTATGGTCGTGGCTCTTGGGAACCACAACCCTAATGTTTCTATTTATGTTGTCCAACTAGGTACTGATTAATCCTAATTATATCAATACTAGTAACCACCAATTAGCCCATGCCTTATTAGAAATCAATATTATGTGATATCGATGAGATATCAATTTTCTTAATTGGAAATAATTAAAACATTATAAGTATAATTATGGTGGGCAATAATACTTTTCTAACAATCTCCCACTTGGGCTACGTATCATTACCATATACCATATCCTTAACATATTACATATCAATTACATTATAAAATATTATACCATTACCATATACTTCTTTAGTGTGCAACTATATAATATTATTCTTTTATTCCACTTGGACAATATGATATATATCCTATATCCGTACGAGAACATGACCACTTTACCACTATCAAAATATAAATAAACTTTTCCATGATCACCATACCAATTGAAGTTATCGACCGATCAAGTATGGATGAGTGGCTTGAAAATAGCATGCAAAATGATATTCTATCCATGCCTATTATCAAATGACTAAACTTTATTGATTATGAGATCAATTAAGGATTTTCAATTCTAAAATGAACATGGTTGGCAAGAAAATTGAGGTACTTAAATCCGTCTCTTTATTCTGCAGAAAATAAACATATCAATGTTTATGACATAGAACGGTTAAAATCAAACTCCCACTAAACAAATGTATCATCCAAAGTAACACCCACATGAGCATTATGCTCGTGAAAGGCCTTAGGCGTTAAGCCTTTGTTTAGCGGATGCTCAAACCATCGAAATCTGACCATTCTGAACTCTTTCTTTAACAAACCGGAAACTTGATATCAACATGTTTTGAATTCTAAGAGCATTTGTTGTTGTTATTGGATTAAAATACCGTCGATTTGTTGTCATAGTATATTTCTAACGGTGTTAGATCTTTCAATGCCATCAATCACACGTAGCCTCGCTTGTGACAAAATTTTGGCAACCATATTCCATGATTAGATGCCTCATAGCAAGCTATGAATTCTGCAACCATGGTAGAAAAGGCTATGAGTGTGTTTAGCACTCTTCTAGGAAATAGCTCCTCCTACAAGCATGTAGACATAGGTTGATGTGGATTGTTTACTATCTTGGCATTCAACAAAATCAAAATCTGTATACCAAAGATCTCTAGCCTGTCTGATTTCCGAACATGTGAGCATGTAATCTTTTGTTCTCTTATATCCGTTTGGCTACTTTTCAATAATCACTCCCGGGTTACTAAAATATTTGCCAAATACTCCCAAAATAAATAAAATATTTGTACGAGTACAAACTTGAGTGTACTTCAGACTTTCTAGGTACATAGTGCTGGTACCTAAGGAATCTTTTCCAACTCTTTTATCTCAAGATTGTTCTGGGGCATTGATTGAGACTGAATTTGTCTCCCTTAGATATGTCGTATCTCCTGATGCACAATTGTTGATGCACAATTGTTGATGCCAAATCTTTCCAGAATCAATGTTGCTCTTTTATGATAACTTGAATACCTTAAGAGTGATTTCATAGTATTTTCAATCCTAATACAAAAGAAGCATCGCCAAGATCCTAAATTTTAAAATCCCTTGTGAGAAATTTCTTGGTTTCAAGCCTAAATCACCACCGGGAAGCATATTACTATTGACAAGCAATATGTCATCACCATATATAATTGACTCCCATATTAACATAAATTGACTCCCACTAAATTTGTGATATACACAACCTTCAACCATATTCACCTCAAAATCATATGAGGTGACAACACGGTGAAACTTGTGATAACATTGACAAGAAGCTTGTTTGACACCATAGATGGACTTTTTTAACTTGCAAACTATAGATTTTGAATTTGCAAATTCAAAGTTCTCTGGTTTCTTCGTGTAAACGGTATCATCATTGTCACCATTGAGGAATGTCAAGTCTTAAAATCCATTTGGTGTAGCTCTATATTTAAATTGGCTACTTGTGGCACAATTGTCAAAGAGTCTTTCAAAGATACATGAGAGAAAGTCTCTTTGTAATCTGTCTTCCTTTTGAGTGAGTCCATATTCACCTTTCGATGTTACCATTTGAATCCATTTTGTCCTTAAATATCCATTTACCACCAATGAGTTTCTCTCCTTTTGGTGACTCAATAAGATCCCAAACATCATTGTCATCCATAGACTTCATCTCATCCATTTTTTAGCATTCAAACTTTGTAAGGCTTGTTGAAAATCGATAGGACCATCTTTAATTGAACCATTTTCATATCCTTGAAGAAATATGATGTAATCATCGGATATCTCACTTCTCCTCACTAGAATCGACTTCCAGATTTTATAAAGCTCGGTCCTCAAGGTAATGATTACCAAGAAATCATTTTGGAAGTTCAATACCCACTTCCTTGAAGTTTTCTTGAGTATCAATCATACCTAAACACAAGGGAAGACAAAGAAGGCCGATTGCTACATTTCAGGCACAAGCATTATATCTAATCTAGGGTGTGATCGGTAAATTGGAAAACTTTAATGAAGGAACGATCATTCTTAAAAGACTTCTAGGAGACTGCTACGCTACAAAATTTATAAAATCATGGAACTTGATTTTCTAATGGAGTTTTGAGACATAAAAATGTGTATTTCAATTAAGTTTCTTAACTTCTTTGAAATCAAGAGTGAAATCATGAAAATGAAATTTTAGGTCTCTCTAGTTCCTCCCTACCAATCATAACCTTATTGAATTGGTTGATAACCTAGGCAAGTCGTTGAACTATTTTCTTGTTCAATTCCTTGCTTACAACGGTCATTCTTTTTTTATTTTTTCAACTTCATACGGAGATAACCATGCATCATCTATAGTGAACTATAATCACTCAATGGTTTCTTCTCAAGTTTCTAACTCACTCCAACCGTTGATTTTAACGTGTACAACTTAGTTATTGGGGTAGTTATCTAAAAGGATAAGGGCATAATATATATGATATATCGTATTTAACATGATCCAACCCCAACAATGTATGATATTGGAAAACTATTCGCTAAACTATGTATGTTTCGGGTGATTACTTGTCTAAAGCAAAAGGTGAGTTCAAATTTTACTAAGAAAGTTATTCTACTTTGAGTGGGCTTCTGTCTTCTCATTCCACTTGGGAGATCCTTAATTTGATATAGAATTCGATAAAACAGAATTTGCCCTCTAAAGCTACTTAGCTCCACCTGACAATATAAGATACACGTGTGTGTGATGTGTGTGTGATTTGCCTCAAACCACTAATGACACGTCCGCCAAGAATTAGCAAAAAGTGCAGAGAAGTCGAGAATTACGTTATAGTTTTCAGAAATTTAATGTACTTGTCATTCATTTTTGTGTCTCAATGAAAGAGAAACTTCGATTGGTCTCACGATGGAACGAGAGGAACCTCTTTATTCAAGTATATTTTTTAGAAATTGAGCTTTGATTCAAAATTTTAAGTTATTCCTCGAACCAATCACATAAAAATCATTTCTAGACATTTACCTTACATAAAACAAAACCAACACATAAATTTGTGTTTTTAGGGAACAAATTGATTTGAGGTCAAGAAGCCCCACAAAGAAACAATTAACATATATTAATAAATATTCATATTTGATGGGTTAATTCTCATGATGGTGATCTAAACAATTTGTATTATTTATTTATTGTGAAATTGCAAAGGGTCAATTGTATCATTGGATTAATTGTAAACAACCTCACTGTTTTACTGTAGGGTTGCATACATTCTGACCCCATAAGTTATAATAAATTGCTTGGATGGTGTGAGGTTTTGGATAATGTAATTTTTAAATTATGCATGATGCCTCAATGCATGTCTCCTTTGCTGCAACGTCCCTTTCGTTCGGATTGGCTTTAGAATGCACGAAGTAGCTAAACTATGCGGATATAAATATTGTTGCTTGAAACTAAAGCTAAAGTTGACATTTCTTTCGTTAATTTCCTACCTAGGGATGTGCGGTTCTTAAATGGTACTGAGATTTACGAAAGGTCCTATGTTACTAATTTGGATTAAGGAAAATATTGCAATAATTAAGGTAGTGGTAGACGTAATATAATAGAGAGATATTTACAGTGGTGCACTCGGAAAACATTGAAATTACATAAATACACCTTAAAAGTTTGAATTTACAGTGGTGCACTCAAAAAACTTATGAAATTACAATGGTACACTCGTAACTGATATCGTTAGCCTTCGTGAAATTTAAAATTGACGGATGTTTGATTACACCATTTAATTACCCTTTAATTAAAGGGATATTTATAGTGGTGCACTCGGAAAACATCAAAATTGCGGGATTACACCCCAAAAGATTGAATTTACCGTGGTGTACTCGAAAAACTTATGAAATTGCAATGGTGCACTCATAACTGACGCGGGTGCCCTTCGTCCAATTTAAGTTCGACAATAGTTTAATTACACGTTTTAATTAAACCCAACCCGTTTATTACCCTAAATCCAATTCCATCCACCTCCCACTTCCATCGCCACAAACCCAAACCTTCCACTTCCATTGCTCCTGAATCCCTCATTCACCTCCCACTTATATCGCCCCAAACCCCCAACCTCTCGCTTCCATTCATCTCCCACTTCCACCTCCCGCATGCCCATTAAGTATTGCAATGATGCAAGTTTGGGAGTGCCGATCAAAGGTTTGGAAATTGGCAACGTACTCATGGTTCTGTGAAAATTAGATGTGTATCTATCAAATAAACTTGTAATTGACATCATATCTATTTGTAACAGTGGGTTTCACAATCGTGCGCCTCTGTTTACGTCTACAGTAATGGACTGTTATTTTTCATCAGGTTTTTTTACTTCCGTACCAATCAAAAGTTTGGAAATTAGCGATGTAACCGTGGTTCTGTGAAAATTGGACGTGTACCTATCAAATAAACTTGTACTATCATATTTCAACCTGCATTATCACCGTTCTTGAATTTACTAATTTGTTGTTGCAATATGGGCTAAATTCTTAAGTTGTTTTTGGTTAAAGATTGACCTCAATTTGGCTCAGACTTGGATGCATTTTAGGGCTCATTCTTGGTTTCTCTTTAACGTGCATTATCTATGAATTTCTCTAGAATTTTACTACTAATTCTTAGTTGCATTATCACTGAATTGTCTTTGAATTTCACTATTCATTTTTGGCTTCCATTTTGGCTAAATTCTTAAGTTATTTTTTGTTGAAGATTGACTACAATTTGGCTCAATCTTGGATGCATTTTAGGACTCAATCTTGGTTGTACTTTTACCTACATATCTCTGATTTTTTCTTAAATTTTACTACTCATTATTGTCTACAATTTGGACTAAATTCTTAAGTTTATTTTGGTTGAAGATTGTCTGTAATTTGGCTCAATTTTCGATAGGTACACATCCAATTTTTGAGTGGGAGGTGGATGAAGATTCAGGACCGATGGAAGTGGGAGGTCGGGGTTTGGGGCGATGTAAGTGGGATGTGGATGGAAGTGGAATTTGGGGTAATTAAACAGGTCGAGTTTAATTAAAGGGTGTAATCAAACGTCCGTCGAACATAATTGGACGAAGGCTAGTGACATCAGTTACGGGTGCACCATTGTAATTTCATAAGTTTTGCGAGTGCACCACTATAAATTCAAACTTTTGGGGTGTATTTCGGTAATTTCGATGTCTTCCAAGTGCACAACTGTAATATTCATTTAATTAAAGGGTAATTAAATGATGTAATCAAACGTCCGTCAAACTTAAATTGGACGGAGGCTAACGACTTTCATAAGTTTCATAACAAATTACGGGTGCATCATTGTAATTTCATAAGTTTTTCGAGTGCACACTGTAAATTCAAACTTTTAAGCTGTATTTCCGTAATTTCGATGTTTTCCGAGTACCAAAAAAAATCCCTATAATAAACACTCTGAAATTTTATCTCATAAAAAATAAGAAAATAAAATGTCAAAGTTGTTAGTGGTGCGAGAGTCGAGAGACCGAGAAAATTTGTGTACGTGTGCAGGCGCGCGGGTCTTAGAATGAAATGTGTGTATACATTCATAGATTTATCGTGTGTTTTAAACGTATAATGATTCGATCCTATAAATTTGGAACACGAGATAAAATATATATTGTTCCACCCAAAAGGACATGCGCGCCTCACCTGATGAAAGAGCACCTTAGACGTTGTAACTTGATTGTTGTTCCAATTGCTTATCTTGTTTAATTTCTTTTTAGACATGGAGGACTACCTTTGGATATAAAAAGAGGATATCAGGAAAACCATAATTAAAATGACAAATGCTCCGATTGGTGTTTGAGCACAATACTCGTGTACACTTCTAATCATTTTCTCACAATACTTGCTCCATACAAATTGGAGGGAGCTTTGATGACAAAATCTATTACCATAATAATTTTCACCTTAAACATTTATTGTCTTATTTCGGGTGATTGATATGAGGTTGTTGCTGATCCATGTGCTAATTAGATATGGATCAAATCAAGTTATTTGTGGACATGTGGACAGCTCTTTACAAATCTTATTCATTGTATTTATCTTTTTATTCTTTCTATATTACATCGTATTGTGCCTATAAAAGTATAATAAAATGCAACATATTTTGAATATGACGATTAGTTGTGACATATTTTGAGTTGGAAAAGTAAAAACAAATTCCTTAGATTGGAAAATAAAAGAATACAAAAATGAATTGCTTCAATGTTTAGTTATCGAAGGAGAAATTGACTCATTGTTATATCGCATACAACTTTAAAATCTATGTAAGAATTCATTATGATCTTTTTTTAAAGAAACACGTTTCTCATTTTTAACGTATTAATACTCATCATTAATACGTAGCTGGATCAATTTCTATTTTTTCCAGAAACATAATAATTATATGAAATACAGATAAAACAAAATATTATTAAAAAATTCAAACTTCTTCTACTTATCTCTTCCATTATCCTAGCTTATGCTGAAATTTGATGGTTCCACCATTAACATTAAAGTGGATGGTAATTAACACAACCATTTTATAAGATGTATATTTTGTAATTTGTGTAATACGTTATTATCTTTCTTTTACACTCTCAACAAAAGGGCAGAGTCATTCATAGTATATACATCTTTTTATAAGGTTTGAGTGGGTCCTAAGCAGTTCGATTAAACTGCTTTGATACCAAGTAAATTTAATTTGTACACCGCATTGGAACGTAAATATTGAGGAAGTTACGTGTGACGTAAATGACTGGATCTTATTATAGGGTTTTGTATATTTTGGGTAATGCGGCACTATATTTCCCAACAACGTACTAAATTTTTTATTTATAATTTTGTATTTTCTCAATTCCAATTGCACTTCATTTTTTTTAAATCCAAATATGTAAGCGAGACTGCTGAGATTCGATCCCCGAGAGTTCAATTGGAAGATCTCTTGTGATAATCAATGCTAACGATTGAATCCTAGAAGTATCATTTAAAAGTTCATGATGTTTGAGAATTAAAAATGTGGTGGGTAACAGAGTAGATCAACATTACCCTAATTCCCTAAAATATACTCCCATATCGATGAGGTAAGAGGAGGTTGGGTGTACATAGGGGTGACAATGGGTATCCGGAACCGGTCAAACGGAACCGGATCCGATGGTACTGAACCGAGATAAAATGGATACGGGTTGGATCTGGATATCTAATTTTAGAACCGGATCCGGATCCGGATCCGGTCTATTATTATATTAAAAATCCCTAATAAATACCTAAGAAACCCAAACGTCACTTCCTGCCGTCACACACACTCTCTCTCCCAACTTTCTCAAGACCCAACCTCTCCCTCGTGTCATGTCCTCCTCTCCTTCGCAACCCCAACCTCATCCCCACCCCAAACGCTGCAGTAATCTCCCCTTCTGGCAGCAGACTCTATTCCTCCTCCTCGTCGCCCTCATGGCCCTCTCCCCCTCATCGTCGTCATCCTCTTCTTCGCCCTTGACCTCGACGACCGCTCCACCGCCGACGCCGCGTCCTCGGTGGAAGGCGTCCAAGTGAGTGAGACCCACTGGAGAGTTAGGGATTTCACATTTGATTTTCGATTTCGGGAATCAAAATCCGAATATGAAAATGTGGAAATTTTAATCAAACCTCAGAATCAGTTTCTAAATATCATTTGTATTTTATTTAAGCCATAATTTGTGTTTTGCGCTGTAAATATCATTTGATTAAAGCCATATTACCTGTTTTAGGAGATTTACTATGAATATATCATTTGATTTCTCACGTAATAGCTATTTTCTTTTAGTGCTTGTAAATTTCATTGTGTGGGTAAAAGAATAAGAAACGGATCCGATTCCAGTTCTCTCAATACCTGAACCGAAACTGATTTGTTGTCATCCCTAGGTCTCTCAATACCTGAACCGAAACTGATTTGTTGTCATCCCTAGGTCTCTCAATACCTGAACCGAAACTGATTTGTTGTCATCCCTAGGTGTACACAATCATATAAAAACAGAGTGTTTGTTTCCAATTAACACAATGCTGCGAAGTGTGATTTACCATCTCCAATTCCACAATAAATAAAAAATGTGGATAGTTTTAAAATCTATTTGATATAGTCCATGATAATCCAAGTGACAAAATACAATTTAATCTAAAATAATATAGGAATGGACAAATGAGATATAAAAAATGGGTTAATTATAGTCCCATCCTAAGTATGTCTGGTTTCACTTTGCACATCTAAACTTTCAAATTTGACAATTACCCCCCCCCCCCCCCCCCCCCCGGAACTATGTTATGGTAAAAATTGTACCCTTGAACTTTCAAAGTTTACAATTACACCCCCCAACTTTCGTTTTGTTACACTTTGTCTCCCTTGAACTTTAAAATTCCATTATTTAAACACACATTCATCTTTTTTTTTGCAATTTTTTTCATCGTATCCTTAATACACTCCTAAACTTAAAATTACGTAAAAGTTTGGATCGAAACAGAGGTCGGATTTGATTGGAATTTGGGTTGGATTAATTTGACCCAAATTCCAACCAAATCTGATCTTCGTTTCGATCCACATTTTCACGTAAATATAGTTTTAGGAATGTATTAGAGATACAAAAAAAACAATGAATGTGTTTAGATAATGTATTTTTAAAATTCAGGTAGACAAAGTGTTGCAAAACGAAAATCCAAGAGAGGAGGACTGTCAACTTTGAATGTTTAAGGGTACAAAATGATTTCAATGCATACTTCAGTTAGCAAATTGTAATTAACCCTAAAAATTTAATCTCGGTCTCGTCTATCGTAAGAGTCAGGTCTCCTATCTGATCTAACTACAGAAGGCCAATCTAGCGGGAGTATTCAATGCATCCGAAACAACAAAAGTTTATGAACAAAAAAGCAAACCGTTTTACTGTATCCTTTATTATTTATTAAATGAAAAACAATTTCTTTCCGACATTTGATGAGAAGAAAGTCAACTTCCTTATCTCTTAGATTCTGCGGTCACGTCGTTTTCTTGGTTGACCGATGAGATTCCAATTCCATGCAAGTTGAAAGAAGATCATGAAATAATGTAATTCACAAGAAGCAGGAGTCCCGTTTGGTTTGGAATTTCCAAGTGTGGATGGATGAACTTGTTTTTTTTCCCAATCGAATTCCCCACACTAACTTCGCTCAACCACCTAATTAAACGATTCAAATCAATGTTTAGATCGACGGAGATCACCCCATTTGATCCTATATATTGTACTTTAACCTCATGCCCTTATGCTGCAAGTCAATTATTCCAAGCGACGTCGACGTCTTCGAATCGAAATCATGAGCTAACATAAAAAAGGAGACGGTGGATCTCATCCTAGATTGCCCAAGAACCTCATTTCTACCAACATCAAGCAATTGCACTACTAGTGATGTTGATCTCCATTAGCAGTGTGATCCACTACAACTCACTTGCAGTACCATCACATTGCTACATTAGTCCTTGTCCTCCCTATTCATAGACACACTTGACATTCATATTTTCCACATCCGTGGTCATGATTAGAGATCATCGTGCTCGAGAATCGTATATATACCAAGCCAGTCGAACGGGTTACCAATGAGATCCATTATTCCGGAGACCATATCATTCAAATTGGTTGCAACCAGGGTACGTACTTGTAAGGAAGAGCATCCAATCACCACAGATCACGGACCCACGAGTCACCATGAGTGGTAGACACTCGGAACCCCAAGCACAATCATATTCTCACACATAATTATAGCATATAAGTATTATCTTCTTTGAAATATATAGACATGCATCAATGCATATGTTCAAATAAGTTAACTAAGTGATCCAGTAGTATTAACATGAGTTATTATAAACACGACAACAAATTAAAAAGAAACACGCATGTGTTCAAATAAGTTAACAAAGAGGTGGGTTAAGAGTGCTAGTGGTTAATGGCAAACTTCATCCATAAATTAAGGGCATGAGGGGTTAAAGGCATGAAATGTTGTGCTCTCTCTTCCCGCTTCTCCTCTTGTTTGCTTCTGCTGCTCCATCTGCTCTGAAACCTGAAACCTCAATAAGTGGATTAATTCCTCCCTCAACACGCGACATTGCTGTCATCCTTCCCCAACCAACCCCTATATATGAGAATTCTTCTGGACTCCAAAAGATTGGCTTTGTCCTTGGCTTGGCTTGAGTTTCACAGCCATGTGGTCGCGCCGGCGAGGTCTCGCCGGCGAATATGCTCTTGTGCCTTCGGCGAGAGGGGAGTCGTGGGTATTTTGGGCGCCACCGGGACCGGAAAGTCGAAGCTCTCGATCGACGTCGGCACTAGGTTTGCGTCGGAGGTCGTGAACTCCGACAAGATGCAGGTCTACTCCGGGCTCGACATCACCACCAACAAGATGCCGGAAGAAGACCGGCGAGGAGTGCCGCACCACCTCCTCGGAGAGATCGACCCAACCGTCGGGGAGGTTTCCCCGGCGGAGTTCCGGTCATTAGCCGGGAGTCGGGTAGAGTCCATCTTGTCCGAACGCAAACTCCCGGTCATCGCCGGCGGGTCGAACTCGTTCGTCCACTCGCTGCTGGCGTCAAGATGCGATTTTGATCGTGACCCATTTGAGATTGGGGTCTCAAATTGGTGTCCCCAGAAGGAGAAGGGAAAGGACGGCCGGAGTAGAGGCAGAGGTGTTCTCCGGTACCGGTGCTGTTTCCTCTGGGTGGACGTTTGCTGGGGCGTTCTGGAGAAGTACTTGGATAGGAGAGTGGAGGAGATGATAGGGATGGGAATGGTGGACGAACTGAAGAGGAATTTCGATTGGAGACGCGTCAAAGAGGGGAGATATAGAGGTTTGGAGATGGCCATCGGAGTGCCGGAGTTCGACCGGTACTTTTTGAAATACCCGCCGGAGTTGGAGTCCGACGGGAGGTGGAGAGAGGGAGAGGAGGAGTCGTACCAAGTGGCAGTGGAGGAAATAAAGCGGAACACGAGGGTTCTTGCGACGAGACAGCTGGAGAAGATTCGATGGGTGAGGGAGGGTTTGGGGTGGGAGATGCGACGGTTGGATGCCACGGAGGCTGTGAGGAGGAAGATGGAGGGGAGGGCGGCGTCGGAGGTGGACGAAGCGTGGGAGAGGGATGTCATGTTTCCGGGACTTAAGGCGGTGGAGAGGTTCTTGGCCGCCGGCGAGCTCCGGAGTTGGGAGAGGAAAGAGACGGTTTTGTTTCCACTTTTGCCCTCGTCTTTTTGAGCTATGCCTTGGGTATCCCCTTTTATATTAATCATTTATTTATAGAGAGAAGAGATATTGTATGTTTATTTATAGAGAAGTGGCTATGCCGCCGATTTTGAAAGGGCCCGGAGAAAACGAGCAATTGGGAAAGCGTGGTTGGATTTGTTGTACACAATTTTGACATGTTACTATTGTTCTCTTTTATTTGTTTTTGTTATTTTTTCTTGATCCGGATTTACTCGGCACCCACCCTTACTTGACTGATGGACAGCAAATCCAAATACAAGGTGGTTCAACATTATTTTTACCTGTGCCTAATTAACTATATCTTTTTTTGTATTTGTTGTTGGGTGACATTTTGAATGAAAACAAACTAAGCATGTAATGTAATGGGTGTGAGGCGGAGCAGAAACGGAAGCGTTGGGATTCACATACAAAGCATTTATTTGCAAGGAGAAGGGAAGAAGAGGCGGCGGGAGTTGCTGATGTGATGTCTCCATGCACACACCTACATATGAGCATTGACAAAAAGGGGAATTGGGATGGATCTTTTGGTTTTGTTTTGGTTTGGTCTTGGGAATTGAGCTTCTTTGTTCTGAGTAGTCGGTTAACTTTGACTGTTTCGATAATTCGACTCGAACTTGACTCGAAAAATCAAAAGATTCTAGTTTAACTTAAAAATAAAGAATTTTGATGAAAAATAAAAAAAATCAAACTTGGTTTGGTAAACGAGTAGCTCGAATTCGAAAAAAATTGATGCTCAGTTCGATAGTTCGTTTGAATTTTTTATTGCTTTGTTCATAATTTTTTTTGTATTTGTTAATAACATAAGATAATACTTATAGTTCGAAATTTCACTCGACTCGGCTCGTCGAGGGCTACTTTGCAGGGAAAATGAATAATAGAGTCAGGTGATCGTAGAGTTGTGTGCAATGAATACAATGTCTTGCTGTTTAATTTTGTTCATTCCATTTCTGTTATTGTGTCAAAATGTCACTTTTTGGTGGCAGGTGCTGCCAAGTTGTTGTTCACGATGATGATCCCCTCCTGCACTCACAAGGGCTGGCTAGATAGATTCCTAGTTTCCGCACCACATCCTCTGCGCCATGAATCAATTCCTCTTTTTCACCATTTCCCTTCCTAAATCCAACAGACTCAGGATCAGGATAGGGACCCCCATGTCTACAACTAACAAGCAAGCCGTTTCCTCTTCTATATTTTTCAGTTTTCTCCACAATCAAATCCTACCAATCATATCTTCAGTTGAACTTAAGATATTTTAGACTGCACGAAATGGCCAGAATACAACAGTAACACCACTACAATGCATGCTGTGTGCTCGTGTAGTCTTGGACTCTTGTCTCCTTCCTTTGATGTGTTATTTTGAACTTCCTTCGGTTTCAGAAAAAAAGCTCTAAAGACTCAATTTAACTTGGGCCTTTTCTTTGCCAAGCCAGACGTTAGAATCTTTCATGCTAGTGCAATTTGATTAATTTCTAGGGTATTTTCGGAAAATGTTCTAAATACGTTACTAAATGTTTACTTAGGATTTGGGAACGGGTTTTAATTTTTGCAAGTTGGTTTATAATTTTTACAAAACAATGTTGGATTTTGGAAATTGTGTTCGAGCGATGTTAAAACATACAAACGCACATGTTCACCTACATGCAGAGCGCCCCTTCACCAATCGTCGCTTCCTCTCCCATACGATGCATCTCTTCACTTAGCTTTTACTTCAAACGGTCACCCAGCTTTCCCATGTATATATATATAAACTCATGTAAACCTCAGTACACAGAAATAGAAATCAATCCCTTTTTCCCTATTCCCGTTTAATATGGTATCAGAGCAATCGTTCCTTCACTGGTGAATCTCAGAGTGCCCTCACTCATCATCGATCCACCTCAGAAAAAAACCGAAACCAAAAATCCCACCACCCATCACCTTCGCCTTTCAAGGGGGTTGAAGGAGACAAAACAAACCCCGACATCCAAAACCCCTGAAGGAAAAATCAAAAATGGCGGACTCAGAAACAAACGCTCCAAAACTGGTGTCACAGTTGCTCAACGGACAGAACTATCTGTCTTGGGCACGGGCTGTTACGCTAGCTCTCAGCGGGAAGGGAAAGCTGGGACACATCACCAGGACAGCAAAAAAACCAGAGGATGATGCCACCGAAACAAAACAAGAAGAGTGGCAGGCGGCTGACCATCTTGTAATGTCATGGATAATCAACTCCATGACGTCCAAAATCGGGGCTATCTTTCTTTACAAAAATTCCGCAAAGGAGCTATGGGACGCCGCTCAAAGCATATACGGTAAAACCAACAACTTTGCTCACATATTTAAACTAAAACACGATCTGTCGCAGACAAAACAGCAAGGACAAACTATCACGGAGTATCTCGGGACACTGCAGCGTGGATGGGACGAGCTCGCCATCTACGAACCCACGACTGCTGACCCAAGAGTCCTACTCGAACGAAAGGAGCGAGATCAAATTTATCAGTTCCTCATCGGACTCGACGACAGCTATGAAGCCATCCGAAGCCAAGTTTTGATGACCCCCACTGTCCCTGATCTCGCATCCATCATAGCAATGATCCAACGGGAGGAATCCCGTCGGACCACCGCTCAAATCGCGGACCGATCTTCGGAAAACCAGGCATTCTTCGCCGGAAAACCCCAAAATCAGACAAGAAAATATGGAAATAAACCTCAGGAAACATGTGACAACTGTAAAAAAACCGGGCACAACAGGAACTCATGTTGGTTCCTACACCCTCATCTTCGACCAACACGGGAAGGAGGTGATCATCGGAACAAAAAACGGAACGGCGGACCAAAAGGAAACAGCGCGGCGGCAAACCCTAACATGGAAGAGGAACAACGAAAATGGGAAGGCGAATCGATTATTCGCTCGGATCCACGGGGTTTTATAACCACGCGTGATTCGGGCGGATCCGGGTACTCGGGAGGATCCGGGTATGCAGGCGGAACCGGGTTTCCTTTAAACCGACCCGAAATCACAAACCGACCAGATGCTGCAACCGCTGGTCCTGGATCCAGCTCCAGATCCGACCCGATTCCACTAGATCAATTGCTGGGCCACCTCAGCGCATATTTGCAGTCCACCCCTCAGAGTTCATGTAATTACGCAGGTATATCCTCTTGTTCCAAAAATTACTCTACCAACAAAACAGAAAAAACACTTAGACACATAAATAATCAATGGATAATTGACTCAGGTGCTACTGATCATATGACCGGAAATTCTGGTCTAATAAGGAAAATAAAGAAACATGTGAACTCTCCTCATAATTTTGTGACTGTTGCAAATAATAATCAAGTAGAAATAAAAGGGATAGGAGAAACCACCATATTAGATCAAGTAAATAAAAATGTTTTATATATACCTACCTTCACCTCTAATCTTCTTTCAGTATCAAAAATCACACAAAATTTAAACTGTAATGTTATATTCACCCCTACTGATGTATTCTTTCACTAGTGCAGAATGCTCAATAGACGTCACCAAATAGACGTCGGATATAAAAACATCTGACGTCTATTGGTATAGACGTCGGATGTTTGGACATCCGACGTCTATAGGTTTGTATAAACGTCGGTTGTTTAGTATAACCGACGTCTATACCTCCTAAAAGAAGAAAATATTTTTTGTTTATTTTTTTGGATTTATTTCGTATAAGAATTTATGTGGATTATTTTGTATCAGAAATAACACATTTTTTTGGGATTTATTTCGTGTAAGAATTAACACATTTTTTTGGGATTTATTTTGTATAAGAAATAACGTAATTTTTTGGGATTTATTTTGTGTAATAATTTATGGGGATTATTTTGTGTAATAATAGTTACATCATTATAACTATCACATGTGTGTTGTACACATGTGTGTGTATGGTGACATGTTTAGTCCCACATTGGAGAAAGTTTTTTATTGGTGGAGTTGAAGTACTCAACTACTCCTTTACTTCTAAATGGTAGTTTGGTACCACATTACAAAATGCAAGTGAGATACATATATATATTTAATGGTCAAAAGATTGGCACTTGGGGCACTTGGACAACTTGGGCTTCAAATGGTTGCAACGTCTTTTTTTTACTATTAACTCATGTATAGACGTCGGTTGTATATGGTAGCCGACGTCTATAGGGCGTATTTTTTATTAATTATTGTTATTTCAATGTATAGACGTCGGATGTATAGCATGACCGACGTCTATAGGTCATGTTGTATGAATAGACGTCGGTCAATATAAATATCCGACGTCTATTGGGTGTAATACTTTAGTCCCACATCGGAGAATTTATTTTTGTTAGTGTGGTTGATGTACTCCACCACTCCTTTACTGTTGAACGCGAACGACTTGGTGCACCTGTTTATGATGAGCTTGATATTCGTGGTTATTTGTCAAAAGATTGGCACTTGGGGCACTTGGGCAACTTGAGCTTGATTAATGTGAGTGCAGAATGCCCGATATACGTTCCAATGTATTTTTTTGTTAATTAACATATAATAGACGTCGGTCGTATATAGCCGACGTTTATACACTGTATAGACGTCAGTCGTATATAGCCGACGTCTATACAATAAGGAATAGACGACGGGAAAATAGACGTCGGGTACTTGGACCGTCGAAATCCGACGTCTATACCCCTGTATATCCGACGTATATGGACTTTTCTGCACTAGTGTTTCAGGAGCGAACTACAGGGAAGACGATTGGTAAAGGGATTCATACCAATGGCCTTTATGTTTTAGAGGCTCAAAGCAAGAGTTTTCATACTACTAGTTTATCAAACCATATTCTATGGCACAATCGAATGGGACACCCATCTCATTTGGTTTTAAAAACGCTATTTCCTTCTATTTCTTCTGATTATGCATGTGATGTTTGTCAGTATTCTAAACAAACTAGATTACCTTTTTTTAACTCTAAAACCAAATCAAGTGTTCCTTTCGAAATAGTTCACTCCTATATTTGGGGACCCGCTCCTGTCGAGTCTTACAACGGTTTTAAATATTTTGTGTTGTTTATCGATGATTTCTCATGAAATACTTGGACTTATCTTCTCAAAAACAAATCCGAAGTTTTCCAAGTTTTTTGTGACTTTACAATTTTTGTTGAAAACATGTATGATTTTAAAATTAAGACCTTAAGGACAGATAACGGGACCGAATACACCAGCCACAACTTTCAAAATTTTTTGAAAAATCGGGGAATATTACACCAATTAACATGTATACATACCCCTGAACAAAATGGAGTTTCGGAACGGAAAAATCGTCATCTTCTAAATGTAACAAGGTCATTGCTCTTTCAAAATCATGTTCCCAAACGTTTTTGGTCTGACGCTATCTTAACTGCGACTTATCTAATAAATCGTCTTCCTAGTCCTACTATTCAGAATAAACAACCGCTTGAGATACTCTTAGGACGAAAACTAACCCTAGATCATCTTAAAATCTTCGGGTGTGTATGCTTTGTTCATAAGAAACGCTTAGATAAATTTGATAGCAATGCTGTAAAATGCTTATTTCTTGGTTATTCCTTTCAAAAAAAAAAGGGTATAAATGCTTTGACCCTGAGTCGTGTAAAATGTATATCTCCCGAGATGTAATATTTAGGGAAACTGAACCCTACTACAACCCTACAACACAATCTCGCCCAGACTCCTCACAAGTTCTACCTGAGTTCAACATCAAAGGACACGAAGAAGGAGAAGGACAAGGAGAAGGACACGAAGAAGGAGAAGGACAAGGAGAAGGACAAGGCGAAGGACACGAAGAAGGAGAAGGACAAGGAGAAGGACAAGGAGAAGGACACGAAGAAGGAGAAGGACAAGGAGAAACAAGAGCTCCAACCCCAAGGAGGTCTACCCGACCAAGACGTCCTCCCACTAGGTTTAATGATTTTATCACCTCTCAAGTAACTTATCCCATTCAGAACTACCTCACCTACAAACAAATACAGCCAAACTATAGGGTTTTTCTAAACCGAATAAACGAAACCCTAGAACCAAAAAACTACGAAGAAGCTAGTAGCAATCCTAAATGGCAAAAAGCAATGCAAGAAGAACTTAAAGCCCTAGAAACCAACAACACTTGGACTCTCATCCCTAGACCAAATAAAACAAAACCCGTTGGATGCAAATGGGTTTACAAAATAAAATATAATAGCGATGGTACTATCGAAAGGTATAAAGCTCGCCTTGTAGCAAAAGGGTATACTCAAACCTATGGGCTTGACTACCTAGAAACCTTCGCACCAGTAGCAAAAATGAATACTGTTCGGGTTCTTCTTTCCATAGCAGTTAACAAAGGATGGAAGCTTTATCAAATGGATGTCAGAAATGCTTTTCTTCAAGGCACCCTTGAAGAAGAAGTATACATAGTACCCCCTCCAGGTTACAACACCTCTCCCAACCAGGTATGCAAACTCAATAAAGCCATCTATGGCCTAAAGCAATCACCCCGCGCATGGTATGCAAAACTCAGTCACTTCCTTCTTGCTTATGGTTTCTTTAAATCCTCTGCTGACGCATCTATGTTCACTAGGCATCATAAAAGAGAGATTCTCATAGTCTTGGTCTACGTAGATGATATCATCATTACTGGTGATAATAATGAACAAATTAATCAAGTTAAACACTATCTAAAAACCAAATTTGATATAAAAGATCTAGGATTCCTAAAATATTTCTTAGGAATAGAAATTGCATACTCAAAAAAGGGGTCTATTTTTTTCACAAAGAAAATATGCCCTAGATCTCTTAAAAGAAACAGGAAAACTTGGGGCTAGACCAGCTAATACACCCATTGAGGCAAATCTCAAAACCAGTCCAACCAACGGTGAACCTATTAGAGACATTCACCAATACCAAAGACTTGTAGGAAAACTCATATATTTAACCGTAACCAGACCCGACATTACATTTGCTGTTAGTATAGTAAGTCAATTCATGCATGCACCTCGAACATCACATTTAGATATTATTGATAGAATTCTGAGGTACATAAAACAAACACCAGGACAAGGGTTGCTAATGAAAAATAACAATTCTAACAACATCATTGGTTTTTCAGATGCTGATTGGGCAGGAAGCCATGATCGTAGGTCAACTACCGGTTTTTGCACATTTGTTGGTGGAAATCTGGTTACTTGGAGAAGTAAGAAACAAAAGGTGGTTGCTTGATCAAGTGCAGAAGCAGAATATCGAGCAATGGCGTCCACCACCAGTGAACTCATTTGGTTAAAGCAACTTCTGCACGATATGGGTCAAACTCACACTAAAGCTATGAATATGTTTTGCGACAACAACGCCGCACGACACATTGCTTCCAATCCTGTGTTCCACGAAAGGACCAAACACATTGAAGTTGACTGTCACTTCATCCGTGAGAAAATTCAAGCTGGAGAAATAGAAGTTCCGTATGTCTCCAGTAAAGAACAATTGGCGGACGTCTTCACCAAAGCCCTAAGTAAACAACCATTCGACACCATCATAAGCAAGTTAGGCACCTACAATCTCTTCCAGGCCCAACTTGAGGGGGAGTGTTAAAACATACAAACGCACCTGTTCACCTACATGCAGAGCGCCCCTTCACCAATCGTCGCTTCCTCTCCCATACGATGCATCTCTTCACTCAGCTTTTACTTCAAACGGTCACCCAGTTTTCCCATGTATATATATATATAAACTCATGTAAACCTCAGTACACAGAAATAGAAATCAATCCATTTTTCCCTATTCCCGTTTAATAAGCGAAAATTACCAAAATTGGAATCCTAAAAGGTTACTAGGATAACCGAAAAAACTCTAATTAGAAACAAACATCCAATTGGATCCTAAGACTATGTTTCAATGAACATTTATGGGGTTCAAATTCTTGCAGAAACTGAAATTTCTATATATTTGCATCCAAACGATGTTCAGATTGTAAAGAATCTTGTTTCTCAGGAACGCACAGTTTCCGGAATCATAATGCAAGTTCAGAAACCAGAAATCTCAGTTTCTCCAGATGGGCGTTGTTTTCAAGACTTTTCCTTCATATCTCAACCTCACTTCATCACATTATTACCATACTTGCCACCATAATATTACCATCTTGTCCCCGAGAATCCACACATTTCCAGTCATGTTCCAACTGTAAAGCTTACTCTTCTCTTCTCTCCACCCGACGACTCTCACCCCCACCCCTTTTCTTAAGTTTAGCGGACCTCAGTCGAGGAGGCACGTCGGGTTCGTTTGTGCGTAGATGAGGATGTGCCCTTCTTCGATTGTGACGACTAGGTACCAAAGCCTCATATGGCTTTTTCCAAAATAAATTTTTGCCCATCTGATTTGGTTGAAATGTTTAGCTTCTATCATGTAAATCTGACCAAATTCATGTCACTGCAATGTGGTCGAATCATTATAAAACAAGGTTTTGGATTTCTGAAGGTTTTAGTTTAGATCGTCGAAGTATGGTTCTAATTAGTAGCATATCATACATTGCCCTCATACTATATATCTTTTTATTTTACCTCATATTTGTGCTACTTGAGAGTTTATTTGATATGTTTCAAGGTTTAGGTAGTAAAGAAGAGAAATGAAGAGAAACAGACAAAAATACGAGAAAAAAGATTGATCGGTGATACTCATGGACCTATCTGCAAGAGCAAATGACCTGGATGTAAGCCAAAAAGACCAATAAGCAAATCGAGAAACTCCACACCATCATGAGGAGTATTTTGACAATTAGATTCGGGTCTAGACTCAAACAACTGATCCGGGTGCACCTCACGTGGCCAATTGAAGCACTGAGGACGCCAACCAAAAATGGGTCAAATCAAACAAAAAATGGCCACCAATTGGCAATCTACTTGGGTCAGGATCCGACCCGACTTCTCATGTCCCCAGTTGCCTTTTTCATGTCTATAATAAGAACTTCTCTTCCTCCTTTGTAATTCACCTATTGCTTGGTGGTCATTTTCTCTACTTAGAGTAAGCCTTGGAGCAAAACTCAAGTGGAGAAGAATGCTACTTGTAATGTGAGTCGTGTAAATAAAATAATTATTCATAGTTTTGCTTTAATATTGTCTTTTTAATGCTTGCATGTTTAGCTTAGTTTGTTTTCTTAATCTTAGTATAATTAGTTATAATGTCTTTTTTTCTTAATATAGTTTGTAGCTTAATGTTTAGTGAGTAGTTTTATCCCTCTTTGGGGGTGGAGATGTTGTTTATACATGTAATGGAGAATCAGATGAATGGTATCTTTTGTAATATGTAATGAATATGAATGTATGCTTATTTGTTTAAAAGAGAATACTTAACTTGATGAGTTTTGTCATAACCATTAGATATTTTCCATGCTTATTTAGGTTCTTAATAACCAACTTATTTATGCTCATGTTAATCAACTAGGTTAGTTATTGGAATGATAGGTTTTGTCACAACCATTATGTACTTCTTATGCATGAAAACACAACCTACACTTGTGCCTTATTGAATGCATTCTTCACTACCTTATCACATGTGTACACACACTCCACCCTTAATGATTTTTCCTTCCTGAATTTCATCTTTCTAGTTTGTTAGTTGCTAGTTTAGTTTCATGTTAGTCTTGTGCTTCCATCTTTCTTGTTGTTAATTACTAGTTTAGTATAGCTTAGTTTAGTGTAATCAAACTTTTTCTTTCCTTATTTTCCACTTGACTTTTGAAAAACCAGAGTTGACACATCTTCCTGTGGACTCGACTCGTACTTACTGCGTCTTCACCGACGTTGTGCGCTTGCGGTTAAGATTAATTGAAATAGGTTCGTATTTTTAAGGTTCCTATTTTGTAGTTGTCGATTGTTCCACTGGGCTTATACTGTTAAAGATTTAGTTTTAAATGAGATCTGGTAGAGATATTAACTTGATTGTCATTTAACATAGTTATTATTTACTTATTTGACATATGATTCCTATGTCAATTAGTATATTAACTTCTTTACCACCGGGATAACCATTGTTCTTCTCCCCTCACGTTTTTAAAACTATTCATTTGCTATTTCCAACCCATCATTTTCCATGGCTATTATCAGAAGTTATTTTAGCATCACTTTACCGAAAGTAATTGTGGGCATACATGTTAATAAAAGTTATACCTTGATTTATTTTTTTCCACTGTAGAACCTTGAAAAGTTGGATTCCATTGTGGTCAAAGTGTGATATTCATTTCGCATTCCATATATGTCTCTTATACCGCCACTCAATGGCTTAGAAAAATAACTGGTGTGTACCATGATTGGTTATTTTACCTTCAGCCCACTAATTTACACATTGTTACATACAAAATGGATTCCAATAGGCTGATGTGACTACTTGAAGAGGAAGAGAACATGTTAGTTATGGGTGTCATTATTGGATGCGTAGAGGAGTTCATTAACACTAGTCTTCGTAAAAAACCCTGTACACACAACACCAATGACTTAACGATAATCAAGATGTTGACCGGTCACTGACAAATGTGTTATTGATTGACATCATATCATATATATTTGTGTCTTATATTTTTTATTTTTAGCCTAAACAATACTACGTAACGAGATTTATGTTTAAGTTTCAAGAATAAACAAGTTTGAGAATAAGAGACTCAAAAAAAGATTTAAAAGCAAAGAAAATGACTAAGATGCAAGACTTATGGACTGAGATGCAAGAGAGAATGACCCGGATGTAAAACCAAAAGGAGAGCAAATCAAGAACCTCCACACCATGATGAGGAGTATTTTGGCAATTAGATCCGAGTCTAAGCTCCAACAACCACTTCGGGTGCACCAAACATGAAGAAATCGATCCACAAAAGTCTCCACCAAAGAAAAACCCGATAAGCCCAACCGAGACCGCCAATTGGTTGTCCCAAACCACCAATTTACGGTCCATTCGGATACAAACCCGATAAGCCTCATCTGGGTGGTGTATTAGTGTGTATTAGTCCATTTATGGTATGCGTTTAGTCTCATACCGGGGGATTGTCTCGGGTTACATTTTTCTATGACTATAAATAGAACTCTTCCTCATTCTTCGTATTCACTCATTGTTTGGTGGCATTCTCTTTACCTAGATTAAGTTTTGGAGCAAAACTCAAGTGGAGAAGAATGCTACTTGTAATATGAGTCATGTAAATAAAATAAATTTTCTTAGTTTTTTTTAATGTCGTCTTCTCTTTTAATTCTTGCATACTTAGTTTAATTTCGTTTTGTTTTCTTTTCTTTTCTTAAGGAGTAGTGAGTCGTTCCATCCCCCATTAGGGGTCGAGTTGATGTTTATACATTTCATGTAGTATGGATTGAATGTTATATGTTGTTATATGTGAGCAATGTGAGTCTGCTTGTTTGAATTAAAGAGAATACTTAACTTGATGATTTCATCCATAATCTTTAGGTACATTCTATGCTTGTTATATTAGTCACTTAGGTTAGTGATTTGGATGATAAGTCTTGTCATGAGGTACTTCTTATGCATAGCAACACTACCTACACTTGTGCTTTATTGAATGCATTCATCACCACGTATTTCATGTGTACACGCACTCCATCCCTTAGGGGTTTCCATTCCTGATTTTCAGCTTGCTTTTATTAGTCACTTAGTTTAGTTTTATTTCGTCACGTGCTTTCATCTTCTTTGATTGTTTCGTGCTAGTTTAGCGAAGTTTAGTTTAGTGTAATCAATTTATTCTCCCCTCTTTTCCCACTTGCCTTCGAACGAACCAGAGTCGACACACCTCCCCATGGATTGACCCGTATTTGTCACGTCTTCATTGACGTCGTGCACTTGCGGTTAAACTTAATTTCAATCAAGTTTTTGGTGTCGTTGTGGGGGAGGTGTTTTGTCGATACTTTGGTTTGGACGATTCGAGTGAGTTTAATCTTTTGTTTTTAGTTTGTGTTTATTTCACGGACATCTCAGCATCCAGGGGAGGCACCAGGAGAAATTTGGAGAAGCGAGAAGCTAATTAGACCGTTAAACATCAGTCTGGGAGCGCCAACTGGCGGCCTGGTGAGCTTGGGTTGCTCCACAATTTCTTCTAGTTGTTTTGCTTTCAATCTAGTTGTCTCGGAGCTTAATATGACATATTGACCTGTAGTTTGATCCCATATCTATTAATAACCAATCCCCTTTCTATACAACTTGGACCTTAAAACTCAAAGCAAAAGATTAGATTGATTGTCATCTAGGACATGCATCATTTGTAGACCTTGCACGTACTCGTCTTTTCTTTTCTTTACATTCTTGTTGTTGATTGCTGGCGTGAGTTATGTGCACTCATTCTTGTAGGATCGTGTGGGTTATGGGTCCACTAATCACTTTTTAATCTAATCACCTACTTGTTTAAGCAATCGAGTAAATGCAGCGGAATTAAAACAAACAAGCAAGTAAGGAATAGAAAATGCAAACCACAAGAAGTCGGGGGATTTTTATAGAGGTTCGGCACCCCACCCGGGTCCTAATCGTCTCTTGCAAGCTCCGCTCGGATCACCGAGCTCCGCTCACGACTTCACTAACCACTCCCCGTTCTGGGCTAGGAGAGAACGCCTTTTACAAAACAAACTCCGCGAACAACCTCGCGAGCTTGACTTTCTTCTCTCACAATCCGAGAGGAAAACTTCGGGCTTTCACCGAAGTCCTTGCTTCCTTTGACAACAACAATTTGAGTGGAGCAACACTCTCTAAGCTTGAGCACACTTGAGTATGATTGGAATTAAGACTAAGTGTGGAGATTTGAGGCTTTGAGTGTTTGGGATTCTCTCTGATGTTTTGGGACAAGTTTGTAGTGGGAGAGTTGTGTTAAAATGTGTTTTACAACTCTATTTATAAGCATTAGAGAGAATAGATCCGTTGGGACAAGATTTGGTTGGATATTGTGCAAAGAACACAAAGCAGAAAATCGGGCTGCAAATCTGTCCAGAAACGGTCGACCGAAAAGGTGCAACGGTCGACCGAACGCTTGGGTTCGATAGGGATACGGTCGACCGAAATATGAATCCGTCGACTGAACACTTAAGTCAATTAATAAAACGGTCGACCGAACAAGATTACTGGTCGACCGAACAAGCGTTTCGGTAGAGGGAAAAATGGATCGGTCGATCGAAATTGTGTTGACCGATAGCAGGGGATTTTGACAAGGTTAAACGGTCGACCGAAACTGGTTTTGGCAGTCGACCGATTTTAGACAGGCACTTTGGGTTTGTCAAGTGATGAAACAACGGTCGACCGATCGTGGTCCTCGGTCGACCGATACATGAAATACATTTGGGGTATTTTTGGTTTAATACGAATACGACCGTTGGGTATATACGAAAAAAGTAACGGTCGAGAAAATATGATCTGACGGTCGACCGAAAGATATGGTGCGGTCGACCGAAACTAGACAGGGAAACACAAACAGGATTAATTGATCATCCGGTCGACCGAACGGTACGTTGCGGTCGACCGAATGTGGGCAGACTTTTGCAATTCAGGTTTTGGTGTTTTCCGGTCTAGGTTTGGGTGATCTATTGAAGTCCAAATTATGTGAAATTTCGTGTGTGACTTCTATAGGGAACCTAGTGTGTGATTAAGTTGATTTTAGCTCAAGTATGCTCAATTACACTTTGTTCCTAAGACTCAAAAGAAATCAAGATTACATGTCTTCGATTTAGCTTTAATTACATGTCTTGACTTCATTTCCTTCTTTCTTGAGTCTTGATCACCTGTAGAGGTTAACACAATAAAATATATATGCAATGCATAGTGTGTGCTACTCTAATTAAGATTCGGTTGATTAAATCATCAAAACATAAGATTAAGGCCAAAAAGCCAACAATCTCCCCCTTTTTGATGATGGCAACCGATATCTTAATACTTCAAAATTGTACATGTAAACTATGCATATAGATGCTCCCCCTATGGATGTGCATAGTTTTTGTTCAAATTTTATCAAGTTTTTCAAGTTACCCCCTTAATTTATCTCTCCCCCTTTGATATCCATCAAAATCAACAATTAATTATGACTTTAAGCATAGAGTTTGGATGTCTTGTAATGAAGTAGCTCCCCCTAAATTTAGCACTTCATTACTCTAATAAAAGATATTTCATTTAAGCTCCCCCTAACAATAAGGCTAAATGGAAACAATGAGTATGATGAAAGTTAAGTTCATTTAAGTTTCAACTTAAGCCTTATTCTAACATCCATTTAAAATTTGACATTTAAAATCAATGGATGTGATAAATGATTTGCAATGAATAGGGTATATGATTTGCAATGAATTAAACTATATGATATGTCAATTAAGCATATGAAGCTAGATTAGAGCTAATTTAACATGAATTGTATAGATAAGAATTTATACCAATGTTGAATTCGAATTTAGCTCCAATCTCATTTGGTGATGCAACCGGATTTGAATTTGACTCTTGAGCTCACCCGGTCACCACCAATCTCCTCCTCAAGCTCCTACAAGAGTAGATTTGGGTACCCAAACAACTTTGGGTCCTTGAACATTTGCTTTTGGGATCCAAACCATTTTGGTTTTGGGTGCCCACACACTTGAGGAACTATGGTTAATGAACATATGCTTACCATTTAGAGTAGTGTGAGATACATGGTTTTTCAATTTAAAATTGTAACCTAAACCATGTTTTTGTAAAGATTGTCTTTGACTACCTAATAGCATGTTAAGCATATGAGTTCCATTAGTGAATCTTTCTAAATCTTTTCTTAATTGCAAGTTAGAAGCTTGAAAATTTTGTTGATCACAATCTATAGGTGTTGCTCTTAATTTTTCAAGATTTGATGCATTCTTTTCAAATTTAGCAATCACCTCATTCTTCTCATTTATGCATGTATCAATTTGGCTTTGGAGATCTTTGATTAACTTTCTAGCATTCTTGTTTTTATCACATATGATCTCATATTGTTTAACTAAATCATGGAATGCATTTTGAAGATCATCATAAGAATAAGTTTCTTCTTTAGAACATGAACTATCACTAGCATATGATTTAGATGAGCAAGAATGTGATCTACTAGAGTAAGAGTTAGAGGATACCTCACTTCCTTCATCTTGAATTGCCATGTAGCACATATGTGCATATTCCTTTGTTGATGAAGGTGTGGTTGATTTGGATGACGATGAAGACGATGAATCGTCCCAAGTAGCCTTGTGAGCTTCCAACCTCTTCTCTTTTCTCTTACTTTTCTCATTTTCTTTTCTCCTCTCCCTTCTCTCCTTTTTCTTCTCCCCTTCTCTCCTCTCATTTTCACTCTCCTCCATCTCTTTTTCTTTTTCTCTTTTCTCAATTCTTCTACCTCTTCTTTCATTCTTTTCTCCCTTATCTCTCTTGAGGTATTTGAAGAAGTCTTTGGCTAAGACCTCAATGTCCTCTTCTTCCACTCTCCTTAGCTCATCAAGGTTTGCATGTAATGCCAAGGTGGATATCTTCTTGGTGGCTTCCTTCTCCTTCCGATGATTGATTTGAAGTTCATAAGCCATCAAGTTTCCAATTAATTCCTCCATTTTGAGTTGGGAAAGATCGTGTGCTTCTTCAATTGCAACCACTTTATCTTCCCAATCGTGGCTTAACGACCGGAGGAATTTCCTTGTCATCTCTCCTTCATTTAATCTTCTTCCAAGAACCAAAAGAGAGTTAGTGATATCGGTGAAGCGAGTGGTCATTTCGCTTATGTTCTCACCGATATGCATAGAAAAAATCTCATATTTATGCATGAGGAGACTAATGCGGGTTTCCTTAGTTTTGCTATCCCCCTCATGATGCATTTGCAATCTATACCATATTTCATATGCACTAATACAACCCCTAATTCTATTGTATTCACCCTCATTTAGCCCACAATATAGAATGTTCATTATCTTTGAGTTCATCTCAATTTCTTTCATTTTGGGCCTAGTGAGTGAATCTAATTCATCTTCATTTGGTGGTGTGTATGGATTTTGGAGAAACATCCAATACTTAAGGTCATTTGATATTAAAAAGATTTTCATCCTATTTTTCCAATAATCATAGTTTGACCCAATAAGCAATGGAGGTCTAGTGGTGCATAATCCTTCTATGTGATTAGATGATGTAGAAGACATGCTAAAAAATACGATTAAGTATGAGAATTTAGCTAACAAGGCTCTGATACCAAATGTAGGATCGTGTGGGTTATGGGTCCACTAATCACTTTTTAATCTAATCACCTACTTGTTTAAGCAATCGAGTAAATGCAGCGGAATTAAAACAAACAAGCAAGTAAGGAATAGAAAATGCAAACCACAAGAAGTCGGGGGATTTTTATAGAGGTTCGGCACCCCACCCGGGTCCTAATCCTCTCTTGCAAGCTCCGCTCGGATCACCGAGCTCCGCTCACGACTTCACTAACCACTCCCCGTTCCGGGCCGGGAGAGAACGCCTTTTACAAAACAAACTCCGCGAACAACCTCGCGAGCTTGACTTTCTTCTCTCACAATCCGAGAGGAAAACTTCGGGCTTTCACCGAAGTCCTTGCTTCCTTTGATAACAACAATTTGAGTGGAGCAACACTCTCTAAGCTTGAGCACACTTGAGTATGATTGGAATTAAGACTAAGTGTGGAGATTTGAGGCTTTGAGTGTTTGGGATTCTCTCTAATGTTTTGGGACAAGTTTGTAGTGGGAGAGTTGTGTTAAAATGTGTTTTACAACTCTATTTATAAGCATTAGAGAGAATAGATCCGTTGGGACAAGATTTGGTTGGATATTGTGCAAAGAACACAAAGCAGAAAATCGGGCTGCAAATCTGTCCAGAAACGGTCGACCGAAAAGGTGCAACGGTCGACCGAACGCTTGGGTTCGATAGGGATACGGTCGACCGAAATATGAATCGGTCGACTGAACACTTAAGTCAATTAATAAAACGGTCGACCGAACAAGATTACCGGTCGACCGAACAAGCGTTTCGGTAGAGGGAAAAATGGATCGGTCGACCGAAATTGTGTTGACCGATAGCAGGGGGTTTTGACAAGGTTAAACGGTCGACCGAAATTGGTTTTGGCGGTCGACCGATTTTAGACAGGCACTTTGGGTTTGTCAAGTGATGAAACAACGGTCGACCGATCGTGGTCCTCGGTCGACCGATACATGAAATACATTTGGGGTATTTTTGGTTTAATACGAATACGACCGTTGGGTATATCCGACAAAAGTAACGGTCGAGAAAATATGATCTGACGGTCGACCGAAAGATATGGTGCGGTCGACCGAAACTAGACAGGGAAACACAAACAGGATTAATTGATCATCCGGTCGACCGAACGGTAAGTTGCGGTCGACCGAATGTGGGCAGACTTTTGCAATTCAGGTTTTGGTGTTTTCCGGTCTAGGTTTGGGTGATCTATTGAAGTCCAAATTATGTGAAATTTTGTGTGTGACTTCTATAGGGAACCTAGTGTGTGATTAAGTTGATTTTAGCTCAAGTATGCTCAATTACACTTTGTTCGTAAGACTCAAAAGAAATCAAGATTACATGTCTTCGATTTAGCTTTAATTACATGTCTTGACTTCATTTCCTTCTTCCTTGAGTCTTGATCACCTGTAGAGGTTAGCACAATACAATATATATGCAATGCATAGTGTGTGCTACTCTAATTAAGATTCGGTTGATTAAATCATCAAAACATAAGATTAAGGCCAAAAAGCCAACAATCTCCCCCTTTTTGATGATGGCAACCGATATCTTAATACTTGAAAATTGTACATGTAAACTATGCATATAGATGCTCCCCCTATGGATGTGCATAGTTTTTGTTCAAATTTTATCAAGTTTTTCAAGTTACCCCCTTAATTTATCTCTCCCCCTTTGATATCCATCAAAATCAACAATTAATTATGACTTTAAGCATAGAGTTTGGATGTCTTGTAATGAAGTAGCTCCCCCTAAATTTAGCACTTCATTACTCTAATAAAAGATATTTCATTTAAGCTCCCCCTAACAATAAGGCTAAATGGAAACAATGAGTATGATGAAAGTTAAGTTCATTTAAGTTTCAACTTAAGCCTTATTTTAACATCCATTTAAAATTTGACATTTAAAATCAATGGATGTGATAAATGATTTGCAATGAATAGGGTATATGATTTGCAATGAATTAAACTATATGATATGTCAATTAAGCATATGAAGCTAGATTAGAGCTAATTTAACATGAATTGTAAAGATAAGAATTTATACCAATGTTGAATTCGAATTTAGCTCCAATCTCATTTGGTGATGCAACCGGATTTGAATTTGACTCTTGAGCTCACCCGGTCACCACCAATCTCCTCCTCAAGCTCCTACAAGAGTAGATTTGGGTACCCAAACAACTTTGGGTCCTTGAACATTTGCTTTTGGGATCCAAACCATTTTGGTTTTGGGTGCCCACACACTTGAGGAACTATGGTTAATGAACATATGCTTACCATTTAGAGTAGTGTGAGATACATGGTTTTTCAATTTAAAATTGTAACCTAAACCATGTTTTTGTAAAGATTGCCTTTGACTACCTAATAGCATGTTAAGCATATGAGTTCCATTAGTGAATCTTTCTAAATCTTTTCTTAATTGCAAGTTAGAAGCTTGAAAATTTAGTTGATCACAATCTATAGGTGTTGCTCTTAATTTTTCAAGATTTGATGCATTCTTTTCAAATTTAGCAATCACCTCATTCTTCTCATTTATGCATGTATCAATTTGGCTTTGGAGATCTTTGATTAACTTTCTAGCATTCTTGTTTTTATCACATATGATCTCATATTGTTTAACTAAATCATGGAATGCATTTTGAAGATCATCATAAGAATAAGTTTCTTCTTTAGAACATGAACTATCACTAGCATATGATTTAGATGAGCAAGAATGTGATCTACTAGAGTAAGAGTTAGAGGATACCTCACTTCCTTCATCTTGAATTGCCATGTACCACATATGTGCATATTCCTTTGTTGATGAAGGTGTGGTTGATTTGGATGACGATGAAGACGATGAATCGTCCCAAGTAGCCTTGTGAGCTTCCAACCTCTTCTCTTTTCTCTTACTTTTCTCCTTTTCTTTTCTCCTCTCCCTTCTCTCCTTTTTCTTCTCCCCTTCTCTCCTCTCATTTTCACTCTCCTCCATCTCTTTTTCTTTTTCTTTTTCTCTTTTCTCACTTCTTCTACCTCTTCTTTCATTCTTTTCTCCCTTATCTCTCTTGAGGTATTTGAAGAAGTCTTTGGCTAAGACCTCAATGTCCTCTTCTTCCACTCTCCTTGGCTCATCAAGGTTTGCATGTAATGCCAAGGTGGATATCTTCTTGGTGGCTTCCTTCTCCTTCCGATGATTGATTTGAAGTTCATAAGCCATCAAGTTTCCAATTAATTCCTCCATTTTGAGTTGGGAAAGATCGTGTGCTTCTTCAATTGCAACCACTTTATCTTCCCAATCGTGGCTTAACGACCGGAGGAATTTCCTTGTCATCTCTCCTTCATTTAATCTTCTTCCAAGAACCAAAAGAGAGTTAGTGATATCGGTGAAGCGAGTGGTCATTTCGCTTATGTTCTCACCGATATGCATAGAAAAAATCTCATATTTATGCATGAGGAGACTAATGCGGGTTTCCTTAGTTTTGCTATCCCCCTCATGATGCATTTGCAATCTATACCATATTTCATATGCACTAATACAACCCCTAATTCTATTGTATTCACCCTCATTTAGCCCACAATATATAATGTTCATTATCTTTGAGTTCATCTCAATTTCTTTCATTTTGGGCCTAGTGAGTGAATCTAATTCATCTTCATTTGGTGGTGTGTATGGATTTTGGAGAAACATCCAATACTTAAGGTCATTTGATATTAAAAAGATTTTCATCCTATTTTTCCAATAATCATAGTTTGACCCAATAAGCAATGGAGGTCTAGTGGTGCATAATCCTTCTATGTGATTAGATGATGTAGAAGCCATGCTAAAAAATACGATTAAGTATGAGAATTTAGCTAACAAGGCTCTGATACCAAATGTAGGATCGTGTGGGTTATGGGTCCACTAATCACTTTTTAATCTAATCACCTACTTGTTTAAGCAATCGAGTAAATGCAGCGGAATTAAAACAAACAAGCAAGTAAGGAATAGAAAATGCAAACCACAAGAAGTCGGGGGATTTTTATAGAGGTTCGGCACCCCACCCGGGTCCTAATCCTCTCTTGCAAGCTCCGCTCGGATCACCGAGCTCCGCTCACGACTTCACTAACCACTCCCCGTTCCGGGCCGGGAGAGAACGCCTTTTACAAAACAAACTCCGCGAACAACCTCGCGAGCTTGACTTTCTTCTCTCACAATCCGAGAGGAAAACTTCGGGCTTTCACCGAAGTCCTTGCTTCCTTTGACAACAACAATTTGAGTGGAGCAACACTCTCTAAGCTTGAGCACACTTGAGTATGATTGGAATTAAGACTAAGTGTGGAGATTTGAGGCTTTGAGTGTTTGGGATTCTCTCTAATGTTTTGGGACAAGTTTGTAGTGGGAGAGTTGTGTTAAAATGTGTTTTACAACTCTATTTATAAGCATTAGAGAGAATAGATCCGTTGGGACAAGATTTGGTTGGATATTGTGCAAAGAACACAAAGCAGAAAATCGGGCTGCAAATCTGTCCAGAAACGGTCGACCGAAAAGGTGCAACGGTCGACCGAACGCTTGGGTTCGATAGGGATACGGTCGACCGAAATATGAATCCGTCGACTGAACACTTAAGTCAATTAATAAAACGGTCGACCGAACAAGATTACCGGTCAACCGAACAAGCGTTTCGGTAGAGGGAAAAATGGATCGGTCGACCGAAATTGTGTTGACCGATAGCAGGGGATTTTGACAAGGTTAAACGGTCGACCGAAACTGGTTTTGGCGGTCGACCGATTTTAGACAGGCACTTTGGGTTTGTCAAGTGATGAAACAACGGTCGACCGATCGTGGTCCTCGGTCGACCGATACATGAAATACATTTGGGGTATTTTTGGTTTAATACGAATACGACCGTTGGGTATATACGACAAAAGTAACGGTCGAGAAAATATGATCTGACGGTCGACCGAAAGATATGGTGCGGTCGACCGAAACTAGACAGGGAAACACAAACAGGATTAATTGATCATCCGGTCGACCGAACGGTACGTTGCGGTCGACCGAATGTGGGCAGACTTTTGCATTTCAGGTTTTGGTGTTTTCCGGTCTAGGTTTGGGTGATCTATTGAAGTCCAAATTATGTGAAATTTCGTGTGTGACTTCTATAGGGAACCTAGTGTGTGATTAAGTTGATTTTAGCTCAAGTATGCTCAATTACACTTTGTTCGTAAGACTCAAAAAAAATCAAGATTACATGTCTTCGATTTAGCTTTAATTACATGTCTTGACTTCATTTCCTTCTTTCTTGAGTCTTGATCACCTGTAGAGGTTAGCACAATACAATATATATGCAATGCATAGTGTGTGCTACGCTAATTAAGATTCGGTTGATTAAATCATCAAAACATAAGATTAAGGCCAAAAAGCCAACAATCTCCCCCTTTTTGATGATGGCAACCGATATCTTAATACTTGAAAATTGTACATGTAAACTATGCATATAGATGCTCCCCCTATGGATGTGCATAGTTTTTGTTCAAATTTTATCAAGTTTTTCAAGTTACCCCCTTAATTTATCTCTCCCCCTTTGACATCCATCAAAATCAACAATTAATTATGACTTTAAGCATAGAGTTTGGATGTCTTGTAATGAAGTAGCTCCCCCTAAATTTAGCACTTCATTACTCTAATAAAAGATATTTCATTTAAGCTCCCCCTAACAATAAGGCTAAATGGAAACAATGAGTATGATGAAAGTTAAGTTCATTTAAGTTTCAACTTAAGCCTTATTCTAACATCCATTTAAAATTTGACATTTAAAATCAATGGATGTGATAAATGATTTGCAATGAATAGGGTATATGATTTGCAATGAATTAAACTATATGATATGTCAATTAAGCATATGAAGCTAGATTAGAGCTAATTTAACATGAATTGTATAGATAAGAATTTATACCAATGTTGAATTCGAATTTAGCTCCAATCTCATTTGGTGATGCAACCGGATTTGAATTTGACTCTTGAGCTCACCCGGTCACCACCAATATCCTCCTCAAGCTCCTACAAGAGTAGATTTGGGTACCCAAACAACTTTGGGTCCTTGAACATTTGCTTTTGGGATCCAAACCATTTTGGTTTTGGGTGCCCACACACTTGAGGAACTATGGTTAATGAACATATGCTTACCATTTAGAGTAGTGTGAGATACATGGTTTTTCAATTTAAAATTGTAACCTAAACCATGTTTTTGTAAAGATTGCCTTTGACTACCTAATAACATGTTAAGCATATGAGTTCCATTAGTGAATCTTTCTAAATCTTTTCTTAATTGCAAGTTAGAAGCTTGAAAATTTAGTTGATCACAATCTATAGGTGTTGCTCTTAATTTTTCAAGATTTGATGCATTCTTTTCAAATTTAGCAATCACCTCATTCTTCTCATTTATGCATGTATCAATTTGGCTTTGGAGATCTTTGATTAACTTTCTAGCATTCTTGTTTTTATCACATATGATCTCATATTGTTTAACTAAATCATGGAATGCATTTTGAAGATCATCATAAGAATAAGTTTCTTCTTTAGAACATGAACTATCACTAGCATATGATTTAGATGAGCAAGAATGTGATCTACTAGAGTAAGAGTTAGAGGATACCTTACTTCCTTCATCTTGAATTGCCATGTAGCACATATGTGCATATTCCTTTGTTGATGAAGGTGTGGTTGATTTGGATGACGATGAAGACGATGAATCGTCCCAAGTAGCCTTGTGAGCTTCCAACCTCTTCTCTTTTCTCTTACTTTTCTCCTTTTCTTTTCTCCTCTCCCTTCTCTCCTTTTTCTTCTCCCCTTCTCTCCTCTCATTTTCACTCTCCTCCATCTCTTTTTCTTTTTCTCTTTTCTCACTTCTTCTACCTCTTCTTTCATTCTTTTCTCCCTTATCTCTCTTGAGGTATTTGAAGAAGTCTTTGGCTAAGACCTCAATGTCCTCTTCTTCCACTCTCCTTGGCTCATCAAGGTTTGCATGTAATGCCAAGGTGGATATCTTCTTGGTGACTTCCTTCTCCTTCCGATGATTGATTTGAAGTTCATAAGCCATCAAGTTTCCAATTAATTCCTCCATTTTGAGTTGGGAAAGATCGTGTGCTTCTTCAATTGCAACCACTTTATCTTCCCAATCGTGGCTTAACGACCGGAGGAATTTCCTTGTCATCTCTCCTTCATTTAATCTTCTTCCAAGAACCAAAAGAGAGTTAGTGATATCGGTGAAGCGAGTGGTCATTTCGCTTATGTTCTCACCGATATGCATAGAAAAAATCTCATATTTATGCATGAGGAGACTAATGCGGGTTTCCTTAGTTTTGCTATCCCCCTCATGATGCATTTGCAATCTATACCATATTTCATATGCACTAATACAACCCCTAATTCTATTGTATTCACCCTCATTTAGCCCACAATATATAATGTTCATTATCTTTGAGTTCATCTCAATTTCTTTCATTTTGGGCCTAGTGAGTGAATCTAATTCATCTTCATTTGGTGGTGTGTATGGATTTTGGAGAAACATCCAATACTTAAGGTCATTTGATATTAAAAAGATTTTCATCCTATTTTTCCAATAATCATAGTTTGACCCAATAAGCAATGGAGGTCTAGTGGTGCATAATCCTTCTATGTGATTAGATGATGTAGAAGCCATGCTAAAAAATACGATTAAGTATGAGAATTTAGCTAACAAGGCTCTGATACCAAATGTAGGATCGTGTGGGTTATGGGTCCACTAATCACTTTTTAATCTAATCACCTACTTGTTTAAGCAATCGAGTAAATGCAGCGGAATTAAAACAAACAAGCAAGTAAGGAATAGAAAATGCAAACCACAAGAAGTCGGGGGATTTTTATAGAGGTTCGGCACCCCACCCGGGTCCTAATCCTCTCTTGCAAGCTCCGCTCGGATCACCGAGCTCCGCTCACGACTTCACTAACCACTCCCCGTTCCGGGCCGGGAGAGAACGCCTTTTACAAAACAAACTCCGCAAACAACCTCGCGAGCTTGACTTTCTTCTCTCACAATCCGAGAGGAAAACTTCGGGCTTTCACCGAAGTCCTTGCTTCCTTTGACAACAACAATTTGAGTGGAGCAACACTCTCTAAGCTTGAGCACACTTGAGTATGATTGGAATTAAGACTAAGTGTGGAGATTTGAGGCTTTGAGTGTTTGGGATTCTCTCTAATGTTTTGGGACAAGTTTGTAGTGGGAGAGTTGTGTTAAAATGTGTTTTACAACTCTATTTATAAGCATTAGAGAGAATAGATCCGTTGGGACAAGATTTGGTTGGATATTGTGCAAAGAACACAAAGCAGAAAATCGGGCTGCAAATCTGTCCAGAAACGGTCGACCGAAAAGGTGCAACGGTCGACCGAACGCTTGGGTTCGATAGGGATACGGTCGACCGAAATATGAATCCGTCGACTGAACACTTAAGTCAATTAATAAAACGGTCGACCGAACAAGATTACCGGTCAACCGAACAAGCGTTTCGGTAGAGGGAAAAATGGATCGGTCGACCGAAATTGTGTTGACCGATAGCAGGGGATTTTGACAAGGTTAAACGGTCGACCGAAACTGGTTTTGGCGGTCGACCGATTTTAGACAGGCACTTTGGGTTTGTCAAGTGATGAAACAACGGTCGACCGATCGTGGTCCTCGGTCGACCGATACATGAAATACATTTGGGGTATTTTTGGTTTAATACGAATACGACCGTTGGGTATATACGACAAAAGTAACGGTCGAGAAAATATGATCTGACGGTCGACCGAAAGATATGGTGCGGTCGACCGAAACTAGACAGGGAAACACAAACATGATTAATTGATCATCCGGTCGACCGAACGGTACGTTGCGGTCGACCGAATGTGGGCAGACTTTTGCAATTCAGGTTTTGGTGTTTTCTGGTCTAGGTTTGGGTGATCTATTGAAGTCCAAATTATGTGAAATTTCGTGTATGACTTCTATAGGGAACCTAGTGTGTGATTAAGTTGATTTTAGCTCAAGTATGCTCAATTACACTTTGTTCCTAAGACTCAAAAGAAATCAAGATTACATGTCTTCGATTTAGCTTTAATTACATGTCTTGACTTCATTTCCTTCTTTCTTGAGTCTTGATCACCTGTAGAGGTTAGCACAATACAATATATATGCAATGCATAGTGTGTGCTACTCTAATTAAGATTCGGTTGATTAAATCATCAAAACATAAGATTAAGGCCAAAAAGCCAACAATCTCCCCCTTTTTGATGATGGCAACCGATATCTTAATACTTGAAAATTGTACATGTAAACTATGCATATAGATGCTCCCCCTATGGATGTGCATAGTTTTTGTTCAAATTTTATCAAGTTTTTCAAGTTACCCCCTTAATTTATCTCTCCCCCTTTGACATCCATCAAAATCAACAATTAATTATGACTTTAAGCATAGAGTTTGGATGTCTTGTAATGAAGTAGCTCCCCCTAAATTTAGCACTTCATTACTCTAATAAAAGATATTTCATTTAAGCTCCCCCTAACAATAAGGCTAAATGGAAACAATGAGTATGATGAAAGTTAAGTTCATTTAAGTTTCAACTTAAGCCTTATTCTAACATCCATTTAAAATTTGACATTTAAAATCAATGGATGTGATAAATGATTTGCAATGAATAGGGTATATGATTTGCAATCAATTAAACTATATGATATGTCAATTAAGCATATGAAGCTAGATTAGAGCTAATTTAACATGAATTGTATAGATAAGAATTTATACCAATGTTGAATTCGAATTTAGCTCCAATCTCATTTGGTGATGCAACCGGATTTGAATTTGACTCTTGAGCTCACCCGGTCACCACCAATCTCCTCCTCAAGCTCCTACAAGAGTAGATTTGGGTACCCAAACAACTTTGGGTCCTTGAACATTTGCTTTTGGGATCCAAACCATTTTGGTTTTGGGTGCCCACACACTTGAGGAACTATGGTTAATGAACATATGCTTACCATTTAGAGTAGTGTGAGATACATGGTTTTTCAATTTAAAATTGTAACCTAAACCATGTTTTTGTAAAGATTACATTTGACTACCTAATAGCATGTTAAGCATATGAGTTCCATTAGTGAATCTTTCTAAATCTTTTCTTAATTGCAAGTTAGAAGCTTGAAAATTTAGTTGATCACAATCTATAGGTGTTGCTCTTAATTTTTCAAGATTTGATGCATTCTTTTCAAATTTAGCAATCACCTCATTCTTCTCATTTATGCATGTATCAATTTGGCTTTGGAGATCTTTGATTAACTTTCTAGCATTCTTGTTTTTATCACATATGATCTCATATTGTTTAACTAAATCATGGAATGCATTTTGAAGATCATCATAAGAATAAGTTTCTTCTTTAGAACATGAACTATCACTAGCATATGATTTAGATGAGCAAGAATGTGATCTACTAGAGTAAGAGTTAGAGGATACCTCACTTCCTTCATCTTGAATTGCCATGTACCACATATGTGCATATTCCTTTGTTGATGAAGGTGTGGTTGATTTGGATGACGATGAAGACGATGAATCGTCCCAAGTAGCCTTGTGAGCTTCCAACCTCTTCTCTTTTCTCTTACTTTTCTCCTTTTCTTTTCTCCTCTCCCTTCTCACCTTTTTCTTCTCCTCTCCCTTCGTCTTTTCTCCTCTCCCTTCTCTCCACAATTATTTCGCTGACTGGACGCTGACTCAAAGAAAAATATTTGAGCTGTACAGATCCACGTAAGGCGCGTCCGTGACGCGCGCGTCCGTCTATCACGGTTCTTTAAAATTTTCTATTTGTAGGACCCCACATATGCGGTTGTATCTTTACGGACATCACATGTACTACTTTAAGCTATTTTATGAATTATGAACCTTTATTATTTCATGTGTCTTTCTTCTAAAATTGTTTATTCATTATTTTAAGTTTGGTGATTTCTTACTTCCACGACAGGTCATGAAGGTATATTGCTTTAATAATTGTGTTTCTCACCTTTGTTACAGTAGTTCGTCCCTGATGTTGATTTCCACGTTGATGTTGATGAGTCTTTGGTTCCGTATGACAACTTCCGCAACCCAAATTAGGAATTCTCAACAAGTCAGGGCCTCATCTAGTTCACAAACCATCCAGCAGCAGCTGGTCGGCTCTTGTAATGGTCATTCGAACCAACAACAACACATAAGCACATCTAGTGTTCATGCCATTCAGCAGCACCAATTGACTGTCTCCTCAAGTGGTCATGTTGCCCAGCCTGAATGGCTGATTGTACCACATATTCCACCAGCTGAGGTAGAGGAGTTAGTGTCGGGCACTCGCAAGAAGAGTGCTCAATGGATTGATGAATGTCATGCGATCTTGTTGCATTTATGTATCAACGAGATAAGGGTTGGAAACAAGCCCACCAAAGCATTGAACAATAAAGGTGGAAAATTTCAATCGCGAGACTCGGCTGTGATACACATGGCTCCAAATAAAGAATCACTAGAAAAATTCAAAGAAATGATATATGACATGGAAGTGGTTGTAGACACAAACGGGGAAGGGATAGAATCACCAAAATAACTATTGATATGGATGAATCCTGGTGGATGGATAACTAAAAAGTACATTGTCTTCGTATTTAAACCTTATGCAAACATGTTTTAAATTATATACCTAATTAGCGTTGTATTTTTTTGTTGTAGGGTCATTTTGGGCTACTAGATTTTAAGGATGGATCGTAAACGTTTAAGGATGAAATGAGGACCGTGTTTGACGAGGGGTTAGCTGATGGAGGGATTGGATTCAACCCAATGAGAAAGGGAGCAAAACCCGACTTGATACAAGCCAAAGTCAATCCTCTCACTTCAGCAACCACAAAGGGTACGACGGGCTTGAGGAAACTGGAGACTCCGGCGACAAAGTTGATGAAGCACATATACCAACCCCAACTATGCAAGCTGAAAATGGCAAAAAAAAGGGCACGTATCCCCCTTCAATTCAATACCTAGGAGAAAATGTATCCTATGTCGTCAGAGTTTTGGGGAAAAGAAGAAGATGTTCTCACATATATGTGGAAGGACCACACTGTGAAGGTGTGTATGGAACTAGCAAGGGAGTGTGGGATTTCAGTTGGGTCCAGAGAATATGTTTTTTCTACTGCCTTGTTCAAAGTTTTTCCCAAGAGAGAAGTTTTTGTAGCCATTGAGGACCTGAACAATCATCGAATGTGGCTTGAGATGGAATTGAAATTGAAGATGGAAAAACATCAACAATCAGCATGGTAGTTGTGATTTGTAGAAGTCAATGAGTTAAATGTATGGTATCTAAACTTTGTAGTGCTTGTACCCTTTTAACGTAGGTCATCTTTCTTTTTTACAAAGAACATGTTGAGGGTAGGCATTTTGGGTGGATTTTTTCTAGTTATGGAGTATTGTAACGTAATAGTTTTTTGGCAATGCTACATTTCTTTGAGTTTTGTTTCAGAATCGAATGGTGATTGCTACAAATTTGTGTTTTGAATTTACAACTTGTGTTTCATTTATTCAGAATGCGGATGGTGGCATTCGTGTTCCAATCTTGTTTTACTATGTTTCTAACAGTGGGATGTTCAGTGTTTAATATTGAGTTTGTGTTTGATTGTTTAGATATTTAGGGAAACCAAATAGCTTTCCATGTCATGTCGTTTAGAACATTCAGATAGAACAATCGGCAATTCTTTGCACATTTCAAAGCCAAACCACTCCATTATAAATCTGTTGCTGAAATCAAACATAACTGAAACACATAACCCATGAGAAACATAATTGAACCTCATAATTGAACAACTTAATTCATCTCAAATGCATAAGTCAACATATCTTTGATAAATTATTGAAAACAAACCACTACTAAGCGTCATAACTCAAAATAACTTAATTCATTTGAAAAGGTAAAAGGGATACAATTAACTGAAAAGAAACCTAAAATTAAGCACATTTCTCTATACAATCAACCTATCATCAATACTCCTTCAGTTCAACTACTCCCAGCCCCACAATCCACAGAGACGACCCGTCCAAACCAATTATAGGACATCATTTCACTTTCATCGTTGGGATCGTACTCCGACAGACCTGAGCTTATGCTGTTGTAGCTGGTAGAAATGGAATAATCCAAAGACCAATGCAATGGAATGTTATCGGTGTCCGTGTTGATATTAACAACAATGTCGACATCTGCGTCAAGTTTGGGTTTCGCAAGTACACAGAAGTGTAGATTAAAATTCATGAAGCTTAAAAGTAAGCATTTTGACAAATTTCATAACAAATCGTATATTTTTTGGAGTTGATATATTTTAATTATAGTCATATAAACTTGGGTTATATTTTACTAGAGATAAACATTCCAGACAAACAACAGAAACATAAAATTGGAACCATCACAATGTACAAAGACAATCATCAAATTACTTACTTCCTTTTTCATTAATATTGCAATTTAACCCAAAATTTACAGTTCTTAATTGGTTTGGAAATATCTATTTAGATGTCCAACGCATACATAAGGGAGGGATACGACACCAGCAAAACACAACTTCACTAACTACCCAACCAATAAAAATTTCAACTTCAATATATCCACCAAAATATTGTCGTCAAGCCTTGGTGGTTAACCAAACAAAACTAACCAAACACTACACATGGTCATTCAGAAATGGATGGAGTACTCTCCATAGCCTTCATTTATGTTGGGTTGAGTAACAACCATACCAGGTTTTGGTTACATGGGGAGTGTCATGGGGGCGAATGAAACCACGACTTGGTGTCTCATGCATGATCAACACCGCACACTTTGGGGCAGCGACACTCTTCGAACTCCGACTTTTGGTCCTTCAAGGAGTGTGGCTCCTCTATTACATGTCGACAACAAAATGACAATAAGCCATAATGAAATGGTAGAAAGCCAAAAAAATAACAAAAACAAAACGAAGACAAGTTTTGACCCATCTAAGTGTGAGGATTAAGGTAGTCCTCCAAACAAACAAGACGGGACTCGATCTTGGCTACCTCCTCTAGCCTACATTGCAAGTTCTGAAGGGAATGTGTTCTAAAAGTTTTACTTTTAAATGTCAATTATTATGAATTGAATGAGAAATCATTTTGTTCCTTGTTTATGTTATTCGTCTTTTGGAAGTGTTAAGGAAGAGACTCTTGGTCCTTAACCGTAGAGCTCTGAAAGATATTGGTTTGCATAAAACAAAAATATTCGCAATCATGGTAATTAACATGGAACATTAATTACCGAGTTAAGATTGTCGTGTTGGTCATAGATCATTGTAGCTCTACAAGTGAGTGACGACACGGGTATGCAAAAGAGGAAAATATTACTTTTGTATACTGAATAGACCTAATAGGTAAAATATTATAGAAATGTGTTTCTGTGTCATTAATATTTTACTGTGTCTTTGGTCCTTTGATATGAGACTTATATCCGATCGCTTAAGGAGTTCTTAATTAGACTAGTGTCTGGAGCTATCGATGAGTGTAGTGTAAAGGCATTAGTTGGTTAAGTACAACTTTTGTTGGAGAAGATAGTTAGTCAAAAGATTATCATTGCCCCTCTTAATTGAGTGATGATATTAGTGGGCCCCTTGATAAAGCAAAGTTATAATGTGCACAATGTGATTTGAGTTAAGTCACATATTTATAACTAGCTTAAAGAGATCAAGAAATGAATACTAAGACAAAGATGACACAATACTACTTTGTGTGTATTCTTAATATCATGAGGCAAGGGACGGACACAAGTGGTGCACGCCATCACTAAATGGATCGGGTTTGGTTCGAGTGGAATTAAGACATCTAACTAATTGGGAGCTATAATGTGTAGCTAGATACCGCTTATAGCTTGTGATATTAAGCTCTTAATATCACTGCCAACTTAGTTTAGATCCTCCCATAGGTCACACCACAAAACTGGGAAACAAGGAATGGGGATTTTGAGTTCATAAGATGTGTCGGGTTTCATGTAGAAAATACGACACATGGGGTGAACAAAGCAAAATCAAAGTTATGTTGTGATTAATAACATAATTAGAATCTAAATTAAATTCATATGTAATGTAAATATTATGGGGTGTAATGATTGATCATTACATAGGATAATATGTTACATAAGTTGTGAATTTACTACTAATCCCGAAATGTCAAATTTTGTAAGGGGTTAAACCAAAATTTGACAAGTCTGCAAAACAGTGCTCAAACGGTCGACCGGATAGCAGTAAACGGTCGACCGGTAGGGCACGGTCGACCGGACGAGTCTCGACCGATAACAGGGAATTTTCATCTGTTCGAACGGTCGACCGAAAGTGATCGGTCGGTCGACCGAACATTGCGATGGAATAGTTCCTGTTACGAACGGTCGACCGAATGTTGAACGGTCGACCGAAACATTGGTTCGAGCGGTCGACCGCACCTTGAAACGGTCGACCGGTCCAGACGGTTTTATGCAGAATTAATTTAAGAATTAATTAGATCATGCATGGAATTGGTCCATAATTGATTTAATTCGTGGCTAATATTATTTATTAATAAATAATGGATGGTTAGATGGAATTTTGCATGAAATCATGGGCAAGAGGTTGCACATGAATAGGTAATTTGGAGAGAACCTATAAATAGAGGTTATCTCATTGCCTTCCTACATCTCAATTAATATTGCTTTTCATGCAAAATCTCTCTCCTTAATTCTCCACGAAAATTCCATAAATTCTTAAGTTTAGTTTAGTTCTTAAGAGATCATCTTCTCAAGAGAATTAAAGAGGGGTTAGTAATTGGATTCTAAACCCAATCGGAGATTGAGAGACTAGCTTCCCTCTCTCCGATCTTGTTTAGAGTTTCGTGAATACTCGGAGGCATCCGGCGCAGCGAGGAGCATCCCAACGGTCTCCGAATCTTCAAGGAGTTTTAGAGAACTTCTAGGTATGAATTTCGGAGCTCCTTTATGTTTGTTTTAATAGAGTTTTTGAAACTAGTTTGTTAAAACAAACCGATGCATGCAATAGATTCTAGAAAATTGAAAATTGATCCTTATTATACATGAAAAATTCGAAATATATATATGTATAATTAAACATGAAATCCTACAGTGGTATCAGAGCTTAGGGTTCAATTTTCTTATAATTCATGGCTGTAAACAAATTTAGTTTACCATCTAGGATTTAAACAATTCGTTTTACCGGTTTTTCGGTCCTTAAATGTTTGTTGAAATAATTCTTTGTAATAATTCATTTTAAATGTTTTGAATGTTTAAAACTTGTCATGAAATTACTAGAATTATGATTTGGACATAAGTCTAACTTGCAATAATTTCGTTTTAAGTATAAACGATTATTTTGTAAGAGAATCAACAAAACCGAAAAACTGCGATTCATCTTTCCATTGGAAATTGGATGGACAGCGGTTCATAATTAATTTTTTGAACTATGGATGCATGAAAAATGTTTTTAATGGATTTCAAAACATTTTTCAAAGAATTGTTTGAGATTCTAGATGCTTGATAAACTAGATTGTATAGTTTATAGCGATATTGCGTGCATGGATGCTCGAGTTGTTTTTGCAGGAATTGTGAGTTTATATGTTCCAAATCAGCGATTGTGAATGTATGTTATTATTATAATACAGGGGCTTATGTATGTAAAAGCCAAAATTCTCTCAATTTCCATCTTTTAGATAGTTGCATTTGCATATGAGAGGTTTCTACATAGGACTTGCACTAGTCGGTTTTTATCGAATGTGAGGAGCATGTTTATTTTCTGTAAAATCTACATCTCCGGTGCAAGAGGAAGTCGCCGCTGTAGCGCATCGATCGAGGATCGTGGATCGGGGATCGAGGATCAAGGATCGAAGGGAACATATAAACTCACACGATGTGGATTGTGTGAATGTTTAATTTCTGTTTTTAATCTCTGCTATGCATGTGATGAATGTGGTGAATGTTAGGATGTGTATAAATTTTAATATGCATGATAAACTAAAATTCAAAATCACATGTTGATAAATGAAATTGTCCAACAAAAATTAAGATTAATTTTTCCTTCTTATTTCATCCACTAGCAGCCATTGATCGAGGGATACTCTGCTCGCCCTTAGCGGGAGATAGCTCCCTCTATCTTTGGGAATAGTGGGAGATATAAAGGTTGTCTGTTGTTGTGCCACAATTAAATATATGAGGTGTGTTTCACCCTAGTGAACCCCAAGTATGTTTAGTTGTGAATACAATAGATAAACGTATCTCGTATCAAATGAAAATAAGTTTTCTTAACATTACCTAGAGCCCTCGCTCGGTTTTGGGAAAAAGTTTTTCTTACGAGGATAGGTAGCATTCCCTCATAATTAAAACGACAAGAGTCACAAAAGTTTGAAGATGCTAAATGTTGCTAAAATTCAAAAAGGTTGTGATTAGAAAATGTTTTCTTACCTTGATGTTGTAATGTATTCGATAGCCCTTAGCTAGTCTATATTACAATTGATGGGATCTTGGATTACTGCATTTACGGGCAAGATTTTAATTGCAGTATTTACATCATATTCGATATATATATGTATGTATGTATTAAAACATAAAATTGGCATTAAAACCTATATTATTTATTTTGTAGAAATGTCAAATATCCAACCAATTGTGCGATCTATGATGGAAAAGAACCCTTTGCAAAATGATGGCTCAAACTTCATGAAATGGCAACTCAATCTTAATATCGTGTTGAGGTTTGAAAAACTATCTCATATTTTGGATGGTGAAATCCCAAAATTAAATGAGAAAGCAACCGATAAAGAGAAAGAGGCGATAGCCAAGTGGGAAGACCAAGAGAACCAAGTTCACGGTCTTATACTAGCATCCATGGGTGACTCGCTTCAAGCGAAATACTTGGATTCAAAACCCAAGAAGACCATGGAGGCTCTAACCAAGATGTTCATGGATAGTGCCCGAAAGGAGCGCTATAAGACCACCATCGCACTCACAAGGTGCCATATGGCGGAGGGAACATCGGTATCTATGCATTTTCTCACGATGCAAGGATACCTTGAGAAATTGTCGAAGCTCTCTTCTCCAATGCCCGAGGACATCGCCGAAGATCTGATTCTTGGCTCTCTAGCCCCATCCTTCAAGGACTTTGTGATGCACTATCATGTGCGTGAAAAAGGGGTGAGTCTTGAGGAGCTTCACAACGCTCTCAAAACGGCTGAAGTTGACATGGGCAAAGGTCAGGACAATCACGTCCTAGCCGTCCATGAGAGGAGCAAAAAGATCAACAAAGGTAAAGGCAAATTTACCAAAGATACGTCAATCAAGAGCAATGGAGTAGGAGGTACTCATGGGAGTGCCTCAAGGGGAAAATCTTTCAAATCTCCAACTCCCAACACGGAGTGCTTTTACTGTGGTGAAAAGGGACACATCCGACCGAATTGCCCCAAGTACAAGGAAGACCTTGAAAATGGGATGATTGAACGTAGGCGCCCGAGAAACGCCATAGGTATGTTTGTTATTGAGATAAATTTAATCACCTCTATCCTTGATTTGGTAATGGTTACCGGATCTTGTGCTCACATAATTTTAATGTGCAGCTATTGAAGGATAGGAAGGAACTCGTGGAGAACGAGATGATATTGAAGATTGGAAATAGTACAACCATCGCTGCGATTGTACAAGATTCTATGGAGCTTCAATAGTCTAGTGATTTGAATTTATGCTTTAAAGAATGTTTGTTATATGCCTTCAATTAGCAAGAACTTTTCTGTATCAAGTTTTAGATATGGATAAATTTTAATAAATATTTTAATTCTTGCTTGTCTATATCGAAGAATGAAATTTTCTATGCAAATACATTCATATAGAATGATTTCTATTTGCTTGAAATAAATAATAAACAAACTCAAACAAACAATAACAAAAGAGAAACTAAGATAACTCACGTGAATGATACAGTCTTGTAGCACTATCGGATTGGTCAAATAAATGACCAAGAGACTTTTCAAGAAGAAAGGAACGAAAACGAATAACTAATTGGATATGATACATTCTAATGTATGTGGTCCGATAAGTACAAGTGCAAGAGACGGTTTAAGGTACTTCATTTTGTTCACAGACAACTATAGTCATTATGACTATATTTGTCTAATGGGAAGCAAAAGTGAATTCTTTGACAAGTTCAAGGAATTCGAGGATGAAGTAGTGAACCGACTCAACAAGAATATCGAGTCTCTATGAAAGGTTCGTAGGGGTGAGTGCTTAGAATACCTAATTTGACTCATTCCTAAAGTAGGAATAGGATATTGCTCAACATGGTTCGATCAATAATGAGTCAATTTAAATTGCCGATTTACTTTTGGAATTATGCACTACAAATAATGACAAACTCACTAAATAATGTTCCATCCAAATCCGTGGAGAAAATGGTTTATGAGCTATGGAGTTGAAAGACACCTAAGCTCAACTTTCTCAAGATTTGGGGTTGTGAGGTCTACGTCGAGAAATTGATGTCGACCAAACTTCAACCAAAAACGGATTAAGTGCTTCTTTATAGGTTGTCCTCGTGTGACAAGAGGATACTACTTTTGGTATATCACCTCCAATCGAAAGATTGTAGAGAGAGATATGGTTTTTCTGGAATTTCTGGAAAAGAGAGAAAAGTAGTGGGAGTAGAGTTGAGCTTGAGGAAACTCAAGATACTCTACAAGATCATGATGTGAATGTTGCATTCAAAATCATGAAGGCCCAACCGAGATTCATTTGGTTAGTGGGAGCATGAGCGAGAGATCCTTACAAGAAATTGTGAGAGAATCTCAATCATCCTCACCTAGTGTGCGTTCGAGAGTCGAACATGAACCTATTCCTCAAGAAATTGTGGAAGAAGTTCGAGAGACACAAGAAGAACCAAAAGAACTAAGAAGGTCAATGAGGGAAAGGAAGAAACCCAATAAGTATGTGGGACTTCATGAGATCATGGTACTAGATACCAAAGATCCCTCGACCTTCCGAGAAGCAATAGAAAAGACTCCAAACTATGGTTAAAAGCCATGGAATCCGAAGTAGAATCCATGTATGATAATCAAGTATGAAACTTGATTAGCCTTCCTCAAGAGAAAATATCATTTGGTATAAATGAGCTTTTATGAGGAAAATAGACATGGATAGTAACTTGACAACCTACAAAGCAAGGCCATATTAAAATTCAAGAAATTGACTTTGATGAAATTTTTGAGAAGTTGCCATATTAAAATCTATTCGGATTATGCTCACTATTACCGCATTTCTCAATTGTGGGATATGGAAGATGGATATCAAAATGGCGTTCCTTAAACAGGAACTTGGAGGAGGATATGTACATGGTACAACCTCAAGGTTTTGATGATCCAAATAGTAGCGAGAAGAAATGCAAGTTTCGAGAATCCATTTATGGATTGAAGCAAGCATCGGGGAGTTGGAACAAACGCTTTGACGAAGAGGTGAAGAAGATTCACTTCATTCAAAGTAAAGGAGTTCCTTGTATATACAAGGAGATTAGTGGGAGCCATGTAGTACTTCTGATCTTATATGTCGATGACATATTGCTCATGAGCAATCATATACCTTTGCATTAGCAAACGAGAAATTTCGTTGAAATCAGTGTATTCAATGAAAAGAAAAGGATGAGGCTCAACACATCTTGAGAATCAAGATACATTGAGATACATCTTGTAGACTCATTGGCTTCGGTCAACGTGCATACATTGACAAGGTCTTTGGAAATGTTCAGGGAGAACAATTCCGATATGGACAATATGCCAATAAGTATGAGTATAGGTGTGCAACTCAAGAAGTCTCAATGTGCTCAATCACACAAAGACTTGGAGTACATGAAGGTATCCCTTATGCTTCGGCAAAAGGAAGGACCATGTACACAATGACTTGCACAAGACTCAATATCTCGTATGCTCTAAACGTGACAAGTGGTCACCAATCCAACGCAATTCCTAATCGTAGGATTGCAGTCAAGAATATTCTGAAGTACCTTAACTGGACTAAAGATAAGGTTCGTGTTTATGGAAGACAAAGGAGAAAATAGCCGAGGGCTGTTTTGATGCAATTCTTATAGGAATTCTAGACAATAAGAGGTTGGAGTGATGATGCGTCATCATTATCGAAGGTGGAGGTATGAGCTAGTGTAGTTAGGAGTAATATCACTACAGCTAACTCAACCACCAACGAAAGACAAAATAAATAAATAGGTGGACACAACAGTGGCACAACTGATCCATTCAACAAACCTTCATACCAAGCTAAGAGACGAAATATATTTCGAGTCCATGGATCCGAGGGTCCATGTGGATTGGCTTGATAGGTGATTTGGGAAGGTTACCCTAGTTATTGATGTTTTATGCATTAAGAATGTATGTGAAAGAAAACTTTGACAACAAGTGGGAGATTGAAGGGAATGTGTTCTAAAAGTTTTACTTTTAAATGTCAATTATTATGAATTGAATGAGAAATCATTTTGTTCCTTGTTTATGTTATTCGTCTTTTGGAAGTGTTAAGGAAGAGGCTCTTGGTCCTTAACCGTAGAGCTCTGAAAGATATTGGTTTGCATAAAACAAAAGATATTCGCAATCATGGTAATTAACATGGAACATTAATTACCGAGTTAAGATTGTCGTGTTGGTCATAGATCATTGTAGCTCTACAAGTGAGTGACGACACGGGTATGCAAAAGAGGAAAATATTACTTTTGTATACTGAATAGACCTAATAGGTAAAATATTATAGAAATGTGTTTCTGTGTCATTAAAATTTTACTGTGTCTTTGGTCCTTTGATATGAGACTTATATCCGATCGCTTAAGGAGTTCTTAATTAGACTAGTGTCTTGAGCTATCGATGAGTGTAGTGTAAAGGCATTAGTTGGTTAAGTACAACTTTTGTTGGAGAAGATAGTTAGTCAAAAGATTATCATTGCCCCTCTTAATTGAGTGATGATATTAGTGGGCCCCTTGATAAAACAAAGTTATAATGTGCACAATGTGATTTGAGTTAAGTCACATATTTATAACTAGCTTAAAGAGATCAAGAAATGAATACTAAGACAAAGATGACACAATACTACTTTGTGTGTATTCTTAATATCATGAGGCAAGGGACGGACACAAGTGGTGCACGCCATCACTAAATGGACCGGGTTTTGGTTCGAGTGGAATTAAGACATCTAACTAATTGGGAGCTATAATGTGTAGCTAGATACCGCTTATAGCTTGTGATATTAAGCTCTTAATATCACTGCCAACTTAGTTTAGATCCTCCTATATGTCACACCACAAAACTGGGAAACAAGGAATGGGGATTTTGAGTTCATAAGATGTGTCGGGTTTCATGTAGAAAATATGACACATGGGGTGAACAAAGCAAAATCAAAGTTATGTTGTGATTAATAACATAATTAGAATCTAAATTAAATTCATATGTGATGTAAATATTATGGGGTGTAATGATTGATCATTACATAGGATAATATGTTACATAAGTTGTGAATTTACTACTAATCCCGAAATGTCAAATTTTGTAAGGGGTTAAACCGAAATTTGACAAGTCTGCAAAATAGTGCTCAAACGGTCGATCGGATAGCAGTAAACGGTCGACCGGTAGGGCACGGTCGACCGGACGAGTCTCGACCGATAACAGGGAATTTTCATCTGTTCGAACGGTCGACCGAAAGTGATCGGTCGGTCGACCGAACATTGCGATGGAATAGTTCCTGTTACGAACGGTCGACCGAATGTTGAACGGTCGACCGAAACATTGGTTCGAGCGGTCGACCGCACCTTGAAACGGTCGACCGGTCCAGACGGTTTTATGCAGAATTAATTTAAGAATTAATTAGATCATGCATGGAATTGGTCCATAATTGATTTAATTCGTGGCTAATATTATTTATTAATAAATAATGGATGGTTAGATGGAATTTTGCATGAAATCATGGGCAAGAGGTTGCACATGAATAGGTAATTTGGAGAGAACCTATAAATAGAGGTTATCTCATTGCCTTCCTACATCTCAATTAATATTGCTTTTCATGCAAAATCTCTCTCCTTAATTCTCCATGAAAATTCCATAAATTCTTAAGTTTAGTTTAGTTCTTAAGAGATCATCTTCTCAAGAGAATTAAAGAGGGGTTAGTAATTGGATTCTAAACCCAATCGGAGATTGAGAGACTAGCTTCCCTCTCTCCGATCTTGTTTAGAGTTTGGTGAATACTCGGAGGCATCCGGCGCAGCGAGGAGCATCCCAACGGTCTCCGAATCTTCAAGGAGTTTTAGAGAACTTCTAGGTATGAATTTCGGAGCTCCTTTATGTTTGTTTTAATAGAGTTTTTGAAACTAGTTTGTTAAAACAAACCGATGCATGCAATAGATTCTAGAAAATTGAAAATTGATCCTTATTATACATGAAAAATTCGAAAAATATATATGTATAATTAAACATGAAATCCTACAAGTTCTCCATGACCAACAATATGAAGTCGAGCTTGTGGTCATTTTCGAAGTGAAAGGGCACGCGGGAAATAGCCAGCGCCTCGTGTTAGACGAAGAATCTGCAACGATGTAGTCCCTAAGACAGTCCCTAAGACAAAACCTTTGGTTAGAAAACATCCAAAATTGTGAAACACAAGAAGGAGCGGAAAGGAGATGAACCACATTTGTTGGAGTCGGGCAATAGAAGAACCATGGATCGGCACCATCGGAGGTCCTAACATGGTGTCGTTGAGAGATACGGGAGAAAGACGGGGAGCACTCAACAATGTCACCCTAGAAAGCCACCCTCTACAAGGCGCACTTGGACCGCCAACCAGCGGTCCCAAACCACTATTCAGCGGTTCAGAAGCCGCACCTGGTGCGCGGTTTTGGCTCGCCATGCTCTCCATGCTGAGGGCCTTCCATTGCCACTAAACCATACTTTTATTTACGTAATAGGTGGCCACGAATGAAAGAATAAAATGACTACTTAACACTCAAATACAAAACAAGATTTGCAACAAACATTCATCTTTTCTCTCTTCTTTCTACTCACTTACATTCTTCTTCTTCTTTCTCTTTTTCTGTCATGGTACAAATGAAGAACTCTTGTGCTTATATAGGCACTTACAATGACTCTTAAACTTAACCTAAATCTAACTCTTCCATAATCAAGACATACACCACATAAAGATGGTCATTCAAGATCATTACAACCTCTACTTAAATTGCACCCTAAAACAAGGACGAAAATCATGGATAAATGGAGAAACTCTTTGTCTTTTCCTTTCCTTCAACCTCTCACCTTCCAATTTGTTGAGTCGTCAATACCAAGATGACTCACCCTCCATAGATGATGTGGTAGTGACTAAAATGCCACCTAGGATTAAGTTCAATTCTCAATACTCCTCCTTGAACTTAATCCTCTTCCATCCACCATCCCAAGACGATTTCGCAACTTCACATACAAACGAATTGGCAAGGCTTTTGTGAATATGTCAACCACTTGATCTTCAATTATCACATGCACTAAGTCAACATCTTTTTCTTTCGTATGTTCACGAATGAAATGAAACATTGTATGTGTTTGCTCCTTTCGTGATGGACCGGATTTTTAGCTAGCTCGATAGTGGATTTGCTATCCATGTACACCTTTGTAGCACTTGTTTGGATTGAACATAGCTCTTTCAATAATTCACTAAGACATATTGCATGACACACACATGCACTTGCCGCCACATACTCAGCTTCACAAGTTGGTAAAGTGACGATGGGTTGCTTCTTTGATGACCTTGAGAAAGCTGTGTCACCAACATAAAAGACAAAGCCCGAGGTACTCTTTCTATCATCCACATCCCCACTCCAATCACTATCAGTACATCCATAGAGTATATCTTTGTCAACACATTTTTCATAGACTAAGCTAAGAGATAGAGTACCTTTGATGTAGCGAAATATTCACTTAACCGCCATTCAATGTTCCATGGTTGGCCTCCCCATGTACCGGCTCACCAAGCCCACTCCATATACAAGATCTGGTCAGGTGCAAGTTAGGTATCGTAAACACCCTACTGCACTTTTGTACATTGTTACATCAACCAACTCACCGTCTTCATGTTTGGACAACTTTAATCCACATGCCACTAATGTGTTCACGGGCTTGCAGTCACTCATCTCGAAGCGCCCCAACACATCTTTAGCAAAGCCTTCTTGTGACACAAAGATCATGTCATCTCCTTGTTTGAACTCCAAACCAAGAAAGTAGGACATAAGTCCAAGATCAGTCATCTCGAACACTTTTTTCATGATGTGTTTGAAATCAGCAAGCATCCTATCGTTGCTACCTACAAAAACAAGATCATCAACAAACAAGGCTACGATCAATATGTCATTGCCTTCCTTCTTCACATAGATTGCATGTTCATGTGTGTTCGTTTTTTGTCTTAATCTATGTTTTGATGATTTAATCAAACTAATGTTAATTATAATCAATGTAGAGTAGCACACATATTGCATTGCATATATATTGTTTTGTGCAAACTTCTATAGGTAATCAAGATTCAAGACAGAAAGGATTCAAGTGAAGACATGTAATCAAGCTCATTTGAAGACATGTAATTTGCATTTCTTTTGAGTCTTAGGAACATTGTTTAAATTGAGCATACTTGAGCTAAAACCTACTTGATTGGCATCATTTCATGCTCATATTTGTATCTTATATCCATTATCTTACACCTAAGCAATGCTACGTGACGAGTTTTATGTTTGAATTTTAGAAATAAAGAGGTTTGAAGAGAAGAGCCATGAAAGGAGTCAAAATCAGGAAAAATGACTTAATTATGAGACCTGGGGACTAAGATGCAAGGGAGAAGGACTTGAACGTAAGACCGAAGGACCTAAGAGCAAAACAGGAAACTCTACACCATCATGGGGAGTATTTTGGCAATTCGATTCGGGTCGGAGCTCCAACAAGCGAAGTAGATGCATCCAAGACCAACAAATATATCAAGACAAACCCAAAACAAATTTCAACTCGATCTGGATCCTGTAGACCACCAATTGGCGGTCCGGATCTTCCCGGGTCCGATGAAACTTCTGGAGTGCGTGTATTAGAGGATGTTTAGGCTATTTTAGGTATTTGTTTAGTCCCACATCGGGGGATTGTCCCAGATTACCTTTTTAGCTATAAATAGAACTCTTCACCTTCTATTGTAAACCACCCATTGCTTGGTGGCATTCCCTCTACTAAGGAGTAAGCCTTGAAGCAAAACTCAAGGTGGAGAAGAATGTTATCTTCAATGTGAGTCATTGTTAATAAAATAATTGTTCTTAGTTTCTTTTAATCTTGTCTTTTAATTCTTGCATGTTTCTTTAGTTTATGTTTCTTTCAATTAGCGTCTTTAATGTTCCTTTCTTGCTTAGTTAAATTTCCTTTCAGTGTAATGTCTCATTTTGTTAATGTAGGTAGTGTAATGATTAGTAAGTAGTTCCATCCCCTTTGGGGGTGTAGTAGATGTATGTACATGTTATGTAGGTGGTATGAATGCTAGATATTATTGTTTGTGAGAGATATTAGTATGCTTGCTTGAATTAATAAGAACTTTACTTGATGGTTTCTGCCATATTAGGTACACTCCATGCTCGTTATGTTCTTAATAACAACCTTGCATTGCTCATATTAATAACCTAGGTTAGTATTGTAAATGATAGGTCTTGCCAAGAGGTACTTCTTATGCATTAACAAACACTAACCACACTTGAGCTTATTGTATGCATTCATCACACTTATTTCATTTGCGCACACACTCCACCCCTTAGGGGTTTTCCATTCCTGAGTTTTATCTCATTTCATTAGTTGCTTAGTTTAGTTTGTTTTGTCATTTCATTTCATGCTTTCTAGTTTCCTAGTTTAGATTAGTGTAGTTTAGTGTAATCAATCTTTCTCCCCTTCTTTCCAACTCGCCTTCGCACAAACCAAAAGTTGACACACCTCCCTATGGATCGACCCGTATTTGCCACCGCTTCAACGCGGTCATGCACTTGCGGTTTATTTTAAAATGAATCAATCACTATTCAAACACACACTAGGTTCCTTATAGAAGTCACAAACAAAATTTCATATAATTTGGACTTCAATAGATCACTCAAACTGGAAAACACCAAACCAAAACCAAAACTGTCTGCCCATATTCAGTCGGCCAAAACAGACCGTTCGGTCGACCGAGTGATCAATTATCCAGTTGGTGTTTTACTGCCCAGTTTTGGTCGATCGAGTTAACACATTTTTCCGACCGTTAGATTTGTCGTTTTATACTCAACGGTCATATTCGTATTATTTTAATATACCCCAAAATTCATTTAGTGTATCGGTCGACCGAGGACCTTGTTCGGTCGACCGAACTTAAGATGTCTCGACAAACCCAAAGTGTTTGTCAGTTTTCGGTCGACCGTATCCTTGTTTCGGTCGATCAAATATAATCCTATTTGTCAACCCCGTAGAATCTGTTATAAATCGGTCGACCGAACCTATCTCAGTGTTCGACCGATCACTTAAGTGAACTTAAGTCAAAGCCAAATTTAACCAACCGGTCAACCGACAAACCCAATTCAGTCGTTTTCGTTCTGAATTGGGTCCTGCAGATTTCTATTTTATGTATCTTACACAACCTTTACCCAATTCATCCCCAACAGCTATAATTGTCTTGGAGCTTATAAATAGAGTTGTAAAACACATTTTAACACAACTCTCCTACTCCATATTGTGTCGTACATCAGAGAGAAAACTCCACACATTCAAAAACTCAAAAACTTCCACACTTAGTAATCAATTCCGTATCTTACTCAAGTGTGCTCAAGATTAGAGAGTGTTGTTCCACTCAAACATTGCCAAAGTAATAAAGGTCTTGGTGAAAGCTCAAGACAAGAGTATAGACTTCGGTGTGAGCCCGAAGTGATCCCTCTCGGATTGTGAGAGGAGGAGCCAAGCTCGGCGAGGGTTGTTCGCGAGTTTGAAGATTGTAAAGGCGTTCTCTCCCGGTCCGGAACAGGTAGTGGTTAGTGAAGTCGTGAGCGGAGCTTGAAAAAGAGGACTAGGACCCTAGTGGGGTGCCGAACCTCTATAAAAATCCCCCGTTTCGTTGTGGTTTGCTTATTTCCCCTTTACTTGCTTGTTTTGTTTTTAATTCCGCTGTGTAATCTTGATTGCTTAAACAAGTAGGTAATTAACCTAAAAGTGATTAGAATTAGAGACCCTTACGATCCTACATTTGGTATCAGAGCCTTGTGAGCCAAATTTCATTACTTAACCGTAATTTTTAGCATGGCTTCAACTTCTAATCATGTAGAGGGTTTGTGCACAACTAGACCTCCTTTGCTTAATGTGTCTAATTATGATTATTGGAAGAATATGATTAAATTTTTCCTAATTTCTAATGACCATATGTATTGGATGTTTCTTCAAATTCTCTACACACCCTCAATGAAGATGAATTAAATTCACTTTCTAGGCCCAAAATGAAAGAGATTGAAATGAACTCTAAAATAATGAACATCCTATATTATGGCTGATTAATTGAGTTTTAATTAGCCGCAAGTACACGACCACATTGAAGTGGTGGCAAATACGGGTCAATCCACAGGGAGGTGTGTCGACTTTATTTTGTTCGAAGGCGAGTGGGAAAGAAAGGAGAGAAAGAAGTAATGATCAAACTATACTAAAATGCAAAAGGAAATGGAAAATAAGCAATTAAACTAAACCTCATAGGGGGTAGAGAAAGAATGTGAATGCAAAGATATGTGTGTGTGTTCAATTATGCTCATCACCACATGTAGTGCATGAAATCATAAAACTAAATTCAACTTTGCCTCCACATGAAATAAGATAACTCAATATTATTAAAACATACAAGACAATAATTGGAATGAAGCTAATGAACTCATGTATAAAGACCAAACCTCACTATGCCTCCACATGAAATAAGATTTACACAATCATTAAAAGATACAAGGCATCAACCAATGTAAGGGCAACAAGAGTACATGCAACTACAAGTCATGTTTCCTTTATCAATTCCATCCATATCCTCACCTCATCATTCCCCATAAAATAGGTCCACTAGTCTAAGCATATGCTAAGCTTCATTCAAGATGATTAGCATATCAAAGAAAAGAGTGAAATCTCGTTAGATGGTTATGTAAATCATGTAAGGCTCAAAGGATTAAGATAACACACACCTAATACATAACATAATCACATCACATATTTCTCCACCCCCCAAATGGGATGGAATTACTCACTAATCATTACACTACAACCTACATTAACAAAATGAAACATTCTACTGAAAGGAAATTAAACTAAACAAGCAAGAAATATTAAAGAAGCTAACTAAAAGGAAATAAAACTAAAGAAGCATGCAAGAATTTAAATACAAGACAATATTAAAAGAAACTAAGAAAAATTATTTTATTAACATGACTCACATTACAAGTGGTATTCTTCTCCACCTTGAGTTTTTGCTTCAAGGCTTTTACTCCAACTAGAGAGAATGCCACCAAGCAATGGGTAAAAGGCAAGAAAAAGGTAATCCGGGACAATCCCCTGACATGGGACTAATTGCATACTATAAATGGACATAAAATAACATAATACACCACCTGACCAAAACATGACGCCTTTGGACCAATTTGGACCGCTGATTGCGGTCCATAAGTGTCAGATCGAGTCTGGATTTTGGTAGCTTGGTTCTGGTTTGATTTCTTGGTGTTTGATGAACCCGATTTCGTTGTTGAGGGTAGGGTCCAGATTTAATTGTCAAAATACTCCTTATTAAGGTGTGAAGCTTCTTGATTTGCTCATTGATCCTTTTGGTTTTACATCCGGGTCCTTCTCTCTTTCATATCAGTCCATAAGTCTTGCAACTTAGTCCTTTTTCCTTGCTTTTGAGTCCTTTTATGCATCTTCTCCTCAACCTTATTTAATCCTGAAACTCAAACATAAAACTCGTTATGTAGCATTGCCTAGGCTAAGAATAAAAGATATAAGACACAAATATATGCATGATATGATGTCAATCAGTGACCTCAATGAAGGTGAATATAACAAGATTGGGGGTTGTGAAAGTCCATATGAAATATGGAATAGATTACAAATGCATCATGAGGGTGATAGAAAAACTAAGGAAACTCGCATTAGTCTTCTCATGCATAAATATGAGATTTTTCTATGCAAATCGGTGAGAACATTAGCAAAATGAACACTCGCTTCACCGATATCACTAACTCTCTTTGTGTCCTTGGAAGAAAAATCAATGAAGGAGAGATGACAAGGAAGTTCCTCCGGTCGCTTAGCAATGATTGGGAAGATAAAGTCATCACAATTGAAGAGGCACATGATCTTTCAAAATTAAAGATGGAGGAACTCGTTGGAAATTTGATGGCGTATGAACTTCAAATTAACCATCGAAAGGAGAAGAAAACCTCAAAGAACAAACTCTTCTTGTCTTTACATGCAAATCTTGAGGAACCAATGAGGAGTGTAGAAGATGAGGATATTGAAGTCCTAGCCAAAGACTTCTTCAAATACCTCAAGAAGGATAAGGGAGAAAAGAATGAAAGAAGGGGTAGAATAAGTAACAAAAGAGAAAAAGAAAAGGATAAGGAGGAGAGTGAAAATGAGAGAAGAGAAGGGGAGAAAAAAAGGAGAGAAGGGAGAGGAGAAGAGAAAAGGAGAAGAGCAAGAGAAGAGAAAGGAATGAGGAAGCTCACAAGGCTACATGGGAAGACTCTTCATCACCATCACCATCACCATCATCATCATCATCATCATCATCATCTTCCTTGCAATGTAGAAGAGAGGTTGCCCACTCATGTTTCATGGCTATTGAAGATGATCAAAGTGTCGTAGACTCTAACTCTTGTTCTATTAGATCATGCTCAACTAAGTCTTATTATAGTGATAACTCACATTGTAGTGGTAATGAAGAAACATATACACATGATGAGCTTCAAAATGCATTTGATGACTTACTTAAACAATATGAGATCATTTGTGACAAAAATAAGAATGCTAGAAAATTGATAAATGATCTCCAAAGCCAAATTGAAACATGCATGAATGAGAAGAATGAGGTGGTTGCTAAACTAGAAAATTACTTATAATCAATGTAGAGTAGCACACATATTTCATTGCATATATATTAAAGGGCTAACTTTAAATTTGATTATAATTGAACAAAAACTATGCACATCCATAGGGGGCATTTTTATGCATAGTTTACATCTAAAAATTTCAAGTATTAAGATATAAGTTGTCATCATCAAAAAAAGGGAGATTGTTGGCTTTTTTCCTTAATCTATGTTTGGATGATTTAATCAACCTAATATTACTTATAATCAATGTAGAGTAGCACACATATTTCATTGCATATATATTGCTTTGTACTAACTTCTACAGGTGATCAAGACTCAAGAAAGAAGGGATTCAAGTCAAGACATGTAATCAAGCTCATTTGAAGACATGTAATTTGCATTTCTTTTGAGTATTTGGAACATTCTGTAAATTGAGCATACTTGAGCTAAAACCTACTCAAACACACACTAGGTTCCGTATAGAAGTTACACATAATATTTCATATAATTTGAACTTCAATAGATCACTCAAACTTAGACTGGAAAAAAACCAAACCAAAACCAAAACGGTCTGCCCACGTTTGGTCGATCGAGTGATCATATATGTGCAATTAAACTAGAAATCCTATAGTTTTACTGCCCAGTTTCGGTCGACCGAGCTAACACATTTTTTTGACCGTTTTTGTCGTATTATACCCAACAATCGTATTCGTATTATTTGCATATACCCCAAAATATATTTAGTGTATTAGTCGACCGAGGACCTTGTTTGGTCGACCAAACTTAAGATGTCTCAACAAACCCAAAATGCATGTCGGTTTTTGGTCGACCGTATCCTTGTTTCGGTCGACCGAATATGATCCTATTCGTCAACCCCGTAGAGCCTGTTATAAATCGGTCGACCGAATCTATCTCGGTGTTCGACCGATCACTTAAGTGAACTTAAGTCAAAGCCAAATTTGACCAACCGGTCAACCGACATACCTCATTCAATCGACCGATTTCGTTCTGAATTGGGTCCTGCAGATTTCTATTTTGTGTATCTTACACAACCTTTACCTAATTCATCCCCAATGGCTATAATTGTCTTGGAGCTTATAAATAGAGTTGTAAACCACATTTTAACACAACTCTCCTACTCCATATTATCTCATACATGAGAGAGAAAACTCCACACATTCAGAAGCTCAAAACATTCCATACTTAGTAATCAATTTCATAACTTACTCAAGTGTGCTCAAGATTAGAGAGTGTTGTTCCACTCAAACATTGCCAAAGTAGCAAGGGTCTTGGTGAAAGCCGAAGACAAGACTATAGACTTCGGTGAGAGCCCGAAGTGATCCTCTCGGATTGTGAGAGGAGGAGCCAAGCTCAGCGAGAGTTGTTCGCGAGTTTGAAGATTGTAAAGGCGTTCTCTCCCGGCCCGGAACGGGGAGTGGTTAGTGAAGTCGTGAGCGGAGCTCGGTGATCCGATCGGAGCTTGCAAGAGAAGACTAGGACCCGGGTGGGGGCCGAACCTCTATAAAAATTCCCCGTCTTGTTGTGGTTTGCTTATTTCCTCTTTACTCGCTTGTTTAATTTTTAATTCCGCTGCGTAATTTTAATTGCTTAAACAAGTAGGTAATTAGCCTAAAAGTGATTAGAATTAGAGACCCTTACGATCCTACAATGTGGGTATTGCAAGAATCCATTTTGCTTGAAATAGGTATCAATCCTTGCATTCCATGCCCTCGGGGCTTGCTTTCACCTCTTTGCCATTCTTTTCATAACTCGTCGGTTGCTCCATATAAACTTCTTCTTCGAGAACTCCATTCAAGAAAGTGGACTTTACGTCCATTTGATGCACGTGCCACCTTCTTTGAGCTGCAAGTGAGGTTAGGAGACGGATTGTCTCCATGCGTGCCACCGACATGAACACTTCTTCATAATCTATGTTGGCCCTTTGTTTGTAGCCTTTTGCCACCAATCGTGTTTTGTATCTTTCATCCTCTCCTTGTGTCGTCATATTTCTTTTGTACACCCATTTGACACTAATTGCCTTGTGTCCTTTTGGCAATGAACTAGTTCCCAAGTCTCGTTCTTTTCGATGGATCACATTTCTTCATCCATCGTGCCGTGCCATTTTGCATCCTCCATCGCCTCCTCAAAAGGAATATTCTCTCCTTGTCTTAGAAGACACAATATCTTTTGCTCGCTTGTAAACTCATCTCCTCCACATAGTTAGAAGTTGCCACTTTTTCTCTTTTTTTTTTTCTTCTTCACACCTCCCATCATGCTTCTGTTCGACTTGAGCATGCATAACATGGTTTGTGACTCCGTCGTTACTTACAAAAAAAGCTCATTCCACCTTCGCAAGCACTCTCCTCCATGGAAATAAGGTTGGAGTTTTCTTCCATCCTTTTCTTTGACCAACATTCGCTTGCATAGTGTACATGCTTCCCACAATTGAAACACTCAACCTCCTTTGATCCACGATCACTAAGGCTACGGTTGGAGCTCTCCTCCACCTTCTTTTGCGACCAACACTCTTTCGCAAAATGGCAACGCTTCCCACACTTGAAGCACTCGACCTCCTTCTTGTTTGGATGGCCACATTTTCCTCAATCGACGTTGCGAGGCTTCTCTTCCTTGAGCGACATCTTCGCTTGCAACGCCTCCTCCAACACCTCTCGTCTCTTATTTTTCATCCTTTGTTCATGTGCCTCCAACGAGCTTGCTAGGTCATCGACGATCATCTTCTCAAGGTCCTTTTATTCCTCGATAGGACACACAATATTTTCGAAGTCTTTGGTGAGAGAACACAACACCTTCTCCACCACCCTTCCTTCGGTTAAATGTCTCCCCATTTCTCTTCAATTTGTTCGCCACCATGTGAACCCTCGTAACGAAATCGACAACACCTTCTGATTCCTTCATTTTCAATGCCTCGAACTCGCCTCAAAGCATTTGGAGGCGTACTTGCTTCACTTGGTCGGCACCTTTATAGCTCTTCTCAAGGGTATCCCATGCCTCCTTTGACATCTTGGCTTCAGCGATCCTCTCAAAGCCACTCTCATCCACCGCTTGGAAGATAAGGAAGAGAACACTCTTGTCTTTGGCTCTTCTCTCCTTTTGTGCTTTGATTTGTGCGACGGTTGCTTCCTCCGTCATGACCTCCTCTTTGAAGATGCTCTCCACATGACCCCAAGTGTCATGCGCACCAAGCAGGGCACGCATTTGGATACTCCAATTGTCATAGTTCCCATTCGAAAGGCGAGGCAACGATACATGACCAAACGAAGTCATTCCTGAGCTCCCCATCAGATGAGGCTCTTATACCAGATGTTAGATATGGGAGAAAGACGGGGAGCACTAAACAATGTCACTCCAGAAAGCCACCCTCCACCAGGCGTACTTGGACCGCCAACCAACATTTCAGAAATCACGCCTGGTGCGTGGTTTTGGCTCGCCTTGCTCTCTATGCTGAGGGTCTTCCATTGCCACTAAAACTATACTTTGATTTACGTAATAGGTGACCACGAATGAAAGAAGAAAATGACTACTTAACACTCAAATAAAAAAAGAGATTTACAACAAACATTCATCTTTTCTCTCTTCTTTCTACTCACTTACATTCTTCTTCCTCTTTTTCTCTCATTCTACCAATGGAGAACTCTTGTGTTTATATAGACACTTACAACGACTCTTCAACTTAACCTAAATCTAACTCTTCCATAATCAAGACTACACCACATAAAGATAGTCATTTAAGATCATTACAACCTCTACTTAAATTGCACCATAAAACAAGGACGAAAATCATGGATAAATAGAGAAATTCTTTGTCTCTTCATTTCCTTCAACCACTCACCTTCCAACTTGTTGATTCATCAATACCTAGATAACTCATCCTCCATAGATGATGGGGCTAGTGACTAGGATGTCACCTAGGATTAAGTTCAATTCTCAATAGTCATTTTGCCGACAACAGACAGAAGCAAGTTGGGGTGTGTGGTCAGAGTTTGCCTATCTATTGAGTCGACGAAGTGGGGAGGGAGACGGGGGACGCGGTGGAGGGAGTTGGAAGGGCACACGGTGGTGGTCATGAATGTAGGGGTATTTGAGAAACAAAAGGGCTTGAGGGCACATCGGTAAATCCACCCCAAATGGGACATCTCCGGTTTCTCCGAAACCACACATCCAACGTTAAACCCATCCCATCATTAATCTAGACTGTTCGTTTTCCACGTCTGCACAATTTTTGGAGAAACCGGTTCACCAAACCTTGCATCCAAACACAGTCTATGTGTATGTTTGGATGAGTTTTTTTAAGTTTAGATTTGAGGTAAGCGTACGTTACATACTATACTCATAAGCATAACGTATTATATAAATTCCTCCAAACATCAACGCCTAGTTTGGTTTCAGTTTCTACTACTTACATTCCTTTCACTTATTTACTCTAAAAAACATTCTTTTTCACTTGGAAGCGGATCGAGATAGAGGCACGAGTGGGCAAGTGCCCACCCGCTGACATGGATTTTCGTTAAGCTTTTAATATCGGTTTCCATGTGTTAACTGGATAACATATTTAGCAAACAATGTGGTAGCTTGTAGTTTAAGCGGATGTTGTGTTAGACATTCATGAGCCTTTTGACCAAGGTTAGATTTTCGTCGTGGAACTTTTTATTCTGTTTTATTTTCTACAACTGAAAAAAAACCTAGTAGGTTAGCACCCTTTTCTAAATGTTTATAGCTATAACTTAAGGCTCTTTTTATTTCATAACCCCTAGTAGTACCACTTTTATCGCTGTCTAAGGTAGTGATTCAAAAACAAATTACTACAAATAACAAGAAATTTCATCAAAATATATTTACAACCAAAAAGTAATGGTTTATCATTATTTCTAATTTTGAAAACATCATTTTTGTTATATTACCCTTGTCTTTAAATTAATACCATGTTAATGGTACCCACCTTGTATTTATTTTCTGGATCGGCCACTAGCACTTGTCAAAAAATGCATAATTAAGAACCTATAATGCGTTGTAAGAGATAAGTAGATACGTATCCCCAAGTATGTAACCACTTTTTTCCAAGTTTCTAAACAAATTAAGGGTCCATTTGGATAGGACTCAAAATCATGGTTTTGAGGAAAAGGTTGGTATTTTGAAAATGAATTTTTCCAAAGTTTAATTTGGTGTTTAAATATGAAAATAAAACAAAATTTTGAAAATTGAGTTTTGGCCAAAAACAGATTTTTGAAAAATCAACTTCAACTTCTTTTTTATAATCAAAATCAAGTTTCACGTGCAAGGAACTCTTGGATTTTATATTTTGAAATAAATTTCAAAAACCGTGTTTTTATTCTCACACCCAAAATTGATGGAAACTATACTTTTGAAATTTTGCCTTTTGAATTGTTGTTGATGAAAAACTTAAAAAAAAACTTTCAAAATACATTTTTAAACCAAACGGGTCCTAAAGAATTAATGAAAATCATGCAACCTGAAAGTTAATACAAATACACCCTATGTTGAAGTTGTGTATTCTGGTATCATGAAATATAGTGTGGGTATTGTTGATATTATAATATAGATTAATTGTAGTTATCGTCTTAACCTTTCACTAGGATGCATTTTGCATTTTTATCTTTGGAAATGGGTTTTTCCACTCAAATACACCCTTATTTTTGTAATTTTGGCAATTTATCCTAGTACCAACTTTCATTATTTTACTGAAAAATAATATTCTTTATCCCTATAACTAGACTTGGGTAACGGGTCAGCCGGACCGGCCTAGATTCGCCTACCGGCCCGACACCCAAGTCTACCTACAACACGAAGACATTTTTTTCTTCTACTTTATAATCCAAAGTTCGACAAAATTGTCTTTAACTACTGAATTGCATTTATATATATTAATAAGATAAGGTAGAAAAAAAAGTCTCGCATTGTAGAAGTTAAAGACAATTTTGTCCAGAAATTTGTACAAAAAGAAAGTTGCCAAAGTCTAAAACGTGAAGAGGGTGCAAGTACCTATTTGAAATGATAGAGACGCAGTTTGCATCTAGGCCACAATTAACCTCGTAACTTATTTAGGTTATATTTGAGAAATTATACCTTGTAATCAACGTAATTAGGGCTGAGCATCGGTCCGGACATAAACCAGACCGGTTCGAACCTGGACCGGACCGGATGCTCTCTGGGGTCCGAACCGAACTGATCATATTCGGTCTGGACCAAACCCGGACCGGATTTTTGTGGGGAATTTTGGGTTTTGGACCATACCGGATCGAAATCCGAAATCGTCCCGAAATCCGGACCAAAACTCAGACCGGTTGGATTCGGTCTGGACACTAACATGACCCTAAAAATGCAAACAAAAGAAAACAAAATCAAAAGAAAAGACTCGACTATGTATACACGTAAAACACCCCCCCCCCCCCACCTACTTCATGCATTGTCCTCAATGAATGCGAGCAAGATACTACATGGAGTTATGCATGAAAAAGGAGAGATCTCACCAACATGAAGTACAAAGGGAAGTTCAAGGTCATGTTGATGGACACAAATCCGAATTTCCTCAAAACCTGTGAGATGCTAAAGAAAGGATACAAATACGTGAACGAAATGGAGCCCAAATACACAAGGGTTTGGGTTCACAACAATCGATGCTCACTGAAGGAGTCTTTTATTGTACTTTTTTTTCTTTTTCTTTTTTTATATAACTATGTACAAACATAAGTTCCCATCTTCATTTGTCAAAAGACATCAAATGGGAACCTAAAGAGTGGGTCAATGCACTTGGAAAGGGAACATGACACCACGCGGGGCCAGAATACTCATGCGTGGGCCCCCTTCACAAAGAGCACCAGATGAAATGAGAGGTTCATGAATTGGATGCAAAGGCGTGTCATTCAAAGGATCAAACTGAAAGAGCTTGAACCTCTCAAGAGTTTGGGAAATGAGGGGCAACAGAAGAAGAGTTTCTCCCATTGCGCTGCTGAAGTTATGATCGTCAATCCAAACTCTCCAACCAACAAGCTGGTGCGTCGGAACGAGGTCAAGAACCTCGTTAGGCATGTCCGACACACCAGGCGAACAAAAAATGGGTCTCATACCCAAGGTATCCTCCAAGGAACTTCTAATACCCTCATGAGCTATGTAGTTGTTTGATGTTCCATCATTTCCAAGATGATCAGGAACAATAGTGAGAGGCAAACTCTCATCAGGTTGTTTGAAATTGAGGGGACTAGGGAGCTCTTGCTCCACCAGAGGTGAGTCCTTAGGAGGTACAACAATAAGATCATGTGGCTCAAGGGCCACGGGACAAGAAGATAAGTCACAATCATGTGCCGACTCGTAATGAAGCCGGTCCATGTTATTCTCAATTGGGATCAAATCGTCCACCAAGTGATCGTGAATTGAAACCCCAAGTCCCTCAGACTGACTAGGAGTTTGACTTTGAAAGATTGTGCTGTGAATTTGTGGATGTGGTGGTGGCGGTTCGATATCAAAAGATGAATCCTCATGTTGACAAGAAAAGTTACTCTCCTCACGTTCACGTAATTGCTACGACATTTGACTCACTTACAGTGCCATGTATGGATTGTTAATGGTTTCCATGAACGTGAGGAAAGTTGGTTTCGAGGAATCAGGTATGTGATCAACTATGAGGTCCAAGCCAGAGCTTGGGAAATTTTGGGGTTGAGTGTTGATGGGTTGAGAATGAGTCCAATGATTTGAAGTGGGGTGTTGGTAGAATTCTGGGTATTCGGGAGGAGGATACTAGGGTGAAAATGATGTATAAGAATTTGAGTACGAATTGTCTCCCCACGAATTCATCCCTCTCGGGTTGTACGCGGATGCGTAATGGTCATATTGAGCATTTGGGGAAAATGTATGCTCATACTCAGGCTCCTGGGGAACATAAGGACATTCCCCGAAATCATGACCACTCAACCCACAATAGTGACACGGTATGAATTGAATGAGAAATCATTTTGTTCCTTGTTTATGTTATTCGTCTTTTAGAAGTGTTAAGGAAGAGGCTCTTGGTCCTTAACCGTAGAGCTCTAAAAGATATTGGTTTACATAAAACAAAAGATATTCGCAATCATGGTAATTAACATGGAACATTAATTACCGAGTTAAGATTGTCGTGTTGGTCATAGATCATTGTAGCTCTACAAGTGAGTGACAACACGGGTATGCAAAAGAGGAAAATATTACTTTTGTATACTGAATAGACCTAATAAGTAAAATATTATAGAAATGTGTTTCTGTGTCATTAATATTTTACTGTGTCTTTGGTCCTTTGATATGAGACTTATATCTAATCACTTAAGGAATACTTAATTAGATCAGTGTCTTGAACTATCGATCAGTGTAGTGTAAAGGCATTGGTTGGTTAAGTATAACTTTCGTTGGAGAAGATAGTTAGTCAAAAGATTATCATTGCCCCTCTTAATTGAGTGATGATATTAGTGGGCCCCTTGATAAAGCAAAGTTATAATGTGCACAATGTGATTTGAGTAAAGTCACATATTTATAACTAGCTTAAAGAGATCAAGAAATGAATACTAATACAAAGATGACACAATACTACTTTGTGTGTATTCTTAATATCATGAGGCAAGGGACGGACACAAGTGGTGCACTCCATCACTAAATAGATCGGGTTTTCGTTCGAGTGGAATTAAGACATCTAACTAATTGGGAGCTATAATGTGTAGCTAGATACCGCTTATAGCTTGTGATATTAAGCTCTTAATATCACTGCCAACTTAGTTTAGATCCTCCCATAGGTCACACCGCAAAACTGGGAAACAAGAAATGGGGATTTTGAGTTCATAAGATGTGTCGGGTTTCATGTAGAAAATATGACACATGGGGTGAACAAGCAAAATCAAAATTATGTTGTGATTAATAACATAATTAGAATCTAAATTAAATTCATATGTGATGTAAATATTATGGGGTATAATGATTGATCATTACATAGGATAATATGTTACATAAGTTGTGAATTTACTACTATTCCCGAAATGTCAAATTTTGTAGGGGTTAAACCGAAATTTGACAAGTCTGCATGCACTGTGCAAAAACGGTCGACCGCTAGACCATAAACGGTCGACCGAATGTTGCGCGGTCGACCGCAATGTTGCACGTTCGACCGGATGTGTATCAAGCGTAACGAGAATTTCGTCTGTTCGTTTTCGGTCGACCGAGTATTCTCGGTCGGTCGACCGAACATTGCGATGAACCTTTTTGTTACGATCGGTCGACCGAAACTCGCTCGAAACGGTCGACCGGACCTCGCAAAAGGTCGACCGGTCAGACGGTTTTATGCAGAATTAATTTAAGAATTAATTAGATCATGCATGTAATTGGTCCATAATTGATTTAATTCGTGGCTAATATTATTTATTAATAAATAATGGATGGTTAGATGGAATTTTGCATGAGATCATGGGCAAGGGGTTGCACATGAATAGGTAATTTGGAGAGAACTTATAAGTACAAGTTTATCTCATTACCTAATTAATTCATTCATTATTTTCTTGAGCAAAATTCTCTCTCCATAATTCTCCACGAAAATCCCTTAATTCTTAAGTTTAGTTTTAGTTCTTAAGAGATTATCTTCTCAAGGAAATTAAAGAGGGGTTAGTAATTAGATTCTAAACCATATCGGAGATCGAGAGACTAGCTTCCCTCTCTCCGATCTTGTTTAGAGTTTGGTGAATACTCGGAGGTATCCGGTGCGGCGAGAAGCATCCCCAACGTCTCCGAATCTTCAAGAAGTTTTCGAGAACTTCTAGGTATGAATTTCGGAGCCCTTGTTTGTTTTAATAGAGTTTTGAAACTAGATGTTAAAACAAACCGATGCATGCATGAAATAAATCAAAGAAAATTGTAATTGATCCTTATTATACATAAAAAATTTGAAAATATATATGTATAATTAAACATGAAATCCTACACAACCCACAATAGTGACACGGTACGGCTACTGGAGCCACTGGTGCACTCATGTCTTCTACCACATGCATGAAAGAGGCCAAAGGTTCTTGCAATGTCTCAGTTTGATGACCAACATATGATCGGACGTAACTAGATGGTGGTCTAGCAGTCGGTGCCTCTCTCATGTTACCCCAATATGAAGATTGCTCAGTCACACAATGAGGATTATCCCAACCATACGAGGTGTTCGTCTGAGCCACCCCAGGTTGCATGGGTCCGGAATACCAAGAAGAATTGTCCTAGTCCCAACAATGATATGGATGGTCGCCCATGTAACCATCCATCTCAACAAACAACTCTCGAGTCCATCACTCTCACAACTACGAGACTAAGCTCGCAAAAAGTACTCGACTCGACCCTAAAACGCTACGAGAGAGTGTAAAGGGGAGGAGACTAAAACGTAGAAGTAGGTGAGAAGAAGATGACTTATAGGAGAAGGGAAGAATCCCTAAAGCTAGCGTAGGTAACGGGAGAGGGTAGAAGCCTAATCTAGCAAGCACGGCTCAAACAATGTAAGACAATGGGACCTTAAGCTAGACGACGCCTAACTTCGAGGTCACTAGTCTCGACACGCCTCACCTCCCTACAACGAAGACCACAATGCCCAGCAAGTGATACCAGATCCGGAGATCCAGCACCTCCTACTATCGACAAGGTAGGCAACGCCGATCAGGCCATGACGGTCTCAACTAGATCACTCTCCTAGTGCGTCCAAAATCCTTAGGGTCAATGTCTACTTGCTTTTAGAATTAAGGCTTTGATTAAGCGTGATTTTTGGGGCCAAGGAAAGGGTGATAAAATCCCCCACCTTATTTTTTATGGGACAGTCCCTCCTTAGTAGTGTTTTGAGCTTAAATCTAGCAATCAATCACTCCAATCAAACGTTCAACTCACTCTTGTCCCGATGCACCTTACTAACTAATACATGATCGAAACATGCATGAATGAGAGATTTGGGTGCACGTACCTCACGCCAGCAATCAACAACAAAATGTAAAGCAAAGAAAAGACAAATGCATGCATGGTCTACACATGATGTGTGACCTAGACAACAAGAAGTCTAATCTTTTGCTTTGAGTTTTATGGTCCAAGTTAATTAAAGGGGATTGAAATTAAATCTGGGAGCAAACTAGAAGTCACAACATGCAAAATAGGGCTCCCAGATAACACAAATTACAGAACTAACTACCAGAAAAAATTTGGGAGAACGAAACCCTCACCAGGACGCTAATTGGCGGTCTCCAACCGCTGATTGCCGGTCCTTTTAGAGATTCTGTTCCTCAAACTTGCCCAGTAGCCTCCCCTTGATCCTATGGTTCCCTGAAATGAAGAAAAACTGGAAACAAAAAATTAAAAATCTCTCGAATCGCCCAAACCAACGTCTGGACAGAGCACCTCCCCGGCAACGGCGTCAAAAACTTGATTGATCGTTTTATTTAAATCGCAAGTGCACGGCCGCGTTGAAGCGGTGGCAAATACGGGTCGTCCACTGGGAGGTGTGTCGACGATTGGTTTGTTCAAAGGCGAGAGGTAAAAACAAGGAGAGAAAGGTTGGTTACACTAAACTACACTAAAATGCAAAAAGGAAATGAAGATAAGCAATAAAACTAAGACTCATAGGGGGTAGAGAAATAATGTGAATATGAAGATATGTGTGTTCAATTAAGCTCCTCACAGCATGTTGTACATGAAATCAAAAAACTATATCCAACTTTGCCTCCACATGAATTAAGATAAGACTACATCATTAAAACATACAAGACAATAATTGGAATGAAGCTACATGAACTCAAGTATAAATACTAGACCCTACTATGCCTCCACATGAATTAAGATAAGACTACATCATTAAAGCATACAAGACATTAGCTAAGGTAAAGGCAACAAGAGCACATACAATACAAATTGTGTTTCCAATATTAACTTCATCCATATCCTAACCTTATCATTCCCCATAAAATAGGTCCACTAATCAAAGCATAAGCTAAACTTCATTCAAGAGCATTAGCATATCAAAGATAAGAGTGAAAATCCATTAGATGGTTATGGAAATCATATAAAGCTCAAGGGATAAAGATAACACACACTTAATACACTACATGATTATATCACATATTTCTCCACCCCCAAATGGGGATGGAACTACTCATACACTAACTATATTAACAAAAGAAAGCATAATACTGAAAAGTTAACTAAGAAAGCAAGAAGTATTAAAGAAGCTTAAAAGGAAAGGAAAGACTAAACAAACATGCACAAATTAAAAGACAAGATTAAAAGAAACTAGAAGAATTATTTTATTAACAAATGACTCACATTGAAGGTAGCATTCTTCTCCACCTTGAGTTTTTGCTTCAAAGCTTACTCCTTAGTAGAGAGAATGCCACCAAGCAATGTGTCATTACAATGGAAGGTGAAGAGTTCTATTTATAGGCATGGAAAAAGCTAATCCGGGACAATCCCCTGATGTGGGACTAAACCAATACCAAAAATGTACTAAGAATACACTAATACTCGTTCGCCACAAATCTTAGCGGATCCAGAGCAATATGGACCACCAATTAGCGGTCCAAGACCGCCAATTAGCGGTCTATATGATCCAGAACGAGTTGGTTTTGGTTGTGGGTTTTTCTTGATGGATATGTTGGTCTTGGATGCATCTACTTTGCTTGTTGGAGCTCCGACCCGAATCGAATTGCCAAAATACTCCCCATGATGGTGTGGAGTTTTCTGTTTTGCTCTTAGGTCCTTTGGTCTTACGTTCAGGTCCTTCTCCCTTGCATCTCAGTCCCCAGGTCTCACAATTAAGTCATTTTTCCTGCTTTTGGGTCGTTTCATGGATTTTCTCTTCAAACCTCTTTATTTCTGAAATTCAAACATAAAACTCGTCACGTAGCATTGCTTAGGTGTAAGATAATGGATATAAGATACCAATATGAGCATGAAATGATGTCAATCATTTACCAATCTTCGCAAGTCTCTGGTCCTCATAACTCGATGTTCTCATTTGATGTTCCTTTACCAAATGATTAGGAGAATATCTTTGTTGATGTATATACCTTGTAAAAAAGAAAAAAAAGAAAAATGTAATAAAAGACTCTATGAGCAAGCATTGATTGTTGTGGGCCCCAACCCTTGTGTACTTGGGCCCCATTTCTTTCACGTATTTGTCTCCCTTGTTCAGTATCTCACAGGTTTTGAGGGAAGTCGGGTTTGTGTCCATCACTATAACCATGAACTTCCTTTTGCGCTTTATGTTGGTGAGATCTTTCATTTTTCATGCATAAATCCATGTAGTATCTTGCTTACATTCATTGAGGACAATGCATGAAGTAGGTGTGTGTGTGGGGGGGGTGTTTTACGTGTGTACATAGTCGAGTCTTTTTCCTTTGATTTTGTTTTCTTTTGTGTGTATTAATCGGGTCATGTTAGTGTGCTGCATTTAATATCGATATATCTGCTTGACATGATCATTGGGTGACTTGTCTTCTTTTGCTTGCCTAGTGCTTTAAAATTTTCACATTTCTTTCAAAATCTTCATGTGTTTGCGAAAGAAAATGTTTTTGTGGGTTTTGCGTGTGTTTAGCATGTGCAAAACCGTTGAGAGGCAAAGTAAAAAGAAAGCTCCCAAAAGTGTCTTGAACTTGATGCATTAGGATATCTAGTTTACTGGCTTTAGGTCTTATCGAGTCGTTAGGATACACCTCGGTTTTCCCTTGGGGGGCGTGTAATCATAGGGTTTTAGTACTCAAAAATTTAAAGAAGTCCACCCTGAACCTAGTGAGTCAATAATTCGTGTGTTAGTATAAGGAAGTTTGTCGTAGTCAAGGGCCCTTAAACTCTTTTTGTGAAACTGTAAGTGTAGGGGTTTTGGTTCCCATGTAGATAAGTGAATAAGTGATGTTCTCTCTTCTCGCACGGCTCCTATCACTCGGGAAAGTAGGTCTGAGGGGACTTTGTGCCTGGTGCTCTCGAGTCATCTGACTTAGGATGCACCGACCGAACTCCCGTTACACGGGTGGTAGGGATCACCCTATGTGGAGATTTGGGGGAAGGTGTACGTGATAGTGTAAGTCCTCATAAGCAATGATGCATGAAACCTGACCCTGGGAGAATCAAACACCAACCAATAAAATGCTCAAAAGAACAAGAAAAAAAAGAAAAAAGAAAAAAAAGAGTCAAATAAGAACCTTAATGGACTTTACACATTGTATCACATTCAGAAGTTAAGGTTGCCCATGTCTTTCACTTAAGTCCTTGACTAACTTTCACGAATAATTCATTAGGCTAGGTGTGTGGACCGATGACATATATAGAGTTGACCCGTAGTATTACCGCATCCCATGATCGACAAAATGAGCCAACGAGTCGTGTAGCTAGATTGAAAACCCTTAGGAGACAACACTCCTCCTCCTTGGCGACAAGGAGGTTTAACGGCTTGTTGCACGTGCTAAGTGCAATCGTGATTCCTACGAAAGTGAGTTAGGATTTCTTGTTTTTTGTATGCTTTTCTTTTTCTTTGTTTTGCTCGGGACTAACAAAAGTTAGGTGTGGGGGTATTTGATTAACACCATTTCATGCTTACATTTGCATCTTATATCCATTATCTTTTTGCTATGTGACGAGCTTTATGTTTGAATTTCAGAAATAAATAGGTTTGAAGAGATGAAGCATAAAAGGACCCAAAAACAGGGAAAATGACTGAATTATGATACCTATGGACTAAGATGCAAGGTAGAAGGACCTGAACGCAAGACCGAAGGACCAAGAGCAAAACAGAAAACTCCACACCTTCTTTGGGAGTACTTTGGCAATTAGATTCGGGTCATAGCTCCAATAAACAAAGTAGATGCATCAAAGACCGATAAAGAAATCCAGAAAAGCCCAGAATAAATTCCAACCGGATCCAGACTTTATGGACCACCAATTGGCGGTCTGGGACCACCAATTGGCGGTCTGGATCCTTCTGGATCCGCTCAAACTTTTCTGGAACATGTATTAGAGGATGTTTATTCTATTTCTGGTATTTGTTTAGTTCCACATCGGGGGATTGTCCCGGATTGTCTTTTTCTTTGGCTATAAATAAAAACTCTTCACCTTCTATTGTAATCACTTCACATTTTGAGTGGCTATTCTTCCTACTAGAAGTGAGGCCTTGAAGTACACACTAAAGTAGGAGGATGCTACTTGAATTGTGAGTCATTTTAATAAAAGTTTCTTTATTATGTTGTTTGTTTCATGTTGCTTGTTTTACTTTGTTTAATTTCATTTCATTAGTTTTAGTAGCTTAGTTAATATGCTTTCCTTGCTTAGTTTAATCATTAGTCTAATGTGTAGTGAGTAGTTCCATCACCTTTGGGGTGGAGTAGATGTTCATACATGCAAATGAGAATGTAATGAATGCTTTATTTACAATGTGTTGATACAACATGAATGTATGCTTGCTTGTTTAGGATAGAATTTATAACTTGATGAGTTTTGCCAAAATGTTTAGACACCTCTCATGCTTGTTTAGGTTCTGAAATAAATAACTTGTATATGTAAATGTTAATCAACTAGGTTGGTGAATGGATTGATAGGTTTTGCCATAACATTTAGACACTTCCTATGCATGATAACACCACCTTTATTTGTGCTTAAAGAATGTGTTCAACACCCACCTTTTTGCATGTGTGCACTCACTCCACCCCTTAGGGGTTTTCTATTTCGGAATTTCAGCACTTATTTAGTTCTTAGTTTAGTTTGGTAGTTCATCGTTTATTGCTTTCGTTCGCGTTTCGTACTTCGTAGTGTAGTGTGGCGTAAAGTTGGATAATCAAACATTCTTCTCCATTTTTCGCCACTTGATTTCTAATAAACAAGAGGCTGCTCACCTCCCTGTGGACGACCCGTATTTGCCACGTCTTCATCGACGTCGTCCACTTGCAGTTTAATTAAAATGTTCAACAGTTACACATAATGTTATAATAAAAGTTAATTATGTTTGTTTGATAAAAATAGTTGATTATTTTAATTATTAACAATGTGGTATGAAATTGCATCTTAATAACGAAAATTATACGAGAATAAAACGCAAACTCACATCATAACTCACTCCCATGTAAAGGTAAAGTGTGAATAAAGAAGATGATTAAAAACATGCAACATTTAGTTGAAGTTATATAAGGTGCAAAGTAAGGTAACTTTTGGAGTTTAAAGCTGGGGTAATTTGCATATTCCTTCAAAAGGTAGTAGGCGTTTCCAAACAATTGTTTAACTTGTGGATTTGAGATTTTGGTGCCGATTTTTTTTATAAAGATCATAATAAATTTTTTCCAGCTAAATTTGGATGAATTTAGAGTCATAACTTAGAAAGTAGAAACTAACTCTTACAAAGTTTGAAAAAAGCATCACAGATTTCACTTTTACGAATCCAAGTCATAATTTTCTTCAACTAAATGAAGTTCATTAGTTTTTTTTTTTAAATCTTAAGAAACATGCGAATGAGACTGTTGCGATTTGGACCCTGGTATCATTTCAAGACAAGAGATTTCCCGGATAGTCCCGGTTGGTAAGATCATTAGTTTTTTGAAAAGTTGGTTCGGTTCGGATTTCGTGGTTTTCAGATCCTAAACCGACTGGTTTCGGTGGAACGAAGTTAGAGTGACAGACTGAATTGATCTCGGTTTCGGTTCGGTTTGTTTGAATTTTGGTTTGCATCAGCATTTGATACCATGGTTTGTGTTGACCGACGAGTGGAAAACGAAAAATAACAAATTAAACTATATGTCGAAGTAAACCCTTGTTTTGTTTCGGTATGCGTAGACTTATAATGTCAAAATAAAGGTTTGAATTGTGTTCAATTACAGGTTCCATTCATTTGAGACACATATCATAGAATTGTAGAGAAAATAAATGTGTTTCGTTTAGACACACAATTACAGGTTCGGAAGTGGACTCAAAACAAACCTAGTCCAAAATATCATTTGTTTTTTCAATCAAACTTGAAATTTCTATTTAGATTCAGTTGGTTTCAGACAATTGCCCTAAATTCTCACCCTAGCAGGAACTCATTGTTGAAACATCATTTTCAAGTTTCATGTTACTTTTTACAAATGAAGGGTATTTTGGATAAACAAAAATAAAATGGATTTTAAGAAAATGTGGATTTTCGAAAATAATATTATCAAACCTAGAACGAGTGTTTGGATCGCTCTAAGTAACGCATTATAAATCTGTGTTTTCCGCTGAAAAATAAAATTTTATTCTTAATTATGTTTAGTCTCTTCTTCTTCCTATTTTGTATGAAACATATGACTTCACCAAACCTACATTTTTTTATCCGAACACCATGATAAATACATAATATTTTTTAAAGTTGATTTCCCAAATGGGGCTTAATTGGTGTTCACATAGAAACAGAGCACATTATTCTATTCCACTTGTTGCTTGTTGTTCCCTAGATTGCTAATTTGCCCTTCTGTGTTTTGTTTCCCTACAGAAGGCTCCACCAGGGATCACGATGGAGGAGGTGGGTTAGACGTAGCTGTTTTAGAGATGTTGGTAGCTGTCAGTTTGTAGTTTTTTTTTTCCTGCTTTTGGAATGTATGAAACATCTGATGCAGAAATTTGGTAATATTGATCAGAGCTATGAAGTGAATTCAAAAGGATTGGAGGTTTTCTGGAAGAGCTGGTCACCCAAGCCAGGTGTTCCTGCCAAAGGATCACTCTTCTTCTGCCATGGTTATGGGGACACCTGTACCTTCTTCTTTGAAGGTACAACTCCATGTATCCTGATAGTACCATAAAATGTGTTTATGTTGTTGTTGTTGGTGTTTAACGCGATACAAAACTTGCAGGTATTGCTAAAAGGATTGCAGATGCTGGTTACCATGTGTTAGCCACCGATACATACCTAGCTTTGATGGAATGGTCGAGCAGTTAATTCAATTGAGCAGTATGGTATGATAAGAGGTGTGGATTTTTGTGTAGTCATTCTCTTTCTCCGATCTTTCTGTTGTTCACTTTGTGGTTCAGACAAGCACTACATAAAATGGTATTTGATAGTCTTTTAGCATCATATTTTTTCTTTTATCAAAGTTTGTGTTTCCACTAAATATTTTCCAATGAAATTATAATAACTGACTTTTAAAGTTTATACGTACTTCTGGTTATTTATCGATTATAAAGAAAGATTCTACGACACCCTTTGTAACATCTCGAAACAGTGGAAATCTAAAAAATCATTAATAAAATATCAGAGACCAATAATCAAAGACGGAACTATTACTTCTCACCAAATATATAAGCGGTGCACCATATTACATTAGAGTTTGTCAAACGATACATGATTACAACTGAACAACAAAGAGAGATAAAAATAATCATGTCGACCTCAGTGGTCCGAAAGAGAGAATCTGATCCCAAGATGCGCGCGCCCACTGATCACCACCCTACTCGACCTACTGCGGTCGTGAAAAAGATGTAACAACAATGCCTGAGTTTTCATAAGGAAACCACGTATGTCAAACTCACTTATATGCATGCAGTAGTACAAATGACCATATCATACTAGTAGCATGTTATGTCATCAACAGTAAGGAAACAGTTCCCCCGAAGGGTAACACAGGACATCAATCCGACAATCATCATCGGGTCTCCCAAGGAGATCTACCGTAGGCACATACGGTCTAACGGAACATGACGTGACACTCCCCACACGCGGCTACACTAATCATGGGGTTCGGCAAAGAGCATCCGCCAAGTCCGCGCCATAAGAAACAGATCTGTAACTTCGTGGTCGAAACCACACCAACGGAGCCGTCGTTCGATCGGTCCATCAATCATCATCTCAGTAGGTGCCCATCTGAGGAACATAACCGGAACAGCATCAACCCATCACTCATCATCGCCGGAACAACATCGGCGGCATCACCGAAACAACATCGGTGGTCCATCAATACGTCCGGCACAGCATCGGACGGGTCCAGACCAAAGTCTGCCAGGTCATCAGGCTCCACGAGCCGCAAACACCAACCGCGTCGCTATAAAAGCAGGGCAGCGACCTCCGTAGCCACGTAGGCCGGTAGTCACCTCACCCAACTATAGTTGCGTGCCTGCACATCATCATACATTGGGATCCGTGATCCCTCAGGCCTGCTACTCTACAATGAGTCCAATCAATCCATCATATTAGTCACGATCCATACATGGAGGTGACGCGTCCCGAACACCCACACTCTTCCACACGGCGGTCCCTGGGTAGGCACGCGAAACGCGCTCACCGTCACCTCCCGGCTCACGCACAAGGCGAGGACACGGGTTTCCGTGGATAGAGTTGGCATCCTAAACGGGACTAGAAATTCAGTCATGTGCAAAAATGGTCAACCGAAAGAGGCAACCCGGTCGACCGTTTTCTCAAGAGAATCGGTCGATCGAAAGTCTGCAACGGTCGAACTTTTTGCGCAAAACATAAGTCCCAACGGTCGACCGTTGATCTAAAACCGGTCGACCGAAAACTACCAGGGCATCCTAGCAATTCTAAGTCATATAACGGTCGACCGCAAACGAGCATAAAAATCCATTACACTTAAGTTCCGGTCGACTGACCACGAGGAACCGGTCGATCGAAAACAACCAGGCAATCAAAATACACTACATTCGGTCGACCGCCCGAAGGGACCCGGTCGACCGTTGGTCGTCTTCAACCTTGCACCAGCCAAGGTTTTAGGCAAACTCGTTGCTGGGGAAGTCTCCGACCTCCCCCGACCGACCAACAAAACCCTCCCACGAGGGTGAGCAACATCAAAACACACTAGAAGCAGGCATACCTCAAGAGAACGACGAATCCGCCGGAACCTCGCTTACGCCTCCGTCGCCTCCGGACCTCCTCGCGCGCCCACCTCCGCACGGCTCTCGCCGGAACCGCATGCCTACACCACCGGGGTCGACTCCTCCGCTGCTACCGCCGGACAAGGAAAGGAGTGAGAGAGAGCAAGTAGAATGAGAGAAGAAGTAAGGAAGATAGAGAGAGAAAAACGTTTTTCTCTCTTAACCCCACCCAAACCCATCATCACAACCCCCTCAACCCATCCCCTACCCAGCCTAAACTCCTTCATCCCCATGCACCCACTGAGCAACTCCATTTCCCATGCAAAGCATTCTCCCAATCACCATTAACCCTAAGCAAGGTTTTAGGGACATAACAATCCACCCAACTTAAAAGGATTTCGTCCTGAAATCAAAGCAAACTTCTCACCGAAGAGCTCTGGATACTGACTTCTGACTTCCTCCTCGATCTCCCAAGTGGCCTCACGCTCACTGTGATGTTGCCACCTGACCTTCACCATCGGAATGGTCCTCCACCTGAGTTGATGATCCATGCGATCAACGATCTCGACTGGTCTCTCCTCGTGCGACAAGTCCTGCTGAATCTCTGGCACTGCTATCTCAATCACATGAGCTGGATCTGCAGCGTACTTCCTCAGCATCGATACATGGAAGACGTTGCGAAGACCCGAAAACTGCAGTGGCAATGCAATCCGGTAGGCAACCTCTCCAACTCGGTCGAGGATCTCGAATGGCCCAACATACCTCGGACTGAGCTTCCCCTTCTTCCCAAACCTCATCACTCCTCGGGCAGGGGAAATCTTCAGAACACATGGTCGCCCACCTCAAAACTCAACACCCGTCTGCGTCGATCAACATAACTCGTCTGCCTGCTCTGTGTCGTGGCCAGTCTCCTACGGATCACAACAACCTTCTCTGCATACATCTGCACAATCTCTGGCCCTACTAACTGCCTCTCGCCCACGTCACTCCAACATACTGGGGATCTGCAAGGCCTCTCGTACGCCTTGTACGGTGTCATCCCAACACTCGAATGGTCGCTGTTGTTGTAGGCGAACTCTATCAGCGGCAAGTGCTCATCCCAGTGTCCTTCCCAATCCAGTGTGCATGCTCTCAGCATATCCTCCAAGGTATGAATCGTTCTCTCTGACTGGCTATCTGTCTGTGGGTGGAATGCCGTACTGAACCTCAGACGCGTCCCCAATGCCTGCTGCAAACTCCCCCAAAATCTGGAAGTGAATCGAGGATCTCGATCGGAGATGATGCTCACTAGCACCCCATGCAGCCTGACTATTGATTGGCATCATTTCATGCATATTCATGTCTCTTATATCCATTATCTTTCACCTTAAACAATGCTATGTAACGAGTTTTATGTTTAGATTTCAGAAATAAAGAGGTTTGAAGAGGAGAGACATGAAAGGACCCAAAAGCAGGGAAAAATGACTTAATTGTGAGACCTGGGGACCAAGATGCAAGGGAGATGAACCTGAACGTAAGACAGAAGGACCTAAGAGCAAAACAGGAAACTCCACACCATCATGGGGAGTATTTTGCCAATTCGATTCGGGTCGGAGCTCCAACAAACCAACCAGATGCATCCAAGACCAAGACACACAACAAGGAAGGTCCACAAACAAATCCAGACGGATCTGGATCCTATAGGCCACCAATTGGCAGTCTGGAACCGCCAATTGGCGGTCTAGATTGGCCCAGATCCACTTAACTTTCTTCTGGACTTGTATTAATGTGTGCTTAGTCTATTTTTGGTATTGCTTTAGTCCCACATCGGGGGATTGTCCCGGATTAGCTTTTTCCATGCTTATAAATAGAACTCTTCACTTTCCATTGTATCTATCTCTCTCTTTGGTGGTCATCTTCCCTACTAAGAGTGATGCCTTGAAGCAAAACTCTGGTGGAGGAAGAGCCACTTATAATTTGAGTGAGTTAATAATAGAAGTTTTGTAGTTAATTGTTGTTTGCTTAGTTTTTACATTGCTTAGTAATTTCGATTTACATGTCTTGCTTGTTTCTTTAGTCTTATAGTTTCTTTTCTGTTTCTTGCTTGCTTAGATAAATTTCATTTCAGTATTATGCTTTCTTTTGTTAATATAGTTAGTGTAATGAGTAGTGAGTAGTTCCATCCCCATGGGTGGTGGAGTAGGTGTATGTACATGTTATGTAGTTGGTTTGAATGCTTAATATAAATGTTTTGTGGTAATATTAGTATGCTTGCTTGAATTATTAAGAACCTTACTTGATGGATTCTGCCATAGCTAGGGTACACTCCATACTTGTCTAAGTGTCTTAATAACAACCTTGCATTGCTCATATTATTCACACAAGTTAGGGTTGTAATGATAGGTCTTGCCATAGTTAGGTACTTCTTATGCATTAACAACACTAACTAACTTGAGCTTATTGTATGCATTTCATACCACACTTATTTCATGTGCACACACACACACTCCACCCCTTAGGGGTTTTCCATTTCTGTGATTTCATCTTTGGCATTTAGGTGATTAGCTTAGTTGTTTAGTTCATTTCAGCTTCTTAGTTTCCTAGTTTAGCATTGTAGTGTAGCTTAGTGTACTACATCCTTCTTCCTTTTCTTTACCTCTTGCCTTCGCACAAACCAAGTGTCAACACACCTCCCAGTGGACGACCCGTATTTGCCACCACTTCAACGCGGACGTGCACTTGCGGTTAATATAAAACGATCAATCAACTATCTCCTCCACGTACAACCTAGCTAGACCCTCCAAAGGCAACGTGATCCTGATCGCTAAGAAATGCGCCGACTTGGTCAGTCAATCGACTATCACCCAAATCGCGTCGTGGAATCTCCTCGTCTTCGGCAACCCTGTGACGAAATCCATCGTCACGTGCTCCCACTTCCACTCAGGAAGCTTAATACACTGCATCGGTCCCGCTGGTTGGTGATGCTCAATCTTCACCTGCTGACAGACTAAGCATCGCTCCACAAATTCTGCAATGTCCCTCTTCATGCCCTTCCACCAGAAGTTCCGCTGCAGGTCCTTGTACATCTTCGTGCTCCCAGGGTGAATGGTGTATCTCGCTCTGTGTGCCTCCTCCATGATGTCATCCCTCAGCCCATCGACCTTCGGCACCCAGATCCGACTCCTGAAGCACAAACTACCATCAACCCCCACACTGAAGTCTGACTCATCTCTGGAAGCTAACCGTAGCAGACCAACTAACTCTTCATCCCCATGTTGAGCCTGCACCACCCATGAGACTGTCTGTGGCTCCACCCGAATCCCAGCAATCACTTCTCCCTCTGAGCCCTCTGTGAACAGCCTTCACTCTAACAACGTCTCGAGTAGTCTCCACTCCTGAATGCACAAACTCGCAACCAAAACCTCCACCTTCCTTCTCAACGCATCTGCAACCGAATTCGCCTTCCCCGGATGATAGGAGATGGTGAAGTCGTAGTCCTTAATGAACTCGAGTCATCTGCGCTGCCTCATATTCAGCTCCTTCTACGAGAACAAGTACTTCAGGCTCTGATGATCGGTGAAGACCTCGAACTGCTCGCCATAAAGATAGTGCCGCCAGGTCTTCAATGCGTGAACTACCGCTGCTAACTCCAGATCATGAGTAGGGCAGTCCTTCTCGTGCACCTTCAGCTGCCTCGAAGCGTACGCCACCACCTTCCCGCGCTGCATCAGAACAAAGCCCAAGTCAATCCCTGACGCATCGTTGTAGATCACATAACCTCCACTGCCACTCGGTAGTGTCAGAATCGGTGTCGTCGTCATTCGCCTCTTCAGCTCCTGAAAGTTGTCCTCGCACTTCTGAGACCAAACAAACTTGACGCCCTTCTACGTCAACGCTGTCAGCGGCGAGGCAAGTCTGGAGAAATCTTGAATGAATCGTCTGTAATACCCTGCCAGTCCTACGAAGCTCTTGATCTCTGTAACGCTCGTCGGGGCTCTCCACTGAGTCACTGCCTCGACCTTCGCCGGATCCACTAAAATCCCATCTGTTGACGCAATATGACATAGAAAAGCCACCTGATCCAACCAGAACTCGCACTTTGTGTACTTGGCATAGAGCTGCTGATCTCTCAGGATGCCAAGCACAATCCTCAGGTGCTCTCGATGCTGCTCTCTGTCAGGCGAGTACACTAAGATGTCGTCTACGAACACAACGACAAATCTGTCGGGGTACGTCTGAAAGGTCTTATTCATCAGATCCATGAATGCTGCAGGTGCATTCGTTAGTCCAAACGGCATCACCTGGAACTCATAGTACCCGTACCGCGTCCTGAAGGTTGTCTTCTGAACATCTGCCTCTCTGATCTGCAACTGGTGATAACCCAAACGCAGATCAATCTTCGAGAACACTCTCGTTGTCTGCAACTGATCAAATAAGTCATCAATCCTGGGCAAAGGGTACCGGTTCCTAACGGTAACCTTATTCAGCATCCTATAGTCGATGCACATCCGCAACGATCCATCATTCTTCTTCACGAAGAGCACATGCGCTCCCCATGGAGAAACACTCGGTCGAATAAACCCGGAGTCCATCAACTCCTGCAACTGCTTCTTCAGCTCTGTCAACTCAGCATGTGTGATCCGATATGGAGCCTTCGATTCAGGTGTTGTACCCGCTACCAACTCGATGCCGAACTCGATCTCTCGGTGCGGCGGTAATGATGGAATCTCTGCAGGAAACACATCTGGGAACTCCTGTACAACCTTGATATCCTCCAGTCTCCCTCGTCTCGGGATCAGGAACAACCAGCTTGGCCACAAACGCTCTGTATCCCTGCTGCATCAGCTTCTGTGCCTTAACTGCAGACACAATCAGATGACCCCTTCTGCTCCTTGTTCCTCTAATCAAAACATCTAGCAAACCCTCCATCGGAATCAAGATCTTCTTCTCGCGGCAAAAGACCCGCACGTCGCACTGTGACAACCAGTCCATCCCGAGTATGACGTCGAAGTCCTCTATTGGTAACAAGGCCAGATCTGCCGGAAAATCATGGTCTCTCAAAGCAACTGTGGTGCCGAGGAAATAGCTCCCCACAGTGCCCACCTCACCCATGGGCATGCTGACCTCCAAAACATCAGCAGCAGCACAGGGGTCTGACCCAACTCGCCAGCAAACTTCTCCGAAATGAAGGAGTGAGTGGCGCCGCAATCAAACAACACACGCGCTACCAAACCAGAAACAGAAAGTGTACCTTCCACCACGGTGTTGGAGTCCCTCGCCTCCTCAGGCTGAATAGTGAAGACTCACCCGGTCTTCCTGCCCGTAGACGTGGTCCTCCACCAGTTGGCTGCCTCACCATCAAACACATAGGTTGCCAGGTCCACCCTCCTCTCAGGTGCAACTCTAATCGCTCGGAAGATCTTCTATATCCTGAAGATCCAGTCCTCCGCTACCTCAGGGGCACTCCTGCCATCAAAACTCGGTGGGTGCTGATGCATAAACCGATCGTGCTCAGCGCCCATCCCGCCCTGCACATTCTGGGCAGTCTGACGCTCCAACAACTCGCCCAACCTGTCCCAGTTGGCGCCCTCAGTGGCGTCACTGGCATCGCGATCACACGGAGAACTCCGCACGCGTCTAGGAGCCATCTGACATAAGAAACAATCACAAACTTCAGCCATGAATGCATGCCAAAAGGTAAAATGCATGTCCTATTACTACAAGGGTGATTTCATTGGGAACCGCATAGGAATCGACCGCACTGATACCAAATTGTAACATCCCGAAACAGCGAAAATTTAAAAAAATCATTAATAAAACATCAGAGACCAATAATCAAAGACGAGACTATTACTTCTCATCAAATATATAAGCGGTGCACCATATTACATCAGAGTTTGTCAAACGATAAATGATTACAACTGAACAACAAAGGGAGATAAAAATAATCATGTCGACCTCAGTGGTCCGAAAGAGAGAATCTGATCCCAAGATGCGTGCGCCCACTAATCACCACCCTACTCGACCTACTGCGGTCGTGAAAAAGATGTAACAACAATGCCTGAGTTTTCATAAGGAAACCCCATATGCCAAGCTCACTTATATGCATGCAGTAGTACAAATAACCCTATCATACTAGTAGCATGTTAGGTCATCAACAGTAGGGAAACAGTTCCCCCGAAGGGTAACACAGGACATCAGTCCGACAATCATCATCGGGTCTCCCAAGGAGACCTACCGTGGACACATATGGTCAAACTCTTTACGCAAAACGTAAGTCCCAATGGTCGACCATTGATCTAAAACCGGTCGACCGAAAACTACCAGGGCATCCTAGCAATTCTAAGTCATATAACGGTCGATCGCAAACGAGCATAAAAATCCATTACACTTAAGTTCTGGTCGACCAACCACAAGGAACCGGTCGACCGAAAACAACCAGGCAATAAAAATACACTACATTCGGTCGACCGCCCGAAGGGACCCGGTCGACCGTTGGTCGTCTTCAACCTTGCGCCAGCCAACATTTTAGGCAAACTCGCCGCTGGGGAAGTCTCTGACCTCCCCCGACCGACCAAAAAAACCCTCCCACGAGGGTGAGCAACATCAAAACACACTAGAAGCCGGCATACCTCAAGAGAACGACGAATCCGCCAGAGCCTCGCTCACGCGTCCGTCGCCTCCGGACCTCCTCGCGCGCCCACCTCCGCACGCCTCGCACTGGAACCGCACGCCTACACCACCGGGGTCGACTCCTCCGCTGCTTCCGCCGGACAAGGGAAGGAGTGAGAGAGAACAAGTGGAATGAGAGAAGAAGTAAGAGAGAGAGAGAGTGAGAGGAAACGTTTTTCTCTCTTAACCCCACCCAAACCCATCATCACAACTAGGGGTGTAAACGGGTCGGGTATGCCCCTACCCGTACCCGTACCCGGCTAAATTAGCGAGTACGGGTACGGGTATATACCCGGCAAAAAACATATATACTCGTACCCGACCCGTACCCGTTAAGTTAGCGGGTACGGGGCGGGTAAACGGGTATAGCGGGTATAATATATAATATATAAAAATATAATATATATTATATAAAATATATATTATATATAAAAAATATAATATATAACATATAAAATATTAAAAAATATTAAACAAAATATTATATATATAATATAATATATCTTAACGGGTATGCAGGTAAACGGGTACGGGTAATGCGTATACCCGTACCCGACCCGTTTATTAACCGGGTAAACGGGTACGGGTATACGGGTTTGAATTTTTAAATGGGTATGGATTTTTGTACCCATACTCGTACCCGCCCGGGGCGGGTGACCGGGTATACGGGTATTACCCACCCCGTTTACACCCCTAATCACAACCCCCTCAACCCATCCCCTACCCAGCCTAAACTCCTTCATCCCCATGCACCCACTGAGCAACTCCATTTCCCATGCAAAGCATTCTCCTAATCACCATTAACCCTAAGCAAGGTTTTAGGGACATAACAATCCACCCAACTTAAAAGGATTTCGTCCTGAAATCAAAGCAAACTTCTCATCGAAGAGCTCTGGATACTGACTTCTGACTTCCTCCTCGGTCTCCCAAGTGGCATCGCGCTCACTGTGATGTTGCCACCTGACCTTCACCATCGGAATGGTCCTCTGCTTGAGCTGATGATCCATGCGATCAACGATCTCGACTGGTCTCTCCTCATGCAACAAGTCCTGCTGAATCTCTGGCACTGCTATCTCAATCACATGAGCTGGATCTGTAACGTACTTCCTCAGCATCGATACATGGAAGACGTTGTGAAGACCCGAAAACTGTGGTGGCAATGCAATTCGGTAGGCAACCTCTCCAACTCGGTCGAAGATCTCGAATGACCCAACAAACCTCGGACTGAGCTTCCCCTTCTTCCCAAACCTCATCATTCCTCGGGCAGGGGAAATCTTCAGAACACATGGTCGACCACCTCAAAACTCAACACCCGTCTGCGTCGATCGGCATAACCCTTCTACCTGCTCTGTGTCGTGGCCAGTCTCCTACGGATTACATCAACCTTCTCTGCATATATCTGCACAATCTTTGGCCCCACTAACTACCTCTCGCCCACATCACTCCCGCATACCGGGGATCTGCAAGGCCTCCCGTACAACGCCTCGTACGATGCCATCCCAATACTCGAATGCTAGCTGTTGTTGTAGGCGAATGGCTTGGACACACATTGGACACGTGTCGGACACGCCAAGTGGCGTGTCTGGGACTATTTCGAGATTTCATAGTGGTGGACACGGGAAGGACACGAGAGGGACACGATGTCCACATGTGGACACGACAATGTTTGTGAATTTTAGAAGTTTTTGGGGTTCTTTTAAAATTTTAAAACTTTCGGTTTAATATTGCAGTTTTTCAAGACTTAAAAGTTAAAACCCAATGAACACATTTCTTCCACCGCCGTTCAGAGAAACCCTAACCATCTTCTTCTTCTTCCAAAGACTCCAACCTCTCCAGTTCACAGGTTCTTTTCAGCCGTCTCAATGTCCACGACCTTCTCACCTTTGCTTCTGTTCAGCTATCTCAACGTCCACGACCTTCTCACCTTTTCTTCTGTTCAGCTGTCTCAACCTCAACGACCTTCTCAGACCCATAGTTTTATGGCTTATTCTGATGCAATTGAGTTAGTTATCCACTTTGTTAACTTAGATTTTATATAAATTGAGTTTATGCTGATAGGTATTGTAGTAAGGAATGGCTTGAAGAAGCACCTAACCGTGTTCCACCACACTGAAATATCCGAGGAAAAAACAAGAGTCTTCGTAGTTACTTCCCACTTGCTGATGAACGAAGGCAAGCAATCCTTGAGTTTGCTAGATTTTCAGGGACGACAGACGCATTTGGAACATTATTTTTTTACAAGTATGTTATTTTTTTATTTATATATATTATAATTTTTAATTATAAATTTAATGTCGTGTCCGTGTCCTACTTTTTAGAAAAATGTCGTATCCACGTGTCTGTGTCGTGTCCGTGTCCCGTGTCCATCTCCGTGCTTCTTAGATCATGGCCATTATCGCTCAATATTGCCAAACTACCTCCACGACCGTTCCCACGATAATTCACCAACTTCTCGAGGAGTATGCCGACCTTCCTGATGAACTCCCTGAGGGTCTCCCGACCCTCCGTGACATACAACCTTGCATCGATTTGGTGCCCGGTGCGAGTCTTCCGAATTTGCCGCATTACCACCTCAATTCGGCCGAGGCAGAAGTATTGACACAAAAGGTTGAGTTGCTTTACAATGGGTTTGTACGTGAAAGCTTTAGTCCTTGTGGGGTCCCGACCCTCCTTACCCCAAAGAAAGATGGTACATGGCGCATGTGTGTCGATAGTCGTGCTATCAACAAAATAACAGTGGGTTATCGTTTTCCCATTCCTCGGTTGGATGACATGCTTGATCAACTTGGCAATTCCAAGGTGTTCCCCAAGATAGATTTACGAGGTGGCTATCACAAAATCCGTATTTGACTGGGGAACGAATGGAAGACCACTTTTAAGACAAAGGACAATTTGAGTGCCTTGTCATGCCATTCAGCCTCCCCATTGCCCCAAGTACCTTTATGCGGCTAATGAATCATGTTTTGAAACCGTTCCTTGGGAAATTTGTGGTGGTGTACTTCAACGACATATTAATGCATAGCATTAACACTCACGACCACCTATCCCAGCTTCGCCTTGTGCTAGACACTTGCGCCATCATACCCTCTATACCAACAAGACAAAATGTCACTTCCTTACCGACCGCCTAGTGTTTCTTGGGTTCGTGATCAGCCATTAAAGTGTCTTGGTGGACGATAATAAGGTTCGTGCCATTCGTGAGTAGCCGGCCAAGGTTTTCAGAACCGAACCGGACGTCGAACCGACAACGTCAAAGGTTCAGAGGTTTGACCGGGGTCAGACCGAATCGAATCGGTTGAACCGGTGATGTCAGCATGACGTCATAAATAACACTATATATATATATATATATATATATATATATAGTAGCACCTATCACGCATTGTCTCAAGAAAGGGTCATTCATGTTGACTCTAGAAGCCCCAAGATGCGTTCGGTGAGATTAAGCAGCGATGCACAATGGCACCCATATTATCTCTACCCGACTTTTCTAAAGTATTCGAGTTGGAGTGCGACGCTTGCGGGGTGGGCATTGGGGCGATGCTATCCCAAGAGGGTCACCTCATCACCTTTCATAGCGAGAAGCTCAACGAGTCCCGTCAAAAGTGGTCAACATACGACCAAGAGTTGTATGCCATTATTTGCGCCTTGAAGATGTAGGAGAGTTATTTGATTCCGACTGAGTTTGTCATATATGCCGACCATAAATCTCTCAAGCATTTCAAGAATCAAAAGCACATTAACAAAATGCATGCTCGATGGGGTTCGTCATATATGCCAACCACATATCTCGAGCAATTTGCCTACATCATCAAACACAAATCTGAATCCCTCAATCGAGTTGCGGATGCTTTTAGTAGGTGGCGGGAGCTAATGATGGTGTTGCGTACGGAGGTGTTTGAGCTCTTAAACCTCTATATGCCACCGATGACTATGGAAATGTTTGGATGGCATGAGAATGACACCTACCGTCGAGGGATTTCCACATTTCTGAGGGATTTCTCTTCAAAGGCAATGTTCTTTGTATACCTTGCACCTCGCTGCGGGAGAAAGTTATTTGTGAGCTTCATGGAGGTGGGCTCGCTGGTGATGTTGGTCGAGACAAGACCGTCGCCGTGGTTGAGCAATGTTTCTTTTAGCCACACCTCGAGCGCGATGTAGCTTCTCTTGTGCGTAGTTGCACCATATGTCATGTGGCGAAAGGTCACTCAAAATTCGGATTATATATGCCAGTACCCGTCCCAAACAACGCATGGTCTGACCTTAGTATAGACTTTGTTTTGGGTTTATTCCGTCTTCGTGGTCATGGACCGATTCTCCAAAATGACCCACTTCATACCTTGTCGCATGACCTTCGATGCCTTTCATGTAGCACGTCTCTTCTTCCGAGAAATTGCGCACCTCTAAAGGGTTCCAACTAGCATCGTGATACGAATTTTTTGGCGGTGTTTTGGACCACCTTATGGCGTCACTTCAGGACCACCTTAAAGTATAGTAGTATCGTCCCTCCCCAAATGTACGTTCAAACGGAAGTTATCAACAAGACCCTCGGAAATCTCATAAGAGCTGTTTGTGGGGATAAGCCGAAGCAATGGGATGTGGTGCTCGCCCAAGCCAAGTTCACCTTCAATAGTACCATGCATAGCTCCACCAGATTTACGCCCTTCCAAGTGGTATACCAACACTCCACCAAAGCACGCATTGGACTTAGCCATTGTTCCCCGTACGACCCAAAGAAGCTCAGCCGTCGAGGGCATGGCACAGGACGTGCATGATGTACAACTCTGAGTCTCACAATGGCTCCAAGGGTGCGTTTGTATGGAGCTTCCAGATGTGAGCTTCTGATGGGAAGCCAACTCTTGGAATTTTGGATCCAGAAGCTGTTTCTTCGCAACCAAAAACAAAGTTTTGGATGCTGAGAAACTCTCTAGATCCCTAGTCATCTTGTCCAACCAAATTTCTAAAGTGTCCTTCAATGAAACAAAATATCTTACTCAAAATTGTAGGATTATGTATGAAATTCATTTTTTTGATGATTAACCCGTTGAATAACTTTGTGAATATTGTTCAACTATTTTGCCTAACTATCTTTTACACAAGAAAATAAAAAATAAATATTAGTAATAAAAAAATCAAAGTACTACCTGAGGTTTTAACAAAATTAGGTGCATGTTTTTAATAAAAAATTGACGACATCAAACCTTTGAATAATGAATAACAAAATCAATGTAATTTCCTCAATTCAGCCGGGGCGGGATGGTCCAAATTTTTGGGCCACCAGGAGAAGCTCAGTTGAGTTTCTCCCATCAATACAAAAAATGGCATCCGGATGCGAGCAGGGAGCTCAGATTCCTGCTCCCCCAAAAGTGTTTGGATGACCTCAAGTTACTGTAGCTGCTCCTTTGTGTGGAGGAGCTGGAATCACCGTCATCCAAATGCACTCCAAGTCTCCACCGTGAAATATAAAGCAAAAACAGACCTCCATTGACGACACAAGGTGTTGAAAGTAGACTACCTCGTGATGGTCCACTTAAGAAAGGTGTGGCTTCCTTCTGGTGGGTACAACAAATTAATCGCAGGGAAGATTGACCCATTTAAGATTGTGAAACGAATCAACGACAATGCCTATGAGGTCGAATTTCCACCAACCATGTCAATTCCCGAACGTTCAATGTCACGGACCTATTCACCTACCACCCACCTCCTGACCTGCCCTACCCCAACAATGACTCAGGCTCTAGTCCTTCTCAAGAAGGAGGGACTAACGTAGAGGAGATTGTCATGCAATATCTGATCAAGAGGGATCAAGAAAAGAAAAAATAAATGAAGCACATGCAACCTCTAACATGCTCTACGTGAAGTGCATGCATGGGAGGGACCTACCAGCAATTTGTGAAAGATTTAGTAGTTTTTATCAATTTCGTGTCTTATCTAGTCTAGTGACAGTTAGCTTGGTCTTTGTCTTTTTTTGTTCCCTAAAAAAGTAGCTCTTGTGCTTGCTATAGGGAGTAGGTAGCTTTTGATGCCCTTTTAAGGCACGGACTATTGGATAATAAAGACGTCTCCCTTTAATCCAAATTTGAGTTTATCTCTTTAGCTGGTCGATTCCAGACCACTTTCCATCCCAAGCCATCAACTTGTGGAGTTCGCCGGTCGGCGCCCAGAGTCTGGTTTTTGCACCACCACCCCCACGCCAGTACTACATTGAAGAATTTGTGAATTTAGGTTGTTCTTGTAACTTATGTAATTATGGGTACCAACACACAACACCAATTGGTTTGGAGTTGGAAACCAATATTTAATATGGCACGAGAGACCAAAGGTCCAATCAAAGCCTTGTACATCCATTCACATTTCCTAACTTGTTGGACTCATGAAAGGTTACTTGTGAGGGGAGTCCTTGGATCAACTAGTTCTGTTTGAAATCATACTTGACTACTACCACCTTGAATGTTAGTCACATTATCCTTCATTTTGTACATATCTCTCTTTTGAGAACAAATACATGCTATGCATATGATAGGTTGCCGATGAGGAATTCGGTCGATGCCAGCAACCACACCGCCGACTGAGGCAGATTTGGATCGGGTCAATAGTTTGACCCCCAAACGATAGCTATTGAGATGGATTCAAACTCCACTAAGCTCCGGTGGAAGGATTCATGCTCTAGCTCCTACGACACATGAATTTGGGGCAAAATAATCAGTGCCTTTTGTCTTATTTTGTTTTCTATTTATACGGGGAAAAACCTTCTCCAAAGTAGAGAAGATGAAAAAATCCACCCTAATCTAATTACAAGTAAACTAGAGCTAATGACGCTCTCAATTTGACTAATCGTCCACACAAGAAATTAATGGAAAAATATAACTAAAATGCGAAAAAAATAAGAAGCTAGCGGAAGGGAAATGGGAACATTATCGGGTTTGTAATCGGATGGCCTAATCGGTTCCCCATCCGCTAACTACGGCAGTCGTCTGATCTAACTTAACTTCTTTCATTTGCACTGTTAATCCCAACTGATGCTTCACTCAACCACCAACAACCTTAACCTCCTCATGGGCCCACTAATGGCTACCAGATTGGACAGTCTCCACTACCAACAGTGCACGTGTGATCTCTATCGTTAGATGCAGACTGGACAACATCCAACACTCCCCCTCCTTAGCTTAATCCTTCTCCTCAGGATAAATGTGGGAAATCTCTTTCTGAATTTCTCCATCTCTCCCCCGTTGCTTCTTCCTCTTCTCTCCCTACCCACTGGATTAGTAACTCCACTCCTGCTTTTTTTACCATGCACAATCTTCTACCTAAGATCTTAAAATGGTTCTTGAGCCCTTCTAGACGCCTGGTCCTCTTGAAGTGGAAGTTCAGTGAGGATGATGTGGTTCCTATGAGATTTTTTGAGTTGAGAGACATTGAAGACATTGTGGATCTTTGACTGCAAGGGAAGTTGGAGTTTATAGGAAACTGGACCTATCCTTTTCACCAGTGGATAATGTCCATAATACTTGGTTGCTAATTTCTGGTTGACCCTTCTAACCACTGAATCTTGTCTATAAGGTTGTAACTTTAAGTACACTTTATTTCCCACTTCAAAACATCTTTCAGTTCTCCTCAGATTTACCTGGCTCTTCATTCTACAGTGGGCCTTCACTAGCTGTAACTCGAGCTCCTTTAAGATTGCATGTCTGAATTTAAGTGTTAATGCTACATTCTCCACTTTAGCAGTTCCTGACCCATAAGACACTAGAGTGGGAGGGGGTCTATCGTATATTGCTTCAAAGGGAGTGGTGTGAGTGGAAGTGTGGTAATTAGTGTTATGCCAAAATTCAGCCCAAGCCAACCATTTACTCCACTCCTTGGGTTGTGTATAATAGAAGGACCTAAGATAGGATTCTAGACACTTGTTTACAACTTTGGGTTGCCCATCAAACTGGGGGTGATAAGCAATGGTCAAGTTGAGTTGGCTCCCTTGCAGTTTGAATAGCTCTTTCCAAAGTAAGCTTGTGAACACCCCATCCCTATAACTTACAATAGACCTTGGAAATCCATCTAATTTGACCACAGTGGAGATGAACTCTTGGGCCACCACTAAAGTTGTATATGGGTGTTTAAGGGCCATGAAGTAAGCATGCTTAGATAATCTGACCACCATCACCAAGATACAATCTTTATGATGGGAGGGAGGAAGACCTTCAATAAAATCCATAGAAATGTACTCCCAAACTTGTTCAGGTATAGGTAAAGGTTGCAGCAACTCAGCTGGGGAAGTAGTTTATCCCGTGCACTTCTGACAGGTATTGTAATTTTTCATGTAAGTCTTGACATCCTTAGACATTCCTTTCCAAAAGAAGTTTAGCTTCAACCTTTGCATGGTCTTCAAATACCCAGAGTGACCAGCCATGGGAGTACTCTGGAATTCATGTAGGAGCTTAGGAATGATGCTTGATCCCTTGAGCAAGAAGATCCTTCCAATGTAGTATAGTACCTTCCCCCTACAACTTGTACTTTAGGTGGTCTAACTCACCCTCCCATTTCTTTATGAGGTTTTGATACTCTTGTTCTTTTTCATATAACTCTTGGATCTCCTGAAACCATTTAGGAGTGATTTGAGTGATCGCTGCTATACATGATGCTCAGCTAAAGCCTAGGCGTTTGGGCGGTCGTTTTTTTTTAAAAAAACAATTGTTTAAATTTAAACAATTAGGAAAACAACTTGAAAAAACAGAAAAAATACAAATAAAGTATAGAAAAAAATCTTACATGTTTGGCCATAAAAAATAAATTAAATCACCAACACACTAGGAATTTTTAGGAATTGAAGAGAGGTAGGGTATAAGGTCAAAAAAAAGAAAAAAGAAAATGAACAACCAAGATTGCATCACCTAAACCCTAAAGCCACTCACTATATAACCCTCTCTCCCCCAAACCCTAACTCAGCCGCCACCTCTCTAATCTCTACCTCAAACCCTAAACACATTAAAGGAGGGGAGAAGAAGAGCACCAACAGTGCACAATGCTCTAACGAAAGTTGGGAAGAAAACGAATGTTCACTGTACTACTCCGCCATCCTACTGGTCCCAGTAGGTTCTAATACCAATTTGATAGGTTTCCGATGAGGATTCCGGTCGATGCCAGCAACCACATCGCCGATTGAGACGGATTTGGATCGGTTCAACAGTTTGACCTCCAAACGATAAAAATTGAGGTGGATTCGAGCTCCACTAAGCTCCGGAAGGATTCGAGCTCCTCCGGCTCCAATGACACAAATTTAGGGCAAATAATCGGTGTCCTTTTCCTATTTCGTTTTCTATTTATATGGGGAAAAACCTTCTCTAGAGTAGAGAAGATGAAAAAAACTCACCCTAATCTTATTGCAAGTAAACTAGAGTTAATAACGTTCTTAATTTGACTAATTGTGCGCACAAGAAATTAATGGGAAAATACAAACTAAAATGCGGGAAAAATAAGAAGTTGGCGGGAGTAAAAGGGAAACAATATCGGGTTCTTAATGGGATGCCCTAATTGGTTCCCCGTCCGCTAACTACGAAAGTCATCCAATCTACTTAACTTCTTTCACCTGCACCGTTAATCCCAACCGCTGCTTTACTCAACCACCAACAGCCTTAACCTTTCACTCAAGAGTTCCTCAATAGTGAGACTGCTTTGTCGTTACAATCATGTCGGTGACCTTAAAAAACTTGCAGCAGCACATCCTCTAGAATAATAGAACTGTTGTATCCAGATCCAATCTTTTTTTGTACCTATCTTCTTGATGTGATCTTTGGATGATGGTGTTACATGTGTTTTCAGGTTTCTTGCCCATTATTAGTCCTTCATGGAGCAGGTGACAGGGTGACGGATCCTAAAGTTAGCGAGTTCCTCTACAACAAAGCTTGTAGCGAAGACAAGACATTTAAGTTGTATAATGAAGGATATCATTCCATTTTGGAAGGGGAGCCTGATGAAAGAATTTTAAGTGTGATTTTGGATATAATCTCTTGGCTGGATTCTCATAGTACTCTTCCTTAAGCTTGTTGCATGCACCACTCTGAGAAAGGCCTATTCCTGTATTGTATTATTTTCAAAAACAAGGTAGGAAAATAGGAAGCAATGTTCTTGCCTTGGCAGTAAATATGTATTGCAAGTTTATTTATGTTTTGGTCAATGCGTTTTATTGAGAAATACATGGGTCTTCAAAATTTAAACTTCCTAATCTTTTGGGAGAATGAAAGGCTGATTGTTTAGAAGAAATTATCAATGCAAGTTTGGATTTGTGGAGACAAATTGAGATGGTTCAGCTAGCTTGTTTTGTAAAATGTAGCTCAACTAGCCACTTTACAGTTATCTCCACCATGCAGGTTAAATTCCACTGGGTTGTAAAGCAACTAGAATTTTTTCTTCTTCTCCCGGGACTTGTGAGTGTTTATATTTACATTATTAGATGTAGAATTTTCTATAAAAAAAGATTAAAAAGATTTGGTCTTAAGGCCCCTCAATTGTTGCTCCTCAGGTGCTTTTGTGATCTGGCGGGGACAGGTATCTTCGGAACTTGTTTGAAGCTAGGAACATCCTCCAATAGATGTGCTCTTACTGCTCTTCTCTAGGCTCTGGGCTTAGATGCGAATCATTCGTTGCTTTGAAAATAGACATATACATGTGTTGAGCTAAAATTTTGATTTCTATAGGTTTTTCTTTTGGTACGAGGAAGAACTTCATTTGACTCGCACGGCGTAAATTGGGAGGCTTAAGGAAGGAGAGAAGTTTTGGGTGCAACTTACGTAGATCGAGTTGCCCATTTGTAAAATCGATTATGCAAGGCAAGTGGACTAAAATCGATTTATAGACGAGAAAATGCCTTCCATTATTCTTTCCCACCAAAAATTCATGAGGAATTAAATACGGCGCCACAAGGTGGGACGCAAATGGGGCGCGACGCACTGCCTGCCTTTGTTTATGGGTGTTGTGAAGGGCTAGTTTTGTGCGCAAACCTTGCATAAACTCTTAAGTTTCTCGGTATTTATCTCTAGTTACAATAGCTTTTTGTTTAACTTTTCTTTTAGTGAAAAATGGTGAAACAGCAAGTTTAAATGTGTAATTCTTTCACAAATCACAATACATTGTGATATACAAGTTTATATGCTGATATTTGTGTAGTCCCATCGGGCGTACGATTGATCATGTATTCCTTTCTAATTAGAACAAGTAATGTATTTTCAAAATATTTCTTTTTCCAAATAATTTTTAGTAGATTCCCACTTTGACCAATTAAACTATAATTTTGATTAATATTATTTTTAATTTAATCTTTTATTTGCACTTTCACGTAATTAATTCCCACTTTGACTTGTTCATTTTTAAATAATGTTATTGAATTATTTTTTGAATAATTCGATTGTGGGTAAATATTGACTCAACCCCATAAAAAAACTATTGTGTCGTTAATGTTTATTTTGTTAGAATCAAAACATATGTCATAATGACAATAAACTTTTTTTATTTAAGAAAAATTCATGTCAACACTACACCAACTGTATAAATTGTAATTTGTCTATCTAATTATTGTTTTCCAAAAAATCCAGGGAGTTGGAATATAATACGATAAAAAATTCAAAGGATTAGAAAATTTAAAAGAATAAGAACCCAAGTGAAACATATATTCGAGTGGCTAGGGGTGTGCATCTGCGCGAACCTAGACCAGACTGGAACCCGATCCATCACCAAGGTGCAGACTGAAGACCTGACAGGTCAGATCATGGTTTGGACTGAACCGGTCACAACTTGACCGAAGTCCGAACTAAACCGATCAATCCAGTCCAAAATTGGGCTTGTTTCTATTGAAAATTCAGGAATGGATCCGGGTTTGGACTGGAACCCGTACCGACCAGATCTACTTTGGATTGGAACCCGAATCGACTACAAATCTGATCCAAAAACCCAGACCGATCGGTCCAGTCCGGTCCAAAAACTCGGACCGAACCATTTCATGCTCTCCTTTACGAGTGGCGATAACCTATTTTATTCATTATCTAAAATACCAAGTATTAATAGTGTAGGATCTAATAGGAACTAATATTACTCTAAAGGGGGTGAATAAACTAATTAAGATTGTTTAAGAAACTATGACAAATTAAAAGCTAAGACAATTTAATGTGAAGAAGAGGAATGCAAACCACAACACCGGATGTATAAAGGTTTGGTTCCAACCACCGGATCATAGTCCTCACTAACAAATTGCTCTTACTCGATCAACTTCGTGTCCTCCACTAATCTGATCTCCGTTGCGGGCCAATATCACGTCTTTACACCACAAGCTTCGCGAACACCCTCGCCTAGCTTGGACCACCTTCTCACAATCCGAGAAGAGCTTCACATCGGAAGCTTAGTACATCTCTTGAAGACTTTACTTCAGCAACTAATCTTGAGCACTTGAAATGAATGATGCAATCAAAGATGATGATTTCAAGTGAGAAGATGTGAGCACGAGATGTTTAGAGAAAATATGAGAGTAGTAGTGAAATTTGAGCTTGAAGAAAGATTGGTGACCTTAGAAGTGTGTTCTCATCTCTATATATATGCTTTAAACTAATTCTAGCTGATGAGATTAAATTGGTATTAAGTTGTGTAAGAAAACACAAGACAAGAAATGACAGGACACATTTCTGGACACCAACAGTCGACCGTATCAGGTCAATCGATCGACCGGTATGTGAAAATAAATATTTCGGTCGAGCAAAGGTGCGGACGGTCGGACCAACTGGGCTAGAACTTAAGTGATCGGTCGAACAAAATGGATTACGTGTTTGACCGGAAACATCCAGTAAACTGGATCTGGAAAAGAATCAAGAACCAGTCGACCATTTATATAATTTCAGTCGACTGTTTGAAGTATTTTATTTTAGACAGGGCTAAGCAAGGGACAATCAGTCAAACAGAGTAAATCGAGAGTTCGACCGGAAACGTCCAGTAAATCTTGGAGCTGGGAACATTCAGGGATCGGTCGACCGTTAAAGGACGTTCGGTCGATCGGAAGACCAAATTTAAAAGGGGGTAGGTGAGTATACAACCGTTGGTATATACGAAAAGTATAACGGTCATATTTGAGACGAATACGGAAATGCAATCGGTCAAACAAAACAAAGTTTCGGTCGACCGGAACTCACACTAACCAGGACACGTGTCAACAACTGATAGGATAGAAAGTGTGTAACGGTCGAACTAAATCCTATCGGTTGACAAAAGAGAAACGGTCGAACAGAAGAGATGATTCGGTCGACCGATTTAGACTGGGAAACCAGATAAAGAATCAGTCAAACGAAAGTAAGAATTGGGTCGACCGTTTAATAGATAAAAATGTTGTATGAGGCTCTCTGGTGAAATCCGGTCGAACAAAATGGTTCTACCGATCAACCAGTTTGTACAGAGTTTTTGTTCTAAGGATTATAAAGTGATTCGATGATATTCTATTGAAGTCTAAAATGAATGGATTTGAATGCGAGACTTCCATAGGTTTTCTAGGGGTTATGCAATGCAATTAAACATCGATTTCAAGTGTCAAGTTACATTGTAGCCTATATACAAGAAATGTAAAAACTTATCTATTATTCATCCATCATTTCTTGTGTTAAATCAAATTTGGTTCCTGAAACGTTAGAGAATACAATATATATGCAAGCGATGATATTAAGATAATACATGTGTTTATTGATATGTTGGTTAATCATCAAAATGGAATAACGATTATTAGCCAAAAAGCCAACAATCTCCCATTTTTGATGATGACAACCTATTAATCTAAATACATGTTTGATTTAAAAATTTATCATCAATAAACAAATTCTAATGCTCCCCCTATCTTATAGCTCCCCCTATCTATAAGCATGTATTTATTTCTCCCCCTTTGGCATAATAAAAAAGATAATACTCATGGAACCAAAATGATATTCAATTAAGCTTTATCATGAGATAGAATAACGGAAGCAAAAAAAATTGCCAAAAAGAAACAATAATGGGAAACATAACCATGCATTCAAAATAGGATCCAAAACATACAACCAAATGACAAAGTTGAAAGCAAATATAACAATGAGTTCAAAGCAAAATGCAACATTAAGAAACGTTCAAAACAAAGATGGCACGAAGCAAAGTCCAAAGCAACGGGAAGACTACATATAAAGACAAAACAACACAAAGTCAACCAAGCCTCTAATCACGAAGCAACGATGAAATGGAGTCAAGCGAGGCTTCTATGCGATTAAGCTGAGCAGAGGAGGCAGAAGTGATCGTCTTGAGTTCATCATATCTAGCAGTGGAGGAAGTCTCAAAAGCATCAAGACGGGCAGAGGTGGAAGCTTCAAGTGCATCAACTTGGTCAGATAGATGCTGAAAACGACGGAGATCAATAGAACTGGAAGCCGATCACTGTCCTTGAGACCAAGCCTCATTGTCTCCCTCACCCCACCAAGAGCTCGATTCACGAGGAGCATGAAGAGGCATCCACCAGGATATTCAGTCTCTTCTTCTTCGTCTTTAAAATCCTCATCTAATCCCTCGTCAGAGGAATGTGGTGGAGATGAGATGACAATAGACTTCATCTTTGACATAGTAGTCTTACAAATAGGAAACTTGTAGACCAATGAAGGAAATGCATCAACATTTATCTTCCAATGAGCAAACAAAGCAGAGAGTTACATAGGGTATGGAAGATAAGATCCACTCCGATGACACATATGCAAGATCATGAAATGTGGCCAATCCATCAATTTTTTCTTAAATATACAATAGATGCAAATAAGCTCCATATTAGAAATTTCATTGTGGTGACCAAATTTGGGATAGAGGTTGTATGAGACTATTTGGGCTACGATTCGGGGTACGGGATGCAAAAGAGATGCATTATGTTTATAGCGTCCGTTTACCCGTGGTGGTGGAATAGCATACAATTCATTGACCATTTTCTCTTCTTAGGTACCGGGGAGAACACCTTGTGGATGGTCTAAATAAATATGAATACCCATTGACTTTAGACCTAGAGTTTCAGCTAACAGTTCAGGTGTAACTCTATACTCAATCCCATTAACCATGGTGGTGACGACAGGTCGATCGGGGGCTTTTCTAAGATTGCAGTAAAATTGTTTAACAATGAATGGGTAATATGGTTTAGAAGCAAGTTTTGTGGTAGACAACGTGAGCTTATTTGCATCTAAGTATGATTTTAAGGAAAAATTAGTGAAATCCGCTACCTCAACCTTGCGACAAGGAATGAATGATGCAACCGAGAAGACGTCGTCCCAAGCTTTTTGTGCGTCATCGTCGATCGAAAAGAAGTGAAACAATGTTTGAACAGGAGGAGCAGGAGCATCAGAGGATGATGGTTGTGAGTCTTGTCGCTCTTTAGATCGGCATTCCACGACAACCTCCAGAGTACCACATTTCTTGGATATGGGCATTTTAGAACAAACCATTGAAGGAGATGATGGTGGAGAATAGGAAAATGAGGGTGGAGATGGGTGGAGGAAGGCAAGAGGAGTCGAATGATGGTGGAGAATAGGAAAATGAGGGTGGAGATGGGTGGAGGAAGGCAAGAGGAGTCGAATGATGGAGGAAAGATGAGTGTTGGACGACCGGAAAGGATGGGCGGTCGATCGGAGGGAGAGGGGAGGTAGCTAGGGTTTGCGGATGGGAGAGTGAAAAATGAGCAGTAACCCCACGATTTTACCCTAAAAAGTGCTGAAACAACAGAAACGGTCGACCAATCGGATGACCCGGCCGACCGGACAGTTAAGAAAAATTAAAAGACAAACGATCTCACAACGTCTGGATATTTCCGGTCGGACGACGCAAGCACGTTGGTCGACTGAAGCGAAAAAAAGAATCTGGACGCGTACTGGAAATTTTTGGTTGAACAAAACATGCCAATCGGTCAACCGAACGATTAAGGAGAAGAAACTGGGCACGTACTGGAACTTTCCGGTTGAACGAAACATGCCAGACAGTCGACCGAACGATTAAGGAGAAGAAACTGGGCATGTACTGGAACTTTCCGGTTGAACGAAACATGCTGGCCAGTCGACCGAACGATTAAGGAGAAGAAACTGGGCACATACTGGAAATTTCCGGTCGGACCAAAAAGATCGACTGGTCGACCGAACCAGTAAGGAGAGAAAAATAGATAAAGCCTGGAGATTTATGGTCGGACAAGAATTGAAGCGAGGTCGACAGGAACACACGTAGTTCGACCAATCACTTAAGTGAACTTAAGGATCAGGTCAATCAGAAGGCCATCGGTTGAACAACGCATATTGTGCAGTTAGCCGACAAAAACCAGAGGAGACAAAAAACATCACAACAAACCACGCCGTTCAAAGGGAAGGTATAATTTGGTCGACCAACACAGACGAAAAATACAACCAAAACTAGTAACACAACAATTCGTTCGAACGAAACATCTTGTCCGGTCGACCGAACGATGTCTGAAAGGGAAATACAGATTGAAAAACACATCAAAAATCCGTAGAACTCAAATTTAAACCCAATCAAGTTGCAACGAGGGTCTTCTGGTGTGAAATTCCTCGCGTTGTTGGGTCATTGCTACATATGTGAATTTGTCTAAATGCAATTAACAATGCTCTGATACCAAATGTAGGATCTAATAAGCCCTAATATTAGTCTAAAGGGGGGGGGGGTGAATAGACTAATTAAGAATGTTTAACAAACTATGTCAAATTAAAAGCTAAGACAATTTAATGTGAAGAAGAGGAATGCAAACCACAACACCGGATGTATAGAGGTTTTGATCCAACCACCGGATCCTAGTCCTCTCTTACAAATTGCTCTTACTCGAGCAACTTCGCGTCCTCCACTAATGTGATCTCCGTTGCGGGCCAAGATCACGTCTTTACACCACAAGCTTCGCGAACACACCACAAGCTTTGCGAACACCCTCGCTTAGCTTGGACCACCTTCTCACAATCCGAGAAGAGCTTCACATCGGAAGCTTAGTACATCTCTTGAAGACTTTACTTCAGCAACTAATCTTGAGCACTTGAAATGAATGATGCAATCAAAGATGATGATTTCAAGTGAGAAGATGTGAGCACAAGATGTTTAGAGAAAATATGAGAGTAGTAGTGAAATTTGAGCTTGAAGAAAGATTGGTGACCTTAGAAATGTGTTCTCATCTCTATATATATGCTTTAAACTAATTCTAGCCGATGAGATTAAATTGGTATTAAGTTGTGTAAGAAAACACAAGACAAGAAATGACATGACACATTTCTGGACACCAACAGTCGACCGTATCGGGTCAATCGGTCGACCGGTATGTGAAAATAAATATTTCGGTCGAGCAAATGTGCGGACGGTCGGACCAACTGGGCTAGAACTTAAGTGATCGGTCGAACGAAATGGATCACGTGTTCGACCAGAAACATCCAGTAAAACTGGATCTGGAAAAGAATCAAGAACCGATCGACCATTTATATAGTTTCAGTCGACCGTTTGAAGTATTTGATTTTAGACAGGACTAAGCAAGGGACAATCAGTCGAATAGAGTAAATCGAGAGTTCGACCGGAAACGTCCAGTAAATCTTGGAGCTGGGAACTTTCTGGGATCAGTCGACCGTTAAAGGACGTTCGGTCGATCGGAAGACAAAATCTAAAAGGGGGTTAGGTGAGTATGTCTATACGACCGTTGGTATATACGAAAAGCATAACGGTCATTTTTGAGACGAATACGGAAATGCAATCAGTCAAACAAAACAAAGTTTCAGTCGACCGGAACTCACACTAACCAGGACACGTGTCAACAACTGATAGGATAGAAAGTGTGTAATGGTTGAACTAAATCCTATCGGTTGACAAAAGAGAAACGGTTGAACAGAAGAGATGATTCGGTCGACCGATTTAGACAAAAGAGAAACGGTTGAGTACTACACATATGTTGATGACGTCTAAACAAAATTCTCAACATATTGTTCCATTGGCTTTTTCTTTGCACATTGTAGTTAAATATCGACAAAATTGACGGCCGATCGTCTAACATTTATTATAAAGTAATAATCCTCGCTTCTTTGCCCGACTAAACAACATCTTAAGTGACGAGCAAGGGTCCTCAAGAATTTCTTCCGTTATTCGTTTCTTTAAGTCGAATCATTTTGCAATGTGAATTAGCAATACTTAAATTTTACGATTTCTCCTAATCTTCACTACCCAAACTTCTTCCCACAGGGGGTGTGTGTTTGTGCACAAGAACGAACATTTTTTCCATGGTCGATGGAAAACAATTGAGAATATAAATCAGTTTCCATTTGACCAATATTATGTTGTGTGTGTATGTCACTGGAATCTACTGAAAAATTGAAAAAATGAGTATATTAACTATGATTTATGTAAAAGGATATTATTTGTAAATGTTGTATATATAAATATATAATTTTACTTATTTGAAAAATATATTGTACGTAAAAATTTAAAAAAACATTTTAAATTTATTTAACAATCCGAAATATGTGATGTGCAAAGTATATCTTATATATATTACCTTAGTTCTTGCAAAGAGTAAATTAGTTAATAAGATTATTCTAGTCATGCATTTTTTAAGATACATACTAAATTAAAATTAGAATAATATTTTATTTTAGAGTATTGTTTCAACAAGACAATATGAAATTTATCATGTATTATTATGGTTAATCTTTATCATATACTGATATAATTTTGCAATATATTGTCATGATTAAAACAAACATATTGTTTAAATTTTAAGATATAATTTTATTGTTTTTCTTGTTAAATATGTATAATTATTAAATTATTTTGATAGACTTGTATATTTTTACAATTTTTCTGCATTTTCCATTGATTTCGATATGAGAAGCTGAGGGAAAATGTTTCAGTATATATCGAATGGTAAAAGGAAACAAAAGGAAAATATTTTTTCTTCTCAAAATGACACAAATATTATGAAAGATTTTGGTCAAATGGAAATTATTTTCTTTTCCTTTTGTTTCTAGGTTCACAATCTCAATCATAACAAGTTATTTCCCCTTCAAATAATTTTATATTTACTTATATACTTACTTAAAATTAATAGTACGACTAAGTTATATAGGCAAATAACTTACAAGCGGAAGAATTGAATTTCTAAAATATTTTTCTGGTGTTTTGTTCTACAATTCCAATTTCTAGAATTTTGAAACCTTATAACCTTATAAACATTAAACAATTAAACCTGAAACCTCCAAACAGTAAAAACATAAACATCCCTTAAATCCCTTAACATCAAATTGATAGAAGATAAAAGAAGATAAAACAAAATATGTTTTTTTCTCTTAGATACAAATAAGTTATGAGAAAAAAGAAAAGAAAGAAAAATATATCATTATATTACCAAAATACTCATGTTGTTTTTAACATGTTATTAATTTCATTAAGACATTTTATTAATTTCATTAAGACATTTCATAGACAAAATTCAACTTTCTCTCGGTATATTCATTAGAATATTAGAAGAGAAAGTTGAGGACTTTTTTATATAAAATGATCTCTCTTCGTTTTCTCTCGTTAGTTGTTACCAAAACAAGATAAAATCTAATTTTTTTCTTCCATTTATCTAAGTTGTTAACCAAACGCAATTGATCAACTTCGTCGATAAATTGGCGGCACCTTAAATCCCTAAAAATCAAACTCTCCTTACTTAAGTCTCCTCAAATCCTCTCTCCTCAAGCCACAATGGCGGATTCGGCCTCCCTCAACCCTTCTCTCATGTCGAAGCACCAACTCTACGAGATCATGTCTCAGATGAAGGTCAGCTTCTATTCCCGCAAACCCTAATCATTAATCGCTTCCCGTTGCTCACGTGATCTCGTAACCCTAATTCGACCTCCTAACCGGTGTTTAGTCTGTGGAACCCTGATTGATTGGTAGGATGTAGCGGTGAGTGATCGTTGTCTGGGACCCTAATTTTGGTGCTTGAACTTGAATTTAACGGGGAAAGGTGGGATCTTTGGGGGGGTTTTTTAATCATCACGCGGGTATTGTTTTGGGGATCTTGGTTGCGTACCCGCGTCCGAGGAGAGGCTAATCGCTTCTCAACGCTAGGAGAGTAGCGGTGAGTGATCGTTGTTTGGAACCCTAATCGCTTCCCGTTTATACTTTGTTTTGGCTTGATTACTGGGTTCTCGAGAGGGGTTGTGCCGTCTGTGGATCCCTCCTTTCCCTTTCGTATCGTTTACTTTTTTCCCATTAATATAGTTACTTTTACTGATCAAAACACAAAAAAGATGTGCCAAGATTCGAATGTTTAAGTATGTGACCTTTGGCACCAGTGTCGCGTTGTGTGTGGTTACACTTTGAGATTCTGAACCCCTTGGATTACTGGCCCCTTTAGATTTAATGTCTTTGAATGTTTCCTAATACCTATAGTAAGATTGGCACAAGTTATGGGTGAAATACCTAATTTAAAAATCTAATTTTTTTTGGACCGTCCTTACAAATTCTGACATCATGACCTGAATTCCTAGCATCACCCCTGATTTTATGACTACGCAAAGGTGTTCATGGTAAGCTTTGAATACTTGTACATGCTACATTTTGTCCGTGTAGCCTTAGTTTACCATGTCATGGGTAATGTTTGGTTCAGTGTGGTTCTGTTGCACTCTAATCAATTATGAAAAGTGCAATATTTTGGTTTAGTCATGTAGCTTTGATGTTACGAGGCATTTCATATTTTTTCCCTTGGCCAATTTGACTATGATGGGAGTTATTTTCTGTTAAAATATGTGCTCTGTTCCTCTCAATTTTGTATCTGCAATCTTTATGTCGTCGCCATTACATCTTTGTATGTAGAGCCCTGGTTCTATGAAATGCAATGATGTTTGTTTAAAGGTGTTGCATATTTGTCCATAATAACATGTCATTGATATATTTCATTTGAAAAGAGTAAATGTTGCTGGTTTGTATTTACGCAGACGCTAATTGAGCAGAACAAACAGCAAGCAAGGAAGATACTCGTTGACAATCCCTCTCTCACCAAATCACTCTTCCAAGTAAGTACCATCTCTCTTGATTGTTCTTTTCCTCCATACCTTTTGTTTTAGTCTGTTTGTTTGTTTCTTTGCTTGTGTTTTACAATCTCTGTTTCTCTTTCGTTCTGTGATGAGATCAATCTGACTTTCTGATAACTATGAGTACCTGACACGTCAGTAGTGATGAACTAGTAATGTCAAAAAACATGTACTGCGGAGGTCACATTAAGTATTTATATTATCCCCAATGCCCATGTGGTTTAGAATGAACTTTCTTGATTTCTCTCATAGGTTTCTGAACAATTATAGATAGCAAGGGCTTGAATCATGTGATGTAGCACTATTGGGAGGCTCTTATGTTTTGCGATGAGATCTATAAAAGATAAGCAGGCATGCGCTTCTTTAATTAATTTTGACACTTGATTTTACAAAGGGTTACACTAGATTTACATAACAGGCTAGGCTTGAGCTCAACTTATATTCACGGATTAGAGTTGCATTTTGTTTTTTATGGTAAAGTGAGCGCTTAAGGAAGTTGGCTAGTTAGCTAGGTTGATCCTTGTGTAGTCAAGCAAATTAGCAAATTAGCAAAAAATTATCTTTTGCTTACTTAAGTGGTCCCTTAGCTTACTAGGCATAAATACCATCATCCTGAATTTCTTTTGGTACCAGAGATCCACCCATCATTTTACCCTAGAGATTACTTTTTTTTGCAAGCAAAAAGGGAGGTTGGGCCTCCGGGTTTTTCATTTATGATGTAAAGATTTACAGGCTAAGCTAGAGTATAACTACACATAGGAAATGAAGAAAATTATGGTACATGCTACAGTTAACTGGTTCATTAATCTAGTCCCAAGTCCTCATGAAGACTTCTCGCGCAACAGAATCATTGCAAACCACATCGCCATTCGCTTTCATAACGTCTGCGATCCGGGCTACACCTGGTTGGCCGTGCCTGCCGTCCTGTCAAAAATGCGACGATTTCTCTCCATCCAAATCTCACGTACTGCGGCTCCAATGGCTAAGAAAACTAAGCTCTGTTGTCGCTTATCCCTCCTGATCTTCTGCGCCACGTGTGATTTCTTCCACGAAACCCGAGAGAGGTGACCCCTAAATTTGGAGTCTATGACCCTAGAGATGACTCTCCCCCCACCCCCAGCTTTTCCAACTCTTCACTGAACCATTCCTCTACGTTCGTCTCCATTCTAAACCTTCTGAAGCTGTCATTCTCTATTAAGGTCTTAACTCATTAAGGAGGACAGGAACCTCAAAGCTCTTTACATATTGTTCCTTTTGTTTTTTTTAATGTTTGAACTTTATGGATATTTTTCATTTGAGTAATTTCTTACAGCAGAAATTGCTCTAAGTGATTGCTTAAGTAAATTAACCCATCTTTTAACCTGATAAAAAAAACCCATCCTCTAGGGAGTTATGGCCCCTTTTATCTCTTTTTTGCCTGATCATTGTTAATTTGTGGGGTCAAAAATCAAATTGCTATTATGTCATTTTATGAATGCAAGGTGACCAGCATGAGATCATTGAATTCGTTGTGAGAAAACTCATCTAGTTACTATATTTGTAATTATTGACTTGCGTTTAGCCGTTTAGAGATTTTATAATATCTCCACCTATGGCCTATTTCCTCTTGACCTTAGAGTTTGATAACTTTTATGCCTTCTGAAGCTATTTGCTTCTCACTTCTTCAGAAGCTTTTGCAGTTTGATCTTAAATCTCAGTAATTTTGTCTTTACTATGATCACCGACATTCAACTGCATATCAGCATTTTTTTTCTTACCTCTACTTAGTGCATTTGATGTGTTATGGACTCTCCTTGATTTTTTTATGCTAAGGATTCGAAGCATTCCATTTTAAACGGTTAAGCACAATACTTGGTGCAAATATACATTAACATGTCAAACTCATGTTATAATATTTTCTCCTGATTAGGCACAAATAATGCTTGGAATGGTGCGAGCTTCTCAAGCGGTATATCTTGATTTGCGTTCTTTTGTTCTTCTGTTTCATCTGTAGACTAATACATCATTACTTCTAGATGCCCAACATTCAGGCAGGAATAACCAAGCAACCGCAACAATCACCACAGGCAGCTTCAATAACCAACACTCAGACTTCCCAATTGCCTGCTGAGCCTGTTCTTCAGGGTCAACCTACTTCCCAGTTACAACTTCCTGCTAGACAGCAGTTTCAACCTCAACCCCCTGCTCCCGTGCCATCAACTTCTCTCCCTCAAATGAACTTTCATTCTCAAGCAGTAGCACCACATACAATACCACCCATGCAACAACCCAGGGGTCCTACGAATGTCCAAGCAGTATCGATTTCATTTCCACAGACTGCTCAGGTGCATAATTTACCACCACCACCTCCTACAATGCAACACCCACTTCTTCAGTCACGTATGACGGCAGTATCGAATCAGACACAACATCCCATACCGTCTAGTGGAGTTCTGAATCAGCCCCAGCAACCACCTTTGCCACCACAGCCACGGCCACCTTCCATGCAACCTTTCCAGCACCAGCTGTATTCACAAATACCCCACAATATGGGTTTCCAGCCTTCAGTCCCACCTACACAGCATATTACACAACCAATGTTCTTTGTAAGCACTTACACTGACTTTTGTCCAGCGTTGTTACTGTGCTATAAATATCCATTAACGTTGTGAAAAAATATCCAGCCAGGTGGAGTTCCAACTTCTGTTCAACAAGGGCAACCACCATTGCCAGATCAGCCACCACCACAGCATCTGTATATGGTGATATTTCATTGTCATAGTATATTTTTTTATAAGATATTGAGTTTGATCTTTATTAATTTGTAGTTAGAAGCTAGCTTTTGAGGTATTTGAAAATAATATTAAAACCGTTTATGGTAGCTAGAAGCTAGCTTTTGAGGTATTTGAAAATAATATTAAAACCGTTTATGGTGTAAATTGGTATCCTTATCATTTACAGATGTTGTGCATCTGTTTATAATTTCCTTACTATTCAACTCGTTGCCAATTTTAGGGTGGTTCACGGTTGGGATCTGACTTTGGCAGTCAAGGGTCAACTCTTACACAAGTGGACAGAGCCCCTCGAATTCCTGGTCTTCCTGATAATTTATCAAGCAGAGCTCAATCATCCGGTCTTCCTCCCCCAATGCCTGGACAAATGGGAACAGGGCCTAATGCTCAACCACCTCGTCCACCACAGGTAATATTTGCAACTCATATATCAATACTATGCATAAAAATAACTACGATTTCTACTGCTGTTGCCCAATGATAATTTCTTTTCAGTTGACAAGTGAAATGGAGCAAGCACTTCTTCAGCAAGTTATGAGTCTCACACCTGAACAAATAAATCTCCTGCCACCCGAGCAAAGGCAGCAGGTTCTTCAACTTCAACAGATCTTAAGATAGTTTTGGAGGTCAGAGCTCATCTTTTACTTTTAAGAGTGAAGATTTGAACGTAGAATTCAGAGTAAAGCTGAAACATGCTACCAATTTATTTGGCACTCCCAAGTCCCAAGGATCCCAAAGAAGACCAGGCTATGGATGCATTTTTCTACTTCACATTTATGTTTCTCAAATAGTACGTTTTGTAATATATATTTTCCCTAAACGACCGCAATGGTCCTTAATCCTTAGTATGAAAAAAATGCATATGTACCATCGCAGATTGTTCCTATGGCTTAGTATTGCATCGACGGTGTTGATGGTTTTGTAACGTCCCAACTCTTGAAATGGTGGAATTAGATCTAACAAAGTGATTATGTGTTGAAGATTATGGAGCAAGCTCTGAATATGTCGTCTGATTACATTGTTTACATCCCCATATTTCTGATCTGTATATTTATCGTATGGTGGTGGTCGTTTACCGTAGACCTTTTTACGTATATTGTCTTCTTGTAGGGCTCCAACTTCATATCTAAAGATACTGCTAACAAGTATAGGTTGAAGCATTAGGTTATAGATACCGCCGAGCTCGTAAAATTCGAAAGCATTTTCATATATTCGTTCCTAAGAGGTTGACGTCAGTATTTGATCGTGAACGTGATTACGTGAACAATGTGGAATCAAGAGAAGTATAGAATTTGATGACCAACAATTTTGTTTGACGTAATATAAGGGTGTAATATTATTTGATTTACTTTTGGTTACATTTTATGCTTGATTGAGAAAATGAAAGGTTGCAATAACTCCGTAATTCAATTATGAAGATACTCTAATGACACACTTTCAAGTTGATTAGAAACCTCATTACAGGTTGCAATCCGTTTACATCATAATTTAATGAATTCATTCCAAATTACTTGAACATTGACGTATCTTCTGAATTCAACCTCAATTTCGCTGGAAGGATGCCACAACTTCGACGTCTCCAAATATTTATACTAAAATGCTAAACGTCCGCGAATTACTTAAATCGTCAGCATCAATAATCATTTTGTCATTCACTTTCCATTAGTACCAATTTCATCCCGTCTCTTAAAAGAATGTTTCTCTCTCAGTTTTTCTCACTCTACTAATACCAACACCAAGAAAATGTCTAGTGAACAGTCTGAATCCGACGTAGTAAATTTAAAAAATAAAACAGTCGGGGCGGGGGAGGCGTTTTTTGCAGATGCCTCTATTTTTTTAATTAAAAAATTTTAAATTTATACAGTGTGTTATCTCAAATTATTTCAGATTCTGTTGCAAGTTTTTTTGGTGGTGACGGGTTGGATTACAGTGAGTTTTTTGTAGGTCAGGAAGTATTTCCAACATGCGATGATACTATTGGGGGCAGTTACGTAATAGATATTTATTGTAACGTGTAATTTGTAATGAATTTGTTACTTTGTGTGATTTCTAATGTGTAATTTGTTCGTACGTTGTACTGTGTTACTTTCTTTACTGAACTTAAAGATTTCAAATTTCAATAATTTGAAATAACACACCGTATAAATTTATGCAATAACATAAAATTATTTATGCAATTATATAGCAAGCAAGGAAAATATATTTGTCATAAATTATAAGACAGACGACCCGATAGCAAGTAACATAATAAGACATATTTATGACAAATCGTTTTTTTGTGACATATATTAGTCAAATAATAATCATTTTTTTGTTTCGATACCCTATTATTTTACTCTAGATATTGATCTGTTTACCCATTTATTTACGTTTGTGTTTTTTTTCCGAATTCGGGTAAACGGATAACCAGATCAATATCCACCCCATCACAACCAAAATCTTGCAACGGAACCTGTAATAATTTAAAATAACACACTGTATAAACTCAAGATTTAAAAAAAAACCCGGGCTTCTGGTTCAAACGCCCCGACCAAAATTTTAATTGGGACGAGATATAATGGGAATTAAATGGAAAGTGAATGGAAAAATGATAATTGATGCAGGCGATTTAAGTAATTCGTGGACGACGAATAGTAATACCCCATTTATAAATCATTTTTTTAGCTTACGATGTGATTGATGTGGTAATTCCAACATTACCAAATAATGTAATTTTTTTCAGTGCCAGACAACATAATTTGATTATATGAAATTGCATGGAGATAAATTTCATGTAAACTAATTATGAAAAATCCAACATGGCATGCTTTGTTCGCATGTAATCTAATTCTACGTTATTAGATTACGTTCCTACGAAGTGAATCTTATGTTTTAAAGTAATGGAATGCAATCAAATGTGTAATCATATTATATATAATAACCTTTTATCACAGAAAAGGTATGACTTCGCCGTAATAGGATTGCATGGATTGGATTCAAAGAAATCTAACTACTACAAATCAATCTTGATAACATTCACAGCATGAATTGCATGTTTAAAAAATAATTTTGTAATTTTATAAATCCAACAAATATCTAAAGAAGTTGCTGAACTGCAACATACTTATAGCAAGATCGAGGTTCAGTTTTGACAATGCCACAACGTTAGAGTGATTTGTAATGATTTGATCATATTGTAACGTAATAAGATTATAACTTCCACTAAGATTATCCAATTACCTCGAAAGAATGTAATTGAATTATCTATGCAATTGGATTAGAAAGTGATAACAACTTTCAATTTTCTGAATCTAGAATGTAATCAAATGCGTAATCATGTTGCGTTACATTTTTTTATTAGGACAAACCAAACATCACTTAAAGTTTACTCTGCAAGTGGCACAACCTTTTTTTACAGATGGGCCTATGATTCAACCTAGCCGAATTTGTATTATCTAAATTCTAAAACCAACCCTCTTGTCAAATTGTTGACCTTCAATCTGAAAGCCATGATAGTCAATGGCAAATCATTTACTTGTCGGTCCAGCGGTACTAAGAAGCTAGTACTGGTTTACTGGTATTTACAATGGTGTCGAACTTGGAAAACATCTCTCTGTCATTATTCTTGTGCGTACAAACTTACGATGGTGCTATAATTCATAACCGACAAACTTCTTTGTTGTAATTATTATTATATTCATTGAATAACGTTAGGCCTCAAAATCTTCATGGTCAATAAGCCCCGAGTACATCCCATAATGGTAATACACATTCACCAAAGCCAGCTTTGTTATGTTAGCCTACCAGCTACCATCCATTATAAATACCAACTGTTAATCACACACACAATCAGCATGCATAAACCCATTTTAGCATTCCAGAGAATAACAAAACCAAAATTAGTTGTGCTCTACATGACATGACCAGACCAGAATGGGAAGTATGCTAGAAGAACAACTCCTCCCCATTTGCCATTCATTTTGACCTCCCACAATAAACACACACATATCCATGCAGGTATACAGGCATATATAGCCAGAAAGAACAAAAACCACCCACATAAATTCCAAAACAAAACCAAAGTCAAATGGCATCTGCACATAAAGCAAGACCCTACGCCATGGGAGAAGCCTGCCTATTAGGCTAACAAAAACAAGCATGTTCCTTCACAGATCCACACCTGCCAGGCCAAGTGGGTTTTTGGAACACATCTTCTCTAAAAAGCCTTTTGCAAAGGAACAGTCCTATCTGCAATGGCTGCTTGACTAGACCTCTCCATAGTTTTGCCTTCCCCAAAGGAACACAAAGCAGTACCACCTCAAGCCATGCTCATGTCTAATGTCTTTTCCATTTAAGATAGAATATTACCTCCTATGATTGGATGGTTTCTTTTCCACTTGTTTACTCTAGTCTACTGCCTTTGACATTTCGCTTTCATCATGACGATCTACTCCACACGCTCATAGTTTACGGTGAGTGTTAAATTCAGTTTACATCTTTTTACAGTTTAGGTGCTCTAAATGGAAAGTGATGAGAACAACTGAACAATACAATTAACTTCCTTTTATGCAACGTAAGGCTATGACTTTTGTTCTAAAATATATATTAGGACATTTTTTTTGGCATGTGTGTGCACGCAACATAAGATTAGTTTCAACGTTTAGAAAACCAGCTTATCAAAGTTGACACAAGTATATATGACTATGTAATAGATATATGTGATTATATACGAATGCACGCTAGTATGTGTGACTTGCTGTGTCTTCTAATCACAATTTACTAAGGCAATTTAAATTGCAATGATCATAATTAAGCATCAGATGTTGCAATCTGCAAACCACTAAGCGAATTGTATACGATAGCCGTAGAGCAGAGAACCACATAGAAGGCTAGACTTTGGTCTATACAAGTCTCTCCTGCAACCCTTAACAAAACAAACATAGTACAGTGCCATTAGCCGTAAAGAAGCAAAAGATAGCCTGACGAGGCTATGCAACAGTGAGCGATGAATTCAGCTTAACATGCATGGTGCTCATCTCTAAGTCGAGGATGGTGACTTGTGAGAACTATTGCCAATCCTTGTCGGTTGATCCCGGACTCAACAAGTGGAGATACGTACCAAACATTCAAAAACTACCGCAGTGATATCTTTTCCTCTGTCTCGTGTACAATCATATTTCATAAATTTTTATTTCTGAATAAGAGTGTAACAATTGTACACTCCTAATAAACAAAACTACATCATTTTCCGAGATATTTGAGATATCCTTGAACTCTTCTATATATAATTTATCATTTGTACTATTATATAAACTTATTGTATATTACAGTCTGTGGATAATTTCATTTAGTCAACAATACGTATATTTACTTACTCACGTGGCAAATTAACATACGGAAATTTAATTTTCAATTGTTGCACTGTTGGAGGAGTAGAATTAGGGACATGCAGGATCACTATCAACTTTGGTTCGGCTCGATAGTTCGATTCAAACTCGACTTGAAAAACCCTCGACTCTAGTTTAACTTGAAAATGAAAGATTTTGATGAAAAACAAAAAAAAAACTTTAATTTTGGTTAACGATCCGCTCGAACTCGAAAAAAATTGAGGCTCAGCTCGTTAGCTCGTTCGAATTTTTTATTGCTCAATTTATATAAAAAATTGTATTTAGTAATAATATAAGATAATACTTATGATTTGAAAATTATTGCTCGTTAGCTCGTTTACACCCCTATTGCTAAGGCATCCCCTACCGTCTGGTGGGGGTGGGTGGGCAATTTGATTTGTTAAAAATGTTAAGAAATTATTTTAATTTTTTTTAATTTTTTTTCTGAAAATTTGTTTATATTTTTTTACCTAGGATTGATATCCAAATGACGTGAATAGGAAAGAATATTGAACGTCTGAGTTGTTTCTGGACGTAGTTAAGAAAATTTTGGAAGGTGTGTTGACTAATATGACGTAATAGAAAGAGAAACTGACGTGATAGAGAGAGAAAATCAGACGTCCAAGAAGAACTTGACGTTGTTAATGATTACCTAACAAAGGTAATAGGCCCACAATCTAATTGTAATCCAAGATCCACCATGTTTAATTTGTTGCGGGACTATTATCATAAAAGTAAATAGTATAATGGCCTTAATTCACAAGTTAATGTAAGAAGAATGTTAGAATGGAGGTTAGTTGCTCAAAAGAAGGTTCAAATTATGTTTTTTGGAAAATTAAAGGTTGAAGTGAAATTGAAGGGTATAATGATATTTCAAATTATTTGAACATTTGCATTGTAATTATCATATTTTTCACATTTCTACCCAAATTAACAAAGCCCAAAAAGACAAGATCCGGAGAACAATATGAATCTCAATTTGTGAAAATACATCTAATAACTAGACTTCGATCTTACATCCTATTTGTATAAAGACTTTTTTTAGGAAAGTTGTTCCATACATTTAAGATAGGAGCTAAGGCTATTTATATAAAGTCCATTATGTAATTGTGTTTATTTGTTGAAGAAATATGAGTAAGAGAAAGTCTTCAAGTTAAAGCATGAGCCGCAATTTGTATGATACATGTCACTTTATTGATAGATCTTGTACCACATACAGATCTCAAGGGAGAGAGAAGTTTAGAGAGAGAAGCATCCAGCACTAGTGTACTCTGTCTGGCAGAAGCAGCCACCACCACCTATGCCTACATCGATCCCCTACTCCCACTACTACTGCTACTTCCAGCTCTTTTATAGCCTCTATTGCACATCCCAATGAAACCCTAAATGTAAATTGAGACAGAGAGAGAGAGTCAGAGAGAGGTGTGAAACTTACCTCAAGGGCAAAAGTGAAAGAATCCAAAGATGGGATTTGTAAAATAAAGCTGGGTTTTGGGGATAGTACTCACAACACACCTTTCCATTGTACACAATATTGAGAGAGAAAGTGACTTCTTTTTTAATAATTAAGTGAGGTGAGATGTCAAGTTGGTGTTTTTGTGTTTATACAGAAAAGGTAGTATTGCACGTTAGCTTTTCCATGCAGGCTTCGACATTCCCCTTTTCATGCATATGTGTGTAAATTGTTGTTATTGGTACCTTTTTATCGTTATTCATTGGCATGCAGAGGGGAAAAAACACATGTGATGCAGATTTGAGTGACCGTGATGTTCCCAAGCTTTAGACATAAGTTGTGAAAAAAAACTGTATGCAGAGATGAATGCCACGTGGGCCTTGGCTGTGTTAAACTTTTTAAGATAAGTATTAGGGTTATTTACCATTATTAAAGTAGGGTATGATTCTTATGGTTACGAAAAAGGTTATTTGAAGAAGAGTAGTGTAATTGAAGCTTTGCGTTTGATTTTCAATTATTTGCTTAGTTGCACGTACATGTCAATATCATTTGTTTGGGTATACATCTGCCGTCAATAATGAACACTCCGTTATAACATCGTAACCACACCATTAGAAATTTTACAATTTATACCTTGAAAACCACTCTCCCTTTCTCTATTCTCTCTCTCTCTCGTTCTATCTCTCCAATCTCTCTCCTTTCTCTAAATGCCTCTTTAGTCTCTGTCTCTCTTTATGTCTCTCTCTCTTTCTCTCTAATTCTTTCTCTCCAATCTCTCTCCTCTATTCAAATCTCTCTCTTCTCCCTACTTCTCTCCACTCTCTATGTAATGCCCCGAGCCCGGACAGGTGCTTACCAGCCCAACTCCGGTGCGTTAAGATACGATACGCGATCCTGACCGCTGCGCACTCTGATATATAAATCCATTTGATAGGCCCATAATAATCTGAAAAATATAATCAACAAATTGTGAGCTCGACAGCCCGCAAGTTCTAATTGTCAATCAATCAGAATCATAATCATGTGGAAAATAATACAGAATATGACATTCAGTCAATAAGCACAATCAAGAGACATGCATCACAAATAAAATGCATGCATAACAATCTGGAACCCCAAGTTGGATTCGACCACATCCTGTGCTTCTGAAATCTATCAATCAGTCAGACGCACACCTGGTAGCTCCACACTAACGACAGGCAACCCTTTCCTCTCTCGGGTGGCTCCACACTGTCCGCTAGGCAGCTCTTTCCTAAGTGGCTCAGCCAGAAACATACATATAGCCACAAGACATGTCAATCGAAACACCACCATGCAATCATATGCATATCCATAAAATCAATATCAATGCTCAGCATGCATGCAACTACGAATATCAAGAGAGACAGACATGATATGAAACTGAAGAATAACGAATTAGTACTTTCCTGTCTCGCAACCATAACCGTGATTCGCCACCCAAATCAAATGTCCAGAATTCTTATTTTCTCTTTTCTTCTATTTCATCTTGCACAACAGAAGCCTAATAGCTTTATTTCCTCTTCTTCTCACTTCCAAACTCTTCTCCAGCCGATACTTCTTTTCACTTTCTCTGTTTTCTTCCTTCTCCCTGTTCCCTCTAAACTCTACCAAATCTCCTCTCCAACACTGCTCCGACCCAACTTCTCTCCTTCTCTCACACGTTTCCTCAGCAAAAAACCTCATGTCTCACACTTCAGTTCGTTTAAATGCATAAATCCAACCCACCGCCATCACCTTCTCCTCTCAATTGAAGGCACGTGGAAAAGGTTGTGAAATTTGCATGCACCCCCTTCCTTCACCTAAAACCACAAAATCATCCAAACACTTGATTAAATTTCTTAATCCACTAGTTTGGTTTGTGTTCTAACAATCCACCCTCCTTAAAGAAAATTCGTCCTCGAAATTTGAATCCAATTCGTATCACTTTGAAATTCACATATCCATATTAAAATAAACTCTCACACATCTAAATCAGTTTGATCCAAATCCAATCATGTCAAGATTGATTCTCAAATTAAAATTAAATTTGGTCCAAATCAAAACAAAATTTTCGATCCAACTTTCATTAACTCTAAAATTCATCTTCAACTATTTATTCATAATTTGGATAGCAAATCCAACAAAGTCGAAATTAACATTTTGAACCCAAGTCTAAATAACTCTAATTTCATATTCAAATCAAAATTTTCTATTCCAAATCCGATCTCAACTAATTCTGAGGATCGTATTGCTCTGATACTATTTGTAACGCCCCGAGCCTGGACAAGTGCTTACCCGCCCAAACCCGGTGCGTTAAGATACGATCCGCGATCCTGACCGCTGCGCACTCTGATATTTAAATCCATCTGATAGGCCCATAATAATCTGAAAAATATAATCAACAAATTGTGAGCTCGACAACCCGCAAGTTCCAACCGTCAATCAATCAGAATCATAATCATGTGGAAAATAATACAGAATATGACATTCAGTCAATAAGCACAATCAAGAGACATGCATCACAAATAAAATGCATGCATAACAATCTGGAACCCCCATTTGGATTCGACCACATCCTGTGCTTCTGAAATCTATCAATCAGTCAGACGCACACCTGGTAGCTCCACACTAACGACAAGCAACCCTTTCCTCTCTCGGGTGGATCCACGCTGTCCGCTAGGCAGCTCTTTCCTAAGTGGCTCAGCCAGAAACATACATACAGTCACATGACATGTCAACCGAAACACCACCATCCAATCATATGCATATCCATAAAATCAATATCAATACTCAGCATGCATGCAACTACGAATATCAAGACAGTCTCGCAACCGTAACCGTGATTCACAACCCAAATCAAATGTCTAGAATTCTTATTTTCTCTTTTCTTCTATTTCATCTTGCACAACAGAAGCCTAATAGCTTTATTTCCTCTTCTTCTCACTTCCAAACTCTTCTCCAGCCGATACTTCTTTTCACTTTCTCTGTTTTCTTCCTTCTCTCTGTTCCCTCTCAACTCTACCAAATCTCCTCTCCAACACTGCTCCGACCCAACTTCTCTCCTTCTCTCACACGTTTCCTCAGCAAAAAACCTCATGTCTCACACTTCAGCTAGTTTAAATGCATAAATCAAACCCACCGCCATCACCTTCTCCTCTCAATTGAAGGCACGTGGAAAGGGTTGTGAAATTTGCATGCACCCCCTTCCTTCACCTAAAACCACAAAATCACCCAAACACTTGATTAAATTTCTTAATCCATTAGTTTGGTTTGGGTTCTAACACTCTAGTCTCTCTCTCTGGTCTCTCTCCATGGAGAAAGGAGAGGGAGATTGGAGTGAGAGAAGAGGTGACTAGTGAGAGATTTGGAGCGAGAGAAGAGGTGACTAGAGAGAGATTGGAGTTAAAGAGAGAGATTTTGAGAGGAGAGAGAGAAAGAGAGATACTAGAGAGAGAGAGGTCTGAAGAGAGAGAAGAGAAGTGGGGAGAAGGGAGATTTGGAGAGAGGAGAGATTGGAGAGAGATAATGGGACAGACAAAAGGAGACAAGTTTTAATTTTTTATTTTTTATTTAACATTAATGACATTTTTAAATTTATAGGGTTTAAATTGCAAAATTCCTAACAAGATTGTTACGGTGAAATAACAGCATGGACTCCATTGATGACAAATGTGCACCCAAGCAAATAATATCGACATGTAGGTGTACCCAAGTAAATAGTTAAAACCCAAGTGGAAAACTCCAAATAGGCCATGTCGGAGATACACCCAAGTAAATTAGCCTTACGGACATGAAAATTGACATCCCTGTGACAATGTTAAACTTTTTTTATAAGTATTATGTTTAATTATAATTATTAATGTAATATCTAAAATCCCTAGCGTCTTAACTAATCATTAGAAAGTCTTGTAGTCAAGGGAGGGGTGTACCCACGTTGAAGGGAGGGGGCAATCCCCCCCCCCCCCCGAAATATCTTTCTTAATTCCGTCTTGTTCTTCGACCAACTAGATAAGATTGGACAAAGTGCACTATATTATTTGATTTGATAAAATGCATCACTTTCTCAGAGGAATATTAGAAACTTTTCACTTTTCCCCTCTAATTGCAAATATATAGACCAAAAGCTCTATCTTATGCAAACCATCCAAGGATTAAGTTGTGCTTATCCATCGAAAAGAATATTAATTTCACATTTAGAATCTCAGATAGAATAAAAAAGTAGAGTTGGAGATTCCATGGTGTATAGTTTATAATATATATAACCTCTACGAGAGGATAACATTCTCGGTTCTTAACAACAGTGCTTGTCTCTCACTTTACCATGATGCGGGAATTCTTTCATGACATGTAAATGTCAAGACTGCGCCATATGATGCAAAGCATGTTTCTTCTCTAGTAGTGGATAAGAACGGTGGAGTAATTCACATCAATCTGAAGTTACAACAATCTAGAAATCAGAATCTCTAAAGAAACTAAGAAAAATAAACGACAGAATAAGATGTTAAAGTAGTAATTTAGATTTGATACCTTCAGTTTGTTGGGATAACGGTATCGTTTTAACATCTTATAATAATGCAATTTAAATTTTTAATATTAGGATAGATAGATTTATTAGAACTTTCTTCACAAGTTCAAGTGAAAGTAAACGTTCTAGATCTGGAGATTCTAAACCTGCGACTGTTGAATCCACGCAACAATTGCAGAATGGATCTCGAGCCCAAAGTGAAGATAGTCCAATAGAAGATCATATCGTTTCAGACCCGGGTCAAAGGTGTCCTATTTCTGAGCTTGCAAAGAACTTTGTGGAATTGGAGAGTATTCGGAGAGCGTATATCATCAAAGGTCCTCATCGACCATATCTCAACCCACTTCCTCAAACAAAATTTGTCGGGCTAGATCGTAGATTCAATCCTAAATGGTATCAAGAGTATCGTTGGTTGGAATACAGTATATCGAAAGATGCAGTATTTTGCCTATATTGCTATCTGTTTAGTGCTGAGATTGGACATGGTGATCATGAAGGATTTGTTAAGGAAGGGTTCAGGAATTGGAAGGCCAAAAAAAATTGGCAAAACATGTGGGAGATGTTAGCAGCATCCACAATTTTTGCTTTATGGTTGCTGAAGATTTAATGAATCGAAGACAACATATTGATATCATCATGTCTAATGTATCTGATGGAGCCAAACTTGCTTACTGCGCTCGTTTGAAGGCAAGCGTTGAATGTGTATGGTGGCTTCTGAATAAGGGAGCTCCTTTTCGAGGACATGGTGAGACAGAGACGTCGTCTAGGCCATGTTACTTCCTCGCACTCTTGAAATATACAGGTGAACATAACCAAGAGATAGGAAAAGTGTTATTAAAGAATGCCCCTGAAAATCTAAAATTAGTAGCACCGTCGATCCAAAAAGACATTTGTAATGTTGCTACCACTTTAACTACTCAAGCCATTGTGTAAGATCTTGGAGACAACTTTTTCACTTTACTTGTGGACGAAGCCCAGGATGCATCAGACAAAGAACAAATGACAGTTGTTGTACGATATGTTGACAAATAAGGTTGCATAATGGAACGCTTTCTTGGTGTTGTGCATGTCATGGATACCAGAGCTAAGTCACTTAAAGATGCCATTGAGTTGATGATCGGTAAGCATGGTTTGAGTTTGTCCAAGGTTCGAGGACAAGGGTATGATGATGCAAGTAACATGTCAGGTCGGTTCAACGGTCTCAAAATTTGATTTTGTATGAAAACAAGTCTGCTTTCTATGTGCATTGTTTTACTCACCAACTTCAGTTGGCATTGGTAGTTGCCGCTAACAACATTGAATCGCTTTCCAATTTCTTCGATTATGTTTCATTGATTTGCAATGTGGTTGGTGGTTCACGCAAAAGAAAAGATATGTTGAGAATCAATCGAATTCAACAAGTCATTGATGGTGTGGGAGTTGGGGAGATCGAAACGGGTCGAGGTTTGAATCAAGAATTGGGTTTAGCACGACCAAGTGACACGCGTTGGAGTTCCCACTACCAATCCGTTGTGAGTTTGTTTACCTTGTTCAATCCTATCATTGAGGTCTTAGAGGTTGTGGCAGAAGATGCTTCACTTAGACAGAAAAGAATGGAAGCATCTGATCTTTTGAAGCAGATGCAAACATTTGAATTTGTGCTGCTCTTAAACTTAACGATCAGAGTTTTGGGAGTAACGAATGACTTGTCACAATCACTCAGAGAAAAGAGAAAGACTTGATCAATGCCATCAAACTTGTTGAATTGTCAAAGGTTCTATTGCAGAAGTTAAGAGAAAATTGGTGGGATGATTTGTTTAAGAAAACTTGTGATTTTTCTGTGGAGCAACTGATAGATTTCCTGACATGGATGGTGTGCTTGCGGTTCAAGGAAGAAAAAAACGTGAACATTGATTGATTACACATCTTCATTACTTCAAGAATGATATTTTTCATGCAGTGATTGATACCCAATTACAAGAGCTTAATGGTCGATTTACAGAGATTAATAATCAGTTACTGTAGGATTTCAAGCTTAATTACACACATATATTTTCGGAATTTTATGCGTAATAAGGATCTATAGCAATTTTCTATGATTTATTTCATGCATGCATTGGTTTGTTTCAATACCTAGTTTTAAAACTTTTATTAAAACAAACATGGGACTCCAAAATTCATACCTAGAAGTTCTCTAAAATTTCTTGAAGATTCGGAGACGTTGAGGATGCTTGTTGCTGCGCCGGATGCCTCCTAGATTTCACCAAACTCTAAACAAGATTGGAGAGAGAAGAACTAGCCTCTCAATCTCCAATAGGGTTTAGAATCTAATTACTAACCCCTCTTTAGTTCCCTTGAGAAGAAGTTCTCTGAAAACTAAAACTAATCTTAAGAATTAAGGGAATTTCGTGGAGGATTATGGAGAGAGATTTTGCATGAGAAAAATAATGAATGAATTAATGAGGTAATGAGATAAACTTGTATTTATAAGTTCTCTCCAAATTACCTATTCATGTGCAAACTCTTGCCCATGATTTCATGCAAAATTCCATCTAACCATCCATTATTTACTAATAAATAATCTTAGCCACGAATTAAATCAATTATGGACCAATTCCATGCATGATCTAATGAATTCTTAAATTAATTCTCCATTAACCATCTGGACCGGTCGACCGTGCCACATTCGGTCGACCGATCAACAGTAAACGGTCGACTGTTTATGCACAGTTTTGCAGTTGGTCAAATTTCGATTAAACCCCTACAAAATTCGACATTTCGGGATTAGTAGTTAATTCACAACTTATGTAACATATTATCCTATATAATGATAAATCAATACATCCCATAATACTTACATCACATGTGAATTTAATTTAGATTCTAATTATGTTATTAATCACAACATAATTTTGATTTTGCTTGTTCACCCCATGTGTCATATTTTCTACATGAAACCCGACACATCTTATGAACTCAAAATTCCCATTTCTTGTTTCCCAGTTTTGTGGTGTGACCTATGGGAGGATCTAAACTAAGTTGGCAGTGATATTAAGAGCTTAATATCACAAGCTATAAGCGGTATCTAGCTACACATTATAGCTCCCAATTAGTTAGATGTCTTAATTCCACTTGAACCAAAACCCGATCCATTTAGTGATGAAGTGCACCACTTGTGTCTGTCCCTTGCCTCATGATATTAAGAATACACACAAAGTAGTATTGTGTCATCTTTGTATTAGTATCCATTTCTTGATCTCTTTAAGCTAGTTATAAATATGTGACTTAACTCAAATCACATTGTGCACATTATAACTTTGCTTTATCAAGGGGCCCACTAATATCATCACTCAATTAAGAGGGGCAATGATAATCTTTTGACTAACTATCTTCTCCAACGAAAGTCATACTTAACCAACTAATGCCTTTACACTACACTCATCGATAGCTTAAGACACTAGTCTAATTAAGCAATTCTTAAGTCATCGGATATAAGTCTCATATCAAAGGACCAAAGACACAGTAAAACATTAATGACACAGAAACACATTTCTATAATATTTTACTTATTAGGTCTATTCAGTATACAAAAGTAATATTTTCCTCATTTGCATACCCGTGTCGTCATTCACTTGTAGAGCTACAATGATCTATGACCAACACGACAATCTTAACTCGGTAATTAATGTCCCATGTTAATTACCATGATTGCGAATATCTTTTGTTTTATGTAAACCAATATCTTTTAGAGCTCTACGGTTAAGGACCAAGAGCCTCTTCCTTAACACTTCTAAAAGACGAATAACATAAACAAGGAACAAAATGATTTCTCATTCAATTCATAATAATTGACATTTAAAAGTAAAACTTTTAGAACACATTCCCTTCAATCTACCACTTGTTATTAAAGTTTTCTTTCTCATACATACTCAATGCATAAAACAATAATAACTAGGGTAAACCCCATTACATATCAATCATCAAGCCAATCTACATGGTTCCTCAATCCCATGGGCTCGAAATGCATTTCGCCCTTGGCTTGGGATAAGGGTTTTGTGAATGGATCAGCTGTGTTGCTGTTGGTGTCCACCCATAAAAGATTTATTTTGCCTTCGTCGATGGGGTCACGCATCACGAAGTACTTACGATCCATGTACTTCACTTTGTGGTGTGATTTGGGATCCTTGATTTGCGAGATAGATGCACTATTGTCGCAAAATAGCTTTATTGGTTCCTCGCTCGAGGGAACTACTCCAAACTCTTCAAGGAACTTCTTGATCCACACTCCTTCCTTGCTCGCTTCAGTGACAACCATTACTTCGGAAGCAGTGGTTGAGTCGGCCTTAGTGCTTTGCTTCCAACTACGCCAACTCACAGCTCCACCATTTAGTAGAAAGACGTATCATGATTGCGACCTTCTATCGTCTGGATCACTCATGAAACTCGCATCCGAGTAAACCTCAGCTATCAATTTCCTTTGTCCTCCATAAACAAGAATCTTATCCTTAGTCCGGTTAAGGTACTTCAGGACATTCTTGACCGCAGTCCAATGCTTAGGATCTGCGTTGGATTCGTGACGACTTATCACGCTTAGAGCATACGAGACATCAGGTCTTGTGCAAGTCATCGCGTACATGATCGACCCAGTTGCCGAAGCATAAGGGACATCTTTCATGTACTCTAAGTCCTTACGCGATTCCGCACGTTGAGACTTCTTGAGTTGCACACCCATACTCATTGGCACACTGCCTTTTTTGGAGTTGTTCATCTTGAACCTTTCCAAGACCTTGCCAATGTATGTACGTTGACTAAGGCCAATGAGTCTACGGGATCTATCTCGGTATATCTTGATTCCCAAGATGTATTGAGCCTCACCCATATCTTTCATTGAAAATGCAGATTTCAATGAACTTCTCGTTTGCTCAAGCAAAGGAATGTGATTGCCCATGAGCAATATGTCATCGACATACAAGATTAGGAATACTACATGGCTCCCACTGACCTTCTTGTATATACAAGGTTCTTCCTTACTTTGAATGAAGTGAAGCTTCTTCACTTCCTCGTCAAAGCATTTGTTCCAACTCCTTGATGCTTGCTTCAATCCATAAATGGATCTTTGAAGCTTGCATACCTTCTCGCTATTCTTTGGATCTTCAAAACCTTGAGGTTGTACCATGTAAACATCCTCCTCCAAGTTCCCATTAAGGAACGCCGTTTTGACATCCATTTGCCATATTTCATAATCATGAAATACGGCAATAGCGAGCATGATCCGAATAGACTTGAACATGGTAACTGGTGAAAAAGTTTCATCATAGTCAATTCCTTGAACTTGAGTGAAACCCTTCGCTACAAGCCTCGCTTTGTAGGTTGTCAAGTTCCCATCCATGTCCATCTTCCTCTTGTAAAACCCATTTATTTTGAATGGCCTTTTTCCCTTGAGGAAGGTCAACCAAGTTCCACACTTGATTATCATACATGGATTCTATTTCGGATTCCATGACCTTAAGCCATATTTTGGAGTCTTCCCTTTCCATTGCTTCTTGGAAGGTCAAGGGATCATTGGTATCTAGTACCATGATTTCATGAAGTCCCAGATATAAGTCGGGTTTCTTCCTTTCCCTTGTTGACCTTCTCAGTTCTTTTGGTTCTTTTCGTGTCTCTCGAGCTTCTTCCACAATTTCTTGAGGAGTGGGTTCACGTTCAACTCTTGAACGTACACTTGGTGGGGATGATTGAGATTCTCTCACAATTTCTTGTGATGGTCTCTCACTCACGCTCCCACTAACCAGAGGAATCTCGGTTGGGCCTTCATGATCTTGAACGTCATCATTCGTGTCATGATCTTGTAGAGTATCTTGAGTTTCCTCAAGCACAACCCTACTCCCACTACTTTTTACTCTTTCTAGAAATTCATTTTCCAGAAATGTGGCATCCCTCTCTACAATCACTCGATTGGAGGTGATATGCCAAAAGTAGTATCCTCTTGTCTCACGAGGATAACCAATGAAGAAGCACTTATCCGCTTTTGGTTGAAGTTTGGTCGACATCAATTTATTGACGTAAGCCTCACAACCCCAAATCTTGAGAAAACTGAGCTTAGGTGTTTTACCACTCCATAGCTCATAAGGAGTTTTCTCCACGGATTTGGATGGAACATTATTTAGTGTGTAAGCCGCAGTTTGTAGTGCATAACTCCAAAAGTAAAGAGGTAATTCCGCATGACTCATCATTGACCGAACCATATCGAGCAATGTCCTATTCCTCCTTTCGAATACCCCATTCCACTGAGGTGTACCGGGAGGGGTGAGTTTTGGTACAATACCAAACTCCTTTAGGTATGAGTCAAATTCGGTACTTAAGTACTCACCTCCACGATCCGTTCGTAGAGACTTGATTTTCTTGTCGAGTTGGTTCTCTACTTCATTCTTGAATTCTTTGAGCTTGTCAAAAGATTCACTTTTGTTTCTCATTAGATAAACATAGCCATAACGACTATAATCATCCGTGAACGTAATGAAGTACCTGAAACCATCTCGTGCACTAGTACTCATTGGACCACATACATCGGAATGTATCAAATCGAACAAGCCACTTGCCCTTGGGCCTTTCTTCTTGAAAGGCTTTTTGGTCATTTTTCCCATTAGACATGGTTGGCACGTCTCCAATGATTTAAAATCAAGTAGACCAAGAAGGTTAGCTTCTTGCAATTTCTTGATGTGTTTTTCATTTATGTGACCAAGACGATAGTGCCACAAGAGAGTATCATTCTCGTGAGTGGTTTTAAGTCTTTTGTTATTGATATTAAAGATTTGTTTATTATTCAATTAAAGCAAATAGAGACCATTCCTTATGAACGCATTTGCATAGAAAACACCATTCTTCGATATAGACAAACAAGAATTTGAAATATTTATATTAAAATTATCCATATCCAAACATGATACAAAAATAATATTCTTGCTAATCGAAGGCACATAATAAACGTTCTTTAGACATAAATTTAAACCACTACATAATTGAAGCACCACAGAACCTTGTGCAACCGCAGAAACGCTCGCACCATTTCCGACCTTCAATTCTACCTCGTTCCTCACGAGTTCCTTCCTATCCACGAGTAGCTGCACATTAGAAACTATGTGAGCACAAGATCCGGTATCAATTACCCAATCCTGGACAGATGTGGCTAAATTTATTTCAATAACAAATATACCTTTGGCCTTTTTGGGGCGTCGTCGTTCAATCACTCCGTTGTCAAGGTCTTCCTTGTACTTGGGGCAATTTGGCCAGATGTGTCCTTTTTCACCGCAGTGAAAGCACTCCGTGTTGGGAGTTGGAAATTTCAAAGATTTCCCCCTTGAGGTACTCGCACGAGCACCTCCTACTCCCTTGCTCTTCATTGAACCACTTTTGGTAGATTTGCCCTTTCCTTTACCAATATTTTGGCTCCTCCCATGGACGGCAAGGACATGCTTGTCCCTACCCTTGCCCATGTCAACTTCAGCAGTTTTGAGAGCGTTGTGCAGCTCCTCAAGACTCACCCCTTTTTCACGCACGTGATAGTGCATTACAAACTCCTTAAAGGACGGGGCTAGAGAGCCAAGAATCATATCTTCAGCAATGTCCTCGGGCATTGGTGAAGAGAGTTTTGCCAACTTCTCAAGGTATCCTTGCATCGTGAGAAAATACATAGATACCGATGTTCCCTCCGCCATATGGCACCTTGTGAGTGCGATGGTGGTCTTATAGCGCTCCTTTCGGGCACTATCCATGAACATCTTAGATAAAGCCTCCATGGTCTTCTTGGGTTTTGAATCCAAGTATTTCGCTTGAAGCGAGTCACCCATGGATGCTAGCATAAGACCGTGAACTTGGTTCTCTTGGTCTTCCCACTTGGCTTTAGCCTCTTTCTCTTCATCAGTTAATCTCTCATTCCATTTTGGGATTGGACCTTCCAAAATGTGTGATAGTTTCTCAAACTTTAACACGATGTTGAGTTTGAGTTGCCAACTAATGAAGTTTGTGCCATCATTTGCTAAAGGGTGTTTTTCTATCATGGATCGTACGATAGGTTGGATGTTTGACATTTTTCTACAAAATAAATCATACAGGATTTTAATGCCAATTTTATGTTTATTATACATACATACAAATGTAAATGTTGCAAATAAAAGTTTTGCCCATAAATGCAACAATCAAAGATCCCATTAATTGTAATATAGACTAGCTAAGGGCTATAGAATACATTACAATATCAAGGTAAGAAAAACATTTTCTAATCACAACCTTTTTGAATTTTAGCAATATTAGAATCTTCAAACTCTTGTGATTCTTGTCGTTTTAATTATGAGGGAATACGACCTATCCTTGTAAGAAAAACTTTTTCCCAAAACCGAGCGAGGGCTCTAGGTAATGTTAAGAAAACTTATTTTCATTTGATACCAGATACGTTTATCCATTGTATTCACAACTAAACATACTTGGGGTTCACTAGGGTGAAACACACCTCATATATTTAATCATGGCACAACAATAGACAACCATTATATCTCCCACTATTCCCAAAGATGGAGGGAGCTATCTCCCGCTAAGGGCGAGCAGAGTATCCCTCGATCAATGGCTCCTAGTGGATGAAATAAGAAGGAAATTTATTCTTAATTTTTGTTGGACAATTTAACATGTGATTTAGAATTTTAGGTTATCATGCATATTATTAATCGTACACATCTGAACATTCAACACATTCATCACTTGCATAGCAAGATAAAAACAGAAATTAAACATTCACACAATCCACATCGTGTGAGTTTATATGTTCCCTTCGATCCTCGATCCCTGATCTTCGATCCTCGATCGATGCGCTACAGCGGCGACTTCCTCTTGCACCGGAGATGTAGATTTTACAGAAAATAAACATGCTCCTCACATTCGATAAAAAACCGACTAGTGCAAGTCCTATGTCAAAACCTCTCATATGCAAATGCAACTATCTAAAAGACGGAAAGAGAGAGAATTTTGGCTTTTACATACATAAGCCCTTGTATAATAATGATTACATACATTCATAATTGCTGATTTGGAACATATAAACCCACAATTCCTGCAAAGACAACTCGAGCATCCATGCACGCAATATTGCTATAAACTATGCAATCTTGTTTATCAATCATCTAGAATCTCAAACAATTCTTTGCAAACATTTTGAAATCCATTAAAAACGTTTTTCATCCATCCATAGTTCAAAAATAATTTTGAACCGCTGTCCATCCAATTTCCTAAAAGGAAAGACGAACGGCAGTTTTTCGGTTTTGTTGATTCTCTTACAAAATAATTGTTTATACTTAAAACGAAATTATTGCAAGTTAGACTTATGTCTAAATCATAATTCTAATAATTACATGGCATGTTTTAAACTACTTAAAACATTCAAAACGAATTATTACAAAGAATTATTTCAACAAAACATTTAAAGACCGAAAAACCGGTAAAATGAATTGTTTAAATCCTAGATGGTAAACTAAATTTGTTTACAACCTTAAATCATAAGAAAATTGAACCCTAAGCTCTGATACCACTGTAGGATTTCAAGTTTAATCACACATATATATTTTCGGAATTTTATGCGTAATAAGGATCTATAGCAATTTTCTATGATTTATTTCATGCATGCATTGGTTTGTTTCAATACCTAGTTTTAAAACTATTATTAAAACAAACATGGGACTCCAAAATTCATACCTAGAAGTTCTCTAAAACTTCTTGAAGATTCGGAGATGTTGAGGATGTTTGTTGTTGCGCCGGATGCCTCCGAGATTTCGCCAAACTCTAAACAAGATTGGAGAGAGAAGAACTAGCCTCTCAATCTCCAATAGGGTTTAGAATCTAATTACTAACCCCTCTTTAGTTCCCTTGAGAAGAAGTTCTCTGAAAACTAAAACTAATCTTAAGAATTAAGGGAATTTCGTGGAGGATTATGGAGAGAGATTTTGCATGAGAAAAATAATGAATTAATTAATGAGGTAATGAGATAAACTTGTATTTATAAGTTCTCTCCAAATTACTTATTCATGTGCAACCTCTTGCCCATGATTTCATGCAAAATTCCATCTAACCATCCATTATTTACTAATAAATAATCTTAGCCACGAATTAAATCAATTATGGACCAATTCCATGCATGATCTAATTAATTCTTAAATTAATTCTGCATTAAGCGTCTGGACCGGTCGACCGTGCCACATTCGGTCGACCGATCAACAGTAAACGATCGACTGTTTGTTTACAGTTTTGCAGTTGGTCAAATTTCGGTTAAACCCCTACAAAATTCGACATTTCGGGATTAGTAGTTAATTCACAACTTATGTAACATATTATCCTATGTAATGATAAATAAATACATCCCATAATACTTACATCACATGTGAATTTAATTTAGATTCTAATTATGTTATTAATCACAACATAATTTTGATTTTGCTTGTTCACCCCATGTGTCATATTTTCTACATGAAACCCGACACATCTTATGAACTCAAAATTCTCATTTCTTGTTTCCCAGTTTTGTGGTGTGACCTATGAGAGGATCTAAACTAAGTTGGCAGTGATATTAAGAGCTTAATATCACAAGCTATAAGCGGTATCTAGCTACACATTATAGCTCCCAATTAGTTAGATGTCTTAATTCCACTTGAACCAAAACCCGATACATTTAGTGATGGAGTGCACCACTTGTGTCCGTCCCTTGCCTCATGATATTAAGAATACACACAAAGTAGTATTGTGTCATCTTTGTATTAGTATCCATTTCTTGATCTCTTTAAGCTAGTTATAAATATGTGACTTAACTCAAATCACATTGTGCACATTATAACTTTGCTTTATCAAGGGGCCCACTAATATCATCACTCAATTAAGAGGGGCAATGATAATCTTTTGACTTACTATCTTCTCCAACGAAAGTCATACTTAACCAACTAATGTCTTTACACTACACTCATCGATAGCTTAAGACACTAGTCTAATTAAGCAATTCTTAAGTCATCGGATATAAGTCTCATATCAAAGGACCAAAGACACAGTAAAACATTAATGACACAGAAACACATTTCTATAATATTTTACTTATTAGGTCTATTCAGTATACAAAAGTAATATTTTCCTCATTTGCATACCCGTGTCGTCATTCACTTGTAGAGCTACAATGATCTATGACCAACACGACAATCTTAACTCGGTAATTAATGTCCCATGTTAATTACCATGATTGCGAATATCTTTTGTTTTATGTAAACCAATATCTTTTAGAGCTCTACGGTTAAGGACCAAGAGTCTCTTCCTTAACACTTCTAAAAGACGAATAACATAAACAAGGAACAAAATGATTTCTCATTCAATTCATAATAATTGACATTTAAAAGTAAAACTTTTAGAACACATTCCCTTCAATCTCCCACTTGTTATTAAAGTTTTCTTTCTCATACATACTCAATGCATAAAACAATAATAACTAGGGTAAACCCCATTACATATCAATCATCAAGCCAATCTACATGGTTCCTCAATCCCATGGACTCGAAATGCATTTCGCCCTTGGCTTGGGATAAGGGTTTTGTGAATGGATCAGCTGTGTTGTTGTTGGTGTCCACCCATAAAAGATTTATTTTGCCTTCGTCGATGAGGTCACGCGTCACGAAGTACTTACGATCCATGTACTTCACTTTGTGGTGTGATTTGGGATCCTTGATTTGCGAGATAGATGCACTATTGTCGCAAAATAGCTTTATTGGTTCCTCGCTCGAGGGAACTACTCCAAGCTCTTCAAGGAACTTCTTGATCCAGGACATGAAACCTAGAAGAATGATCTTCTAATGACTTTTATGTGTGTTTTTTATGTTATACCTTTAACTTTATTAATCATTTAGTTCGATTGTTGTGGGAACAAAAATGGCCCATCCTATGAAAATTTACTGGATCCGCCCCTGCTTGTAGTGGTACTATATTATCTAATTATGGGAGGTTTGGAGTGTAATTTCCACCACTCAACGTGTTGCCACTTGCCAACACATGCTTTGTGTTGGAGTGTGGCTATTGGTTGGGTAGGTGGTGCGTCATGCTGGATATAAGACCATGTTTAACAGCGCCCAGGCTACCCCCGGGCACCCTGCTCCCTCTCCGTCGCGTCAGCTTCTCTGTCCGTCACGTCAGCTCACCCCGACCACCCAAAAAAAACATTAACCACGCCCGGGCTACCCCCACCCACCCTACACTCTCTTTCCTCTACAACTTAATTAAACAATTTTAATTCTTACACAACATTTAACAAATTACATTTTACATAATATTAATTATAATTACGTTATAATTCTAATTGACAAAAATGATTAATATTAATAATTAGTAATTAACATTAATAATTAATATTAAACCACAAAAAAATTATTAATTAAAATTACAAATGCACAGTCCACGCGTGAATACACAGTACCCGAAATGAGAGTCCCTGCTATCTAAAGCAAATGTCGTGCGTGTTGGTCGGGAGTCCCCGAAGTTTCACGATGAAAGCAGTCCTCATTCGGGAAGCCTTGGGAAAAGAAAAAACACTGATGACTCCAGAACGCAATCATCATCGGAGGTAGAAGAAATGACGTCAGGATCGTCTGCACACCCACCAAGTGTGAAGAAGACAAAAACTAAGGGTAAAAGTTCATTAGGCCCCGAAGGCAACACCGACGTTCTGGAACTTGCACAACAAATTGTATACAACGCCCAAGTGAGAGGAGATGGTTTCTCCAAGCAGGACGAATTAGCATAGCATAATTTTCAAAGACATGTTAAAAAAACTAAGCTCGACATGCTTCACTCTCAGATGGAAAATGGCAAGCCCTCGGAGTGGGATCAAAAAATGATTGCAAAACTCATGGACTGGGTAGAAGAGAATGGTTTCATGTAGTTTGTTAGTTTATATTAGTTCGTATTTCGTGTAATTTTTATTACGGGTGCTTGTTGTATTTTGTGTATTTCGTATTTCGTACCGCTATGTGTTGTTCTTATGATGTTTTAGTATTAATATATTTTCTAATTTAAGCATGAAATATGGATTTGACTTTGATTTAGGTAATGTAAAAATTTATTAATTTTTTTCAAATTAATAACCTCAGAAATTATCACCCAACATTAATCAGAAATACCCAATACATTACCAATTACCTCTAATAACAAATCCTCCACTAAAATAAAAAAATGGACCAATGGGGGGGGGCAACACGTGCCCCCCACCCGAGTGCGCACCGGGCGTCCGATCAGGAGGCCCGACGCACAATTGAGTGCTCGAGTGGGCGCCCCATGCGCGCGCCCAGGCAGACGCCCTCCCCGTTAATGGGAGGGCGTCCGGGTCGGGCGTGAGGGCGCGCCCGACCCGTTAATTCTGCTCTAAGAGCATAAATATCAAAGCCCTGGCTACCCGGCCATCATGATTCTTAGTTAGATGTAAATATAGTACCATTTGATTGATAATGCAACAGTAGATCCTAGATTGTTATGTTGATTCTGGTGGTTATTATTCATTTGAACATATGATTCTTAGGTGTTTTTTGTATATTGTTACACACTTGATATCCTTAATTACAGATAAATTAGACTTTATGATAGCTCCAACATAATTATTAACAAGAAGTTGTATTAATTGATAGTGCTAGATATGTCTAAATAATTCTAATATGATTATACCGGAAATTCTAGAAGAAATAAAATTATAAGAATATATGATATAAGCTTTGAAATGATATAATATGTAAGTTAAGATAATATATATCATTGAAAATTGTTTGGTCTGCCACTATTGCCCATTGGCTCTCCGGAGCATATTGACCTTTCGAGGTATATTGTCCCTGGGGGGTAAACGATTGTGGGTCCAGTTAATCTTGCAGCAACGATAATATATACCACATGACACAGATACGAGGTTCTCACAAGAATCAAATATTAAATAAGTAAATAAGTTAAGGGTGAGAGGTTGACTTCTACGTTTAACGATAACCGTATGTGACTACAGTGGGCGGTCAGGCAAATCACCGTTGAAAAGATAATTGAAAGGCGCATATATTAGTATCTCTTACGACTTTCCAAATTCCGATGATAGGAGGGTGAAAAACATGTGTCAAGACAGACCATATTTGGAAACTCGAGAATCGACAGATCATCAATAATTTGTGTATAACTCTCTCATGCGATATCTAAATAAGGTGATTCAAGATGTGTTTGAAAGACAATTTGGAGACTCAAAACTATAGTATTTAACATATTTCCAAATTCGGTACCTAATAAGCTCATAAATGGCGTGAACGATGCACCAATCCCATTCGGGACACACCGGTCTTGCTCGGGATGCACTCGTCCCACGCAAGACGCATCACTTGTTTTAGTCATAACATCCACATCCAAATATAGAATTTGATGATTCTAGATCCGTTGTAAACGTAATTGAAAAGATCACATATTAGTATATCTTATGACTTGCCAAATTCTGATGATACGATGGTGAAAAACGTGTGTGAAGACATACCGTATTTGGAAACTCGAGAATCGACAGATCATCAATAATTTGTGTATAACTCTCTCTTGCAATATCCAAATAAGCCAATTCAAGATGTGTTACAAAGGAAATTGGGAGACACAAAATGTTCGTATTTATTATATTTCCAAATTCGGAATGTAATGGGCTCATAAATGGTGTGGAAGACGCATCAGTCCCACTCGGGACACAATAGTCATACTCGGGACACACTTGTCCCGCGCGTGACGCATCACTTGTTTTACGCATAACATCCACATCCAAATAGAATTTGATGATTCTAGATCCGTTGGAAAGATAATTTAAAAGAACACATATTAGTCTCTCTTACTACATGTCAAATTCTGATGATACGAGGGTGAAAAACGTGTGCGAAGACATACCGTATTTGGAAACTGGAAAATCGACAGATCATTAATAATTTGGCATAACTCTCTCCTTTGATATCCAAATACGCAATTAAAGACTCGTTACAAAGAAAACTTAAAGATGCAAAACTTTTGTATTTAACATATTTCCAAATTCATAACCTAATTTGCTCATATTAGACCCGAGCAGTCAAGAGTTGTCTTAAGCAGTCCAGAGTTGTCTTGAGCAGTCCCGAGTCCAGTCCCGAACGAGCTAGGTCGTTTTCACCAAACGAGCTGAGTCTTTTGACCAAACAAGTTGGGTCGTTTTATACATAACATCCAAATATAGAATTTTATGATTCCAATTCCATTTCGAAAGACAATTCAAAGAACCACATATTTGTCTCTCTCATGACTTGCAAAATTCCGATGATACTAGGGTGAAAAACGCGTTTTAAGACATATCGTATTTTGAAACTGGACAATCGACATATCTTCAATAATTTGTGCACTACTCTATCCTCCAAAATCCAAATAACACGATTCAAGACTCGTTACAAAGAAGATTTTGAGACACAATTTTTTTATATTTGACATATTCCCAAATTATGAACCTATTGGGTTCATAAAGTGCGTGGAAGACTGCTGATTTGAGAGAACAGAAAAAGAGTTGGGCCGTTTTTCCACTCCAAACAAACTGGGACGAACCAACGAGTTGGGTCATTTTCACCAAAATGAGCTATATTATTTTCACCAAACGGGTTGGGTTGTTTGGTCGAAAGGAGTGGGAACAGTGGTCCGGGGGACGGGGACGTCGATGGGTTGGAATGTGAAAGATTAGTGGGTTTGTTTAGGATGTGAGTTTGTGGTGATGGGGATGAGGGTATTTTAGGAATAAATTTGGAATATATTAAAATTTTGAACTTCAAAAGAATTTATACGGTGATTGGTCTTATGTAACTTTTGGCTTTCCTACTTTGGCCCTTTAATATATTCTCTCTTATTATAGTCATGCACTTTTAAACAATACACTAAATTAAAATTTGAAAATATTTTATTTTAGGAAGACAATATGAAGTTCAAGATGTATTCTTAATCTTTATTATCTAGTTTATGATATAATTTGTAACATATTGTCATGTTTTTTTAAAGATAATCATATTGTTTAAATTTTAAAATATGATTTTAATGTTTTTATAGTTAAGTTTTTATGTAATAAAAATAATTATTAAATAAGTTTGATAGACGTATACATTTTTTACTATTTGCCTGCACTTTCCATTGGTTGTCTGAGGGGGTATGATAAACCGAGAAAAAATATTTCAATACATTCTAGATGGTAGAGGGAAACAGAGGGAAAATATTTTTCTTTTCCAAGACTAGCACGGACACTATGAAAAGTTCTTGTAAAGAAAAATTGTTTTCTTTTCCCTCTATTTTCATGTGCACAATCACACCCTAAAAATGTCGGGAAACCAAAAAAGTGAGTATAAATTATTCGGTGAATCATAAATATGTAGGCCATTCACTAAATAAATCAAATAAGTAATGGTAACACCTATAAAATAAACATTGTAGAGAAAAATAATATATTTAGTGAATGTCCAATAATTGAAGCACCCTATGGATCATAATACTGAAATCAATAGAAAATAGATAAATATCAATATGGAATGTGCAATAATATGAATCAACTCATGATTTTGAGTACTTAATAAAGATGGAAAAAGGCAGCTAGAATAGTCATGCGAACAAACATGAAAGATAAAACTCGATGATAGATTTTTATCCGATCAAAACCACTTGGAGCAGATAACAATTTCGAGAGGACAATATGAAAAAAGAAGCAATAGATCAGATAATGGGTTAGTAACCCAATATAATATAAGCGCAACAACTATCTGGTTATACCGCAACGATAGTCTGGTAATATGGCAACGATGGTCTCGTTATATTGCCAACATCGGTCTAGTATTTTCAATGGATTCATTATGGTTGACCAGACCTATTGGCTAGGACCTTACACCTATGGGGCTATTCATTGTGCACAATGGTGATGGTATTTACCAACTACCTCGTAGATCGGAAGGTCTAACGTACTAAGGAGTCAAAATCCGATGATTGAAGAATGATGGACTCAATGATTACTAATAGAAACATAGATGCGCCTTTTATGATTACGAATAGGAATATATATAGAACCAAAAGTTGCATGCCAAGCAATGAGATTCAATGATTATAAAAGCAACAATGAGAACAACAACTTCCAATGATCAACTTAGATCTTACCAAGATCCAATCATTTCCAATTAGGATCCAATCACACTCAATGAATATCCAATATTCAAGATAGAATTAAGTCCTATTAGCATCAAGTTTACCCAAATTAGATTCAAATTTACCCCAAAAGAGCAAGTCATGGATGGTAGCAAATTCTACATTTTAAAGGTCAAAGGTGCTAAGTAACAACGAGTGATAAGGTAGGGTGACAAACTCCAACATTTTGAAAGTTAAGGGTGCAAACTACCAACATGGTAAAGGACAAAAGACAAACTGCAATTAACCCTTATTTTTTTCTCACATTATTTGTCCCCATTTTTAATAGAATATTTATTATACTTCAAGCATTAAGAAAAGTTAACTCATGTTCATGTTGAGAGAGGTACAGAAAAAATATTGATGTAAGAACATCTAAATTAAACAGTATTGGTAAAATAGGATATGACATTGAAAGAGAGAAGTGATAGCCTCTTTAGTTAGAGTGTATCAATCGATGATATGGAAGTTTATTTGTGTGGTATAAATACAATTCTAGATAGATGGAATAACTAAGGAACTTTAGCATAATGTTTCACGTAAAGGGGTCTTACTCTATCTTAATTAGTGGCTTTGTTTTACTTTAAGTTCGTTTGGATTATCCACAAAAACACAATATATATGAACCCACGCACTTAGAGTCAACATAGTTGTTAAAAGAAAAGACCGTTGAAGACAATTTAAGATGGAAGTTTACCAAAGCAACCGAATGACATACCCAAGAAGGACGATTGAAGTCTCCCAGTTAAACAATAAATAAAGCCAAACGACTACTAGTATATGTATAAATACTCATGTAATCAAACAATTAAACATACAATAATACACTACTTTCTCTTCTTCCTCCCAAACCAAAACTTCTCATCATCGTCACTAATTCAACATGATATCAGAGCACTGATCCATACGCCTCAGACCTTCCCAAAACTCATCATATGCCTTACCTCATCCAAGGGGGTTGAAGGTCACACCCACATCCTAACCCAAGGAGGAAGAGAACAAAACAGAATGTCGGACGACAACGGAAATCAAACCGAAGTGATGAATCCTCATCGCCTCGTCACGACACCACTAAACGAGACCTACTACTTGTCTTGGTCTCGCGCGGTCACGCTATACCTCAGTGCCAGGGGGAAGCTTGGCCACATCACCAGGAAAACCCCAAAACCAGAAGAAGATGCGAATGAGAAAACTCAAGAGGAGTGGCAAACCACGGATCACCAGGTGATGTCGTGGCTCATTGCCTCCACGCATGCAAACATCGCCGAAATCTTCATATATAAAGACAGCGCAAAAGATCTGTGGGACTCTGTTCGAGATCACTACGAAAATGCAGAAAATTCCGCGCACATCTTCAAGATCAAGCAAGAAATCGCACAAACACAACAACACGGGACTTCAATCACAGAGTATCTCGGTACCCTCAGAAGACGATGGGATGAGCTCAGAATATACGAACCACCCACCACAGACCCAAAAATCATCCAAAACCGGCAAGAACAAAATCAAATCTACCAGTTTCTGGTGGGTTTAGATCCAAGCTACGAGACTATTCAGTCTCAAATACTCATGGCGCCGGATCTCCCCAGTCTCCCACACATCACGAGTCTCATTCAGCGGGAAGAAACACGGAGAAACACAATGAAAAATCAGAACAACAACGTGGACAACCAAGCCCTCATCGCAGGTCGGAACCAAGCTCAAGGAGGAATAAAAAAAAGATTCGGAAACAAAAACACCGAACACTGCGACAACTATAAAAGCAAGGATCTTTTGCAGAAAAACCACTTCATTTAAAAAGCCTGGTGGGCCAGCTTAATGATCTTTTGCAGAAAACCCCCCATGCAACTAGTAATTCCTCAGGTAAATTAATTTTTTCTGATTTTACTGTTTTATTTGGATTAACAACTAAATTCAATAACAAATCTTGGATGATCGATACCAGAGCTACCGACCACATGACTGGAGATCCAACAATACTTAGTAATATTAAAAATCTAAGATTAGTAAATAAAATTGTAACAGTAGCAAATGGAAACAAGATACCAATTAAAGGAATCGGGAAGATCAACTTACTTAACAACACCCTTAATGATGTTTTATATGTACCTAACCTAGATACTAATCTTATATCTATAGCCAAAATCACCAGAAATCTCAATTGTAATGTTATATTTCTCCTAATGATGTTGTTTTTCAGGATCGTATCTCAGGGAGGATGATTGGTAAGGGCATCCTCACGAATGGTCTTTATGTTCTAGAAACAGACGAAAAAGCACTTCATACCCTCTAAACAACCATATTCTCTGGCACAAAAGGATAGGCCACCCATCATCAAGTATATTAAGATGTTTTTTTCCGTCCTTTAAAAATGAATTATTATGTGATGTATGTCGTTTTGCTAAACAAACTCGATTACCTTTTCAAAATTCTAGTACCAAAACTCATATGGCTTTCGAACTAATACATTCTGATATTTGGGGACCGACTCCTGTTGAATCTTACAACGGTTTTCAGTATTTTATCAGTTTTATTGACGATTTTTCACGGGCAACCTGGGTTTATCTTTTGAAAAACAAATCCGATGCTTACTCTGTTTTTTTCGAATTCCTCCGTTTTATTGAAAACATGTTTGACGCAAAAATTCGATTTTTTAGATCTGATAACGGCTCTGAATATATGAGCAACCTATTTCAAAATCTTTTACAACCAAAAGGTATCTTTCACCAAACCTCATGCGTTAATACACTTCAACAAAATGGGATTTCAGAACGAAAAAAACGACATCTATTAAATGTCACTCGCTCCCTCCTTTTTCAAAACAATGTTCCTAAAACATTTTGGTCCGATGCAATTCTCACTGCTATTTATATTATCAACCGACTTCCTAGTCCCACAACAAACAATAGAAAACCTTTAGAAATCTTGTATAATAAAGAAATTAATATCGACCATTTTAGAATTTTTGGTTGTATCTGTTTTGTCCACAAAAAACGGGAAGATAAACTTGATCACAACTCCATCAAATGTATTTTCTTAGGGTATTCCTTTAGGAAAAAAAGGTACAAATGCTATGACCCAGAGAATAAAAAAACCTATGTCTCAAGAGATGTTACCTTCTTCGAAGTCGTCCCCTTCTTCAAAAATCCCAGTCCTGAAAACGCTTCTGCCATCCCAGTACCTCACATCACCTACAATAACCTTCTACCCACAACACCACCAGCAATCCCAGAAGGAGGAGAAAACGAAGAAGGAGGAGAAAATGAAGACGAAAGGAGAGATGAAGGAAGAGAAAATCCAAGGGGAGAAGAACCTCCGAGAAGATCTACGCGTCCATCTCACCCTCCTATTAGATTCAATGATTATTATCTCTCACACACCACATACCCTATCCAAAACTTTCTATCATACCAACAAATCTCACAAAAACATCAAGCCTTCCTAGGAACAATAGACACAAATAAAGAACCAACACATTACCATGAGGCTATAAACAACCAGAAGTGGGTCAAAGCCATGAATGATGAATTACGAGCCCTAGAAAATAACCACACCTGGACTAGCTAGTTCCTCTCCAACCAGGTACCAAGCCTGTTGGATGTAGATGGATCTACAAGATTAAATATCATAGCGATGGGAAAATAGAAAGATATAAGGCTAGACTCGTGGCCAAATGTTACACTCAGACCTATGGTCTTGATTACCTAGAAACTTTTGCCCCTGTAGCCAAAATGAACACAGTCCGTGTTCTTCTCTCCATCGTTGTAAATCAAGGATGGAATTTGTTTCAAATGGATGTAAAAAATGCATTCTTACAGGGAAATCTAGAAGAAGAAGTTTACATGATTCCACCACCTGGCTACACCACTTGTCCCAACCAGGTATGCAAGCTTCACAAGTCTATATATGGACTAAAACAATCACCTCGTGTCTGGTACGCAAAACTTAGTTTCTCTCTCATTAATTATGGATTTATTAAAAGCTCTGCTGATGCATCCATGTTTACAAAACATAGTCTTAACACTACTATCATTGTACTTATCTATATTGATGACATTATCATAACTGGAAATAATAATCACCAAATAGCATTAGTTAAAGAATATCTGAAATCAAAGTTTGACATAAAAGACCTAGGATACTTAAAATACTTCTTACGAATAGAAATTGCATACTCCAAGAAAGGGTTATTTCTCTCCCAACGAAATACACCCTAGACCTACTTAAAGAAATCGGAAAAATAGGATCAAAACCCTCAACTACTCCTATAGAAATCAACAAAAAACTAGGACCAACAGATGGAACCCCTCTTTCTAATATTGGGCAATTTCAGAGATTAGTAGGGAAACTTATTTATCTTACTGTTACCCAACCAGACATTACATATGCTGTAAGTTTAATAAGTCAATTCATGCATGCTCCTCACACACACCACTTAGATTTGGTAAAAAGAATCCTATGTTATCTTAAAGGGACACCCGAACAAGGACTCTGGATGAAACCTAACAACTCTAACTCGATAATTGGATATTCTGATGCAGACTGGGCTGGAAGTCATGATCGAAGATCAACCTCTGGGTTCTGCACATTCGTGGGAGGCAACTTGGTAAATTGGCGAAGCAAAAAGAAAAATGTTGTAGCCAAATCTAGTGCAGAAGCAGAATACCGTGCAATGGCATCAACTACCAGCTAACTAATTTGGTTAAGTCAACTACTTAAAGATATGAAGATCACAACTCAGAACCCCATGAAGATGTTTTGTGATAATAATGCAGCACGACACATCTCCATGAACCCAGTCTTCCATGAAAGGACTAAACACATTGAAGTCGATTGTCACTTTATTTGAGAAAAGATACAGTCAAAGCAAATAGAGGTCCCCTACGTTCCAAGCAAAGATCAGCTGGCTGATATCTTCACCAAAGCTCTATATCGCAAGACCTTCTCCAACATACTTCTCAAGTTAGGATCTATCAACCCTTTCCAGACCCGACATGAGGGGGGGTGTTAAAAGAAAAGACCGTTGAAGACAATTTAAGATGGAAGTTTACCAAAGCAACCGAATGGCATACCCAAGAAGGACGATTGAAGTCTCCCAGTTAAACAATAAATAAAGTCAAACGACTACTACTATCTGTATAAATACTCATGTAATCAAACAATCAAACATACAATAATACACTACTTTCTCTTCTTCCTCCCAAACCAAAACTTCTCATCATCGTCACAAATTCAACAATAGCGAACAAGCTTTACCCAATGTAGTAATTCTTGTGGAGAAAATGGCTTCAAAATGCTCAATATGTTTGTTCCAAATTAACACACTTACTAGTATTTCGGATGTAGTAATGATAAACAAAACAAAACAATTAAGAGTCAAACTAGTTGAAAGAAGAAAACAATCTTACTTTACTCTTACTTGGCTGATTAAAACACGAAAAGAATTCAACATGATTTCTTCTACTTCAATCTACTTTTCTAACATGTTTACCATAATATAAACACAATCTTTGCGATCTGTTATAATCCAATTTATTTCTCACCAACCAAATCCATTAATTTTACTTCGATTCATAGTCCTAGCAAACAAAGTGTTGCTTCTTAATTATGATGCCAAAATCATATTTATCACTTTGAACACACTATATATTAGAAGGCCATTCGCAATTTCAATACATCTAAGTTTCTAAATATAGAAAAGAAAAATTGTATGAAAGTTTGCTTTGGAGGATGCAAGAATTAATTAATTATCTCAAATTTATTCTTGCAGTAGCCTCAAACTTTGCATAGCCTAATGATCATTGGTGCAAACAAATTAGATACAGATCAGATATGTGTATTACGATATCCATATTTGATTTGCAAATACATATTCAATTAGCCTAGAAACATTATTTTGTTTCAATCGCTTAACCTTTCAATTATAATTAGTATTTTGGGTTTGTTAAAAGGTAAATTGTGAAAAAATAAATTATGACAAATAAATAAAATTAATATTATGTAACCTTAAACTTCATCTTTTACTTTTGTTGATGGTTGATTATCACTATATAATAATTAATATGTTTCAATATTTTTGGAAAATTCATAGTTAATTTTAGTTACATATATTTATTGTATAAGAATTTTAAGAACTTAAATATTTGGTAAAATACATGTAAAATTTTGTTTAATTGGTCAAAGCACCGATTGGACATTCATCTTCGAGTTTGTTCGGTTCAAGTCTCGATTCACAAAATGATAATATCATGCTGACATCATAGTCGGTTGAACTATGTTTAACCATTTTGAAAAATCGAGCATTTATCGGTTTACTCTTTAGTTCGGTTTCAATAACCTTAATCTTAATATATTACCACTCAATATTTGTTGGGAAAAATTAATTGTCCAGTTTGAAGAGATGCTATGAATTGTTAAACTTAGTGCAGGTTGCACATTTCATGCTTTAGTCTTGTCAAGAGATATAACGGTTCTGAGTCAATGGCTTGAGAAAGGTAGAATAAGAGCGCATTCCATACGTTTCTATTTTTGTTTCACTTAATTGTTTCACTATTTTTAATTTTTTAAAGTCTCTAGGATTTAAAACTCCCATTCAGGCCTTTTGCTCCAAATATTTTAAAACGAAATATGCCTTCTTCAAGCCTCCATGAGTGACTAACAAGTAACAACATTTATTGCTCAAAAGATTAAAAAATGCTGACTACATAAATTAACAATTCATCAAGTAGGAGCCATGGATGACAGAATCACAACATTTAGACTAAATTCTCTCATGAAACTCTACGTAGAAATGAATGCCACGAATTGCTATTTATTTCCCCAACTTAACGCAAATAATACAAAGCCTACTGCTCCACACTTCTAATCATCAGAAACAATTGAAAAGTGGCTAAAAACTTTCAATTGCGTGGATACAAAAACAAATATTAAGATATGATATCCTTGATGCAGAATTGGAAAGCGCATCATGAAGCATGGGCTGAATCCAATGTTGTGCAGTGGAGAAAGTAACATAAAAAAAAATCCTTTTCAGACAGCAATATATGACAAGTTCAGCCTACCATTCAGCTCTCAGACCCTAAGCAAAAACCTCCTACAAAAATATACATAGAGAATATATGTATGAAAAACTAAAGCTGAAATTCAATTTCCACTCTCTCTGAACCCTTTTAATACTTGTCCATTTATTCCCTCAAAGTCCACATAGCAAATCAAAACAATATCAAACTTTTTTTATTGGCAATATATAGAAGACCTCCCATAACAATTGACGATCACAGTCCTCCGGGAGCTATTGGGAGTGAAAATAAAAACAATTGACCATCACAAAAACCTAAGGTTTGATAACAAAACTCGTGGACACATTGGGTCATGCCCAACTCCTGAATTATGCCTACTTAAAAAAGAATAACATCTTACTCCACTTTGACCGAGAACCTTTTGACACAACGAACTAAAGCCATGTAGTTGAGGAACAGTGGTTTCGAAATCGTTAAAGATTTGACATGTGATGGGTGCATGTCTGCCCCAAGCCACAGCAGACATGAAAAGATTGAAGTGGAAGAGAGCCCACATTCTCTAGGGCTTTCTCCTAATGTACCAGCATGTCTTGGGCAAAGATGTGAACATAACCATACCATGTTTGGACTACTGGGAGAAAGACATACAAACCACAACACCTTTGAAAACCATCTCTACTCTAACTGTCCTCATGCAAAGTGAAACTAAACTTTATACAAAATGGTCAAGTAATGTCTTACAACAAATGATTATCTTCGTCAACTCATCTTAATTGCATGCAAAACAAGAACTAGGGAAACAAGGTTCCCATCTCTTTAGGAAGCAACCCTAAATAAGTAAATATATTAATGATCATTCAAACTGGTAAACACCTTGTTGGGCACATTAGAAGTACGGTTGGTAATTAGTCTTAGATGTCATCCTTGTGTTAGACCTATCTGTGGGTACATTAATTCCAGCTCCCCCATCCAAAGTGTTTGTTGGTGGCCTGAACCCTTCTGAGCTTGGAGATTGAGCTCCAAAGCAAGTGTAGTTGTGATTCTGAGGTGGTGGGTGAGAGCTTCCTCCAAGTACACGTCCAATGTAGTAATCACTCGTGGGAGGGGGAGGAGGTGGTTGTTGTTGTTGTGGTGGTGGATAGGGAGGTTGGTAGGACATGGGGTGGGAAGAAGATGAAGGGTAGACATGGGATTGGAGGTGGTGTTGTGGTGGAGTTGGAATCCTTGGGTACAATGGCCTTAAGTGCAAGCTTGGGTCTCCAAAGCTTCCAACTTGTTGGAATGGCATAGCTTGCATGCTGCTCCCAAAGTTTAGATCCCTCAATCTGTTGAAAATTTTGTTTCAACAAATAAGGAATTAGAAATAAGTTGTTGGGAATTGCATGAATTTAGATACATAAACAACTAAAAAGACATTCATTGAGATTGAAAATGATTGAAGCCCAAAATGGAAAGATGGGGGATCTGAAATTATATGTTTTAGATTGAATCTTTCAAGTGTAATAATTAGTGTGCATGGAAAATTGTGAGATAATTGGGAACTTATAATTGTTCATATTTAAAAGTTCCTCTCTACACTATAGTAGTCACTATATCTGATTATATGCACATACCCCATGTGAGCTCCAGGTCCGGTGATGTTATCATTGCTAAAGACGATTTGGCGGGCGCGGTTGAGGGTCTCGGTCTCCCTCTCTAATCCGATCAAAATCAAACCAAAAACATCAAATTAAGCCAAAAGGAACAAGACCCACGTCAAATTTTAACTTCCTTATCATACATATAGAACTCATATGTTAGGGTTTATCAATAGGTGTGGGCATATGAGTTGAGAAAGTAACATAGATTCATATGGTGTAACAAATCTTGCCTTGTCTATGTCGGTTCATGTGTCCACCTAGGGCTTGAGACTTGCAAAACTTGAGAGAGCAAAACCTACACTCGTACACCTTGGATTCCTCCTTCCCTTCCTTCTTCTTCTTCTTGAACTCTGGAAACAACAAAAATGGTTAAACTAAACGACCCTAAATCATCCCTTGTGAGGAAGAAGAGGTAGTGGAAGGTTATACTATTGTTCTCTTGTGAGGCAGCAGTGGTGGTGGAACTCTCCTCCACCACTTGCTTCCCATACTCCTCTGGCAAGTTGTTGAGGTCAAGGGGGTTGTTTCCTTCCGGTCTCCTGCAAGAGGAGGAAAAAGGGAATTTGTCACAACAACTAATTAGCCAAGATGGTTGTGATGGGGAGAAGAGAAGAGTGAGAAAAGGGTTAGTACATACATGGTTGTTTCGTGAATGGATTGGAGGAAGAGAGAAGCAAATCAAGACTGGTGGTTGTGACTGCAAGATATATAAAAGAGCAGTGGTGGTGTGTCTGTTTGTGGGAGATGGGAGAAGAGGTTTCAAAGTGATCTCTCAGTTCTCCAAAATCTCTTCTCTCTCTCTATATACGTGAGACCCTGGTCCACTGGTTAACTCCGAATTATTATTATAACGTTATTTGTATTAATGCTACTAAAAAAATTATATAAATTTTATTAATGTCACTAAAACTAGGACTGTCAAGTTCTGCTCGGGATCGATAGATCGCTCGATTTTCGCTCGATTTTGCTCTGATTTTGCTCGAAATTGCTCGGATCGGTTAGTAACGAGCCGAGCACGAGCAGACACCGCTCGCTCGATGCTCGCTCAATTATCGTTCGAAACCTGATTACTATATCCAATTATTTGATTAACCTGAATATTCTATCCAATTACCCGATCGGTAAAGTGTTAAACTCATTAAATAAACTAATTTACCAAACCCAACAATCTATTTAACAAACCAATCCAAAATACTCATTAGAATCAAAATCATATTAGTACTAAACTTTTCATTTTTTTTCATTATTATTTTTTTTCTCATTCTTTTCTACACCAAAAGTTCAAATAAATTAAGGTTTTGGTCAGGTAGATGATCTTATTTATAAGATGTTGATGTTGTGAGTTGTCCTACAATTTAGAAGATTTTGTTTGATTTTAATATTGTGTTGATTTTGTTTGATCCAAGTGTATAATCTTATTTATAAGATGTTAATGTTGTTGTATAATTTATAAGATTGTGTTTTATTTTAGGTGTTAATTTTAAGATTGTGTTAGTAACTATTATTATATTTGTCTTAAGTAATTTTATAATTTACTTATTAGAACAACATTATTAGGAATTCAATACAAAAAAAAGGTTTAGGTTAGCGAGCCGCTCGCGAGCAGATCGAACCGAGCACGAGCAGAATTTTCCGCTCGAAACCCTTAACGAGCCGATCTTGAGCAGACTCGGATCGCTCGTTTAGAGATCGATTACACCCCTACTAAAAACTTTACAATTTCCATTAATATCATTTTGTTAACGTTTTCCGTTAACGACCTTACTATTCCGTTAACGGACTTAAAAAATTATTATTTTAATAATTATTTTTACAAATTCTACTATATATAATTTAATAACTTAAAAATCCAAATCTGTCGTTTTTATGATCTTCACGACAACACTTAAATTCAAAAAAATTAAGAATGTTAATTTTCACAAGTACAAACGGTGGGAATACCAGTGTTTTGGTGGGTTTTTTTGTTATGAAAATTATAATTCAAAACTTTTGGAATTTAAGTGTTTTGCTGTGAAATTCATACATGTTTAATTCTTGTTTAAGTGTTTTGGAATTTAATTTTTATAGGGAAAACACCCACATAAGTATTCCTACCGTTTGTACTTGTGAAAATTAACATTCTTGATTTTTTTAAATTTAAGTGTTTTTCTGTGAAAATCATAAAAATAACAGATTTGAATTACTAAATTATTAAAATATATATGATAGAATTTTTAAATATTACTATTAAAATAATAATTTTTTAACGCCGTTAACGGAATGACATTAATGGAAATTATATAGTTTTTAGTGGCATTAATAAAATTTGTATATTTTTTTAATGACATTAATACAAATAACGATATAGTAATGACAGAAATGGAAATATGGTGTTTTGAAATGACATGCAAGTAAAAAAACCCTTCTTAATGTGTTTTTAAGTGGTAGAAGTATAGAACTAATTTTACTTATTAAGGTAAAAAAAATTAAAAGAAAATTATTATGTCATGTAAATGCATCTCACCGACCTGAGGTTAGTAGAAGGTGAAAATGAATTTGAGTCCCTCATCCAACTTTCCTTAAACCAGCTGAGATACACATCTTGTTTCATCCTTACAGTTGATAAGTTGTATACCCAAGGGTCATAATCTAGCTATAGTTTTGGCCCATAAGAAGCTCTCTCTCTTTATTAAGTGAGATTCTTCTCTACTTAACTCTTACTCAAATATATTTACATATCAAGTGATATAACTTGAAATCAAATCAATATCCTAAATATTTTATGCAACAAAAAATAACAACTGGATTATCCCTAAGCCGCTACTGATGTCCAACATTTGTTAGTTACTGCAAAAGAAAAAAAGTGTGATAAGAGATGGTAAGAAGAGGGAGAAGGTTTTTGCGAGAAATGTGAATGAGGATCGGACGAGTGTGGGTGTGGGAGTCAGAGTGTTTCTGTGGGTTAGGGTTAGAGAGAGAGAGAGAAATGGGGAGTGAGAGGGACGTGGCTTGGGCGCCCTTACTCCCTACAATACCTAGTCTACGACCTCTACACTGGAGACACAATAAAGGAAAGAAAAATATATTATTAAGATCCAGGAGGCATGCATGCTGAATCATTTCCAGGGAAGAAGACGTGTCAGTGTTGTGTTTGCACAGATCAAGTCTATATGTTCCATGTTGTTGGCCAAATTACTGGAAAATTTTACGTTAATTGTTTAAGATATTTCAAAATGTTGCTGACACTCTTTCCCAATGTATCTTGGGTATACGATCCCTTAAGTTTAAGTTGATCAAAAACATTTACTCAAAAAAAAAGTTGATAAAAAAATTGTGTGCCATTTATTGGAGTTTGCTCCTCTTGTAGATCGGTGCGAGAGTGTAGTGAAGAATTGATTCTTGTGAAATAGATTTTGCAAGCATGTGATTAGTCGATTTTATACTAAGTTGGATCTATTAGAGTAAGAATTAGGTTAAAAGAATGAAATTTTGTTATTAAATTTTATTTTTTGTGTCTAAAATAGGACACTATAAATAATGGTACATTTTGTTATCCGGTTTTTATCTGAAGGGAGTTAAATTTTATTAAATTTCACATTTGTAAGATTTTATAAATCATATACATATATGAATGTAAATGCATTATTGATACTTATAGGTTTATATAGTATATAACATTTTGAATTCATTTTAAATTACCAATAAGCTGGACTATGTCTTGCGGTTTTCAAATCCCACTTCTTAACATGAGATTTGCTTCTAACAACCTTTGTATATTTAGACGTGTTACTTCAAAGTAACATGAAAGACTTACGAAATTGCAACAAAAACATCCAAATAAGACGTTAATAAATGTCAACTCCCATTATCCTAATTGAAATGTAATCCTATATCAAACTACCGCACTTAAATTAACCTAAAATCGTGTTCTAAACTATAACTGTAACGTCCTGATACAGCGGAAAATTTTAAAATTCATAATCAAGACAAAGAGCACAATAATCAAAGGCGAGATTGTTACTTCTCATAAACAAATAGCGGTGCACCAGAATACATCAGAGTTTGCCAAAATGAATACATGATTACAACAAAACGACAAAGGAAGATAAACGTAATCATGTTGACCTCAGCGGTCCGACTAGAGGATCCGACTCCAAATGCGCGCGCCCGCCGATCACCACCTCACTGGTCCTACTGCGGTCCTGAAAAAGATGCAACAACAATGCCTGAGTTTCCAGAAGGAAACCCCGTATGCCAACTCACCTATATGCATGCATTACACAAATGAACCTATCATACTAGTAGCGTGTCATGACATTGACAGAAATGGAAAACAGTTCCCCCGAAGGGTAAAACATGACATCAGTCCGACAGTCAACAACGAGTCTCCCGAGGAGACATACTGTAGGTACATGCAGCCTTACAGCACAGACATCGCACCCCCACACGCGGCTACACTACTCAAGGGTTCGGCAGGGAGCCTCTGTCACGCCTGCGCGCCGATAGAATACAGATCTGCAAATCTCAGTGGTCGGAGCCACAACGACCAACGGGGTCGTCGCCCGGAAGGTATAACAACAACATCTCGATAGGTGCCCAGTCGAGGAATCAACATAGCCAAAACAGCCTCGGCCCAACAATCATCATCGCCGGCACAACCTCGGCGGCATCACCGGCACAGCATCGGTGGTCCATCACAACGTCCGGCACAACATCGGACGGGTCCAGACCGAAGTCTGCCAGGTCATCGGCTCCTCGAGCCGCAAACACCAACCGCGCCGCTATAAAAGTCGGGCAGCGACCTCCGTAGCCCGTGGGCCGGTAGTCACCTCACCCAACGCCAGTTGCGTGCCCACACAAACATCAAACATCAAACATCGGGATCTCTGATCCCTTAGGCCTGCTATACTACAATGAGTCCAATCAATCCATCAACTTAGTCACGGTCCATACATGGAGGTGACGCATCCCGAAAGCCCACACTTTTCCACACGGCGGTCCCTGGGCAGGCACGCGTAACGCGCCCACCGTCACCTCCCGGCTCACGTACAAGGCGAGGACACGAGTTTCCGTGGACAAAGTTGGCATTCAAAAAGGAACCAGGAATTCTGTCCTGGGCCCAAACGGTCGACCGGAAGAGGTGATTCGGTCGACCGGTTCAAGTAAGGAATCGGTCAACCGTACACCTAACACGGTCTACCGCTGAGCTCAAAACACAATCCCCCAACGGTCGAACAAAGGTCTAAAACTGGTCGACCGAACGAGGTCAAAATCTGGAGTCTGGTCAACATAAAATCGAATCTAACGGTCGACCGACTCAGGGATCTCGGTCGACCGAAAACAGACAGGGTCAACCTAATATTCTACGTCATAAAACGGTCGACCGACAACAAGCAACGGTCGAACAAACATGCATAATAATCCAAATAACTTAAGTTTCGGTCGACCGAACACAAGACCCCGGTCGACCGAAACACAACAGGCAGGCAAAACTACATGCATTCGGTCGACCGCCCGAAGGGTCCGGTCGACCGTCGGTCGTCTCCTACCTCGCGCCAGCCGAGATTTTCATGGAAAAACACGTCGGAGAGGTCTCCGACCTCCCCGTCCGACCAACACAACCCTCCCACGAGGGTTAGGAACCACAAAACCACACTATCAAGTCGACATACCTCAACCAACGACGAACCACCGGAGCTCGCTCACGCACGTCGCCTCCGGTAGACCTCGAGCACGCGCCTCTCCTCCTCCGGACGTCTGACCTCCTCCCGCACGACGTCCTCGCCTCCTCTGATCGACTCCTCTGCTGGATGAAGGAGAAGAAGAATGAAAATGGAGAGAAATGAGAGAGAAGAAATCACGTTTTAACCCAACACAACTCCCCCGCTACAGTGCCCTACGCACACCCATCATCCTCTCCTCACGTCTACAGTGCACGCCCCCAACTCTTCCCAAAGCACCCACTGTGCTGCACCAACTTCCCATGCTAAACACCTTCTAATCCACCATTAACCACTCTAACCTAGGTTTGGGTTCTAACAATAACTTAGTTCGTTTTTTGCTAAAAGAACAATTTTCAGTGATTCACCCAATATTTCAGTACTTGTGTTTTCTTACATTATTGAACACTAGTTTTTCTTGATTCTTAAATGGAGACCTTGTCCTTCTAATAGTAATGGAATATGTGGTCCACCCCTTGCATCACATTGTTTTTTAGAGTTATCACCTTTTGCTTTTTAAGGAGACCCATCTTTCATTCTCTTTATAGGAACGAGAGTTCGAGATCTATTGTTTTTTCTTTAGAAGAAAACAGAAATGTAAGAAATATCCCTCTGGAAAGAACACGCAGTGTGTATGACCATTGGGATTTATGATTTATAAATGGAGTATTGTGGGGATAAGTCATAGTTGAAGATATGAAAATAAAATTAGTGTAGAGTAATAATTGAATCCTAGATTGCTGGAAGGAAAAACCATCGTAGCTCCACCCCATCATTCAAGTTTTCTATATTCTACGTCATGGCACCTTATCTGCTTCCACCAGATAAATAAATAAATTGATAGTAGAGTTTACATTTGTCTCACATGCAAGGTTTTTTTCTTGGGATCTATCTCTGTGGTGGTTCTCCCCTCTTGTGAGTTGTAACCTCTTAATGTGCATCCGTTTCTTGAAGAAAACATATGCACGATTACTTAATTTTATCAAATACACAGCAGACACCAGCACTATAATTCTTATGTTCATGCATTCATCATCCCCTCCCACACTATACAAATGAAAGGTTAGAGACGAACCAATCAAGGTTAACAATATATTGAAGTTGGGAAAGGGCGGCAATTCCATGAAATCAAGTAAAATCATAATTAAGCACATCAAGATCTCTCCAGCAATTTTAGAATTTGTAAGAGAGAAAAGAAATGATGATTAAATTTGAGCGCATGAATATTACGAGTTGCATTATTGTGGAGATCATCATCCTTATGATTGGTGTTTTGGATCGTTAAGCTGGTACACAGAGTGTTTAATCCTTAGGTTTGATGTCAAGATCCAATAACAACAGCTTCCTCAGAAGGTTGAACAACATATTTATTGATTTGTACTGGTTTGTACAGTTATCACAGCTGATGTAATTAGTATACGTTCTTGTGAATAATACGAACACAATTTTCTAGTTGAAAAAAAGCTTGTGGTGTCCATAGGCAAAAGAACGACAGTTGGTGAGGAAGCGAAACAAAAAGGTAGAAGTGCTTATTTCTTTCTAATTATTTCTTTTAAGTTGTCACTTTTAATGTTAAAGAGATCATAAGTTCACGAAATTAAGAAGATGGCAAAGGAAAAGCAGAAATTGAGCTGCATGGGGACTAGAGGGGGTCATGCCCCCTAGCTAGAGAATACGGAAATCCTTTCTAATGGTATATATTAATGGTTCTTTTAATTTTAAACTACCCTTTCATAAACAAAAACCTACAAACGTATGTGTTTTCTTAACCTTAAATTACTTTTTCATAAACGAGAACCCCAATTACTATACACACATTTACCTTATTGGTTGTTGCCCACCACCAAAGATGACTACAGTACTCTCATTTTTCTTAGGTGTTTTACCTCACAATACTCCGTCGACCACTTTTGCATCTTCCTTACTGGTTCACTCGGCCTCAGATCTGCTGGTACGCTTGGATTCACTTTAAGTCGTTAGAGTAATGTAGCGGTGTTGTTTATCAACAACCCGTTATCGTTTTTGCTATTTTACGTTCTATGATTGATTATTCATGAATCATGATTTGTACTATATATGCTGTGGAGACTTGAGTGTGGTCATTTGTTAACATAAAACGTGAGAAGTTTTTTTGTTTTTTCCACATGTTTTTGTATTGTTTGGTTTATGTGTTATTAATTTACAAAGAAATGAATTGGTTCGTGATCACCTTCCTCACGACACTACTGCAGAATAAAAAATATACGTCGCTTATTTAATGAACTCCTGCATGACTTAAAGCCTATCTTCTTTGGAAGGAGAAAGAGAAGGTTCCTATGTAAATTCTACGGTTCTATGCAGACAAGATACCCTTGGATCATCTATTTCACTAGGGGACTAAACCATAATAGTGTTCATACAACAATAACTAAACCTTTAATACCAAACTAATTGGGATAGACTAGAAATGAACTCAAAAGAATCACGTATTAAGCACGTGAATAGTCGTCTTCCATTCACTCCTATCTAATACCAAATCTCGAGGAATGTTTCAATCTTTTAAGACTCTTTTGGTTGCTTCTTTTTCTGTCTTCTTCACGATTCAACACTCTCTCATTCTTATCTGTACATCCATAAGTCTTTTTTGTACACGTCCTACCATCTTAGCCTATGTTGTATAAGTTCTTCCTAATTGGCAACTTCAACTTTTTCACGAGTGTTTTCATTTCTAATATGATTCATTCATGTAAGTCCACACATCCACCGCAAAATTCTTATTTCAGTCACGCTCATATTTTCTATATGTTGTCTTTTCATGGCCCAACATTCTGCACCATACAACATCACAAGTCTTACAACAATTCTATGAAAAAATCCTTTTAACTTGGAAGAAATTTTCTTGTTACATAAGACATCTGAGACTTATCATCATTTCATCCACCATGATCTAATCTTATGGCTAATATCTTCGTCAATCTCACAATCTTTTTGAAATGTAGACCCTAGATATCTAAAAATATTATTTTTGCACACTACTTAACCATCAAATATGATCTTTTCTTCATTAGTGTCGACGGTATTGAAACACTTCATATATTTAATTTTAGACCTACTTAATTCAACATCTTTTTGTTACTACATTATCCTTCCACCACTCTAGTTTCCTCTCGACACTTATCATATCTTGTCAATTAGTATCACATCATCTACAAGAAAACATACACCAAGGGATATACTAATGTTTATATAAACAAATATTGTCTCTTCAAGTTTTGATTTCACATTGTTGGTAAAACACGATTTAGCCTACGGGATTAAGAATACCTCTTGTTGATCTGATCCCACGTAGCTGAAGATGAATCGTGTCAGCCGTCTTATGGAGTCTTTCTTCTTTTACCGGTCGGCCTCCAAATCTCTTGGAGAATGAACGTGAATCTACGAACCAAAAGTCATCCGAGTTGTGCTCATGAGACAAAGAGAGTGAGGTGACAACTAAGGTTAGGGTTTTGCACACTTGGATTTTAGAGACCCCATACTGTATTTATAGGTGGCATTTGTTGGAGGATCGTGTGGGTTATGGGTCCACAATCTCTAATCACCTTTTAATCCTAAACAAATTCTACTTGCAAGCCAAATGATGATGCAGCGGAATTAAAACAAAACAAGCAAGTAAAGGGAAGGAAAATGCAAACCACAAGAAGTCGGAAATTTTATAGAGGTTTGGCACCCCACCCGGGTCCTAGTCCTCTCTTGCAAGCTCCGCTCGGATCACCGAGCTCCGCTCACGACTTCACTAACCACTCCCTGTTTCGGGCTGGGAGAGAATGTCTTTACAATCCTTAAACTCGCGAACAACCCTCGCCAAGCTTGACTGCACCTCTCACAATCCGAGAGGGATACTTCGGGCTTTCACTGAAACATTTACTCTTCTTTGACAACAACAAACTTGAGTGGGACAATCACTCTCTAAACTTGAGCACACTTGAGAAAGATTGGAATTGATCTTAAGTGTGAAAATTTGAGGCTTGGAGTGTTAGGAATGATCTCTCTAATGTAGGAGGCAAATATGTGTGGGAGAGTTGTGTAGAAATGTGGTTTACAACTCTTTATATAGGCATTAGAGAGAATAAAGCCGTTGGGGTTGATTGGGTATGAGTTGGTTTAAGATGCACAAAACAGAAACTTGCAGGACCCAATTCTGCCTAAAAACGGTCGACCGAAACGGGTATGTCGTTCGACCGTTTGGTCAAAAATCATCTTTGACTTAAGTTCACTTAAGTTAACGGTCGAACATGCTCAGGAGATAGGTCGACCGAATTAGTCCAGGCGCTTCTGGGAGACCAAATTGTGTTGGTTCGGTCGACCGCTAGGAAAGTTTCGGTCGACCGGATGTTTGGTAATTTTGGGGTATTGGGGAATAATACAAATACGACCGTTGGGTATAATACGACAAAAAAACGGTCATGTGACACGTGTGAACGGTCGAACAAAAAGGTTTAAACGGTCGACCGTTTTGGTCTAGGCAGTTCAAGTATTGTTTAGGTGTTTTCCAATTTTAGTTTGGATGATCTATTGAAATCCAAATTATGTGAAATTTTGTGTGTGACTTCTATAGGGAACCTAGTGTGTGGTTGAGTAGTTTTTAGCTCAAGTATGCTCAATTACACAAGGTTCCTAAAGACTCAAAGAAATACAAAATACATGTCTTCAAATGAGTATGATTACATGTCTTGACTTAATTTCTTTTCTTCCTTGAGTCTTGATCACCTGTAGAGGTTAACACAAAGCAATATATATGCAATGCAATATGTGTGCTACTCTACATGATCATAATTAAGATTAAGTTGATTAAATCACCAAAACATAGATTAAACCCAAAAAGTCAACAGCATTCTCATAACGTTAATTCTCTTGGTCAATAAGGACACGCCACGTGTTAGTGCTTGTTAAAATATTAACTTAATCTAATACACTTGATGACGAAAAAGAAAAGATAAATGAAGCTAGATATCTATCCATTAGTAAACCTGAACCCTTTTTTCATCTGATAATCCAAAGAAGACATGTACGTAAATAAACTTTCGGGGTTTTCCTATTGAAAATATTTAAATTGTTAATTCGTGGTGACTGAAGAAAAACACAAATTAAGAAAGATGATGGAGATAAAGATCAACATAGTATGTGGGTTGTGTGTCTCACGGTGCGTGAAAAGGGAAGGGAGTTAGCATGGCAATTCGTAGACGGATATTGGTACTGGGGGTTTACAGCTCTGCCAAAGTCCAACACAGTACCCAATTGTGATCCATGAACTGCCCTGTCTCGGCCAGGAAGGAAGCTAGTGACAATAATGCACACACATTCACATCCCATTGAGGACAATAAAGACAAAGGCACCCCTTACAAAGTGCTGCTGAGCCCATTTAGTATGGAAAATGGAAGCATGCTAGGCCCTACTCTACGACCCTATATGGCGTAGGGCTCAGTTCACAAGTACATCTTGTGCTCATTAGAGGTCTGTGTTTATCATCACATGAGACACACTTGACAATTAAGACCTCTTGGACCGTCTGTTCGCTTCCAGTCTAAGTCTTGCCAATCAACACTTTGTGCCGAACTGCTTATAAAAAATAAAATAAAAACACTTTGTGCCAAACTATACAACATTTTGGCATGGGACCACTATCTTTTTGGCCCATAACATCACTGCTGTGGGAGTGCCAGATACATGAATATGCACCAGGAGAAACCATGTAGCGCCATCAGTCACTGCAGTGGTGTAAATTGAAGTTACACCTACACTGTCAATAATGTGAAGATAAACTGAAGACACTATGGTGCGCTAAAACGACCGACTAAAATGGTTAAAATTGGGTTGTACTCCTAGGGGGGATTACAATCTTGGTATTGTTAAACTAAACTAGATGCATTAACACAAAGTGAGTTATTCTATTTTGGGGTTGACTCTTTGATGACAGTGCTGTATTTCAGCCGTTCATATTGCTGGCACTACCTGTTCGGGATCAGTAGTCCCCAGAAGTCCCCAGGATCTGAGAGCGTTAGACTGACATAACAGACATACTAGTCCAATCCATTTATTGATACGTTTTTCTTTCTAATTCACCATCCCAAATGAAAGCTGCGACAATACTATAACGAGAAGTAACAGATTACATTCTTGGCCAACTAAGTATCAAAGTCAAACTGCTTACATCTTTGATCAACGTATTCTGCCCTTCGTTAATATTTGTTGTATTATACTGGCTAGCTTTCTGATCGCAGCATGTTCAGAATTAAATCAGTTCCACATGTAGAGCAGTAAAATGTTCCGGGCATAATCCTATGAGAAGACAAGCTCATATTACCAGACTACCTCAAGGATGCACAGGTATATGATTTCAGAGAGAGCTCAAGATGTAATATTTTCAAATTTTTCTAGAGTAACAAACATACATACGAGATCCATACTATAAGGTAGAAATTAATATTATGTTTGCTTACAAAACCTATACAGAAAACAAATGGAAACATCCACAAGGAGCACCACGTAAAGACTGGAGACCTTTTAACAATGTCAATGTAATAATGCCTTTTAACTAAATTTCAACAAAAAGATACGATAACAAACTATCTTAGCTCTACCAAGAAAATGAATGAATAAAGGAGAAGAAAATTATTGCAGGGGTGTCGTTACAAAGTACCAGGTTGGAATCCTCTCTAGACCTGCCAAGGAAATTTAGATGCCCGGATGGCTAGGCTGCTGAACCACAAAAACAAATTGTAAGCGTCTAGTGATATGATCCAGCTGCTTTGAAGTGATCATATTTTGGCAGAATATCGAAGCTAACTGGACAGGACCACAGAAATAAGGCTAAATGATGCATGTAAAGACTGCACTTCTGCGGTGAGCATCATGGTTGAGACTTGAGACGCTCAGAATTATTAACTAATCATATCATTCAGTAGTTATATGGAGGCCCTAAAATAGCAGAAATGAAAATGTATGTTGGTGGAACAGTGTCTAGATTTCTGACGTCCACATTGTAATACAATGATACAGCTTTTGGAGCATCATTAGAGATGGCAAAGAACTCGTTTCTAGCAGCTAGCACTTTTCCAATGGGAAATATTAACTTTTAGGTATTTCAATCACAGCTACTGCTTAATATCAGAATGCATGCTATTTGTTTCCTATGGGATAGAAAGAGAGTCAAAGGTTGCAACTTCATGTAAAAAATGCCTTGGATGGTTTGCTAGGAGAGGATGCTCACAGACCGATACTTCGGCATGAGAAAATAATGTAAGCAAATGCATTGAGAAGATAATAAAGTTCTGAATTAATGGGCCATAAACTTGACAATCTAACACCAAGGTTTTTAAACCGGATCCAGATTTTGAACCGGTAAGGGTGCTGGGTCAATGTGTCATGACATCTATATGCACAATGCTAACTGCCTGCCCAACTGGTTTCCAGTTCAACCAGTAGAACTTGCAAGTCCATTCCGGTTTTTAAACCCATGCCTAATGCAGATCTGCTGACGTGTATGATGTCTTTCTAGAGACCAACTTTGATCATGTCTAGGTTGTGGGACTCTCTAGAGGAGCTGAGGAGAACGATTGATGTCTTGTATCTTCTATTGTCATTTTTCTGCATACTAGACTATATAATAACAAGGCAATAACATGTAGTTACCATAAACTATCTTTCAAAATAAGCAAGAAATGAATGGAAAAGGAGAGACGTAGTAGTCTTACGTTAACAAAGACTGCTGCAAATATTGACCGGACATTGTAACATGAGATAGAAATATCCGACCAAGGGGGCCTACTTTCCAGCCACACAAATGGAGACTTCTTCATGTATTCATTGAGTTATTAATTTCTCATCTTAAATACCAAAATCATCATCATCTTCGTCTTCAGATTCGAAAGAGAAATCATCATCTTCTTGTTCAATCTGAAAGATATTTAATTTTAAAAAAGTGATACATGCATCTTATGAAACCCTCAACACAAAGAAGTTGGAGAACTAGCTAACCTTCGATGTCTCCAAATCAGAATCGGACTCAATTTGTGTGCCACTCCCATTGTCTTTTCTGTCAACATCATCAGAATTCTCCTGCAGATGTTCCAAATAAAAATGTAAAAGACATTAGTGAAATTTCACATTCACAAAATTGGTTGAAATTTGAAATGTACGAAAATGCATAAAATGGGAAAAATACTAGACCTATAAAGTTTTGAAAAATGAAAACATATCATTTAACGTATATCAAAGATGCATTCTTTTTCCCTTCAGTTTTGCAGGATGATATTATGTAAAAACCCCAAAACTGCATTTCTTTAGTTGCTCGAGTATGGATATTTATAAAGCTGAACTGAACATGGGGCTGGTTTACAATATATCAATATATGACATCCTTCTAACTCTTAGAAATATAGTCATGTAGAGGAGATTAATAAGAACTTGTAGTAAGAAAATATTAAGTTCTAATGAATGAAAGATCACAAACTATAGGACCAGAAAAAGAAAAAAAAGAGTAGCTGTATCATTTTCTTTTTAGAGGGTCACAAAAAACTACCTCGATAAACAAAATTTCTAACCAGATGTTGATAAAAGCCTACTGGACCCAACAACAATCCTATAAATTTATAATCCTAGTCATGACATGGAACAAGCCTACCAGGGATTCTTCTGTACAGCAGGTCAACAAACCTTTTTTCAGTCGAAGGTGTGTTAGTCAACAATTTGATGTGTCATGGATTAGACTTATTGCCTATTGAAACATTCCTACTGTTTTAAGTTGTACTTTTCAACAATCTTCCGTAGGTTCCTAGTACTATACTATGGTTGGCATTTGGCACTATCCCAAGCCGAAAAGACCGCTGACCAAACCGAATAGGAGATGTGTACGGATTGCAAGGAGAGATGTAGATCTATACTAGAATTGAAAAGTGGAAGTACCAATCCAATGGAGCGTGGTACTTCTATCAACATGTGGGAAGTGCGACAAGGTGGGTAGTTAATGTAAGTTGCTCTGTGGTCGTAGAAAGTGGAGCTTTTCTAACCTGACTAATCAATCTCCACTTAAGATTACGATCCATTTTGGTCGAAATACCTGATGCTCAAATAGGATGATAGTGGTGCACCCCAACACAATTAGGTAAAACCAGAAGCACAGTAATGAAAATATTGCCATCATGCTATGAACTTACAAATAATACCAATTATGTATTAGAAATAGCATTGAACTGCATATGGTCTGACAAAGTGTAGTGATATGAATATGATGAACTTTATCATGAATGCAGATAAGAAAAAATTTCAAGAAAATATAAGTAAATGTATCACAAAACGAAATAAGTTGTTAATTAGTACTCACCAACTGTAACTTGTACTGCTCTATGGTCCTCTCCAGTTCAGAAATGTGCTGACTAAGGGCCTGCACGTTAAAATCAACTGATGTTATGTAAAGAAGATTAATTTGGGGTAGAGAAAAATGAGACGTAAGGATAAGACAGAAAAGTCATAAACAAGAAAGGAGAAACAGAAGACATGGCAAAAAAGTGTTCATGTATGAAATCAAGATTTTCAATAAAATATATTGTAAAAAGGATATAGAAATGATGAATAACCCAATCAGGAGAGTAAAACAGTCAATGAATGGAAAATAGCCTATTATGGAAAGGGCTTGTAAGTAATGAAAGACATTGCAGGATCAAATTTGCAAACACCACAGACCTGTAGTTGTTTCACGTCATCTGAAACAGAAGACGTAGAGAGCAGGAAGAGTGATTATGTATGAAATAAAGATTTTCAATAAAATATATTGTAGAAAGGAATGAAGAAATGATGAATAACCATGTCAACAGAAGTAAATCAGGCAATGAATGGATGAATGCAAAAGAACAGATTCAGGAAAGGGTCAGCAAGTGATTGAACACATTGCAGGGTCAAATATTGCAAACGCGACACACCTGTAGTTGTTTCACGTGTCATCTAAAAGGAATTATAAATGAACCAACCTCATGCCGTTGCATTCCAATTGAACGCTTTAATGCTTTAGCCTTTGTGAGTAGATTTCTAGGTCTAATATTAATAGGTCGCCGGTAATTCTTTCCTCGGTAGTAGATAAGTGCATATCCTTTGGGGACCTTTTCAATAGCCACCAATATCCCCCCACTCTCATACTCCAACAACCTTGCACTGTCCTCCACGAAAGAAAGTGTCTTTTGCTTGGAGATCAGCTTCACTAATTCCCTATGCTTCCAATGCAAGTGCATGTTTTCGATAACGCCATCAAAAACACCACGAATACCTAACCAAGGAACAAGGAAAACCGATCAGCCAAGTTTCAGAATGATGTTTCATGAATTTGTATTTGGATACTGACCAAGTGGTAAATATGCCTTCATTCGCAACCCTATCCTCCTAAAAACAGTCCGTTCTTCATCAGTAATTATTTCCTGATCATCAGATGGACCGACTGGAACCATAGATGACTCAACCTTTGCGAGAAGCCTCTCTGCTCTTAGTTTTTTAGCTTGGGCCTGTTTGACACCGAGTCAAAGTGAATGAACAATGCAAAATTCAAGCAGGATTCCAACTAATGATCCTAAATACATCAAGAACAACTATTCTCTTTCAGACCTTTCAGGAGCATGACGCCCACCTGAGTAGTTCTACTATTTTCAAGAAATAAGCATTTACATTGTATAAGCACTAGTTACTGTGGTAGGGTTTTTTCTTTCTAATAAGATCAAATTTTCACAGCAAAAGAAAAACTACAACATGAAAAGGTGAAAAAATGCATATTCTGAAAGATGATTTCGGTAAAGAATGAATAGTGGCTTAAGATAATGGTGAATGTCCTACTCCTATCAATTAAAGACGGGGTTTATTGATATTCAGATCCCCAAAATGTGATATCAAATCACAATTCTAACTGACATCATAAAAATTAAATCATCATTCAAGTAAAAAACACTAGATGATGTTCGCGATGAACATACCAAAGAGAGCTTATGTTCAATTCTCTTGATAAATTTTGTAACCAATGCTTGGGATGCTTCTTTTTTCATTTTTTCACGTTCACTGGATGATATTTCCCTTCCCCACCGAGCCTGAGCTTCTTGAAATTCAGCCAAGGTACCTGCATGTGGACAACCTTCTAGATCTTTTGCTGGAGAGGAAGACACCTCAGTTAGACTAGCACGGGCTCTTTCCTCAACCGCTTGGATGTCCTTTGTAAGTTCTTCCCTTTCTGCTAATGCAGCTGCAACACTAGTAGGAAGAAAATCCTTCCCGCGGTAGATGACAATATAGTACTTGTTTCTTTGCAGTAAAATGCCTCCTGTTAGTTTCTGAAAGTTAACATACGAACTTTGAGTTACTGTACATCGAAACTCAGTAACATATCAAATAAGTTAACTGTAAGTATAATTACATAGGATTTGAAGGTCATATCATAAATGGGAAAATTGTTGTCATTAGATTCAAATCCCATGACGTAGATATCAAACGCTTAAGATGATAGTATTTATGCATCTCATCCCACTATAATTATTATTTTTAATTTTAATATGCCATTAAGATATCATTGTCAGGTTCCTAATTGGAAGCAGTGAGTCTGACCAAATGAAGACATAATAATATGAAATAGGAAAATGAATTCATAAAGAAAATCAGAAAAAAAAAATTGTGAATAATTTGACAAGTATCTTAACAAATGAAAATAATAATAAAACAATTGAAACTAATAATTTCGACCAGGGAAGAGGAACGGTTCTTATCTGATACACAGATATAAAAATCTTTGACACAAGAAAATAATTGTACGGACCTTAAGCTCATCAGCCATTAATTTGTTATTTGTATTTTGGACTCCTCGTTTAACGGCAATCTTCACAACTAGACTCTTCTCCCAGAGCTGCACTATTGCAGCTGCCAAGCCTTGATGGTTCTTATTTCTCCCTTGAAAAAGTAAAAGTGCAATAAGCATGTAATTCCGGAAGGATTTGGAATTTTTCATGTCACAGTACACTGAAATATAAAAGGCAGTGCTGTACCAAGAGTTTTGCAAACAAAAAAAGGTGTAGTACCAAGAGCAAAATGACATGGTAGTTGGCGTGCTAACTTCCTCAGATTTGTCAGTTCTGCATTAGTAAGTCTTGCCCTCATTCCAGTAGGAAGAAGTCTAAAAGGTGATCTATAGCCAGGAATATTTTGGGGCAGCAAGTCAGCATCAACAGGGAAAAAACCAGTGCCCCACCAGTCTAGAAAGCGAGGACCTAGCCCATCTAATAGTGAGTTGTATTCAGCTTCTTCAGAAATTTTAGCAGGTTGATTGTCTAACAGAGAATTCTTATTTTCCTGCAAGGATGAACTGTTGCCACTCCCAGCAGTTGATTCAGCAGCTTGAGAAACATCAGGAATAAAGACTGTATGACCTTCATGCATGATCTCTGTGGGAGCATCTCCACCATCAAATGAGTGTAATTTTGGTGGCCATACGTACGCACTTCCACGATATACCACCATAACACTTCCAGCTCTCCAGATAACTAACCCTCCTGTTCGGCGCTGATGAAAAGTAATATATAAGAAAAGTAAATGATTTTCTTCTATAGCTATTTAACACTAACAGGAAGGTCATGTAAAATAGTTGATAAGCTTCAAGTAAGTTTTCTCACCTAAATACTGTATTTTTTTTAAAAATGGTAAATAATATTTATAACTTAAAAGGAGAAAATGAACATTATCTAAGTAGGAGGAAAGTAATATCAATGGCATTATCAGTAACTCCTGCAATAGAATCTTTCAAGAGAAAAACCTATTGATCCAATTACCATTCTCGATTGTGTTAACACAAATCATACAGATCCTTAAATCAGCATCACATCAAACACAAACAATGTCAAATCTTTATGATGCCTCAGTGTGTTTAAGTTCAGGACAGGAACTTTGATGGACTTAATGCTATAATTGTTGGTGTTCTAATAGCTTCTCAATTTCTAAGAGGTCAATGTCCTTTTCTAAGATTAAGACTGCATACCATACTAACAATGAGGCCATTGTAGGAGATAAGATCAAGTGCACGACTACTTGTGTGTGCTTGTGTTAGCGCATTGGCACTGGGCTGGACTACCCTGCTAGAATTATTGGATGACTGGAGAGTTAGGGTATTGCTTAGGCAGTTCGCTTGCATTGCATCAGGCTGTATTTTGGGTTTTTCCTATAAGCTAGATCACCAACTTTACATGGTTCAACTAGTAGTTCAAGTTCTAGCAATAAGTACCTAAGTAATTACAACAGACAAGCAAAAACCCCTCAAAAGTGCACTAGAAAACAATTAAAATGCTGGTGACTGACGACTTCAAACAGAAGAAATGAACAAGAAAAAAAAAACAAGTTCCCTTTAAGCATTCAAACCTCAACGATCTCATGAGCGGTCCTCATGTCATGCGCAAGCGTCTCGTGGAACTTGAGCCTAACCAACTCCGACTTCCGCCAGGCATTATGAATCTGCTCAACGATCGCCTTCGTAACGCCGGCCTTCGGCACAGTCATCCTCTCCCTGAGCGCAATCCCGGCAGTCCTCAACCGTCTCAACTCCGAATCCTCGAGCGTCAACTCGGCAAGACTCGGAGCCCTAACCCTCCTCCTCCCCCTCTCTTCCTCCTCCACCTCCACCACCTCCTCATCCCTCTCCCAAGGCAACCCGGAGTCCGTACCACTCGCATCCGGCCGGTTCCAGCTCCGCTCCAGCAAATCCCCCAACCGCACCTCCGCATCCACCACCTCCTCCTCCCTAACAACCTCGTCTACCTCTTCCTCGGCCTTATCCAGCCCTAGGTTGCGGAGCCGATGCACGATTCGTCCGATCGAGCCGGATTCCTCCCGGCGGGGAGCGGGATCGGGGGCGTCGGACTTCTTCCGGGGGCTGGAGGGAGGGGCCCAGCGCTGGAGCCAGGGAGCGGAGGGGGTGGGGGTTGGGGCCGAGGAGGAGGAGGGATCGTCCCAAGGGAGTTTAGTGGAGGAGTGGTGGCGGCGGGGTTGGGCGAGGGAGGCGGAGAAGAGGCGGCGGCGGAGGAGGGAGAGGGAAGGGTGGGAGGAGAGGGGGAGGGGGTTGTGGAATCTTGAGGTTGAGAGAGCCATTGTTGGGTCCAGTTTAGAAGTTAGGATGTGGTGGTGGAGTTGGAATTGGGAGGAGTAAAGAGAAATGACGCCATGGGAGGAGAGACTGGCTGGTGCGTGAGAGAGGATAAGGTGGTTTATTGGATAGTTTGGGCTTCTGGGTGGACTTGGGAAGTAAGGGAATAGAAAAGTAAATATTTCTCCTTTAACCGGTTAATTAGAGTGTGTCTGGACATGTCTTCGAAAGTAGCATAATTTTCCGTTATTTTCTTCCATATAAAAGAAATTTTTCACTCAGATTTCTCAAGATTTTACTTCGGAAAGCAAAGGAAACTGGATTTGCGGGAGAATGCTTCTTTTCAAGACTAGGGTTTGGGGGTTTCTGATTGTGTAGCTACGAGAGGGTTTCGGCTACTTTCTTCGACGACGAGGGTTTCGGCTATTTTCTTCTCAGCATGCGGCGGCGAGATCTTAGGCCATCCTCTCCAGCAACGAGGGCTTCGGGTTTCTTCTCAGCGTGCGGCAACAAGCGTTGGGAGGGCTTAGGGTATTTTCTCATCGCTCGGTGACGAGGGCTTCAACTATCTTCTCTGACGACGATCTTGGATATCTTCTACGGCAACCATCATCTGGTTTGTAAAAAAAATTGCTTTTAAGGGGTTTCTGTTTATGATGGTTTCTACATTGTTCTTTGATAGTTTCACAATTAAGAAATGTCATAGAATGCTCTTTCGGTGTTGTTAAATATTGATTTGCTATATTAAAGGGATGTATGTTATTCCCCTATGATACTCAAGTGAATTGTCATAGCTTGTTTTTTGCTACATAATTGTATTCGTAAAGAAGACAACTAATTTGCTTGAAAATTTTGACGATAAGCTCGGTGGTACTAAGGAAGAAGCTCAAATTCTCAAATGGAAGAAGATATCGGGGAAGAAGAAAAAATTCAGGCTGGATTGTCTCAACAACAACGAAAAGAGCTAGATGATCAGATGCGGGAAAAAATGGCACATTCTATGTTTGAATATTAACATTAATGTATCTTGACAATAATTTTTGTAAAACTATTGTTTGGAAATTTTTAGATTTTCATTTATAATTTTTGTAAGAGTACTTTTGTAAACTGCAGCTGTAAACTTTATCATAGCTTCTAATGATAGGCACAAACGAGGGAATTTATTTTCTGTCATATTCCAGAGAAACTATTGGGTGTTGATATTTTTTAATATTAAAATATGTAAAAATATGTTAATAATTATTTTAAATTGTTTTTTAAATTGTTTTTTTATGAAAATTTATTTTTTATTTGTTTATATTTTTAAAAAATTAACATTTTTTTGTGTTTTGCCTAAAATTGATCCCAAGTGGCGTGGAGGGGGAGAGAATGTAGGACGTTTGAAATAAGCATTATGTTGAAATAAGTAAGGGTACTTTAAGTATAAAATTTGTTTATCAACTTTCTCTCTATTTATCTCTAATTTTGGAGAGAAAGTTGAGAGACCAATTTGTATAGGAGAGTTTCTTTCCCTTTCTCTTCTTTTCTTTCTTTAAAATTCTATCCATACAAGAGAGAAACGACATTTTCTCTCAATTTCTCTTCCTTCCTCTCCATTTTTCTCTTATCCAAACACACCATAAGGGTTTTGTAAAAGATTTTGCGGTAGGAAATGTTAGTTTTAAATATGTTTTAGTGTTTGTCTTATCCACAAAACTTGTACACAACCACATCATATTCAACTTCAATTGTTAATAGTGCAACATAATTTTGCTTCTTATTAACCAGGGAACTTATGACTGACCTAAAAATTAACAAGTGTCGTTGGCACTTTTCGGTCAGAATTATAACCAACAAAGTCGACATCACTGAAAGTAGTTGGATCAAAATTGTTTCCTTAGGGATAAAACTGGCAAAAATTATGAGTTTCTATAAATATCTAAATGTTCTTTTAAATGTTTTTAAATGTGATTCTTAAGGAGAGAATCGGTAACGAGCACACAAACAAATAGGAAGCATAATGTCAAGACGACTAACTATAAGATATAGAAGTGACTTGATCATACCTCTATATATTGTAATATATGCTACCTTATATGTCTAGTCTAGATTCACTTTCACTGAAAAACTTCTTGGTCGACAGTTTTTGTATATGATCTAAATAACCCTAAGTATGGTCTATTGGGGGGGGGGGGGGGGGGGGGGGGGTGGTGAAAAAACCTAAATGCAATGCTAATGGGAAATTAAAAAAAAGTGGAGATCGCCAACCACAAAGACACAACAATATGAAGAGATTTGACACCCCAAGCGGGTCTTAGTCTTCTCTTACAAACTCCGCTCGACCTTGAGCCCCTTTGCATCTTCATTATTCGATCTCTATCCCGGGCTGAGATTACACCTTCCTTACAAGGGAGACACCGAATAATTCCCACAATGCTTGAGCTTCTCCCACAATCCGAGACGATGCTCCGACCAGAACTACAATCTTCAATCAATAAGTAGGGAAGAAACTCTAACTTAGGCACTTGAATCACAAAGATAAGCTCTAGTACTGTTGATCAAGTGTAAGTGGAAGCTTAAAGTGGTGAGCAAGAGAGCAATAGGGAATAAGAGTTTTTTGCAAGTATCAAGTCTGTGTCTCTCTTGGTCTAAGGTGTGTATTTATAGGCTCACAATGAATGAGGCTCAAGAAAAATAAAAGGCAAAAGAGGCAAATATAAGAATTCAGTTGGAGCCCAGAGTTGGACGACTAAACTGAACCCAAGTCGTCTGAATATGTGGTCAGTAGAAGACTCAAACACTAGCAATATGGATTCGGATGATTGACCATAGGATTGGTTGTCTGAATTACAAGGTCAATAAAATGGTGTGGTCAATAAAATGGTGTTTGGATCAAGGGAAGATTCGACTGACCAAGAAGGTTTAGTCATTCGAATTATGCAGCAATAAATTTCAAGATTTCTCAAGACATGAATTTGGACAACTAAAAGCCTAATCAATCGTTTGAAAACTTGAAGATCGGTGGCCCAAATTTAGTTTGGTCGTCCAAATTAAAGGTGGTATAATGACAAATTTAGATATAGCCCTTGGGTAGAGCTTGGATCTCTAACATAATACAACGGATAATAAACACCTCTATGTAAAGAAGATTCATACGACTAAAATGTGGAAATCAGTTATCCGAATGGACACATTTCAATGGTCATAACGAACACAGAAAATTGGAAGACTAAAGCAAGGACCTATTTGAGGAAAAAATAGGAAAAAAAGCGGACAATCGGAAAAAGTTCTTTAGTGTATCATACCATGCTCTAGAAACCTATTTGAGAAAAAAAACTTTATTTGGTTGCATACATGATTTGGGAAATGAATAATTTTTCAAAACCTTGAGGTATTTAACATATATTTCTTGAATAATTCCATTCAAGAATGGACTTTCATAATCAATTTGAAAGAGTTTAAATTCATGTATAATACAAATGCAAGTATGGCATACAAAGTGGTTCAAGTCTAGTAACGAGAGCAGAAGTTTTATCATTGTCAATACCTTCTTCTTTCTTACAACCTGTAACATCCCGAAAAAATGGAAATTTAAAATTTAAACAATCAAGAGATTACTCAGATCAAATCATCAACGGGAATGTTACTCATATAAATCAACAGTAGGTGCACCAATAATACAACAAAGTTTGTCAAAAGACGTGATTACAACAATACAATGAAAACACAGGTACAACAATCACGATGACCTCGAAGAGTCCGAAGATGATCCTGACCCCAAAATGTGTGTGCCCGCTGTCACCACCCGACAGAACCTACTGCGGTCCTGAAACATGAATCAAACAACGATGCCTGAGTTTCCCATTAGGAAATCTCGTATGCCAAGCTCACCTATATGCATGCAATAGTACGGTAAATGAACCTATCATAGTAATGGCATGTCATATCACATCTGCAATGCATCAAATCCCTCCAAGGGTAAACGAGACCTTAGTCCAACAACGACGACCCTCAACAGGGTCCACAAGGACATCCGTCCAGCAACAACAACGGGTCTCCCTCGGAAACCTATCGTAGGCACATACGGTCTTACGGACAGCACGCGACGCGTCCCCCCACACGCGACTACACGAGCCTAAGGGATCGGTGAGGAGCATCTACACTTCCGCGCAAGGAATCACGTGGTCTACACCACCTTCGACGGAGCCGTAGCCCGGTCGGTCAACATCCCAGGATAGGTGCCCAATCGAGGATCATCGCTGGCACAACATCAGCGGCATCGCCGACACAACATCGGCGGTACAACATACGTCTGGCACAACATCAGACGACACAACCACAAGCCGGAACATCGTCGGCACCATCATCGCCGGAAAAAACCTCGGCGGCATCGACTGCTCAACCTCGGCAGTACAACATACGTCCAGTACAACATCGGACGGGTCCAGACCGTAGTCTGCAGGGTCATCATGCTCCACGAGCCATGCATCACACGCATTGGGATCCGTGATTCCTCAGGTCTGCTACTCATCAGAGAGTAAGGCAATAACACGTCACACCACGTCCGATACGGAGGTGGCGCGAGCCAAGTGTCCACACTCTTCCACACGACGGTCCCTGGGCGGTACGAGCATGTACCCGCTGTCACCTCCCGGCTCACGCTCTAAGCGAGGACACGGGTTTCTGTGGACAGAGTTGACACGATCACAAAACCAGGAATTCGGTTCTGCACACAAACGGTCGACCGAAAAAGCCTAACCGGTCGACCGTCCCCAATAGGTTCGGTCGACCGAAAGTCTACAACGGTCAAACTATTCTGCGCGTCACTTAAGTCTAAACGGTCGAACAGAAGTCTAAAACCGGTCGACCGAACACGAGGTCAAAATCCGGAGTTGGTCAAAATCAACAAGACTATTCGGTCGACCGACGCAGCAGTCCCGGTCGACCGCAAACTACCAGGGTCATCCTAATAGTCTACGTCATATAACGGTTGAACAATATACGTAAATCGGTCGAACAACATGCATAATCATCAAGTACACTTAAGTTCCGGTCGAACGACCTCAAGGAACCAGTCGACCGAAACACAACAGAAGCCCCGATCCACCAGCACAATGCACAACCGGTCGACCGCCACAAGGTATCGTTCGACTGGTGATGGTTAAAATCGGGCGAAATACACTACGGCGGTCGACCTCCCGAAGGGACCCTGTCGACCGTTGGTCGTCTTCAAGCTCGCGCCAGCCAAGGATTTATGCAAATACGTCGCCGGAGAGGTCTCTGACCTCCCCCGACCGACCAACAAAACTCTCCCACGAGAGTGAGCAACCACAAAACACACTAAGAACCGGCATACCTCGAAGAGAAGACGGAGCACACCGGAGTTTGCTTCGACGTAACCTGCAACCTCACACCTCACTCGAGCACTCCCCGAACGACCACCACGAGCCTCGCACACGTCCACCTCCGCGCGCCTCACTTCGGAGCAGACCCTTTCTCCACTGGACGCCAGAAAAGAGAAGAGAAGACTTGGGTGAGAGGTGAAAAACGATGGAAGAAGAAAGGAAATGAGGAAGAGAGAAAGATGTGTTGGTATTCTCTACACCAAACCCAACACCAACAGCAACCAGCCCCCTACACCCATCACCCATCTCACAGCCCACTATTCCCCTCCTCTTCCCCATGCTAATCCCCCACTAAACCCGGGATTAGCCTAAGCAAGGTTAGGATCTAACACAACCTGTGCAACTGATCTAACTTTGTTAAGGACAATTTTAGCAGATCCATCTAGCCTGTTTCCGAAAATCCACCAAGTATGTATGATATCTTCATCAATAGGTGGTGGAACGAGCTTCCAAACATCATTAATTACAAGTGAACGGATTGAGTTTTCGTGATTAACTGCATCCAAAACTCATCTCCAAAAGCATTGTCAACATTACGTGGCTCTATTTCAGAAATAAAAGTTTATATATGTGCACATGTTCTCTCCTGCTAGATTTAGTTTTAATTCTTTGATCGATAGATCCAATAATTAGGTTGGGAGGATATGAATTAGCATATCTTTATTCTTATTGAGTGATTGATCTGATTCTAAAAGAGGTAAATCATTTCTATATTCAAGGATATCTTTATTAATAAATTGATTTTCATTTACAAGAGTAGATTGAGTAGATTATTCATTTTTCCATATTATGTCTTAAGATAAAGCAGTAGAATTTTCTTTATCGAATATAACATGTATGATTTCTTATATATATAACTTAGATCTTTTATAATGACTCGATATGCCTTATTTTTTGAAAATATCCAAGAAAGATGCTAGCTCTCATTAGATTTTGAGTCAAATTTGTCTAGGTTGTCTGTGTGTTCAAAATAAAATATTTACAACAAAAAACTTTGAAATAAACAATTTTTTTGGAGTCTAATCAAAACATGGTTTAAAATGTAACAAGCAATATTGACAACTTCTGCTGAAAAATATTAAAGAGGATTATTTTCAAAAAACATGGTTTTAGTCATCTCTTGAAGAGTCTTATTTTTCCTTTCACTAACTCAATTTGTGGAGCAACTCGAGAAAAATAAAATCGTATTCAACACCTGCTTAATAAATAAAAAAATAAAAAATGGTTCATTTTCAATTTCTTCATCGTCGCTTCTGATGTTCACAACTGAACTTTCTTTTTTCGTTTTGATTTTTTTTTTTGAAAATTTGACAAACTCTTCAATATTATTGTTGTGAAATGAAAGACATTGAGATTTGGGGGAGAAGGATGAAGAATTTTCATTGCTCTCTCGTAAACAATACAATGAGTCTCTATATATAGACAAGAGACATAGTTGTTACAAATTAATGCAATAACAAGCTAATGAATAAGACATATAATATACATCAATGAGAGGATTACATTGCATTTGAATGTGGAGGTTACAAGAAGTTGTAACACCAAGAGACAATGTGACTCATCCATATAATATATTTGTTGTTTCATAACTCTCCCCCTTCAATGATCATCGTTTGTTATATGCCTTTCAGTCTGCATCGTTAAAAAAATTCCAAGTAAAACCTTGTGGGACAAAAACTTGGTGAGGAAAAAAGAGAGTGCAGAACGTATAATTCTCCCCCTCAATTTAATATACATTTACAAATTCTCTTAAATAATATGGTGCTATGTTCACGTCTCATTAAAAACCTTGCTACAAAAACCTAGTGGGAAAATAGTTAAGGGAAAAAGAGTGCATGAGATATGTTAACACAATTGCGCAAGTTGTCTCGTTAAAAACCTTGACAAGTAAACCTTGTGGGATAAAACTTGGAAAAAGGAAAAAAAGAATACAACTATAGGCCTTCTGGGCATTATCCTTCAGGGATAATCATTCTTTATGGATGATAATTAGAAATTTGCTCCCCTGATATGTAGTTCATCAACTTGCATAAAAATTACTACGTCTCCACAATAACACAAAATAATTTGTGATTTTTGGTTTTGTGGATTAAACATACACGAATCATCACTAAGGTAAATATTTATCTCATGAATATAGTAAGTAAATTTGATACTTTCAGGTGAACTTTCTTTGTATAATATCTCTTTATATATTTGAATCATTGTAACAATTCTCTTTTAGAGAATGTTCGAACTGCAGGTCGAAAAATAGTTGACTTCTCTCCAGTCATTTATTTCAAAATTTATCATTCACATATTTCACGGGTACGTGCTTAATCTTTTCAAGAGTTCATTTCATATCATTCTTCAAGATGATATGCATATTCTCTTTGTTTGTTCATATGGCGATCTTTTCATATATCGCTTATCTTCATTATAATTTTCCTTGGACAATTTAGTCCTTCAAGGACTCTCATATCAATATCAAGTGACTTATACAAATTTGTAGTCACAACATATCTCATATGCTTATCTATATTTATGTTATAGTGATCAAGTAACATAACGTAATATTATACATTTCGAGAGAATGAGTAACATCATAATGGATATTGGGTCCTGCGAAAAATTCTTGTGTCACTACTTGCTTTATAATGTACCACCATGTTATTGTAATGTGATTTCTATTCACATTCTTCAGAAATCAAGACTACAGGTCCAAACAAAATGTTTATTAAGCGAGTCAAGTTCTACATCGTTCACATTCTTTTATTTATTTCAAATACGAATACTTCTGGCATTCTTATTATAGGTTTTGGATCCAAATTTTCTCATGAATTAGCATGCTCTAAGAAGAATTAGACGTCGACGATAACTTCAATTATTTTATATTTATCTCTCGTATCAACATGGTTGATTGCAACTTTTATAATAATCAAATCCTCGTCATTTCCCGAAGCATTAGGATTTGTCCGTTATGTATTTCCGAAATTTATACATTTGGCAGTAGTTGCTTTTATTTTACCGGGTTTATATTCTTCAGGAATAATATCTTCAGGAGGTGTAATGAGTGACTAACTTTTATTTCCACAAATAATATATGTTATAGTCCACGCTTTTGGCGTTGTTTGAGCTCAAATATATTTTATCATGTGGAGATCTTCACTTTATATTATGTTTTTTATGTCTAGTAATACAAGACTTAGTCACTCTTTTGTGATCAATAAAAACGTATGACAATTACTTTCTAGATATTGCAAGTTAATATTTTATGAACTTCAGGTTCAATGATACTTGTACCTATATTCTTTTATGAACTTCAGGTTCAATATAGTATATTTTCTAGGCATTCTTTAAGCTTCTGACTTTCTCCCCCTAATGGCAAAAAAATGTACCTCTCTATACATAATTGTTTGACTGGACAATAAAATACATCACCCTTCAAGGGTTTCAATTTTTTTAATATTATCAGGAATATGGATCCTGCTAAAATGTCTAAGTCAATTTATGGCCATTAAATTGTGGAGGTGGTAATGTAAAAGAAATCGCAGATGGAAAATATTTCATTCAATATCGAATAAGTATATAAAATATGGGAGTATTTATAATATGAGCTTGGTCTAAAAAAAGGTTGATATGATCCCAAAATGATCCATCTTAAGTGATATTTTATCAATAGAGGGACTCTCATTTTATTGTGCAAATCGACCAACAAACATAACCTCATTTTTGTTTAACTAGTAAATATCAAGTAAGTTATTAAAAAATACATGATCACTATTGATACTCATAATGAATACAAATGATAACTTCATTTAGTCACTTTTAGTTAACTAGTTTGAGAGCCATTTGAATCTCTTATTATTTCATATTTGCACAATTTATTTTTCCACCGTGTATGCTCTTTTCTTTCACGATGCTTTGTAACGTGTGCTTCGGGCACATGTACCAAAATACGATGACACATATTGTGATATTGCAATAACTTATATTTATGGCTTTCAATCAGAAGTAATGCATAACACAAGTAATCATATCCCACAAAAAGTAGAGTTCGTAAATACCCACTTAGTTGAAGAATATTCTCATTCTTCAGTGGATGATCATTTGTCATCATATCTGATCTTCATTGACAAAATCGGACATATCATATGTTATTAGAATCAATATTCATTTGATTCAGCAGTGTAGGTCTTTTGACCAAGACACTATTTGTGCAATGACACATTGTTCAAAAGTTTGGTAATTTTCTTAATATCATTTTTCCTGCTTGACATGATTGTAAAAAATATTCTTCTTTACTTCAACTATAGTCTCAATACAAGCCATTTTGGCGATTTGAAACTCAATAAGTTTCTTGGGACCTAATAAATAAAATGCATCATTTAAAACCAAGATAATTCCACATGTAATAGTAGATATGACTCTTCTGGAGCTTTCTACTAAATTCGTACGACCATGTACAATAGTGGTTTTGGCTTTTCTCATTATCAAATTAGAGAAATACTTCTCTTAATATAGTGTGCATGACAACACTATACATGATGCATAAATCAACTTTCTTGATCTTAAATATTTGTTGCAGATAAATTATTTATGCAACTATTACAAAATAAATGATAAAGTCCTTCCAATGACAAAATATAATCAAAATAAAAACTATGCATTAAATCATATCAAGGTCAATTAATTTCAACGTAGTTTGATATAAGTCTTTTAGATAGAAATTATTCATATCAACATATTACCATATGCATGTATATTTTGTCATTTTAAGATGATAAATGCAAATGCTATCTTTGCTATTAAACATTAAAAGTCATTATATTAATGATATGCATAAATATTCTTGACAAACGTAAAAATGTTGAATATCGATATGCTAGCAACATATGCATGCGTATTGTTAATATCTAGAAGAATCTCATCGTGAGTGAATAAAAATCACAAGTAAGGAAATATATTAGACTAATGAGAGCATTAACCAATATAAAATATATAGTTTCAATAGAAATAACAACTAAATCAAAAGCTTAAAGATAATAAATATGATAATTGAATGAACCTCAAGAATATTAAATAAAATATTTGTATCATGGTATATAATGCCCATTTGTTATATTGACATTTCAACATATGGTTATGTATATCTACTAAATAGAGTATATATATTACTTATACAAAATATCAAATAAGACACATATAACTAGAATATATATGTTATTGTGGAGGGTTACTTTCACGCGCTCATACATTCACTTCAGGGAATGTATGAGCAAATCGATTACTTGTGATTTTTGGACTTCGTACTACTACTCGGGTCATTAACTTGTAAAATGGATAGAAGATTTTTCTTTTACATCTCAACTCTCTACAATCTTCTGGCCATAGAGTTACATTTGGGAATGAGTTTGATGGATTTATCGTTTACACAACTTTGACATTGACACATCCTTTTGATGCTCATAAGAATCCTTCATGAATTGTTATACATTTTCATAACTCTCTTTAAGTAAATATACCATCTTGGTATCATTATATACATGCATCGCATTGAGAGTAATGTTTTTGCAGTCTTCTGGGATAAAGTACTTCTCTTTCAATATCAATATGATTGAGAGTACAAGATTACTTCCATATATAACATTATAACATATAGATGACATAAACATTATAAATAAATCACATGTGTTCAAGAGATGAATATTCATAATACTTGCGAATGTGATGCATCAAAATATTATTGACGTCTTGCATGGCATAATGTGATGCATCAAATATTATGAAACTAATATTTTGTCAGAAAAATATAATACTATAGTATTTAAGCAAAAAATCCTCTCTTAATGCACAAATTGAGAATTAATAATCACATGCTAGCACCACTCTACAAATGCTCTTTTATTTGACATAAATACATAACAATTCGTATAAGCAATATTAGAACCCAATGGATGTTCATTAGAGTACAAAACATATGACTTTGAATATTATCTCATTTACGTGCAATTATATATTTCCATGTTTGCACCGAAAGTTGCCACAATTTATGTGCAATTGATGAGTTTGATCGGAAATATATACTAAGAAACATGAAAATATATACTAAGAATCAAAATCAATGTTTACAAAGTTGCCACAACAGGGGTTCACAGTTTCAAATCAGATCATGACTATAAAATAAAAATATCATAAATTTAAGTCATCTCAAATTAAACATATCGAGAAAACCAAGTAGTTACTCGATAAAAGAACTCAATTGCAAGAATCAATTCGATCACAAGAATAACATTCATATATACACTCAAATCTACAATAGCTCAGAAGTTACAAGTTCATTATAAATCCTCCTCTAAAGATGAGGTCGATTTAGTCGGACGAATTGTATCAAGGGCCATAAAAGAAAAGTACGGGAATTATTTCTTTATAAATCGAGATTGAGATGTACTGGTCATTACCTACTTAATCAATAAAGAAAAGACCCATAGTCTATCTAGAAAAACGTTTATGGATATACATGTATAGATGCCCAATATATGCAGCATCATCGATCTCCGTCATCGTATCATAGCAAAAAAAGAAGAAGAAGGAAACTGTTAAGACACCGTTCTGGTACTTATGGAAAATGATCATAGAAGAAACAAACCACCACCATCGTATGGTTTTTTCTTTCTTTTTTGGAAATCATGACTAGTAAAAAGGAGAAGACGAGCGGATCAATCCAAGTCATCGTTACAAACTAAATTAAATCTCAACGATATGTTTCCGTTCAAAGTTTCCTAAAATTGTACTTAATATTTTTTTTATTTCAAACCAAAGAACTCCGAACCGCATGTTGAAAGAAGAACGAGGGCGAAAACCACATTATCACCACCGGAAGAAAAGAAAATCAAATAACAGAAAAAACTTCATTTCGTGGCATGACCGGTTAGAAAACCATCGCTCATGATCTACATACGAAAAACATTTTTTCGAACAAATTACTAACACTTCTATGATATCAACCTTTTATTTTCTTTCAAATCGACAACAATAGTTTGAAGGATGCATAATATAAATCATATTGAATCGTACACCTCTGTTTCGGGCTCCACCCAATTGATCCACAAATCGAGAAAAAATCGAAAATCATCATCTTTTAATATTGGTTAAGCTAGATGCAAGCTCATGCAGACAACGTGTTGTGAAATGAAAAGACATGGAGATTTGGGGAAGAATAATGAAGACTTGGGGTCGCTCTCTCATAAATAATACAATGAGTCTCTATATATAGACAAAAAACATAGTTATTACAATGCAATAACAAGCTAATGAATAAGACATATAATATACATCAATGAGAGAATTACATTGCATTTGAATGTGGAGGTTACAAGAAATTGTAACACCAAGAGACAATGTGATCACATCCATATAATATATTTGTTGTTTCATAACAATTATCACCTATATTAGTAGGAAAGATGACCCATGTAAAGTGAGAAAAATTATTAATAATAACAAAAGGATCTCTTACTTCAATGCTAGTAATATGAGAAGGTCCAAAGAGATCCACATGAAGCAACTCCAAAGGTTTTGAAATTGTAACTAAGTCAGCATATTAAAAAGGAATTTTTGATTTGCTTTCCAATTGATAGGCATCACAAACATCATCGTTTTTTAAATCTTAAACGGGAAACCCTACGAATATTGTCTCATGTTGGTATACCCAAGTCTGCGGTGCCAGAGTCAACTTGATTCATTAGACAATTTTCTTGTAAACGTAGCATATTTGTTATATTAATGATTAATACGTGTTTTTTTCTTTAACCATAAACTAATAGTTATTTATTTTTGATGGCATAGATCAAGCAAGTCTTGTTTTCAAATTCTACTTCGTAACCTTTGTTACATAATAATAGATACCAATTAAATCATGTTTAATTCTATGACAAGCCAAACATTTTCAATAACAAAAGATAAATCAATATTTATATTACGTATAATGGTATTGTTTTCCTATATGTCATCATTGAATGTTGCAGTCCTCGATTTGTTTTCTAAGGTGCTCAAAGGACTTGAATCTCCGATCATGTCTCTTGAAAAAGTCTACAGAATGGAGAAAATAGTCATCCAACATTTCCAATATGAATAATTGTTTCCATCGAAGAAGGGTTGTCTATTTGTAGAGTATGCTAATTAACAAAACCATATGCAGTCATCTCTAACAACCGTTAAGTCTATAATCTTAAGGAAATGAGGCTCTGATACCAAACGTTAGCCTGTGAGACTACTCTAGATGGGGGTTGAATAAATTAATTAAAGTTTAGATTAATAGTTAAGGGTTTCTTAGGTGATTTAAGAAAAAACAAAAGTAAAGCATAGACAAACCATGAAAAAGAAAGACATGAGATTATTAGGTTGCACATCTCGCTACCTAATCCAGTCTCAAGTCCCTCGTTGACGTCCTTCACCTTACTGTGAAGTTGTCTTCCACAACTTGGAATCCCTGCTATTAATTTTGAGACGGGAAGAAGAACAATAGAAAGATTTTTTGTTATTATTTATAGTTCAGGGTTACAAGGATTCTTTTATATTACAATATATGACCGTTTGGATTTGTAGCCGTTTGAGTGTTGCCTGAAAAGGAGAAACACAATCTTGGGCTTGATTACATTCGAGATTCGTGGGATGAGATCTTTAAGAAAGGAAAGGAGGCGATGATGGAATCTGAGCCAATTAAGGTATGATTTAACACGCCCCCTCAAGTTGGGTCTGGAAGAGGTTGAAGGTGCCCAACTTGGATAAGATAAGGTTGAACTGCCTTCGATCCAGAGCTTTTGTGAAAACATCGGCGTGTTGTTCTGTGCTGAAGACGTAGGGTATGTCTATTTCCTTAGCTTGGATTTTTTTCCCGAATGAAGTGACAGTCGACCTCGATGTATTTGGTTCTTTCGTGAAACACTGGATTTGAGGCTATATTTCGGGTGAAATTATTATCACAAAACATGTTCATATGCTTGTTGTATGGTTGTCCCATGTCTAGTAGAAGTTGTTTGAGCCAAACGAGTTCGCTGGTAGTGGATGCCATGGCACGATACTCAGTTTCGGCGTTGGATCGGGCAACCACATTTTATTTTTTACTTCTCCAAGTCACCAGGTTTCCTCCAACAAATGTGCAAAAGCCTATAGTGGACTTGCAGTCATGACTACCTGCCCAATCTGCATCCAAAAAACCAATTATGGAATTAGAGTTGTTATTTTTCATCCATAATCCTTGCCCTGGAGTTTGTTTTATGTATCTAAGTATTCAATCAATGATGTCTAAGTGAGGTGTTCGAGGTGCATGCATAAACTAACTAATCGTGCTAACAACATAAGTTATGTCTGACCTAGTTACAGTGAGATATATGAGTTTTCCTACAAGTCTTTGAAACCTCTGGATGTCTTTGACAGGTTCTCTGTCTGTAGGGCTTACTTTGAGATTATTTTCAATGGGAATATTAGATGGTTTAGCCCCAAGTTTCCATGTTTCTTTTAGAAGATCAAGAGCATATTTCCTTTGCGATAGAAACAAACCCTTTTTAGAATGTGCGATTTCTATTCCTAGGAAGTATTTTAAAAACCAAGGTCTTTAATATCAAATTTTGATTTTAAATAGTCCTTGACTTGATTGATTTCATGATTATTATTACCAGTAATTATAATGTCATCTACATAGATTAGAATGATGATGGTTATGTGATGATGATGTTTAGTGAACATGGATGTGTCAGCGGAACATTTTGTAAAACCATAAAGGAGGAGAAGGTGGCTAAGTTTAGCATACCATGCACGAGGTGATTGTTTCAATCCATAGATTGATTTGTTGAGCTTGCATATGTGGTTTTTGGTGGGGATGTACCCCGACGGAGGAGTCATATACACTTCTTCTTCAAGATTTCCCTGAAGAAAAACGTTTCTAGCATCTATTTGATAGAGGTTCCAATTTTTGTGAACTGTTATGGAAAGAAGAACACGAACAATGTTCATTTTTGCAACAGAGGCAAAAGTTTCTAGATAGTCTACGCCATAAGTTCGAGGGTAGCCTTTAGCTACAAGTCCGGCCTTATATCTTTCTATTGTTCCGTTATTGTTATACTTAATTTTGTAAACCCATTTACATCCAACAAGTTTGATTCTATTTTTCATTGGAATGAGGGTCCAAGTGTTATTAGATTCTAGGGCCTTGATTTCTTCCTCCATGGCTTTGCACCATTTTGGATCCCTAATGGCTTCATGATAGTTAGTGGGTTCTATATGATTATATATAGCCCCTAAAAAGGCCTTATGGTTGGTGTTTATTTGTTGATAGGACAAGTAACATGAGAGGTGATGTAGTTATGTAAGTAGGTCGGAGGACGAGTAGGTCGGTTGGACCGTCTTTGCATGATGATTTCTCCCACATCGTCTTCTGGGATTTCTTTGTCTTCATTGTGTGGAGTAGTGATGACAATTGGTCTTGAGCTTTCTGGTTCAATGATAATAGACAGAGGCGCATAAGGTGCTGGTGGTGAAGTGGTGGTGGACTCGGTTCCTTCATCGCCTTCTTGGAAGTAAGATACATTTTCTATAAATTGAACATCACGAGAAACATAAAATTTATAATTTTTTGGGTCATAACATTTGTACCCTTTTTTCTATAAGGAATATCCTAAAAAATACATTTGTTTGAGTTGGTCTCGAGTTTGTCGATCCTTTTCCTGTGAACTAATACAACAAAACCAAAAACTCTTAGGTGATCAAGAGACATTTATCTTCCAGTTAGGATTTCTAAGGGTTGTTTATTTTGAAGTCGAAGATTCCGTAGACGATTAATAAGGTAGGCGACAATCAAAATGGTGTCAGACCAAAAACGTTTTGGAACATGATTTTGAAAAGGTAATGATCGAGTAACGTTTAAAAGATGGCGATTTTTCCTTTCAGCCACACCATTTTGTTCAGGAGTATTAATGCAAGTAGTTTGATGAAAGATTCCTCTTTGTTTTAATTTTTTTGAAAATAGTTACTGGTGTATTCAGAACCATTATCAGATCTCAGGTTTTTTATTTTAAAGTCATACATGTTTTCCACAAAAGTAGTAAAATCATGAAAAACATCAAAAACATCAGATTTTGATTCAAGCAAATAAATCCATGTAGTTCGAGAAAAGTCATCAATAAAGGTAATAAAGTATCTGAACCCATTATAAGATTCAATGAGGGCTGGACCCCAGATGTCGGAATGAACCAACTCGAGAGGATGGCCTGTTTTAATAGATGATAAATGGAAAGGCAGGCAAGTTTGTTTAGATAAACTACATACATCACACAAAAATTCTGAATTAATAAATGGAAAAAGAGTTTTTAAAACTAAGTGAGACGAGTGTCCCATTTGTTTATGCCAAAGTTCATGTTTGGGCCGATTTTCAGCATGCAAGGCCTATTTATTTGAGTCTAGAACATAAAGTTTATTGACAAGAGTCCCTCTACCAATCGTCTTCCCTGAGATATGATCCTGAAATATGACATCAAAAGGAGTAAAAATAATGTTGTAATTTAATTTTTTTGTAATCTTTGCCACATATATTAAGTTAGAGTCAAAGGAAGGTACATACAAAATATCTTTAGCTACTTGGTCCAATAATTTCATGTCACCTATTCCCTTTATTTCTACTTGATTTCCATTAGCTACGGTAACAAATTTATTAAGAAGTGGTAAGTTGGTTTTAATATTAGTTAACAAGGTAGATTTCCCCGTCATATGATCGGTTGCACCTGAGTCAATAATCCATTCACTACTAGTTTTGTTTCCAGAAAATAAGGTAGTATAATTATCTAAAGCTTTTACCATACCTCCATAATTACCTGAAGACTGAGATTTGTTCTGCAAAATTGAATTCAAGTGCGTTAGAAGATGATTTAGCTGGTTCTGGTAGGTATTGAGTCCACTTGAAGAATCATAGCCTGCTAGGCCCATGCTTGGTCGGCTATAAGTGCCATTAGTGTTATTCGGGTTGGCAGAATACCCGATTCCTCCGGTCGGATCCACGTTTGTATAAAGGCCACGCGCTCCGATAACCGTCATTCCATATTTGTCTTGCGAGAGAAAATTAAGGTTAGGGTTGGTCTGGTGGCCTCCGTCACCGACGGTGGCGTTGTAGCCGCTGCCTCCCGATGATACCCCAGTGCTCCTCCCGTCCCCTCCTCCTCTTCTGTCGTTGTCTCTTGGTGGTCGGAGATGAGGGTAGAGGAACCAACAGTTGTTCTTGTTGTGTCCTTTTTTTGCAGTTTTCGCAGTGTCCGTCTTTCCGATTTCCGTATCTCTTCTTGTCGTTTTGATTTTCGATTTGGTTTTGAGGCTTTCCGGAGAAAAAGGCTTGGTTTTCTTCTGTTTCAGTTCTCGGGTTCCCTTGCAGAGGAGTCGTGGTTCTTCGTCGAGTTTCCTCGCGAAGGACCATGGAGGTGACTACAACAAGGGGAGGGAGCTCAGGTGCCATGAGCACTTGGCTCCTGACGCCTTCGAAGCTCGCGTCGAGGCCTACCAGAAACTGGTAGATCCGATCTTGCTATGTTCTTTGTTGGATGATTTTGGCGTCGGTAGTCGAAGGTTCATAGACTCCCAACTCGTCCCATGTTTTTCTGAGAGTGCCAAGGTACTCAGTGATGCATCTTTGGTTTGGGCGAGTATGTGAGATCTCTTGTTTGATTTTGAACACATGTGCGAAGTTGTGCACCTTCCCGTCGTGCTCGTGGATGGCGTCCCAGAGTTCCTTTACGCTGTCTTTGTAGAGAAATATCTCCCCGATGTGCGGTTGCATAGATGCAATAACCCACGACATAACCATGTGATCCATGTTTTGCCAATCTTCTTGCTTGATTTCTGTCCCTTGCCCCTCTGCTTTTTTTGTTATCCCGGTGATGTGGCCAACTCTCCCTCTGCTACTGATAAGAAAGGGTCACCGCTCGAGCCCATGACAAGAAGTTTGTCCTGTTGAAGAGGGTGGAGACGAGTCTGGATGAGGCGTTGGTATCGTGGTTGCCTGTGTTTTCAGACATGGTTTTGGTGGTTTTGTGGGTTTTGGATGTTGGTTTTTCCGGCCTTCAACCCCCTTGTTTGAGGTGAAGACCGATGATGACCTCTAGGGAGAGTCTGAGGTCCGATCAACGCTTTGATACCATATTGATTTTGAGATGGGAAGAAGAATAGTAGAAAGATTTTTTTGTTATTATATCTATTTTATGGTTACAATGATTCTTTTATATTACAATATATGACCGTTTGTATTTGTAGCCGTTTGAGTGTTGCCTGAAAGGGAGACACAATCTTGGACTTGATTACATTCGAGATTTGTGGGATGAGATCTTTAAGGAAGGAAAGGAGGCGATGATGGAATCTGAGCCGATTAATGTATGATTTTAACACCCGCTGAGCACATTGATACAATTATTTCCTAATCTACTGATAGGCTATGCAATATTCAAACAAGCCAAACAATATTCTCTATAATATCATAGCTGATTTATTTCATAATTGCGTTTTAATTTAAATTGATATGTTGACATCTATATATAAAGATGCTCATTAGATAGTTTATTTATTTTGTTATTTTCCTTATTAGTTATTCCATGTTACATAAATTTGTTCTTATATTAACGATGTAATACTTTTATTTCATTAAACAAAAATAAATCAAGTTTACCAAAAGTCTAGTTTCCATCTTTTCTCATCTTGTCGTCTAGATGAGAAACTATTATAACACACCTTAATAACAAGTTACTCCGCATGATGGAGAAACTATTATAACACACCTTAATAACAAGCTACTTGATCGTCTAGATGTGAGTTTAGGTGCAGGATTAAAAAAGAATAATTACGGTAAGAACGAGGTGAAGAATGTGGGAGAATCGAGCTTTTAAAATCACTAGAAAATATTTGCAATAGGTGTGAAGAGTGTAGAAAGCTAGGGCCAGGGTCCATTTAAGTTATAGACTTGAGAAATGATTGGTTAAATAAAGAAGAAAATCATGGGGAATCTAAACAAACTCGGAAACAATTCAAATTTCTCGAACTCGACCAATCGACAAGTTTACTGGTCCGATTGACTAGTTTTGGACGATAGGTCTGTAACACCGGTTGACTGATAAGGCATTGTACTGGTCAACCTAGTTCAAAAACTTATATTTTTTGTGGATGTTTAGTTGATTCCAATGGGATCTCAAATGAACCTTTATTGGATCAAATTGGATCTATTTGGCTCTTAATGGGAAAAATCTTTAAAAAGGATCTTAATGAGATGTGATTGAATCTTAGGCTTAGTTTGGGTGTAGCTCTCAAATGTCAGTTTCTGATTAGAAGTCAGTTTTCTGAGAATGTGAATCTAGGAGCAACTTCTTCTTGAAAGTTGAGAGTTGTTTGGATAGTCAGAAGGTTTCTGGTTGTGGGTGATGTATTGTCAAAGAAATTTCCGAAATTATCCTTAGATTTTGAGTAAATTAAAATTTATTATAAATTCGTTTTAAATGTTTTTTCAATTTTTTTCTTTCTGAAAATATGTTTTTTATTTTTTTATATTTTTTCAAAAAGTTATTTTTTTAAACTCGAGATTGATCTCTAAATGATGTCCGGGTAAATTGGTCCAAACAAAATAAAATTTTGAAGAAATTGAGAAGCTCCTCCACCGCAGCTACTCCATCACATTATAAATGTTGCATTGTTTTGCGTGCCATAGCTAGAATTCTGAAGAACTCTAGCCCCATTTGGATATGTCACCCGCACTGCAGCAGTGCTACCTACGACGTAGGGGAGTTGGATTTTGGACATCCAAATTGTGTCTTAGCATCTAGATGAATTTTAGAAAATCTATATGGATTTTAATTGATCCTAAGAGCTTACATAGAAGAAGGAATTAAAATTTCTTGTTGCATTTATTGGAATATATGTTGGATTTGATTGATGCGCAATCATTGATTTACCTTTTCGAGATGAATACGAATTTCCAGCATAATGCCGACGTCACCTTATCGACTTATAGTATTCATATTTAACTATTTGTGGGCAAGTCCAGTAAAACTTTTATCAAAACTAAGGAGTTTGTTCCAACGCTTAATTGCGATAAAAATATTGTTATGGCAAAAGCACCAAATGTAATATCCCTGAACAACTGAAAAATTTGAAATTTTAACAATAAAAGATTACAAGGGAAAAATCATCAAAGCGAGAATGTTACTCGTATAAATAACCAGTTCGTGCACCATAATACATCAGAGTTTGTCAAAATACATGATTACATCAATACAACGAAATATAAATGCACGTAATCATGACGACATTGAATAGTCCGAAGAGGATCCTGACCACAAAATGTGTGCACCCACTGTCACCACCCAACAGAACCTACTGCGGTCCTGCAACATAAATATAACAACAATGCCTGAGTTTCCATAAGGAAACCATGTATGTCAAGCTCACCTATATGAATGCAACAGTAAAATAAAATGAACATATCATACTAGTGACATGTCATGTCTCAACAATAAGGAAAAAGTTCCCCTCCAAGGGTAAATCTGGACACCAGTCTCACAATCATCATCGGGTGTCCCTCGGAGACCTACACTAATCATGAGGTTTGGTGAGAGACGTCCACACTTCCGTTTCATAAGAATCAAATATGAATCATTGCGGTCAACACCACACCAACGGAGCCGTCGCTCAGGTCGGTCAATCAATCACTCAGTAGGTGCCCAACCGAGCTATCTTGTTGGAACAACATCGGCCATATCCTCGCCGGAAGAACATTGGTCGAGCCAATCATTACGTCCAACACAACATCAGACGATACATCATACATCCGGCACAACATCAGACGGTTTCGGACCGAAGTCCGCCTGATCATTATGCTCCGTAGCCATGCATCATCACACATTGGGATTCGTGATCCCTCAGGGCTACTACTCTACAGAGAGACAATATAACATTTCTTTACGCCATAGTCTATCAACAAAGGTGGCACATCCTAAGTACCCACACTCTTCCACTCGGCGGTCCCTAGGTAGGCACGATCAACACACCCACCATCACCTCCTGGCTCATACTTTGAGAGAGGACACAAGTTTCCGTGAACAGAGTTGACACTCTAATAGGACTGGAAATTCAATTCTGAGCACAAATGGTCGACCAAAATAAGCAACCCGGTCGATTGTTCCCAATAGGACCGGTCGAACAAATGCTTTCAACGGTCGAACAATCATATAAACTGGTCAAACGATACATGGTCAAAATCCAGACTAAGTCAGAATCATACAAGTCAAACGGTTGACCGACTTAGGGGTCTCGGTCGACCAAAAGTACCAGGGGCAACCTAGACGTTTTAGTCATCAATCGATCGAATTAACAATTTATCGGTCGAACAATCATTAAGTCCACTTAAGTACCGGTCAGACAAAGTCATAAGCGGTCGACCATTTAGATGGTCCACACCATTTCCATACCTGTCCAGAAAGCAACGGTCGACTGACTCAGGGGTCCCGGTCGACCAAAAAATAACAGGTATTCCTCCGACCCACCAGCATACGCACAACCGGTCGACTGTCACAAGACATCGTTCGACCGGTGTTGGTTAAAGTTGGGAATTTACACTACATTCGGTCGACCGCCCGAAGGCACCAGTTGACCGTTGGCCGACAGCTACCTAGCCAAGCTAGGTCTAACTTGCTGCCCTTACGTCGCCGACGAGGTCTCCAACCTTCGCTGGCCATCCAACAATCCACACCACAAATGTGAGCAAACAAAACGTCTATTGAACCGACATACCTTCTTTGCTTGCAAGAGAATGCCGAAGAACGCTTACGCCGGAAGCCTCAACGTCATCACGCCTCGAAGCCACACTCGAGCACCTCGCCACGTCAGGCTTCACCTCCACCACCTTGTTGCTGCTGGTCGGAGGATGTGGAAGCTGAGGGAGAGGGAGATAATGAGTGAGAGGAGAAAATGGGTGAGGAAGAGAGAGAGACGTGAGGAAGAGGGAAAGAGAAGAGTTTTGCTTCCTCTCAACCTAACCAAACACCATCCCAAATAGTCACCTCCCCTACCACCCCTACACCCATACCCCATCACCTATTCCTCCTTCCCCATGCAAAACCCCACCTAAACCGAGATTAGCCCTAGCAAAGGTTTTAGGATTTTACACCAAATGTCCAAATGTAATAACCCGATATTTTATAGCAATTCAACCCTCTTATGAAGCCATATAGCAAACCAAGGTGCATCATACATGCATATTTATTGAGTTACAAAGCTAAATCTAGGCTCGATGTTTGACTGTTAATACCTATTAACCCCATCACTGTTACTGGCACAAACAACTTAGAACGAGTTTGGATTTCTATTTTGGCTCGAGCCACTTGTTTTGAGTGCATTTAAATCTTTATGGACACATCTTTACCAGCCAATCAAGACAATATGACTTGATCTCATATTTGCTATACATATTGTGTCTTCTCTTTCCTTTCACTTCTTCTTCTACCTAAGTCTAGTTTATACCCAATTAGGGTTGTGACAGAAGCTATATTTGAAGAGGTTATGCTTGAGAGGTTGAAGAAACTAGTAGTAGATTCTTGTTTCTTGCACTTCCATTGGTACCATTTTATTGTCGTTTGTTGTTTCTTTTTATAGTTTGTTATTTTTGTGCTTATTGCATTAAATGTATGCCTCTTCATACGTAGTGTAATGTTTAGTGAGTAGAGCGCCTGTTTAGGGGTGAAGATGGTGGAATGGTATTTGAGGGTGTTGTCTATGATTTAATCTTATTTCCATGTGTATATTTGCTAGCTTAGTGAGTTGATTGACTTGACCTCGATTAGATGCATCTTTGATTCTTGATGGTATATTATTAGTTTAGGTTTTTACATCTCATAGTTGATCTACATGCTTTTACATCTTCACACTTATAATCCATTCTTACGCTTGCAACTAGAGCTGGGTACCAGGCCGGACCTGGCCAAAACTAACGGGTCAGGCTTTAGGCCCGACCCGTTAAAGGAAACGGGCAGGCTGGCCCAACCCATTAGGCCCGTGTTCACAGACAAACTGGGTATTAATCCCACTCGACCCGAGCTGACCCACATCTTGGCAGGCCGACAGGCCGGGACAGGCACGACCCCCTTGAAACGGGTCGGGCTATGACTCGACCCGTTTAGCTTCCCGGGCCTGCTTGCCCCGGTACCCAGCTTTACTTGCAACTCCAAGATTTGTTTGTAACACGTAGATTTACTAGTCTTTGCTAGTCATAAGTGTGTTCAAATACATCAAGAACATAATCAAATAATCAAGATCTATATCTAAATTTGATATAATATAACATGAAATGTTGTACTTACAACTAGATGTCAAAGTCATCTTAGAGAGATTGAGCGGAAGTGAAATCTTGAGGAAATGATCTTCAATGGTTTTCCCAAGCCAAAACGATGTAACAAAAGTACCCTCTATATTGGAAGTAATTAGGGTGAAAAATATGCTTTAAGTAACCTTTAGGACCATCCTCTTATTTATAAAGTTTTTAAAAGGAGTGGTTTCCTCTATCAAATAACTACCCCACGTTAATCCATGTAATGGAAAAGGTGGTACTTTAATTAATTACTGGAAATATTTAGGCCACATAATTCTAAAAGTCTTATGTGCATTGATACTAAGTTTCTAGATGGGTGTTGGCAACAACTTTGCTTGGGTGCACCTCGAAAATGTGTCAATTTCTTTTGTGCACTTACATTTCAGGAAATACCCAAAGTGCATATTTTTTCTTACTTGTGTGCATCTACGTTGTTAGTGGAGTCCACTCTATCACTTTTCTGTTAGAAAATTTGCAAAAGAAATCCTTCTAATTAAAAATATTCTTAATATTAATAACAATAATAAAAAGGAAAAAATGAAAAAAACAACCAAAACAATAATCTCCTTCTCTCACTTCTCTCTTCTTTTCCTCTCTCTCCAATTCTCTCTCATTTAGAGAATAAGAAAGAGAGCTAGAGACAGAGAAGAGAGACATGAGACCGAAGAAGAGAGAGAATTGGAGAGGGAGAGAGAAGTGAGGAGAAGATAGAAAGAGGAAAGAGGAAAGAAAAGTGAGCGAGAACCGGAGAGAGAGGAGAGAGAAGTGAGATAAAAAATAGAACATGAGAGAGAGAGGAGAGAGAGAAGTGAGGAGAAGAGAGAGTGTGGAGAGAAGTGAGAATCGGGAGAGAGTGGGGTTGAGTTTTTTCTTTTTAATTTTTGTTATTAACACTAATGATGTTTTTATTTTAGGATGAGTTTTTGTAAATTTTCTAACAGAAAAAGTGACGAGATGATCCCTACTAACCACATAAGTGCACATAAGTAAAAAAAGAGACGTGTATTTAGGGCATTTTCTGAAATGCATATGCACGTTACAAATTGACACCCTTTTGAGGTGCAACCAAACAAATACCATGTTTCAAATTATCCACAAGCATACGATGTCGTAGTATACTGATCAAACATGAGAAAAATATTAGTGACATCTAAGATAAGTTATTGATGCAACTACACTACGATCGATGAATGCAAGTTATAATGGTGGAAGCTGAGATTTTTGTTATGTATTCGTTCATCCCAACACCAACATGACCGCCACTAGTAATAACTTTCCCTTAATTCACGCATCCAATGACATTCATTATCAGGCCACCATTAACAACGTCTGGGTACTTCCTGGGCGCATGGTTTTCTATTTCTGTCATGTCAGCTTCTCTTTCTACCACATCATACCAACTTACATACCCCCAAATTTTCCTTAACCATGCCTAAAAACAGTCTGGGCGCCCTACATTCTCTCCCATCCATGTTATTCGGAGATCAATCATGCGTAAAATTTTGAAAAATAAAAAAAAATAAAAAACATATTTTCAGAAAAAAATTGAAAAAAAATTGAAAATATTTTTTAACTGTTTTAACAAATAAAAAACAAAAACCAACGAATGGGGACGGGGGAACGTGCCCCCACCCAACCCATGCCCTCTCTTGCCCAGGAGCGAAATCGTCGTAAACCGCCCGATTTCGCACACAAGAGTGTGGAGGGTGGGAGACGTGATCGAGTTGGCAGCCCAGGTGGGGACGTCCGTAGACCCGGGCACCCGATCCATGCCCTCCCATTAAGGGTGGCCTCAGTGTGTGTACAGATACCATTTCCAATCCTTCTAAAATCATTCCCTAAACTACTGATTGATCTCGTTTTATATTAACCGCAAGTGCACGACCGCGTTGAAGCGGTGACAAATACGGGTCGTCCACAGGGAGGTGTGTCGATGATTCGTTCGTTTGAAGGCGAGAGGTAAAAAGAAGGAGAGAAAGGTTGGTTACACTAAACTACACTAGGATGCAAAAAGGAAATGAAGATAAGCAATAAAACTAAGCCCCATAGGGGGTAGAGAAATAATGTGAACATAAAGAAGTGTGTGTGTGAGTTCATTAAGCTCCTCACAACATGTAGTGCATGAAATCATAAAACTACATCCAACTTTTCCTCCACATGAATTAAGATAAGACTACATCATTAAAACATACAAGACAATAATTGGAATGAAGCTACATGAACTCAAGTATAAAGACTAGACCCTACTATGCCTCCACATGAATTAAGATAAGACTATATCATTAAAACATACAAGACATTAGCTAAGGTAAAGGCAACAAGAGCACATACACCACAAATTGTGTTTCCAATATTAACTTCATCCTTATCCTAACCTTATCATTCCCCATAAAATAGGTCCACTAATCAAAGCATAAGCTAAGCTTCATTCAAGAGCATTAGCATATCAAAGATAAAAGTGAAAACCCATTAGATGGTTATGGAAATCATATAAAGCTCAAGGGATAAAGATAACACACACTTAATACACTATATGATTATATCACATATTTCTCCACCCCCAAATGAGGATGGAACTACTCACACATATTTAAACTAACTACTCTAACAAAATGAAGCATTATACTGAAATGAAACTATACTAATCAAGCAAGAAATATTAAAGAAGCATAAAACAAAACAAGCAACAAAGCAAACACATAAAAGGAAATCAACTAAGCAAGAATTAACAAGCTAAAGAAAACATCTATTATTAACTCACTCAAATTACAAACAGCTCTTCCTCCACCAGAGTTTTGCTTCAAGGCTTCACTCTTAGTAGGGAAGATTCCACCAAAGAGAGAGATGGATACAATGGGACGTGAAGAGTTCTATTTATAAGCATGGAAAAAGCTAATCCGGGACAATCCCCCGATGTGGGACTAAACCAATACCAAAAATAGCCTAAACGAACATTAATACAAGTCCAGGAGAAGTTTGGGCGGATCTGGCATGATCCAGACCGCCAATTGGCGGCCTATAAAGCCCAGATCCGTCTGTGTTTTCTGTTGGGCTTTGCTGGAAGTGTTTCTTGGTCTTGGATGCATCTACTTGGTCTGTTGGAGCTCCGACCCGAATCGAATTGTCAAAATACTCCCCATGATGGTGTGGAGTTTCTTGTTTTGCTCTTAGGTCCTTCGGTTTTACGATCAGGTCCTTCTCCATTGCATCTCAGTCCCTAGGTCTCACAATTAAGTCATTTTTTCCTGCTTTTGGGTCCTTTCATGACTCTTCTCTTCAAACCTCTTTATTCCTCAAAACTAAACATAAAACTCGTCACGTAGCATTGCTTAGGTGTAAGATAATGGATATAAGATACAAATATGAACATGAAATGATGCTAATCAAATACCCCCACACCTAACTTTTGCTAGTCCCGAGCAAAACAAAAAAAGGAAAAAGCATACGAAAAACAAGAAATCCTAACTCACTTTCGTAGGAATCACGGTTGCACTTAGCACGTGCAACAAGCCGTTAAACCTCTTTGTTGCCAAAGAGCAAAAGTGCTGTCTCCTGAGGGTTTTCAGCGGATATACCCACAAAATCCGAACAAGATGCATTATTCAATCTAGACACTCGACTCGTTGGAAATATTTTGTCGATCAATGGACGCAGGAATGCTACGGGCCGACTCTATATAGGTGATCAGTCCACACCTCTAACCTAATGAACCATTCGTACAAGTTAAATAAGGAATTAAGTGAAAGACATGGACAACCTCAACATCCTCAAGTGCTACAAAGTGTAAAGTCCATTAAGGTTCTTATTTGCATTACCATTTTTTTTCTTTTTGTTTCTTTTCACATTTTTTTTCTTCTTTTTCTTTTTATTAGTTGGAGCTTCATTCTCCCAGGGTCAGGTTTCGTGCATCATTGCCCATGAGGACTTACACTATCACGTACACCTTTCCCCAAATCCCCACATAGGGCAATCCCTATCACCCGTGTAACGGGAGTTCGGTCGGCGCATCCCAAGTCAGATGACTCGAAAGCACCAGGCACAAAGTCCCCTCAGACCTACTTTTCCGAGTGATAGGAGCCGTACGAGAAGAGAGAACACCTACTCACTTATTTCTTATCTATACATGAACCAAAACCCCTACACTAATGTCTCACAACAGGATTTAGAGGGTCCTTGACTACAACAAACTTCCTTAAGTTAACAGGCACGAATTATTGACTCACTAGGTTTAGGGTGGACTTCATTAAATGTTTGAGCACTGAAACCCTATGATTACTCACCCCCAAAGGAAAACTGGGGTGCATCCTAATGACTCGATAAATCCTAAAGTCACTGTACTAGATATCCTAATGCATCAAGTTCAAGACAATTTTGGGAGCTTACTTTTTACTTTGCCTCTCAACGGTTTTGCACATGCTAAACACACGTAAAACCCACAAAACATTTTCTTTCGCAAACACATGAAGATTTTAAAAGAAATGTGTAAATTTTGAAGCACTAGACAAGCAAAAGAAGACAAGTCACCCGAGGATCATGACAAGCAGATATATCGATATTAAATGCAAACCCTACTAACATGACCCTAAAAGTGCAAACAAAAGAAAACAAAATCAAAAGAAAAGACTCGACTATGTACACACGTAAAATACCCCCCACACCTACTTCATGCATTGTCCTCAATGAATGTGAGCAAGATACTACATGGATTTATGCATGAAAAAGGAGAGATCTCACCAACATGAAGTACAAAGGGAAGTTCAAGGTCATGTTGACGGACACAAACCCGAATTCCCTCAAAACCTGTGAAATGCTAAAGAAAGGATACAAATACGTGAAAGAAATGGAGTCCAAATACACAAGGGTTGTGGCCCACAACAAACGATGCTCACTGAAGGAGTCTTTTATTGTACTTTTTTTTTTGAAAACTGAAAGCACAACCACTCATGCAGGAGCATGAATGGTTGAGTGCGAGAGAGGTTCATGAAGGAACATGACCTCCTCTACTTCGGCTGGTGCCCCCTCCAAGTAGGGTTTGAGGCGTTGTCCATTAACTTTGAACACGTCCCCATTCCCTGGGTTCAAGATGTCAACCGCTCCATGAGGATAGACAGTTTGGACAATAAACGGGCTAGACCAGCGACTGCGGAGCTTACCCGCAAACAAATGAAGCTGGGAATTGTAGAGCAACACCTTCTGCCCGGCTGTAAACACCTTTCGCATAATCATGCGATCGTGAAACATCTTGGCTCGGGACTTATGAATTTTGGCATTCTCGTACGCATCATTGCGTAGCTCTTCTAATTCCACAATGTCGAGCTTACGTTGTACTTCTGCTTGATCAAGATCCATATTCAGGTTCTTGATCGCCCAGAAAGCATGATGCTCAAGCTCGGCGGGTAGGTGGCAAGCCTTGCCGTACACTACCCAGTATGGGGACATACCCAAATTGGTCTTGTACGTGGTGCGGAAGGCCCACAACGCATCATTCAACTTTTTTGACCAATCCTTCCTCGAGGAACTAACCGTCTTCTCAAGAATTTGCTTTAATTGACGGTTAGAGATTTCGACCTGCCTACTAGTTTGCGGATAATATGGGGTCGCAAGCTTGTGGGTGATCGAATATTTCCTCATAAGCGCTTCAAAGGAGCGATTACAGAAGTGGGTACCCCTATCGCCGATTATCGTACGAGGAGTACCAAATCGCGCACAAATGTCCCTCAAGAATTTTGTGACCACCTTGTTGTCATTGGTCTTTGTGGGTATAGCCTCAACCCACTTAGACACATAGTCAACGGCCACCAGAATGTAAACATTCCCGAACGAGTTCGGGAAGGGACCCATGAAATCGATGCCCCACACATCGAAGATGTCGACCACAAGGACATTTTGCAAAGGCATCATATCACGTCGACCAATCCTGTCAAGGCGCTGTTACCTATCACATTGCTTACAAACGTCGTAAGCATCCTTGAAAAGAGAGGGCCAGTAGAATCCAGATTGGAGCACATTGGCAGCAGTTTTCTTTGCTCCAAAGTGTCCTCCATATGCCTTGGAATGACAGAAGTGGAGCACACTTTGGAACTCGGTATCTGGGACGCACCGCCTGAAAATTTGGTCAGAGCAGTATTTGAATAGGTAGGGGTCGTCCCAGTGGAAGAATCTGACATAAGATCTAAATTTGGTTTGGTCAGATTTTGACCAACCCACAGGAAGTTGCTCGGTCACGAGGTAGTTCACGATGTCGGCAAACCAAGGGTTATCTTTGATCGTGAACAACTGCTCGTCAGGAAATTTATCATCAATGATTTGGTCATGTGGGTTGGTTGTCTCTAGACGAAACAAGTGGTCAGCTACAACATTTTCACACCCTTTTTTGTCCCGAATCTAAAGATCGAATTCTTGTAACAACAAGATCCATCTCAAGAGTCGGGATTTTGCATCTTTCTTCGCCATGAGGTGCTTGATGGCTGTGTGATCAGAATAGATAATCACGTGGGAGCCAATCAAGTACGACCGGATTTTCTCCAAAGCAAATATGATCGCTAAGAATTCCTTCTCGGTCACAGTGTAGTTCAATTGGGCATCATTGAGTGTTCTACTGGCATAGTAGATCACGTGAGGCATTTTGTCCAATCGTTGCCCAAGCACTGCTCCCACAGCGAAGTCAGATGCATCATACATTAACTCAAAGGGTTCAGTCCACACCGGTGCCTTAATAATGGGAGCTGAAGTCAACTCTTTCTTCAAGGTCAAAAATGCATGGTGGCAATCCGGTGTAAACTCAAAAATGGCATCCTTAGCCCACAAGGCGGTGAGAGGTCGATCAATTTTGCTAAAATCCCAAATGAACCGCCGATAGAATCCAGCATGCCCCAAAAGGCGCGGATATCCTTCACATTACGTGGCGGTGGGAGATTAGCAATGATACCCACTTTGGCGGGATCAACCTCAATTCCCCTACTTGAGACCACATGTCCAAGTACAATCCCTCGCTTCACCATGAAGTGACATTTCTCCCAATTGAGAGCAAGATTCTTCTCACGGCATCGCTTGAGGACAAGGCTCAAGTGATGAAGACACTCATCAAAGGAAGCGCCAAATATGGAAAAGACGTCCATGGAGATCTCAAGGAAACGCTCAACCATATCGGAGAAGATGCTGATCATACACCTTTGAAACGTTGCCGGCACATTACATAACCCAAAGGGCATGCGACGGTAGGCAAACGTGCCAAAGGGACAAGTAAATGTGGTTTTCTCTTGATCCTCGGGGGTGATGGGAATTTGGTTGTAACCGGAGTATCCATCAAGAAAACAATAATAGTCATGTCCGGCCAACCTTTCCAACATCTGATCAATGAATGACAACGGGAAATGATCTTTCCGTGTTGCCGCATTGAGCTTGCGATAATCAACGCAAACTCGCCAGCCAGTTTGCAGGCGTGTCGGGATAAGCTCATTATGCTCATTCTCCACAACCGTCACACCTGACTTCTTGGGAACCACATGGACAGGACTCACCCACGAACTATCAGAGATAGGATAGATTATGCCATGATCCAAACACTTAAGAACCTCCTTTCGGACGGCTTCTTTCAGTACAGGATTCAATCTCCGTTGTGGGTCCCTGCGGGGCCTAGAATCCTCTTCCATGTGGATCCGATGCTAAACAATACCAGGGCTAATTCCCTTGATATCCTTCAAGGACTACCCGATTGCCTCTTTGTTTTCAAAGAGTACTCTTTTGAGGGCAACCTCTTGATCTTGTGCAAGATCAGAAGCAATAATGAGTGGCAAGGTCTCATTATCCCCTAAAAAGATGTACTTTAGGTTATCGGGGAGCGGTTTAAGCTCGACCAGAGGTGGGTCCTTGTCGGATTCAGAGTTACTTTCAAGTGGCTCAAGGGCCACGGGGTAAGAGGAGAAAGCACCCAGATGTGCCTCCTCGTCCCAAGAAATGCTGGCGGATTCCTCAAGATTCTCTTCACTTGCAACCTGGTCATTAGGCACCTCAAATATATGTCAATGTGAGTCGAACATGCCTAATGACTCGGGCTCATCCGTGTCCTAGATGAAATTGGCTCCGACAGTGTCGTCGAAGAGCTCAGGTTGCTTACCAAGAGTGAAGATGTTGAAATCCGCCGTGAGGTTTCCAAAAGACAACATCATCAAGCCATTGCGACAATTGATCAAAGCATTAGATGTCGCGAGAAATGGCCTCCCAAGGATCACAGGAATTTGTCCTTGTGGGTTGGACACGGGTTCAATATCCAAGATGATGAAATCAACTGGAAATACGAACTCACCCACTTTGATAAGGACATCCTCCACACTCCCTTGTGGAATTTTGACAGATCTATCAGCCAACTGCAGGGTTGTCCTCATAGGTTTAAGATCGCCTATTCCAAGGTTGACATAGACTGAGTAAGGCAGGAGATTCACAGATGCCCCCAAATCCAATAAAGCTTGAGAGATTGTCACATTCCCAATCATGCAAGAGACAGTTGGACAACCTGGGTCCTTGTATTTGACTTGCATGGGCTGTGTCAATATGGAGCTCACATTGGCGACCAAAAAGGCCTTTTTGGGCACATTTGTTTTTCTCTTGGTGGTGCAAAGGTCCTTGAGGAACTTGGCATACGGTGGCATTTGTTGAACAACGTCCAACAACGGGATGTTCACCTTTACTTGCCTAAGTACCTCAACGATCTTATCCCAATGCTCATCTCGTTTTTTAGTCAACCGATGAGGGAATGGTGCCTTGGGGACATAAGAATCACGAGGAGGAGTCTCAGAATTAGGTTCCTTGACAAGCTCAAGACTCTCCTCGGAAGTCTCGCCAACAGGGTTGGCTTCTGGCATTTTCACATTGTTGTCAACGACCCTTCCCGATCTCAAGGTATGAACAACATTGGCATGTTGAGAAGGGTCACTTTCAACATTGTGTACGTTTTGCCTGGTATGAGCAGGCTGACCCTGGGATTAACCACAGGTTGACTCGGTAACTGACCCTTCTCACGTTCATGGAGCTGATGAGCCAACTGGCTAACTTGCATTTCCAATGCTTTGACTGAATTATTGTTGGCCGCAAACATGGATTGAGTGCTCTGCATGAACGTTTGAAGGGTTTGTTCAAGGGTAGAGTCCTTAGGGTCAACCCGCTGGGGTGGTGGAGTCTGGTTAGAATAACCCGACGAAGAGGCCTGACCAGGTTGGTAATTATGGTGCTGAGACCTTTGATGTGGGGGTTGGTAGGTCGCCGATGGGCGTGGAGGTTGATAAGGTGGAGGTTGAGGTTGAGCGTGCGAGCTCTGACCGTGGCCTCCACTAGACCCCCAAGAGAAGTTAGGATGGTTACGCCATCCCGGGTTGTAGGAGTGACTGTACGGGTCGTTACGGGGCCTTGGTCGATACATCGCATTTGTATGCTCAGTATCCCTTGGAGCGTAAGCGCATTCCAAGTCATCATGTCCCGACAGTCCACACCTACTACACCCGGGAGTAGCGACCTGAGCTACAGGAGCTCGGTCCATCTCCAAACTCTCAATCCTACGCATGAGAGCAGCCATTTTCGCCTCAGACGCGATAGTTGACTCAACATGATAAGATCCAGCTCGACCAGAAGACCTGGCGGCTTGTGGCTCTCTCATGGTGTCCCAGTCAAAGGTACGCTCAGCCATAGCCTCAAAAGTGTCCAATGCCTCCTCGATGGGTTTCATTTGGAAGTCACTCTGACACATCGACTCCAACAATGTGCGGGTGTTTTAGTTAATGCCCTCATAAACAATTTGGCACAACTGCCATAGCTCAAGTCCATGATGAGGGCACTACTGGAGAAGGTCCTTGAACCTCTCAAAGAAACCATGAAACGATTCGGTCTCGGTCGCATACATTTGATGTATTTGGTGCCGTATCTGTTGAGTCTTCCTTTGAGGGAAAAATCTCTTCAGAAAGACGGTCACAAAGTCATCCCATGACCGAATGGAGCTCGTCGGGAGGCTATACATCCATTTCTTCGCATTATCCTTCAATGCGAAAGAAATCATCCTCAACCGGACTGAATCCTCGTCAAGCTGTTGAAGCTTGAACATGGAGCATACTTCCTCGAATTCACGTATAAAGATATACGGATCCTCCTTATTGGCAGTAAAGGTTGGAAGCATGCTCACATATTGAGGTTTCAGCTCATAGTCGTTCTCGCGAGCAGGGGGAACAACTATGCAAGAAGGCTGCGCGGCCCGAACAGGATGGGTCCGCTCCCACAAGGTCATCGGTCTATCATGTCGAGCTAAAGGTGGTGGTGCACCAAGAACTCGATCCTGACCGAATCTCCCTTCCTCTCGAGTCAGAGGAGGAGGAGAAGGAGGTCTACGTGGTGGTGGGAGCGGACCGAGGTACTCCATGTATGGAACCCGATCTCCCTCGCCACCATGAGACGACTCGACCTCTTGCTCCAAAGGAGCACGAGGCGGAGATGGTCGATCACCCAGACCGTCCATCTCAGAAATATGCACTCTCTCTAGTCGAGCGCTCTCACCAGAACGAGCCCAACCTCGCATAAAAAAGCTCGACTCGACTCTAAACAACACACAACAGAAGGTGTACTAGAGGAGGAGACTACACGTAGAGAATAGATGAGGAGAGGACTCAGGTGAGGAGGGAAGAATCCCTAGAGCTAGCGTGGGTAGTGGGATCAGGAAGAAGCCTAACTAGCAAGCACAACTCAAACAATGTAAGACAATGGGTCCTTAGGCTAGACGACACCTAACTTCGAGGTCACTAGCCTCGACACGCCTCACCTCCCTACAACGAGGACCACAATGCCCAGCAAGTGATACCAGATCCGGAGATCCAGTACCTCCTACTATCGACAAGGTAGACAACGCCAATCAGGTCATGACGGTCTCAACTAGATTACTCTCCTAGTGCGCCCGCAATCCTAGGGCCAATGTCTACTTGCTTTTAGTTAAGGCTTTATTAAGAGTGATTTTTGGGGCCAATGAAAGGGTGATGAAATCCCCCACCTTATCTTTTATGGGACAACCCCTCCTTAATAGTGTTTTGATCCTAAGTCTAGCAATCAATCGCTCAAATCAAACGCTCGCTCACTCTTGTCCTGATGCAATTCCTACTAACTAATGCATGGGCATACGAGATGAATGAATGAGTGTAGGAAATTGCGTACCTCACGCCAGCACTCAACAACTGAAATTAAAGCTAAAAGAAAAGACAACTATATGCCTAAGTCAATACATGATGCGTGACCTAAATAAGTAAGAATGTCTAGTCTTTTGCTTTTGGATTTTAGGGCCAAGTTGATTAATGGGGGAGTGATTAATGATCTGGGAGCAAACGAGAAGTCATAGCATGCAAAATAGGGCTCCCAGATAACACAAATTACAGAATTAACTACCAGAAAAAAAATTAAGAGCCAAACACCCTCACCAGACCGCCAATTGGTGGTCTCCAACCGTTGATTGGCGGTCCGTTTAGGTCCTCTGTTCCTCAAATTTGTCTAGTAGACTCCCCTTGATCCGATGGTTCCCTGAAACTAAGAAAACTGGAAACAAAAAATTAAAAACCCTTCGAATCGTCCAAACCCACGTATGGACAGAGCACCTCCCCGGCAACGGCGCCAAAAACTTGATTGATCTCGTTTTATATTAACCGCAAGTGCACGACCGCGTTGAAGCGGTGGCAAATACGGGTCGTCCACTGGGAGGTGTATCGACGATTGGTTCGTTTAAAGGCGAGAGGTAAAAAGAAGGAGAGAAAGGTTGGTTACACTAAACTACACTAAGATGCAAAAAGGAAATGAAGATAAGCAATAAAACTAAGCCCCATAGGGGGTAGAGAAATAATGTGAACATAAAGAAGTGTGTGTGTGTTCATTAAGCTCCTCACAACATGTAGTGCATGAAATCATAAAACTACATCCAACTTTGCCTCCACATGAATTAAGATAAGACTACATCATTAAAACATACAAGACAATAATTGGAATGAAGCTACATGAACTCAAGTATAAAGACTAGACCCTACTATGCCTCCACATGAATTAAGATAATACTATTTCATTAAAACATACAAGACATTAGCTAAGGTAAAGGCAACAAGAGCACATACACCACAAATTGTGTTTCCAATATTAACTTCATCCTTATCCTAACCTTATCATTCCCCATAAAATAGGTCCACTAATCAAAGCATAAGCTAAGTTTCATTTAAGAGCATTAGCATATCAAAGATAAAAGTGAAAACCCATTAGATGGTTATGGAAATCATATAAAGCTCAAGGGATAAAGATAACACACACTTAATACACTACATGATTATATCACATATTTCTCCACCCCCCAAATGGGGATGGAACTACTCACACATATTTAAACTAACTACTCTAATAAAATGAAGTATTATACTGAAATGAAACTATACTAATTAAGCAAGAAATATTAAAGAAGCATAAAACAAAACAAGCAACAAAGCAAACACATAAAAGGAAATCAACTAAGCAAGAATTAGCAAGCTAAAGAAAACATCTATTATTAACTCACTCAAATTACAAGCAGCTTTTCCTCCACCAGAGTTTTGCTTCAAGGCTTCACTCTTAGTAGGGAAGATGCCACCAAAGAGAGAGATGGATACAATGGGAGGTGAAGAGTTCTATTTATAAGCATGGAAAAAGCTAATCCGGGACAATCCCCCGATATGAGACTAAACCAATACCAAAAATAGCCTAAACGAACGTTAATACAAGTCCAGGAGAAGTTTGGGCGGATCTGGCATGATCCAGACCGCCAATTGGCGGCCTATGGAGCCCAGATCCGTCTGGGTTTTCTGTTGGGATTTGCTGGAAGTGTTTATTGGTCTTGGATGCATCTACTTGGTCTGTTGGAGCTCCGACCCGAATCGAATTGCCAAAATACTCCCCATGATGGTGTGGAGTTTCATGTTTTGCTCTTAGGTCCTTCGGTCTTACGATCATGTCCTTCTCCATTGCATCTCAGTCCCTAGGTCTCACAATTAAGTCTTTTTCCAGCTTTTGGGTCCTTTCATGACTCTTCTCTTCAAACCTCTTTATTCCTGAAAACTAAACATAAAACTCGTCACGTAGCATTGCTTAGTGTAAGATAATGGATATAAGATACAAATATGAAAATGAAATGATGTCAATCAACTACTAAATAACTTGTTTATATTTATCTTTACTACGTTTTAAGTCTCATCCGTTCCATAACACAACCTTACCTTTTTCTTTTCTTTTCCTTTACCGCAGCCTTATGACTTCACCCTTAAAACCAGGTCTCAGTCTAACTTTCCCCCCTAAATATAATCAAATCACATGCACAAACTGCCCTACTCACCCAAACGAACAAAATCCAATCTTCACAAAGCAACGAAGTATAGCTTAAAGCTGTTCTTGTCTCTATCTTGTCACTTCCTTTGCTAATTTCCTTTTTACACCACATGACTTTGCCTTGTGGGATAATTCCTTTGTTTCATGTTACATCAGTCCAAACTATGCACCCACATGTACTCAACTATACAAAGGTCTGGATGTGGTCAGCAACAAGGTGATTCTTTCATCTTTATATCTTATTTACAGGGTAAAGTAGGGTTAGGATATTCATTTGCATACACTTTGTCTACTCATCAAGCAACTCATAAAGAAGGATATATTACATTGATGTTACACATTAACTATTGTGATGGGAAGAAAAGTGGGGAGGAATCTCTTTGCACTTTGCCATTCCAAAACTTCACTTTGCTCATCTTCTCCTGACACCAATGGAGTTGTTCTTCGTTGATACAAGGCATCCTCAAAACCCTAGCAACTATCTTCATGTCTATTAGGCCCATCAATATCTCCATCTCGTATTGATCGTTTACCTTTCTTTTTCTTAGACAATTTTTACTCTTTTGTAGGTCCTTCAACCTTGCTTTCTTCTGCAACAACAACCAAATATTAGTTTAATTCGAAAGTCTAATTAATATAGAAGGGACTTGGATGCCATGTTGGTTTTAAGAAAAGTAATAACTCTATATATTAAATAAGTTGAACTCACTACGTCTCTCATAAACTTTGAGAATTATAAAAGTTGTAGATGAACTAAATTTATGTAGGTACAAAAATATGATGATAATCTATAAAACCCCACTTAGATATTGGATAATGTGTGGATCGCTGGTGGAATGAAGGAAAGCAGCGCAAAAGCATAATCAGGTGCCAGAGAATTATAATTAATAATGCAAGTCCACGGTAGTGGCTTTGGAGATTAATTGCCAAGATGATGTAAAATTCTCATCATAATCTTTAATTGTATCTTTATCTTATACTGAATTATTTTTTAATTCAGATAATCTTTTTGCTATGATAGCAGAAATAGAGAACAGGACCTTTTTAAATTGCTTCGTTCTAAAGTTGAATTCACACAAGTCAAAAGGTCAAAACAAAATTTTAAACCGAAATTTTCAAAAAAATGGTCAAATTGAAGGATACGTATAATGAAAATTTAAAGTAGTGTTCTTAGATTTTGAAGTAATTATAAACTGTTCTTAGATTATAAACTGTTCTTAGATTTTGAAGTTAAGATGACAAAAAATATAGTAACAAACAGTTGATAAGCAAATATGGTTCACCTTGTTGTTAGTTTTCCTCATTAAGCTAAGCATGGCTGGGTCCACGGAGCTCTGCTTCTTCTTGAGCAATGCTCTGAACACTAGCAAACAGCAGTGTCTCTCCTTGTCACCATTAAGAAAATCCAAGAACGTTCTAATCACATACCCTAAGATCTTAAGAAACTCCGCTGAGGAAATGGAAGAATTGACCATGTCGTCCTTTGCTTCCTCAGCTTCCCAACCTTTTACACCAAACAAAAACAATAATTTAAGGATGATGGGTAAATTTTGAATCTAGCGAAGCAGGACGTGGTCAAATGGTAAAGTAGTTTGTTTCCTAGTTGAGTGACGTTTGTTGTAGGCTCGGACAGTCGAACGATTGCAAAGGTTTGTATCCTCACATTGCTGTGAACTGATATTGATATGAGTAAAAAACAATTTGAATTTGATTTTCTACGTTACCTTGGAATTCAGGAACTTGGAGTAGGTTTGGTGATAAGATTCTCATCCGAGCATACACCTCTGGTCTTCTTCCATACTCATATGGCTCGTTCTCTATGAAGCGTCGGAGAAGAACTTGGAACTGCTGGAACTTTTGCGCAACCCGTGCGGGGCAGTCGGGGTCCTCTTTGTGCCTTTCGGACGTCAATCTTTGGAAGTTCCGGTAGTTCCAGTTGAGGGCCTCCCATGCAAGGCAAATCTGAGCCACATATGCTGCTTCAAGCTCTTGGTATGGGTCTGAACTCCACCTCTTGGGGGTGAATTTGTGAACTATTCTTTCGGAGATCGACCGGGGTTGGTAGTTGATTGACCTAAAAGACTCTGGAATTGAACATTGATTTATTGAGTTCATTAAATTAAAAACAAGTTCATCAATATCAATATAAGTGAGCGTTGTTATATTTTTGCTAATTGAAATTAGAGATTTTTATGTTTATTCAAATAAGCCCTCAAGTGAATTTGTGCTATGTAATGACATAGAATATTTTCACTCACAAGGAATATTCATAGATGTGCTCAAAATAGTTAGGAATATATATCTGACCCAACCTAACCGTTGGGGCACTAATATCACTGTGAGCTTTCTAAAATATATTTGTGTTCAGTAGAATGATTTTAATCTTATGATTCATGTGAATACCTTATATTTATTTTTGATACAATTTTTATTTATAATAATACGATTAACTTCTCAGCAGAGACAAACTAGCTCCATTAGAATCATAGTTAGAAATGACCAAAACAATTTAAACAAAACCTTAAAGCAAGATTTAAGAACGAAAATGGCATGTAAATCATCAACCTGTTTCTCTAAGCTTCTGTGTGCTGATCCTGTCGAAAAACATCATTTCCTCATCGTACTTCCGGTACAAAGCGTAGGACTCCCAGTTGGAGGAGCTTCTTCTTGAGGAAGAAGAGAAGAGCCCTCCATCTGTTTCAGAGTCCCTGAAGTTTGTGGAGATTCTCCATTCACACGAGCTCTTGGAGGTGGATCCTATGGTGGAGTTGTCGGGGAAAGCGTGCTCTACCTGTTGAACTTTGTTGGGCTCGTAAGCGAACTTCCTCACCACCTTGAAAATTTCTTCTTCCGAAGAATCCTTCTTCACATCTTCCTTGGCCTCGTTAGTTTCCACTTCCACACTTCGTTCTAATCATAACAACAAAACCATACAAGATTAGGCCCCAGAAATTTAACACTATAGCACATTATGTTTAACTGAGGTTTGTCTAGTCGGTAGATTTTAGTCTTGCAATAATCAAAATGATTGATCGAACCTCATCAATAAGCGTAGCATCTGAGTTTAGATAAAAGAGGATACATACTTCTTCAAAAAAAAAAGACGATTCAGCTATATTGTTTTTATTATTATTAAAACTAAACTACAAGATGTAACTTGTTATGGTAAGCTTCTAAACTGAGTTAGTTGTTCCAATGCTACAAATTTACTAAAATTCTTTTTTCTACTAGTAAATGTGATTATACGATAATCAGAATCATCATCACCATCATCATCATAGTTGGAATCATTGTCATTGACTGATGCATTTGGTGTGTGGAAGTGGTCTGACGGGGTTGGTGTATCACATGAAACTGGAACTTCTACCAACTCCATCTCAACCTCCTCGTCATCATCACCAAGATCTCCCGAATCATTTGCAGCTGGTTCTGATTCTGAGACATGATCATTGATGTAGCCCATATCAGCAGAATCTCGAGTGTCCGGTACAACGTTGGGGTACACGTAGCTCCTGGTTTTGTCCTCTTGGTGACCATCATTTTCTTTGGGAAAAAAGAACAACGCTGCTCCATCGAAACCGACTTCCGCCACCAAATCGTCGTTTCCGAAGCCATAGTCGGCGTCGCCCACGTAGAACAGGCCAATGTTGTTGTTGGTCTGAAAGCAAATCTCATTGTCCTTGTCAACCCTGCCCACATGAACAAGGATAAGTAGGAAGAGTAGAAGTATCATATATCGTTCGGACTTTACCAAGAAATTAAGTTATCCAATTGGTAGATTTCTGACCTTAAAAATATCAAACGTTAAACAAGTAATGTCTTGAGGTTTAACTAGTTTCGCACACAAAACTTTCAAGGAAAAATGTTTTTTATTTTTCAATAAATGTTTGTGTTACAGATATGCAAAGATGGAAGGTTACCTTTTGGTATGTATTGCCTTGAGGTGAAGAGACCAGAGGAGCTTAGGAAGAATGAAGGAAGAGAAGAGAAGTGGTAGGAGGACTAAGCATAGAGAGGTGGATCCATGCAAAGAGAAGATCATGTGTCCCACGTCCCTTCTCCATGTTTGAAGTGCTTCAACAACAAAATCTCCATGCAAGAAGGTGGTGTCATGGAGGAGGTGTAAGAAAGTGGTGGAGAATGGCTCCCAAGGTTTCCCCAAGCAAACTTGTGTAAGGAAATAGGTGGTGGAGTTGTGCATTATGATGTAGTGATGGCGGATGACGAGGGTAACCTTTTATGTAGAAAAGAGGCAAGTTAAAGCTGTATAGTGAGCTAAAGTACTTTGATGTCCCTATCATTCTTGAAAAATTAGAGGGTTTGGAAGAACTACCAAGGGTATGTTGCTAAATTACAAAAGCCTCTTTTGATTGGCGTATCGTATCTGAGTTCATATTGTGTATCTTAGCAATGTTATTACATCAAGGATGGAATATATACTTGGGATTAAGGTTCAAGTGAGGAAGAGGGTTAGGCACGTGTGAGCCGTGCTTGAGGGAGCATAACTTGGTTTCAAAGGTACAAATTGGGACGGATATATTGGACCAGCTAAGATTAGTTCAAATCTTTTGTTTTGAGATAGTTAAAAATATGATCGAATCTCAACAGTTTATTCGTATATTTGGGATGTTTGAAACTTAAATAGATCGGAGAACATAGTAGATAAACAAAACAAAAAAATAATAAAAATACACAGAGTCAAACTATTCGACGTGGTTCCACCTTGACGAAGTTGACTAGCATGATGGGTGTCTATGTCACGTAGACATGAGCATGTGAATTGAAAGAAGCAAGGTTAAGTGGGAAGCCTTTAGAGTTTAGAAAAATAAATTAAGCAAAATTATGGTTCACATAGTACGAAGTGCAAGATAGTATGCCTGTGCCATACGATCGATATGAAGTATGTTATATAAGATGATATAATATTGTGATGATAATATGTGTTTCACAATATGATAGTATGTTCACGCAAAACTTAATGACCATGTTACGGTTGAATCAATTTTATATATAATACCTTGTACATAATAAATAGCAAAATCTTAAATATTGAAGAGACATGATTGGTTATATCAAGGTAAATTACGGTTTGACTTTCAGAAAATTATATCTTCATCTCTCTTACTAATTCTCTTGTACTTCAAACCGACGTGTAAACTCTAAATAAAAGACGTAAAAAGCCCAAATAACGGACATTAAATATCCATTTTTTTGGAGTGCTTAGAGCTTTTTCTGAACTATATTCTTAATCTTCCTCCATTAATGAACGTTAAAACGTTTCAGTTTGCCACGTTGAACTATTACCTCCCTAAAGTTTTAAATATTACAGTTCTCCCTAAACTATACCATCATTTTGGTGAAACTCGAAGAAGATTTTGATGGTTTTATTTTGGAATCTTTTCACAATTTGAAGACCATGAAAGAACACCATTTTTTGACAACGAGGTCAATTAATAGCTAACAAAATGATGGACCGTAAGAAGAAACAAAAGTTTAAGGGGTTACACTATTAGAAAAACAGGTTTTACCGACGTAGTGCAACGTCCGTCGGTGTAGGTACATTTCCACCGACGGATTAAATTAATCGTCGGTGCTAATATACACCAACCAATATTCTTATAGAAATCGACAGAAACATCTGTCGAACAATAATTTTTTAGTTTTTGTCAGATCAACAACATATGCCGATAGATATGTACCATCGGTATACGTTTCATAAAAATTAAAAGGCGGGAAAATAAATATTTGGACACAAAAAGAACCACCGATGGATAATTTACATTTCACCGACGGACAACGAACTTACACACGAGTATCCGTCGATGAATTGTTTGAAAAGTAACTGTTGCAAACTTTATTCCCTGATAGTCAGCGACAATAATATGGATAAGCACCGACACCTCCTACCCGCACTCTCACCTCTCCCACCCACCGCCGCCGGCACCGGTGCTCTGTCGCCCTCCTCAACTCGCCTCGACTTCACTGGTGAGTATCTCCTCACCTCCTCCTCCATCGACATGTCACCGCACCCCCTCCCCGACCCCGACCTCCCATCCTCCTCAACTCCTTCTCCCTCGACCAACCACTACACACCCTCCCTGACCCGACTCCCACCCCCTCACCTCCTTCTCCCCCGACCGGACACCCCACCACCTCCCCGACCTCGACCGCGTCCCTAATGAGTTTTAAAATTTAACAGCAAGCGTACAATATTGTAGCATATGGGTCAAACACAAGGAGCCGATGGTGAATTCCAATTTGAATGATTTATCCAACTAAACTAACATGCATACAAAAACCTATGGTGGAAAGAAGATTTTTTAATGAATTGTGCACCTAATGATTTAACTTAAGCTAAACTAAGGATGCTAAAATGAGAATTCAGATATTAAAATTGGAGATGAGGTATATGGATTTAGGGTTGATAAGAATTCAACGTTGAGAGAAAAAATATATTTAGATTACAGAAACTAAGCATCATAGTAAACAATGTGGTCTTAAGTGATCAAAATTTACTACAACATTAGATCCGACAAGATTAAATTGTGTATTCTTATGAAATTATATCTTTAACAAAATATACAAAGAAACCAATGATAAAAATAATACATAAACATCAAACTACTAATACTAGGACAAAAGAAAAAACAAGTAAAAGAAAAGAATGAATTTCATTGCTTGAATAACTCTGGATTTTTTGTCATTACACTTCTAACAATTAAAAGAAACAATAAAAAAGAAAGATACGGTTGTGGAGGAGGAGAGTCTCTCATTTCCACCCCTTAATATAGCCAATACATGTAGGATTTTCTGTTCTCTCGCATTAGCAGTTTTCCACACCCAGTAGCTTCTAAATTTAGAATTATGTAAAATACACAAGTTGTGCATATGGAAGTCCTTTTTATAACACTTCTTGAATCGCCTCTTTTGGATTTTGGGGAAAAACATTATGCACAATTTATTGATGATTTGTCGATTGTCTGGTTTCCAAATACAATCTGTTTTGACACACATTTTGCACCCACATATTATTCCAATTTGGAAAGTCTTAAGAGACGAATATTTTATCCTTTGGATTGTCTTTCGAATGGATCTTGAAGCATCAAATGTGGTATTTGGGTGTGGATGCTATGAATAAAACAAGTGACATGTGCTAACAATCCAAACTTTCTTTATCTGAACTTTACTATTTGATGTTGATTACATAATCCAAATTTGCACCTATAATTTGAGTACTTTCCCATCAATTTGCAGCACAATAGAGAGCATAAACATGTGGAGTGGATTTCTTGTATCATGCCCTTCAACTTTCACATTATATATCGGATTTTGCATTTAAGTTCTTCCACTTCTCAATACTTTCAGCAATTATATCTATTTTCTTGTAACACACAAAATGAAAACAAAACACTCAACATAGCATTATTTAAATACAAAAGTAAGATAATGGGAAGGTAAAAATGACAAATTATGATACTCATCAGACCCCGACTGCCCAACCCTAGCCTCCACCTTCCGACCCCAGCCCCCCCATATCCAACCGCCCCAAACCTCCACCTCAATCACCACCGACCACTCGCACCACCTCACCCCAACCACTCGCACCACACCACCCCTATCCGCCCTTAACACCCCATCACAGACCACCTTGTCCCCTCACCACCCCCTCCACCTTATAGTAGTTAGATTAGAATGTGATTTTGTAGATTTTGTTAATTACATTTTGTGAATTGTGAATTTGTTAATGTGTTTTGTTAATTATATCAGAATGATTCATTGTGTGGTTTTGATTGTGATTAGTAAATATATTTTAATGTGATAAATTTGAATGTTTTGTTGGATGTTGATGTTGTTGTTGTTGAATGTTTGGTGTTTTGTTGGATGTTGTTGTGATCGGTGGAGTTTGAGATGTGGAGTGGTAGGATTTGGTGGAGGGTTTGGTGTGATTGGTGGTAGGAGTTTGGTGGAGATGAGTTTGGTGATTGGTGGATATTAGTTTGTTGTGATAAGTTTGTTGTATGTTGTTGTGATTAGTGTTTTAGTTTGGTGATTGAGTGGGAGGAGGAGATGAGTTTGTGATGTAATATGGACTATTTTCTTTAGTTTTGATTTATGTTGATTTGATCCAAGAAGTGTTTATTAGAAGATAGATTAGTGATGATAAATATGATATGTAATGGATGTCGATAGATATGTATTTTTCTTGTCAATACAGATCGAACAAATTTCTTATTGAAAATATAAGGGAGGTTGTGTCAATTTTTTTAATTTTTTTTAAATTTAAATTTGTTTACGGTTTAGTTATTATGAGGTTTATTGAGTGACATTGGTTAGTTTATTGTTACTTGGATCAGTTAGTTGATTGTTAATTGGCATCGGTTGGTTGATTGTTAGGTCGGTTAGTTGACTGTTAGATTGGTTAATTAAATTAAAAATAATTTTCTTATAGATATTTTCCACATAACTTTCAACCTTTTCAAGTACATGTACTTTACTTTGTGACCCCCAACCACTCACACCATCCTACTTCAGATTTTAGGTATGACGAGACGTCGGTCTTCACAAATAGTTGATGGTGTAGCCGATACTGGGGACATTCCTAACACTTCAACATCTGGTTCAGAGAGTATGAGTAGGGGTCGTGGATCCACAGCTTCTGGAGGATTGGATCTCTACAATTTAGAATGAGATTGAGTTGAAAGTGGAAGGCGTACCGAAAGGAAATAATGTCACACGCTTTCAGAATTTCATCGAGACGATAGTCAGGAGGACACAAGTACTGCCTCCTCATTATTCTAACTAAATATTGGTGCCAAAGAAGGATATGGATGTGGCATGACAACAATTAATGGTAATTTTACATACGTACTCAAGTTATATTAGTATTGATTTTAATTGAAAACTAATTTGATTTTTTTTTCACATTCACATTGGATAGTTCCAAAGGGGTTCAGAGCGAAAATTATGAAGTCCCTGAACACCAAATTGAAAGAAAATAAGTATCAGTTATACCTTGATGTGGCGGATATGGCGACTAGAGAGGCAAGATAGGCGGCTAGACTACCGCATATTTCCGCGGAGGATTGGTATACTCTCTTGGGTTGATTTTTTTGGCTTTTTGGCATTAATCTATATTAATTTTGATGATTAATTAAACTAATCTTAATCAATCAACCTAATCAATCAAAGTGAGCAAACATGATTACATGCATTGAATACATATTTGTATACTTGCAATCATCTTAATAGGCTTATCAAGATAATCATCAAAAGGAGCATTGGGACAAAGACATCAAGACTCAAGACTTGTAATCAAAACTTTGGTCCAAGACATGTAATTTTGTATTTATTGAGTCCATAAGGTTTAATGTAAACTTGTGCACTAGGATTCTGTCCCGTCAAGATTCGGTAAACCAAACCCCAGACGGTCAGCCAAAACCTAATAGTTCGGTCCACCGAACACGGATCGGTAACCTGAATTCTTCCCACTAGTAAAACTTAGGTGTTAGCTGGAATTCCTCCGACGGAAGACCGAACCACCTTCGGTCGACTGAATAGCCCTAGACCGGTTTTGGACTTCGCTCCAACGGTCGCTTTTGAATCAAGTCCCTAGAGCCCAAGTGATTTGTCCTAATTCGGACGATCGAATACCTATCGGTCAACCGAGTCCTTCATGGCTTTAGGTGCCTAACGGCTATTTACACGTGGCACTTGACTGTTATACCCAACGACTATTTGAGCTATAACTGTCAGCGCAAAACTCAAGCTAAACTTTGGTCTACCGAAGTGTACACGGTCAACCAAACTTGAGTAGATCAGAGCCAAACCAATCTTACTGTCCACCTTGGAACGGTGAACCGAATGGTATTCAGTTAACCGAACTTAATTAGGGCTAAATTGTTAAAAGCTACTGGAAGTTGGTAAACGGTGATCTGAACCCTATTCGGTCAACCGTATGCTTAATTCAGACCAATTCTTCAGACTATCATTCTGTTAACGGTCGAGCAAATATGCATAGAAATCTACACGAGCTTAAGTCACATCTTGCATTCCTATTGGTCCATTTCCCCACCAACTCCCAAACGACTAGTAGATCTTGAAGGCTTATTAATAAGACCCCATTTGTTGATTTTGAGACTCTTGAACACTCTCTATCAATCCAATACTCAAAGCCAAATCCTCTTCATCTTCAAGCTCTCAATCCTCAACACTCAAGCCAAAACCACTTGCATATCCAATTCCATATCAATATCCAAGTGTGATCATGTATAGAGTGTTAGTTAGATTGTGATTCCATCTCCCTATTGAAGAATCACCAAAGAGTTGTACAACTTCAAGGAAGCTCCCTCTCGGGTTGTGAGAGGAGACACGAGCGAGGCGAGGTTGTTCGCGAGGCTCGGTGGTTGTAAACGACGTTGATCTTGGCCTGGAATGGAGGTCGGTTAGTGGAACCGTAAGCGAGACTCTGGGGATTGAGCGAGACTTGCGAGGAGGACTAGGACCCGGGTGTGGGTGCCGAACCTCTTTAAACTCCGGTGTCGTCGATTTTGTGGTTTGCGTTGTCTCTTCCCTTAATCCTTCAATTATTATTTTTAATTCCGCATTTATCTAGTGATTAGAGGGCCTTAGATCCTAACATATTTTCGGCCTTAATCTATGTTTTGATGATTTAATCAACCTAATCTTAATTATAATCGATGTAGTGTAACACACATATTGCATAACATATATATTGTTTTGTGCTAACATCTACAGGTGATCAAGACTCAAGGAAGAAAAGAATTGAAGTCAAGACATGTAATCAAGCTATTGAAGACATGTAATTTTATACTTCTTTTGAGTCTTAGGAACTTTATGTACTTTAGCATACTAGAGTAAATAACTTCTCACACACACTAGGTTCCCTATAGAAGTCATAGACAAAATCTCGGATCATTTGGACTTGAATAGGTCACCAAAACTTAGACCGGAAATCACTAAACCTCAACCTAAACTGCCTGTGCAAAATCGGTCGACCAAACTTTTTTCGGTCGACTGAATGGTTAGTTTATTCTGTTAGCCCAATAGTGATTTATCCAGCTCGACCGGTCGACCGTCTTGACTTTATTGGTTGACCGTCTACACGTGTCATTTGACCGTTAGACTTGTCGTTTTATATATCAACGGTCGTATTCAAATTATTATCCATACCCCAAGAATACAAGTGACCACCGGTCGACTGTGGACCTAGTTTCGGTCGACCGAACATAAACGTTTTGACAAACCCCATAGTGCATGTTATTTTCAGTCGACCAACCCAAGCATTTCGGTCGAGCAAACATAGACATTTTTGACAACCCCGTAGAGCTTGTTAGTTTTCGGTCAACTGAACCATCCATTTAGTTCGACCGATAACTTAAGTGAAATTTAATTATAGTTGTTTTCGTTCGACCATTCCCTGCTCGGTCGAACGTTGATTTTCTGGACTTTCCTGGACTTCATTTCCAGACGACCTCCGGTCGACCGTTAAGTCCGATTCAGTCGACTGAACGTGCCCAGAACTGTGCCTTGTGCTTTTCTGTTTTGTATTTATTACACAAATACTTACCATATTAATCACAATGACTACAACACCTTAGGAGCATTTAAATAGATGTTACGAAGACACAATTTGACAACTCTTCCACTCTAAATTGTCATACACATCTAAGACAAACTCCCAAGCTTTCAATTCCCCAATCCGACTCTCTAAGCCAAATTTTCCACACTTTAGATGAATTCCAATCATACTCTAAGTGTGCTCAAGTTAGAGAGTGATTATACCACTCAACAATTGTCTGTCAACCAGCAAGGACTTCAGTGAAATCTCGAAGTGTTCCCTCTCAGATTGCGAGGGGAAGAAATCAAGCTAGCGAGGATTGTTCGCGGAGCTTACTGTGTAAAAGGCTTAATCTCGGCCTGGAACGAGATTTATAGTGAAGACGTAGGTGAAGCTCGTGGAGTCGAGCGGAGCTTGTAAGAGAGGAAGTAGGAAGGAGGCCAAACCTCTATAAAACTCTTCCGGTGCCTTTGTGGTGCATTTTCTCTACTTGTTTGTTTTTATTGTTTCCGCTACATCTTTGATTGTTTAAGCAAGTAGAGATTAACTGAAAAAGTGATTAGAATTAGGGCCATACACGATCCCAATTTTGTCATACTACATCAGCGTGACACCAAATTGGTGGTGTGACATAGGGAGAAAATAATGATATATTATTTAATTTTTTTAAATTCTTATAGATTCATTACATTATTAATATAAACTGAAACAATTGTTATTTTCAATGGTATTGGAGATTACAGAAAATCTAAACGCTACATCCGTTATTGTAAGTTTAAGAATATTATTAGTTTTCAATTAGTTAATTTTGTTTGATGCATTAATTTGTGAATTTGTGATATGTTCATGTTTTAAGAATAATTAGAGGCTTTACGAGGACCGGGTGAGACGAGGTCTCAAGGCTTTATCAATTCGGCTGCTACAACCCAAGATCCGGTCGAGACTCTTGTCGGCGACAGACACATACATATGAGGATGTACACCACCCTCGTTACCCTAATTGACATGTACGGACTACGCGGGACGCCATCCCAAAAATAGAGTGATGCCAGATTACAAGTTAAGCAAGATCAGGAGCTAAGGATGGTGAAAAGCGAGCTAGCGGAGACGAAAAACAAGTTCGCTGACATGTAGTTGATGATCGAGTTTTTGAAGGCTTATAATCCTTAGGTAATCCATTTTGTAATTAATAAGTTATATTGCATTTACTAAGTTAATTTATATGAATTATAATCTTAATGTATAATGTTTTAATCATGAAGGATATTAATATAACATCCATATGTACACCACCTTCGCCGCCAAGTCGAGATAACGATGACAGACCATCGGGTTGAGCAGACACTAGTGGTTTGGCAACTTAGTGTTTGTGTTTTCTATATATTGTCAATGTTAAACTTTGTTCGACTACTTAATGAGTTCAAATGTTAATTTTGCTGAAATTACAACTTTGTGTTTGAATTGTTTTAAGATATATATATATATATAGAAGAATTCTCTAGTGAGCCCAGGGCTTAATTTTTCTAAATTAAGCCCCACAATACCCACCACTCATTTCAAATTGTAAGGTAGATTAAGAAAAAAACGATTATGCTAATGAATGTGAGATTAACTGCAAATAAGATCTAATGGTAAGATTGTAGGGGACTTAAATTAAATTTGATGAGCCCTGGGCTCACTAGAGCTTGACCCTATATATATATGACTTCTTGTGTTTAGTTGTTTGAGTTGTGATGTATGAATGTTTGCTGAATGATGAATGAATTGTGATGATGGTTTAGTTTGAACATGGAAATTCGGAACCTGAAAAGAGCAAATAGGCTCTTTTGGGGTCCGGATGGGACTTTCGCCGATGGAATAACAGAATATATCCGTCAGTGTAGGTTCTGACACTTGTTGGTAGACATACACCGATGATAGTTATCCCTCGGACAAGGGTCTGACGTTTGTGGGTAGACATATACGGATATAAACATCGTTGTAGCTTACCGATATTTATCAGCGACGACACATATCCATCGGTGTATGTGTATAGTTGTCGAAGTATGTATTAGTCAGTGTAATATACACTGACGAATCGTTTCGTCGGTGTTCTTCGATGCAACGAAAGAATGTGAAATATTTTGGCGGAAGTTTTGCATCAAAATTTATACCGACGTCGTCTATCCGTCGGAACATCCGTCGGAGTAGAGAAACACCGACGCATGTAACACCGATGACGATATATCCATCAGTGTTAACCTACGCTGACGGAAGGGGACATGCACCGACGGATAGGTATCGTCGGTGATATCTTGTCTTGTTGTAGTGTTCGATCTTAGAATTCATGGGAGGTAGTGTAGGGTTTTGTCCCTATACTTGTGTATATTTTTTAAAAAATTATAAAGCATTTAGGATCAATTTTCATATTTGTCAACAATTTTATGTACAAAGTTCTTATTTGTATTTCAATATAAATAATAAACTATTTAATATTGAAATAGATAGATTGGATCATACCTAGGAGATTATTGAATACCTTTTACCAATAAGGAGATGTGTTGCACGTCAGATTGCCTCAGAATTTCTCTAAGTGTTCACCAAACTCTAAATAATATTTAGAGAGATCAAAGCTAGTCAGTCAGTCTCTAATTCAAGGCTACAAATCTAGTTAATTACCTCTGTAATGGTCCGAAGAATTTAAGCTCTCAAACACTTAACTAACAAGGGAATTTTCGGATGGATTTGGTGGAGAAATATGGAGAGGAGAATTTTTGCATTCATGTAAATAATGAGGAGATGAGTGACCTATCATAGGGTTTCCTCCATCCCACATCATGTGTAACCTACTTACATATGATCCCTTGTTTTTAGCTCCTCTAAACCAATCATATTTCGACACGTAATCATCAATTAACCTCCTCTGATCAAATTGGAACAAATCCAACCCATGATCAAAGAAATTCTCTTTTTAATTCAGGCAAAACCGTGCAAAAACGGTCGACCGAAATTACCAACCATTCGACCGATCGATTAAAAATGACACTTCCGGTAAGACTATGCTCCCAGTCGGCCGACCGAATACTTACCAATATAGCTCATGCTAATTTCGGTCGAACCACGACTCACACCGGTCGACCGTTTCACGACAGAAAAAGTTCATGTTATTTTTGGTCGAACCACGCGTCTAACAGGTCGACCGTTTCCGAATTTAAAGGTTACTGTTAAATTCGTTTGTCTGGTTCCCGAAAAACATTCGCCCATTTTTCACTATTTTTTTCTTTATCAAAATTTGGATTAATATCCAACAAAATCGGATCTTTGGGGTTTTAGCAAAATTATATTTTACAATGTTTGGAACCACATTATAATATGCAACATAATATCATATATAATGTCAAACATTATACGCCATAATATATTTACATCTCATATAAATTTATTGATTATTCTAACCATGTCGTAATCACGACATATTGATTTTAATATTTTACCACATGTATTTCAATACATCATATAAAATGTAAGATCAAATTCTTTGTTTTCCAATTTTATGGTGTGACATGTAGGAGGATCTATGTTATATTAACAACGATATAAAACTCTATATATCATAAACTATAAGTGGTATGTAGCTAGACATTATAGTTACCCAAATAAAAAAATATTTTGCTCACTCGAACTAAACACGGTTCATTTAGTGATATTTAATATCACTTGTGTATATTCCTTGTCTCGTGATATTGAGAATATTATACAAAGCAGAAATGTGTCATATTTGTATTATATATTCATTTCTTGATCTCTCAAGCTAATTATAAATATGTAACTATACACAAATTACTTGTGGACATTATAATTTTTCTTTATCAAAGGACACGGTGATATCATCACTCAAGTCAAGAGGGACAATGACAATCTTTTGGCATATCAACTTTTTCCTCACAAGTTATGTATAACCAACTAATACATTTATTACTATACGTATTGATAGTTTTTTATAATAATCAAATCATACACTCTTTATATAAAAAGATATAAGTCTCGTATCTTAGGATTCAAAGACACAATCAAACATTAATGACACAAACACAATTCCATAATGTTTCATTCATTAGGTCAATTCAATATATGAAAGAAAAATATTTTCTATTTGATATGCTCATGTTGATGAATATTTATAGAGCTATAATATCTCTTTTAACCAACACGACAATCTTAACCCGGTAATCAATTTCTCATGTTAATTGTTACGACTGTGAATTACTTTTGATTTATGTAAACCATTATCTTTTAGAGATCTACGGTTAAGGATCAAGAGTTTCTTCCTTAATACTTTCAAAAGACGAATACATTAATCAATGAACAAAATGTTCAATAATAAAAGACATTTAAAAGTAAACTTTTAGAACACATTCCTGTCTGATAAGTGAAGGCAGACATTGTTTGGAGGTAAAATATGGGATTATTTGCAAATGTGCACTTGCAAGGTAGTGATATTAAAGCAATAAACTTGACTTTATTAATTTATTTGGGTACATTTTTAGACTTAGAAAATGTATCGTGCACTTGAAAAATACGTAGTGTTATTTGAGCACTGCACTTAAATCTATCGAATTTATTTTGGTACAATTCTTAACTTGAGAAATAATTTTGGTGCACTTAAGCGAAGGTAGATCCCATTCCAAGTGATCCACTAAGAGATATCAACCTGTCTTGTTTCTGTATTCGACCTTGTTTTTTTTTTCTTTTATTTGAAAAATCCTACGTAACGCATGTGGTTGTTCAATCTCCGACGGGTTAGTGTTTCTTCAAGGATTACGATTTCTGAAAAAATTACTTTGGAAAAATTAGAAATTAAGTGTGTTTCTGGTAGTATTTCATAACAAATATGTATATGTTTGGATAGGTAGAACTTTGATTATTTTGCTAGTGGCATATATGTCATGGAACTTCTCTACATGATATAATTTTTTTGTTTTTCTGGGTGTACAGGGAGATGAGTTGTAGTGTTTGCATCTTTCAAAGCTTTTGCTACTTTACTTAGACCAACGGAGACCTTGGTCCCAGTGCCGACATAAATAAAGCCAAATGAGACCCGCCATCTCTTAAATGCACCAAAGTAATTTCTAAAGTTTAGAAATGTACTGAGATGAATTTGATAAACTAAAGTGCATTACTTAAATATCACTATTTTGCAAGTGTACTAATACAATTGCTTAAGTTTAGAAGTGTGCCAAAATAAACTGAAGTGTATCGCTCCAATTTCATTGCTTCCCAAGTGCATATACGGAAAAAAACCTTAAAATGTGGAACCATATACAAAGTTCAACAAATGTTAGTGAAAATTGGTGCATAGCTCAAATTTGAAAGGGTAGTTTACCCTTCATTATTAATACCAAAAATAGATTATGAAGCCATTAATTGAGGAACTGTTTATTTGAGAGTCATTGACTTTTTCTGACTTAAAAATAAAACCAAATGTCACATTTACTCTTGTTGTTTTTGTCATAATTACAAATCATACACTTCTCCTTCCCAGCATCCCTAATTCTCTCAACTCTCTCTCCCATTTCTCCCATAAGTCCTAGAACCTCACTCCAACCATCTTACCTACTGTCGTGACCATTTTGTCGGTCAACTCCGACGATCTGTCCTACATGGCCGGCCAACTCTAGTCACCCGTCCTACATTGGCAACCACTTCCGATGGTCAAATCTACGCATATTACACCTACATGACTATTTTATACATCCATTGTTGTTAGATTCAAATTCAATCAAGAAAAACGACTTCAACACATAATAAGTTTGAATAAGGAAAGTCTAGACTTTCAGAATATGTCAGTTATTTTATTCATAACAGCCACATCCAAACACATAATTTGATGATTCTAGATCCGTTGGACAACCAATTAAAAGGAGCACATATTCGTTTCTCTTACGACCTGTCAAATTTCGATGATACGAGGGTGAAAACGTGTCAAGACAGATCGTATTTGGAAACTGGACAATAGATAGACCAACAATAATTTGTGCATAACGCACTCCTCCAATATTCAAATAACGTGATTTAAGACTCTTTACAAAGAATATTTTGAGACGCAAAACTTTCATATTTAACATATTTCCCAATTACAAATCTAATAAGCTCATAATTGTCGTGGAAGACGCACCAGTCCCGCGGAAGACGCATCAGTCCCGGGCGGGACGCATCACTTGTTTTATTCATAACATTCATGTCCAAATACGGAATTTGATGATTCTAGATCCGTTGGAAATAATTTTGAAAGGAGTAGATATTCATTTATCTTAATACTTTCAAAATTCCGATGGTACGAGGGTGAAAAATGGGTTTCAAGACTGACCGTATTTGGAAACCGGACAATTGATGTATTATCAATAATTTGTGCATAACTCTCTCCTTCGATATGCAAATAAGGTGATTCTAGACGCGTTACAAAGAAGCTTTCGAGAAACAACACATTGATATTTTACATATTTCCAAACTATGAATGTACTTGTCTCATAAAGGGCGTGGAAGACTACTAATTTGATAGAACAGAAAATGAGATGGGTTGTTTTTTCCACCAAACGAGCTGAGTCATTTTCCCGCCAAATGAGTTGTGGCACACCAGTCATGTGTGGGACGCACCAACGAGATGAGTCATTTTTACCAAATGAATTGAGTCATTTTCACCAAACGAGCTTTGTTGTTTTCACCAAACGAGCTAGGTCGTTCGGTCGAAACGAGTTGGGTCCTTGAAACATAATTAACAACCTGGCTAGTTGTAAAAAAAACTTCTCTCTATACAACATATACAGTTACAGATGGTAGTTTTTGAGTGTTAGAACATTAATATGTGTACAATTTAATTTCTTAAGTGAACTTCTTATGTTTCATTTCTAAATTAATTGCATTGTCATGACAAATCAAATATTTAGAAACAACTTTATGATACTATTGAGACATGGTATTCGGGTCGGGCCCGACACAACTCGTTTTCAAGAATACAGGCCACGGTACCACGGGCTGTACCGGGCCCTGCAATTACATGTTTAGTACCATTGTTAGATTCAAATTCTATCAAGACAAACGATTTGATAACATCACAAACCAACTTTACAAGTTAAATTGTACACACACGTACATCAAAACGAGACAAATCAACATGTTACATGACATATTGAACTAAGATAAACGAGTTGTAAACTCACCAAACAAGCTGCCTCGTTCTACTAACCGAGTTGACTTGTTTCAACAAACGAGCCAAACAAACTAGGATATTTTCACCAAACGAGCTAAGTCGTTCTCAACAATTGGGTCATTTGACCAAACGAGTTATGCCGTTTTTACCAAACAAGCTGGATCATTCTACCAAACGAGCTGAGTTTTTCCACCAAACAAGGTGAGTCATTTTTTCCATCAAACGAACTTGGGCATTTTTTCCACCAAACAAGCCATGACTCACCAGTCTCGCGCTGGGACGCATCGATCCCTCTTTGGGACAGTTCCGTCCCTAACGCAATTAACATCAAATAGAAAAGTTCGGATAAGAAAAGTCTAGATTGTCAGCATATGTGACTTATTTTTTTCATAACATCCACATCCAAATACAAAATTTGATGACTCCATACTGCATTGGGAAATTGGACAATCGACACATCATGCATAATTTTTGCATAACGCTCTCCTCTGATATCAAAATATGGCAATTCAAGACTCGTTACAAAGAATAATTTAATGAAGCAAAACTTTGATATTTTACATATTTCCAAATTATGAACCTAATATACTCATAAATGGCATGAAAGACACACCAGTCCCGCACGGGACGACATCACTTGTTTTATTCATAGCATTCACATCCAATTACAGAATTTGATGATTCTAGATCCGTTGAAAAGATAATTGAAAGGAATACATATTAGTCTCCTTATGACTTGCGAAATTGCAATGATAAAAGGGTGAAAACATGTGTTAAGACATATCATATTTGGAAACTGGACAATCGACACATCATCAATAATTTGTGCATAACTGACTCTTTTGATATTGAAATAAGGACATTCACGACGTTAAGAAGAAGATTTTGAGAAACAGAACTTTGATATTTTACATATTTCCAAACTAGAAACCTACTGGGCACAAAAAGAGTGTGGAAGACTGCTGATTTGAGAGAATAGAAAACGAGCTGGGTCATTTTTCCCACCGAACGAGTTGGGCCGTTTTTTCCACCAAACGAGTTGAGTCGTTTTTCCTCCCAAACGAGCTTGGACGCACCAATGACTTGGGTCATTTTTGCCAAATGAGCTGAATCATTTTCACCAAACGAACTGACTTGTTTTCACTAAATAGCCTAGCTCGTTTTCACCAAACGAGCTGGGTCGTTCGGTCGAAACGAACTACGTCCTTGAAACTTAATTAACAACCTGACTCGTTATAACAAAAATATATACTTTTTTCTAAGACATGAAATGATTTGTTCTACATGAGACATCTTAATTAACAACATATACAATTATGGATGATTGTTTTTTAGTGTTAGAACATTAATAAATGTACAAATTAATTTCTTAAGTGAACTTTTTATGTTCCATTTCTGAATTATTTGTATTGTTATGAAAAATCATATGTTTTGAAACAGCATTATGGTATCGTTGTTAGATTCAAATTTTATCACGATAAACGAGTTGATAACATCACGAACAAACTTGTTACAAGTTTTTTGTACGCACAAGAACATCAAGACAAGACAAATGAACTTCTTACATGAATACATTGAATCAAGATAAACGAGTTGTAAAACTCACCACACAAGTTGGATTGTTCTACCAATCGAGTTGACTTGTTTTGAACAAACAATCCGAACTAGCTGGGTCATTTTCACCAAACAAGCTAGGTCATTTCGGACAAACGAGTTGGGTCGTTTGACTAAACGAGCTGAGTCATTTTCACCAAACAAGCTGGGTCGTTCTACCAAATGAGTTAGTTTCTTCCACCAAACGATCTTGGTCATTTTTTTCCACCAAACAAGCTGGGACTCACCAATCCCGCACTAGTCCCTCCGCAGGACAGTTCCGTCCCCACGCAATCAACATCAAATAGGAAAGTTCAGATAAGGAAAATCTGGATTGTCACCACATGCCACTTGTTTTATTCATAACATCCAAATACATAATTTGATGAATCCAGATCCGTTGGAAAGATAAATGAAAGGAGCACATACTAGTTTATATTGGTTCTCTTACAACTTGCCAATTTTTGATGATACGAGGGTGAAAAACGTGTGTTAAGACAAATTGTATTTCGAAACTGGACAATCGACACATCATCAATAATTTGTACACCACTGTCTCCTCCAATATCGAAATACGTCGATTCAAGATGCGTTAAGAAGAAGATTTCGAGAAACAAAACTTTGATATTTTACATATTTCCAAATTTGGAAACTAATGCACTCATAAAGGGCGTGGAAGACTGCTGATTTGAGAGAACAACGTAAATGAGCTGAGTTGTTTTTTCCACCAAACGAGTTGGGTCATTTTTCCACCGAACAAGCTTGGACGCACCAACGAGTTGGGTCGTTCTCCCTAAACGAGTTGTCTTATTTTCACCAAAAGAACTGGGTTGTTCAGTTGAAACGATTTGGGTCGTTGCAACTTAATTAGCAATTTGGCTCATTTTAAATAAATATATATATATATATATATATATATATATATATATGTTTTTCTCTAACACATGAAACAATTTGTTCTACATGAGACAACTTAGTTAACAACATATTGACACATTGAATCAAGATAAATAAGTTGTAAAAATCACCAAACAAGTTGAGTCATTCTACCAAATGAGCAAACTTGTTTTCAACAAAAGAGCCAAACGACTTGGGTCGTTTTCACCAAACAAGCTGGGTCATTTTCACAAAATGAGCGAGGTCGTTCTACCAAACGAGCTGATTTTTTCCACCAAACAAATTGTGTCATTTTTTACACCAAACACGCTGGCACGCATCGGTCCTACGTAGGATGCACCAGTCCCTCTACGTGACAGTCCCAACTCTACGCAATCAACATCAAATAGGAAAGTTTAGATACGAAAAGTCTGGACTACCAGCACATATCACTTGTTTTATTCATAACATCCATATCCAAATACAGAATTTGAGGATTCCAGATCCGTTGGAAGGATAATGAAAATGAGCACATATTATTTACTTACGATTTTCCAACTTCCGATTGTACGAGGATGAAAAAAGTGTGTTAAGACAGACCGTATTTGGAAATTGGACAATCAATACATCATCAATAATTTATGCATAACTCTCTCCTCTGATATTCAAATAAGGCAATACAAAACTCGTTACAAAGAAGATTTTGAGAAGAAAAGGTTTGATATTTTACAAATTTCCAAATTTGGAACCTAATGGGCTCATAAATGGCATGGAAGACACCTCAGTCCCGCTCTCGTCACAATCGTCCCACGCGGGACACATCACTTGTTTTATTCATAACATCCATATCCAATTACAGAATTTCATGATTCCATATCCGTTGAAAAGATAACTGAAAGGAGCACGTATTAGTGTCGCTTAAGACCAGCCAAATTATGATTATACGAGGTGCAAAAGTGTGTTAAAACAGACCGTACTTGGAAATTCAATCCACACATCATTAATTATTTATGCATAACTCTCTCATCTGATATCTAAATAAGACAATTTAAGACTCGTTACAAAGAAGAATTTGAGAAGTAAAACTTAATATTTTACATATTTCGAAATTAGGAACCTAATAAGCTCATATAGGGCGTGAAAGACTATTGATTTGATAGAACAAAAAACAAGCTGAGGTGTTTTTCCCACTAAACGAGTTGGGTCGTTTTTCCCAGCAATCGAACTGGGACGCACAGTCTCGCGCTAGGACAGGGGGTGGCGGGACTGGGGAACTGAGGGCGGTGGTCCGTGGGGAGGGCGCGAGGTTATCAGCTGTGTTGGAATGTTTGAGATTTGGTGTTGGAATTGGGAGGAGTTGGTGTTGGAATGTGGGAGATTTGGTGATTTTGTTTGGAATGTGTGGATGGTGTAGTGTTGTGATGTTTTTGGAGGTGGTGGGGTATTTTGAGGATAAAATTGAAAATGAATTAAAAAATAAAAATTTTTAGCATTCAAAAGAATTGACCACAATGATTGGTCTTATAGAACATTTGATCACCCTAATTCGACCCTTTGATTTATTTTCCATTGTTAATAAGATCGAAACACATACAATTAATCGTATAAAGAACCAAAAAAAGGGACTGATGATGAAGGACTTTTCTTTTCAATTAATAATAAAATTAACAAATTAACTATATACTTCTTAATAACTGAAGAAATACCATTAAACTCCAAGTTCAATTACGAGTTTGGTTTGGATTGACTACAAAATCACAAAAATTCATGGTACAGCAAAGTAATTTTTTAAGTAAGGATATTTTTACCTGACACAAAATTAAGCACAGATGGAGTTCGAGCAAGTTCCAAATTTAAAATTATCTTATCGAGCCGAGATGGAGCTGTAGTCGCTTGAACTCAGCTCATTTGGAACCTCAATGTAATTTCCAAAAGAGTAGTGATATATGTGCTGCAAATTGGACTCCTAACCATTTCCAATAGTGGAGGTGGTTGGTTATGCAACATTTTCATTTTAAATGAAATAATTATAATATTCAGGTCTAAACCACAAATATTCCACTAAAATAAATCATTTTCTCTCCCATTCCAATTCAAATTTAAAACTCACTTCTTTCCCACTCCTCCTTCCCTCCTCATACTCCTCCCACCATCATCTTTCTCCAACCTCCTCATCTTGCGGCGTTCTCCGACCTCCTCCTCCTCTAGCGTCCTCCGACATCCTCCGACCTCCTCCTCCTCCAGTCTCCTCCTCATCGTCCTCCTCTGATCTTCATCCTCCTCCGACATCTTCCTTCAATGCCATCCTCTGGTCTCCTTACACATTCGTCCTCCTCCGGCCTCCGCCTTGATAAGTGTCATTAGTCCAGCCATCCACATTTGTCCAGACGAGCGAGAGCAGTCCAGCCGTCCAGATTTGCCCAGACAAAGTCCAGAGCACTGTTTCCCCATCTTCAACCAACAACTTCTTATTTTGATCGGATTCCTCGCCGGAATCCTATCACGCCTCCTTCCCATCCTCCTCCTTAGTGTCCTTCAACTTTCATCATCTTACAACCTCATTCTCGTCCTTTGGCTTGTGGACATATTTGTTTGTGATTATGTAGTAGTATTTTTCTGCGGTTATTGATTTTGTCAGACATGTCCGGGACAAAATTGCATTGGTTTTTTGTTGGATAGGAGTTGAGTGAGAGCATGAATAAGTACATTGGATATGTGGATATCTGATATGTTGATACGTTGATATCTGGATATCTGTCCGGATGTGTGTGAGTATGTAGATATCCAGATTTGTTTAAAAACATTGTTTTGTTTTATGAAATTTGATTATGTTTACTGTTTTTGTGTGATAACATTTTATCTGATGTTTTTATGGTTCATCTTGGTATAATCACATGTTGTGTCTGAATGAGTTTTTTTTTATGATGGTGTACATGTTCGGATTAAATGTTTTGAGGTTCCATGGATGTTTGGGTGTTTTGTGATAAATTTGTATATCTGGATATTTATGTGGATATATCTAATAAAATACAATAGATATATATGATTACTTTTTGGTGTTGACAAGTTAACCAAGTAGTAAAAGAATAACACATTTGATATATGTCTGAATAAGTAATGATACAAGATAATTGTGCATTGTCTAGCACTTTGATACCTTCTATGTATGTCGAGACAAAGACAGTTACCCATGATACATTTTCTGGGAGAAGCAAAACCAAAAGGTTGAAACTTATTCAGATAATATATAAGGTTGTAAAAGTCATCCCAACCCTTGGGAAATCTGATCCAGAATGTGAGGACTATAATGTACGACGATAAATCAAGACATACTTGCAGACATTGTCAATATAAATCAAATCTCATATATCATTCTATTAAATCTCAGATATCAAGACATACATGTTCAGATATCAACAAAACATTGAACCTTAACTTATAATTTGTAACACAGAGTAGTCTGAATATTACATATTACAATTCCACGTTGAAAAGTGATAAATGAGCTTAAAATTAGGCCGGTCCAGACAAAGACAGTCCAAACATGTTTGATATGTCCAACAAGCATAAACACAAGCGTAAGGCAATATATCTGAATAGGAAGGGAATATATTTGTCCAGACGAAGTCCAGCGTCCAGATTTGTCCAGACGAAGTTCATCGTCCAGATTTGTCCAGGTTCGTCCAGATTTGTCCTGACGAGCGGGAGCAGTCCAGATTCGTCCAGATTTATGTGTTGGGAGAGAAAATGTGGTTTGCATGTGGGGATGTTCTTTAAACAATGGATAATGATTACAACTATTTAATAATGTGCGCATGGGGGATTTGTTGTTTGAAAGTAATTTGACAAAAATTTGGCGGACTGACGGTAAATTGCCAAGATCATGCAACGTGGAGGGCTTTGAGTGGATGAAAAACTCACTCCCCCACATGATGAGTGGTTGAGAGTGTTGAGCCCAATTTGGAGTCCAAAAACAGAACCCTCTATCATTTTCCTTTCCAAAATCCACTTGTTTTATTCTAACTTTTGTCATTCCTAATAAATTAAATAATAATAAAGTTATTGATTTAATATGATAATACTTATGTTATCATATTTCTATTGAGTTTGTATTATGATTTTTTAATCTCCAAGTGGGTAATAGTAAGAGTTCCGTTAAGCGTAACTTTTAATTACTATCATTTGAAAAGAACATTTTATCCATAAAAGAATAAGAATTTTTTCTCAAAATAATAATAATAAATTAAAAAATTGGCAAATATAATAGTCCTGAAAATATTTGGCAAAATATGAGAAAAAGGTAGTTGACTCTTTTAACGGTAGAAATTGAAAAATGGTACATATTCGATATTTTAACATTAAGGATAATTTTTGGATATTTTGATAAATATATTCGTAATTCTCTTTTTTTCATCAATTAAAGTACCATATTGTGAGTATTTTGTTGAATTTTCAATTTAAACATTTTAAAACTACAAAAATATACATTTTAACAAAACTATAGAAAATTGGTACTTGAATTAAACATAAACATACGAGGAATTCAATGATCAAAATATTAAAAAAAATCATTTTTGATTAATATTAAATTATTTATGTTAAGTAGAAGATATGTCTTAACCCATAAATTGGATAGCAAATTCAAATCCTCAAAGCCCAAAATAACAAATTAAAAAACAATTCAAGCGAGAAAGAGCATATTCCAGTGCAGCCCAAAAATTCTCCATCGAAAAAATTTAGAAAATTTCCAATCGAAAACTTATGAAATTTCTCTACAAATATTTTGGTTTTTAAATATTCCATATAAAAGCATATATCTAGTACAAAAATATACATTTAAGTTTTACTCAGTGGATGATTTTTTTTTGGATATTGTGATCAAATCGAATTCCTCGTTTTTTATTTCTAATTCAAGTAAAATTTTCTTATAGTTTGGTTAAAATGCATTTAAAAAGTTTTTTAAAAATCAACAAAACCATTGGAATATTGTAGTTGAATTGATGCCAACAAAGTGAGAATTGCGAATATGTTATTAAAATACCTCCAAAATTATCTTAAAATCGAGTTTGATTTTGTTTAATTGAAATACATGATTTCGTATAAATAAGGACCACAAATAGAAAATTTTAGTCGACTTACCGTTTCTACTTTTGGAAATTGTAGCTCCCCTGCGGTTTTTATTTCTCATACTTTTTGCAAAATATTTTTAGAGTTCTTGTAATTTGCCATTTTTATTTTTTATTAGTATTTTGAAACTTTCACAAGGAACAATGTAACACCACTTAATCTGAAATCTTGAAATGTACATCCTATCATTTTTAAAGTTATTTCGTCTCAGCATTTTTTGTCAAAATCGTGGCTGTATGTGCTAGCTTCACAAGTGATAATGGGCCTACTCGTCAAGCTCATATAGCAAAATAGAGTTAATTAACAACGAATTAATTACCCTCTTCGGATGGTCGTGGACCCGTTGTAGCTCATCATATTATCCATATATAAAATAGACTGATCAACTGATCATCGGCTCTAGCTAACTGAGATTTAAATTGTCTAATCATCTCTCTTTGTGGTGTATGACACCATGGCGCCACCGAACGGACAGTAGTATGAGTGTTGTAAAAAGGATGCACGATGACTGATTAGCAATTAACAACGAAGTGCCCGGTAAGCAAATACGAAGGTAAGCAGCCAAGGAGTCTCTAAGTCCTATGCCTATTTGAAACTGTATGGCTGTATAGCAATATAATTTATAAATCAATCCGATTCCAAATTCTAACCGGTAGAGACTTTCTTGTCCAATACCAACCAAACTTTAAATTTCGAATCCCAGATGCTCAATTACCATTTGCTTCCTTAGTCTCACCTCAGTTATCGAAGAGTGACCCCAAGCTAGCCCTGCTAACTTATCAAATCATATTCGAATATTCGGAAAACTTATTATATACATGTAAAAATGTAAAATGTGTGGTGATCACCATATGGATAATAATTGAGTGAAGCATATATTTACAACAAAAATATATACATAATAGTCAAATAAGAACAAAAGAAGACATATGATTCTTAAGATATCTCTTTAATATTGTGTAATTGGTACTATTGCTAATGAAGGGTAAATAGTATATCATCACTTACATTTGGATATTATCGGAATCAAATATGAATTTGAAAATAATCAAACTTCGCTTTTAAATTGGTCCACACTTTCGAGGTAGGATATAAATTCAAATATGATAGCATTTGTTCAAATTCGGATATAAATCCGGATACTTAAGTGTATTCGAATTAATCTGTATCCGATTGCATACCTACGTGGGATCAATGTGAAGCGATTATAGTGCGATTTTAGTAGTCTACATATGATCTTCATTGTGAATTTATTGAAAAAGTTTAATTTGCTAACGCATTGTAATCTTATTTACAACGGATGTGAAGCTAGAATGCATTCTCAAAGTTTTTTTTTTGGGTATTTGCGGAGGTAGCTTGGGTTTCACCTTCAGATCATGTATAAAACAACTTAATTATTGACTCTTCTAAGTCTTTCAATTGACATTTCATGTTTGAAGGAAATCCTTCAAACACGTGTGATTGAAGACTTTCATGTATAAAACAACTTCAATAGGTAAGGATTTCCTTCAAACATGAAATGTCAATTGAAAGACTTAGAAGAGTCAATAATTAAGTTGTTTTATACATGTTAGATATGGGTTTATTTCACCACGTGTGATGGTTATGTGATATGGTTGTAGGTACGACTTTGTTCACGAGTCTTCTTTGATGTGTACATCTTAGTTCCTTGCCAAGACACCAAACCGGCCATATCCACACTGTCTACATACGTTGCAGTCATTTGAGCCAATCGTTTTGCTTCTTACATATTGCCAATTTAAGATATCATTAATGAAGTCTTCAACAAACATTGAATATTTTAATTTTTTTGGTTGTACCTTAAAAACATTGATGTTAGACTTTCATAATTATTATTCGTCGTCCCAAAACTACTTAAATCGTCCTAATAATTACCATTTTGTCCTTTACAATTCATTTAATACTAATTTCGTTCCGTCTCTTAAACTAAGGCTTATGTCTCAGTTTTCCTCACTTTACCAGTACCAACACCACGAAAATGTCTAGCGAAGCATCTGGATCCGGCGAGGTTAGTGGGGGGGGGGGGGGGAGGGGGGATTCGTCCCGAGCGTCTGTCTAAACCGCCTACCCAAGGTGGGTGTGTCTGGCTAGGACGCCCCCTCCTTGGAGGGAGCGTCCTAGACAGACGCCTCCACCTTGGGGTAGGCGTCGTAGAAAAATGATTGGGCCATGGGCCAACCGCCTACATGTGCATGACAAGTGGAGGGGTCGCGACTACGTGTGAGATCGACGACGTGAAATCAGCCTCCTCTCGGAAATGTCCTCGAAACCAATTCCACGCTCGAAGCGTTGTGCCTGACGTCGTACGTCGTCACAATCGCAGAATGCACTACATGCTCTGGCACCGGGACGTCAATCAGGATCACTTGAACGTACCCTAACTGACGCAAGATGCGACCAAGAAAATAAGGCTCTGTGATATCCCAATAACAAATAACGCCCATCAATAAAGTCATCGACACAGTTGCAGCAGGCTCAAGACCATAGGGCAACCACTCCACCTAAATGTTTACACGTTAATAATAATAAAAATAAAATTTAAATAAACATGAATGATATCGAGTTTTAAACCTCCGATGCAGTCATCTGATCTAGTAGTCTACGAATGGAATAGAGTCACCCATCGCTCCTATCCACGATCCGGACAACCCACATACGCCAACGAGGAAGGGTTGACTAAATGATTTCCCGCTACTGATGCGGGCGGAAAGGAGGAAAATACTAATATATTCAAGCCTGCAGTAGCATAAGACAACCCGCAATACCAGAACAATCAGCATGACTCGCTATCCCCAACTGGCGATATAGATATGCCAACGTCGCCAACCCTCATTAGTACTAACCAATGGTATCTAGGTCCCTAGCCTCCAATAGGTCGCGTGGTCTGTCTCTGCAACCACTCTTGTCGACAAACAAGACGCAGTCAAGCAGTAAGAAGAGGTAGGCAGTCAACTGTGTATCCTTAGTTTGTGGTGGTCGTCCCCGTCTGCAACAGTCGTCAACAATGTCGATGCTAACACCACTGCCACTCCAAAATAAGTTATCCCTCCCAAGACCATCGACGCTGACTCTGAGAACCTCTGATACATAACTCTTCAGCTCAGGCGTCGATGCCTGAGCACTGACCATCGACCCTCAACAGGAATGCGCAGAATCTGGAAGACGTCATGCAACATGATCGTCATCTCTCCGAAAGGCAAGTGGAAAAAGTTGGTGTCAGACTGTCACCACTCCACAAACGTAGAAATCAACACCATGTCAAGGCAGGGGAACATGTTGTAAGACAACTGACCCAATCCGTTATCAGTAATGGTCCCCATCATATCATCACTCATCAATGAACGTCAAGCCTGCAATGTAATACAAGCTCTGTGCCGATTATGACACTTCAGAACCTTCCGTGCCTGGCCCTCCCAAATGCGTCTGGTGATGTGACCTCCAAAACTAGGAATGACGTTGTCATCTAAAGGACCATCGGGCATCACACCAATCACAATCCAAGAATCGTCCCCAACCCTCTTCTTCTTCTGAGCTCGGGCGTCTGCATTGCACAAACTCGAATAACTGGTCAAAAACCTACCACATCTTCCCTTCTGAATGACCCACTCCGTCCTCTACCATATTGCTGCCTCGCCTCCTCATGCGGCGCCAAGTCATACCGACCCCCATCATCACTCTCGTCGTCACTCTCCACCTCATCCGAATCATCCTCGTCGTCGAAAGAATCCTCACGTGTCTGACGACAACGTAAACTATCCCTCTCCCTCCTAACCGAAGCAGATATACCCCGTCTACGTGGATGACGATGTGCTGAATTCTCTTCGTAAGCATGTACAACGTGTAGAGGTATGAATTTTCCTCTTCCTCCACGATAACCCGTTGACTATTAATTAAATTTTAGGAATAAAATGTTGTGAAATGGATTTAAGCATCTAAATTAACAAAATTATTAATTATTTTTAACTAATTATCAATTAATTCTAATTATTTCTTATTAAAAAAGGGACTGCGGCGGACGCCCCCCCTGGATATCATTACTCATTTAAGAGGGGCAATGATAATCTTTCGACTAACTATCTTCTCCAACAAAAGTCATACTTAACAAACTAATAAAGCAAATTATGATACTCATCAGACCCCGACTGCCCAACCCTAGCCTCCACCTTCCGACCCCAGCCCCCCCATATCCAACCGCCCCAAACCTCCACCTCAATCACCACCGACCACTCGCACCACCTCACCCCAACCACTCGCACCACACCACCCCTATCCGCCCTTAACACCCCATCACAGACCACCTTGTCCCCTCACCACCCCCTCCACCTTATAGTAGTTAGATTAGAATGTGATTTTGTAGATTTTGTTAATTACATTTTGTGAATTGTGAATTTGTTAATGTGTTTTGTTAATTATATCAGAATGATTCATTGTGTGGTTTTGATTGTGATTAGTAAATATATTTTAATGTGATAAATTTGAATGTTTTGTTGGATGTTGATGTTGTTGTTGTTGAATGTTTGGTGTTTTGTTGGATGTTGTTGTGATCGGTGGAGTTTGAGATGTGGAGTGGTAGGATTTGGTGGAGGGTTTGGTGTGATTGGTGGTAGGAGTTTGGTGGAGATGAGTTTGGTGATTGGTGGATATTAGTTTGTTGTGATAAGTTTGTTGTATGTTGTTGTGATTAGTGTTTTAGTTTGGTGATTGAGTGGGAGGAGGAGATGAGTTTGTGATGTAATATGGACTATTTTCTTTAGTTTTGATTTATGTTGATTTGATCCAAGAAGTGTTTATTAGAAGATAGATTAGTGATGATAAATATGATATGTAATGGATGTCGATAGATATGTATTTTTCTTGTCAATACAGATCGAACAAATTTCTTATTGAAAATATAAGGGAGGTTGTGTCAATTTTTTTAATTTTTTTTAAATTTAAATTTGTTTACGGTTTAGTTATTATGAGGTTTATTGAGTGACATTGGTTAGTTTATTGTTACTTGGATCAGTTAGTTGATTGTTAATTGGCATCGGTTGGTTGATTGTTAGGTCGGTTAGTTGACTGTTAGATTGGTTAATTAAATTAAAAATAATTTTCTTATAGATATTTTCCACATAACTTTCAACCTTTTCAAGTACATGTACTTTACTTTGTGACCCCCAACCACTCACACCATCCTACTTCAGATTTTAGGTATGACGAGACGTCGGTCTTCACAAATAGTTGATGGTGTAGCCGATACTGGGGACATTCCTAACACTTCAACATCTGGTTCAGAGAGTATGAGTAGGGGTCGTGGATCCACAGCTTCTGGAGGATTGGATCTCTACAATTTAGAATGAGATTGAGTTGAAAGTGGAAGGCGTACCGAAAGGAAATAATGTCACACGCTTTCAGAATTTCATCGAGACGATAGTCAGGAGGACACAAGTACTGCCTCCTCATTATTCTAACTAAATATTGGTGCCAAAGAAGGATATGGATGTGGCATGACAACAATTAATGGTAATTTTACATACGTACTCAAGTTATATTAGTATTGATTTTAATTGAAAACTAATTTGATTTTTTTTTCACATTCACATTGGATAGTTCCAAAGGGGTTCAGAGCGAAAATTATGAAGTCCCTGAACACCAAATTGAAAGAAAATAAGTATCAGTTATACCTTGATGTGGCGGATATGGCGACTAGAGAGGCAAGATAGGCGGCTAGACTACCGCATATTTCCGCGGAGGATTGGTATACTCTCTTGGGTTGATTTTTTTGGCTTTTTGGCATTAATCTATATTAATTTTGATGATTAATTAAACTAATCTTAATCAATCAACCTAATCAATCAAAGTGAGCAAACATGATTACATGCATTGAATACATATTTGTATACTTGCAATCATCTTAATAGGCTTATCAAGATAATCATCAAAAGGAGCATTGGGACAAAGACATCAAGACTCAAGACTTGTAATCAAAACTTTGGTCCAAGACATGTAATTTTGTATTTATTGAGTCCATAAGGTTTAATGTAAACTTGTGCACTAGGATTCTGTCCCGTCAAGATTCGGTAAACCAAACCCCAGACGGTCAGCCAAAACCTAATAGTTCGGTCCACCGAACACGGATCGGTAACCTGAATTCTTCCCACTAGTAAAACTTAGGTGTTAGCTGGAATTCCTCCGACGGAAGACCGAACCACCTTCGGTCGACTGAATAGCCCTAGATCGGTTTTGGACTTCGCTCCAACGGTCGCTTTTGAATCAAGTCCCTAGAGCCCAAGTGATTTGTCCTAATTCGGACGATCGAATACCTATCGGTCAACCGAGTCCTTCATGGCTTTAGGTGCCTAACGGCTATTTACACGTGGCACTTGACTGTTATACCCAACGACTATTTGAGCTATAACTGTCAGCGCAAAACTCAAGCTAAACTTTGGTCTACCGAAGTGTACACGGTCAACCAAACTTGAGTAGATCAGAGCCAAACCAATCTTACTGTCCACCTTGGAACGGTGAACCGAATGGTATTCAGTTAACCGAACTTAATTAGGGCTAAATTGTTAAAAGCTACTGGAAGTTGGTAAACGGTGATCTGAACCCTATTCGGTCAACCGTATGCTTAATTCAGACCAATTCTTCAGACTATCATTCTGTTAACGGTCGAGCAAATATGCATAGAAATCTACACGAGCTTAAGTCACATCTTGCATTCCTATTGGTCCATTTCCCCACCAACTCCCAAACGACTAGTAGATCTTGAAGGCTTATTAATAAGACCCCATTTGTTGATTTTGAGACTCTTGAACACTCTCTATCAATCCAATACTCAAAGCCAAATCCTCTTCATCTTCAAGCTCTCAATCCTCAACACTCAAGCCAAAACCACTTGCATATCCAATTCCATATCAATATCCAAGTGTGATCATGTATAGAGTGTTAGTTAGATTGTGATTCCATCTCCCTATTGAAGAATCACCAAAGAGTTGTACAACTTCAAGGAAGCTCCCTCTCGGGTTGTGAGAGGAGACACGAGCGAGGCGAGGTTGTTCGCGAGGCTCGGTGGTTGTAAACGACGTTGATCTTGGCCTGGAATGGAGGTCGGTTAGTGGAACCGTAAGCGAGACTCTGGGGATTGAGCGAGACTTGCGAGGAGGACTAGGACCCGGGTGTGGGTGCCGAACCTCTTTAAACTCCGGTGTCGTCGATTTTGTGGTTTGCGTTGTCTCTTCCCTTAATCCTTCAATTATTATTTTTAATTCCGCATTTATCTAGTGATTAGAGGGCCTTAGATCCTAACATATTTTCGGCCTTAATCTATGTTTTGATGATTTAATCAACCTAATCTTAATTATAATCGATGTAGTGTAACACACATATTGCATAACATATATATTGTTTTGTGCTAACATCTACAGGTGATCAAGACTCAAGGAAGAAAAGAATTGAAGTCAAGACATGTAATCAAGCTATTGAAGACATGTAATTTTATACTTCTTTTGAGTCTTAGGAACTTTATGTACTTTAGCATACTAGAGTAAATAACTTCTCACACACACTAGGTTCCCTATAGAAGTCATAGACAAAATCTCGGATCATTTGGACTTGAATAGGTCACCAAAACTTAGACCGGAAATCACTAAACCTCAACCTAAACTGCCTGTGCAAAATCGGTCGACCAAACTTTTTTCGGTCGACTGAATGGTTAGTTTATTCTGTTAGCCCAATAGTGATTTATCCAGCTCGACCGGTCGACCGTCTTGACTTTATTGGTTGACCGTCTACACGTGTCATTTGACCGTTAGACTTGTCGTTTTATATATCAACGGTCGTATTCAAATTATTATCCATACCCCAAGAATACAAGTGACCACCGGTCGACTGTGGACCTAGTTTCGGTCGACCGAACATAAACGTTTTGACAAACCCCATAGTGCATGTTATTTTCAGTCGACCAACCCAAGCATTTCGGTCGAGCAAACATAGACATTTTTGACAACCCCGTAGAGCTTGTTAGTTTTCGGTCAACTGAACCATCCATTTAGTTCGACCGATAACTTAAGTGAAATTTAATTATAGTTGTTTTCGTTCGACCATTCCCTGCTCGGTCGAACGTTGATTTTCTGGACTTTCCTGGACTTCATTTCCAGACGACCTCCGGTCGACCGTTAAGTCCGATTCAGTCGACTGAACGTGCCCAGAACTGTGCCTTGTGCTTTTCTGTTTTGTATTTATTACACAAATACTTACCATATTAATCACAATGACTACAACACCTTAGGAGCATTTAAATAGATGTTACGAAGACACAATTTGACAACTCTTCCACTCTAAATTGTCATACACATCTAAGACAAACTCCCAAGCTTTCAATTCCCCAATCCGACTCTCTAAGCCAAATTTTCCACACTTTAGATGAATTCCAATCATACTCTAAGTGTGCTCAAGTTAGAGAGTGATTATACCACTCAACAATTGTCTGTCAACCAGCAAGGACTTCAGTGAAATCTCGAAGTGTTCCCTCTCAGATTGCGAGGGGAAGAAATCAAGCTAGCGAGGATTGTTCGCGGAGCTTACTGTGTAAAAGGCTTAATCTCGGCCTGGAACGAGATTTATAGTGAAGACGTAGGTGAAGCTCGTGGAGTCGAGCGGAGCTTGTAAGAGAGGAAGTAGGAAGGAGGCCAAACCTCTATAAAACTCTTCCGGTGCCTTTGTGGTGCATTTTCTCTACTTGTTTGTTTTTATTGTTTCCGCTACATCTTTGATTGTTTAAGCAAGTAGAGATTAACTGAAAAAGTGATTAGAATTAGGGCCATACACGATCCCAATTTTGTCATACTACATCAGCGTGACACCAAATTGGTGGTGTGACATAGGGAGAAAATAATGATATATTATTTAATTTTTTTAAATTCTTATAGATTCATTACATTATTAATATAAACTGAAACAATTGTTATTTTCAATGGTATTGGAGATTACAGAAAATCTAAACGCTACATCCGTTATTGTAAGTTTAAGAATATTATTAGTTTTCAATTAGTTAATTTTGTTTGATGCATTAATTTGTGAATTTGTGATATGTTCATGTTTTAAGAATAATTAGAGGCTTTACGAGGACCGGGTGAGACGAGGTCTCAAGGCTTTATCAATTCGGCTGCTACAACCCAAGATCCGGTCGAGACTCTTGTCGGCGACAGACACATACATATGAGGATGTACACCACCCTCGTTACCCTAATTGACATGTACGGACTACGCGGGACGCCATCCCAAAAATAGAGTGATGCCAGATTACAAGTTAAGCAAGATCAGGAGCTAAGGATGGTGAAAAGCGAGCTAGCGGAGACGAAAAACAAGTTCGCTGACATGTAGTTGATGATCGAGTTTTTGAAGGCTTATAATCCTTAGGTAATCCATTTTGTAATTAATAAGTTATATTGCATTTACTAAGTTAATTTATATGAATTATAATCTTAATGTATAATGTTTTAATCATGAAGGATATTAATATAACATCCATATGTACACCACCTTCGCCGCCAAGTCGAGATAACGATGACAGACCATCGGGTTGAGCAGACACTAGTGGTTTGGCAACTTAGTGTTTGTGTTTTCTATATATTGTCAATGTTAAACTTTGTTCGACTACTTAATGAGTTCAAATGTTAATTTTGCTGAAATTACAACTTTGTGTTTGAATTGTTTTAAGATATATATATATATATAGAAGAATTCTCTAGTGAGCCCAGGGCTTAATTTTTCTAAATTAAGCCCCACAATACCCACCACTCATTTCAAATTGTAAGGTAGATTAAGAAAAAAACGATTATGCTAATGAATGTGAGATTAACTGCAAATAAGATCTAATGGTAAGATTGTAGGGGACTTAAATTAAATTTGATGAGCCCTGGGCTCACTAGAGCTTGACCCTATATATATATGACTTCTTGTGTTTAGTTGTTTGAGTTGTGATGTATGAATGTTTGCTGAATGATGAATGAATTGTGATGATGGTTTAGTTTGAACATGGAAATTCGGAACCTGAAAAGAGCAAATAGGCTCTTTTGGGGTCCGGATGGGACTTTCGCCGATGGAATAACAGAATATATCCGTCAGTGTAGGTTCTGACACTTGTTGGTAGACATACACCGATGATAGTTATCCCTCGGACAAGGGTCTGACGTTTGTGGGTAGACATATACGGATATAAACATCGTTGTAGCTTACCGATATTTATCAGCGACGACACATATCCATCGGTGTATGTGTATAGTTGTCGAAGTATGTATTAGTCAGTGTAATATACACTGACGAATCGTTTCGTCGGTGTTCTTCGATGCAACGAAAGAATGTGAAATATTTTGGCGGAAGTTTTGCATCAAAATTTATACCGACGTCGTCTATCCGTCGGAACATCCGTCGGAGTAGAGAAACACCGACGCATGTAACACCGATGACGATATATCCATCAGTGTTAACCTACGCTGACGGAAGGGGACATGCACCGACGGATAGGTATCGTCGGTGATATCTTGTCTTGTTGTAGTGTTCGATCTTAGAATTCATGGGAGGTAGTGTAGGGTTTTGTCCCTATACTTGTGTATATTTTTTAAAAAATTATAAAGCATTTAGGATCAATTTTCATATTTGTCAACAATTTTATGTACAAAGTTCTTATTTGTATTTCAATATAAATAATAAACTATTTAATATTGAAATAGATAGATTGGATCATACCTAGGAGATTATTGAATACCTTTTACCAATAAGGAGATGTGTTGCACGTCAGATTGCCTCAGAATTTCTCTAAGTGTTCACCAAACTCTAAATAATATTTAGAGAGATCAAAGCTAGTCAGTCAGTCTCTAATTCAAGGCTACAAATCTAGTTAATTACCTCTGTAATGGTCCGAAGAATTTAAGCTCTCAAACACTTAACTAACAAGGGAATTTTCGGATGGATTTGGTGGAGAAATATGGAGAGGAGAATTTTTGCATTCATGTAAATAATGAGGAGATGAGTGACCTATCATAGGGTTTCCTCCATCCCACATCATGTGTAACCTACTTACATATGATCCCTTGTTTTTAGCTCCTCTAAACCAATCATATTTCGACACGTAATCATCAATTAACCTCCTCTGATCAAATTGGAACAAATCCAACCCATGATCAAAGAAATTCTCTTTTTAATTCAGGCAAAACCGTGCAAAAACGGTCGACCGAAATTACCAACCATTCGACCGATCGATTAAAAATGACACTTCCGGTAAGACTATGCTCCCAGTCGGCCGACCGAATACTTACCAATATAGCTCATGCTAATTTCGGTCGAACCACGACTCACACCGGTCGACCGTTTCACGACAGAAAAAGTTCATGTTATTTTTGGTCGAACCACGCGTCTAACAGGTCGACCGTTTCCGAATTTAAAGGTTACTGTTAAATTCGTTTGTCTGGTTCCCGAAAAACATTCGCCCATTTTTCACTATTTTTTTCTTTATCAAAATTTGGATTAATATCCAACAAAATCGGATCTTTGGGGTTTTAGCAAAATTATATTTTACAATGTTTGGAACCACATTATAATATGCAACATAATATCATATATAATGTCAAACATTATACGCCATAATATATTTACATCTCATATAAATTTATTGATTATTCTAACCATGTCGTAATCACGACATATTGATTTTAATATTTTACCACATGTATTTCAATACATCATATAAAATGTAAGATCAAATTCTTTGTTTTCCAATTTTATGGTGTGACATGTAGGAGGATCTATGTTATATTAACAACGATATAAAACTCTATATATCATAAACTATAAGTGGTATGTAGCTAGACATTATAGTTACCCAAATAAAAAAATATTTTGCTCACTCGAACTAAACACGGTTCATTTAGTGATATTTAATATCACTTGTGTATATTCCTTGTCTCGTGATATTGAGAATATTATACAAAGCAGAAATGTGTCATATTTGTATTATATATTCATTTCTTGATCTCTCAAGCTAATTATAAATATGTAACTATACACAAATTACTTGTGGACATTATAATTTTTCTTTATCAAAGGACACGGTGATATCATCACTCAAGTCAAGAGGGACAATGACAATCTTTTGGCATATCAACTTTTTCCTCACAAGTTATGTATAACCAACTAATACATTTATTACTATACGTATTGATAGTTTTTTATAATAATCAAATCATACACTCTTTATATAAAAAGATATAAGTCTCGTATCTTAGGATTCAAAGACACAATCAAACATTAATGACACAAACACAATTCCATAATGTTTCATTCATTAGGTCAATTCAATATATGAAAGAAAAATATTTTCTATTTGATATGCTCATGTTGATGAATATTTATAGAGCTATAATATCTCTTTTAACCAACACGACAATCTTAACCCGGTAATCAATTTCTCATGTTAATTGTTACGACTGTGAATTACTTTTGATTTATGTAAACCATTATCTTTTAGAGATCTACGGTTAAGGATCAAGAGTTTCTTCCTTAATACTTTCAAAAGACGAATACATTAATCAATGAACAAAATGTTCAATAATAAAAGACATTTAAAAGTAAACTTTTAGAACACATTCCTGTCTGATAAGTGAAGGCAGACATTGTTTGGAGGTAAAATATGGGATTATTTGCAAATGTGCACTTGCAAGGTAGTGATATTAAAGCAATAAACTTGACTTTATTAATTTATTTGGGTACATTTTTAGACTTAGAAAATGTATCGTGCACTTGAAAAATACGTAGTGTTATTTGAGCACTGCACTTAAATCTATCGAATTTATTTTGGTACAATTCTTAACTTGAGAAATAATTTTGGTGCACTTAAGCGAAGGTAGATCCCATTCCAAGTGATCCACTAAGAGATATCAACCTGTCTTGTTTCTGTATTCGACCTTGTTTTTTTTTTCTTTTATTTGAAAAATCCTACGTAACGCATGTGGTTGTTCAATCTCCGACGGGTTAGTGTTTCTTCAAGGATTACGATTTCTGAAAAAATTACTTTGGAAAAATTAGAAATTAAGTGTGTTTCTGGTAGTATTTCATAACAAATATGTATATGTTTGGATAGGTAGAACTTTGATTATTTTGCTAGTGGCATATATGTCATGGAACTTCTCTACATGATATAATTTTTTTGTTTTTCTGGGTGTACAGGGAGATGAGTTGTAGTGTTTGCATCTTTCAAAGCTTTTGCTACTTTACTTAGACCAACGGAGACCTTGGTCCCAGTGCCGACATAAATAAAGCCAAATGAGACCCGCCATCTCTTAAATGCACCAAAGTAATTTCTAAAGTTTAGAAATGTACTGAGATGAATTTGATAAACTAAAGTGCATTACTTAAATATCACTATTTTGCAAGTGTACTAATACAATTGCTTAAGTTTAGAAGTGTGCCAAAATAAACTGAAGTGTATCGCTCCAATTTCATTGCTTCCCAAGTGCATATACGGAAAAAAACCTTAAAATGTGGAACCATATACAAAGTTCAACAAATGTTAGTGAAAATTGGTGCATAGCTCAAATTTGAAAGGGTAGTTTACCCTTCATTATTAATACCAAAAATAGATTATGAAGCCATTAATTGAGGAACTGTTTATTTGAGAGTCATTGACTTTTTCTGACTTAAAAATAAAACCAAATGTCACATTTACTCTTGTTGTTTTTGTCATAATTACAAATCATACACTTCTCCTTCCCAGCATCCCTAATTCTCTCAACTCTCTCTCCCATTTCTCCCATAAGTCCTAGAACCTCACTCCAACCATCTTACCTACTGTCGTGACCATTTTGTCGGTCAACTCCGACGATCTGTCCTACATGGCCGGCCAACTCTAGTCACCCGTCCTACATTGGCAACCACTTCCGATGGTCAAATCTACGCATATTACACCTACATGACTATTTTATACATCCATTGTTGTTAGATTCAAATTCAATCAAGAAAAACGACTTCAACACATAATAAGTTTGAATAAGGAAAGTCTAGACTTTCAGAATATGTCAGTTATTTTATTCATAACAGCCACATCCAAACACATAATTTGATGATTCTAGATCCGTTGGACAACCAATTAAAAGGAGCACATATTCGTTTCTCTTACGACCTGTCAAATTTCGATGATACGAGGGTGAAAACGTGTCAAGACAGATCGTATTTGGAAACTGGACAATAGATAGACCAACAATAATTTGTGCATAACGCACTCCTCCAATATTCAAATAACGTGATTTAAGACTCTTTACAAAGAATATTTTGAGACGCAAAACTTTCATATTTAACATATTTCCCAATTACAAATCTAATAAGCTCATAATTGTCGTGGAAGACGCACCAGTCCCGCGGAAGACGCATCAGTCCCGGGCGGGACGCATCACTTGTTTTATTCATAACATTCATGTCCAAATACGGAATTTGATGATTCTAGATCCGTTGGAAATAATTTTGAAAGGAGTAGATATTCATTTATCTTAATACTTTCAAAATTCCGATGGTACGAGGGTGAAAAATGGGTTTCAAGACTGACCGTATTTGGAAACCGGACAATTGATGTATTATCAATAATTTGTGCATAACTCTCTCCTTCGATATGCAAATAAGGTGATTCTAGACGCGTTACAAAGAAGCTTTCGAGAAACAACACATTGATATTTTACATATTTCCAAACTATGAATGTACTTGTCTCATAAAGGGCGTGGAAGACTACTAATTTGATAGAACAGAAAATGAGATGGGTTGTTTTTTCCACCAAACGAGCTGAGTCATTTTCCCGCCAAATGAGTTGTGGCACACCAGTCATGTGTGGGACGCACCAACGAGATGAGTCATTTTTACCAAATGAATTGAGTCATTTTCACCAAACGAGCTTTGTTGTTTTCACCAAACGAGCTAGGTCGTTCGGTCGAAACGAGTTGGGTCCTTGAAACATAATTAACAACCTGGCTAGTTGTAAAAAAAACTTCTCTCTATACAACATATACAGTTACAGATGGTAGTTTTTGAGTGTTAGAACATTAATATGTGTACAATTTAATTTCTTAAGTGAACTTCTTATGTTTCATTTCTAAATTAATTGCATTGTCATGACAAATCAAATATTTAGAAACAACTTTATGATACTATTGAGACATGGTATTCGGGTCGGGCCCGACACAACTCGTTTTCAAGAATACAGGCCACGGTACCACGGGCTGTACCGGGCCCTGCAATTACATGTTTAGTACCATTGTTAGATTCAAATTCTATCAAGACAAACGATTTGATAACATCACAAACCAACTTTACAAGTTAAATTGTACACACACGTACATCAAAACGAGACAAATCAACATGTTACATGACATATTGAACTAAGATAAACGAGTTGTAAACTCACCAAACAAGCTGCCTCGTTCTACTAACCGAGTTGACTTGTTTCAACAAACGAGCCAAACAAACTAGGATATTTTCACCAAACGAGCTAAGTCGTTCTCAACAATTGGGTCATTTGACCAAACGAGTTATGCCGTTTTTACCAAACAAGCTGGATCATTCTACCAAACGAGCTGAGTTTTTCCACCAAACAAGGTGAGTCATTTTTTCCATCAAACGAACTTGGGCATTTTTTCCACCAAACAAGCCATGACTCACCAGTCTCGCGCTGGGACGCATCGATCCCTCTTTGGGACAGTTCCGTCCCTAACGCAATTAACATCAAATAGGAAAGTTCGGATAAGAAAAGTCTAGATTGTCAGCATATGTGACTTATTTTTTTCATAACATCCACATCCAAATACAAAATTTGATGACTCCATACTGCATTGGGAAATTGGACAATCGACACATCATGCATAATTTTTGCATAACGCTCTCCTCTGATATCAAAATATGGCAATTCAAGACTCGTTACAAAGAATAATTTAATGAAGCAAAACTTTGATATTTTACATATTTCCAAATTATGAACCTAATATACTCATAAATGGCATGAAAGACACACCAGTCCCGCACGGGACGACATCACTTGTTTTATTCATAGCATTCACATCCAATTACAGAATTTGATGATTCTAGATCCGTTGAAAAGATAATTGAAAGGAATACATATTAGTCTCCTTATGACTTGCGAAATTGCAATGATAAAAGGGTGAAAACATGTGTTAAGACATATCATATTTGGAAACTGGACAATCGACACATCATCAATAATTTGTGCATAACTGACTCTTTTGATATTGAAATAAGGACATTCACGACGTTAAGAAGAAGATTTTGAGAAACAGAACTTTGATATTTTACATATTTCCAAACTAGAAACCTACTGGGCACAAAAAGAGTGTGGAAGACTGCTGATTTGAGAGAATAGAAAACGAGCTGGGTCATTTTTCCCACCGAACGAGTTGGGCCGTTTTTTCCACCAAACGAGTTGAGTCGTTTTTCCTCCCAAACGAGCTTGGACGCACCAATGACTTGGGTCATTTTTGCCAAATGAGCTGAATCATTTTCACCAAACGAACTGACTTGTTTTCACTAAATAGCCTAGCTCGTTTTCACCAAACGAGCTGGGTCGTTCGGTCGAAACGAACTACGTCCTTGAAACTTAATTAACAACCTGACTCGTTATAACAAAAATATATACTTTTTTCTAAGACATGAAATGATTTGTTCTACATGAGACATCTTAATTAACAACATATACAATTATGGATGATTGTTTTTTAGTGTTAGAACATTAATAAATGTACAAATTAATTTCTTAAGTGAACTTTTTATGTTCCATTTCTGAATTATTTGTATTGTTATGAAAAATCATATGTTTTGAAACAGCATTATGGTATCGTTGTTAGATTCAAATTTTATCACGATAAACGAGTTGATAACATCACGAACAAACTTGTTACAAGTTTTTTGTACGCACAAGAACATCAAGACAAGACAAATGAACTTCTTACATGAATACATTGAATCAAGATAAACGAGTTGTAAAACTCACCACACAAGTTGGATTGTTCTACCAATCGAGTTGACTTGTTTTGAACAAACAATCCGAACTAGCTGGGTCATTTTCACCAAACAAGCTAGGTCATTTCGGACAAACGAGTTGGGTCGTTTGACTAAACGAGCTGAGTCATTTTCACCAAACAAGCTGGGTCGTTCTACCAAATGAGTTAGTTTCTTCCACCAAACGATCTTGGTCATTTTTTTCCACCAAACAAGCTGGGACTCACCAATCCCGCACTAGTCCCTCCGCAGGACAGTTCCGTCCCCACGCAATCAACATCAAATAGGAAAGTTCAGATAAGGAAAATCTGGATTGTCACCACATGCCACTTGTTTTATTCATAACATCCAAATACATAATTTGATGAATCCAGATCCGTTGGAAAGATAAATGAAAGGAGCACATACTAGTTTATATTGGTTCTCTTACAACTTGCCAATTTTTGATGATACGAGGGTGAAAAACGTGTGTTAAGACAAATTGTATTTCGAAACTGGACAATCGACACATCATCAATAATTTGTACACCACTGTCTCCTCCAATATCGAAATACGTCGATTCAAGATGCGTTAAGAAGAAGATTTCGAGAAACAAAACTTTGATATTTTACATATTTCCAAATTTGGAAACTAATGCACTCATAAAGGGCGTGGAAGACTGCTGATTTGAGAGAACAACGTAAATGAGCTGAGTTGTTTTTTCCACCAAACGAGTTGGGTCATTTTTCCACCGAACAAGCTTGGACGCACCAACGAGTTGGGTCGTTCTCCCTAAACGAGTTGTCTTATTTTCACCAAAAGAACTGGGTTGTTCAGTTGAAACGATTTGGGTCGTTGCAACTTAATTAGCAATTTGGCTCATTTTAAATAAATATATATATATATATATATATATATATATATATATATATATATATATATATATATATATATATATATATATATATGTTTTTCTCTAACACATGAAACAATTTGTTCTACATGAGACAACTTAGTTAACAACATATTGACACATTGAATCAAGATAAATAAGTTGTAAAAATCACCAAACAAGTTGAGTCATTCTACCAAATGAGCAAACTTGTTTTCAACAAAAGAGCCAAACGACTTGGGTCGTTTTCACCAAACAAGCTGGGTCATTTTCACAAAATGAGCGAGGTCGTTCTACCAAACGAGCTGATTTTTTCCACCAAACAAATTGTGTCATTTTTTACACCAAACACGCTGGCACGCATCGGTCCTACGTAGGATGCACCAGTCCCTCTACGTGACAGTCCCAACTCTACGCAATCAACATCAAATAGGAAAGTTTAGATACGAAAAGTCTGGACTACCAGCACATATCACTTGTTTTATTCATAACATCCATATCCAAATACAGAATTTGAGGATTCCAGATCCGTTGGAAGGATAATGAAAATGAGCACATATTATTTACTTACGATTTTCCAACTTCCGATTGTACGAGGATGAAAAAAGTGTGTTAAGACAGACCGTATTTGGAAATTGGACAATCAATACATCATCAATAATTTATGCATAACTCTCTCCTCTGATATTCAAATAAGGCAATACAAAACTCGTTACAAAGAAGATTTTGAGAAGAAAAGGTTTGATATTTTACAAATTTCCAAATTTGGAACCTAATGGGCTCATAAATGGCATGGAAGACACCTCAGTCCCGCTCTCGTCACAATCGTCCCACGCGGGACACATCACTTGTTTTATTCATAACATCCATATCCAATTACAGAATTTCATGATTCCATATCCGTTGAAAAGATAACTGAAAGGAGCACGTATTAGTGTCGCTTAAGACCAGCCAAATTATGATTATACGAGGTGCAAAAGTGTGTTAAAACAGACCGTACTTGGAAATTCAATCCACACATCATTAATTATTTATGCATAACTCTCTCATCTGATATCTAAATAAGACAATTTAAGACTCGTTACAAAGAAGAATTTGAGAAGTAAAACTTAATATTTTACATATTTCGAAATTAGGAACCTAATAAGCTCATATAGGGCGTGAAAGACTATTGATTTGATAGAACAAAAAACAAGCTGAGGTGTTTTTCCCACTAAACGAGTTGGGTCGTTTTTCCCAGCAATCGAACTGGGACGCACAGTCTCGCGCTAGGACAGGGGGTGGCGGGACTGGGGAACTGAGGGCGGTGGTCCGTGGGGAGGGCGCGAGGTTATCAGCTGTGTTGGAATGTTTGAGATTTGGTGTTGGAATTGGGAGGAGTTGGTGTTGGAATGTGGGAGATTTGGTGATTTTGTTTGGAATGTGTGGATGGTGTAGTGTTGTGATGTTTTTGGAGGTGGTGGGGTATTTTGAGGATAAAATTGAAAATGAATTAAAAAATATAAATTTTTAGCATTCAAAAGAATTGACCACAATGATTGGTCTTATAGAACATTTGATCACCCTAATTCGACCCTTTGATTTATTTTCCATTGTTAATAAGATCGAAACACATACAATTAATCGTATAAAGAACCAAAAAAAGGGACTGATGATGAAGGACTTTTCTTTTCAATTAATAATAAAATTAACAAATTAACTATATACTTCTTAATAACTGAAGAAATACCATTAAACTCCAAGTTCAATTACGAGTTTGGTTTGGATTGACTACAAAATCACAAAAATTCATGGTACAGCAAAGTAATTTTTTAAGTAAGGATATTTTTACCTGACACAAAATTAAGCACAGATGGAGTTCGAGCAAGTTCCAAATTTAAAATTATCTTATCGAGCCGAGATGGAGCTGTAGTCGCTTGAACTCAGCTCATTTGGAACCTCAATGTAATTTCCAAAAGAGTAGTGATATATGTGCTGCAAATTGGACTCCTAACCATTTCCAATAGTGGAGGTGGTTGGTTATGCAACATTTTCATTTTAAATGAAATAATTATAATATTCAGGTCTAAACCACAAATATTCCACTAAAATAAATCATTTTCTCTCCCATTCCAATTCAAATTTAAAACTCACTTCTTTCCCACTCCTCCTTCCCTCCTCATACTCCTCCCACCATCATCTTTCTCCAACCTCCTCATCTTGCGGCGTTCTCCGACCTCCTCCTCCTCTAGCGTCCTCCGACATCCTCCGACCTCCTCCTCCTCCAGTCTCCTCCTCATCGTCCTCCTCTGATCTTCATCCTCCTCCGACATCTTCCTTCAATGCCATCCTCTGGTCTCCTTACACATTCGTCCTCCTCCGGCCTCCGCCTTGATAAGTGTCATTAGTCCAGCCATCCACATTTGTCCAGACGAGCGAGAGCAGTCCAGCCGTCCAGATTTGCCCAGACAAAGTCCAGAGCACTGTTTCCCCATCTTCAACCAACAACTTCTTATTTTGATCGGATTCCTCGCCGGAATCCTATCACGCCTCCTTCCCATCCTCCTCCTTAGTGTCCTTCAACTTTCATCATCTTACAACCTCATTCTCGTCCTTTGGCTTGTGGACATATTTGTTTGTGATTATGTAGTAGTATTTTTCTGCGGTTATTGATTTTGTCAGACATGTCCGGGACAAAATTGCATTGGTTTTTTGTTGGATAGGAGTTGAGTGAGAGCATGAATAAGTACATTGGATATGTGGATATCTGATATGTTGATACGTTGATATCTGGATATCTGTCCGGATGTGTGTGAGTATGTAGATATCCAGATTTGTTTAAAAACATTGTTTTGTTTTATGAAATTTGATTATGTTTACTGTTTTTGTGTGATAACATTTTATCTGATGTTTTTATGGTTCATCTTGGTATAATCACATGTTGTGTCTGAATGAGTTTTTTTTTATGATGGTGTACATGTTCGGATTAAATGTTTTGAGGTTCCATGGATGTTTGGGTGTTTTGTGATAAATTTGTATATCTGGATATTTATGTGGATATATCTAATAAAATACAATAGATATATATGATTACTTTTTGGTGTTGACAAGTTAACCAAGTAGTAAAAGAATAACACATTTGATATATGTCTGAATAAGTAATGATACAAGATAATTGTGCATTGTCTAGCACTTTGATACCTTCTATGTATGTCGAGACAAAGACAGTTACCCATGATACATTTTCTGGGAGAAGCAAAACCAAAAGGTTGAAACTTATTCAGATAATATATAAGGTTGTAAAAGTCATCCCAACCCTTGGGAAATCTGATCCAGAATGTGAGGACTATAATGTACGACGATAAATCAAGACATACTTGCAGACATTGTCAATATAAATCAAATCTCATATATCATTCTATTAAATCTCAGATATCAAGACATACATGTTCAGATATCAACAAAACATTGAACCTTAACTTATAATTTGTAACACAGAGTAGTCTGAATATTACATATTACAATTCCACGTTGAAAAGTGATAAATGAGCTTAAAATTAGGCCGGTCCAGACAAAGACAGTCCAAACATGTTTGATATGTCCAACAAGCATAAACACAAGCGTAAGGCAATATATCTGAATAGGAAGGGAATATATTTGTCCAGACGAAGTCCAGCGTCCAGATTTGTCCAGACGAAGTTCATCGTCCAGATTTGTCCAGGTTCGTCCAGATTTGTCCTGACGAGCGGGAGCAGTCCAGATTCGTCCAGATTTATGTGTTGGGAGAGAAAATGTGGTTTGCATGTGGGGATGTTCTTTAAACAATGGATAATGATTACAACTATTTAATAATGTGCGCATGGGGGATTTGTTGTTTGAAAGTAATTTGACAAAAATTTGGCGGACTGACGGTAAATTGCCAAGATCATGCAACGTGGAGGGCTTTGAGTGGATGAAAAACTCACTCCCCCACATGATGAGTGGTTGAGAGTGTTGAGCCCAATTTGGAGTCCAAAAACAGAACCCTCTATCATTTTCCTTTCCAAAATCCACTTGTTTTATTCTAACTTTTGTCATTCCTAATAAATTAAATAATAATAAAGTTATTGATTTAATATGATAATACTTATGTTATCATATTTCTATTGAGTTTGTATTATGATTTTTTAATCTCCAAGTGGGTAATAGTAAGAGTTCCGTTAAGCGTAACTTTTAATTACTATCATTTGAAAAGAACATTTTATCCATAAAAGAATAAGAATTTTTTCTCAAAATAATAATAATAAATTAAAAAATTGGCAAATATAATAGTCCTGAAAATATTTGGCAAAATATGAGAAAAAGGTAGTTGACTCTTTTAACGGTAGAAATTGAAAAATGGTACATATTCGATATTTTAACATTAAGGATAATTTTTGGATATTTTGATAAATATATTCGTAATTCTCTTTTTTTCATCAATTAAAGTACCATATTGTGAGTATTTTGTTGAATTTTCAATTTAAACATTTTAAAACTACAAAAATATACATTTTAACAAAACTATAGAAAATTGGTACTTGAATTAAACATAAACATACGAGGAATTCAATGATCAAAATATTAAAAAAAATCATTTTTGATTAATATTAAATTATTTATGTTAAGTAGAAGATATGTCTTAACCCATAAATTGGATAGCAAATTCAAATCCTCAAAGCCCAAAATAACAAATTAAAAAACAATTCAAGCGAGAAAGAGCATATTCCAGTGCAGCCCAAAAATTCTCCATCGAAAAAATTTAGAAAATTTCCAATCGAAAACTTATGAAATTTCTCTACAAATATTTTGGTTTTTAAATATTCCATATAAAAGCATATATCTAGTACAAAAATATACATTTAAGTTTTACTCAGTGGATGATTTTTTTTTGGATATTGTGATCAAATCGAATTCCTCGTTTTTTATTTCTAATTCAAGTAAAATTTTCTTATAGTTTGGTTAAAATGCATTTAAAAAGTTTTTTAAAAATCAACAAAACCATTGGAATATTGTAGTTGAATTGATGCCAACAAAGTGAGAATTGCGAATATGTTATTAAAATACCTCCAAAATTATCTTAAAATCGAGTTTGATTTTGTTTAATTGAAATACATGATTTCGTATAAATAAGGACCACAAATAGAAAATTTTAGTCGACTTACCGTTTCTACTTTTGGAAATTGTAGCTCCCCTGCGGTTTTTATTTCTCATACTTTTTGCAAAATATTTTTAGAGTTCTTGTAATTTGCCATTTTTATTTTTTATTAGTATTTTGAAACTTTCACAAGGAACAATGTAACACCACTTAATCTGAAATCTTGAAATGTACATCCTATCATTTTTAAAGTTATTTCGTCTCAGCATTTTTTGTCAAAATCGTGGCTGTATGTGCTAGCTTCACAAGTGATAATGGGCCTACTCGTCAAGCTCATATAGCAAAATAGAGTTAATTAACAACGAATTAATTACCCTCTTCGGATGGTCGTGGACCCGTTGTAGCTCATCATATTATCCATATATAAAATAGACTGATCAACTGATCATCGGCTCTAGCTAACTGAGATTTAAATTGTCTAATCATCTCTCTTTGTGGTGTATGACACCATGGCGCCACCGAACGGACAGTAGTATGAGTGTTGTAAAAAGGATGCACGATGACTGATTAGCAATTAACAACGAAGTGCCCGGTAAGCAAATACGAAGGTAAGCAGCCAAGGAGTCTCTAAGTCCTATGCCTATTTGAAACTGTATGGCTGTATAGCAATATAATTTATAAATCAATCCGATTCCAAATTCTAACCGGTAGAGACTTTCTTGTCCAATACCAACCAAACTTTAAATTTCGAATCCCAGATGCTCAATTACCATTTGCTTCCTTAGTCTCACCTCAGTTATCGAAGAGTGACCCCAAGCTAGCCCTGCTAACTTATCAAATCATATTCGAATATTCGGAAAACTTATTATATACATGTAAAAATGTAAAATGTGTGGTGATCACCATATGGATAATAATTGAGTGAAGCATATATTTACAACAAAAATATATACATAATAGTCAAATAAGAACAAAAGAAGACATATGATTCTTAAGATATCTCTTTAATATTGTGTAATTGGTACTATTGCTAATGAAGGGTAAATAGTATATCATCACTTACATTTGGATATTATCGGAATCAAATATGAATTTGAAAATAATCAAACTTCGCTTTTAAATTGGTCCACACTTTCGAGGTAGGATATAAATTCAAATATGATAGCATTTGTTCAAATTCGGATATAAATCCGGATACTTAAGTGTATTCGAATTAATCTGTATCCGATTGCATACCTACGTGGGATCAATGTGAAGCGATTATAGTGCGATTTTAGTAGTCTACATATGATCTTCATTGTGAATTTATTGAAAAAGTTTAATTTGCTAACGCATTGTAATCTTATTTACAACGGATGTGAAGCTAGAATGCATTCTCAAAGTTTTTTTTTTGGGTATTTGCGGAGGTAGCTTGGGTTTCACCTTCAGATCATGTTAGGTAAGGATTTCCTTCAAACATGAAATGTCAATTGAAAGACTTAGAAGAGTCAATAATTAAGTTGTTTTATACATGTTAGATATGGGTTTATTTCACCACGTGTGATGGTTATGTGATATGGTTGTAGGTACGACTTTGTTCACGAGTCTTCTTTGATGTGTACATCTTAGTTCCTTGCCAAGACACCAAACCGGCCATATCCACACTGTCTACATACGTTGCAGTCATTTGAGCCAATCGTTTTGCTTCTTACATATTGCCAATTTAAGATATCATTAATGAAGTCTTCAACAAACATTGAATATTTTAATTTTTTTGGTTGTACCTTAAAAACATTGATGTTAGACTTTCATAATTATTATTCGTCGTCCCAAAACTACTTAAATCGTCCTAATAATTACCATTTTGTCCTTTACAATTCATTTAATACTAATTTCGTTCCGTCTCTTAAACTAAGGCTTATGTCTCAGTTTTCCTCACTTTACCAGTACCAACACCACGAAAATGTCTAGCGAAACATCTGGATCCGGCGAGGTTAGTGGGGGGGGGGGGGGGGGGGAGGGGGGATTCGTCCCGAGCGTCTGTCTAAACCGCCTACCCAAGGTGGGTGTGTCTGGCTAGGACGCCCCCTCCTTGGAGGGAGCGTCCTAGACAGACGCCTCCACCTTGGGGTAGGCGTCGTAGAAAAATGATTGGGCCATGGGCCAACCGCCTACATGTGCATGACAAGTGGAGGGGTCGCGACTACGTGTGAGATCGACGACGTGAAATCAGCCTCCTCTCGGAAATGTCCTCGAAACCAATTCCACGCTCGAAGCGTTGTGCCTGACGTCGTACGTCGTCACAATCGCAGAATGCACTACATGCTCTGGCACCGGGACGTCAATCAGGATCACTTGAACGTACCCTAACTGACGCAAGATGCGACCAAGAAAATAAGGCTCTGTGATATCCCAATAACAAATAACGCCCATCAATAAAGTCATCGACACAGTTGCAGCAGGCTCAAGACCATAGGGCAACCACTCCACCTAAATGTTTACACGTTAATAATAATAAAAATAAAATTTAAATAAACATGAATGATATCGAGTTTTAAACCTCCGATGCAGTCATCTGATCTAGTAGTCTACGAATGGAATAGAGTCACCCATCGCTCCTATCCACGATCCGGACAACCCACATACGCCAACGAGGAAGGGTTGACTAAATGATTTCCCGCTACTGATGCGGGCGGAAAGGAGGAAAATACTAATATATTCAAGCCTGCAGTAGCATAAGACAACCCGCAATACCAGAACAATCAGCATGACTCGCTATCCCCAACTGGCGATATAGATATGCCAACGTCGCCAACCCTCATTAGTACTAACCAATGGTATCTAGGTCCCTAGCCTCCAATAGGTCGCGTGGTCTGTCTCTGCAACCACTCTTGTCGACAAACAAGACGCAGTCAAGCAGTAAGAAGAGGTAGGCAGTCAACTGTGTATCCTTAGTTTGTGGTGGTCGTCCCCGTCTGCAACAGTCGTCAACAATGTCGATGCTAACACCACTGCCACTCCAAAATAAGTTATCCCTCCCAAGACCATCGACGCTGACTCTGAGAACCTCTGATACATAACTCTTCAGCTCAGGCGTCGATGCCTGAGCACTGACCATCGACCCTCAACAGGAATGCGCAGAATCTGGAAGACGTCATGCAACATGATCGTCATCTCTCCGAAAGGCAAGTGGAAAAAGTTGGTGTCAGACTGTCACCACTCCACAAACGTAGAAATCAACACCATGTCAAGGCAGGGGAACATGTTGTAAGACAACTGACCCAATCCGTTATCAGTAATGGTCCCCATCATATCATCACTCATCAATGAACGTCAAGCCTGCAATGTAATACAAGCTCTGTGCCGATTATGACACTTCAGAACCTTCCGTGCCTGGCCCTCCCAAATGCGTCTGGTGATGTGACCTCCAAAACTAGGAATGACGTTGTCATCTAAAGGACCATCGGGCATCACACCAATCACAATCCAAGAATCGTCCCCAACCCTCTTCTTCTTCTGAGCTCGGGCGTCTGCATTGCACAAACTCGAATAACTGGTCAAAAACCTACCACATCTTCCCTTCTGAATGACCCACTCCGTCCTCTACCATATTGCTGCCTCGCCTCCTCATGCGGCGCCAAGTCATACCGACCCCCATCATCACTCTCGTCGTCACTCTCCACCTCATCCGAATCATCCTCGTCGTCGAAAGAATCCTCACGTGTCTGACGACAACGTAAACTATCCCTCTCCCTCCTAACCGAAGCAGATATACCCCGTCTACGTGGATGACGATGTGCTGAATTCTCTTCGTAAGCATGTACAACGTGTAGAGGTATGAATTTTCCTCTTCCTCCACGATAACCCGTTGACTATTAATTAAATTTTAGGAATAAAATGTTGTGAAATGGATTTAAGCATCTAAATTAACAAAATTATTAATTATTTTTAACTAATTATCAATTAATTCTAATTATTTCTTATTAAAAAAGGGACTGCGGCGGACGCCCCCCCTGGATGGGGCGTCTCCAGCAGACGCCCAACCGTTGGGGGCAAACTGAGAAAAATGTGTTTTAAGGTCGTTTAGGGGGCTAATTGGAAAGTTTTAAAGTTAACGAACGTAAAATGAAATCAAGGTAAATTCACGGGGCAAATTAATCGCCAAAAAAGTAGGCAAGCTTTGAGGTTTTGACCCTTAAATTAAGGGGGCTACTATTCATCGCCGGAAAACTACTTAAATCGCCCCAAAAATTACATTTTTGCCCTTAACAAATCAATTAATACCCATTTCGTCTTGTGTCTTTAAACATGATTTTTAACTCAGTTTTACTCACATTCCTAGTACCAACACCACGAAAATGTATGGCGAAGCACCTGGATCCGGCGAGGTAATGGTGGTGGATTTTTTTCCCGACTCTCCACATAGGTGGAGGAGTGTTAGCCAGACGCCTGTTTTTATTTTAATTTTTTTTATTTTCTGTTAATTAATTTTTTTCAGGTTCCGTTACAAAATTTCGGTGGTGATGGAGTAGATTACGGTGAGCTTTTTGATAGTAAAGAAATATTTACAACAATCGAGGAAGCTTGTAAATGGGTGAAACAAGTTGCAATAGTAGCCGGATTTTTTTGGTTATATCATCATACAAACCAAAAGCAGATAACCGGATGAATTGTTACCTGAGATGTGATCGCAGACGTGAAATGAGTTCTCGTGATACGAGTATTGCACTTCAAAGGAACACAAAACGAAAAGGTTGCGGTTGTCGTTTTTTGGTAAAAGTGGTTCAGCGACGGGATCGTGATGGATGGGTCGTTGTTTCTAGTAGCACCTATGGGCAGCACAACCACGCACTTGTAGTTTATTCGGAGGGTCACCGACAGGTCAGCAAACTTAGTGCTGGGGCCAAGCAAATTGTTCGTGATATGACAGAGGCACAAGTAAGACCACGTAACATTTTGTTGGCGGTAAAGGAGAAATTCCTGGATGATAATCCCAATCAAAGACACATTTATAACTTTAGAGAGTACATGAGGAGGACGAAAACTGAAGACAGGAATCCCGCGCAGCAGTTTCTCAGTCAGGCAGTGCAGCATAACAATTTGCATTGGATTGTGGCAGATGAAGAAGCTAATGTCCTCACTCACACATTTTTGGCACATCCGACTTCAGTTCAGTTGTTGCGTACATACCCATTCGTAATCTGCATGGATTAGACGTATAAGACGAACAAGTACAAGATGCCTTTAGTTGAAATGGTTGGGGTTACTCCAACAAACATGAATTTCCTCGTTGGATATACAATTTTGAAGGATGAGACCGAGTCTAGTTACCGGTGGGTGTTGGAGAGGTTGCGAGATCTGTTATTGGATATTGTTAGCCCGACTGCAATAATAACGGACCAGAAGTTGAGTCTGATGCGACCTGTGGCAGAGGTTTTTTCTGAGTCTGGTCATTTACTATGCACCTGACATATAAACAAAGACGTGTACAACTACGCATACCACGTTTTCGGCAAGGATAAGCAGTCTGCAGAGATTTTCAAGCGTGGAAAGTGGAGGAAAGTCATGTTTTCTGATTCACAGACGGATTATGATAGAGCAGTTCGTAATCTGAAAGATTCTTACAAGTCCTGGTCAGTGCTGACGGAGTATGTGCAAGACATGTGGTTGGTGCATAAAGAAAAGTTTGTGTTGAATTGGACGAATAAAGTTCTTCATTTCGGCAACACTACGAACTGCAGGGTGGAAAGTGCACATTCGGCTCTGAAAGAGTGGATCACTACATCGACTGCCGCTCTCGACACCCTTCTTGACTGTGTGAACTTGGCTTTGGAAATGCAGTTGATGAATATTCGGAACTTTTTTGAAGATTCGAGACGTCGAATTGTGGCAAACTACATAGGTCCTTTGTTTCAGCATATAAATTGCCGAGTTCGCATCGCTGCTTGTCGTTATTGACTCAGGAGTTGAAGAGAATGCAGGACTTAAGTAATGAAGTTGAATATCGTTGCGGGTGTGCTTTTCTGACATCACATGGGATTCCTTGTGCATGTACCATGTACGAGTGTTTTGCGTCAGGTGATGGAATTTATTTAGAGCAGATTCATCCATTCTGGAAAACACTTGTCATTGGAGAAGGAGTCCAGATGTCAGAGTTTGTGGTCTCTCCGGTCTCGGAATGATACAGTGTACGATAAGTGGATGTGAGCACCTACCGAACCACTGCAAATAATTTGCATCACAAGTGGAGGGGTCGCGGCTATGACTCAGATCGTCCAAGTGAAGTCGTCCTACTCTCGGAAATGTCCTCCAAACCGATTCCGCGAACAAAACGCTATGCCTGACGTCGTACGTCGTCGCAATCGCATACCGTACTGCATGCTCGGGCGTCGGGATGTCAACCAGGATCACCTGAACGTAACCTAACTGTCGTAACACGCGATCAGGTAAATAAGGCTCCATGATATCCCTATAACGAATAACGCCCATAAATGTAGTCCTCGGCACAACTACATTAGGCTCAGGACCATACAACAACCACTCCACCTAAACGTTTATACGTTAATAATAATAAAGTTGAAATTTAAATAAATGTGAATGATATATACATTATATACCTGCGATGCAGTCATCTGATCTAGCCATCTACGAATAGAAAGAAGTCGACCCTCGCTCTTATCCTCGGCCCGGACAGCCCACATACGCGAACGAGGATGACCACGCTCAATAATCTTCCGCTCCCAATGCGGGCGGAAAGTAGAAAAATACTCATAGATCCAAGCCTGCAGCAGTGTAAGACAACCCGTAATCCCAAACAATCAGCACGACTCGATATACCCAGCTGACAATACAAATATGCCAACGTCGCTGACCCCATGAGTACTGACCAATGGTATCTGGCTACCTCACCACCAATAGGTCGCGTGGTCTGACTCTGGAACCGCTCTTGTCGACAAACAAGACGCAGCCTAGCAATAAGAAGAGGTAAGCAGTCAATTGCGTATCCTCAGTCCTTGGTGGTCGCCCCCGTCTGCAACACTCGTCCACAACATCGATATTAACACCACCGCCACTCCAAAATGAGCTATCCCGCCCAAGACCCTCCAGACTGACACCTAGCAACTCAGATACAAATAACTTCAGCTCAGATGTTGGTGTCTGCGCACTGACCATAGGACCCTCAACGGAAATGTGCAGAATCTGGAAGACGTCAAGCAACATGATCGTCATCTCTCCGAACGGCAAGTGGAAAGTGTTGGTGTCAGGCTGTCACCGCTCCACGAAAGCCGAAATCAACGGCATGTCAATGCAGGAAAACATGTTGTAGGGCAAGTGACCCAATCCACTGTCACTAACGGTCGTAGTTATATCATCAGTCATAACTGAACGTTAAACCTGCAATGTTGATTGACATCATTTCATGGTTATATTTGTATCTTATATCCATTATCTTACACCTAAGAAATGCTACGTGACGAGTTTTATGTTTGAATTTCAGAAATAAATAGGTTTGAAGAGATGAAGCATGAAAGGACCCAAAAGCAGGAAAAAAACTTAATTGTGAGACCTGGGGACTAAGATGCAAGGGAGAAGGACCTGAACGTAAGACCGAAGGACCAATGAGCAAAACAGAAAACTCCACACCATCATGGGGAGTATTTTGGCAATTCTATTCGGGTCGGAGCTCCAACAAGTGAAGTAGATGCATCAAAGACCAAAAACGACATCCAGAAAAGCCCAGAATAAAATCCAACGTGATCCGGACCATATAGACCATCAATTGGCGGTCCAAGACAGCTAATCGGCGGTCCGTTTTGGCCCAAATCCGTTAAGATTTTGATGGGTCGCGTATTAGTGTGTATTTAGTGAAGGAAATGTGTTCTAAAAGTTTTACTTTTAAATGTCAATTATTATGAATTGAATGAGAAATCATTTTGTTCCTTGTTTATGTTATTCGTCTTTTGGAAATCTTAAGGAAAGGCTCTTGGTCCTTAACCATAGAGCTCTAAAAGATATTGGTTTACATAAAACAAAAGATATTCACAATCATGGTAATTAACATGAGACATTGATTACCGAGTTAAGATTGTCGTATTGGTCATAGATCATTGTAGCTCTACAAGTGAGTGACAACACGAGTACACAAAAGAGGAAAATATTACTTTTGTATACTGAATAGACCTAACAAGTAAAATATTATAAAAATGTGTTTCTGTGTCATTAATATTTTACTGTGTCCTTGGTCCTTTGATATGAGACTTATATCCGATCGCTTAAGGAGTGCTTAATTAGACTAGTGTCTTAAGTTATCAATGAGTGTAGTGCAAAGGCATTAGTTGGTTAAGTATGACTTTTGTTGGAGAAGATAGTTAGTCAAAAGATTATCATTGCCCCTCTTAATTGAGTGATGATATTAGTGGGCCCCTTGATAAAGCAAGGTTATAATGTGCACAATGTGATTTGAGTTAAGTCACATATTTATAACTAGCTTAAAGAGATCAAGAAATGAATACTAATACAAAGATGACACAATACTACTTTGTGTGTATTCTTAATATCATGAGGCAAGGGACAGACACAAGTGGTGCACTCCATCACTAAGTGGATCGGGTTTTGATTCGAGTGGAATTAAGACATCTAACTAATTGAGAGCTATTATGTGTAGCTAGATACTGCTTATAGCTTGTGATATTAAGCTCTTAATATCACTGCCAACTTAGTTTAGATCCTCCCATAGGTCACACCACAAATTGGGAAACGAGAAATGGAGATTTTGAGTTCATAAGATGTGTCGGGTTTCATTTAGAAAATATGACACATGGGGTGAACAAGCAAAATCAAAATTATATTGTGATTAACAACATAATTAGAATCTAAATTAAAATTCATATGTGATGTAAATATTATGGGGTGTAATGATTTATCATTACATAGGATAATATGTTACATAAGTTGTGAATTTACTACTAATCCCGAAATGTCAAATTTTGTAGGGGTTAAACCAAAATTTGACAAGTCTGCAGTACTGTCCACAAACGGTCTTCCGGTTAACAGTAACCGGTCGATCGGTCGTGCACGGTCGACCGGACACGTCTCGACCGATAACAGAGAATTTTCGTCTGTTGGGAAAGGTCGACCGAATCTATCGGTCGGTCGACCAAACATTGCGATGAAATATTTTATTGTTGCGAACGGTCGACCGAAACTTGGTTCGAGCGGTCCACCGAACCTTCAAACAGGCGACCAGTCCAGATGGTTATCTGCAGAATTAATTTAAGAATTAATTAGATCATGCATGGAATTGGTCCATAATTGATTTAATTCGTGGCTAAGATTGTTTGTTAGCAAATAATGGATGGTTAGATGGAAGTTTGCTTGAAATCATGGGTAAGAGGTTGCACATGAATAGGTAATTTGGAGAGAACTTATAAATACAAGTTTATCTCATTACCTCATTAATTAATTTGATTATTTTCTTATGCAAACTTCTCTCTCCATAATTCTCCACGAATTTCACCTTAATTCTTGAGTTTAGTTTTAGTTTTCAGAGATCTTCTTATCAAGGGAACTAAAGAGGGGTTAGTAATTAGATTCTAAACCCTATTAGAGATTGAGAGGCTAGCTCTTCTCTCTCCAATCTCGTTTAGAGTTTGGTGAATACTCGGAGGCAATCCACCAGGCGATTCGACCGTCAACGCGACTCCGAATCTTCAAGAGGTTTTAGAGAACCTCTATGTATGATCCTCTTTGCAATGTTTTGTTTATTCTAATGCATGTTGAATAATTAGGATAAACAAATGCATGTCTATATGAAAATCGAAGAAAATATGAATGTTTCGATCCTATATGTTTATAAAAAATCCGAAAATATATATATACTATAGGACACGAAATCCAACAGTAGTATCAGAGCTTTTGATTCATATTATCTTTGATTTAGACTACAAAATCAATTTAGGCTACCATCTAGAATCAAAACAATTCGGTTTTATGTCTTTTTCGAGTTTTTCGATGTTTTGTTCTAATAAATTCGTTTTCATGGTTTTATATGTTTTAAAACATCACACATGATTGTTAGAATTGAAATTTAGACATTTTTCTAATTTATAGAATTTTCGTTTTATTTTAAATGATTATTTTATAAAGGAATAAACAAAACCGAAAAGGACTAATGTTCATCTTTCCTTTTGGAAATTGGATGAACGGTGGTTCAAAATAATTAATTTTGAACTATGGATGCATGAAAATCATTTTAATGGATTTCAAATGATTTTTCTAGAATTGTTTGATTTTAGATGCTTGATAATCTAGATTAAATAGTTTAGATTGGACATGTGTGTATGCGTTGCTCGAGTTGTCTTTGCAGGAATTGTGAGTTTATATGTTTCAAATCAGCTCCTATGAATATTTGTAATTATGATTATACAGGGGCTTATTATATGTAAAAGCCAAATTCTCTCTTTCTATCTTTAGATAATTGCATTGCATATGAGAGGTTTTTCATAGGACTTGCACTAGTCGGTTTTTATCGAATGTGAGGAGCATGTTTATTTTCTGTATAATCTACATCTCCGGTGCAAGAGGAAGTCGCCGCTGTAGCGTATGAATCGAGGATCGGGGATCGAGGATCAAAGGGAACATATAAACTCACACGATGTGGATTGTGTGAATGATTTAATTTCTGTTTTTAATCTTACTATGCATGTGATGAATGTGTTGAATGTTAGGATGTGTATGAATGATAATATGCATGATAACTTAAAATTCTGAATCAGATGTTAATATATGAAATTGTCCAACAAAAATTAAGAGTAATTTTCCTTCTTATTTCATCCAGTAGCAGCCATCGATCGAGAGATACTCTACTCGCCCTTAGCGGGAGATAGCTCCCTCCATCTTTGGGAATAGTGGGAGATATAATGGTTGTCTATTGTTGTGCCACGATCAGATGTATGAGGTGTGTTTCACCCTAGTGAACCCCAAGTATGTTTAGTTGTGAATACAATGAATAAACGTATCTCGTATCAAATGAAAATAAGTTTTCTTAACATTACCTAGAGCCCTCGCTCGGTTTTGGGAAAGAGTTTTTCTTACGAGGATAGGTCATATTCCCTCATAATTAAAACGACAAGAATCACAAGAGTTTGAAGATGCTAATGTTGCTAAAATTCAAAAAAGGTTGTGATTAGAAAATGTTTTTCTTACCTTGATATTGTAATGTATTCGATAGCCCTTAGCTAGTCTATATTACAATTAATGGGATCTTGGATTGTTGCATTTATGGGGAAAAAATTATTTGCGGCATTTACATTTGTATGTATGTATAATAAACATAAAATTGGCATTAAAATCCTGTATGATTTATTTTGTAGAAAAATGTCGAACATCCAACCTATCGTACAATCCATGATAGAAAAACACCCTTTAGCAAATGATGTCTCAAACTTCATTAGTTGGCAACTCAAGCTCAACATCGTGTTAAAGTTTGAGAAACTATCTCACATTTTGGAAGGTCCAATCCCAAAATGGAATGAGAGATTAACCGATGAAGAGAAAGAGGCTAAAGCCAAGTGGGAAGACCAACAAAACCAAGTTCACGATCTCATGCTAGCATCCATGGGTGACTCGCTTCAAGCAAAATACTTGAATTCAAAACCCAAGAAGACCATGGAGGCTCTGTCTAAGATGTTCATGGATAGTGCCCGAAAGGAGCGCTATAAGACCACCATCGCACTCACAAGGTGTCATATTGAAGGGAATGTGTTCTAAAAGTTTTACTTTTAAATGTCAATTATTATGAATTGAATGAGAAATCATTTTGTTCCTTGTTTATGTTATTCGTCTTTTAGTAAGGAAGATGCTCTTGGTCCTTAACCGTAGAGCTCTAAAAGATATTGGTTTGCATAAAACAAAAGATATTCGCAATCATGGTAATAAACATGGGACATTTATTACCGAGTTAAGATTTTCGCGTTGGTCATAGATCATTGTAGCTCTACAAGTGAGTGACAACACGGGTACACAAAAGAGGAAAATATTACTTTTGTATACTGAATAGACCTAATAAGTGAAACATTATAGAATTGTGTTTTCTGTGTCATTAATATTTTACTGTGTCTTTGGTCCTTTGATATGAGACTTATATCCGATCACTTAAGAATTGCTTAATTAGACTAGTGTCTTGAGCTATCGATGAGTGTAGTGTAAAGGCATTGGTTGGTTAAGTATGACTTTTGTTGGAGAAGATAGTTAGTCAAAAGATTATCATTGCCCCTCTTAAATGAGTGATGATATTAGTGGACCCCTTGATAAAGCAAAGTTATGATGTGCACAATGTGATTTGAGTTAAGTCACATATTTATAACTAGCTTAAAGAGATCAAGAAATGAATACTAATACAAAGATGACACAATACTACTTTGTGTATATTCTTAATATCACGAGGCAAGGGACGGACACAAGTGGTGCACTCCATCACTAAATGGATCGGGTTTTGGTTCGAGTGGAATTAAGACATCTAACTAATTGGGAGCTATAATGTGTAGCTAGATACCGCTTATAGCTTGTGATATTAAGCTCTTAATATCACTGCCAACTTAGTCTAGATCCTCCCATAGGTCACACCGCAAAAACCGGGAAACAAGAAGCTTGATTTTTTGTTCATATGATGTGTCGGGTTTCTTATAGAAAATATGACACATGTGGTGAACAAGGAAAATCAATTATGTTGTATATAACATAATTAGAATCATGATAAATTCATATGAGATGCATATATTATGGGGTGCAATAATTTATTATTGCATAGGATAATATATTGCATAAGTTGTGAATTTGCTTAAACCCCTAAAGTTCAAATTTTGTTGGAAATAAATCCAAAATTTGGAAAAGGCAAAATCGGGTAGAAGTTCGGTAATCCGTTATGGTTTGGTCGACCGAAGGATCTGTGGATCGGTCAACCGAACGTGGAACGGATGGTCAAGTTGATTGACCGAACTTGACCAAAGTGCCCGGAACTCTGGATCGGTGTACCGAACCAGAAACGGTCGACCGAACAATGTCCAGTTTCAATATTTTCGGTTAACCGAATGACACTCGGTCAAAGACGCGAATTCGTCCGAACGGTTAAGAAGAATTTTTCTCCTTAAGAATCGGTCTTCCGTCTAATGCACGATTTACCAATCGTGACATATTCGGTTGACCGAGTATGTCTCGGTAAACCGAAGCCCGAATGATTTTCTGCCTTTGATAATTAAGAGATTAATTTGATTAATGGTTGGATTAGCTCCAAACTTGGTCAAACGTTTTGTGGGTGCATATAATGCATTTTGGAATTAGTTTGTGAGAGAAAATGTCAAGAAAACATGGCTTGAGAATAACCATGATTGAGAATAAGATTGGAGCCTATAAATAAGTCCTTATTCTCCTTAGTTATGTTAGAAGTTTGCTAAATATTTTCTCTCCTAAATTCACCACGAAAATCCACGAAAATTCTCTTAGTTTTCTAAGTCTTTGGAAGGAGAAATCTCAGAGATTAAGGAAGGGGTTTGTAGCTAGATTCTAAGCTAGTTTGGAGATTGATTGGCTAGCTCTTTTCTCTCCAACCTTGTTTAGGGTTTCGGTGAACACTCGGAGGCATCCGGCGCAACGGGAAGCGAAGATCGTCTTCCTCAACGTCTCTGGAACATCAAGAACTTTTAGAGAACTTCTAGGTATGAATTTCGGAGTCCTTTGTGTTTGTTTTAATAAGTTTTGAAACTAGTTATTAAAACAAACTGATACATGCATGAAATAAATCGTAGAAAATTGTAATTGATCCTTATTATACATAAAAATTTCGAAAATATATGTGTATAAATAAACATGAAATCCTACACATATGGCGGAGGGAACATCGGTATCCATGCATTTTCTCACGATGAAAAGGTACCTTGAGAAGTTGGCAAAGCTCTCTTCACCAATGCCTGAGGACATTGCTGAAGATATGATTCTTGGCTCTCTAGCCCCATCCTTTAAGGACTTTGTGATGCACTATCACGTGCGTGAAAAAAGGGTGAGTCTTGAGGAGCTGCACAACGCTCTCAAAACTGTTGAAGTTGACATGGGCAAGGGTAGGGACAAGAAATTCATTGTCGTCCATGGGAGGAGCCAAAAGATTGGTAAAGGAAAGGGCAAATCTACCAAAAGTGGTTCAATCAAGAGCAAGGGAGTAGGAGGTGCTCATAAGAGTGCCTCGAGGGGGAAATCTCAGAAATCTCCAACTCCCAATACAGAGTGCTTTCACTGCGGTGAAAAAGGACACATCCGGCCAAATTGCCCCAAGTACAAGGAAGACCCTGACAACGGAGTGATTGAACGTCGGCGTCCCAAAAAGGCCAAAGGTATATTTCTTATTGAAATAAATTTAGCCACCTCTGTCCAGGATTGGATAATTGATACCGGATCTTGTGCTCACATAGTTTCAAATGCGCAGCTACTCATGGATAGCAAGGAACGAGATTGAATTGAAGGTCGGAAATGGTGCGAACGTTTCTGCGGTTGCACAAGGTTCTGTGGTGCTTCAATTATGTAGTGGTTTAAATTTATGTCTAAGGAATGTTTATTATGTGCCTTCGATTAGCAAGAATATTATTTCTGTATCATGTTTAGATATGGATAATTTTAATATAAATGTTTCAAATTCTTGTTTGTCTATATCGAAGAATGGTGTTTTCTATGCAAATGCATTCATAAGGAATGATCTCTATTTGCCTGAATTGAATAATAAACAAATCTTTAATATCAATAACAAAAGACTTAAGACCACTCACAAGAATGATACTCTCTTGTGGCACAATCGTCTTGGTCACATAAATGAAAAGCGCATCAAGAAATTGCAAGAAGCTAACCGTCTTGGTCTACTTGATTTTAAATCTTTGGAGACGTGCCAACCATGTTTAATGGGAAAATTACCAAAAAACCTTTCAAGAAGAAAGGCCCAAGGACGAGTGGCTTGTTGGATTTGATACATTCCGATGTATGTGGTCCAATGAGTACTAGTGCACGAGATGGTTTCAGGTACTTCATTATGTTCACAGATGATTATAGTCGTTATGGCTATGTTTATCTAATGAGAAACAAAAGTGAATCCTTTGACAAGTTCAAAGAATTCAAGAATGAAGTAGAGAACCAACTCGACAAGAAAATCAAGTTTCTACGAACGGATCGTGGAGGTGAGTACTTAAGTACCGAATTTGACTCATACCTAAAGGAGTTTGGTATTGTACCTCAACTCACCCCTCCCGGTACACCTCAATGGAATGGGGTATCCGAAAGGAGGAATAGGACATTGCTCGACATGGTTCGGTCAATGATGAGTCATGCGGAATTACCTCTTTACTTTTGGAGTTATGCACTACAAACTGCGGCTAACACACTCAATAATGTTCCATCCAAATCCGTGGAGAAAACGCCTTATGAGCTATGGAGTGGTAAAACACCTAAGCTCAATTTTCTCAAGATTTGGGGTTGTGAGGCTTACGTCAAGAGGTGATGTCGACCAAACTTCAACCAAAAGCGGATAAGTGCTTCTTTATTGGTTATCCTCGTGAGACAAGAGAATACTACTTTTGGCATATGACCTCAAATCGAGTGATTGTAGAGAGGGATGCCACATTTCTGGAAAAGGAATTTCTGGAAAGAATAAAAAGTAGTGGGAGTAGGGTTGTGCTTGAGGAAACTCAAGATACTCTACAAGATCATGACAGGAATGATGACATTCAAGATCATGAAGGCCCAACCGAGGTTCGTTTGGTTAGTGGGAGCGTGAGTGAGAGACCCTCGCAAGAAATTGTGAGAGAATCTCAATCATCCCCACCAAGTGTACGTTCAAGAGTTGAACGTGAACCCACTCCTCAAGAAATTGTGGAAGAAGTTCGAGAGACACGAGAAGAACCAAAAGAACTAAGAAGGTCAACGAGGGAAAGGAAGAAACCCGATTTATATCTGGGACTTCATGAAATCATGGTACTTGATACCAATGATCCCTTGACCTTCCAAGAAGCAATGGAAAGGGAAGACTCCAAACTATGGCTTAAGGCCATGGAATCCGAAATAGAATCCATGTATGATAATCAAGTGTGGAACTTGGTTGACCTTCCTCAAGGGAAAAAAGTCATTCAAAATAAATGGGTTTTCAAGAGGAAAATGGACATGGATGGGAACTTGACAACCTACAAAGCGAGGCTTGTAGCGAAGGGTTTCACTCAAGTTCAAGGAATTGACTATGATGAAACTTTTTCACCGGTTGCCATGTTCAAGTCTATTCAGATCATGCTCGCTATTGCTGCATTTCATGATTATGAAATATGGCAAATGGATGTCAAAACAGCGTTCCTTAATGGGAACTTGGAGGAGGATGTGTACATGGTACAACCTCAAGGTTTTGAAGATCCAAAGAATAGCGAGAAGGTATGCAAGCTTCAAAGATCCATTTATGAATTGAAGCAATCATCAAGGAGTTGGAACAAACACTTTGACGAGGAAGTGAAGAAGCTTCACTTCATTCAAGAAGGTTAGTGGGAGCCATGTAGTATTCCTAATCTTATATGTCGATGACATATTGTTTATGGGCAATCATATTCCTTTGCTTGAGCAAACGAGAAGTTCATTGAAATCTGCATTTTCAATGAAAGATATGGGTGAGGCTCAATACATCTTGGGAATCAAGATATATCAATATAGATCCCGCAGACTCATTGGCCTCAGTCAACGTACATACATTGACAAGGTCTTGGAAAGGTTCAAGATGAACAACTCCAAAAAGGGCAGTGTGTCAATGAGTATGGGTGTGCAACTCAAGAAGTCTCAACGAGCACAATCACATAAGGACTTAGAGTACATGAAGGATGTCCCTTATGCTTCGGCAATTAGGTCGATCTTGTATGCGATGACTTGCACAAGATCGGATGTCTCGTATGCTCTAAGCGTGACAAGTCGTCACCAATCCAACGCAGGTCCTGAGCATTAGACTGCGGTCAAGAATATCCTGAAGTACCTTAACCGGACTAAGGATAAGATTCTTGTTTACGGAGGACAAAGGGAGTTGATAGCCGAAGGGTACTCGGATGCGAGTTTCATGAGTGATCCAGACGATAGAAGGTCGCAATCAGGATATGTCTTCCTTGTGAATGGTGGAGCTGTGAGTTGGCGTAGTTGGAAGCAAAGCAATACGGTCGACTCAACCACTGCTTCAGAAGTAATGGTTGTCGCTGAAGCGAGCAAGGAAGGAGTGTGGATCAAGAAGTTCCTTGAAGAGCTTGGAGTAGTTCCCACGAGCGAGGGACCCATTGAGCTATTTTGCGATAATAGTGCATCTATCTCGCAAATCAAGGATCCTAGATCACACCACAAAGTGAAGTACATGGATCGTAAGTACTTCGTGACGCGTAACCTCATCGACGAAGGCAAAATAAATCTTTTATGGGTGGACACCAACAACAACACAGCTAATCCATTCTCAAAACCCTTATCCCAAGCCAAGGGCGAAATGCATTTCGAGTCCATGGGATTGAGGAACCATGTAGATTGGCTTGATGATTAATATGTAATGGGGTTTACCCTAGTTATTATTGTTTTATAAATTGAGTATGTATGTGAAAGAAAACTTTAATAACAAATGGGAGATTGAAGGGAATGTGTTCTAAAAGTTTTACTTTTAAATGTCAATTATTATGAATTGAATGAGAAATCATTTTGTTCCTTGTTTATGTTATTCGTCTTTTAGAAGAGTTAAGGAAGAGACTCTTGGTGCTTAACCGTAGAGCTCTAAAAGATATTGGTTTGCATAAAACAAAAGATATTCGCAGTCATGGTAATAAACATGGGACATTTATTACCGAGTTAAGATTGTCGTGTTGGTCATAGATCATTGTAGCTCTACAAGTGAGTGACGACACGGGTACACAAAAGAGGAAAATATTACTTTTGTATACTGAATAGACCTAATAAGTGAAACATTATAGAATTGTGTTTTCTGTGTCATTAATGTTTTACTATGTCTTTGGTCCTTTGATATGAGACTTATATCCGATCACTTAATAATTGCTTAATTAGACTAGTGTCTTGAGCTATCGATGAGTGTAGTGTAAAGACATTGGTTGGTTAAGTATGACTTTTGTTGGAGAAGATAGTTAGTCAAAAGATTATCATTGCCCCTCTTAAATGAGTGATGATATTAGTGGGCCCCTTGATAAAGCAAAGTTATGATGTGCACAATGTGATTTGAGTTAAGTCACATATTTATAACTAGCTTAAAGAGATCAAGAAATGAATACTAATACAAAGATGACACAATACTACTTTGTCTGTATTCTTAATATCACGAGGCAAGAGACGGACACAAGTGGTGCACTCCACTAAATGGATCGGGTTTTGGTTCGAGTGGAATTAAGACATCTAACTAATTGGGAGTTGTAATGTGTAGCTAGATACCGCTTATAGCTTGTGATATTAAGCTCTTAATATCATTGCCAACTTAGTTTATATCCTCCCATAAGTCACACCACAAAACTGGGAAACGAGAAATGGGGATTTTGAGTTCATAAGATGTGTTGGGTTTCATTTAGAAATATGACACATGGGGTGAACAAGCAAAATCAAAATTATGTTGTGATTAACAACATAATTAGAATCTAAATTAAAATTCATATGTGATGTAAATATTATGGGGTGTAATGATTTATCATTACATAGGATAATATATTACATAAGTTGTGAATTTACTACTAATCCCGAAATGTCAAATTTTGTAGGGGTTAAACCGAAATTTGACAAGTCTGCAGTACTGTGCACAAACGGTCTTCTGGTTAACAGTAACCGGTCGACCGGTCGTGCACGGTTGACCAGACACGTCTCGACCGATAACAGGGAATTTTCGTCTGTTCGGAACGGTCGACCGATTCTATCGGTCGGTCGACCAAACATTGCGATGAAATATTTTATTGTTGCGAACGGTCGACCGAAACTTGGTTCGAGCGGTCGACCGAACCTTCAAACGGTCGACCGGTCCAGACGGTTATCTGCAGAATTAATTTAAGAATTAATTAGATCAAGCATGGAATTGGTCCATAATTAATTTAATTCGTGGCTAAGATTATTTGTTAGCAAATAATGGATGGTTAGATGGAAGTTTGCTTGAAATCATGGGCAAGTGGTTGCACATGAATAGGTAATTTGGAGAGAACTTATAAATACAAGTTTATCTCATTACCTCATTAATTAATTTGATTATTTTCTTATGCAAACTTCTCTCTCCATAATTCTCCACGAATTTCACCTTAATTCTTGAGTTTAGTTTTAGTTTTCAGAGATTTTTTCTCAAGGGAACTAAAGAGGGCTTAGTAATTAGATTCTAAACCCTATTGGAGATTGAGAGGCTAGCTCTTCTCTCTGCAATCTCGTTTAAAGTTTGGTGAATACTCGGAGGCAATCCACCGGGCGATTCGACCGTCAACGCGACTCCGGATCTTCAAGAGGTTTTAGAGAACCTTAGGTATGATCCTCTTTGCAATTGTTTGTTTATTCTAATGCATGTTGAATAATTTGGATAAACAAATGCATGTCTATATGAAAATCGAAGAAAATATGAACGTTTCGATCCAATATGTTTATAAAAATTCCGAAAATATATACATACTATAGGGCACGAAATCCAACATGTAGTCCATTTCTGGTATTTGTTTAGTCCCACATAAGGGGATTGTCCTGGATTAGCTTTTTCCATGCCTATAAATAGAACTCTTCACCTTCCATTGTAATTACCCATTGCTTGGTGGCATTCTCTCTACTAAGGAGTGAGCCTTGAAGCAAAAACTCAGGGTGGAGAAGAATGCTACCTTCAATATGAGTCATTGTTAATAAAATAATTGTTCTAGTTTCTTTTAATCTTGTCTTTTAATTTGTGCATGCTTGTTTAGTCTTTCCTTTCCTTTTAAGTTTATTTAGTATTTCTTGCTTTCTCAGTGTAGTTTTATTTCGGTATTATGCTTCATTTTGTTAATATAGTTAGTGTAATGAGTAGTGAGTAGTTCCATCCCCATTTGGGGGTGGAGAAATATGTGATATGATCATGTAGTGTATTAAGTGTGTGTTATCTTAATCCCTTGAGCTTTATATGATTTCCATAACCATCTAATGGGTTTTCACTCTTATCTTTGATATGCTAATGCTCTTGAATGAAGCTTAGCTTATGCTTTGATTAGTGGACCTATTTTATGGGGAATGATAAGGTTAGGATATGGATGGAATTAATATTGGAAACACATTTTGTAGTGTATGTACTCTTGTTGCCTTTACCTTAGTTAATGTCTTGTATGTTTTAATGATATTGGGTTATCTTAATTCATGTGGAGGCATAGTAGGGTCTAGTCTTTACACATGAGTTCATTTAGCTTCATTCCAATTATTGTCTTGTATGTTTTAATGATGTAGTCTTATCTTAATTCATGTGGAGGCAAAGTAGGATGTAGTTTTATCATTTCATGCACTACATATTGTGAGGAGCTTAAGTGAACACACACACACACACATCTTTATATTCACATTATTTCTCTACCCCATATGGGGTTTAGTTTTATTGCTTATCTTCATTTCCTTTTTTCATCTTAGTGTAGTTTAGTGTAACCAACCTTTCTCTCCTTTCTTTACCACTCGCCTTCGTACAAACCAAACGTCGACACACCTCCCAGTGGATGACCCGTATTTGCCACCGCTTCAACGCGGCCGTGCACTTGCGGTTTAAATAAAATGATCAATCAAGTTTTTGGCGTCGTTACCGGGGAGGTGCTCTGTCCAGACCTTGGTTTGGACGATTCGAGTGGTTTTTAATTTTTTGTTTCCAGTTTTTCTTAGTTTTAGGAATCCTAGAGCTCACGGGGAGGCTACTGGAGGAGTTTGAGCACCTAATCTCCAACAGGGACTGCCAATCAGCGGTCTGGAACCGCCAATTGGCGGCCTGGTGAGGTTTTCTTGCTTTCATTTTTCTTCTGGTAGTTGTTTGCTTGATTTTAGTTATCTGGGAGAACTATTTTGCATGCTCTGACTTCTAGTTTGCTCCCAGATCATTAAACCAATCCCCATTAATCAACTTGACCTTAAAATCCAAAGCAAAAGACTAGATATTCTTTCTTGTTTAGGTCATGCATCATGTACTTGACTTAGGCATGTAGTTGTCTTCTCTTTTAGCTTTATTTTCAGTTGTTGAGAGCTGGCGTGAGGTACGCATTTCCTACACTCATTCATGCATTTTGTATGCCCATGCATTAGTTAGTAGGAATTGGATTAGGACAAGAGTGAGTTGAGCGTTTGATTGGAGTGATTGATTGCTACATTTTAGATCAAAACGCTACTAAGGAGGGGTTGTCCCATAAAAGATAAGGTGGGGATTTCATCACCCTTTCCATGGCCCCAAAAACACTCTTAATCAAGTCTTAACTAAAAGCAAGTAGACATTGGCCCTTGGATTTCGGACGCACTAGGAGAGTAATCTAGTTAAGACCGTCATGGCCTGATCGGCGTTGCCTACCTTGTCGATAGTAGGAGGTACTGGATCTCCGGATCTGGTATCACTTGCTGGGCATTGTGGTCTTCGTCGTAGGGAGGTGAGGCATGTCGAGGCTAGTGACCTCGAAGTTAGGCATCGTCTAGCCTAAGGACCCATTGCCTTACATTGTTTGAGTCGTGCTTGCTAGTTAGGCTTCTACCTGATCCCATTACCCACACTAGCTCTAGGATTCTTCCATTCTCCTCTGAGTCATCTTCTTCTACGTTATAGTCTCCTCCCCTTTACACTCTCCGGTAGCGTTTTAGGGTCGAGTCGAGCACTTTTTGCGAGCTTGGACTCGTGGTGGTGAGAGTGATCGACTCGAGAGTTCTTTGTTGAGATGGATGGTTACATGGGTGACCATCCATATCATTGTTGGGACCATGACAATTCTTCCTGGTATTCTGGACCCATGCAACCCGGGGTGGCTCAGACTAACACCCCGTATGGTTGGGACAATCTTAATTGTATGACTGAGTAATCTTCATATTGGGGTAGAATGAGAGAGGCACCGACAGCTAGACCATCATCTAGTTACGTCGGATCATATGTTGGTCATCAAACTGAGACATTACAAGAACCTTTGGCCTCTTTCATGCATGTGGTAGATGACATGAGTGCACCGGTGGCTCCAGTAGCCATACAGTGTGACTGTTGTGGGTTGAATGGTCATGTTATCAGGGAATGTCCTTATGTTGCCCCTGAGCCTGAGTATGAGCACACATTTTCCCAAAATGCTCATTATGACCATTACGCATCTGCGTACAACCCGAGAGGGATGGATTCGTGGGGAGACAATTCTTATTCAAAATCTTATACTTCATTTTCACCCCAGTACCCTCCTCCCGAATACCCAGAATTCTACCAACACCCCACTCCAAATCATTGGACTCATTCTCAGCCCATCAACACCCAACCCCAAAATTTCTCAAATTCGGACTTGGACCTCATAGTTGACCGCATACCTAATTCCTTGAGACAAACTTTCCTTATGTTCATGGAAACCACTCAACAGTCCATACAAAATATGGCACTGCAAGTGAGTCAAATGTCGCACCAATTACGTGAACGTGAGGAGAGTAACTTTTCTGGTCAACATGAGGATTCATCTTTTGATATCGAACCACCACCACATCCACAAATTCAAAGCACAATCTTTCAAAGTCAAACTCCTAGTCAGTCTGAGGGACTTGGGGTTTCAATTCACGATCACCTAGTGGGGGATTCGATTCAAATTGAGAATAACAAGGACCAGCTTCATTATGAGTCGGCACAAGATTGTGCCTTATCTTTTTGTCCCGTGGCCCTTGAGCCACTTGATCTTCATGTTGTGCCTCTTAAGCACTCACCTCTGGTGGAGCAAGAGCTCCCTAGTACCCTCAATTTCAAACAACCTGATGAGAGTTTGCCTCTCACTATTGTTGCTGATCATCTTGGAAATGATGGAACATCAAACAACTACATTGCTCATGAGGGTATTAGAAGTTCCTTGGAGGATACCTTGGGTATGAGACCCATTTTTTGTTCGCCTGGTTTGTCAGACACGCCTAACGAGGTTCTTGACCTCGTTCCGACGCACCAGCCTGTTGGGTGGAGAGTTTTGATTGACGATCATAACTTCAGCAACGCAACGGGAGAAACTCTTCTTTTGTTGCCCCTTATTTCCCAAACACTTGAGAGGTTCAAGCTCTTTCAATTTTATCCTTTGAATGAGATGCCTTTGCGTCCAATTCATGAACCTCTCATTTCATGTTGTGCTCTTTGTGAAGGGGGCTCACGTATGAGTATTCTGGCCCCGCGTGGTGTCATGTTCCCTTTCCAAGTGCATTGACCCACTTTTGAGGTTCCCATTTGATGTATTTTGACAAATGAAGATGGGAACTTATGTTTGTACATAGTTATATTAAAAAAAGTACAATAAAGGACTCCTTCAGTGAGCATCGATTATTGTGGGCTCCAACCCTTGTGTATTTGGGCTCCATTTCTTTCACGTATTTGTATCCTTTCTTTAGCATCTCACAGGTTTTGATGGAATTTGGGTTTGTGTCCATCAACATGACCTTGAACTTCCCTTTGTACTTCATGTTGGTGAGATCTCTCCTTTTTTCATGCATAAATCCATGTAGTATTTTGTTCCCATTCATTGAGGACAATGCATGAAGTAGGTGTGAGGGGTGTTTTACGTGTGTACATAGTTGACTATTTTTCCTTTGATTTTATTTTCTTTTGTGTGCATTATTAGGGTCATGTTAGTGTGCTGCATTTAATATCGATATATCTGATTGCCATGATCCTTGGGTGACTTGTCTTCTTTTGCTTGCCTAGTGCTTCAAAATTTTCACATTTCTTTCAAAATCCTCATGTGTTTGCGAAAGAAAATGTTTTGTGGGTTTTGTGTGTGTTTAGCATGTGCAAAACCGTTGATTGGCAAAGTAAAAAGAAAGCTCCCAAAATTGTCTTGAACTTGATGCATTAGGATATCTAGTACAGTGGCTTTAGGATTTATCGAGTCGTTAGGATGCACCCCAGTTTTCCCTTGGGGGTGAGTAATCATAGGGTTTCAGTGCTCAAACATTTAAAGAAGTCCACCCTGAACCTAATGAGTCAATAATTCGTGTCTGTTAACTTAAGGAAGTTTGTTGTAGTCAATGACCCTTTAAATCTTGTTGTGAGACATTAAGTGTAGGGATTTTGGTTCATGTGTAGATAAGAAATAAGTGAGTAGGTGTTCTCTCTTCTCGCACGGCCCCTATCACTCGGGAAAGTAGGTCTGAAGGGACTTTGTGCCTGGTGCTTTCGAGTCATCTAACCTTGGATGCGCCGACCGAACTCTCGTTACACGGGTGGTAGGGATTGCCCTATGTGGAGATTTGGGGAAAGGTGTACATGATAGTGTAAGTCCTCATGGGCAATGATGCACGAAACATGACCCTGGGAGAATGAAGCTCCAACTAATAAAGAGAAAAGAATAAAAAAAATGCGAATAAGAACCTTAATTGATTTTACACTTTGTATCACTTGAGGATGTTGAGGTTGTCCATGTCTTTCACTTAATTTCTTATTTAACTTGCATGAATGGTTTATTAGATTAGGTGTGTGGACTGATTACCTATATAGAGTCGGCCCATAGGAGTACCACGTCCAATGATCGACAAAATTTGTCCAACGGGTCGAGTGTCTAGATTGAATAATGCATCTTGTTCGGATTTTGTGGGTATATCCGCTGAAAACCCTCAGGAGACAACACTCCTCCTCCTTGGCAACAAGGAGGTTTAATGACTTGTTGCACGTGCTAAGTGCAATCGTGATTCCTACGAAAGTGAGTTAGCATTTCTTGTTTCTCTTTTGTTTTTCTTTTTCTCTGCTTTGCTCGGGACTAGCAAAAACTTAGGTGTGGGCGTATTTGATTAACATCATTTCATGGTTATTTTTGTATCTTATATCCATTATCTTACACCTAAGCAATGCTACGTGACGAGTTTTATGTTTGAATTTCAGAAATAAATAGGTTTGAAGAGATGAAGCATGAAAGGACCTAAAAGCAGGGAAAAATGACTTAATTGTGAGACCTGGGGACTAAGATGCAAGGGAGAAGGACATGAACGTAAGACCGAAGGACCAATGAGCAAAACAGAAAACTCCACACCATCATGGGGAGTATTTTGGCAATTCTATTCAGGTCGGAGCTCCAACAAGTGAAGTAGATGCATCAAAGACCAACAAAGACATCCAGAAAAACCTAGAATAAAATCCAACGTGATCCGGACCATATAGACCGCCAATTGGCGGTCCGTGTTGGCCCAAATCCGTTAAGATTTTGGTGGGTCGCGTATTAGTGTGTATTTAGTCCATTTCTGGTATTTGTTTAGTCCCACATCGGGGGATTGTCCCGGATTAGCTTTTTCCATGCCTATAAATAGAACTCTTCACCTTCCATTATAATTACCCATTGCTTGGTGGCATTCTCTCTACTAAGGAGTGAGCCTTGAAGCAAAAACTCAAGGTGGAGAAGAATGCTACCTTCAATGTGAGTCATTGTTAATAAAATAATTGTTCTAGTTTCTTTTAATCTTGGCTTTTAATTTGTGCATGCTTGTTTAGTCTTTCCTTTCCTTTTAAGTTTATTTAGTATTTCTTGCTTGCTTAGTATAGTTTCATTTCAGTATTATGCTTCATTTTGTTAATATAGTTAGTGTAATGAGTAGTGAGTAGTTTCATCCCCATTTGGGGGGTGGAGAAATATGTGATATGTTTATGTAGTGTATTAAGTGTGTGTTATCTTAATCCCTTGAGCTTTATATGATTTTCATAACCATCTAATGGGTTTTCACTCTTATCTTTGATATGCTAATGCTCTTGAATGAAGCTTAGCTTATGCTTTGATTAGTGAACCTATTTTATGGGGAATGATAAGGTTAGGATATGGATGGAATTAATATTGGAAACACATTTTGTAGTGTATGTACTCTTGTTGCCTTTACCTTAGTTAATGTCTTGTATGTTTTAATGATATTGGATTATCCTAATTCATGTGGAGGCATAGTAGGGTCTAGTCTTTATACATGAGTTCATTTATCTTTATTTCAATTATTGTCTTGTATGTTTTAATGATGTAGTCTTATCTTAATTCATGTGGAGGCAAAGTTAGATGTAGTTTTATGATTTCATGCACTACATCTTGTGAGGAACTTAAGTGAACACACACATCTTTATATTCACATTATTTCTCTACCCCCTATGGGGTTTAGTTTTATTGTTTATCTTCATTTCCTTTTTTCATCTTAGTGTAGTTTAGTGTAACCAACATTTCTCTCCTTTCTTTACCACTCGCCTTCGCACAAACCAAACGTCGACACACCTCTCAGTGGACGACCCGTATTTGCCACCGCTTCAACGCGGCCGTGCACTTGCGGTTTAAATAAAACGATCAATCAAATGTCGTACATGCTCTGTGCCGATTATGACACTTCTGAACCTTCTGATTTTCGTCATCCCAGATGCGTCTAGCGATGTGGCCTCTGAAACTCGGAATGACGCTGCCATCTAGAGGACCACCGGGCATCATATCCGTGACGATCCAAGACTCGTCCTCACTCATCTTCTTCTCCTGAACTCGGGCGTCTGCATTGCACGAAATAGAATCACCGGTCACAATGCAATTTACCAGATTTGAGTAATCCGGGGCGTCCGCTGATTCTTTTCCTGGCCTTCGAGACATTGTATCTAGTGAATAGAAGAGTAATATGAAGAGAGAGTGATGTTAGAAGAGTGAAATGAAGAGTTATATAAGTAGAAAGAGTAGAAGGACAAAATGGTAATCTGTACGGACGATTTAAGTAGTTTTCAGTAAATTAAGGTGGAGGTTTTACAATGAGGTCCCTACATGATTTGTTGAGTGGGCCACAAATTTTCCTAGAAAATATGTTACCTTGTTCGGGATTATTACCCATTTACATAACACTTTTCTATTACCCAAATTTTAATTGATACACATGAGATCATTTGGGACACTTTGCTTTTGAAGCGTGTAGACTCAATTGTACCTTTTCGAGAAAATCTTTACTCTCATCCGAAACACAGCTTAATTTTGAACCAAAAAACTCACTCACATTTGCTACTCATTACACACAACTAGCTTCTTGACCAAGTGATTTTCAGTTTTTATTATTATCTACATTTTACTTTTTCAAAGATTATTAAAATACCCTTTTAATCAAAAGTTGCCCTTTTATTAAATATAACAATAATGATATAACAAATTTTTCAAGTAATAATGTTTAAAATATTTTTTCTTATATTCCTCTAATTATTTATTCTTAACACAAAAAATTACTAACTTCAGTACTTGATCACAACATTAACTTTAACAAAATGAAGATGTTGAAGATGAGTAATTTTATTATCTTCCCAAAATGACGACACACGAAGACAAATAGATTTAACTTGCAAAACCAACTTTGATGACATCATTATTAACAAATATGATATAATATTAATATTCAAGGTAACAATTATGATAATATTAATATTTAGAGTAATAGTGCTTTGTAATATCATAAACTATCCATATTTGAAATAATATTATTATGTATGAATAATAAGGGTAAAAGAGTAAATTCAATTGGTAACAATAAAAAAACAACAAAAAAGCCTCAATTTAGGTTTTTTAATCAGAGAGAAGCGTATAGGAATTAAAAGTCTCAAAAATCTTTCTATCTATTTTTGTCATTTGACAAAAAAAATCAATATCTTCGTAGATTTTCTGAAAACCAACCGAAAAATTTGTGTCAAATCTACACTTAGTACATATTAGGGGCGTAAACGGAGCGGGTATGGCCATACCCGTATCCATACCGGCCTAACTAAATGAAAATAGGTATATATTGATTTAAATATTGTTGTACCCGACCCGTTCCATACCCATTTAATAAACGAGCCAGGGGAATAACGGGTATTGTGGGTATAATTTTTGCTAACAAAATAGATACTTTTGCTAACAAAATACAACTTGGAAGAATCAAATCATCGGATGAAAAACATTTAAGCCAAAAACATGCTAAATTTACCGTTTTCGAGATTAAAAATTAAGCCAAAACGACAAGAAATCACCATTTTTTCCCAAAAAGCCTCAAATCATCTACTTTTGCCAACAAAAACCCTACTTTTTATTATTTTAACTATAATTATATATTAATTTATATACTAATTAAATAATTAGACGAGTAAATGGATATGAGTAGAGGTATATCTGTACCCGTCTCATTTATTAAACGGGTAAATCAGGTATGGGTAAACGGGTATAATTTTTTAAATATGTACAAAACCCGTACCCGTACTCGTATCTGCTTATTAAATAAAGAGGGTAAACATGTAATACCCGTCCCAGTTACACCCCTAATATATAAAAACGAGGATATCAAATCTCCTCAAACACCAACGACTAGAAGCTGCAAAATCCGTTTGGAACACAAGTTACGTTTGTGGGAAAATACAAATTTCTCCCGAGTCTCAAACACAACATTTGGGTCCGAAATGTACTCGTAAAAAACCATTTACAAACTTGAATTTATCATCTCGTAGATTTTTTTTTTGTGAAAAAGTCATGAACATATGTATAGTACGAATTTATATGTTGCATGCGCTCATCTCAATCCTCTACCCAAATCCTGTTAATTAAGATGTTTTCTTACGGTTTGTCGTCGCATCAAATGTTACAACTAATAATGCAGAAATCGTTTTTTTAATATGCAAGTCATACAGAAATCTGTGATGTCATTTTATACGACATTACGACACCTTATTAATTATCTTCTAGAAACTGTTACGATCAAGTTTCAACCATGCACTTAAAGTGTAAGGTAGGTTTGAAATTTGGTGTCTGCATAGAAACACGAGGAAGCGATCACGATTCACGACAACGAATCCAGCGAAAAGTATTATTTGCGACCGTTTCAAACCGAAAAGGAAAAGAATTGCAACAGTGTTGTTAGGCGGCCTTTCGCCTTCATCTTAACTGCTGTTTTGGGCAAGAAAATGCACAATGATTGTATCTTTCTTTTACTAGTTGTGTTGTTTATTTTTTTCAAGGTTAGTCGTGTTGTTTATTGGATCCGAGATGTTTCATATCACCTGTGGTACGGCTTGGCATGCGTGTTTTATGTCTTCAACAACACATGGGATTTGATACATACTTATATTAGCTAGCTTTTACATGTATTGACTTGGTGACTGGTCGTCGTACAAAACGAGCATAGAGCCTATTGAATTTCTGAAACACAGAAGTACAAACCTGCATTTACAAATTTATACATATAATTGTATTTGTATTCCAAGAAATTCAGTCAACTTCTTTGAGTGGGTGACAAATGAGTTGTATGGGTTATCTACAAGGCATGAAAGAAGATTAAGGAATCATGGGTGAAACACAAGGAAAGATTAAGCAGCAATATCAGGAAATCGGAAACGTAGAACAGTTGGGGCTGGAATAGCCGAAACGGCGAAACCGGTCGACTGATTTGAGGTTCAAAATTTCTGGTAAGAAAATTAGTCAACCGGTCTCCAGAAGCAGTCAGCCGGTCTAGGTTGCTTTGTGGTCAAGTCTTTCTCGATATAGTGAAATCTAGGATATCTGGTTTCCGAATTCTGTGGGATGCGGTGTGATTGTAATTGAAGGGTTTCTTTGTACGTATTAGATTCTATAAATAGAGTTATTTTCGTGGGTTTTTACTTTTTATTATGCCAATTGTGGAGAGCAAAAGGAAGGATTTGTGAGAGAGAAAATGTTAGAAAGTTGTTTCGGGGAGGGTGAAAATTCATGAGAGAAATTTCTCGGTGTAACTTCTTTCTATAGTGGATTTTTCTCACCCACCTAAATCTCTCTGTGTACTTGTCTCTTGTGTTTTGGCTTACTTTTCTTCTTTAATTATCTCTTGTGTACGGCTTTTTTGGTCATATGGTTTGGAGGGGATACAATGGCTGCATGGCACATGCAGAAATTTTTGTCAAATAGACCAATATATATTATCACGCAGTAATTTTCAACAGAACGTACCTAATTACTTTAGGGGTACAATTGCACTTAGCAATATAAATCCACATGTCGAAGTACAATTACGTTCTCTTGTATGATTAACAAATAGATATTAGTAAGATGCATGTTTTTTTGTTGACCGAATAAATGCATTATACAAATGCCTTATATATGGTGTATAAATCCTTGGCCAACAGAACAAGTACGCTTGTAGGTTATAACAACGCAATAGTCACACAAGTACAAAATTATACTGGACTATTTATTAGTCGTCTTCGAAGAATTGAAAATGAAGTTTTTTGCAACCCCTTGTCGTTATAAAACAGATAACAACAAATGGACCGGTAGTATTATATGAATCGAGAGGTAGAGGCATAAGTGTAAATTAATTAATAATTAGATGTGTCATTACAGATAAGACTTTGTAGACAAGATCGAGTCACGTGGTATTCCCACATTAATGCTTGGAAGAAGCTCGTGGGCACCGGTTGTCAGCATGTTATTGGACTTTAATTGCTCTGCTGATTAATTTTTAGGATTCCCAAATCGTTGCACTACTGGGATGCTGTTTGGGTTGGTGGGATCGGTTGGAGTTTGGTTGGACATGAGATGATGAGATGGCTCAAAATCCGACTTAACTGCGACGCAGCTCCTAATACATGCCAGCAACATTTGCCCCTCTTCAAGAATTTTATTACGAAGAAACCCAACATCAACTTTGCTGGCCACAAAATATGGGAAGATATCTCAAATAGTTAAGATTACCATTTGAGATATCTAATTGATTTAAAGTAAGCTGTGAGATTTGTTATTGCCGAGTCATACATAAATAACGAGATCCACGGTTTAGATTTTCTTTTATATCGAAATTTAATTACAAAATTATTTAGATTAACATTTTGTTTTGTTTTGCCTTTTGATGGAGCACGCCACCCAGACATGAACCCAATAAGGGTCTCAACAAAATGATTTGAATTTTAACGTTTGACTAGCTTTATTCTGACGATGACAACATGTATTTAAGTAAGTTAGGTTGTAGTACCTCAAGAATATTGTCACATTACATAACTTTAATACGTTGGAGATGGATTATAAAGACATAAGTTTACTATCTTAACATCAGCCACCATAACGACATGATCATTGTGGCATGCATGGGAAGGTGGATTTGCAAGTGACAGATTAATAACATTAATATTTGTGGGCTTGGACACGATATGTTACATTTTATTGAGCACAATGTTAGCTCACATGAAGTGATTTACAAACCCTATTCAAAACCAACAAACGTGTCTAGTTTGTATTAGTCAAAGATGGGCAAAAGAGTAAAACCATCCCCATGAAGTTAGCAGACATCATTACACGCTAAAATTACACCTCATGCACCATGTTTGTCAAAGGGTTGATGGGACAAAGAGATTTTCTAGAAGGGGAAGCCTCCATAAGAGGGGAGATGAGGCCAATGAACTCCATCAGAATAGTTACTGAGGGTAGAGAAGATGGATCAAGATAATCTCCCACCTGGTTTTAGGTTCCATCCGACTGATGAAGAGCTCATCACTTACTATCTTGGCCACAAAGTATCCGATTTCATCTTCTCTCCAAAGGCGATCGCGGATGTTGATTTCAACAAGTGCGAGCCTTGGGATCTTCCAGGTTTTCTTCTTCCCGAGTTGTTGTAAAATCATCAATTAAATTTGGTTACCAAAGTTCCTCTTTTCAAGTTGGTTACTTTTTTTAGTTGGTGTTAAAAGGTGAGGTGGTTGGAAAAGTTTAATACTTGTTGACCCTGATTTACCATGTTGTTTTTTGCATCAAATTTAAGCAATATGAAATTGTAATTAATTAACCTATATGTAGAACTTTGCTTCTCCATCGATATTTCACTTAGGGAATGTTTTCTGTACATCCAGAATGATCCAAAGAGAGTAATGCGATGAAGCCTGGGGTTATTTAATATGTTGATCGTGGTTTATTTTTCAATAATGTTAATCGTGGTCTTAGTTGTTAGTGCCATTGGGTGTGAGTGCTAATTAATTTAGCTTAAAATTATGAAGTACTTCAACATTTCAAGTAAAATTCTTGTTGTCTTTGATTCTTCTTGTTAATTTTTCTAGCACACTATATTAGCCTCTAAGTCTTCACCTTTATTCTTTTCATTGAGTTTTCACAGTATCAAAATTGCTCTCGCTCAAGTGTACCATTTAACTTTTAAGCTTTGCTTATGTCAAAATTGGAAGCTTGTACGTGTGGGGGCAATGTAGAAAGGATAACATTGTTATATTCATGAAAATGACTACGTATGGAACACGGAAGTAATTATAATTTAAAAAAATGAACTTTGTTGTTCTTCTCTCACCTTCTGAGAGAGAGAGAGAGAGAGGTTAACTAGACCAAGGTGCTTCCATTTATCAAGTTGTTCTCTCACCTTCTCAGAGAGAGAGAGAGAGAAGTTAACTAGACCAAGGTGCTTCCATTTATTAAGTTGTTCTCTCGCCTTCTCGGAGAGAGAGAGAGCGAGCGAGCGAGAGGGGTTAACTAGACCAAGGTGCTTCCATTTATTAAGTTCTTCTCTCGCCTTGAGAGAGAGAGAGAGATTAACTAGACCAAGTGCTTCCATTTATTATTACATTTATAGATTTCATAAGGTATTTTAAGTTTTTTTTGTATTCTAACTATTTATTAATTTAAGCATTTTATTAGCGACTACAAATCAAATTTCCAAGAAAAGATTTCAGAACCAATGAAATGCTTCCAATGCAGTGTCCTTTCTCACAAATTTAAACCAGATGGAGCTTTTAAAGCTGTCTCTAAAAATACTGTAATTAAGTAACGACAACAATACTTCTGATTTAATTTCAACAAACAATTTTGCAACCAGTTCAATAGAAGTATTGAACAAAAGTCAGCTTCTTCAGTTGAATAATTGGTATTTGGTAATCGCATAATTGTTTCTTCTTTATATTGCAATTATATAGACAAAGCAAAAATGGGAACGAAAGAGTGGTACTTCTTCAGTTTAAGGGACCGAAAATATCCTACCGGACTCCGGACAAACCGTGCCACCGACTCAGGCTACTGGAAAACCACCGGCAAGGATAAGGAGATATTCCACTGTGGAGCTCAAGTTGGAATGAAGAAAACCCTAGTTTTCTACATGGGTAGAGCTCCCAAGGGTGAGAAAACCAATTGGGTCATGCATGAATATCGACACCAAACTAACATGACCTACAAACCCAAAAAGGTAATACAGAAGCAACCTCTACTCTTTGATATCTTTGGACATAAGATGTCATTATGTTAGTTAGTAGACATTGTTATGAAACTGTGAGACTCCAACTTATACCACTTACCAATTGAGGTTAGCTCAATATATTTAGTCTTGGATTAGCCAATACCAAAATCGATTACCCACACACAAGTTACATGATTGGTATTTAACTAAAAGATACATAATGCTTTCAAAAAATCTTAATGCCACTTGGTTGAGAGTCGTCATAACCAAGTTAGTAATTACAAGTTACGAAAGACTAAATGTTCTAAAATTTCAACTGAATTAGTCTAAGCTTGAACATCAAACAAACATTCCCCTACAAACATGAGTTTGTGACATCATTTTAAAATACAAGAGAGAATATGGGAGAAAAACTAATGGAAAATCCTCCAACCCTGCAAAATAACATCAATACCCACCAATACTTCGTAATATCTAAGATGTCCCAAACAAGACCAAAATCTAATGAATGGTTATATTAGTCATTTTAATCTTCATTTAGGCATAGAGTAGGCTCATTTTGTAACATTGCATTTAACTACAATGTTAATTCATTGTTTTAGAATCTATGTTTTTGGTAACGGGGAAACCACCAGGTACTCAACCCACTTGGTAAACTACATACCCAAAACTTAGGGGAATCAGTGGATTCTCATGAGGCCGTCTGCAAGTAGCTAATCAACATCCGTTTCCTTCATCAAATTTGAGATGCGAACTAAGGTGGCGGAAACTTTGATCATACCACCCTAACCATTTGTTCCTCACATCTTGGGGGAATTAAGCATCATAATCGGTATGAAAGACCCTTATTATGATAAATTTTTTGAGTAAAATAAAGTATTTTGATTAAATCGATAGATGTGTAAGATATTATGAATTGTTGAAGGATATTGATGATATTTGAAGTTACCAAGGATAACTGATATGTTAAGGGTGTGGTAGTTTGCAGGAAGAAGTGGAAATTTAGAACTCAGTTTCATGACTTCCCTAGAAAATCCAGTGGAAGTGAAAAAGTCATTTACGTTGCAATTTTATAAGTGTTTGAAATTCACGAAATTTAGTTTCAAATATTATTTTAGATTGTCTTGTAAACTAATCACCAAAAAATCATTCTGAAAATCAATTTCCTCACTTCTAGAATGTTTTCCTGCAAGCCTCACTTCTGGAAGTATTAATCGTTTGATTTCAATATGGAAGTCTCGTTGAGTTGGATGAAGTAATATCCCAACTAGTTTAAGATAAAACTTTACTATTGTGGTCATCGTAGTTATTCTTTAATATGACCGTGGAACTGCAATCGTACACGTACCCATGTATTGACATTAGGGTTTCGTTGACAGGAAGAATGGGTGGTGTGTCGAGTTTTCAAGAAAAGCCCCACCTCAAAGAAACCAGTGTGTGCTCCCTCTCAATCCGTGGGCTCAATGTTGGATTCAGCATACGTCACTTCGGTAGGAGATCTTGGTGACATAGACATGTCTGCCTTCAATAACTTTCTAACCCCACCAACCTCTTTCAACCCTCCATCAACAAACACCGACAACAAGGTGGACATCAACATGTACATGAATTGGATTCTCAGCAATGGGTCAAAGCCAATGCAACTTAGCACCTACTCAACACCACTACAAGATGTTAGCGTTGGATCCATGAGCTCAAACACCAATCTTGGTTTCAACTTTGCGTCTTCGTCTTCGACACAGCAGCCTCAGTTGTTTGGTGGGGAATCGATTTGGGAGAAGTATTGAATTGTGTATAGGGTTGGTTAACTTTTTTGTTTATGCACGGCAGGTAGTTTGTTGGGGTCACAGAAGTTGTGAATTATGATATGTATACGTAGAAAGAACTGTACAAAGGAAAACCACGCTATGTAAAATATCTGCAGTTTTATACAATGTGAAATATGATTTGGAATGAGTCGTGGAACTTGAGGAGTAAAGATTTTGAGCTTCTTGCAAATTAAATGTGTTATATCTTCCGAAATGTCCTGTGTATGGTTCTATGAGTGGAATTTTATGACTATCCTTCAACCATTCACCATTACTTTTCAACCATATAGATTCTCATGGACGCCCTTCAATTTCAAACATTCTTGTACATACACACTTGTATCTTTTCAGCGTAAAACTTGGGTTAACTTAACTTTTAAGAGTTGAATTCTAAGGTGAACCTTGTTTCTCTTGTAAATCTAAAAAATAAGTAGGATTTTTATCCAAAAAATGAAACAAGTAAGAAAAATTATTTGAGGCTTTTCTTGTTTGAAGCATGTTTTTTTGGGTTTGTTGGAGAAAATGGAAGAGAACAAGAGTTGGATTAGTTCGTCCTCCCATTCTAGTCTCTTGAGACAAAATCGGAACGATAAATTACATATTGCCTCCCTAAATTGTGTGTTTTCCTTAACTCTTACGATTTTTAAAAGAAAATTTTGACTTCTTATGCTCAAAGTAACCCAAAATTTAAAAAAAGCTCCCACATTGATATCATCTGAAAAATATGCTTATGTAGATTGACTTTTCAATGATGACAAGAGTAAATATATCACGATAGAAAAATATTTAACATACTTGCAACTGCTTGAAAAATTACATAAAATGTTTGGTGTTGATAAGTTGAAGTATGAGCTTACACTAGAGGCCCCTTGCAAAACACATGGGCAATCATATAGACTTGTTGAAATTACAGATGATTCTGACGGCCGTTTCTTTATGTGTAACTGAGGTTAAGAAGAATGCACATGTAGAACCATCACCCTATTCGAACTTTAATAAAAAAGTCAGGAGTCAGGTTGGGACTTTTGTTCCCCAAACATATCACATGGCTACCAGAGGTGGGATAGTTATTCCTGAAGTTGATCTCCCTCAGCAATTGAATGAGTACGAGTCCTATATGAATGACGATCCTGCTGTGAACTTATGTGACAAAGACGAAAACTAAGGAGAAGATTTCGAAGAAGATGATAGTGAAGATTTGTCACTCTCATACTCACAGCCCCCAAGGGAAAGACACCCACAACTTGGAACTCTAGAAAACCAAACACCTAGAACAAACAACAATCGTCCCAGTAGAATGGAAAATAACACAGGATGGAGTTCTAATTTCATTTCATTAGAAGATCACAGAAGATGGATTGCTCCAATGTTAACAAGAGAAGATATATTGGATTCTAGCCACACTCATTTTCTCACAGAAGATGACCACTTCTTATTAGGGGTGTAAACGGGTTGGGTATGCCCCTACCCATACCCGGCGAAATTAGCAGGTACGAGTAAAAGTATATACTTGGCCAATTTTTTTTGTACATGTACATACTAAGTTAGCGGATACAGGGCGGGTATAATATATAATATATAAAAAATGATATATAATATATAAAAATATGTTATATGATATATAAAAATATATAAAATATATAAAATATAAAAATATATAATATATCTTAATGAGTATACGGGTACGGGTGATGCGTATACCTGTACCCAACCCGTTATAAATCGGATAAATGGGTACGTCTATATGGGTATGAATTTTTAAACGGGTTTGATTTTTCGTACCCGTATCCGACTAGGGCGGGTGACCGGGTATACAAGTATTACCCACCCCATTTACACCCCTACTTCCTATAGTGCTTCTTCTGTCTTGGAGCTTCAAGAAGGGAATTTAGATGATGTCGTCTTGTGATATGTGTCGATGACACATTCTTGAAGACCAAATATAGGGAGCACATGTTATATGTCGTTACTTTGGATGCAAACAGTCACTTGTATTATATTGTGTTTGCACTGGTGGGCAGTGAGAATCACAGCTCTTGGACCTATTTCATAAATAAATTGAAGGGAGTCATTGGGAACATCAAGAACCTAGCTTTTATATTAGACAAAAGGCATGCTAGCATTATTCATGATTTGGAGACGGTATTTCTAGATGTCCATCATGGTGCATGCTACCACCACATCTGTATGAATGTGGTTGAAAGGTTCAAGATGGACCACTGTCATGAAAAAATGTGGTGTGTGGCATATGCATTTCGAAAGTAAGATTTCCACAAGCACTTTGACATGATAAAAGAAATTGATCCTCTCATTGCAGACTATCTTGAAGACATCAGTTTCGATAAGTGGACTCGTTCTTACTTTCCTGGGAATTGGTACAATTTAATGACTAGCAACTATGCTGAAAGCCAGAACAATAAACCATGGAGGCAAGAACATGGCCAGTCACAATTTTAGTGTAGTACATTTGGTTCATACTTCAAACATGGTTTTTTGTTACATGGGTTGGTGACAATGAGGTTAATTTGATGACAAAATCTTGTTCTTTTGGCATGTTTCAAATTATTGGAATACCTTGTGTTCATGTAGTTGCTACAACTCTTGATCGGGGGGTTAATATCTACTCTCTGTGTTTCCCATTTTATACCACTGAGTCATGGAGGGAGACATATAAAGAAACAATTTACCCTTGTGGTAATGAGGATGAATGAACAGCTCCTGATGACATAAAGAATATGCAAGTGAAAGTGCATATTGAGAAAAATCCAATTGGTCGTCTGAAGAAGAAAAAAGTAGAAAGGCTAAAGAAAAACACGTTTACCATGTCTAGGGGAAGTTGTGGTGAAATCGCGTAACTGCAGTAGATGTGGTGGAAGTGAACACAATAAGAGGGAATATAAAGTTAGACAATAAAGTTATTGTTCTACCTCTAATTTATTAAATAGGTACTCGATAGACCTCAATAGAGATCGATAGTTGTTTTCCTTTAACGTTATGTGCATTTAGATTTGTTACAATGTTGTGCTTGATGACGCTTGATAGCAGCTCGATACAGCTCGATGGTCGTTTTCCTATGACGTTGAGTTCATTTTCCTATGTTCTGTTCTTGTACTCGATCGAGAAAGATGGAAGCTCGATTGTGCTCGATGATTTATGACTTAACATGGAACAACATTCATTTGAATATGTTTTAATGTTGCTCCCGCTAGTGCTCGATATAGCTTGATGGTTGTTTTCCTATAAAGTTGATGTTCGTTTAGATTTGTTTTAATGTTGCACTCGATACAACTCGAAGGTCATTTTCCTATGACGTTGAGTTCGTTTTCCTCTGTTATGTTCTTGTACTAGATCGAAAGCAATGGAAGTCGACAATGCTCTATGCTTTATGACTTAACATGGAACAACCTTAATTTGGATATGTTTTAATATTGTGCTCGATATAGCTCGATGGTTGTTTTCCTATAAGGTTGATGTTCGTTTAGATCAATTTCAATGTTGCGCTCAATAGTGCTTGATATAGATTGATGGTTGTTTTCCTATAACATTGTGTGCGTTTAGATATGTTTCGTTGTTCTACTCGATAACGCTTGATAATAACTCGATACAGCTTGATGGTCGTTTTCGTATGATGATTGACATCATTTCATGCTTATATTTGTATCTTATATCCATTATCTTTCACCTAAACAATGCTACGTGACGAGTTTTATGTTTAAATTTCAGAAATAAATAGGTTTGAAGAGAAGATGCATAAAAGGACCTAAAAGCATGAAAAAAGACTGAGTTGAGAGACTCAATGACTAAGATGCAAGATCGAAGGACCTGAATGTAAGATCGAACGACCAATGAGCAAACAAGAATACTTCATACCATCATGGGGAGTATTTTGGCAATTCTATTCGGGTCGGAGCTCCAGCAAGCGAAGTAGATGCATCAAAGACAAGCAAAGCCATCCAGAAAAGCCCAGAAGAAAGCGATCCGAACACTGTAGACCGCTAATTGGCGGTCTCTTTTGGTCTGAATCCGCTAAGATTTATGTGGGGTGTGTATTAGTGTGTATTTAGTCTATTTCCGATATTTGTTTAGTCCCATACTGGGGATTATCCCGGATTACCTTTTTCTATGACTATAAATAGAACTCTTCACCTTCTATTGTAATCACCCATTGCTTGGTGGCATTCTCTCTACTTGGAGTAAGCCTTGGAGCAAAATCTCAAGGTGGAGAAGAATTCTACCTTCAATGTGAGTCATCTAATAAAATAATTTTCCATTGTTTTGTTCTTATGTTGTTTCTTTATGCATGCTTAGCTTAGTTTTATTTCTTTGATTCTAGGCTGAAGTAGTTAGAATGTTTCTTTTCTTCTTTAGTTTAATTGTTAGAGTAATGTGTAGTGAGTAGATCCATCCCCCTTGGGGGAGATGATGTTCATACATGCATTAAAGAATGTATATGAATGTTTTATATTTTGATTGTGCTGATAAATATGAATGTATACTTGCTTGTTAGAGTAGAATACTACACTTGATGGGTTTTTCCATACATCTTAGACACCTCCCATGCTTGTTTAGGTTTTGAAATAACTAGCTTGTGTATATGATTGTTAATCAACTAGGTTAGTGAATGGTTTGATAGATTTTGCCATAACCTTTAAACACTTCCTATGCATGAAAACACTACCTACATTTGTGCCTATAGAATGAATTCTTCAGCATCTTTTTACATGTGTGCACACACTCCACCCCTTAGGGGTTTTCCATTTCTGATTTCCAGCTCTCAATTTCCCTCGCTTTCGTTTTTCTTGTTTGATGCTTACTCGTTTAGTGTAGTTAGTCTAGTTTAGTGTAATCACAACTTCTTCCCCTCCTTTCCCACTTGCCTTCGAACAAACCAGAGTCTACACACCTCCTTGTGGATGGACCCGTATTTGCCACCGCTTCAACGCGGCCGTGCACTTGCGATTAATTAAAACGATTAAACAAGTTCTTGGCGCCGTTGCCGGGGAGACGCTCTGTCCAGACTCTGGTTTTGACGATTCGAGTGGTTTTAATCTTTGTTTTTAGTTTATTTTTGTTTTAGGGACATTGCAGCATCAAGGGGACACACCAGGAGAAATTTTGAGCAGAGAACGGTCTTTTGGACCGCCAATCAACAATTTCTACCAATTGGCGGCCTGGTGAGCTTCTTTTGCTCCCATTGTTGTTCTGGTGGTTTGTTGTTTCAGTGTAGTAGTCTGGGAGTTCAATTTGTCATGTTTCAACTTATAGTTAGCTCCCAGATTAATCAATTCCCCTTTTAGGACAACTTGGACCATAAAACTCAATGCAAAAGATTAGACTTCTTGCCATCTTGGTCATGCATCATTTGTAGACCTTGCACGCATTTGTCTTTTTTTTCTTTAAACTCTTGTTGTCGATTGTTGGCGTGAGCTACGTGCACCCATTTTCTCATTCATGCATGGTTAGAGCATGCATTAGTTAGTAATGTGCATCGAGACAAGAGTGATGTGAGTGCTTGTTTGGTGAGTTGCGTGCTAGCCTAAGCTTTCAAAATATCTTTAAGGGGCATCACCTATAGTCTTCAAAGATAAGGTGGGGGGATTTCATCACCCCTCCCTTAGCCCCAAAAAGCACACTCAAGTAAAGCCTTAATCTAAAAGCAAATAGACATTAACCCTAAGGAATTCGAACGCACTAGGAGAGTGATCTAGTTGAGACCGTCATGACCTGATCGACGTCGCCTGCATTGTCGATAGTAGGAGGTACTGGATCTCCGGATTTGGTATCACTTGCTGGGCACTGTGGTCTTCGTTGTAGGGAGGTAAGGCGTGTCGAGACTAGTGACCTCGAAGTTAGGCGTCGTCTAGCCTAAGGTCTCATAGCCTTAAGTTGTTTGAGTCGTGCTTGCTAGATTAGGCTTCTACCTTCTCCCATTACTCACGCTTACTCTAGGGATTCTTCCCTTCTCCTCTGAGTCATCTTCTTCTCACCTACTTCTACGTTCTAGTCTCCTCCCTTTTACACTCTCTATAGCGTTTTAGGGTCGAGTCGAGCAATTTTTGCGAGCTTCGCGTCGTGGTGGTGAGAGTGATCGACTTGAGAGTTCTTTGTCGAGATGGATGGTTACATGAGCGACCATCCATATCATTGTTGGGACCAGGAGAATTCTCTCTGGTACTCCGGACCCATGCATCTTGGGGTGCGTCAGACAAACACCCCATATGGTTGGGACAATCTTCATTGTTTGACTGAGCAATCTTCATATTGTGGTAATATGAGAGAGGCACCGACTGCTAGACCACCATCTAGTTACGTCAGATCGTATGTTCGTTCTCCAACTGAGACGTTGCAAGATCCTTTGGCCTCTTTCATGCATGTGGTAGATGACATGGGTGCACCAGTGACTCCAGTAGTCGTACCGTGTGACTGGTGTGGGTTGAGTGGTCATGTTATCGGGGAATGTTCTTATGTTCCCCCAGAGCCTGAGTATGAGCATACCTTTTCCCAAAATGCTCAATATGAACATTGTGCATCCGCGTACAACCCGAGAGCGATGGATTCGTGGGGAGATAATTCTTATTCCAATTCTTATACATCATTCCCACCCCCGTATCGTCCTTCTGAATATCCTGAATTCTACCAACACCCCACGACCAATCATTGGACTCATTCTCAGCCCATCACCACCCAACCCATCCATTTCAAAATTCTGACATGAACCTCACAGTTGACCCCAAACTTTATTCTTTACAATAAGCCCTCCAAACGTTCATGGAAACCACTCAAAATGTGTTGAAGTCTGATTGACATTATTTTATGCTTATATTTGTATCTTATATCCATTATCTTACACCTAAGCAATGCTACGTGATGAGTTTTATGTTTGAATTTCAGAAATAAATAGGTTTCAAGAGATGAAGCATGAAAGGACCCAAAAGCAGGAAAAAATGACTTAATTCTGAGACCCAGGGACTGAGATGCAAGGGAGAGGACCTGAACGTAAGACCGAAGGACCTAAGGGCAAAACAGAATACTCCACACCATCATGGGGAGTATTTTAGCAATTCAATTCGGGTTGGAGCTTCAAAAAGCCAAGTAAATGCATCCAAGACCAGTAAATATACCAAGAAAAGCCCACAACAAATCTGAGCGCGATCCGGATCCTGTAGATCGCCAATTGGCGGTACGGATCTTCCTTGATCCGCTGAGTTTTCTGGAGCATGTGTATTAGTGTTTGTTTAGGCTATTTTTGGTATCTGTTTAGTCCCACATTGGGGAATTGTCCCGGATTGCCTTTTTCTTTTGCTATAAAAAGAACTCTTCACCTTCTATTGTAAACTACCCATTGCTTGGTGGCATTCTCTCTACTAAGGAGTAAGCCTTCAAACAAAACTCAAGGTGGAGAAGAATGCTACCTTCAATGTGAGTTATTGTTAATAAAATAATTGTTTTAGTTTCTTTTAATCTTGTCTTTTAATTCTTGCATGTTTCTTTAGTTTATGTTTCTTTCAATTAGTTTCTTTAATGTTCCTTTCTTGCTTAGTTGAATTTCTTTTCAGTAATATGTTTCATTTTGTTAATGTAGTTAGTGTAATGAGTAGTGAGTAGTTTCATCCCCATTTGGAGGGTGGAGAAATATGTGATATGATAATGTAGTGTATTAGGTGTGTGTTATCTTAATCCCTTGAGCCTTATATGATTTCCATAACCATCTAATGTGATTTCACTCTTATCTTTGATATGCTAATGCTCTTGAATGAAGCTTAGTTTATTCTTAGATTAGTGGACCTATTTTATGGGGAATGATAAGGTGAGGATATGGATGGAATTAATATAGAAAACATGACTTGTAGTGTATGTGCTCTTGTTGCCTTGACCTTGGTTAATGCCTTGTATGTTTTAATGATATAGTCTTATCTTAATTCATGTGGAGGCATAGTAGGGTCTAGTCTTTATACATGAGTTCATTTAGCTTCATTCCAATTATTGTCTTGTATGTTTTAATAATGTAGTCTTATCTTGTTTCATGTGGAGGCAAAGTTGGATTTAGTTTTATGACTTCATGCACTACATGTTGTGAGGAGCATAATTGAACATATACACACACACATCTTTATATTCACATTATTTCTCTACCCCCTATGGGGTTTAGTTTTATTGCTTATCTTCATTTCCTTTTGCATTCTAGTGTAGTTTAGTGTAATCAATCTTTCTCTCCTTTCTTTACCACTCGCCTTCGCACAAACCAAACGTCGACACACCTCCCAGTGGACGACCCGTATTTGTCACTGCTTCAACGTGGCCGTGCACTTGCGGTTAATATAAAACGAATCAATCAAAGTCCAATCACGATTCCCAGCAAACTATGGAAATGTATGTGAGTCAAATTACACAATAATTAAGTAAACGTGAGGAGGGTGGCATTTTTTGTCAACATGAGGATTCATCTTTTGATATCGAACCACCACCACATTCACAAATTCAAAGCACAATCTTTCAGAGTCAAACTCCTAGTGATTCTGAGGGACTTGGGGTTTCAATTCACAATCACATTGTAGGGGATTCGATCCAAATTGAGAATAACATGGACCAACTTCATTATGAGTCGGCACAGGATTGTGCTACATCTTTTTGTCTCGTGGCCCCTGAGCCACATGATCTTCATGTTGTGCCTCTTAAGGACTCACCTCTGGTGGAGCAAGAGCTCCCTAGTACCCTTAATTTCAAACGACCTGATGAGAGTTTGCCTCTCACTATTGTTCCTGATTATCTTGGAAATGATGAAACATCAAACAACTACATTGCTAATGAGGGTATTAAAAGTTCCTTGGAAGATACCTTGGGTAAGAGACCCACTTTCTGTTCGCCTGGTGTGTTGGACATGCATAATAAGGTTCTTGACCTCGTTCAGACCCACCAGCCTATTGGTTCGAGTGTTTGGATTGACGATCATAACTTCAGTACCGCAACGGCAGAAACTCTTCTTCCATTGCGCAATTATTCCCAAACTCTTGAGAGGTTCAAGCTATTTGACTTTGATCCTTTGAATGAGACACATTTGCGTCTAATTCATGAACCTCTTCTTTCATCTTGTGCTCTTTGTGAGGGGGGCCCAAACATGAGTATTCTGGGCCCGCGTAGTGTCATGTTCCATTTCCAAGTGCGTTGACCCACTTTTGAGATTCCCATTTGACGTCATTTGACAAATGAAGATGGGAATTTATTTTTGTACATAGTTTTATTAAAAAAAAAACAAAACAATAAAAGACTCCATGAGCGAGCATTGATTGTCGTGGGCCACAACCCTTGTGTACTTGGGCCCATTTCTTTCACATATTTGTCTTACTTCTTCAGTATCTCACAAGTTTTGAGGGAATTTGGGTTTGTGTCCCTCAACATAACCATGAACTTCATGTTGTACTTCACGTTGGTGAGATCTTTTCTTTTCCATGCATAAATCCATGTAGTTTCATGATCATAATCATTGAGGACAATGCATGAAGTAGGTGTGGGGGGTGTTTTACTTGTTTACAGAGTCAAGTCTTTTTCCTTTGATTTTGTTTTCTTTTGTGTGTATTGATAGGGTCATGTTAGTGTGTTGCATTTAATATCAATATATCTGCTTGCGATGATCCTTGGGTGATTTGTCGTCTTTTTCTTGTCTAGTGCTTTAAAATTTTCACATTTCTTTCCAAATCTTCATGTGTTTGCGAAAGAAAATGTTTTTGGAGGTTTTGTGTGTGTTTAGCATGTGCAAAACCGTTGAGAGGCAAAGTAAAAAAGAAAGCTCCTAAAATTGTATTGAACATGGTGCATTAGGATATCTAGTTTACTGGTTTTAGGTCTTATCGAGTCGTTAGGATGCACCCCGGTTTTCCCTCGGGGGCGAGTAATCATAGGGTTTCAGTACTCAAAAATTTAAAGAAGTCCACCCTGAACCTAGTGAGTCAATAATTCATGTATGTTAATATAAGGAAATTTGTTGTAGTCAATGACCCTTTAAATCTTGTTGTAAGACATTAAGTGTAGGGGTTTTGGTTCATGTGTAGATAAGTGAGTAGGTGTTCTCTCTTCTCGCACGACTCCTATCACTAGGGAAATTAGGTCTGAGGGGACTTTGTGCCTGGTTCTTTTGAGTCATCTGACTTGGGATGCACCGACTGAACTCCCGTTACACAGGTGGTAGGGATTGACCTATGTGGAGATTTGGGGAAAGGTGTACGTGATAGTGTAAGTCCTCAGAGGCAATGATGCACGAAACCTGACCCTGGGAGAATGAAACTCTAACTAGTAAGAAAAAGAAGAAAAGACAAAAAAAGTAAGAAAAGAAACAAAAAGAAAAGAAAAAAATTGAAAAAAATGCAAATAAGAACCTTAATGGACCTTACACTTTGTATCACTTGAGGATGTTGAGGTTGTCCATGTCTTGCACTTAAGCCCTTAATTAACTTTCATGAATGATTCATTACGCTAGGTGTGTGGACTGATTACATATATAGAGTCGGCCCGTAGCATTACCGCGTTCAATGATCGACAAAATGAGTCATCGAGTCGTGTAGCTAGATTGAATAATGCATCTTTGTTCGGATTTTGTGGGTATATCTGCTGAAAACCCTCAGGAGACAACACTTCTCCTCCTTGGCGACAAAAAGGTTTAACGGCTTGTTGCACGTGCTAAGTGCAACCGTGATTCCTACAAAAGTGAGTTAGGATTTCTTGTTTTTTGTATGCTTTTCTCTTTCTTTGTTTTGCTAGGGACTAGCAAAAGTTAGGTATGTGGGTATTTGATTGAGATCATTTCATGCTTATATTTGTATGTTATATCCATTATCTTTCACCTAAACAATGCTACGTGATGAGTTTTATGTTTAAATTTCAAAAATAAATAGGTTTGAAGAGAAGAGGCATAAAAGGACCTAAAAGTATGAAAAAGGACTGAGTTGAGAGACTTAATGACTAAGATGCAAGATCGAAGGACCTGAATGTAAGATCGAAGGACCAATGAGCAAACAAGAATAGTTCACACCACCATAGGGAGTATTTTGGCAATTCTATTCGGGTCCGACCTCCAACAAGTGAAGTAGATGCATCAAAGACAAACAAATCCAACCATAAAAGCCCAGAAGAAAATCCAGAGCGATCCAAACACTGTAGACTGACAATTGGCGGTCTCGTTTGGTCCGAATCCGCTAAGATTTATGTGGGGTGTGTATTAGTGTGTATTTAGTCTATTTCTGGTATTTGTTTAGTCCTATACCGGGGGATTGTCCCGGATTACCTTTTTCTATGACTATAAATAGAACTCTTCACCTTCTATTGTAATCACCCATTGTTTGGTGGCATTCTCTCTACTTGGAGTAAGCCTTGGAGCAAAATCTCAAGGTGGAGAAGAATGCTACCTTTAATGTGAGTCATCTAATAAAATAATTTTTCATTGTTTTGTTCTTATGTTGTTTCTTTATGCATGCTTAGCTTAGTTTAATTTCTTTGATTCTAGGCTAAAGTAGTTAGAATGTTTCTTTTCTTCTTTAGTTTAATTGTTAGAGTAATGTGTAGTGAGTAGATACATCCCCCTTTGGGGGTGGAGATGATGTTCATACATGCATTAAAGAATGGATATGAATGTTTTATATTTTGATTGTGTTGATAAATATGAATGTATGCTTGCTTGTTAGAGTAGAATACTACACTTGATGGGTTTTGCCATACATCTTAGGCACCTCCCATGCTTGTATAGGTTCTGAAATAACTAGCTTGTGTATATGATTGTTAATCAACTAGGTTAGTGAATGAATTGATAGGTTTTGCCATAACCTTTAGACACTTCCTATGCATGAAAACACTACCTACATTTGTGCCTATAGAATGCATTCTTCACCATCTTTTTACATGTGTGCACACACTCCACCCCTTAGGGGTTTTCCATTTCTGATTTCCAGCTCTCAATGTCCCTCGCTTTCGTTTTCCTTGTTTGATGCTTACTCGTTTAGTGTAGTTAGTCTAGTTTAGTGTAATCACAACTTCTTCCCCTCTTTTCCGACTTGCCTTCAAACAAACCAGAGTCTACACACCTCCTTGTAGATCGACCCGTATTTTCCACTGCTTCAACGAGGTTGCGCACTTGCGGTTAATTAAAACGATTAAACATATGACGTTGAGTTCATTTAGATTTGTTTTGTTCTTGTACTCAATTGAGAGTGATGGAAATGCGACAATGATCAATCATTTATTACTTAATATGGAAAGACGTCTTAAATGCTTTAATGACTCTGTAACAAGTATATGACATTTTCATGGATTAGAAACCTACACAAAAAGAAAAACCACAAAACCATTTCTCAACACATAAAAACCAAAATAACCTCAACGCCCGGTGCCCCACACGACTAGCACACCTACGACACTCCAGCCAATGTTGCAATGCACAGACATTTTGCGGTGTACCCGCGTAAGCATAATAGGTCATCAATCCCATGACCTCCATGTTTTCATCGCTACACAACTTCCTCAGACTTGAATATTAGAAACGGAGGATGAGGGTGTAAGGCGGTGGAGAGCGAAGTGGAAGAAAGTAATGAAAGAAGGAAAGGGCGTCCTTCTAATATCTGAGGTGACGTTTGGAGGGAAGGAAACATTTCCCATTCTGAACCATCAAAAATGTCCTAAAAATTCATGCGGTGAATAGTCATGTTTTCTGAAAAGAATCTAAATTATCGAGGTCATATCGCACGAGCGCATAGAGGTTTCATTTCTCCCCACTCAAATGATTCGAACTCCGAACCGTCAAAAATGCCCTCATAAACCGTGTTGTGAACAATAGCATTTTTTCAAAAAATTGAGACAAATTCAAGATCGTGGTCATATCGAGGTTCTCGAGCACAACAAAGCAGAGTATCTTACTTCATCATATTGAGCAATTAACAAGTTCATATCGAGCCCAACGAGGTTTCACACTTATACTAATCCCTCAAAAACTGGGTTGTGAAAGCCTATTGAGCCCAACATGTTGAAGGAATAGAGCTCATCGAGCACAACAATCGAGAACCTATCAAACTAATATCGAGCCCACATGCAAACGGTCTGACTTCCACCGATTCAACCCACACCATAAAGCGTTGATTTAATCCTATCGATCTCAAATGTTGAAGGAATCGAGCTCATCAAGCACGACAATCGAGTACCTATCGAGCTAATATCAAACCTATTGAGCCTTGTCATATACATAGGAAAATGATCTTACTTCCATCGATTCAACCCAGTCCACAACACACTCAATCGAATCATATCAAGCTCACATGTAAACGAATTCGAGCTCATCAAGTCCAACAATCAAGTACCTATCGAACTAATATCGAGCCCATATGCAAACTACCAGATTTTAATTCATAATTGTTCCATTTAATCTACATTGACCAAATAAAATTAACATAAAATAATTGTTCCATACAAAACCCCTATCAAGGTCTGACTTGTTGATAGAACAGGTCGACGACCCATTTATCTGTGGAAGTCCGTATGTTTTCGTCTATGATGGTGGTGAAGGAAACATTCGCTTGACGATGCTCTATATACTTGATGGCATACATGCCACAATCACTGCTACAAAATTAATAGCATTAACCATAAACATATTGGATAAAAGCATTAACTATTAGAATTAATCATGAAATTTATCTTCGAAAGTTTTAGGATACCTCCTCATGGTGCCATCGGAACTCTGGTGGTTATCGTTCTTTTAAGGACTTCAGTTTTGGGTGGTCCTTGAATAGCGAGGAAGAAGACATCAGAGAGGGAAGGAGGCGACACCATGGCCTCATTAACGACTCTAGGGCTGCCTCATCAATGATCGTCACAACGCCATCATAGATGTAAAATGTCCAATCAGAAATTGATGCCTCGATCGCAACCCAGTGATAGTTCTTGTAGTTTTGACACCAATACACATACTTTTTTCCCTTTCAAGAAGGCATAAACAGATCCCAGTGATGAATTTGAGACAAACTGATTTCCCAAGTAAACTTCCCTACACTCTTCTGATACTTCTCATATTGGGATGGAATCCATTGGGAGAACCACATGCTCATGACCACAACGTCTTTGCATTATGGACTTGGGAAGGTACTCAAACGCCTCCTAATCATATGCTGAGCCACATCAATATGATACAAAAACATCAACAAGTTGAAAGTCAAGAATAATATCTTCAAACAAACAATTCTAAACTATCGATGTCATATCGAGCTCCAATTGAACCCATCGTGCAAACTAAATACTCCAGTAAATAACAAACAATTCTATTCTATCGAGGTCATATCGAGCTCCTATCAAACCGATCACACAAACTAATTACTTATGTAAGAAACAAACAATTCTAAACATTGATATCATATCGAGCTCCTACCAAACTGATTGAGCAAACTAAATATTCCTGTAAATAACAAACAATTATAATATATCGAGGTCATATCGAGCTCCTATCGAGCCTATCAAGTTACGCCTACAAAATAATAAAATTTGCATTCTTTAAATTACTTACATCGTCGGTGAGCCATGATCTGATTGTTTTCATTGTCAAGAACCACTCTTGGGGATCCTCCCAATGTTCCTCGTATTCACATCAATGTTCTTCTCATTGGGGATCCTCCCAAATACCCATCGTTCCAATGTCCTCAATTTTTTTCTTCTGCCTTCTTCAAAGAGCCGAGAACTAAAGGCTCGTCATCTGGGTTTGAAGGTCGCAGTTTCTTGGTTGGGTTGGGGTAGATATCCTGAAGATGTTTTGGGGACCCCTCTTCCTCTGATATACAACCATAGCCGAAAGGGTGGACAGATCTACTTCAACTTTGTTACGGTCAGGTAGTTCGTCTTCATCATCAGATGGTGGTCTCAAAGGTGCTTCTAACAAAGACACAATCTTAGCTATATTGTCCATTATAGACCACAGATTATCATGAGATGGTGGTCTCAAAGGTGTTTCAGATGGTGCTCTCGAAGGCGCTTCTAACAAAGAGACAATCTTAGTCATCTGGTCCATCATAGACAATTGATTCTCATCAGATGGTTCTCTCAAAGTGCTTCTAACAAAGACACATCTTAGCCATCTGCTCCATCATGGAGAACCGATTCTCTACGACGCTTTTCAGTTGACCCTCTATTGACAGTTGTTTTGCTTCCATCGATAGTTGTGTTGCTTCCATCGACTGTCACATTGTTTCCATCCTCACAACCTTCTCTACCAAAAGATGTTAATCATGAGATGGGGCTTAAGTAGGGGTTGGGACGACGGTTGGGGATGCTGTAGGATTTCGTATCCCTATGTATATATATATTTTAATTTTTTTTAATACAACATACAAGATCGATTTCATATTTTCAACAATTTTTATGTACATTGCTTTGTGTTTATTCTAATAACATGCAACCCTACATCTATTAAAATAAACCACAAAGGTAGAATCATACCTAAAGGTTCTTTTTGAAGATCCGAAGTTGCGTTGCCCGTTGCGTCGTCCACGGATTTGCCTCCGAGTGTTCACCAAACTCTACAAGATTAGAGAGAAATGAGCTAGCCAATCAATCTCTAATAAGGCTTAGAATCTAGCTAATAACCCATTTTTGAGCTCCTGAGATTTCTATCTCCAAAACTCAAAATTACTAAGAGAAATTTTTAGGATGCTTATGTGGAATTAGAGATTAATTTTAGGAGAGAATAAACAAGGGATCATGGCTAAAGAATAGCTCTTGATGAGGATGTTTAGGGAGCCTATAAAAGGGTACCTACTCCTACTTGTTTAATACTAATGCAAAATCTTTCTCTCATCAATGTTTCCTCTAATCACCACGAAATTCTCTTAGTAATTTTGAGTTTACGAGATAGAAATCTCAAGAGCTCAAAAAGAGGTTATTGGATAGATTCTAAGCCTTATTAGAGATTGATTGGCTAGCTCATTTCTCTCTAATCTTGTTTAGAGTTTGGTGAACACTCGGAGGCAAATCCGTGGACGACGCAATGAACAACGCGACTCCGGATCTTCAAAAAGGTTTTAGAGAACCTTTACGTTTTATTCTACCTTTGTGGTTTATTTTAATAAGTGTAGGGTTGCATGTTATTAGAATAAACACAAAGCAGTGTACATAAAAATTGTTGAAAATATGACATCGATCTTGTATGTTGTATTAAAAAATATTAAAATATATACTTACATAGGGACACGAAATCCTACAGTTCAGGCAGAAATCGCACTGTTCGGTAGACCGAGAGAAAGATTTTGCATTAGTATTAAACAAGTAGGAGTAGATGGCCTTTTATAGGGTCCCTAAACATCATCATCAAGAGCTATTCTTTAGCCATGATCCCTTGTTTATTCTCCTAAAATTAATCTCTAATTTCCACATAAGCACCCTAAAAAACGTTTTAATAAAATCTGGAATTAATCCACCCATGATTTAATTAATCTCTTAATAATTCAGGCAGAATCATTCTATTCGGTGGACCGAGTATTACTCAGTCAACCGAACCGTTCGGTTTTAACACGTGTTCGGTGCACCGTGAGCGAGACGGTCGACCGATCCCGCATGACAAAAATTCCCTGGAAATATTCGGAAGAACCACGTCTTTTACTCAGTCTACTGTTGACCTACTAGAATTTCTCCTCGGACATAGTCTACGGATGACCGTGTCAACTTCGGTCTACCGAAAATACTACGTCCCGATTGACCGTGCACACTCGGTTAACCGAACCCGATTGTCCAGGCACTCTAGACAATTTCAGTCAATCAATTGTGCTTACCCGTTCCTCATTCGGTTAACCGATCCGAAGATACCCCGGTCGACCGAACCATGAACGGTTCACCGTGTTTGACCCTGATTTTGCCTTTGTCAAATTTTGGATTTATTTCCAACAAAATTTGATCTTTTGGGGGTTTTAGCAAATTCATATCTTGTGTAATATAGTATCCTGTGTAATATTAAATTATTACACCTCATAATATATACACCTCATATGAATTTATTACGATTCTAATTATGTTAATTCTAATGACATATTGATTTTATTCATTCACCACATGTGTCCTATTTTCACATGAAATCTGACACATCATATGAACTTAAAATCAAGCCTCTTGTTTCCCAATTTTGTGGTATGACCTATAGGAGGATCTAAGCCAAATTGGCAGCGATATTAAACACTTAATATCTCAAACTATAAGCGGTATCTAGCTACACATTATAGTTACTCAATTAGCATAGATGTCTTTGTTCCACCGGAACCAAAATACGATCCATTTAGTGATGTAAGTGCACCACTTGTGTCCGTCCCTTGCCTCATGATATTAAGAATATATACAAAGTAGAAATGTGTCATCTTTGTATTATATTCATTTCTTGATCTCTCTAAGCTAATTATAACTATGTAACTTAACTCAAGTTACATTGTGCACATTATAATTTTTTATATCAAAGGGCCCACTAATATCATCACTTAATTAAGAGGGGCAATGATAATCGTTTGACTAGCTATCACTACACTCATTGATAACTTTTGACAATAATCAAATTAAGCACTTCTTGAGTGAAAAATATAAGTGTCATATCTTAGGATCCAAGACAAAGTAAAAACATTAATGACACGAAACACAATTTCATAATATTTTAGTTGTTAGGTCTATTCAATATGTAAAAGTAATATTTTCCTCTTTTATATACTCGTGTCGTCAATTATTTGTAGAGCTACAACAATCGATGACCAACACGACAATCTTATCTCGGTGATTAATGTTCCATGTTAATTACCATGATTGTGAATAACTTTTGATTTATGTAAACCATTATCTTTTAGAGCTCTACGGTTAAGGACCAAACACCTCTTCCTTAACACTTCCAAAAGACGAATACCATAATCAAGGAACAAAATGTTTGCACATCCAATTCATAATAATTGACATATAAAATTAAAACTTTTATAACACATTCCTTTCAATCTCCCACTTGTCATCAAAGTTTTCTCTCTCATACATTCTCAATGTATAAAATAATAATTAGGGTAACTCTCTCTAATCACTCATCAAGCCAATCCACATGGTTCCTCAGACCCATGGACTCGAAATACATTTCGCCCTTGGCTTGGGATAAGGGTTTGGTGAATGGATCAGTTGTGTTGCTGTTTGTGTACACCCATAACAGATTTATTTTGCCCTCGTCGATGAAGTCACGTGTGACAAAGTACTTACGATCCATGCACTTCAATTTATGGTGTGATTTGAGATCCTTGATTTGCGAGATAGATGCATTATTATCGCAAAATTGCTCTACTGGTCCCTCCCTCAAGGGAACTACTCCAAGATCTTCAAGGAACTTCTTAATCCACACTCCTTTCTTGCTCGCTTCAGCGACAACCATTACTTCGGAAGCGGTGGTTGAGTCGGTCGTAGTGCTTTGCTTCCAACTACGCCAACTTATAGTTCCACCATTTAGAAGGTAGACGTATCCTGATTGCGACCTTCTATCGTCGGGATCACTCATGAAACTCGCATTCGAATAGCCCTCGGCTATTAATTCCCTTTGCTCTCCATAAACAAGAAACACATCTTTAGTCTGGTTTAGGTACCTCAGAATATTCTTGACCGCAGTCCAATGCTCAGGACCTGCGTTGGATTGGTGACGACTTGTCACGCTTAGAGCATACGAGACATCGGGTCTTGTGCAAGTCATCGAGTAGATGATGGATCCTATTGCCGAAGCATAAGGGATATCTTTCATGTACTCCAAGTCTTTACGTGATTCAGCACGTTGAGACTTCTTGAGTTGCACACTCATACTCATTGGCACACTGCCCTTTTTGGGGTTGTTCATGCTGAACCTTTCCAAGACCTTGTCAATGTATGTACGTTGACTTAGGCCAATGAGTCTACGGGATCTATCTCTATATATCTTGATTCCCAAGATGTATTGAGCTTCACCCATATCTTTCATTGAAAATGCAGATTTCAATGAACTTCTCGTTTGCTCTAGCAAAGGTATATGATTTCCCATGAGGAGTATGTCATCGACATATAAGATCAAGAACACTATGTGGCTCCCACTAACCTTCTTGTACATACAAGGCTTTTCCTTACTTTGGACAAAGTGAATTTTTTTGACTTCTTCGTCAAAGCGCTTGTTCCAACTCCTTGATGCTTGCTTCAATCCGTAAAAGGATCTTTGAAGCTTGCATACTTTCTCGCTATTCTTTGGATCTTCAAAACCTTGAGGTTGTACCATGTACACATCCTCCTCCAAGTTCCAATTAAGGAAAGCCGTTTTGACATCCATTTGCCATATCTCATAATCATGAAATGCGGCAATAGCGAGCATAATCCGAATAGACTTGAACATGACAACCAGTGAAAAAGTTTCATCATAGTCAATTCCTTGAACTTGAGTAAAACCTTTTGCTACAAGCCTCGCTTTGTAGGTTGTCAAGTTCCCATCCATTTCCATCTTCCTCTTAAAAATCCATTTATTTTGAATGACATTTTTTCCTTGTGGAAGGTCAACCAAGTTCCATACATGATTATCATACATGGATTCTATTTCGGATTCCATGGCCTTAAACCATAGTTTGGAGTCCTTTCTTTCCATTGCTTCTTGAAGGGTCGAGGGATCATTGGTATCTAGTCCCATGATCTCATGATGTCCCAAATACATATCGGGTTTCTTCCTTTCCCTCGTTGACCTTCTAAGTTCTTTTGGTTGTACGTGTACTTCTCGAACTTCTTCCACAATTTCTTGTGGAATTGGTTCGTGTTCGATTTTCGAAAGTACACTAGGTGGGGAAGATTGAGTTTCTCTCACAATTTCTTGCGAGGGTTTCTCACTCGCGCTCCCACTAACCAAAGGAACCTCGGTTGGGCCTTCATGATCTTCAATGTTACCATTCATATCACGATCTTGTAGAATATCTTGAGTCTCCTCAAGCACAACTCTACTCCCACTACTTTTTATTCTTTCCAGAAATTCTTTTTCTAGAAATACGGCATCCCTCTCTACAATCACTCGATTGGAGGTTATATGCCGAAAGTAGTATCCTCTTGTCTCACGAGGATAACATATAAAGAAGCACTTATCCCCTTTTGGTTGAAGTTTGGTCGACATCAATCTCTTGACGTAGGCCTCACAACCCCAAATCTTGAGAAAATTGAGCTTAGGTGTTTTACCACTCCATAGCTCATAAGGAGTTTTCTCTACGGATTTGGATGGAACATTATTTAGTGTGTAAACCACAGCTTCTAGTGCATAACTCCAAAAGTAAAGTGGCAATTCAGCTTGACTCATCATTGATCGAACCATGTCATATTCTTCCTTTCGGATACCCCATTCCACTGAGGTGTACCGGGAGGGGTGAGCTATGGTACAATACCACACTCCTTTAGGATTGAGTCAAATTCGGCACTTAAGTACTCACCTCCATGATGTGTTCGTAGAGACATGATTTTCTTGTTGAGTTGGTTCTCTACTTCATTCTTGATTTCCTTGAACTTGTCAAAGGATTCACTTTTGTTTCTCGTTAGATAAATATAGCCATAACGACTATAGTCATCCGTGAACGTAATGAAGTACCTAAAATTGTCTCTTGCACTAGTACTCATCAGACCACATACATCGGAATGTATCAAATCCAACAGGTCATTCACTCTCGGTCCTTTCTTCTTGAAAGGCCTCTTGGTTATTTTGCCCATTAGGCAAGGTTCGCACGTCTCCAATGATTTAAAATCAAGTTGACCAAGAAGGTTAGCTTCTTGCAATTTCTTGATGCGTTTTTCATTTATGTGACCAAGACGATAGTGCCACAAGAGTGTATCATTCACGTGAGTAGTTTTAAGCTTTTTGTTGTTGATGTTTAAGATTTGTTTATTATTCAATTCAAGTAAATAGAGACCATTCCTCACGAATGCATTTGCATAGAAAATACCATTCTTCGATATAGACAAGCAAGAATTTGAAATATTTATATTAAAATTATCTATATCCAAACATGATACAGAAATAATGTTCTTACTAATCGAAGACACATAATAAACATTTTTTAAACATAAATTTAAACGACTAGATAATTGAAGCTCCAAGGAACCTTGTGCAATCGCAGCAACACTTGCACCATTTCCGACCTTCAAAATCATCTCGTTTTTCACGAGTTCCTTCCTATCCTTTAGTAGCTGCACATTTGAAATTATGTGAGCACAAGATCCGGTATCAATTACCCAATCATGGACAGAGGTGGCTAAATTTATCTCAATAACAAATATACCTTTGGCCTTTTGGGGGCGCTTACGTTCAATCACTCCATTGTCAAGGTCTTCCTTGTACTTGGGGTAATTTGGCCGGATGTTTCCATTTTTCACTGCAGTGAAAGCACTCCGTGTTGGGAGTCGGAGATTTCAAAGAATTCCCCTTTGAGGTAGTCCCATGAGCACCTCCTACTCCCTTGCTCTTGATTGACGTATTCTTGGTGAATTTGCCTTTACCTTTGGTGAGCTTCTTGCTCCCTCCATGGACGGCTAGGACGTGCTTGTCCCGACCCTTGCCCATGTCAACTTCAACCGTTTTGAGAGCGTTGTGAAGTTCCTCAAGACTCACCCTTTTCTCACACACATGATAGTGCATAATGAAGTCCTTGTAGAACGGGGCTAGAGAGCCAAGAATCCAATCTTCCGCAATGTCATCGGGCATCGGGGAAGAGAGCTTCGACAACTTCTCAAGGTATCCTTACATCGTGAGAAAATGCATGGATACTGATGTTCCCTCCGCCATGTGGCACCTTGTGAGTGCGATGGTGGTCTTATAACGCTCTTTTCTAGCACTATCCATGAACATCTTTGTTAAAGCTTCCATGGTCTTCTTGGGTTTTGAATCCAAGTATTTCATTTGAAGCGAGTCACCCATGGAGTCCAACATTAGACCGTGAACTTGGTTCTCTTGGTCTTCCCACTTGGCTTTTGCCTCTCTCTCTCTATTGGTTGCCTTCTCATTTAATTTTGAGATATTTCTCAACCTTCAACACGATATTGAGCTTGAGTTACCAGCTTATGAAGTTTGAGCCATCATTTGCCAAAGGATGTTTTTCAATCATAGATCGCACAATAGGTTGAATATTCGACATTTCTACAAAATAAATTATATGAGATTTAATGTCAATTTTATGTTTTAAAAATCAATACCGTAAATAAAAATTTGTCCATAAATGCAGCAATCCAAGATCCTATCAATTATAATAAAAACTACCTAAGGGCTATCAGATATACTATAAAATCAAGGTAAGAAAACATTTTCTAATCATAACCATTTCGAAATATTACAACATTTGCATTTTCAAACTCTTATGACTCTTGTCGTTTTAATTAAGAGGGAATTTGACCGATCCTCGTAAGAAAAACTCTCTTTCTCAAAACCGAGCTAGGGCTCCGGGTCTTGTTAAGAAAACTTATTTCATTTGATACGAGATACGCTTATCCATTGTATTCACAACAAATATACTCGGTGTCCACTAAGGGTGAATCGCACCTCGTGCATCTATTCATGACACAACAATAGACAACCTTATATCTCCCACTATTCCAAAATATGGAGGAAGCTATCTCCCGCTAAGGGCGAGCCGAAAATCCCTCGATCGATGACTGCTAGTGGATGAAATAAGAAAGAAAGATACTCTTCATTTTTGGTTGGACAATTTAAACATTAATATGTGATTTTAGAATTTAGGTGATCATGCATATTTATCATCTATACAGATCCTAACATTCATCCATGCAATCACATATATATCAAGAACACAAACATAAATACATCCATTCACACACACATTGTGTGAGTTTATATGTTCTTGCGTCCTTGATCCTTGATCCTTGCGGCAAATACGGGTCGATCCACAGGGAGGTGTGTCGACTTTTGGTTTGTGCAAAGGCTAGTGGGAAAGAAAGGAGAGAAAGGTTGGTTACACTAAACTACACTACAATGCAAAAAGGAAATGGAAGATAAGCAATAAAACTAGACCCCATAGGGGGTAGAGAAATAATGTGAATATAAAGATGTGTGTGTGTGTTCAATTATGCTCCTAACAACATGTAGTGCATGAAATCATAAAACTAAATCCAACTTTGCCTCCACATGAAATAAGATAAGACTATATCGTTAAAACATACAAGACCATAATTGGAATGAAGCTAAATGAACTCATGTACAAAGACTAGACCCTACTATGCCTCCACATGAAATAAGATAACCCAATATCATTAAAATATACAAGGCATTAACCAAGGTAAAGGCAACAAGAGTACATACACTACAAATTGTGTTTCCAATATTAATTCCATCCATATCCTCATCTTATCATTCCCCATAAAATAGGTCCACTAATCTAAGCATAAACTAAGCTTCATTCAAGAGCATTAGCATATCAAAGATAAGAGTAAAATCCCATGAGATGGTTATGGAAATCATATAAGGCTCAAAGGATTAAGATAACACACACCTAACACACTACATGATCATATCACATATTTCTCCACCCCTCAAATGGGGATGGAACTACTCACTAATCATTAAACTACTACATTAACAAAATGAAATATATTACTGAAAAGAAATTCAACTAAGCAAGAAAGGAACATTAAAGAAGCTAATTGAAAGAAACATAAACTAAAGAAACATGCAAGAATTAAAAGACAAGATTAAAAGAAACTAAAACAATTATTTTATTAACAATGACTTAAATTGAATGTAGCATTCTTCTCCACCTTGAGTTTTGCTTCATGGCTTACTCCTTAGTTGAGAGAATGCCACCAAGCAATTGGTAGTTTACAATAGAAGGTGAAGAGTTCTATTTATAGCCAAAGAAAAAGGCAATCCAGGACAATCCCCCGATGTGGTACTAAACAAATACCAGAAATGGACTAAATACACACTAATACGCGACCCACCAAAATCTTAGCGGATTTGGGCCAAAACAGACCGCCAATTAGCGGACCATATGGTCCGGATCACGCTGGATTTTATTGTAGGCTTTTCTGGATGTCTTTGTTGGTCTTCGATGCATCTACTTCACTTGTTGGAGCTCCGACCCGAATAGAATTTCCAAAACATTCCCCATGATGGTGTGGAGTTTTCTGTTTTGCTCTTTGGTCCTTCGGTCTTACGTTCAGGTCCTTCTCCCTTGCATCTTAGTCCCCATGTCTCACAATTAAGTCCTTTTTCCCTGCTTTTGGGTCCTTTCATGCTTCTTCTCTTCAAACCTATTTATTTCTGAAATTCAATCATAAAACTCATCACGTAGCATTGCTTAGGTGTAAGATAATGGATATAAGATACAAATATAAGCCTGAAATGATGTCAATCAAATTTTATGTCAATGACATTTAATGTCAATTTTATGTTTTAAAAATCAATACCGCAAATAAAAAAATGTCCATAAAGGCAGCAATCCAAGATCCTATCAATTATAATAAAAACTACCTAAGGGCTATCAGATATACTATAAAATCAAGGTAAGAAAACATTTTCTAATCATAACCATTTCGAAATATCACAACATTTGCATTTTCAAACTCTTACGACTCTTGTCGTTTTAATTAAGAGGGAATTTGACCGATCCTCGTAAGAAAAACTCTCTTTCTCAAAACCAAGCTAGGGCTCCGGGTCTTGTTAAGAAAACTTATTTCATTTGATACGAGATACGTTTATCCATTGTATTCACAACAAATATACTCGGTGTCCACTAAGGGTGAATCGCACCTCGTGCATTTATTCATGGCACAATAATAGACAACCTTATATCTCCCACTATTCCAAAATATGGAGGAAGCTATCTCCCGCTAAGGGCGAGCAGAAAATCCCTCGATCGATGACTGCTAGTGGATGAAATAAGAAAGAAAGATACTCTTCATTTTTGGTTGGACAATTGAAACATTAATATGTGATTTTAGAATTTAGGTGATCATGCATATTTATCATCTATACAGATCCTAACATTCATCCATGCAATCACATATATATCAAGAACACAAACATAAATAAATCCATTCACACACACATTGTGTGAGTTTATATGTTCCCGCGTCCTTGATCCTTGCGCTTCTTCAGCGTCTTCCTCTTGCACCATGGATGTTGATATTGCAAAAATATAAACATGCATCTATAAATTTTTAAAATTGTCTACTGCAAGTCCTATGTAAAAATCCTCTCATATGCATGCATATACATAGAAATAGAAATTTGGCTTTTACATATACATAAGCCCCTGTGATTGAATAATAATAACATACACATTCATTCATTCATTCACACATGGCTTCTTCGGAACATATAAACACACATATCCCTGCATAAGAGAACTCGAGCAACGCATGTACATATACTATATATTACTCGATTTAGTTTATCATGCATCTCTAAATCAAACAATTCTAAAATCATTTGAAATCCATTAAAAACGATTTTATGCATCCATAGTTCAAAATATAAAACATTTGAACCATTGTTTATCCAATTTCCAAAAAATAAAAATTTAAAGAAAGATAAACATATGCCTTTTTCGTTTTGTCGATTCCTTATAAAATAATCATTTAATTAAAAACGAAAATTTTATAAATTAGACATAAGTCTAAATTTTAATTCTAACATTCACATGATGTGTTTCAAAACATTTAAAACTATCAAAAGAATCAATTAGAATTAAATCAACAAAATTATCAGAAAACTCAAAAAAGACATAGAACATGAATTGTTTTGATTGTAAATGGTACACTAAAATTAATTATATAGTCTAATCATTGAAAATATGAACTAAAAGCACTGATACCACTGTAGGATTACGTGTCCTTATGTATGTATATATTTTTAAAAAAATTTAATACAACATACAAGATCGATTTCATATTTTCAATAATTTTTATGTACATTGCTTTGTGTTTATTCTAATAACATGCAACCCTACATCTATTTGTAGGATAGTGTGGGTCGGGTTAATCTAATCACTTTTACGCTAATCTCTAACTAATCAAACAATAAACACAGTGGAAACAATTTAAAGACTAGTAGGGAAAAGGAACAAGCAAACCACAAATCGACTCGGCGTTTTTAGAGAGGTTCGGCACCCCACCCGGGTCCAAGTCCTCTCTTGCAAGCTCCGCTCGGATCACCGAGCTCCGCCTACGACTTCACTATCCGCTCCCCGTTCCGGGCCGGGAGACAATGCCTTACAACTGTCAAACTCGCGAACAACCCTTGCCGAGCTTGGAATCGTCTTCTCACAATCCGAGAAGGATCACTTCGGGCTCTCACCGAAGTCTATACTAGTGTCTTGGGCTTTCACCAAGACCCTTGCTCTCTTTACAACAAATGTAACTTGAGTGGAACTCACTCTCTAATTGAGCACACTTGAGTTGGATGAGGATATGATCACTAAGTGTGGATTTAGGCTTATGGAGTGAGATTGGGAGCTTTGAGGATTGAGAGCTTCTCTCTAATGAATTGGACAATTGGAAGTTGGAGAGTTCTATTAACAACAGGTCTTGATCCTCTATTTATAAGCTCCTAAGGTATTCCAGCCGTTGGGGATAGATTTGGTTGGGTTTTGTGTAAGATACACAAAGCAGAAAATCAGGCTGCAAATCTCTCCAGAACCGGTCGACCGAAACTAATAAACCGGTCGACCGTTCACTAGATTTCAAGGAGAACGGTCAAACAAATGAATATTCGGTCGGACAAACGATCTAGAACTTAACTCTACTTAAGCGAATCGGTCGAACCAAAGTATTGGGCGGTCGACCGTTAAGGGGATTCGGTCTAGACAAAGTTGGATCAGTAGAACGAAGAGTGTGTCGACCGATAGCAGGGATATAATAAATGTTCAACCGGTCGACGGAAACAAGGTCGTCATTCGACCGGTTACCGAATGTATTTTGGGGTTAAGTTTGTTTTATACGAATACGACCGTTATAGGAATACGACAAAGGGAACGGCCATAATAAAATCCAGGATCGGTCGACCGAAACGGTAGAACCGGTCGACCGGTAGAGTTCCGTAAAATCACTGTGGAGAGTCTATTATAAACCGGTCGAACTGAGAACTGGTTCGGCCGACCGGTTCACACAGGAATTCTGGGTTTAGGTTTTAAGTGATTTCCGACTAAGGTTTGGGTGATCTAATGAAGTCCAAATAAGGTGAAATTTTGTGTGTGACTTCTCTAAGGAACCTAGTGTGTATGTGATATGTTTTTAGCTCTTGTATGCTCAATTTACACATGTTCCTAAGACTCAAAATAAAATCAAGATTACAAGTCTTCTTATAGCTTTATTACAAATCTTGACTTGATTTCCTCCCTTGCTTGAGTCTTGATCACCTGTAGAGGTTAGCACATGCAATATATATACAATGCAATATGTGTGCTACTCTACATTACTTATGATTAAGATTAGGTTGATTAAATCATCAAAACAAGGATTAAGGCCAAAAAGCCAACACTGTTAACATAAACCACAAAGGTAGAATCATACCTTAAGGTTCTCTAAAACCTTTTTGAAGATCCGGAGTCACGTTGCCCGTTGCATCGTCCTGGAATTTGCCTCCGAGTGTTCACCAAACTCTAAACAAGATTAGAGAAAAAGAAGCTAGCCAATCAATCTCTAATAAGGCTTAGAATCTAGCTAATAACCCCTTTTTGAGCTCCTGAGATTTCTATCTCCTACACTCAAAATTACCAAGAGAATTTCGTGGTGATTAGAGGAAAGATTAATGAGAGAAAGATTTTGCATTAGTATTAAACAAGTAGGAGTAGGTGCCCTTTTATAGGCTCCCTAAACATCCTCATCAAGAGTTATTCTTTAGCCATGATCCCTTGTTTATAGTAGTAATCTTTTCCCCTTTTATATACTCATGTCGTCAATTATTTGTAGAGCTACAACAATCGATGACCAACACGACAATCTTATTTCTGTGATTAATGTTCCATGTTAATTACCATGATTGTGAATAACTTTTGATTTATGTAAACCATTATCTTTTAGATCTCTACGGTTAAGGACCAAGCGCATCTTCCTTAACACTTCCAAAAGACGAATACCATAATCAAGGAACAAAATGTTTGCACATCTAATTCATAATAATTGACATATAAAAGTAAAACTTTTAGAACACATTCCTTTCAAATGCTTCTTGGGATGAGCACTTATCGAAACCGTCGAACAAACTAAATACTCCAGTAAACTAACAACAAAATCTAAACTATCAAGGTCTATCGAACTCATATCGAGCTTATTGAGCAAACTAAGTAGTCCAAGAAATAAAAACAATGAAGACGAACTTGAAGGAATGTATTCTAAAAGATTACTTTTATATGTCAATTATGTGTGCAAACATTTTGTTCCTTGATTAATGTATTCGTCTTTTAGAAGTGTTAAGGAGGAGGCTATTGGTCCTTAACTGTAGAGCTCTAAAAGGTAATGATTTACATAAATATAAAGTTATTCACAATCATAGTAATTGACATGGAACATTAATTACCGAGATAAGATTGTCGTGTTGGTTAAATGGTATTGTAGCTCTACAAATATTTAACGGTACGAGTATATAAAAGAGGAAAATGATTACTTTTATATATGGAAGAGACCTAGCAAGTGAAACATTATGGAAATGTGTTAAGTGTCATTAATACTTTCACTGTGTCTTGAATCCTATGATATGACACTTATGTATTTTCACATGAGAAGTGTTTAATTTGATTAGTGTCAAAAACTATCATTGAGTATAGTGATAAATGCAATAGTTGATTGAACATGACTTATGCTGGAAAAGATAGTTAGTCAAAATATTATCATTGCCCCTCTTAGCTTGAGTGATGATATTAATGGGTCCTTTGATAAAGAGAAATTATAATGTGTACAATGTGACTTGTGTTAAGTTATATATTTATAATTAACTTAAGAGATCAAGAAATGAATACATAATACAAAGGTGATCATAATACGAGGGAAAGGAAGAAACCCGATATGTATTTGGGACTTTATGAGATCATGGTACTTGATACGAATGATCCATCGACCTTTCAAGAAGAATTGGAAAGAAAAGACTCCAAACTATGGTTCAAAACTATGGAATCCGAAATATAATCCATGTTTGACAATCAAGTATGGAACTTGGTTGACCTTCCTCAAGGATAGAAAGCCGTTCAAAATAAATGGGTCTTTAAGAGGAAGATAGACATGGATGAGAACTTAACAACCTACAAAGCAATGCATGTAGCAAAAAGTTTCACTCAAATTCAAGGAATTGACTATGATTAAACTTTTTCACCGGTTGCTATTTTCAAGTCTATTCGGATTATGTTCGCTATTACTGTATTTCATGATTATGAAATATGGCAAATTAACGTCAAAATAGCGTTCCTTAATGGGAATTTGGAGGAGGATCTGTACATGGTACAACCTCAAGGTTTTGAAGATCCAAAGAATAACGAGAAGGTATGCAAGTTTGAACGATCCATTTATGGATTGAAGTAAGCATTAAGGAGTTGGAACAAATGCTTTGACGAGGAAGTTAAAAAGATTCACTTCGTCCAAAGTAAAGAATAGCCTTGTATATACAAGAAGGTTAGTGGGAGCCACATAATGTTCTTGATCTTATATGACGATGACATACTCCTCATGGGAAATCATATACCTTTGCTAGAGCAAACGAGAAGTTCATTGAAATCTTCATTTTCAATGAAAGACGCGAGTGAGGCTCAATACATCTTGGGAATCAAGATATATAGAAATAGATCTCGTAGACTCATTGGCCTAAGTCAACGTACATGCATTGACAAGGTCTTGGAAAGATTCAACATGAACAACTCCAAAAAGGACAATGTGCCAATGAGTATGGGTGTGCAACTCAAGAAGTCTCAACGTGCTGAAACACGAAAGGACTTAGTACATGAAAGATATTCCTTATGCTTCGGCATAGGATCAATCATGTACGTCATGACTTGCACAAGACCTGATGTCTCGTATGCTTTGAGTGTGACAAGTCGTCACCAATCCAACGCATGTCCTGAGCAATGAACTGCGGTCAAGAATATTCTATGGTACCTTAATCATGTACGTCATTATTCGAATGCAAGTTTCATGAGAGATCCCGACGATAAGAGGTCGCAATCAAGATATGTCTTCCTTCTGAAAGGTTGAGCCATGAGTTGGCGACCGACTCATCCACCGCTTCCAAAGTTGTGGTTGTTGCTGAAGCGAGCATGGAAGGAGTGTTGATAAAGATGTCCTTGAATAACTTGGTGTAGTTCCCTCGAGCGAGGGACCCATAGAGTTATTTTACGACAATACTGCATCTATCTCGCAAATCAAGGATCATAAATCACACCACAAAGTGAAGTACATGGATCACAAGTACTTTGTCACACGTGACTTCATTGACAAAGGAAAAAATAATTTATTATGGGTGGACACAAACAACAACACAACTGATCTATTCACAAAAAATGCATTTCGAGTCCATGGGTCTGAGGAACCATATGGAGTGGCTTGATAAGTGGTTTGAGGGAGTTATCCTAGTTATTATTGTTTTATACATTGAGAATGCATGTGAAAGAAAACTTTGATAACAAGTGGGATATTGAAGGGAATGTGTTCTAAAAGTTTACTTTTATATGTCAATTATTATGAATTAAAAGTGCCAACATTTTGTTCCTTGCTAAATGTATTCATCTTTTAGAAGTATTAAGGAAGAGACTATTGGTCCTTAACTGTAGAGCTTTAAAAGATAATGATTTACATAAATCTAAAGTTATTCACAATCATGGTAATTGACATGGAACATTAATTACCGAGATAAGATTGTCGTGTTTGTTAAAGAGTATTGCAGCTCTACAAATATTTAACGACACGAGCATATAAAAGGGGAAAATGGTTACTTTTATATATTGAAGAGACCTAGCAAGTGAAACACTATGGAAATGTGTTAAGTGTCATTAATACTTACACTGTGTCTTGAATCCTAAGATATGAGACTTATGTCTTTTCACATTAGAAGTGTTAAATTTGATTAGTGTCAAAAGTTATCATTGAGTATAGTGATAAAGACAATAGTTGGTTGAATATGACTTATGCTGGAAAAGATAGTTAGTCAAAAGATTATCATTGCCCTTCTTAGCTTGAATGATGATATTAATGGCCCCTTTGATAAAGGAAATTTATAATGTGCACAATGTGACTTGTGTTAAGTTACATATTTATAATTAGCTTAAGAGATTAAGAAATGAATACATAATACAAACGTGACACATTACTACTTTGTATAATATTCTTAATATCATGTGGTACGTTATAAATACAAGTGATGTTTTTACATCACTAAATGGACCGTGTTTAGTTCGAGTGAACAAGACATCTATGCTTATTGGGTAACTATAATGTGTAGCTAGATACCGTTTATAGTTTGTGACATTAAGTGTTTAATATCATTGCCAATATAGCTTAGATCCTCTTACAGGTCACACCACAAAACTGGGAAACAAGAAGCTTGATTTTATGTTCATATGATGTATCGGATTTCATGTGAAATGAGATACATGTGGTGAATCGATAAAATCAATATGTCATGAAAATTGACATAATTAGAATCATAAATAAATTCATATGAGATGTATGTATTATGGGGTATAATAGTTAGACAATACATAAGATAATAAGTTACATGATGTATGAATTTGCTAAAAAACCACGGATCAAATTTTGTTTGATGTAAATCCAAAATTTGATATAGGCCAAAAATCGGAGAAAATTGTCGAAAGTTTTCAGAAACTGGTCGACCGAAAAATTACAGTAGCCATTGTATGTGAACGGTCGACCAAAATATTCCAGGAACTTTCTCTGGAATTAATCGGTCGACCGGTAGAAGTCGTGGTTCGATCGAAAACATCCAGGACTTTTCGCGAATTTTTCTCGGTGGTAATCGGTCGACCGACTTATGACTCAGTCCTACCAAAATCTTCCAGTAGACGTTTCTCGTCGGTTGACCATTTGGATGTTCTATTCGACCGAAATATCACAGTAGCTTTAGTAGCATGTGATGGGTTGACTGTCGGGTTTTATGGTCCAACCGAAACCATGATTAATTGCTAATCGTTCGACCGGTTGGTTAATCATGGTTGACTAATGGACACGTTTTTTGCCATAATTATTAAGAGAGTAATGTTGATCATGGGCTAGATTTATTCCGATTATGGTCAAACATTTTTAAGGATGATTATGTGTCAATTTGTGATTGGTTTAAGAAGAGAAAAACAAGAGATCATAGGTTAGTGGGTAGCCCATGATGTATCGGTCTCCTCACCCTTCTTGTTTAAGTTAATGTAAAAATTCTCTCTCCCTAACCTCTCCACTAATCCATCTGATTTTCTCTTAATTATTTCGAGCTTTTGGAGATTAAATTCTCAAGAAGCTTTAGAGGGGTTATTAGCTGGTTTCTAAGCTTGATTTAGAGATTGAATTGGCTAGCTCATTTCTCTCTAATCTTGTTCAGAGTTTGGTGAACACTTGGAGGTGAATCAACCGACGATTCGATAAGCAATGCAACTCCGGATCTTCATAAAGGTTTTAGAGAACCTTTGGGTATGATCATCTCCTATTTATTTTAATATATATGTAGAATTACATGATATTAGAATAAATATAAATGTACATGAAATCGTGGAGAATATGAAAATCAATCTTGTATGCATGTATAATTTTTTAAAAAATATACAAACATAGGACACGAAATCCTACAGAACTTACACCTCTTTTTGAAGAAAACAATCGTGCAACATCAACCTTCTATGGGATATTTTTATCATAGCTCGTCTAGCGGAGCATCCTGGGAAATTGGTATCCATGGTTCACCGCTTAGTATTCTTTTTTCTTAGTCATGTCTTTTTGACATGATGTTACCAACTTCTTGTAAGACAACATCCCCTATGGGTACTTGAAGTAGTGCAGGTCCTCAATCATTTTCACCATATCCCCCTATACAAATAGCTTACCCTCTTGCGCATATAAAACACCTTCGATGAGGCGGCATAAACCCAACTTGTACACATCATCAACATCTCTACAATTTTTGAATCCCACCTCCCACTAGGATATTTGAATTTTTGGCTCTCCATTGAAATAATCCTCTATTAGGAGGTGACTACTAAGGTGAGCCTGCAACTAAGCCTCTGATGGTACGGTGCTAAAGTTGAAAACAATGACCAGTGCAAACTAATATCAACTGAATCTACAAGTCTTAGAGCGAAAACAAAAATGAACCTCCTCAACTTATGACAAGAACACCGGAGAACTATAATTCACCCGCCTCGAATAATTGTTTGAACGAGGATTCCTTTGCCCTTTCCATCAACCCGTACTCCCGAAACTTCTCTTTTATGTCATTGATAGGCTTACTACCCCTGTATGTCATGCGTCCGGGGAAATGATCCATAATTGGAACTATTAACTTCGGCATCTGCCAAAACAAAATAGGAAAAAACATGGGGGAAATTGCAAAGGAAAAATAAATAGTCTCATATCAATATCAAGCTCATATTCAGCACATCGAGCAGACTAAATATTCCAATAAATAACAATAAATCATAACTATTGAGCTCAAAACAAACATTACGTCGAGCACAAATTAAATCCTATCGAGCCCATCGAGCTCAACAGTTCTTGTCACCAAAGGTAATCATATCGAGCTCACATATAAAGAAACATTGAGTACCAATAAATCTTTGTTGGCTTTTTTGCCTTAATATATGTTTTGATGATTTAACTAATCTAATCTTAATTACAATCAAATTGAGTGTAGCACACATTATGCATGAAATATATTGTATTATGCTAACATCCACAGGTGATCAAATTCAAAGAAGAATGAAAATGAAGTCAAGACATGTAATCAAGCTATTTGAAGAACATGTAATTTTGGCTTTATTTGAGTCTTAGGAATCCATGTAAACTTGAGCATACAAGTAACCTTTTCACGTACACGATAGGTTCCTTGTAGAAGTTACACACCAAATTTCATATCATTTGGACTTCAATAGATCACCCATACTTAAATCGGAAAATCACTCAAACTAAACCCCACCTGTCTGTGCAGAACGGTCGACCGAAATAAGTTTTCCGTTTGACCATTTCTACAAGTAAACTGGTACACCAAAAGTGATTTAACCCATTTCCACCGGTTGACCTATTTGATCTTCGGTCTTCAACCCATATTTTTGGATGACCGTTATACTTGTCGTATTCGTATTTTCACCTAACCTTTATTTTGCTTCTAGCCACCGATCGAACATTGCCAAGTCAACGATCAACTGGATGTAGATAAACTTGTGCGTCAAATGTCCCTGATATTTTTGATTGGACAAACTTCTTTTTTAAGTTCGATAGTTAAACCTTTACCCTAGCCAAAACCCTCAGAACGGTCGACCGCCCCTAGTTTTACTTCGACCGTTAACTTAAGTTGTAGCCGTCTAGTTCGACTGTATCTATAGTTGATTCAAACGTTTCCTTACATTCATGGAAACGGTCGACCGTTTAGCCCGTATTGGTCATTGGACAGATTTGTTGAACCTTAGTTTATGTTTTGTGTATGTTATACAAATTTATACCAAATCTTCCGCAACAGCTATATCTCTTTAGGAGCTTATAAATAGTGGTTCCCATACCTTATTACATAACTCTCCAACTTCCAAATTGCTCCTAAACTAGAGAGAAATCCTCCAACTCTTAGAATCCCAAATCCTATACCAAAGGTGATCATCCCTCTCGGGTTGTGAGAGGAAGAAACCAAACTCAACGAGCATTGTTTGCGAGCTTACTTTGTAAAGGACTGATCTTGGCCCGAAACAAAGATCAGAATAGTGAAGACGTAGGTGGAGCTCGTGGGATCGAGCGGAGCTTACAAGATAGGACTAGGACCCGGGTTTGAGTGTCGAACCTCTATAAAATCTTCGTCTCCATTGTGGTTTGCATTTACACTATACTTGTTTTAAATTGTTAATTCCGCTGCATCTTAAGTTGAGATTAGGAAATTGATTAGATTAATCAGGTCATACACGATCCTACAATTTATAATGAGCTCATCGAGCCCAACAAACACTAGTGCAGAATAATCTATACTCGTCGCCACATAGTCTATTGGGTACTTTAGACATTGGGTATATTAATACCCATGGAAACTGACGTCTAAACCTAGTACCTCGGGGTATAGACGTCGGGTGAAGTCTACAACCGACATCTATGAGCCTTTAGTTATGTTTTTTTTCGTTTTATTTCGACAAAATGTTATACCCCGACAAAACCATAGACAGCCGCAAGTCCGACCAAACCAAACCCTCCGCGACCGTTCTCCTACCAAACCCACCGCAGCGACCTTGACCTCGACAACTGCCTCCGAGACCTCGACAGTCGCGTCGTCGACAACCACAATCTCCACGTCACCCTGACAGCTGCGACCTCCGACCTTCTTCGTGATGTCGACAACCACGACCTTCTTCGTAACCTCGACAACCTCGACGTTAGGGTAACTCTCAATTTCTCCCTTTTCTTTGTTTTAGATTGATTTGAGGTTCCAATTTTAGGTTCTGATTTTATATTTCCTATTTTAGGGTTCAAATTACTGGGAGTTTAGGTGTCAATTTTGGTTAGCTTTGTTATAAAATTATCGACATTTCAATATCTAGGTGGGTAGTTTAGCTTTTGTTGTTGGAATGAAAATTATTGATGTGCAAACTAATTATTGGATACTAGGTTCTCAGCAGTTTGTTATGTTCATGTTAATGGTATCTTTATAGGGAGTTGGATGTTAATTTTTTTTGATATCCACTAATTAAGAATCTTTGGCACCATAGTTTGGATCAATTTTGACATGATTTGAGAAGTTGTGGAAGAGAGTCTTTGAGTTTGTATCAAAGTTCCTGAGTCAAACTGAAGTTGATAAATTTACATTATACATGATAAAACTAAAATTGTAATGTGAATGTGATTTAGTGGAGCATATTATAGATTTTTCTTGTTAATCCCAGGATTTGAAGAATTTTACATATCAAATTTTTAGGAAGGTTCTGCCAAAATTTCAATAATGTTGTAAAACAAACAATCTAAACAAGAAAAGATTGGAGAGAAGAGAGATATGTATTTCCTTTTCATCTCCACAAAATATGTACAATAGTCCCCTATATATAGGGTGAGGATGTAGTAGGGGTTGCAACCAAAATAAATGGAATTACACCATATTAATAAGAGTAAAATCTACTTAAGCTATTGGGAGTTAAGGAAGATGAATTATCCACAAGACCTTTGAAATTCTCAACACTCCCCCTTGGATGATCACCTTTATACGCTAAGGATGTTGCCTCGTTAAAAACCTTATCAAGAAAACCCAATGGGATAAAAACTTGGTGAAGGAAAAAAGAGTGCAACGTGTATGATGCTCCCCCTCACTTCAACATACATTGAACACCAATTTTGAAGATAAACTTCTTAAGGACTTTTGTGGGCACTGACTTTGTAAATAAATCCGTCAAATTATCGCTTGATTGGATCTGATCAGTTGTCACTTGATCGGTCCGCCTTATTAAGACTTTGCCAAGTAAAACCCTGTAGGACAAAAACTTGGTGAAGGAAAAAGAGTGAACCGTATAATTTTCTGCCTCAATTCAACATACATTTATAACACTCCCTTATATAATATGCGTTATGTTTATGTCTCGTTAAAAACCTTGCTACAAAACCCTGTGGGAAAAAGTAGCTAAGGAAAAGAGTGCATAACATATGCTAACAAAATTGCACAAGTTGCCTCATTAAAAACCTTTAACCAATAAAACCTTTTAGGACAAAAATTGGAAAGAGGGAAAAAGAGTGCAACTACAAGCCTTCCGGGCTTTATCTTTCAGGGATATCCGTCCTTCAGGGACGATAAATACAAATCTGCTTCCCCTTATTCGTAGTTTACCAAACTTACGAATATATTTTACGAAGTCATTAAACACAAAATTGTGTGGGGATTCAATAAACAAATACATGATAGTTTAACGGATATAATGAAAATTTACTATATTTCACTTAGATAATAAGATTGTGAAATATGTTTGTGCAATTTTTCTCAAATAATATGCTGGGAGAAATACAAATTGTGGTAACTTTTAATATGAATATTTTACCTCAAAAGATATTGCTTATGAACAATTTAAAGATATCTCATAATTATATTGATGTCCTAGCGATACGAGAATGTAAGAATCAATAATTGATTCACCAACTTGCATAAAATTGTAATGACTCCACGCAATGACACCAAAATTTTGTGATAGTAATTGATGTGGATCAGACATATAAGAAACATTGCTAATGTAAATTTTTATCGTATGACTAGAAATTGATAGATCCTTGAACGTCATCTAAATATTTTCAGATGAACATTATGCTTAGATAAAACATTTACTGTAAACCTTATTAGGTTTCAAGTTATAAGAAAATGTTCATGACATTTTTATAAGGAACTTCAGGTCCTATTACAATTGGATCTTTGTTGATATACAATAGACGTCATTTCTTAGTGTCATTTCAATGTGAGTATTAAGTAGAATATATTTTTTCTACAATATTCCATTTCTACAATTGAATCATTGTACAAATTCTCTTCCAGAGAATGTTCGAATTTCAGGTCGAAAAATAATTGGGTTTTCTCTGGTCATTTATTCCAAAAATTGTCCATTAAATATTTCATGAGTTTTCAAAAACTCTGATGGAGGTCCTATGACATCAAGCATGTTATAAATATAATAAATAACAGTAACTTTTGTTATTGGATGAAATATATGGACGACTAAGATCAACTTCGCATCATTCTTCATGATGACTTTGATTGAAGAGGTTATATGCACACTCTTACTTGTTTCTTTATATAACGATCTTTTCAAAAATTGTATAGTGCATCTTTTGATTCTTGTCATCATATAATATATTTTGTCATATTAGTCATTCAGGGACTCTCATATAATTACCAATAGTAAGTGACTTATAAAATTTTAAAGTCACAACATATCTTATATGCATATCATATTGATCATGTAACAGAACTTATTATAATTATTACGAGAGAATGAGTAACATCACGATGCATGTTGGGTCCTGCGAATACCCTTATATTACTCCTCGCCTTATAATGTATCACATGTTTTTCTGATTTCTATTTTTATCCTTCAGGGATATAATTTCAGGAATTAGGACTACAGGTCCAAATAATATATTTATTCAGCGAGTTTATTATATATTGCTCGCCTTCTTTTGTTTATATCAAATACGAATGCTTCTGGCATTCTTATAATATCATAGGTTTTGGATCCATTTTTCTTTTCTTGAGATAGCATGCTATTAAGAAGGCGAATGAATTGTCGACAATAATTTTAATAATTATTTAATATCTCTCGTATCAACATATATAGTTGATTGCAAGTTTTATGTCGATAATAATCAAATCCTCGTCGTTTCCCAAAATTTTAGGATTTGACCGTTCTGTATCCCCGTAATTTCATTAATCTTTTGTTTAGCAGCTACATGTATTTTCACGGGTTTATATTCTTCAGGAATAACCTCTTCAGGAGGTGCAATGAGAGTGACTAACTTTTATTTTATTTCCACAAATAATATATGTTATGGTCCACGCTTCTGGCGTTGGTTGAGCTCAAATATATTTTATCATGTGGAGATCTTCACTTTATATTATGTGGTCTATGTATAGTAATATAAGGCGTAGTCACTCTTTTGTGATCAATACAAATGTATGACAATTACTTGCTAAATATTGCAAGATAATGATTTTATGAACTTCAGGTTCAATCATACTTGTACGTATATTCTCTTATGAAATTCAGGTTCAATATAATACATTTTCTTGACATTCTTTAAGTTTCTATCTTCTCCCCCTAATGCCAGAAAATGTATATCATATATATATGATTATTGGATTGGACAATAAAACTTAGCCCTTCAGGAGCTTTAAATCGCAGGAGGGAAACATTTTATTCATTATTGTACAAGTAAAGTAGGGGAAGATTCATAACATGATGTTTATCAACCATAAAAATTAATGAATAATATTAGCATGTATATATGCACATTAATGTATCATGTATAAATTTTAAGATCCCATAATGATCAATATTGAGAGATATTTTAAAAACAGAGGGACTCTCATTTTGTTGTGCAAATCGGTCGACAAATTTGACCTCATTTTGGTCGTGATAGAAGTCAACAATTTTATCTAAAGCTTTACGAAAACAATACAAATGATGACATCCATAATTAATATAAGAGACGATTTTATTTCTGAATTGCTATTCGTCGCCCTAAAACTACTTAAATCGCCCCAACAGATTACCATTTTGCCCTTCTCTCATTTCTAAGAACCATAAGATAGTTTGATAAGCAATTTAAGCATATAAGATATGGTGCCGGAAGTGGGATTATTTAGCCAAATCAAAACATAGAAGAGACAACAATAAACCATGCAATGAACTTAGAATTCATAACAAGCATCAATAACAATGTCGAAAGCAAATGTTGCAAATAAGTTCAAAACAAAATACAACGATAACCCAAAGTTTGAACCAACAACATAAACCGAAATACAACGACAAAACGAGACATACACTCCACAAGAAAGAAATCCGAATCACCCAAGCCTCTGATCACGCAGCAACGAGGAGATAGAATCAAGAGAAGCTTCAATCCGGCCGAGCTGAGTGGATGTGGACGCCTCAAACGCATCGAAGCGAGCAGAAGTGGACGCCTCAAGTGCATTGAAGCGAGCAGGAGTGGAGGCCTCGAAGGATTGAACTTGATCCGAAAGTTGTTGAAAATGATACTGATCAATGGAAGATGAAGAGGACCACTGCCCTTGAGCCCAACCAGCAGAGTCTCCCTCACCCCACCAGGAGCTAGAATCGTTAGGGACATTACGTGGCATCCATCTCGGATCTTCGGAGACCTCTTCTTCCTCTTCTTCGCCTTCTTCTTCTGAATTATGGTCGGAATCCTCAGCAGAGGAAAGAGATGGAGAAGGAGCAATGGATTTCATTTTGGCAAGAGTGGTCTTATTAATCGGAAATTTGTAGGCCACGGAAGGATATTGTGTCACATCAATTTGCCAATGTTCAAACACGGCAGTAAGCCACATAGGGTAGGGAAGGTAAGAGACACTACGATGAGACATATGCAAGAGCATAAAGGTAGATCAATCCACCAAGATCCCTTTGTAGAGGCAATAAATGCACATGAGTGCCATGTTAGATACCTCATTATGATGACCAAATTTAGGAAGAAGATTATATGATACGATTTGGGCAAGGATACGAGGAACGGGATGTAAAAGTGAGGCATTGTGTTTGTATCGACCGTTCACACAAGGAGGTGGAGAGGCATATAAATCATTGACAATTTTAGCAAGTTCAGTGTTAGGAAGTGCACCAAGAGGCCATTCAAGATAAATGTGGGTGCCCCCCGAATCTAAATTAAGAGCATCGGATAAAAGTGCGGGGGTAACACTATATTCCTTGCCGTTGATCATGGTTGTTAGAAATTGATGATTAGGGATTTTTCGAAGGTTGCAATAAAATTGTTGGACAAGGAATGGATAGTATGGTTTAGATGCAATTTTTGTGAGTAAATAGGTTAAACGATTTGCATCTAAGAGAGATTTTAACGCAAATGAAGTGAAATCCGCTACCTCAACCTTCCGACAAGGTATGACGTTGGCAACGGAGAAATTCTCATCCCAAGATTTTTGAGCGACATCATCAACGGGGAAGAAGTGAAGCGAGTGTGGAACCGGAGAAGCCGGAGTACGAGAAGAGGATGGTTGGGCGTCTTGTTTCTTCTTTGAGCGACGCTCCGTGGCCCTTTCTTGAGTGGGTCGTTTCTTGGTGATGGTGATTTTAGATCGAACCATTTTGGAGGAGAATGGTGGAGAAGGTAGAATGTGTTTGAAAGGAGTCGAAATATGGACAAACGAGTGAAGGAGGACGGCTGGAAGGGGTGGCGGTCGACCGGAAAGGGAGGGGCGGCACTTAGGGTTTGAAGATATATAGGAGGGAAATGAGGATGAAAGCCTCGCAGAAACCCTAATAAGCGCAAAAAAACACGAACGATCGACCGCTCACAAAACTCGGTCGACCGGTGAGTTAAAAAAATTGAAAAACCCACGACCGCACAACTACTGGTCAAAATCGGTCGGACGAAGTTTATAAATCGGTCGATCGAAAGAAAAAAAATGAGAATTATGGAAGCTACTGGCGTTATTCGGTCGGACGAAATAAGGATATCGTTCGACCGAACGAGAAGTTTCAACAAGCGTCAAACTACTGACGAGTTTCGGTCGGACGAAAAAGAGGTATACGGTCGACCGAAACAAGAAGATTCAAAGAAGGTGGAAGTACTGACGCGTTTCGGTCGGACTAAAAGAAGACGTCGGTCGACCGCATCAATGCGTGAAAGTTGCTGGGTGATTTTCGGTTGGACAAAAACACACATACGGTCGACCGCAAAACCGCTACGGTCGACCGAAACTCAACATTGGTTCGACCGATCACTTAAGTCAACTTAAGTTGGGTCGACCAAGAGAAACGGTCGAACGAAGTGAAATAAGTGGTCGACCGAAACACACCAGGAAAACTCAAAAACGACACAGTAATCGACCAGTCGACCGAACAAAATAAGACGGTCGACCGAAACTGAGAAAATTTGAAAACTGCTTGATAAAAACAGTAATGTGGTCGACCGAAACATTTCTTTCGTTCGACCGAATAACGTATGAAAAGTCCAAATTTCATAAACACCCAATAAATTCGCAAGCATTTTGAAAGAAATCACAACCAAGTATCAAAATATGACAGAGCCACATGAAATGTTCAAGTTATACATCATTTAAGTTGCACATGCCTAGATTTAGCCTTATATGAATGAATTGATCAACGTTTAATGGTTTTGTGAAGATATCCGCAAGTTGATCATTAGTGGGAACAAATATGAGCTTAATGTCTTCCTTTGTTGCATGATCTCTAAGAAAATGATGTCTAACCTCAATGTGTTTAGTTCTAGAATGCAATATGGGACTTTTCGAAAGATTTATTGGACTAGTATTATCACATAATATAGGAGTAGTTTGAAACTCAAGTTTCAAGTCCTTGAGGGTTTGCCTCATCCACAAGACTTGTGCACATGCACAACTGGCGGCAATGTATTCGACCTCGGTTGTTGACAGTGCAACACTATTTTGTTTCTTACTAAACCAAGAGACAAGCGATTTTCCCAAGAATTGGCAAGTGCCACTAGTACTTTTTCGATCTAAAATGCAACCGGCATAGTCGGCGTCACTATAGGCAACAAGATCAAAAGCCCTAGTTTTGGGATAAAACAAACCAAATTCTTGAGAACCTTTAAGATAGCGAAAAATACGTTTTAAAGCATTGAAATGAGATTCTTTAGGACAAGCTCGAAAACGTGCACACAAACACACGGAAAACATAATATCCGGACGACTAGCGGTAAGATAAAGCAAGGATCCGATCATACCTCGATATTTCTTGATATTCACCTCCTTGCCATTTTCATCTTTGTCTATCTTAGTGCTAGTGCTCATCGGAGTGTTGTGTGGTTTGTTATCTTCAAGACCAAAGCGTTTTAAAAGCTCTCTTGTGTACTTTGCTTGGTATATGAAATTCCCATATTTACTTTGCTTAATTTGAAGTCCGAGAAAAAAGTTTAGTTCACCAATTAAGCTCATCTCGAACTCCCCCTGGATAGACTTGGAAAATTCTTTGCAAAGACGCGGGTTACTCGCACCAAATATTATATCATCAACATAGATTTGTACCACTAGTAAATCATGATCATATGTTTTAACAAAAAGAGTGGTATCCACTTTACCCACACAAAAACCTTTGTCGATTAGGAAGTTCTTTAATCGCTCATACCAAGCTCTAGGAGCTTGTTTGAGGCCGTAAAGAGCCTTCTTAAGTTTAAACACATGGTTTGGGTACGTTTCATTTACAAATCCGGGGGGTTGTGCCACATAAACTTCTTCATTTATAAAGCCATTTAGGAAATCACTTTTGACATCCATTTGAAATAATTTTATGTCCATGTAAGATGCATAAGCTAATAACATGTGAATGACTTCCATTCGAGCGACGGGAGCATAAGTTTCATCAAAGTCTATACCCTCCTCTTGGCGATAGCCTTGAGCGACGAGTCTAGCTTTGTTTCTTATTACATTCCCATCTTCGTCAAGTTTATTTCGAAATAACCATTTAGTTCCAATAACCGTTTGGTTAGAAGGTTTTTCAACAAGTTCCCAAACATTATTTCGAACAAATTGATTTAGCTCTTCATGCATAGCCATTAGCCAAAATTCGTCATTACATGCTTGTTCAACTTTCTTAGGTTCTAATGAAGAGATAAATGCATAAGAATCACAAACTACATGTGCTTTAGATCGTGTCGTCACACCTTGAGAAACATCCCCAATCACAAAGTCCTTCGGATGATCCTTTCTATAGGTCCAATCCTTAGGAAGATCCTCCACGTCCTCTTGTGGAAGACTTGGAGGTTCTTGATGAGACTCAAGAGGAGCATCTTGTGATAATACATGTCTAATTATATCCATGCAATCATCATCAAGAGAGGAGTTATCCACACAAGCTAACTCGTCAAAGTTAACATGTAGAGATTCCTCAACACAACTTGTTCGTTTATTATAGATTATATATGCTTTACTCCTATTGGAATACCCTAAAAAGATAGCCTCGTCAGATTCTGCATCAAATTTATCCAAGTTGTTTTTAGTATTGAGGACAAAACATTTTGAACCAAAAGCTTTAAAATATGAAATTTTAGGAGTCCGGTCATGCCAAAGTTCAAACGCAGTTTTCTTCAAAATAGGTCTAATGAGAACACGATTCAACACATAGCAAGAAGTATTAACGGCTTCGCACCAAAAATATTTCGGAAGTCATTTTTCCACAAGCATAGTTCTTGTCATTTCTTGAAGAGTTCTATTTTTCCTCTCAACTACCCCATTTTGTTGAGGAGTGCGAGGAAACGAAAAATTATGCTCAATTCCATACTTTTCACAAAACTTTTGAAATGATTCATTTTCAAATTCTCCGCCATGATCACTACGAATAGTGATTATGTTAGAATCTCTTTTCCTTTGAACACGTTTGCAAAAACTTTTAAATCTTTCAAAAGCATCATATTTGTTAGCTACAAACAAACCCCAAGTGAATCTTGAAAAGTCGTCAACAATCACAAATGCATATCTTTTCCCACCTAGACTTACGGTTCTTGAGGGTCCAAAAAGATCTAAGTGTAAAAGCTCAAGAGGTTTTGAAGTTGACACCACATTTAGAGATTTAAAAGAAGATTTAAATTGTTTTCCAAATTGGCATGCATCACAAAGTTTGTCCTTTTTGAAATCAATTTTTGGTAGTCCTCTAACCAATTCAAGTTTGGATAATTTGTGCAATTGTGACATACTAATGTGTCCCAACCGGTTGTGCCATAACCAAGCTTCGTCATGTGAGGCAACTAAACATGTTTCAACACCTAGGTTTCTACGATTATCAACATGCACAATATAGATGTTATTTGATCTATAACCATCAAAGACAATTTTCATGTCATTTTTAGAGATGATATGGCAAGTGTGTTTGTCAAATATAACAAGAAAATTCTTATCGGTTAATTTACTAACACTAAGCAAGCTATGTTTTAACCCATCTACTAATAAAACTTTTTCAATGTTAGGAGTATTAGAATTACCAACATTGCTGATGCCGACAATGTGTCCTTTAGCATTATCTCCAAATGTGACGGTTCCTCCCTTCTTAGGCTTTAAGTTGGATAGAACTTTGGAGTCTCCCGTCATATGCCTCGAGCACCCGCTATCCAGAATCCACTTCCCCTTTCTCCTTGCTTTTATCTACAATCAAAGAAATAAGTGAAGACTTTGGTACCCAAATTTGTTTGGGTCCTTGAGGGTTAGCTTTTGGTACCCAAACTTGAGTAGTATTAGGTACCCAAACATTTGAATAATTTGTCTTCTTAACAAGAGAGTTATTCATTTTAACAAAGTAGGAAGTGGGTTTCTTTTGTTTACCTCCCTTATAGCCTAGACCATGTTTCGTTAGAAATTGAGTTTGAGTTCCAAGAAGCATGTCAAGCATTTTTCTACCTAAGGTGAATTTCTCTAAGTCTTTCGTGAGTTGCATATTCTTGGCAATGAGATCTTCATTTAGATGATTATCTTTAGTGGATTTCAGAATTGTAATCTCATCATTTAGAACCTCAATTTCTTTGGTTAGCATATCACATTTGATAGATTGATCTAGATTAACTTTTCTAGCTAATTTGTTTTTATGACAAATCATTTCATAACGCTCGGCAAGTTCATGAAAAGCATCTAATAAATCATCATAAGGGGGTGTTTCGTTTAGGGATACCTCATCATCGTCGATGTCCACCACGTGAGGTTGATCACTTGTCTTTGGTGATGGAGGAGGGCTCGAGTCGGAATCAACATTAGATGCCATGAAACACACGTGTGCTTCTTCTTCTATGGAGTATTCGGAGTCGGAGTCCTTTGATGAACTTGAGTCATCCCAAGTGGCTTTGAGAGCCTTTTTCCCATCCTTTTCGCGACGATCCCTTCTCTTGTAATCGTCACGTCTTTTAGGCCTTTCTTCCTTTTCCTTTCGGGGTGGCCTTTCATCTCTATCTTTTCTTGGTCTCTCATCCCTTTCTCTTATAGGAGGATATCTCAATTCTTCTCTTCATTCACGATCCCTCGGCCTAAGCAAGGGGCAATCCTTCTTCATGTGGTCGATTTTGTTGCACTCATAGCAAGTGAATGTCCGAGAGGATTCTCCTCTTCCTTTTTGCAAATTTTCTCTTGGAGAGGAACTTCTTGAAGTTGCGGGTTAGGAAAGCAACATCTTCATCGGTGTCCTCGTCTTCGATTGCGTTCGAATCCGAGGTTGCTTTTAAGGCAATTTGTTTTTCTTTATGCTTATATCCTTCCCGTTCCTTCTCCTTCTCTCTTCTTTCTTCCATTTGGATCTCATACGCCATGAGGCTTCCAATGAGATCCTCCATTTTCAACTTTGAGAGATCTTTGGTTTCTTCAATAGCCGTAGTCTTTTTCTCCCAATCCAAAGTCAAAGACCTAAGAAACTTTCGTACGCTATCACTTTCAATCACAACCTTACCAAGGTTCTTCAAGGAGTTAGTAATAAGAGTAAAGCGAGTATGCATCTCGCTAATGGATTCATTCGGTTTCATAGCAAACATTTCATACTTTTGCATAAATGAATCTATTCTAGTTTCCTTAACGGATGATCGACCTTCAAAGTGACTTTCTAACATATGTCAAGCTTCAAATGCGGAATCACATGCATTAATTCTACTATATTGTTCTTCGGTCAAGTCACACATAATTATGTTCATGAGTTTAGCATTCATTTGAATCATGGCAATTCATCATCATCCATACGTTCTAATGGTTTGTCTTGTGTATAAGGTATTTGGAAGAACACCCATAATTTAACATCATAAGATTGTATGAATGTGGTCATACGTTTCTTCCAATAGGCATAGTTTGTTCCATCAAACAAAGGAGGTCTTCCGGTGTGAAATCCCTCTCTTTGTTGGGCCATTGCTACAAACGTGAATTTGTGTAAATGCAATTAACAAGGCTCTGATACCAAATGTAGGATCTACTATCCCCTAAACATAGTCTAAAGGGGGGGTGAATAGTCTAATTTCGGTTATAAAGATAACTATGCCAAATTCAAAGAACAAACAATAATATTAAGGAGAGAACAAACTAACCACTACTCCGGATGTATAGAGGTTTGGATCCAACCACCGGATCCTAGTCCTCTCTTACGAATTGCTCTTACTCGAGCAACTTCGCGTCCTCCACTAATCCGATCTCCGTTGCGGGCCGAGATCACGCCTTTACACCACAAGCTTTGCGAACACCCTCGACTTGCTTGGACCACCTTCTCACAACCCGAGAAGAGCTTCACTCCGGAAGCTTGAATGATGCATTGCATACATTGCATCATATGTCTTTCATTTAGATTACTTTTACATCAATAAATGCTACTAAGGTATGTGTTTAGTCTTATTTACAGAATACAGGGACCTGAATGCAATTTACCCACATCCCGAGCATAAACGCGTGCAAAAGATTCAATTCTATCATAAAGACCAAGTTCAAGTTTATCGGGTTACAAATGGAAATGTACCCAAGCATAAAAGCATTCAAGACCTAATTACAAAAAGAACAAGGACTTGAGCACAAAAGTAGCCGGGGACTTAATTGCAAAAAGACAAGGACCTAATTGCAAATCACGAGTAGCTTTTATTATCTTGGAGAAAATATTTAGAAAAATCAATGTGTATCTCCAAATATATGAAAGAATTAATCCGGAGCTCAAAAGAATGGAAAGAATCAATCCAGACGCGCAAAGAAGGATCAAATCATACCATAAACATTCAACCAAAATCCGGACAAAATCAGGCCAGATTGTGAGGCGTTTCCGCCGCCCAAGCATCGATCCGCGTCTCCCAATTTCGCCCAGTCGTGTCTGGACACGTGTACTTTCCAATATTATACCTAGATCCCTTGTAGCAACTATAAATAGACCCGAGAACGATGTTAGAAGGGTCCTTAGTCTTTGGTGGTAGTTTTTATTCTTAATCTTAGTTTTGTATTCTTCTTTTCATTAATAAAATTCTGTCTTTTATTTCTTACTTTTAGTTTTCTTTTGTAATGTCTCAAGGACCCCTTCTTCCTCCCTCTATGAGTTTCTAACTCTTTCCAAAGGGTGGAGGTGACGGATTAGGGTGAAGAGAAGATGAATGAATGTTATTATTTTAATTTCGTGTTAGTATATTTTGATTACTTGAGTTTATGTTAAATCATTTATCATGTAATGCTTTATAACTAATATGATTTATTATAAGTTTCTAAATTCTCTAATCTAAACCTTAAATCTAAACCTCCAACCGACGGAATTCACATCTTTGTTCTTGTTTTAGTTTTAATTGTTCTTGTTTCTTGCTTTAGATAATTAAAATCCAAAAATCTCAAAACCCATTTATTTCTTCTCTCCTTCTTCTCCTTAATCGAAAATCACACTAATAATAGAATCTCTCCCTCCTTGTGTTCGACCCGTATTTGCCACGTCTTCATTGACGCCGTGCACTTGCGGTATAAATATAATTCTCATCATTGAACAACTCTTGAAGAATAAAACTTCAGCAACTAATCTTGGCACTTGAACGGAATGATGCAATCTAGTGAGAATGGTTTCAAGTGAGAAGATTATGAGCACAAGGGTTTAGAGCACTTTGGAAGTAGTAAAGAGATTGTGAGCTTATAGAAAGATCGGGTAACCTTGTAATAGTGTTCTAAGCTCTATTTATATCCTCCAAACAAGTTCCAGCCGTTCGGACTTAAGTGGTGGAGAGATGTGTAAGAAAACCCAAATCAGAAAAGACAGCACAGGATTTTGGCGATAAACGGTCGACCGATTCAAGGCAGTGCTTGATTCGGTCGACCGAAAATGATAACGGTCGATCCAACTTGGCTCGAAATTAAGTGATCGGTCGAACGGATTGGAATACCAGTTTGCCCGTAAAGAGACAGTAGCTCGGATCTGGAAAAGATTTAAGTTTCGGTCGACCGTGAAAATAGTTTCGGTCGACCGGTAGGCATGTTTGATTTGAGACCCAATAGCAACAAGTGTAATCGGTCGAACGAGGTAAGTTCAACGTTCGACCGAATATGCCCAGTAGCAAAGAGACGGGGAAGAAACATGATTCGGTCGACCGTAACGGGATGTCCGGTCGACCGGAACACTAAATCCAAACTTAGGTTAGTTAGAAAAATGTGTATACGACCGTTGGAGTATACGACAAGTATAACGGTCATAATAAATACAAATACGGAAACCAATCGGTCGAACGGATATGAACTTTCGGTCGACCGAAAGTCCTACTCAGAGGACACGTGTCGAAAAGAGATAGGCTGAAGGATTTGTATTTGGTAAAATAATTTCTCACTCGACACGGTCGAACAGAACAAATAGTTCGGTCGACCGAAATATAACAGTAACAGGATATGAAGAAACGGTCGAACGGATGAGGGAATTGGGTCGACCGTTTTGGGATAAATTTCGTTGCCTGGGAAAGTCTGGTGAAAACGGTCGAACAAAAAGGTTCTACCGGTCGACTGTTTTAGTGCAGTTTTCCTGTTCTTTGGTTCTAATGAGTTTGGTTGAGTTTCTAATGAAGTCTAGGATATATGGAAGATAATGTGAGACTTCTATAAGTATCCTAAGTGATGTGTAATGCAATGAATCATGAGTTTCAAGTGCCAAGTTACATTTGAAGCCTAAATACATGAAATTGAAACCTAGCTACTCTTCAATCTTCATCTTTAATTTAGCTCAAACTTGAATCCTGAAATGTTAGATAACATATATATATATATATATATATATATATATATATATATATATATATATATATATATATATATATATATATATATATATGCGAGCAATGATATTTCAATTGATACATGTTTTTATTGAGAAGTTGATTAATCATCAAAACGGATTAACGATTATTACCCAAAAAGCTAACAGATACTACTTTTGGTGTATCACCTCCAATCGAAAGATTGTAGAGAGAGATATGGTTTTTCTAGAATTTCTGGAAAAGAGAGAAAAGTAGTGGGAGTAGAGTTGAGCTTGGGAAAACTCAAGATACTCTACAAGATCATGATGTGAATGTTGCATTCAAAATCATGAAGGCCCAACCGAGATTCATTTGGTTAGTTGGAGCATGAGCGAGAGATCCTTACAAGAAATTGTTAGAGAATCTCAATCATCCCCACCTAGTGTACGTTCGAGAGTCGAACGTGAACCTATTCCTCAAGAAATTGTGGAAGAAGTTCGAGAGACACGAGAAGAACCAAAATAATAGAGAAGGTCGACGAGGGAAAGAAAAAAACCCAATAAGTATGTAGGACTTCATGAGATCGTGGTACTGGATACCAAAGATCCCTCGACCTTACAAGAAGCAATAGAAAGGGAAGACTCCAGACTATGGCTTAAGGCCATGTAATCCGAAATAGAATCCATGGAACTTGATTTGCCTTCCTCAAGAGAAAATGTCATTTAGGAGCTTTTAGGAGGAAGATATGCATGGATAGTAAATTGACAACCTACAAAGCAAGGCTTGTAGCAAAAGTTATACTCAAATTCAAGAAATTGACCTTGATGAAATTTGAGAGGTTGCCATGTTAAAATCTGTTCGGATTATGCTCACTATTACCACATTTTACAATTGTGAGATATGGAAGATGGATATCAAAATGGCGCTCCTTAAACGGGAACTTGGAGGAGGATATGTACATGGTACAACCTCAAGATTTTGATGATCCAAATAATAAAGAGAAGAAATGCAAGTTTCGAGGATCCATTTATGAATTGAAGCAAGCATCGAGAAGTTGGAGCAAACGCTTTGACGAAGAGGTGAAGAAGATTCACTTCATTCAAAGTAAAGGAAAACCTTGTTGATACAAGGAGATTAGTGGGAGCCATGTAGTACTTCTGATCTTATATGTCGATGACATATTGCTCATGAGCAATCATATACCTTTGCATTAGCAAACGAGAAATTTCACTGAAATCGGCATTTTCAATGAAAAGAAATGGATGAGGCTCAACACATCTTGAGAATCAAGATACGTTAAGATACATCCCGTAGACTCATTAGCCCCAGTCAATGTGCATACATTGACAAGGTCTTGGAAATGTTCAGGGTGAACAATTCCGATATGGACAATGTGCCAATAAGTGCGAGTATAGGTATGCAACTCAAGAAGTCTCAACCGTGCCCGTAAAGACTTGGAGTACATGAAGGTATCCCTTATGCTTCAGCAAAAGGAAGGACCATGTACACAATGACTTGCACAAGACTCGATATCTCGTATGCTCTAAGCGTGACAGGTAGCCACCAATCCAACGCAGGTCCTACTTGTAGGATTGCGGTCAAGAATATTCTGAAGTACTTTAACCGGACTAAGTATAAGGTTCTTGTTTATGGAAGACAAAGGAGAAAACAGCCAAGGGCTATTTTGATGCAATTCTCATAGGTATTCTTGACAAGAGGAGGTTGGAATGATGATGTGTCAGCATTATCAAGGGTGGAGGTATGAACTAATGTAGTTAGGAGTAATATCACTACGGCTAACTCAACCACCAACGAAAGACAAAATAAATATATGGGTGGACACAACAGTGACACAACTGATCCATTCAACAAACCTTCATACCAAGCTAAGAGGCAAAATATATTTCGAGTCCATGGATCCGAGGGTCCATGTGGATTGGCTTGATAGGTGATTTGGGAAGGTTACCCTAGTTATTAATGTTTTATACATTGAGAATGTATGTGAAAGAAAACTTTGATAACAAGTGGGAGATTGAAGGGAATGTGTTCTAAAAGTTTTACTTTTAAATGTCAATTATTATGAATTGAATGAGAAATCATTTTGTTCCTTATTTATGTTATTCGTCTTTTAGAAGTGTTAAGGAAGAGGCTCTTGGTCCTTAACCGTAGAGCTCTATGAGATATTGGTTTACATAAAACAAAAGATATTCGCAATCATGGTAATTAACATGGTACATTAATTACCGAGTTAAGATTGTCGTGTTGGTCATAGATCATTGTAGCTCTACAAGTGAGTGACAACACGAGTACATAAAAGAGGAAAATATTACTTTTGTATACTGAATAGACCTAATAAGTAAAATATTATAGAAATGTGTTTCTGTGTCATTAATATTTTACTGTGTCCTTGGTCCTTTGATATGAGACTTTTATCCGATCACTTAAGAATTGCTTGATTAGACTAGTGTCTTGAGCTATCGATGAGTGTAGTGTAAAGGCATTAGTTGGTTAAGTATGACTTTCGTTGGAGAAGATAGTTAGTCAAAAGATTATCATTGCCCCTCTTAATTGAGTGATGATATTAGTGGGCCCCTTGATAAAGCAAAGTTATAATGTGCACAATGTGATTTGAGTTAAGTCACATTTTTATAACTAGCTTAAAGAGATCAAGAAATGAATACTAATACAAAGATGACACAATACTACTTTGTGTGTATTCTTAATATCATGAGGCAAGGGACGGACACAAGTGGTGCACTCCATCACTAAATGGATCGGGTTTTGGTTCGAGTGGAATTAAGACATCTAACTAATTTGGAGCTATAATGTGTAGCTAGATACCGCTTATAGCTTGTGATATTAAGCTCTTAATATCACTGACAACTTAGTTTAGATCCTCCCATAGGTCACACCACAAAACTGGGAAACAAGAAATGGGGATTTTGAGTTCATAAGGTGTGTCGGGTTTCATGTAGAAAATATGATGCATGTGGTGAACAAGCAAAATCAAAATTATGTTGTGATTAATAACATAATTAGAATCGAAATTAAATTCATATGTGATGTAAATATTATGGGGTGTAATGATTTATCATTACATAGGATAATATATTACATAAGTTGTGAATTTACTACTAATCCCGAAATGTCAAATTTTGTAGGGGTTAAACCGAAATTTGACAAGTCTGCAACACTGTGCAAAAACGGTCGACCACTAAACGGTAAACGGTCGACCGAATGTTGCACGGTCGACCGAATGTGTCTCGATCGCCACAAGAATTCCGTCTGTTCGTTTTCGGTCGACCGAACATTGCGATGAAATAATTTTTTGTTGCGAACGGTCGACCGAAACTTGGTCTAAACGGTCGACCGAACCTCCAACACGGTCGACTAATTCAGACGGTTACGGTAGAATAAATTTAAGAATTAATTAGATCATGCATGGAATTGGTCCATAACTGATTTAATTCGTGGCTAAGATTATTTGTTAGCAAATAATGGATGGTTAGATGGAAGTTTGCATGAAATGATGGGCAAGAGGTTGCACATGAATAGGTAATTTGGAGAGAACTTATATATACAAGTTTATCTCATTACCTTATTAATTAATTCATTATCTTTTTGTGCAAACTTCTCACTCCATAATTATCCACGAAATTTCCTTAATTCTTAAGTTTAGTTTTAGTTTTTAGAGATCTTCTCCTCAAGGGAACTAAAGAGGGGTTAGTAGTTGGATTCTAAACCCTATTGGAGATTGAGAGGCTAGCTCTTCTCTCTCCGATCTTGTTTAGAGTTTGGTGAATACTCGGGGGCATCCGACGCAGCAACAAGCATCCTCAACGTCTCCGGATCTTCAAGAAGTTTTAGAGAACTTCTAGGTATGAATTTCGGAGCCCAATGTTTGTTTTAATGTGTTTTAAGCAATCATTGAAACAAACCAATGCATGCATGAAAAACAAATCATAGAAAATATATGAATGATCCTTATTGTGCATTAAAATTTCGAAAATATATACGTACAATTAAACTAGAAATCCTACAACTGTCGTGCTGATAACGTGTTGTAAAACAAACAATCTAAAGAAGAAAAGATTGGAGAGAAGAGAGATATGTATTTCCTTTTCATCTCCACAAAATATGTACAATAGTCCCCTATATATAGGGTGAGGATGTAGTAGGGGTTACAACCAAAATAAATGGAATTACACCATATTAATAAGAGTAAAATCTACTTAAGCTATTGGGAGTTAAGGAAGATGAATCTTCCACAAGACCTTTGAAATTCTCAACAAATAAAAATTTATTGACAATTGTTATTAATAACATGATATTTTGTGTGTAACATGTTTTTCGTCAATCCAAGTAATTGTTTTTAATACTTACTTTTAATATTTAAAATGTTTAGTACCTTGCTTCTTTGAATTTTCAATATTATTTACATATTGTCTGTAAATATGCTAGTATTATGATAATAACTCATCGACCCCTTAAGCAACTTGGTCTTTAATAACCTATAACAAAAGATTATACAATATTTGCTAAGTCATTCATCATATAGGACTTTCCATTCATCGTATTAATTTTTTATTTTACGATTTATGTCATAGATTGCTGACGTAAGGTACGTAATCTCTTTCAACGCTCATTTTTGTAACAAACTTCTAATTACACATATAAACAAAGCTCATTGGATGCTTACCGTTCTATGTCCCGAGATTAATTTGGCATATTGGTTTGATCCTTTGGGGTCGATTAAACCTAGATAATCTATGAAGAAGCTTGCTTTAATGTAAGTTCGTTTTAATTATCATATTTGTAATCCGTGTATTTTTATTAGTATTATCAAATTCATATTGAATAACTTGTGCTACTCAGGACAATGAGGGTTTACAAAGTGTTAGGTGATAGGAGAACAACCAAGAAATCGGGAGTAACGTGGCATGGAATGGGAGTAAGTTTTTTCTCCCAATTTTGTTAATTAAGTAAAGTAATGGAAGATATATTTAGCAAAGTTATATTTTTGTAGTACCGCAAGCAGACTGGAAATACAGAATGTGGGTACTACGTAATGAGATACATGGAGGAAATCCTCAAAATTACATCTCAAAACGTATCCCTATCCGAGGTAATATAGATTGCTATTCAGTTGTATAATTATAGTTTCATTATTTAGATATTAATATTTTTTACTTGTATTTTTATAGGTCTTCCAAAAGAATAATGATCCCTACTCGCAACAGGAGCTTGATGATACTCGCGACCGATGAGCTTGCTATTTTATCAGAAACATGTTAATAAACTAAGAGGTTCTTATATCAATAACAATTTCTTTGTAAATAAACATGCAATTTTTTTAAACATGTTTACTTATATTACCAACATACAATGTCATCTTTAATTCAAACATCTTTGTGAATGCCAAGTGTTTGTGTATGTATGCTTGTGGTTGAATGATTGTGTTTGTGTATGTATGTGATTTACATCGTTTCATGCATATATTTGTGTCTTATATCCTTTATTCTTAGCCTAAGCAATGCTACGTAAGGAGTTTTATGTTTAAGTTTCATGAATAAATAGGTTTGAGAAGGAGAGACTCTAAAATGACTTAAAAGCAATAAAATGGACTAAGTTGTTAGACTTATGGACTAAGATGCAAGACAGAGACTCGAATGCATAACAAAAGGACCAATGAGCAAATGAAGAAACTCCACACCATCACGAGGAGTATTTTTGCAATTGTATTTGGGTTGTAAGTTGCACAACCGATTAGGGTGCATTAGACATGAAGAAATCAAGCCAGACAAACACACTCCAAAACACAACCCGATCCAGACCTTATAGGCCGTTAATTGGCGGTCCAAGACCACTGTTTGGTGGTCTGTTTTAGTCCAGATCCGATAAAACTTCGTCGGGTCATGTATAGAGTGTTTTATGTCTATTTTTAGTAGTGTATTAGTCTCATATCGGGGGATTGTCCCCGATTACCTTTTTCTTTGACTATAAATAGAACTCCTCCTCCCTTATAATATACACATGCTTGGTGGAAATGCTCTCTACTTGAAGTTAGCCTTGGAGCAAAATCTCAAGTAGGGAGATGCTACTTGTATTGTGAGTTTTAAATTAATAAAGTTTTTCTTTAGTTATGTTGCTTCTTCCTTTAGTTTACTTTCTTTTCATTTAGTTTCTTAATATTTTTTGCATGCTTCTTTAGTTTAATTTCCTTTCATTTAGCTTCTTTAATATTTTGTGTTTGCTTAGTTAAATTCTTTTTATTAATGTTAGTAGGCTTAGTTAACATGTTTTTCTATACAATAGTTAGTGTAATGATTAGTGAGTAGTTTCATCCCCATTTGGGGGATGGAGAATAATGTGATGTGATTATATGATGTATTAGGTGTGTGTTATCTTAAGCCTTTAAGCCTTACATGATTTTCATAACCATCTAATGTGATTTCACTTTTGTCTTTGATATGCTAATGCTCTTGAATAAAGCTTAGCATATGCTTAGATTAGTGAGCATATTTTATGGGGAATGATGAGGTGATGATAAAAATGAAGTTGATAAAGGAAACATTACTTGTAGGTTCATGTACTCTTGTTGCCCCCACCTTGATTAATGTCTTGTATGTTTTAATGATTGTGTAAATCTTATTTCATGTGGAGACATAGTGGGGTTTGGTCTTTATGCATGAGTTCATTTAGCTTCATTCTAATTATTGTCATGTATATTTTAATGATAATGTGTTATCTTTTTTTATGTGGAGGCAAAGTTGGATTTAGTTTGATGGTTTTCATGTACTACTTGTTGTGACAAGCACAATTGAACACACACACATACACATATTTTCGTATTTACATTCTTTCTCTACCCCTTATAAGGTTTAGTTTTATTGATTGTTCATTCCTAGTTTCGTGTAGTGTATCCAAACTCTTTCTCTCCTTTGTTTCTCACTCGCCTTCGAACTAACCAAAGTCGACACCTCCCTGTGGATCACCTTGTATTTTTCATTGCTTCAACGTGACTGTGCACTTTCGGTTATTTTAAAACGTTCAATTAGTATGCTTGTATGTATTTGTGGATGAATTTCTTGTGCAAGTTGAATGTGTTTGTTTTGCAGGAATCTTTGATTGCTACATTTTGTATTTTTTTTAACCTGGTAGGTGTATAGACATCGGTTTTACCTAGTAGTCGACGTCTATCCCTTTCAAAAAACGAATAGACATTGGCTATTTTGTAAAACTGATGTCTATACCTAGAGCATAGACCTCGGTTGGGATGTAGCCGACGTCTATACTTAGAGAATAGATGTCGGGTGTACAGAATAGCCGACGTCTATTTTCTACGTATAGACGTTGGGTGTCCCTAACAACCGACATCTATACGTAGGGAATTGAGGTCAGGTTTTAAGTGACCAACGTCTAGGTTTATACGACGCATAAATAGATGTCGGGTCAGGGGACCCGTATAGCCGACGTATATACCCTGAATATCCGACGTATATTTCCTTTTCTGCACTAGTGAAAGTGGAGTATCTTACATCATCATATTGAGCCCATCGAGCTCGTAGCTTTTTCACACTCAAACTAATCATATCGAGCTCACATGCAAAATTGAACTAATATCGAACCTATTGAGCTTTGTCATAAACACAAGAAAACAGATCGACTTCCATCCCAAGCACAAAGCTCCGATTTAATCCTATCGATCTCACATGTTGAAGAAATCTAGACCATCCAGCACAACAATCGAGTACCTATCGAGCTACGATCGGACCTATCGAGCCGTGTCAGAAACACAAAAAAATAGTTCGACTTTCAACCCAGGCCACAAAACTCAACTACATTTTTGATAGAAACAATAACCTAACCTTAAAAACTAAAATAAAAAGTGCCCTAAAACTGACCTTCGTCGTCAGCTTCAATGAAGGAGTTGTTCTCCGATCTAGGTTCGATTCGGCTCGAGCTGGGTTCGATTGAGGGGTCGAGTGCGAGAGAAAAGGGATGCACGAGAGAGAGAGAGAGAGAGAGAGAGAGAGAGAGAAAGAAAGAAAGAATGGATGTGTGAGAGAGAATGAGAGAGAGCAGTTTGCAACTATCAAAAGAAAGAAAGAAAGAAAGAAAATGATTTCCTTAATAAAGGGAATGGTCTCACGGTTTATGTAAGGGGATTTTGAAGAGAAATGAAAACGTAAGTATATTTTTCAGATGATGTCATCGTGAAGATTTTTTTACAATTTTGGGACACTTTGAACATAAAAAGTCAATTTTTATATTTAAAACACTACATTTATCTCCTAAAGTTTCAAATTTGTTACACTTTGTCCCTTTGTCCGTTGATAATGTATCTGGACAAGTTCATGGATAAGTTTTTTCCTATCTTACTTCAGTCAAGTTTTTCATTGTTTTCAATTATTATCCCTAACAATAACTTTAGTCAAGTTTGCTTTTAAATATGCACGGAATTGGTATCATATTTGCATAAAAACATATATAATCTTTGATACTATATTTGAAACAAATCTAACACAATTTGAACTTGAATTTGCTGTAAAGTTTATCTTTGATAATAATAATTTTTTAAAAAAAATAATACTAAATATGTTGAAAAATAGCTTATATTATCGAATAAGATTAGTTAAAGTAATATAAGAGAGAAGTTTACACTTATACTTCAACAGTAACCAACTAACCACCCGCATAAAACACTTGTTTCTTAATATTCTCGGTAATCACATTATCAATCGATCCAAATGTTAAGGCAAAACATGCGCTTGGGGTCCGAGAAGGTGCTCACTCTCCAGACAAGTTGGGCTGGGCCGTATGTGGTTTCCAGAACTGAACTGGATTGTTTTGAAAAATATAATTCAATTGGGCCTATTCGAAACTAGCACTGGCTTATAAGCTTTTACATTGTTGCATCTGTGTATGGGCCATCCTAACTCCGGATACACTTTCGAAACGGAGCGTTTGATCCAGTTAAGCATTTGGTTTTGATTCGAAGTTCTTTTTTCTCCTTCAAGTGGTTTCGATATAATCCTAATTATATGCAAATTTAGATCTGCACTAAATTCTTTTTGATGTTTGAATTTTAATGTAAAAATTTATTTTGGATGTTTGAATTTTAATATATTTAGATTTGGAAAAATGCAAAAAATAAGAAGATTTTTTTCAATTTTCAATTAGTTTATTTATTTAAAGTAATATCTTAAGGTCCTCCAAAAAAAATCGATCAAAGTGAAGATAGTCCGACTTACCCAAAAAAAAAATGCTAGATCCGCCCCTGATTATAATTGCTGTCTGCGATGTTATGTTATATTCTTAGTAATGCTGCCTCGATAGTTTTGGAATGGAATACTCATATTTACGCCCATAGATTCAAGTCAGGCTTTGAAACGACCATGTTGATATGGATGAACTTGAAGTGCTACCAGACAAAGTATCTGGTAAAGACTACACGTTCCAAAAAAACCAGCAGCATCACATTCACCACGTCAAATACCACAAATAGAAACAAGAGAATAGGGAGATGCATGCACCTCCATTCTCTAGTTTTCAATTTCTTCGGCCTATCTTGTTGTGCCCCTAGAGAAACAGGAACCCTGTGTAAGGTGGGCGTTTGGGGTTCCCCACGCAGGGTTTTTTTTGGTTTTGGTAACGGACGCCGTAAAAAGTAAATCTAACTCAATACTGCACGTTCGGTATAGCAGCGTTTGAATTGTTTGGTGTTTTGGGTACCATTGTCTAAGTTGGATAAAAAAACAAAATATAAGAAATTACCTAGGTTTTGAGCAAAATACAAGAAATTACCTAAATTAGTCGAGATACAAGAAAGTACCTAGATTATGAGGAAATACAAGAATTTTTTTGATCTTGGTAAAATACAATAAATTGCCTAAGTTGGTCGACATAAAAGAAATTACCTAGCTTATGGGTAAAATACAAGAAATTATTTGATCTTTGTAAAATACAATAAATTGCCTAAGTTGGTTGAGATATAAAAAATTACCTAGGTTATGGGTAAAATACAAGAAGTTACTTGATATTAGGCAGATACCCAAAGTTCTAGTAAATATAACAATTATATGTTAGGGGTAGCCTTGGAAAGAAAATTTTCCATCTCCTGCGTTTTGCAAAAGTAGGGTAGGAACAACGTCAAAATTCATAATGATTTATGAATGGAGAGGTAGAATCTAACACCTAATGCAAAACGTTAAAAAACTTGTTTCGATGAAGAAAACCTAGCGTGTAGCGGTGGGAAGAACACCACCTGTAAAGCATATGCTTCTAAACGCAACCTTTGTTGTCATTGCCCAATTGGGTCATGCATCGGCCAAGATGCAAGTTGAATTCCGCAATCCGTCCTGCCGAACACAACTACCGGTAATTTCATCGTGTTAATCCATTTATTAAATGAGACGGGATAAAGTTAACTCCTAATTACTTGACTTTTGAGTTTTGAGGTTCAAAAATTGATATTTTAACACTAATTACAAATCTCAAAACTTCACCTATGTTTCAAACGTAAACCTCAAACCACATGCTTACTTACATAGGTTTTGAGTTTTAAGTTATTGAGTTTTGAAACGTACGTACCTGCTCATGAAAAATCAAAATAGATGCCTAAAATTTTATGTTCGGGAATGATAATAAAAAGTTGATTGGACACTTATGGAAAAAAAATTGTGTCAAAAAAAGGTGATTTGATTGGGTACACATCAAAAAGTGTATAATGACTGAAATATACTACGTTTCCATTATTCACTTGTGTGCACCTATATTTCAAACATTATTGTTTGCATACCCTTAAGTCATTTGTGGGTTACATTTACAAAACACATCCTCTAAAATTTAAATGTCCTTAATATTAAATAAAAAAACACAAAACAATTTTTTTATTTACAAACACACCCTCTCTTCTATCTCTTTATTGTTCTCTCTTCTCTCTCTCTTGTTCTCTCTTCTCCCTCTCCCTCTCTCTCTTCTCCCTCTCTCTCATCTCTTCCCTCTCTCTCTCCTGTTCTCTCTATTCCCTCTCTCTCTCCTGTTCTCTCTATTCCCTCTCTCTCATGTTCTCTCTCTCTCTCTTCTACTCTTTCGAACAAGACCACACATGTTCAAGAGGGGAGAGAGAGGGAGAAGAGAGATTAGGTGATCCAATTGTTACAGTCCACTTCCAATTGATTCTTGTGTTGAGATGACCAAAATTAACTTCCGGAATCTTCCAGAACCAAGGTATAATTATGCTTAATAATCCTATCAAATTGACAATGGTAATGTAGGAAGAATAATTCTTCCTTATTTCTAGCCCTACAACACCACCAACAGTGGGGTGTAAGGTCGGTTCAAAGATGAGGAGGTGGTGCTTGCGCGAGTGACCCAAGGGTCCTTAGCTCAATTCCGTCCAGGACAAGGTGTGTCGAAGTATTCCGGAGCCTCCTGCGTGTTTGAATTGGACAATTGGGAACACGTCGGAGTTCTGGAATTTGGGGACGAAAATGGCAGTTGAGGTCGAGTTCGGGGTTTTGAGGTTCCAAACTCAAATTAACGGCAGGGGTAGTTGAATCGTGCCTTCCCGAGTAGGTTGGAGAAGTTTTGGCAGCTAGATGACTCGTCGCACCACACTTCCACTTCGGAGAAGAAGATGAACAATAACTTGAAGTTTTTTGAAGTTGGCCAAGCATGGTCCTGTTCGAAAGAGGAGAAGGAGAGGAGCACAGATCGATGAAAGGTAAGCACGGATCGATGGAAGTGCTGGACTAACGGCTGGACCAACGACTGAAGAAGAGAGAAAGTAGAGAGAGAGAGAGGAGAGAGAGAGAGAGAGCAAAAGAGACATAGAAGAGATGGTGTGTTTGTAAATAAAATTTTTGTTTTGTGTTTTTTTATTTAATATTAAGGACATTTAAAATTTAAAAGATATATTTTGTAAATGTACCAACAGAAAAGTTAACGAAATGTGACCCAAAAACGACTCAATGGTATGCAAACAATAATGTTTTGATATATAAGTGCACCCAAGTGAATAGTGAAAACACGAGAGTATTTTAACCATTGTGCACATTTTGAGGTGTACCCAAGCAAATCACCGTTCTAAAAACACCAATAATAGTCTCATTCATTATTTAACACCAAAAACCTGAAAATACATATAAAACAACCTGAGTACCACAATCTAACATATGCAGATATACAGAAATACAAGCTGTCTTAAATGGTTTGTAGATAGAATATACATCAGATACGAGATAATCAAAACATAAAATGAAGTAACACAACAAATTTCATGTAGCCAGGACCCAAATAGTCATGTAAGATGTATAAGTTGAATGAGAATATGTAAACGGTGGTTTACACGTTTCAAAACAAGAAAACAACCCAATAAATTCTCCAAAAACCTCATTATGTACACCACTTGGCTATACTAATTAACATGTCGAAACTGCACTCCTCAAGACCTCAACCAACCCTTCAGGCACTCAACTCTTGGTTCGATCCAAGGGTCAAGGTGAGGTCCAACTCGAATGCTCCACCAACGGGAGCCGTTACGGTATCGCCGGAGACAACGCTTCCATCCTCATGCCCGTTCGATAACTGTTCTTTGTAGGACTTGTAATTCAATTCCGATTGGTTAAAACTCTGAACTGATTTCTCGTTCTTAACCCGCTTGAAACGTGTTCGATTAGTTTTAAGCAAATGGGGGTTGTGTTCATTGGTTTTTGCCACGTGGCGGATGTCGAAAGATTTGAGTGGTGGGGCTGGGATTTCACTGGAGCCGTTGGATTGGAGTTGGACGATGGGTGTGCCATTTAGGACCGCGTCGACTGCCACCTGGCAGAGCGGCCAGTTGCCGGACCAGAGGAGGCCGACCGAGCCGTAGATTGGGTTGACCATCCTTCCACACGCTTCGTATAACAACGACCGGAATATGGCTGTGGAATCATGCATATGACATCACAATTTTAGTAAAAATATTCAACTTTTGATTGATTATTTAGTGCAGACGCATCAACAGGTTCTAGTCAATAAAGGTTAATTTGGTGATGTGATGTTCAATCAAACAAAACATTCGAAAACGGCAATATTATTCATTGTATATCCATGAAGACAATACGTTTTTTTAAGCATGCATGTATTAATAATCAAAACATAGAAATAGGCCTATTCTACACAGCCCACATCATATTAAATTATTGTCGTTTGAGCCGCCCAGCTAGTATAATGTTATCATGCACAATATACACTGTTAATTCTTTACTCGCTTTTGTTTGCTTTCAAAAAAAAACTTTACTCGCTTTTGTAGTTTGGATACATATTTTCTATTTTGTATTGTAACATGGACCTAATATTAAAGCAAAACGTATATGGGTAAGGATATCACAACAAATTGAAGGGTATCATGGTACGATCGGTTGAATGATACCGTTGCCTAATTTTAAAAAGATGTTAAAATTAAAGGGTATTGGCAACAATATCCCAAAATTTGAAGAGAGACATGCTAAACCAGCAAAACTATACAGCAACTGCCATTTGTCCTTAATACAATTGACTTGTCATTTCTAACTGTAGCGCAAAACATGACGAACCAACTTGAACTTCAAACATAATTTTGACAATAAATGACTATATATGTATCCTTAGAAAATTTATAACGGAAATCGAACAAACCTGGACGAAGGTGGTCCGGTCCAGCAGCGATGAGATTGAGGAGCCCGGCACGGCCGTAGAACTTGGCTAAGAATACAGTGGCATTGCCCTGAGCCTCAGGATTCTTGATCCAATCAAGACATGGTCTGATGGTGCAATCCTCACTGCACCCTTTCCTAAGAACCCTACAACCATTGCAACTCATCCTCATTTCTGTTGTTTACTTGATCTCTGCTATATTTATTAGGAAAACGAAGTTTGAGTTTTATGGACACAAACAACAAAATGTCTTTGCTGGAAAGTTTGGAGTTTTTGTTATGGAAAAAAGGGTGTTATATAGGGAGAGCGTGGCCAATAGTTTCGAGAAACCGGATAGTGGAATACTGGAGCCCTACTTGTGAATGTTTGCCAAACCACCGTGGATTGAGTAAAAAAGTCAATGACACGATAGTGGGAGATTTAATCTGAATTCTTTGACAAAGGAGGGTATTTTTGGGATTGGAAAGGATAGGAAGCAAAATGAAATGGAACTCTCCCTGTTCAAGAGGAGTGGTATTTGAGGCCTGTTGGCGCCCCTGGGCTGGGTTTCGGCCTTTTTTATTTTATTTTTGAAAAGATCCAAGTCGAGTAGAAATGACCACTCGTTCGGTTCACCCAATGCTCGCAAGTCGCTCGACTTGCTCGTTTAGAGTGTAAGTTTAAACATGGAATTTACTAGATAAAATAATACCTTTCAAAAATTAAAAAAAAGAAGTTGGATACTTTAAATAAATAAGAGTATTTAGACAACAACAAAATAAATCAAAGTTTTTCTGCTAGGTGACACATGAACTTGACTTTAAACCACTACTCCAAAAGAACTTCCAGTAACATCCAGATGTGTTGAATATCTCATATCAAATCCAACCTTCTCCAAAACCCTGCCACTAATGGGATGTTTTGGTAGAGAACAAGTAAGGCATTCTATAGATATGGATCTAAAGTAATTATGTTAAATCCCATGTTCAAAAAATCATTAGACCAAGGAGGGTTTGAAGAGAAAGGTTAGGGGTAAGGGTTGGAAAAGGTTAGGGTTTGGATGTTTTGATATTTATATTGGTTTTGTAAATTGGTAATTGACTAGAGTAATTGGGTCTAGTTAATTGGGTTGTAGATATGTTAATTGGATTTGAGTGAAGGAGCGAGTGACCACATCAAGCATTGAGTCAGCATAGTATGCTCATGCTCGACACATTTAGTTCGCCGGACTGATTTCTTTGCTGGTGCTCGACTCGTTACTAACCGATCTGAGCTACGATCCGAGCATAATCGAGCAAACACCGAGTGATCCACCAATACTGAGCAAAACTTGACAGCCCTACTTGGGTGTACATCAAGGATTGGTATAACTAGATGCACAAGTTGATGTATGAAATAATGATTCAGCTAGTTGGGCATTAGTACAATGAAAATCTAATTATATATTCATAACAGTTTGTATAAGAAAATTAATAATCAAAATTCTCTTAGTGTACTTTGCTCAAAAAAACATTTCAGATAATGTAATTGATCTTTTTTTTGTTGAAATAGAGTATATTCCATTAATATTAAAACCCAATGCTATGAATCACAGCATCGGCAAATTCCACATACAAAATAAGAGTAAAAATCTAAGGACATCAAACAACAAATGACCCCAACAGTTGTTGATCAAATAAAGATAAGTGATGGGGCTCATTCCACAAGCAAACCCATCTAAGTTTGTAGCTCATGGCTTATGGGGGTGATGCCACGAAGGCTTGGAGCCTCCGCATCAAGTCCCCTTCCGCATCCCCATCTATACCAACTCTATTATCCATATTATAGACAATGTCATTCCTCACCAAAGCCCTCAGAACATTGTTGTCCCTAATTATGACCCCACACTACTGCAAAACAAGATTATTACGTCTGATTTTTGGACTCATCATGTCGAGTTGACCAACCATAACCGACCGACGTGGTACGGGGGGGGGGGGGGGGGGGGGGGGGGGGGGGTTAAGGAAGGGTATTATACGTCGGTCAATAATCTGACGTGGTATGTAACTTGTGTATAGTTACATATTTACAATTTGCTTATGAGATCACGAAATGAATATATAATACAAAGATGACACATTTCACATTTCTACTTTGTATAATATTCTTAGCATTATGAGGCAATGGATAAACACAAGTGATATTACTTATATCCCTAAATAGATCGTGTTTAGTTCGAATGAGTAAAACATCTTTGTTATTTGGGTAACTATAATGTGTAGCTACATACTGCTTATAGTTTATGATATAAAGTATTTTATATCATTATCAACATAACATAGATCCTCATATAGGTCACATCACAGATTTGCAAAACAAGAAATATGAATTTTACATTTTATGTGATGTATTGATAATACATATGATAAAATAATAAAATCAATATGTCGTGTTTATGGTTTCTGACATGGTTAGAATAACTAAAACATTTGTATGAGATGTGTATGTATTATGTGGTATAATGTTTGACATAGTATATGATAATATACTATATAATATAATGTGATCAGCAACATTATAACATGTGAATTTGCTAAAATCTCAAAGGTCAAATTTTGTTGGATATTGTCATATTGATCCAAAATTTGATAAAGGCAAAAAATAGTACCAAACGGCTAAACATTTTTCCCAAAACTGTCAGCGAGTGTGAACAGTAATTTCTAGGTTTTGAAAAAGGTTGATCATTTGAACGCGCGGTTTGACCAAAAATAACAAGAGCTTTTCTTGTTGCAAACCGGTTGACCGGTGGGGCATTCCATTTGACCAATATTATCAGGAACTTTTCTAGATAACCAAACAATCGACCGGTTGACCGATTCGTTCTACCGTTTACCCAAGATTTTGCTTGAATTAATATGAGAATTTTTTGATCGTGGGCTGGATTTGTTCCAACTTGGTCAATATAATTATGGGATGATTAAGTGTCGAAATATGATTGGTTTAGATTAGCAATTAATAATGGATCATGTGTAAGTGGGTTACACATGATGTAGGTTGGAGGAAGCCCTATAAATAGGCTCATATTCTCTTCCTTATTGATATGAATGCAAAAATTCTCTTCTCTATATTTTTCACATAATCCATCCGAAAATTCATTTATTAATTGAGTGCTTGAGAGATTAAATTCTTTGGAGTATTGAAGGGGTAATTACCTATATTCTAACCACGTATTATAGATTGATTGACTAGCTTTGATCTCTCTAATCTTGTTTAGAGTTTGGTGAACACTTCGACGTGCAACCTCTTGGAGGAATCTGAGGCAATTCGACGTGCAACGCAACTTCCTATTCGTTAAAGGGATTCGATAATCCCCTAGGTATGATCCAATCTATGTATTTCAATATTAATTAGTATATTATATGTTGCAATACAATTAAGAATTTTGTACATAAAATTGTTGACAAATATGAATATTGATCCTAATTGCTTGTATTTAAAAAAATACAAAAGTATAGGACACGAAATCCAACATATATACAACGTCGGTTATTAACAATGAAATTGACATGGTATATAAGACATAACACGTCGGTGGATTGACCAAGCACCCACGTGGTATGTCCTACTATTAGGAAAATTAATCAAATAAGAGAATATACTATGTTAGCTTATTAACAAACCACTGACGTGATACTTGTAGGAATTCGGTTTCCTATGTATGTATATATTTTAAAATTTTAATAAAACATACAAGATCGATTTTCATATTTTCAGCAATTTTATGTACATCTATTTGTGTTTTATTCTAATAACATGCAACCTACATTTATTAAAATAATCCACAAAGATAGAATCATACCTAAAGGTTCTCTAACTTTTTTGATGATCCGGAGTCGCGTTGCCCGCTGAATCATCCACGGAATTGCCTCCGAGTGTTCACCAAACTCTAAACAAAGTTAGAGAGAAAGAAGCTAGCCAATCAATCTCTAACAAAGTTTAAAATCAAGCTAATTACACATCTTTAAGCTCCTGAGAATCTTATCTCCAAAACATAATTTACTAAGAGATTTTCGTGGTGATTAGGGAGAGATTAATGAGAGAAAGAATTTTGCATTAGTATTAAAACAAGTAGGAATAGGTGCCCTTTTATAGGCTCCCAAAACATCTTTATCAAGAGCTATTATTTAGCCATGATCCCTTGTTTTTCTCTCCTAAAATTAATCTCTAAATTCCACATAATCACCCACAAAAAACGTTTTAATTAAATATGGAATTATTCCACCCATGACTTAATTAATCTCTTAATAATTTAGGCAGAATCGTTCTTGTTCGGTAGATTGAGTATTATTCGGTCAACCGAACCATTCAGTTATAACACGTGTTCGGTGCACCGTGAGCTAGACGGTCGACCGATTCTTTATGAGAAAAATTCCCTGGAAGAATTCGGACGAACCACGTCTTTTAATCGGTCTACCTTTGACCCACCAAAATCGCTCCTGGAACATAGTCATCGGATGACCGGGTCACCTTCGGTCTACCGAAAATACTACTTCTCGGTTGACCGTTTCCAATCGGTTAACCGAACCCGATTGTCCAGGCACTCTGGGCAATCTCGGTCAACCAAATGCGCTTACCCATTCCCTATTCGGTTAACCGATCCGAAGATACCTCGGTCGACCGAACCATGAACGGTTCACCGTGTTTAACCCCGATTTTACCTTTGTCAAATTTTGGATTTATTTCCAACAAAATTTGATCTTTTGGGTTTTTTAGCAATTCACATCCTATATATATCATCATATGTAATATTAAATTATTACACCCCATAATATATACCTTATATGAATTTATTATGATTCTAATTACGTCAATTCTCATTACATATTGATTTTAATTAATTCACCACATGTGTCCCATTTTCACATGAAACTCGACAGATCATATGAACTTAAAATCAACCCTCTTGTTTCCCAGTTTTGTGGTGTGTCCTATAAGAGGATCTAAGCCAAATTGGCAGCGATATTAAACACTTAATATATCAGACTATAAGCGGTATCTAGCTACACATTATAGTCACCCAATTAGCATAGATGTCTTTGTTCAACCTAAACCAAAACATGATCCATTTAGTGATGTAAGTGCACCACTTGTGTCTGTCCCTTTCCTCATGATATTAAGAATATATACAAAGTAGAAATGTGCACCTTTGTATTATATTCATTTCTTGATCTCTTTAAGCTAATTATAACTATGTGACTTAACTCAAGTCACATTGTGCACATTTTAATTTTGCTTTATCAAGGGGCTCACTAATATCATCACTCAATTAAGAGGGGCAATGATAATCGTTTGACTAACTATCTTTTCCAGCACAAGTCATGTTCAACAAACTATTGCCGTTATCACTACACTCATTGGTAACTTTTGACAATAATAAAATTAAACACTTCTTGAGTGAAAAGATATAAGTCTCATATCTTAGGATCCAAGACACAGTAAAACATTAATGACACGAAACACAATTCCATAATGTTTTACTTGTTAGGTCTATTCAATATATAAAAGTAATCTTTTCCTCTTTTATATACTCGTGTCGTCAATTATTTGTAGAGCTACAACAATCGATGACCAACACGACAATCTTATCTCGGCAATTAATGTTCCATGTTTACTACCATGATTGTGAATAATTTTGATTTATGTAAACCATTATCTTTTAGAGCTCTACGGTTAAGGACCAAGCGTCTCTTCCTTAACACCTCCAGAAGACGAATACTATAATCAAGGAACAAAATGTTTGTACATTCAATTCATAATAATTGACATATAAAAGTAAAACTTTTAGAAAACACATTCCTTTCAATCTCCTACTTGTTATCAAAGTTTTCTCTCACATACATTCTCAATGTATAAAACAATAATAACTAGGGTAACCCTCTCTAATCACTCATCAAGTCAATCCACATGGTTCCTCAGACCCATGGACTCGAAATGCATTTCGCCCTTGCTTGGGATAAGGGTTTGGTGAATGGATCAGCTGTGTTGCTGTTTGTGTCCACCCATAACAGATTTATTTTGCCCTCGTCGATGAAGTCACGTGTGACAAAGTACTTACGATCCATGTACTTCACTTTGTGGTGTGATTTGTGATCCTTGATTTGCGAGATAGATGCACTATTATCGCAAAATAGCTCTACTGGTCCCTCGCTCGAGGGAACTACTCCAAGCTCTTCAAGGAACTTCTTAATCCACACTCCTTCCTTGCTCGCTTCAGCGACAACCATTACTTCGGAAGCGGTTGTTGAGTCGGCCGTAGTGCTTTGCTTCGAACTACGCCAACTCACAGCTCCACCATTTTGAAGGTAGATGTATCCTGATTGCGACCTTCTATCGTCGGGATCACTCATGAAACTCGCATCCGAATAGCCCTCGGTTATTAACTCCCTTTTTCCTCCATAAACAAGAAACTTATCTTTGGTCTGGTTAAGGTACCTCAGAATATTCTTGACCGCAGTCCAATGCTCAGGACCTGCGTTGGATTGGTGACGACTTGTCACGCTTAGAGCATACGAGACATCGGGTCTTGTGCAAGTCACCGCGTACATGATCGATCCTATTGCCGAAGCATAAGGGATATCTTTCATGTACTCCAAGTCTTTACGTGATTCAGCACGTTGAGACTTCTTGAGTTGCACACCCATACTCATTGGCACACTGCCTTTTTTGGAGTTGTTCATGCTGAACCTTTCCAAGACCTTGTCAATGTATGTACGTTGACTTAGGGCAATGAGTCTACGGAATCTATCTCTATATATCTTGATCCCCAAGATGTATTGAGCCTCACCCCTATCTTTCATCGAAAATGCAGATTTCAATGAACTTCTCGTTTGCTCCAGCAAAGGTATATGATTTTCCATGAGGAGTATGTCATCGACATATAAGATCAAGAACACTATGTGGCTCCCACTAACCTTCTTGCATATACAAGGTTCTTCCTTACTTTAGACGAAGTGAATCTTTTGACTTCTTCGTCAAAGCGTTTGTTCCAACTCCTTGATGCTTGCTTCAATCTATAAATGGATCTTTGAAGCTTGCATACTTTCTCGCTATTCTTTGGATCTTCAAAACCTTGAGGTTGTACCATGTACACATCCTCCTCCAAGTTCCCATTAAGGAACGCCGTTTTGACATCCATTTGCCATATCTCATAATCATGAAATGCGGCAATAGCGAGCATAATACGAATAGACTTGAACATGGCAACCAATGAAAAAGTTTCATCATAGTCGATTCCTTGAACTTGAGTGAAACCTTTTGCTACAAGCCTCGCCCTGTAGGTTGTCAAGTTCCCATCCATGTCCATCTTCCTCTTGAAAACCCATTTATTTTGAATGGCCTTTTTCCCTTTAGGAATGTCAACCAAGTTCCACACTTGATTATCATACATGGATTCTATTTCGGATTCCATGGCCTTGAGTCATAGTATGGAGTCCTTTCTTTCCATTGCTTCTTGAAAGGTCGAGGGATCATCGATATCTAGTACCATGATTTCATGAAGTCCCAAATACATATCGGGTTTCTTCCTTTCCCTCGTTGACCTTCTAAGTTCTTTTGGTTCTACGTGTACTTCTCGAACTTTTTCCACAATTTCTTGTGGAATTGGTTCATGTTCGATTCTCGAACGTACACTAGGTGGGGAGGATTGAGTTTGTCTCACAATTTCCTGCGAAAGTCTCTAACTCACGCTCCCACTAACCAAAGGAATCTCGGTTGGGGATTCATGATCTTGAATATCATCATTCATATCATGATCTTGTAGAGTATCTTGAGTCTCCTCAAGCACAACTCTACTCCCACTAATTTTTATTCTTTCTAGAAATTCTTTTTCTAGAAATACGGCATCCCTCTCTACAATCACGTGATTGGAGGTTATATGTCAAAAGTAGTATCCTCTTGTCTCACGAGGATAACCTATAAAGAAGCACATATCCACTTTTGGTTGAAGTTTAGTCGACATCAATCTCTTGACGTAGGCCTCACAACCGCAAATCTTGAGAAAATTGAGTTTAAGTGTTTTACCACTCCATAGCTCATAGGGCGTTTTCTCTACGGATTTGGATGGAACATTATTTAGTGTGTAAACCGCACCTTCTAGTGCATAACTCCAAAAGTAAAACGGCAATTCAGCTTGACTCATCATTGATCGAACCATGTCGAGTAATGTCCTATTCCTCCTTTCGGATACTCCATTCCATTGAGGTGTACCGGGAGGGGTGAGCTGTGGTACATACCACACTCCTTTAGGAATGAGTCAAATTCGGTACTTAAGTACTCACCTCCACGATCCGTTCGTAGAGACTTGATTTTCCTATTGAGTTGGTTCGCTACTTCATTCTTGAATTCCTTGAACTTGTCAAAGGATTTACTTTTGTTTCTCATTAGATAAATATAGCCATAACGACTATAGTCATCCGTGAACGTAATGAAGTACCTAAAACCGTCTCTTGCACTAGTACTCATCGGACCACATACATCGGAATGTATCAAATCCAACAAGTCATTCGCTCTCGGTCCTTTCTTCTTGAAAGGCCTCTTGGTCATTTTGCCCATTAGGCAAGGTTCGCACGTCTCCAATGATTTAAAATCAAGTTGACCAAGAATGTTAGCTTCTTGCAATTTCTTGATGCTTTTTTCATTTATGTGACCAAGACGATAGTGCCACAAGAGTGTATCATTCATGCGAGTAGTTTTAAGCCTTTTGTTATTGATGTTTAAAATTTGTTTATTATTTAATCCAAGCAAATAGAGACCATTCCTTACGAATGGATTTGCATAGAAAATATCATTCTTCGATATAGACAAGCAAGAATTTGAAATATTTATATTAAAATTATCCATATCCAAATATGATACATAAATAATGTTCTTGATAATCGAAGGCACATAATAAACATTCTTTAAACATAAATTTAAACCACTAGATAATTGAAGCTCCAGAGAACCTTGTGCAATTGCAGCAACGCTTGCACCATTTTTGACCTTCAAAATCATCTCATTTTTCACGAGTTCCTTCCTATCCTTTAGTAGCTGCACATTAGAGATTATGTGAGCACAAGATCCGGTATCAATTACCCAATCATGGACAGAGGTGGCTAAATTTATCTCAATAACAATTATACCTTTGGCCTTTTTGGGGCGTTTACGTTCAATCATTCCATTGTCAAGGTCTTCCTTGTACTTGGGGCAATTTGGCCAGATGTGTCCCTTTTCACCGCAGTGAAAGAACTCCGTGTTGGGAGTTGGAGATTTCAAAGATTTCCCACTTGAGGCACTCGCACGAGCACCTCCTACTCCCTTACTCTTGATTGAAGTATTCTTGGTGAATTTGCCTTTACCTTTGGTGATCTTCTTGCTCCCTCCATGGACGGCTAGGACGTGCTTGTCCCGACCCTTGCCCATGTCAACTTCAGCCGTTTTGAGAGCGTTGTGAAGTTCCTCAAGACTCACCCCTTTCTCACGCACATGATAGTGCATAATGAAGTCCTTGTAGGACGGGGCTAGAGAGCCAAGAATCAAATCTTCCGCAATGTCATCGGGCATCGGGAAGAGAGCTTCGACAACTTCTCAAGGTATCCTTGCATCGTGAGAAAATGCATGGATACCGATGTTCCCTCCGCCATGTGGCACCTTGTGAGTGCGATGGTGGTCTTATAGCGTTCTTTTCTAGCACTATCCATGAACATCTTTGTTAAAGCTTCCATGGTCTTCTTGGGTTTTGAATCCAAGTATTTCGCCTGAAGCAAGTCACCCATGGAGGCTAACATTAGACTGTGAACCTGATTCTCTTGGTCTTCCCACTTGGCTTTTGCCTCTCTCTCGCTATCGGTTGCCCTCTCATTTAATTTTGGGATTTCACCATCCAAAATATGAGACAGTTTCTCAAACTTTAACACGATATTGAGCTTGAGTTGCCAGCTTATGAAGTTTGAGCCATCATTTGCCAAAGGATGTTTTTCAATCATAGATCGCACAATAGGTTGCATATTCGACATTTCTACAAAATAAATTATATGAGATTTAATGTCAATTTTATGTTTTTAAAACAATAATACCGCAAATAAAAATTTGTCCATAAATGCAGCAATCCAAGATCATATCAATTATAATATAAACTAGCTAAGGGCTATCAGATATATTATAAAATTAAGGTAAGAAAATATTTTTCTAATCATAACCATTTCGAAATATCGTAACATTTGCATTTTAAAACTCTTATGACTCTTGTCGTTTTAATTAGGAGGGAATATGACCAATCCTCGTAAGAAAAACTCTCTTTCCCAAAACCGAGCTAGGGCTCCGGGTCTTGTTAGGAAAACTTATTTCATTTGGTACGAGATACGTTTATCCATTGTATTCACAAACAAATATACTCGGTGTCTACTAAGGGTGAATCGCACCTCGTACATCTATTCCTGGCACAACAATAGACAACCTTATATCTCCCATTATTCCGAAAGATGGAGGAAGCTATCTCCTGCTAAGGGCGAGCAGAATATCCCTCGATCGATGACTGCTAGTGGATGAAATAAGAAAGAAAGAAACTCAATTTTTGGTTGGACAATTTAAACATTTATATGTGATTTTAGAATTTTGGTGATCATGCATATTTATCATCTATACACATCCTAACATTCATCCATACAATCACATATATATCAAGCACCTAAACATAAATAAATCCATTCACACAAACATTGCGTGAGTTTATATGTTCCCGCGTTCTTGATCCCTGATCCCTGATCCTTGATCCTTGCACTTCTTCAGCGTCTTCCTCTTGCACCATGGATGTTGATATTGCAAAAATATAAACATGCATCTCTCAATTTTGAAAATTGTCTAGTGCAAGTCCTATGTAAAAATCCTCTCATATGCATGCATATACATAGAAATAAAATTTGACTTTTATATACATAAGCCCCTGTGATTGAATAATAATAACATACACATTCATTCATTCATTCATTCACACATGGCTTCGATGGAACATATAAACTCACATATCCCTGCATTAGAGAACTCAAGCAACACATGTACATATACTATATATTATTCGATTTAGTTTATCATGCATCTCTAAATCAAACAATTCTAAAATCATTTGAAATCCATTAAAAATGATTTTATGCATCCATAGTTCAATTCATAAAATATTTGAACCACTGTTTATCCAATTTCTAAAATTAAACATTTAAAGAAAGATAAACATATACCTTTTTCGTTTTGTTGATTCCTTATAAAATAATCATTTAATTAAAACAAAAATTCTATAAATCAGACATAAGTCTAAATCTTAATTCTAACATTCACTTGATGAGTTTTAAAACATTGAAAACTATCAAAAGAATCAATTAGAATTAAATCAACAAAACTATCGAAAACTCGAAAAAGACATAGAACATGAATTGTTTTGATTGTAGATGGTAAACTAAAATTAATTATATAGTCTAATTGTCGAAAATATGAACTAAAAGCTCTGATATCACTGTAGGATTTCGTGTCCCTATGTATGTATATATTTTAAAATTTTAATAAAACATACAAGATCGATTTTCATATTTTCAGCAATTTTATGTACATCTATTTGTGTTTTATTCTAATAACATGCAACGTACATTTATTAAAATAATCCACAAAGATAGAATCATACCTAAAGGTTCTCTAAAACCTTTTTGATGATCCGGAGTCGCGTTGCCCGCTGAATCGTCCACGGAATTGCCTCCGAGTGTTCACCAAACTCTAAACAAAGTTAGAGAGAAAGAATCTAGCCAATCAATCTCTAACAAAGTTTAAAATCAAGCTAATTACACATCTTTAAGCTCCTGAGAATCTTATCTCCAAAACATAATTTACTAAGAGATTTTCGTGGTGATTAGGGAGAGATTGATTAGAGAAATAATTTTGCATTAGTATTAAAACAAGTAGGAATAGCTGCCCTTTTATAGGCTCCCAAAACATCCTTATCAAGAGCTATTATTTAGCCATGATGCCTTGTTTTTCTCTCCTAAAATTAATCTTTAAATTCCACATAATCACCCACAAAAAACGTTTTAATTAAATCTGGAATTATTCCACCCATGACTTAATTATGAGAAAAATTCCCTGGAAGAATTCGGACGAACCACGTCTTTTAATCGGTCTACCTTTGACCCACCAAAATCGCTCCTGGAACATAGTCATCGGATGACCGGGTCACCTTCGGTCTAGCGAAAATACTACTTCTCGGTTGACCGTTTCCAATCGGTTAACCGAACCCGATTGTCCAGACACTCTGGGCAATCTCAGTCAACCAATTGCGCTTACCCGTTCCCTATTCGGTTAACCGATCCGAAGATGCCCCGGTCGACCGAACCATGAACGGTTCACCGTGTTTGACCCCGATTTTACCTTTGTCAAATTTTGAATTTATTTCCAACAAAATTTGATCTTTTGGGGTTTTTAGCAATTCACATCCTATATATATCATCATATGTAATATTAAATTATTACACCCCATAATATATACCTTATATGAATTTATTATGATTCTAATTACGTCAATTCTCATGACATATTGATTTTAATTAATTCACCACATGTGTCTCATTTTCACATGAAACTCGACACATCATATGAACTTAAAATCAACCCTCTTGTTTCCCAGTTTTGTAGTGTGACCTAAAGGAGGATCTAAGACAAATTGGCAGCGATATTAAACACTTAATATATCAGACTATAAGCGGTATCTAGCTACACATTATAGTCACCCAATTAGCATAGATGTCTTTGTTCAACCCGAACCAAAACATAATCCATTTAGTGATGTAAGTGCACCACTTGTGTCCGTCCCTTGCCTCATGATATTAAGAATATATACAAAGTAGAAATGTGTCACCTTTGTATTATATTCATTTATTGATCTCTTGAAGCTAATTATAACTATGTGACTTAACTAAAGTCACATTGTGCAAATTATGATTTTGCTTTATCAAGGGGCCCACTAATATCATCACTCAATTAAGAGGGGCAATGATAATCGTTTGACTAACAATCTTTTTCAACAGAAGTCATGTTCAACCAACTATTGCCGTTATCACTACACTCATTGGTAGCTTTTGACAATAATAAAATTAAACACTTCTTGAGTGCAAAGATATAAGTCGCATATCTTAGGATCCAAGACACAGTAAAACATTAATGATCTGAAACACAATTCCATAATGTTTTACTTGTTAGGTCTATTCAATATATAAAAGTAATCTTTTCCTCTTTTATATACTCTTGTCGTCAATTATTTGTAGAGCTACAACAATCGATGACCAACACGACAATCTTATCTCGGTAATTAATGTTCCATGTTAACTACCATGATTGTGAATAACTTTTGATTTATGTAAACCATTATATTTTAGAGCTCTACGGTTAAGGACCAAGCGTTTCTTCCTTAACACTTCCAAAAGACGAATACTATAATCAAGGAACAAAATGTTTGTACATTCAATTCATAATAATTGACATATAAAAGTAAAACTTTTAGAAGATATTCCTTTCATCATTGCTGCAGAATGGGGTTATCACGTCAGGTTGACCGACCCTAGCTAACTGACGTGTGTGGGGGATGTGGTAAGGGAGGGGGATATCACGCCATGCAATACGCCGACGATGTATGTAGGTCAACTACTTCGGTATTTACAAATAACACAAACGTGGTATTTACAACTTACCATGTAAGTCGCACCTAGACGATCGGCGTGGATGTCCTATTATTAAAATAAGAAATTCAAAAGAAAATTTCAATAATAGGACATACTACATCAATTTGTTAGCAAGTGACTGACATGGTATGTAGACGCACCACGTCTGTTGAACTACCGAATGTTGAACAAGGTGACTGTCAGGAACTGTTACCCGTTGTCGAGGATTGATGACATTTTTTATCAGCTGAAGACTTCGAAGGTCTTCTCGAAGGTTGACTTGAGATCCAAGTACCATCAGTTGAGGATCAAAGATGAGGACGTGCCAAAAACAACTTTTCGCACGAGATATGGACATTATGAGTTTTTAGTGATGTCGTTCGAACTGACGAACACACCTACGGCGTTCATGAATTTGATGAACATAGCTTGTAAGTCGTTCTTGGATCAGTTCATGATAGTGTTCGTGGATGATATATTGATATATATGCCAGATCATGAGACGCATTTAGAGCATTTGTGGACCGTATTGCAGATTCTAAGGGAGCATGAGTTGTATGCCAAATACTCAAAGTGTGAGTTTTGGCTCGATAGCATGACGTTCCTTGGACACATCGTGTCAAGAGATGTCATTTCAGTGGGTCCAACGAAGATTGAGACAGTGGCACAATGGCGGGCACCACATCAGTGACAGAGGTCAGAAGCTTTGTGGGTATTGCATGCGCTTTATTCAGAACTTCTTGAAGATTGCTTCTCCTTTGATAGCGTTGACGAGGAAAGGTGTGAGGTTTGTCTGGTTGCAGCAGTACGAGGATAACTTCCAGGAGTTGAAGAGGCGGTTGACGACCGTGCCTGTCCTGACCCTTCTTAGTGGGAGTGGTGGTTTCATGATCTACAGTGATGCATCCGGTACGGTTGTAGGGTGTCTGCTGATGCAGCATAGGAATAAAGAAAGAGGGAGAGTAGGAAGAGAAGAAATGTAATTGTTGATAGAAAAAAGAAAGGAGATTAAATACGCCAAATTTACAACAAAATCAAAATAATTAGCCCTACTCGAAAAACAACTTACGACAACGAATAATAATCCATTGCAATAACATCTGGCGGTGTGGGGTGACCTATGTAGAATGTCGCTTGGCAAATTACGCCACTACTAGTTTTCACTGATGGTTATTGTAATTCACAGAGGGCTAATTATCAACTATTGACACATAAAGTCCGTCTGTGTAAAATGTGATTCCATCAGAGCGTGGTAACGTGAAAATTTACGCGTAAAGATACATGGATGATTTTCTTCAAGTTTCCCCAATGGATATTAACTACTGGTGAAAGTTTGAAACATGGAATCTGTCAGTATATAATATGGTTCCATCAGAGAGTGGTAGCGTGAAAGTTTGGGAGCTAAGGATACACCGACAAATAACTTTAGGTGATACAAACGGATAAGTTTTGTTGGTACAAGTTTTCAAAATATCATCCATTGTTGTAAAGGAAAAAAATTTATTGCGACAAACAACATCGTCGACTTGGTAAGATTCCTCGATGGACAAGTTTCGACAATGCTTTTTTATACCGTAGCTCGACATCGGGCTTTCTCCTCATATTTCTCCAATCAACTCCCCTCTTACAACTTCCAACCACCTCCACGTTGACCCCTGTGCCACCGCCACGTTGATCCCCAGCTTGCCTCCGCGTCACCTCCATGCTACCACGTTGGCCCCAGCGACGTCGGCTGCCCTCGGCAATGCCACCTCACTACCTCTATCTCTGCCCCTTGCCAATAACCTTTCTCACCCACCACCACCACCACTGCCCGTCGTCTATGCAACACCTCCACCACCCCACTGTCCTCTCCCGGTCAGCCACCACCTCAACTGCAATCCATGCTATGTTGTTTGTGGTTGTTATATATTGTCAATGAATTATAGCATTTTTTGTTTTGATTAGGGAAAACCGAAACTTGGAAAGAATTAATGAACTTTAGTGAGTTCTAAGTGGACGATATAGTGACGACACATATCCGTAACTATAAGTCTCCAACAGACTAAAGCGATGGACAATATTCGTTGTGGTAAGCCAAATTTCGTCGGCACCTGTCGGTGTTACTCTATCGGTGCTCATCGAACTGACGAATTCAGGCCAAAAGAATAATGACAGGAAATTTCGGTGGGGGTCCTACTCTTCTTGTGTTGATCTCTAACAAATATTAGGGTTGTGCTGCTTTTGGTCGTGCACATCTTGCTCTCTGCATCTTTGTTTGTTGAACAAGGATTACACACGTAATAGATCTAACTATCTAACTAAAAAAGATGGTTATTTGTATTTATGGTCTTTAGTGTTTTATCCATACCAATTAGTCTTGTCACACATTCTTGTCTCCCAGATTAATTGAGATCCACATATATTAGTAAATTCTGTTGTGAAACGAAAAGACGTGGAGATCTGGGGGAGGAAGATGAAGACTTTTCATTGCTCCACATAAACAATACAATGAGTCTCTATATATAGATGAGAGACATAAATGTTATAATGCAATAACAATCTAATGAATAAGACATATAATATAAATCAATGACAGAATTACATTCCATTTGAACGTGGAGGTTACAAGATGTTGTAACACCAAGAGATAAGGTGACTTATCCATATAATATATTTGTTATTTTATAACACTCCCTCTTGAATGATTATCATTTGTTATATGTTTCTTGGTCTGTCTCGTTAAAAACTTTACCAAGTAAAACCATGTGGGACAAAAACTTGGTGAAGAAAATAAAGTGCAGAACATATAGTTCTCCCCTCAGTTTAATGTACATTCCAAACTCTCCTCAAATAATATGGTGTTATGTTCATGTCTCGTTAAAAACCTTTCTACAAAAACCCAGTGGGAAAATAGCTAAGGGAAAAAAGTGCATGACATAGGTTCACAATTACGCAAGTTGTCTCGTTAAAAATATTGCCAAGTAAACATTAGAGGTATATATTAAAAATTATATGCCCAATCAAGACTCTTGATCTCTGATGATAATTCCTAGTATTTTCAGTAACGATAATTTCATTGCATTAAAATAAAGGCTTTTTTGCTTGGTTGCACCTTGTAAAGAACAGATTTTACATGCATGCACCAACGTTTCCTAATATACCCAATTTACACCTCTCGTGTTCATTTTTCACTTAGCATGTACCTATGTTGTCAGTCGGGCCCATTCTGCCAAATTTTCTATTAGAAAAATTACAAAAAAGCCCTCCTGAAATAAAAATATTTTTAATGTTAATAACAAAAATTAAAAAGGAAAACAAAATCCTAACCCATCTCTCTCACCCGTTTTTGCTTTTTATTTGTTTGTTATTAACATTACGAGTATTTTGATTTTAGGAGAGTTTTTTCGCAAAATTTCTAATAAAAAAGTGACGGAATGGGTTCTATTACGAAGTAGGTGCACGCAAGTAAAATTGATCTTTTCAATGTGCACTCAAGTTAATTTTTTTTTAAATAGAAGACTTGTAGTTTATGAAACTACAAACCCGGGTCGTGATAATTCCTATTATTGCGTTCGAGTGTATTTCATCTTCCATATGAGATATTTACTGTAAAAAACGATCAAGACGTTTGCCACGTGGAATGGGAGTGTGTATAAGTGTATTGACAACTACAACTATATATCTATTATTCCTTAGGGAATCTTCACCATTTGGACAAATTTTAGAGTTTCAATTCAGCATATTAGATATTTATATCATAAAAGATGCAAAAACAGCGGGCGCGTTGTTTAATATTGAATCCATCTAATTGGAGAATTATCATTACATATATACACATCGTACTCAAACCGACGTGTATACGACATTATTACTTATTGCCCAAGACTCAGCCAATACTGCAGTGTAAGTGGCTTTTAATTTTTAATGAAAAACAATACTTTCGATAAATACTTTCAAGAGATTGCTATCATGTCTATCCACACTACGTTGTCTTTGTGTAACATCCCGAAACAACGTAAATTTAAAAAATTATAATCAAGACAAATGAACTCAATAATCAAAGACGGGACTGTTACTTCTCATAAAACAAATAGCGGTGCACCAAAATTACATCAGAGTTTGTCAAAATGATACATGATTACAACAAAACGACAAAATAAGATAAAACGTAATCATGTCGACCTCAACGGTCCGAGAAGAGGATCCAACTCCAAAATGCGCGTGCCCGCCGATCACCACCAAACTGGACCTACTGCGGTCCTGAAAAATATATAACAACAATGCCTGAGTTTCCAGAAGGAAATCCCGTATGCCAACTCACTTATATGCATGCATTACGCAAATGAACCTATCATTCTAGTAGCATGTCATGACATCAACAGAAAGGAAAACAGTTCCCCCGAAGGGTAAAACAGGACATCAGTCCGACAGTCAACATCGGGTCTCCCGAGGAGACCTACTGCAGGCACATGCAGTCTTACAGCACGCGACATCGCACCCCCCACACGCGGCTACACTACTCAGGGGTTCGGCAGGGAGCCTCTGTCACGCCTGCGGGCCGATTGAATACAGATCTGCAAATCTCTGTGGTCGGAGCCACTGGGACCAACGGGGCCGTCGCCCGGAAGGTATAACAACATCATCTCGATAGGTGCCCACTCGAGGAATCAACATAGCCGGAACAGCCTCGGCCCAACAATCATCATCGCCGGCACAACCTCGGCGGCATCACCGGCACAGCATTGGTGGTCCACCACAAACGTCCGGCACAACATCGGACGGTCCAGACCGAAGTCTGCCAGGTCATCAGGCTCCACGAGCCGCAAACACCAACTGCACCGCTATAAAAGCAGGGCAACGACCTCCGTAGCCCGAAGGCCAGTAGTTACCTCACCCAACGGCAGTTGCGTGCCCGCACAAACATCAAACATTGGGATCCGCGATCCCTCAGGCCTGCTATACTACAATGAGTCCAATCAATCCATCAACTTAGTCACGGTCCATACATGGAGGTGACACGTCCCGAACACCCACACTTTTCCACACGGCGGTCCTTGGGCAGGTACGCAACACGCGCCCACCGTCACCTCCCGGCTCACGCACAAGGCGAGGACACGGGTTTCCTTGGACAAAGTTGGCATTCAAAAAGGGAACCAGGAATTCTGTCCTGGGCCCAAACGGTCGACTGGAAGAGGTGATTCGGTCGACCGGTTCCAATAAGGAATCGGTCAACCGTACGCCTAACACGGTCTACCGCTGCGCTCAAAACAAAATCCCCCAACGGTCGAACAAAGTTCTAAAACCGGTCGACCGAACGAGGTCAAAATCCGGAGTCTGGTCAACATCAAAATCAACACTATCGGTCGACCGACTCAGGGGTCTCGGTCGACCGAAAACAGACAGGGTCAACCTAATATTCTACGTCATATAATCGGTCGAACGCAAACATACTACGGTCGAACAAGCATGCATAAAAATCGGTACACTTAAGTTCCGGTCGAACGACCCAAAGGCACCGGTCGACCGAAAACAGTCAGAGAGTCCCAACCCACCAGCAATATGCACTACCGGTCGACCGCCACAAGGCATCGTTTGACCGGTGAAGGTTAAAGTCGGGTAAAAACACTACATTCGGTCGACCGCCCGAAGGGACCGGTCGACCGTTGGTCGTCTTCCACCTCGCGCCAGCCGAGGTTTCTCACGGAAACAACGCCGAAGAGGTCTCCGACCTCCCCGTCCGACCAACACAACCCTCCGACGAGGGTTAGAAACCAAAAAAACCACACTAATGAGTCGACATACCTCAAGTAAGGACGACGAACCGCCGAAGCTCACTCACGCACGTCGCCTCCGATAGACCTCGAGCACACGCCGCACCTCCTCTGGACGAGCACCTTCCTCCCGCACGACGTCCTCGCCTCCTCCGATCGTCGCCTCGGCTGGATGAAGGAGAAGAAGAAAATGGAGAGAATGAGAGAAAGAGGGAGAGAGAAACGGGTTGCTCTACTTAAACCCAACAAAACGCGTCAACAGTGCCCTACACACTCAACCATCACCCTACCCTCCCCTCCTCTTCTTAATCCGAGATTAACCCAAAACTGGGTTAGGGTTCTAACGATCCACCCAACTTAAAAGGATTTCGTCCCGAACTCAAAGCAACTACTCACCGAAAAGATCCGGGTACTGCTTCCGGACTTCCTCCTCGATCTCCCAAGTGGCCTCGCGCTCACTGTGATGCTGCCACCTGACCTTCACCATCGGAATGGTCCTCCTCCAGAGCTGATGATCCATGCGATCGACTATCTCGACTGGTCTCTCCTCGAGCGACAAGTCCTGCTGAATCTCTGGTACTGCTATCTCAATAACGTGAGCTGGATCTGCAACGTACTTCCTCAACATCGAAACATGGAAGACGTTGTGAAGACCCGAAAACTGCGGCGGCAACGCAATCCGGTAGGCAACCTCTCCAACTCGGTCGAGGATCTCAAACGGCCCAACATACCTCGGGCTGAGCTTCCCCTTCTTCCCAAACCTCATCACACCTCGGGCTGGGGAAATCTTCAGAAACACATGGTCACCCACCTCGAAACTCAACACACGTCTGCGTCGATCAGCATAACTCTTCTGCCTACTCTGTGCTATGACCAGTCTCCTCCTGATCACATCCACCTTCTCTGCATACATCTGCACAATCTCTGACCCCACTAACTGCCTCTCGCCCACATCACTCCAGCATACCGGTGATCTGCAAGGCCTCCCGTACAACGCCTCGTACGGTGCCATCCCAATACTCGAATGGTAGCTGTTGTTGTAGGTGAACTCTATCAGCGGCAAGTGCTCATCCCAGTGCCCTGACCAATCCAGTGTGCATGCTCTCAGCATATCCTCCAGGGTCTGAATCGTCCTCTCTGACTGACCATCTGTCTGCGGATGAAACGCCGTACTGAATCTCAGACGCGTCCCCAATGCCTGCTGCAGACTCCCCCAAAATCTGGAAGTGAATCAAGGATCTCGATCGGAGATGATGCTCACTGGTACTCCATGCAACCTGACTATCTCCTCCACCTACAACTTAGCTAGACCCTCCAAAGGCAACGTGGTCCTTATCGCTAAGAAATGCGCTGACTTGGTCAGTCGATCGACTATCACCCAAATCGCGTCGTGGAATCTCCTCGTCTTCGGCAATCCTGTGACAAAATCCATCGTCACGTGCTCCCACTTCCACTCAGGAAGCTCAATACACTACATCGGTCCTGCTGGCCTCTGATGCTCAATCTTCACCAGCTGACAGACTAAGCACCACTCTACAAACTCTGCAATGTCCCTCTTCATGCCCTTCCACCAGAAGTTCTGCTGCAGGTCCTTATACATCTTAGTGCTCCCCGGATGAATGGTGTATCTAGCTCTGTGTGCCTCCTCCATGATGTCATCTCTCAGCCCATCGACCTTCGGCACCCAGATCCGACTCCTGAACCTCAAACCACCATCAACCCCTATACTGAAGTCTGATCCATCTCTGGAAGCTAACTGTAGCAGACCAGCTAACTCATCATCCCCCTGCTGAACCTGAACCACTCGTGAGACAGTCTGCGGCTCCACCCGAAGCCCAGCAATCACTGCTCCCTCTGAACCCTCTGTGAATGGTCTCCACTCTGACAATGCCTCGAGTAGCCTCCACTCCTGGATGCACAGACTCGCAACTGACACCTCTACCTTCCTGCTCAGCGCGTCTGCAACCGAATTCGCCTTCCCCGGATGATAGGAAATGGTGAAGTCGTAGTCCTTAATGAACTCAAGCCATCTGCGCTGCCTCATATTCAGCTCCCTCTGCGAGAACAAATACTTCAGGCTCTGATGATTTGTGAAGACCTCGAACTGCTCTCCATACATATAGTGTTGCCAGGTCTTCAACGCGTGAACTACCGCTGCCAACTCCAGATCATGGGTTGGGTAGCTCTTCTCGTGCACCTTCAGCTGCCTCGAAGCGTACGCCACCACATTCCCATGCTGCATCAGAACACAACCCAAGCCTATCCCTGATGCATCGCTGTATATCACGTAGCCTCCACTGCCACTCGGTAGAGTCAGAATAGGTGCTGTCGTCAATCGCCTCTTCAGCTCCTGGAAGCTGTCCTCGCACTTCTGGGACCAAACAAACTTGACGCCCTTCTGCGTCAACGTGGTCAGCGGCGACACAAGTCTGGAGAAATCCTGAATGAACCGTCTGTAATACCCTGCCAGTCCTACGAAACTCCTGATCTCTGTCACGCTCGTCGGGGCTCTCCACTGAGTCACAGCCTCGACCTTCGCCGGATCTACTGAAATCCCCTCCGTTGACACAATATGCCCCAGAAAAGCCACCTGATCCAACCAAAACTCATACTTCGTGTACTTGGCGTAAAGCTGCTGATCCCTCAAGATGCCAAACACAATCCTCAGGTGCTCTCGATATTGCTCCCTCTCAGGCGAGTATACTAAGATGTCATCCACGAACACTACGACAAATCTGTCAAGGTACGGCTGGAAGGTCCTATTCATCAAATCCATGAATTCTGCAGGTGCATTCGTCAGTCCAAATGGCATCACCAAGAACTCGTAGTGCCCGTACCGCGTCCTGAAGGCTGTCTTCTGAACATCTGCATCCCTGATCCGCAACTGGTGATAACCCGAGCGCAAATCGATCTTTGAGAACACTCTCGCCGTCTGCAACTGATCAAACAGGTCATCAATCCTGGGCAAAGGGTACCAGTTCCAAACGGTAACCTTATTCAGCATCCTGTAGTCGATGCACATCCGCAACGACCCATCCTTCTTCTTCACGAAGAGCACAGGCGCTCCCCATGGAGAAACACTCGGTCTAATGAACCCGGACTCCATCAACTCCTGCAACTGCTTCTTCAGCTCTGTCAACTCAGCAGGTGCCATACGATACGGTGCCTTTGACTGAGGTGTCGTACCCGCAACCAACTCGATGCTGAACTCGATCTCTCGGTGCGGTGGTAATGCTGGAATCTCTACTGGAAACACATCTGGAAACTCCTGCACTACCTCTATATCCTCCAGCCTCCTCGTCTCAGGATCAGGAACTACCAGCGTGGCCACGAACGCTCTGCATCCCTGCTGTATCAGCCTCTGTGCCTTAACCGCAGACACAATCAGACGACCCCCTCTGCTCCTCGCACCTCTGATCAGAACATCTGGCAAGCCCTCCATCGGAATCAGGATCTTCTTCTAACGGCAAAAGACCCGCACGTCGTACTGTGACAACCAGTTCATCCCCAGTATGACGTCGAAATCCTCCATCGGTAATAAGACCAGATCTGCCGGAAAATCATGGTCTCCCGAAGCAACTGTGGTGCCGGGGAAAAAGCTCCCCACAGTGCTCACCTCACCCATGGGCGTGCTGACCTCCAACACATCAGTCAGCAGCACAGGGGTCTGACCCAACTCGCCAGCAAACTTCTCCAAAATAAAGGAGTGAGTGGCGCCGCAATCAAACAACACACGCGCAATCAAGCCCGAAACAGAAAGTGTACCTTCCACGACGGTGTTGGAGTCCCTCGCCTCCTCATCCTGAATAGTGAAGACTCGCCCGGTCTTCCTGCCCTGTCCCGGTGAAACAACTGATCGGCTGCCTCCGCCTCTGCCTACTGCTGGTGGTCCTGGCCTCCTGCTCGGCTCTCCCTGCCTCTGAGGACAATCACGGACGAAATGTCCCATCTGACCGCAACCCATACACGCTCCAGTCTGACGGGAACACTCTTGTCCTGGATGAAACCTTCCGCAGTAAGTGCACGCTCCAGACTGACGTGCTCCTCCTCCATCAAACCTGGGCCTCTTGCCCGGGTTTCCCACTCGAACGCCGACTACACGGTGCTTACTGGTGCCTTCCTCGCCTCCTGAAGGCACTCCTTCTGGTCCTGCTCGATGATAGTAGCATGCTTCACTGTATCTGCAAGGGTCCGCGGCATGCTGTTGATCACCCGAGATCGGAGCGGCTGCCTCAGTCCCTTCACGAATTTCCTCGCTCGCTGCTCTGGGGTCACACAAATCTCTAGGCAATAACGCTCTAAGGCGTTGAACCTGCTGATGTAGCCCGCCAGAGTCATCTCCTTCTGCTCCAGCGACATGAACTCCTCCCGCTTCTGATCCCTGACGTGCTGGGGAAAGTACTGCTCATGAAACACCTCTAAGAACTCCTCCCAGCTGACATCCACCCGGTCATCAAACAACACCGTGGATGTGGACCTCCACCAGTTGGCGGCCTCGCCATCGAACACATAGGTGGCCAGCTCCACCATCCTCTCTGGTGCTACTCCAATAGCGCGGAAGATCTTCTCCATCCTGAAGACTCAGTCCTCCGCAATCTCCGGAGCCCTCCTGCCATCAAATGTCGGTGGGTGCTGACGCATGAACCGATCGTGCTCAGCTCCCACCCCGCCCTGCGCACTCTGGGCTGCCTGACGCTCCAGAAACTCGCCCAACCTGTCCCAGTGTACGCCCTCAATGGCGTCACTGGAACCACGATCGCGTGGAGAACTCCTCACGCGCCTAGGTGCCATCTGACAGAAGAAACAATCACAACTTCAGCCATGTATGCGTGCCAAAATATAAAATGCATAAATCCTATTACTACAAGGGTGATTTCATCGGGAACCACATTGGAATCGACCGCTCTGATACCAAATTGTAACATCCCGAAACAGCAGAAATTTAAAAATTTATAATCAAGACAAAGGAACTCAATAATCAAAGACGGGACTGTTACTTCTCATAAAACAAATAGCGGTGCACCAAAATTACATCAGAGTTTGTCAAAATGATACATGATTACAACAAAACGACAAAAGAAGATAAAACATAATCATGTCGACCTCAACGGTCCGAGAAGAGGATCCAACTCCAAAATGCGCGTGCCCGCCGATCACCACCCAACTGGACCAACTACGGTCCTGAAACATATATAACAACAATGCCTGAGTTTCCAGAAGGAAACCCCGTATGCCAACTCACCTATATGCATGCATTACGCAAATGAACCTATCATTCTAGTAGCATGTCATGACATCAACAGAAAGGAAAACAGTTCTCCCGAAGGGTAAAACAGGCCATCAGTCCGACAGTCAACATCGGGTCTCCCGAGGAGACCTACTGCAGGCACATGCAGTCTTACAGCACGCGACATCGCACCCCCCACACGCGGCTACACTACTCAGGGGTTCGACAGGGAGCCTCTGTCACGCCTGCGGGCCGATAGAATACATATCTGCAAATCTCTGTGGTCGGAGCCACGTGGACCAACGGGGTCGTCGCCCGGAAGGTATAACAACATCATCTCGATAGGTGCCCAGTCGAGGAATCAACATAGCCGGAACAACCTCGGCCCAACAATCATCATCGCCAGCACAACCTCGGCGGCATCACCGGCACAGCATTGGTGGTCCACCACAAACGTCCGGCACAGCATCGGACGGTCCAGACCGAAGTCTGCCAGGTCATCAGGCTCCACGAGCCGCAAACACCAACTGCACCGCTATAAAAGCAGGGCAACGACCTCCGTAGCCCGAAGGCCAGTAGTCACCTCACCCAACGGCAGTTGCGTGCCCGCACAAACATCAAACATTGGGATCCGCGATCCCTCAGGCCTGCTATACTACAATGAGTCCAATCAATCCATCAACTTAGTCACGGTCCATACATGAAGGTGACACGTCCCGAACACCCACACTTTTCCACACGGCGGTCCCTGGGCAGGTACGCAACACGCGCCCACCGTCACCTCCCGGCTCACGCACAAGGCGAGGACACGGGTTTCCTTGGACAAAGTTGGCATTCAAAAAGGGAACCAGGAATCTGTCCTGGGCCCAAACGGTCGACTGGAAGAGGTGATTCGGTCGACCGGTTCCAATAAGGAATCGGTCAACCGTACGCCTAACACGGTCTACCGCTGCGCTCAAAACAAAATCCCCCAACGGTCGAACAAAGTTCTAAAACCGGTCGACCGAACGAGGTCAAAATCCGGAGTCTGGTCAACATCAAAATCAACACTATCGGTCGACCGACTCAGGGGTCTCGGTCGACCGAAAACAGACAGGGTCAACCTAATATTCTACGTCATATAATCGGTCGAACGCAAACATACTACGGTCGAACAAGCATGCATAAAAATCGGTACACTTAAGTTCCGGTCGAACGACCCAAAGGCATCGGTCGACCGAAAACAGTCAGAGAGTCCCAACTCACCAGCAATATGCACTACCGGTCGACCGCCACAAGGCATCGTTCGACCGGTGAAGGTTAAAGTCGGGTAAAAACACTACATTCGGTCGACCGCCCGAAGGGACCGGTCGACCGTTGGTCGTCTTCCACCTCGCGCCAGCCGAGGTTTCTCACGGAAACAACGCCGAAGAGGTCTCCGACCTCCCCGTCCGACCAACACAACCCTCCCACGAGGGTTAGAAACCACAAAACCACACTAATGAGTCGACATACCTCAAGTAAGGACGACGAACCGCCGGAGCTCACTCACGCACGTCGCCTCCGGTAGACCTCGAGCACGCGCCGCGCCTCCTCTGGACGAGCACCTTCCTCCCGCGCGATGTCCTCGCCTCCTCCGATCGTCGCCTCAGCTGGATGAAGGAGAAGAAGAAGAAGAAAATGGAGAGAATGAGAGAAAAAGGGAGAGAGAAACGGGTTTCTCTACTTAAACCCAACAAAACGCGTCAACAGTGCCCTACACACTCAACCATCACCCTCCCCTCACGTCAACAGTGCGCGTGTCTCTTCCCTTCCCCATGCACACCACACAACCTCATGCTAATCACCTTCTTAATCCGAGATTAACCCAAAACCGGGTTAGGATTCTAACACTTTGTATCCATTTTCGTTGTGAAATCAATATCAAATGGTCAAGATGATTATTTGCCAAGACATAAATCCTTGTTTAGTCTTTTGCTGAATAAGCATATTTGCATTTTATTATGGATAATATATGACTCTTGGATCCGAAGGGCTAATTATATAATACCTAAACTATGTGTGCCTTGATTAACTTAATCAAAGTGCCCAGCTCATTTAAGAACACACAAAGAAAAGAGGAACATGAGAGGTATCTTATCGTAATATTGAAGCAGTAATAAATTAGAAATTACCTTCGTTACTTGCATCCATACCACTGGAAAATATATACTTTATGCTTATGTCATCATTGTATTCATATTTATTTTGATATCATTACAAAACTTCTTTACTTATGCTATTATAAAATTTATTTATTTATGCCTATGCTTTTCGATTAGTGGTGACCAAATTTTCCCGTAACCACAATTGAGTAAATTTAGTCCTAAAAATCTTCACCTTCATCGTAAGAATTGAACTCTTCTTATCAAAATCATAATCATTGTCTAATAACTAATGTACACCAAAATGTGTAAAAAAAATTATTCCTACGATTTTAGTGCGGAAAACGAGTGTTTTGAGTTTAAAGTGGGTATCGAAAAGAAAATTTTGACTTCCCAAACTAAAGTGAGTGCTTGAAGATGGAAATTATAAGTACAGGGGCGAATATTTTTACTAAAAAGGAACTTATTCTCGGTACAGTATTTACACTATACTTACCTTTATATTCGCTAAACTGCAACATCTGCAAGCGTTTTCTTCTACATCAGGACGATGTTATCTCTTCACTTGTCCTCTCTTTTCCCATCATCTCACATTCTATTGTTTACTACAAATTATCGTTAATTCAAATTCTGTTTGATTTAGTTCCTTTTTTTGTTGCCCCAGCTTATTGGATTTCAAAGTAAAAACAAAATCAAACAACAAAAAGAAGAATAAATTAGCTCAAGTCGTGTTATGAACCAAATTATGAAACACAGAAGATAAATGAGATGAAATGTTAAAAATAGAGAAAATATAATGTCGTCAGTCAATTGTGGCAAATAATAGTTAACTTGAGGGTTGGAAGATGGGATCTTTGCTTGGGTATACTTGAGAACAAGTATAATTGGAGATTAGCACCTGAGTAATTCGTATTTCCTTGCGTATACTTCCTAAAATTTGAAATTACCTTAATACACTTCTTATTTTAGGATCCTTTTCTATTTCTCCTGTTGTGTTGGCATATGTGAATATATTAATTATATAAAGATAACACTCTGTTAATGACATGACTAGCAATTAGTTTAAAAGTAAGTAACAAAGTACTTAAGAGATATTTTTCCTTTTATCTCTACAACCGTGAAACCCTGATTTCTAGTTCTTTCATGCAAACCCTAGTGATTCCCTCTGATTGGACTTTGGAGCGCTTGCTATCGAAATGTCTCTTGTTGTCATGTTAATGTTGGTGAGGATATCAAGGTTGGGGAATCTAGCATTCAATAAAAGATCACACCTCTAGCCATTACCTGGCTTGTGTGAGGCCCTACGCCATTATCAGTCAACTTTTCGAGTGGTGAAGGAGGTGTTGAAGTACATAAGGAGGTTTGATAGAAAGAAAATGTGCGAGAATGTCAACCGTTGGGGGATTGAGCAAAAGATGTAAATGAAACATTTTTCTTAATCTCATGGAACTAACTCCGTTATAGGAGTATGTGATGAAAATGTAATGTTTTCTAAGTCCTTAAGGTTGAAGGGCACTGAGGTAAAATATGTATGCAGTAAATTTCCACTAAATGTATGTATATTGACGAGGGATCCATTACTTTTCAAATTTTGTGATTTTCGACGTCATTAATCTACATATATTGTAGAGCAAGATCTACGAATTGGATTTTAAATTTGAACTTTAAATTTGATTTTATTGTTAAGTACAAAAGTGTGTCAGCAAAATTTAAGAATAGTGTATCCTTCCTCTATCTCTCTTTTTAAATGTGTTAACACAAATTTAACACAGTTGACTTCTAAAAATTTAAGTCATAACAAGAAAATCTAAAACATAAATTTTGTTTTACAACACAATATTAGCATATACACGCCTAAAATCATAAAATTTGAGCTATAAGGTCCTTACAAAACAAAGAAAATTTCAAAATCCAGGGGAATAAACCGACCACCCTCTTCTCACTCGAGATCTATGTTCAGCTATAAATAATGATACTAGAATGCCTAGATTATAGAATATGAAAAGGCCAAAGAGGTAATTTGTAAACTTTGTTAACATTTGATTTTTGTAGTAAATTATTTTATATATAATATTTAAATTTATATTTAAGCTAGTTTTGTCAACTGGTCGCTCATTCGTTACAACTTGGCTCCATAAGTAATGTTCCTAAATCCAACCCTGACCTTAACCTTATCGAACAAGTTCATGATTTAGAAGAATAACGGATTGGTGGATTAAAAATAATGTTCCATATCTGTATTTGATTATTTGGGTATGATTGGATTGGTGGCTTAATGGTATCCCGTGCCCTAACCCTACGGAGAACTTATTATGAAGGATATGCATGCACGGAAATAAGCAAATCCCAAAACAGTACCGAATCATTCAACATCACTGCATTTTATTTTGAATCCCTATTTCACAAAAGTTGAGCTAACAACACCACTGGCCCATAATATCATTTGCCACTGCGAACTTAAGGCATGTTTTATTGGCAAGACGGAATTCTAGTGGAAGATTAAAAAAAGGTTCACTTCAAACTAATTGCCATATAGATGTTTTATAATCTTCATGCAACTACATGACCGGCTTATGTGCTTCTCATTATTGTTTGGAATCTTCATCTACTTTTTGCGACAAACATAACCCATCAGAGTCTAATTGTAGTAGTTATAAAAATATTGCAGCGATCTTTTGTAGGAACAGATTCGTAAGCAAATATTACTACATGCTCACCACTGATAATTAAGAAAAAAAGGATGAGTACATATATAAAGAAATTGGCAATCAAAGTTGTTTACTATCATAATTTTCTTCTTTCCGGTAGCTGATATGGCTGCTAGTGTTTAGTAAAATGGTATAAAATGAAGTTGCAAATGTCAGGGCTAACATCAGCATCGGCACATGGATCAGTCCTTTCTTAATGCAAAACCCCTTGTTTGGAAGAAGTGTTTTATATTTTCTTTTTTAAAGGTACAGAATCACATTGAATGATGCAACCTGATGATCTGATGAAATACCTTGTTCAATGTATATAGTTGAGACCAATGGTGCTAATTTTTAGGAATTTGTAAACAATGGAAGATGTTTTGAAATTCGTAGGTTAATTTGTAATTGTATTTGAATTCTAATTTTCATGTAGGAATTGTTGGGAGAGGGATCTAACAATGCACTAGCACGAATATGGATTAAACGTACCATGGAAACGAATATTGATTGTGAAACTTAACTTCAGACCCTCTCCCAATCTTAATGCAACAATAAACACGAATAAGATGAAAAAGATAAGCAATCACACAACACACCTGAAGCAAAGCCACGACCACTAGTGCAGAATAGGCTTTACTCGTCGCCCAATAGACGTCGGCCGTTATAACCACTGATGTCTAGTGGGGAGAGGACAGAATGGACGTCGGTCTTCATTGAGGCCGACGTCTATGTAGTACTATAGACGTCTATGTCGACACACGCGTTTTACAAGGTTCGGCACAATGCCTACGCCCTTGGGGTGGTCTCGTGTGGGTTTCCTCTCCTTTAAGCTCTTCTCCAACAAAAGAAGTCTCCGAGATTAAAAACGATTGAAAGCAATATGTCTCCGAAAGCACTTTAGATCTCTCTCTAGCCTAATCTCTCTCAAGGAAATAAGTATTGTATGTTGTGTTACAAAATTAGGGCGAAAAACCTTTTATAATGGGCTAAAACCGTATAAATACATGCAGATTGTGGTCAAAACCATCTGCAACGGTCGACCGAAATTCTCTATCGGTCGACCAAAATTCTCCATCATTCGGTCGACCGCGCACCCCGAGTCAGTCGACTGATTGACATCATTTCATGCTTACATTTATATCTTATATCCATTATCTTTCACCTAAACAATGCTACGTGACGAGTTTTATGTTTGAATTTCAGAAACAAATAGGTTTGAAGAGATGAAGCATAAAGGACCCAAAAGTAAGGAAAAATGACTGAATTGTGAGACCTGGGGACTAAGATGCAAGGGAGAACGACCTGAACGTAAGACCAAAGGACCAAAGAGCAAAACAGAAAACTACCACCATCATGGGGAGTATTTTGGCAATTAGATTTGGGTCGGAGCTCCAATAAACGAAGTATATGCATCAAAGACGAACAAAGAAATCCAGAAAAGCCAACAACAAATTCCAGCCGGATCCAGACTTTATGGACCGCCAATTGGCGGTCTGGATCTCTCTGGATCCGCTAAAACTTCATGGGCACATGTATTAGAGGGTGTTTATTCTATTTCTGATATTTGTTTAGTCTCATACCGTGGGATTATCCCGGATTACCTTTTTCTATGACTATAAATAGAATTCTTCACCTTCTATTGTAATCACTTCACATTTTAAGTGGCTACTCTTCCTACTTGAAGTGAGGCCTTGAAGCACACACTAAAGTAGGAGGTTGCTACTTGAATTGTGAGTCATTTTAATAAAAGTTTCTTTATTATGTTGTTTGTTTCATGTTGCTTGTTTTACTTAGTTTAATTTCATTTCATTAGTTTTAGTAGCTTAGTTAATATGCTTTCCTTGCTTAGTTTAATAATTAGTCTAATGTGTAGTGAGTGGTTCATCCCCTTTGGGGGGTGGAGTTGATGTTCATACATGCAAAAGAGAATGGAATGAATACTTTATATACAATGTGTTGATAAAACATGAATGTATGATTGCTTGTTTAGGATAGAACTTATGACTTGATGAGTTTTGCCAAAATGATTAGACACCACTCATGCTTGTTTAGGTTCTAAAATAACCAGCTTGTGTATGTAAATGTTAATCAACTAGGTTAGTGAATGGATTGATAGGTTTTGCCATAACATTTAGACACTTCCTATGCATGAAAACACTACCTTTATTCGTGCTTAAAGAATGTGTTCAACACCCACTTCTTTGCATGTGTGCACTCACTCCACCCCTTAGGGGTTTTCCATTTCTGAATTCCAGCACACTTATTTCGTTCTTAGTTAAGCTTTAGTTCATCGTCTGTTGTTTGCTTATGCATGCGTTATTTCGTCGTGTACTATAGCGTAGATTAGGATAATCAAACTCTCTTTCCCATTTTTACCACTTGATTTCGTGCAAACGAGAGGCTGCTCACCTCCCTGTGGACGATCCGTATTTTCCACGTCTTCACCGACGCCGTGCACTTGCGGTTTAATTAAAACGCTCAACAAGTTTTTGGCGCCGTTGTCGGGAAGGTGTCAGTCCAGACTCTGGTTTGGACGATTCGAGTGGATTTAATTTGTGTTTTGTAGTTTTTCTTTGTTTCAGGACACTTGGAGTCGGAAGGAGAGGTAGCTGGAGAAGTGTTGAGGAAAACTGGGCATTGTAGACCACCAATTAGCGGTCTGGTGAGCTTTTTTTACCCTCTCCTTTCTTTGTCTTGTTGCCATAATTGATTTAGGAATCTGAGACTCGATTTGGCATGTTCTGACTCTTAGATTGCTCCCAGATTAATAATCAACTTCCTTTAAGCAACTTGGACCCTAAAACCCAAAGCAAAAGATTAGGCATTCTTTCTTGTTTAGGTCATGCATTATGTATGCGACTTAGGGACATAGATTGTCTTTTATTTTAGCTTTATTTTCAGTTGCTGAGTGCTGACGTGAGGTACGCACCTTCTACTCTCATTCATGCATTTCGTATGAACATGCATTAGTTAGTAGGAAGTGCATTGAAACAAGTGTGAGTTGAGCGATTGTTTGGAGAGTTGATTGTTAGATTAAGACTCCAAAACGCTACTAAGGAGGGGCTGTCCTATAAAAGATAAGGTGGGGGATTTCATCACCCTTTCCTTCACCCCACAAACCACACTAATCAAGAGCCTAATTTTTAAAATCAGGTAGACATTGGCCCTAAGGATCTCGGACGCATTAGGAAAGTGATCCGGTCACGACCGTCATGGCCTGATCGGCGTTGCCCACTTTGTCGATAGTAGGAGAGACGAGATCTCCGGATCTTGGATCACTTGCTGGGCTTTGTGGTCCTCGTCGTAGGAAGGTGAGGCGTGTTGAGGCCGTGCGACCTCGTAGTTAGGCGTCGTCTAGTTGTAAGGACCTATAGCAACCTTAGGATTGTTTGAGCCTTGTTTGCTTGTGTGCTTCTACCTGTACCCATCCGCCGTAGCTTAAGGACTTCTTCCCTTCTCTCCTGAGTCATTCTTTCTCTTCTGTGTCCCCCAGTCTTCTCCTCTACGCACATTCTTTGTTAAAAAAAGGTTTTGTTTTGTGTGTGTGCACCTTTGTGCATGCTTTCGTGGGCACGAGACGAGAGAGGCCGTGTGACGAGGCACGTTGTCAACCATGCTTCGGTAGTCGATTTCTCGATGCCTTCCTCCTCTCGTGTTGCACACAGTCCGGGTTCAATGACTGCTAACTTCCGCGAAGAGGAGCAGTTGTTGGACCCACCTATTCCACCTGTTCTTCATGTTGTCACTCCCATACCTCTACATGATCGATGCTACCCGAGCCGTATTGCTCTACCCTTACGCATCGTATTGCCAGAGGCAAATGGGAACCATTTTGAGGTTAAGCCTCAGTTTATTTCCATGCTCCCTCACTTCACTGGGAAAGGTGACCACTATATCTTTCTCAAGGAATTTGAGGAGGTCTATGCTATGTTCAAGCTGCACCAACTTAGCACAGACTCCATCCATCTTAGCCTTGTCCCCTTTGCGCTGAAGGATGATGCCAAGAAGTTGTTGTACAACAACCAGGCAAATGCCTTTAGGACTTGGGATGAGTTTCAATCTGCATTCCTCAAAAAGTACTTTCCAAATCATTGAACTCAAAAATTGAGGAACAAAATGAATTCGTGCTATCAACATGAGACCGAATCATTCCATGCATACTTAGAGAGGTTCAAGGAGCTACTATCCTCATGCCCTTACCATGGCATTGAGTTGTGGCGTCTTTGTCAGATTGTTTACGAGGGTCTTCACATCCCGTCCCGGACACTCCTTGAGTCCATGTGTCAAGGAGAGTTCTTAGGAAAGGATGAAAGGGAGGCATGGGCTTTCCTAGAAGACCTTGCTGAGAAAACAATGCAATGAGAGAGTGTAAGGGAACCACCTGCATCATCCAGCATAGGAGCGAGGATCGCGAATGCAAACATGACTAGATTGGGTGTCGCATTTGCTGTCGATACCACTACGGCCACCGAGGCACGCATGGCGGCCTTAATGCGCCGTATGGATTCGATTGAGCTCCAAAACCAACAAGGTGCACCTCACATGTCCACATGTGGTCCAGTTCCCTGTCATTCATGTGGTAGGATAGGTCATGTAGAAAGAGAGTGTGCGCACATTCCTCCTGAGATGGAACATGTCAGCGCCATCTATGACAGAGCTAGGAATGACCCAAACTCATCATCTTATAATCCTGGATGGAGGAACCACCCTAATTTTTCATGGAACCAAAATAATGCCCCGAGTGGTCCTCCAAACTCCTCTCGACCACCTAACCAATCATACCAACCTCCCATGCATGCACAATCTTATCATCCACCTCAAGCTCGAATTACCAATCAATTGGGTTTCCAAAATTCCAATAATATGGAAACCCGATTCCATTCGCTTGAGACCTTGACTTGTGGACTTGAAAACGGAATTACATTTTTTATGTCAACCACAAGTCAAGTTCTCACTTCAAATCAGCAGACCATCAAATCTCTAGAGCTTCAGATGACCAATTTGCTCAGTCTGTACATGAAAGAAAGAGAGGGTCTCTGCCTAGCCAGCATGAGGCTAAACCCTGCTTGTACCAGCAACAAAACATGCAAAATGAGAATGTTGTACCTCGGGGGCGGCAAGTGAACCATGTGGAAGAACCTGTTCACCATGTCAATTCCATTGTAACATTAAGGAATGGAAAGCAGGTTGACAATCACATTTCCTTGCCACACCCACCACCATCTATGCAGCCCCTTAGTGGGAATGGTGGTGAAGAAGAGGCTGAGGGTGAGGGTAATACACCAACGCCTCCTTCTCAGGCACCGCAGAAAACCTACCTGCCAAAAGCTCCCTATCCAAGTAGGTTAACCAAAAAGCAGAGTGACACAATGGATATGATATTAGAGGTGTTTAAGCAAGTGAAGGTTAACATCCCCTTGTTGGATGTCATCCAACAAATACCTCAATATGCCAAATTGTTGAAGGATCTCTGCACAACCGAGAGGAAGACCAATGTTCCTAAGAAAGCATTCTTGGCTGCAAATATAAGCTCACTTTTGTCCAATCCCGCCTACACAAAGTACAAGGATCCTGGGTGTCCTACTATTCAGTGTACAATAGGGGACACTAGTATGAGTAATGTATTGATTGATTTAGGATCGACGGTCAACCTCCTCCCATTTTCTGTTTATCAACAGTTGAATTTGGGAGAATTGAAATCAACTAAGATCACCCTCCAATTGGTGGATAGATTCATTCGTATTCCAAAAGGGATTATCGAGGACGTGCTTATCAAAGTTGGAGATTTTATATTTCTATTCGATTTTGTCGTCCTCGATACCAATCCCGTTGCAAACACCCACTCTCAAATACCTTTGATTTTTGGTAGACCATTTCTGGCAACCTCCAACGCCTTAATTAATTGTAGAAATGGTCTCATGAAGCTCTCATTCGGTAACATGAGTGCTGAGTTTCATGTGTTCAACTCTGGTAGGCAACAGGAGCCCATGGATCAACCTTTAAATCTCAATCTCATCCGCCAATTAGAGAAAACACCGCAAAATCAACGAACACCCCTAACACTAATGCAACCCATTGAGAATGTTTGTGGGCCCAGCGAAAACTCATTGCATGTCTTTTCAATGCAACAGAGTGAGCTGGCATCAAACATGAATGTCCAAAAGGAGTGTTTGTTGCATGATTCAGTTGAGATTACTAGTGAGACACCTCATCATATGCCTATACCAGAAGGTGTCTTTATCTCACGTCCCTTGGCCATTGAGCCATCTGAGCTTCATCTTGACTCCAACAAGGACCCACCTATGACCGAGCTTACGCTTGATGATATAAATGATGGTAGGAGGTCCTTGTTGGATGACTTGGAGAGAAGCCCTATTCTTAGTGATGCAGGTCTACTGCATCCATCGAATGAGTTTGAGGAACTCATTCCGATGCACCCACCTATTGGTTGGACGGTTTTGTTCGATGAGCAACTAAACCCTAGTGAGGCAACACAACTCCACTCATTCATGTTGCCTACACCCAACCAATATCATGAGGGGTTCGAGCCTTTCAGCTTTGACCTTTCACCCCTCATGACACCTCAGAGTACCACTGAAGTTTGCCCATCTCGGCAAGTCTCTGGTCCTCATGACACCTCAGAGTACCACTAAACTTGGTGTTCTCATTTGATGTTCCTTGACCAAATGATTATGAGAATATCTTTGTTGATGTATATACCTTGTAAAAAAATGTAATAAAAGACTCCATGAGCGAGCATTGATTGTTGTGGGCCCCAACCCTTGTGTACTTGGGCCCCATTTCATCACGTATTTGTCTCCCTTCTTCAGTATCTCACATGTTTTGAGGGAATTCGAGTTTGTGTCCATCAACATAACCACGAACTTCCTTTTGCGCTTTATGTTGGTGAGATCTTTCATTTTTTATGCATAAATCCATGTAGTATCTTGCTCACATTCATTGAGGACAATGCATGAAGTAGGTGTGGGGGGGTGTTTTACGTGTGTACATAGTCGAGTCTTTTTCCTTTGGTTTTATTTTCTTTTGTTTGTACTGCTAGGGTCATGTTAGTGTGCCGCATTTAACATTGATATATCTGCTTGCCAAGATCCTTGGGTGACTTGTCTTCTTTTGCTTGCCGAGTGCTTTAAAATTTTCACATTTCTTTCAAAATCTTCATGTGTTTGCGAAAGAAAATGTTTTTGTGGGTTTTACGTGTGTTTAGCATGTGCAAAACCGTTGAGAGGCAAAGTAAAAAGAAAGCTCCCAAAATTGTCTTGAACTTGATGCATTAGGATTTCTAGTTTATTGGCTTTAGGTCTTGTCGAGTCGTTAGGATGCACCCTGATTTTACCTCAGGGGGCGTGTAATCATAGGGTTTCAACACTCAAACATTTAAAGAAGTCCACCCTGAACCTAGTGAGTCAAATAATTCGTGTCTGTTAGTATAAGGAAGTTTGTCGTAGTCAAAGGCCCTTAATCTCTTTTTGTGAAACTTAAGTGTAGGGGTTTTGGTTCTCATGTAGATAAATAAATAAGTGGTGTTCTCTCTTCTCGCACGGCTCCTATCACTCGGGAAAGTAGGTCTGAGGGGACTTTGTGCCTGGTGCTTTCGAGTCATCTGACTTGGGATGCACCGACCGAACTCCCGTTACACGGGTGGTAGGGATCGCCCTACGTGGAGATTTGGGGGAAGGTGTACATGATAGTGTAAGTCCTCATAGGCAATGATGCACGAAACCTGACACTGGGAGAATCAAACACCAACCAATAAAATGCTCCAAAGAAAGAAGGAAAAAAAAGGTCAAATAAGAACCTTAATGGACTTTACACATTGTATCACATTCAGAAGTTAAGGTTGCCCATGTTTTTCACTTAAGTCCTTAACTAACTTTCACGAATAATTCATTAGGCTAGGTGTGTGGACCGATTACATATATAGAGTCGACCTGTAGTATTACCGCGTCCCATGATCGACAAAATAAGTCCAACGAGTCGTGTAGTTAGATTGAATAATGCATCTTTGTTCGGATTTTGTAGGTATATTCGCTGAAAACCCTCAGGAGACAACACTCCTCCTCCTTGGTGACAAGGATGTTTAACGGTTTGTTGCACGTGCTAAATGCAACCGTGATTCCTACGAAAGTGAGTTAGGATTTCTTGTTTTTCGTATGTTTTTCTCTTTCTTTGTTTTGCTCGGGACTAGCAAAAGTTAGGTGTATGGGTATTTGATTGACATCATTTCATGCTTATATTTGTATCTTATATCCATTATCTTTCACCTAAACAATGCTACGTGACGAGTTTTATGTTTGAATTTCAGAAATAAATAGGTTTGAAGAGATGAAGCATAAAAGGACCCAAAAGCCGGGAAAAGGGACTGAATTGTGAGACCTGGGGACTAAGATGCAAGGGAGAAGGACGTGAACGTAAGACCAAAGGACCAAAGAGAAAAATAGAAAACTCCACACCATCATAGGGAGTATTTTGGCAATTAGATTCGGGTCGGAGCTGCCATAAACAAAGTATAGTCATCAAAGACAAACAAAGAAATCCAGAAAAGCCCACAACAAATTCCAGCCGGATCCAGACTTTATGAACCGCCAATTGGCGGTCTGGGATCGCTAATTGGCGGCCTGGATCTCTCTGAATCCGCTAAAACTTCGCGGGCACATGTATTAGAGGGTGTTTATTCTATTTCTGGTATTTGTTTAGTCTCATACTGGGGGATTGTCCCGGATTACTTTTTCTATGGCTATAAATAGAACTTTTCACCTTCTATTGTAATCACTTCACATTTTGAGTGGTTACTCTTCCTACTTGAATTGAAGCATACACTAAAATAGGAGGATGCTACTTGAATTGTAAGTCATTTTAATAAAAGTTTCTTTATTATGTGGTTTCTTTCATGTTGCTTTTTTACTTAGTTTAATTTCATTAGTTTTAGTAACTTAGTTAATATGCTTTCCTTCCTTAGTTTAATAATTAGTCTAATGTGTAGTAAGTAGTCGATCCCCTTTGGGGCGTGGAGTTGATGTTCATACATGCAAAAGAGAATGGAATGAATGCTTTATATACATGTGTTGATAAAAGATGAATGTATGCTTGCTTGTTTAGGATAGAACTTATGACTTGTTGAGTTTTGCCAAAATGATTAGACACCTCTCATGCTTGTTTAGGTTATTAAATAACCAGCTTGTGTATGTAAATGTTAATCAACTAGGTTAGTGAATGGGTTTATAGGTTTTGCCATAACATTTAGACACTTCCTATGCATGAAAACACTACCTTTATTTGTGCTTAAAGAATGTGTTTAACACCCACCTCTTTGCATGTGTGCACTAACTCCACCCCTTAGGGGCTTTCCATTTCTGAATTCCAGCACACTTGTTTCGTTCTTAGTTAAGATTTAGTTCATCGTTTGTTGTTTGCTTATGCATGCGTTAATTCGTCGTGTAGTATAGCGTAGATTAGGATAATCAAACTCTCTTCCCAATTTTTGCCACTTGATTTCGTGCAAACGAGAGGCTGCTCACCTCCCTGTGGACGACCTGTATTTGCCATGTCTTCACCGACGCCTTGCACTTGCGGTTTAATTAAAACGTTCAACATCGACCGTGCCGCGCTTCTGAACAACACCTGGGAGCCCCTGGAAGTTTCCGGTCGACCGTGACTTAAGTTCCGGTCGACCGATCCTCGATGTTGATTCTCGACTTGAAGCTCCTAGAAGTTTTCGGTCGGCCGCGTGCCCAACACCGGTCGACCGACTCTTGCTTCGATATGAGCCACCTTGCTCATCCTTCTCAGTTTCTGAGGACATTGAGAAGCTTCGAGCACAACTCGAACTTCTCCTAATTGACCACCTTGGTCATCATATCTGCAGGATTCTCGCTCGTGTCGATTTTCTGGAGAACAACGTGCCCTTCCTTGATCCATTCATGGATCTTATGGTACCTTACTTCAATATGTTTGGTCCTTGAATGGAACGTCTGATCCTTGGCTAGATAAATTGCACTTTGACTATCGCAATGCAATTTGGTGACTTCCTATTCCATCCCCAAAGAGATAACCAAACCTTTCAACCATATAACTTCTTTTCCGGCATCGACAGCTGCCATATACTCCACTTCCGTCGTAGACAATGTGGTAGTATGTTAGATAACCGATCTCCAACCCACTAGACCTCCACCCAAAGTGAACACGTACCGTATTGTGGACCTCCGCTTATCCAAATCCCCAATATAATCTGAATCAATGTCCCCTCCACCTGCCTTTGAGCTCCATCTTTGGTGAACTTTAAGCTAACATCCATGGTTCCCTTCAGGTACCTCAACAACCACTTCAATGCTTCTCAATGCTCCTTTCCTGGGTTAGTCATATAACGACTCACAAGGCTAACTGCGTGTGAAATGTCTGGCATAGTGCAGATCATAGCATACATAACGGATCCAACTGCACTAGCATATGGAACTCTCTCCATATCTCTCTTTTCCTTTTCAGTAAAGGGTTTGTACTTCAACGAGAGCTTGAAGTAAGCAAAAATAGGTGTGGCCACCTGGTTGGCGTTCTCGAGATTGTACCTCTCGAGTATTTTCTGGATATAGCTCATTTGAGTGAGCAGAATTTCACCTTTCTCGGTATCCCTGGAGATCTACATACCGAGAATCTTCTATGCACTCTCGAAGTCTTTCATCTCCCCCGTGAAACTTTAGTTTGAGATCATCTATATGCTTCATCTCCTTAGCCGTGATCCACATATCATCAACATACAAAAGCAAGAACACGTGTGTACCGTCTCCAAGATTTTGCAGGTAAACATAGCTATCATAGTCGCAACGTACAAAGTCATTCTCAATCATAAATGAATCGAACCTTTTGTACCACTACCTCGGCGATTGCTTAAGTCCATAGAGGGACTTCTTAAGCTTGCAAACTTGTCCTTCCTTGTCTCGTGTGATGAACTCATCCGGATGACTCATATAGATCTCTTCCTCTATGTGCCCGTGAAGAAAAGATGTCTTCACATCCATTTGCTCTAACTACATGTTGTCCATAGCCACAATGGCTAACAACACTCTAATCGAGGTATGCTTTACTCTGTTAACTCTCAAGTTTGATTCTTATGAAGAGACTCCATCTCTTCGGTCATGGCCACCATCCACTTGTTCATGTCCTCCTGCTCAATGGCTTCTTCGAATGTGCATGGGTCCCCACATTCGGTAACAAGTGCAAACACAATGCTAGCATCATCGTGACCATACCTCACCGGTGTCTTTGTGATCCTACTTTGTCTTCCCTGAGCAATACTCTGTTGCTAAGCTTCTTCCTCTACTCATGAGTCAATTGTTTCCTGCAGAACTTCTTGATTCGATTCAACCCTTGAAGTCGTGACCTCAACTTTAATTTTGTCTTACCGCACGGAACTTTTTTGCTGCTCTTTCTCCACAAGGCTCTTGAGCAAACTTGTCTCATCAAAGACCACATTACTCCTTAAGAGTATCTTCTTGCTCACCGGATCTCAAAGCTTATATCCTTTCACTACCCTATCGTAACCAAGGAATATGCATTCCTTTGATTTCGAATCCAGCTTCGACCGTTGCGTCTCATCGACCAACGCATAGGCTTTGCATCCAAATATCCCGAGCCTCGAATAATCAAATGGGTCACTCGTCCATATTTCCCGAGGCGTCTTTAATTCAAGTACAAATGACAGTGAGACATTTATCAAGTAGCACGCAAGATTTACTGCTTCAGCCCAGATGTCCTTCGACAGATTCGCATGGAGCCTCATCCTCCTTGCCCATTCACATAAAGTTCTGTTCATCCTTTTAGTTACGTCGTTTTGTTCCGGACTCCACGGTGTAGTGAAATGCCTCGTGACGCCTTCTTTCTCACAAAAAAATGTGAAGTCCTTTGAGGTGTACTCACCCCCATTATCTGTCCGTAAGTACTTAACAAATTTTCCAGTACTTTTCTCTACCCGAGCCTTCCATGCCTTAAACTTCTCAAAAACATCATATTTATTTTTCAGAAAACAAACCCATACCTTTCTTGAGAAGTCGTCGATGAATGTGACAAAATATTCGCCTCCACCTTTTCAACGAACCTGCACTGGTCCCTAGACGTCCGAGTGCACATACTCCAATATTTCTTTCGTCTTGTGAATAGTCATCTTGAATCGAATCCCGTGTTGTTTACCAAAGACACAATACTTGCAAAATTCCAATTTGCAGCTTTTAACACCCTTCAACAGTCCTTATTTGTGTAGCTCACACAAACCCTTTTCCAACATATGACCAAGCCTCATATACCAAAGTGCGGTGTTGTCTTCGTCACGTGCAACATTTGCTGCACCCTTTCTTGCTACTATATTTCCTTGCATCCAGTACAAGTTGTCCACCTTGGTTCCCTTTATCACTGTCATCGCCCCGTTAGTGACCTTAATCTTTTCGTCCCGTCCGGACCATCTCCACCCGACAGTATTAAAATCTCCTAGAGAAATCAGATTCTTCTTCAACTCTGGTACGTGATGCACACCCATCAGCATTCGAATGCACCCATTGAACATCTTAAACTGCATGGAATCAATCCCATGGTAGTGCATGGTGCATCGTTGCCCATAACAATGATCCCTCCTTTTAGTGGTTCATATGATGTAAACCACTCCTTAACCGGGCACATATGAAAAGATGCTCTTGTATCCAAAATCCATCCAGATGACGATTTGCCGATACCTGCAGTACAAACTGTTAGAACGTCAGCTTCATTCTTCTCCTCCATCACACTGGCAGAATTCTACCCGTCTTTCCCTTTCTGCTGCGCCTCCTTGAAGGCCCTACGGTCACGATTCATGTAACCTGTGATCTCCCCTTTGAGTTTGACTGACCGCTTCCGTTTCTTCTTCCTTTGTTACCCGTCCTGTCCCTTTCCGGTGCTACAATCAACCCTTCACCCTTGTCGAAATAGATACTACTAGAATTCTCCCTTGCATCATAAGAGATCAACATTCCTTTGACCTCTTCTAACACCAACGAATCCTTCCCATATATGATCATGTTCACCAAGTTGTCATACGAGTCTGGCAGTGACGTCAATAACAACATTGCTTTGTCGACATCCTCCATCTTGTCATCTAGCTGAGTCAGATCAGCAATAAGCTTATTGAACACCGAAAGATGCTCAATAAAAGGCGTATTCTCCTTCATCCGAAGCATGTACAGCTGACGCTTCAGATTTAATTTGTTGCTCAGGTTCTTCTTCATGAACCTCTGCCCCAGAAGTTTCCAATATTCTGCCGCGGTCTTCGCCGATTCCTCGAAAAGCATATCATCCGGGAGACACAACTCGATGATCCCAATAGCCCGGAGATTCAGACTCTCCCACTTTTCATTGGTCATTTTCGACGGCTTATTTTCAACTCCATCCAATGTCAGTAAGAGTTCATCCGTCTCCGACATCAACGCACGAACCCTCCGTTGCCATGTCGAAAAATTCCCTTTTCCGGTGAATTTCTCCATCCCAAAAGTCCACGCATCATCTGACATCGTAAGTGCAACCAAAGCTCTGATACCAGATGTTGGGAGGGGGATCTAACAATGCACTAGCACGAATACGGATTAAACGCACCACGGAAACAAATATTGATTGTGAAACTTAACTTCAGACCATCTCCCAATCTTAATGCAACAAGAAACACGAATAAGATGAAATATACAAGCAATCACACAACACACCTGAAGCAAACCACGACATACACGTTTTACAAGGTTCGACAAAATGCCTACGTCCTTGGGGGTCTCCTGCGGGTTTCCTCTCCTTTAAGCTCTTCTCCAATAAGAGAAGTCTCCAAGATTACAAACGATTGAAAGCAATATGTCTCCCAAAGCACTCTAGATCTCTCTCTATCTAAATCTCTCTCAAGGAAATAAGTATTGTATGTTGTGTTACAAAATTAGGGTGAAAACCCCTTTTATAATAGGCTAAAACCGTACAAATACATGTAGATTGTGGGCAAAACCGTCTGCAACGGTCGACCGAAATTCTCCATCGGTCGACCAGTTGTCTGTTTTGTGCGTAACCTCCATCATTCGGTCGACCGCTCACCCCAAGCCGGTCGACCGTGCCGTGCTTCTGAACAGTGCCTGGGAGCCCCTGGAAGTTTCCGGTCGACCGTGACTTTAGTTCTGGTTGACTGATCCTCGATTCTGATTCTTGACTTGAAGCTCCTGAAAGTTTTCAGTCGACCGCGTGCCCAGCACCGGTCGATCGACTCTTGCTTCGATCATAGCCTTGAAGGCTCTAGAAGTTTCCAGTCGACCGAAATGCACATTTTGACGAATCCTGGATGCTCTGGACTTTTCCGATCGACCGTGACTTAAGTCATAATCGACCGATGCTCCCTGTTTTCCTTTACTTAGCAATTCTACAAACCAAATTTCAAGAGGAATGTTTTTAATAATTTCAGACTTTTGCAGTGAACACAGACGTTGGATAAATCATTACGAATTTGAAGCTGACATAATTACACAAGTGTTGAAGCTCATTTTCATTTACTTAAATATATACATCAAATATTATACATGCATGGTAACATATTTCAGTAAAATGATTGGTATTACATAAATAAATTTTTTAAATGCATTAAAAATTAACATTATTATTATATACGAAAAGGTTTGCTCTTTGAGTAGAGAAAAGTTTGCGTTGGGTTCTGATTTTTGTGCTACAATTGTTTTATACAATTTCATTAGTTATAAACTTATATTCCATTTTGCATTACGAAAATAAATAAATAAATAAATATATATACTAAGTTTTGCAACTACCATAATTTTAAAAGCGTATCTAACGCGTAACCTAAAACAAAAACCTGGAGAGCATAAAAATAGTTTTTTACGACAATATCCTTTATTAACATGAGAATAATATCAATATTCCCGGTGTTAGAAGGTGTGCCTTCAAAAAAATAGGAGTTCATCAGAGTCATTTGGCAGTCTGTCATCTACTGCCCTTGCATCAGAGTCAGATTTCAAAGCCAACGAACGTCCCCAGACCAACAATCGCCCAATCAAATTTCGACAAAGTTGTTTGTAGATCTCTTGTAGTTTCAAGTTTGGATGACCACGTGCTATTCAGTCAATCAATTTTGTGCGACAACAAAACTGATTAAGGGTAGTTTAAGCTTTTCATTCTTTTGAGAGGATGCCCTAAACTCCCCCTAGAAAACCTTTGTTGTGATTAGAGTAGTAAGAGCCTTAATTTAGAGTGTTGAGATCCACAAACTTGGAGAGGTACGTGTAGCCAACATCAAGCTAGCTTAGGATTTTGAGATTTGAGAATTCCTTGTTGTTAGAGATTTATCCAACCCCTAATCTGTTTTCCATGCTTCTTTTCCTGATTCTCCTTGTACTCAACTTTTCCTGTAGTGAAGCTTTGACTCGTCTCCACCACCGTGGTTTTCCAACAAGGCTTTCCACGTAAAATCTAGCGTTGTGCTTCTTCTCCTTGATTGGTTTGCTTGTTTGTTTTTACATGCCTGTTAAATGTTCGTGGAATTGCCTAGTTGAAAATGCATTGGGACTATTTTTCATTGCTTCCGCTATTTCGGTCCACCGTTCGATCCTAACACTCTGTTTCCATTCTCATCACATGTGTATTCATGCAATTAACTTTGATGTTAGTTAACAAAACTAGTTGTAGTTAGTTGAAAGAGTTAAAAAATGTAATATTAAAGACCTTCAAGAACACATTTGCAGACTAAATTTACATTTATTTCGAACAAATATAGTTTTTTGTTGGACATTTTCAAGCATTTCCCATATTTTTGGTATATTTCAATCAGTAATTACTGCTTGAACTTGAATCGAAACCCTAAGGCCAACCACACCAACATCATTTAGCAAACTATTATCCCAGTTTTCCCTAACCACCACAACATATGTTCCACTTCACAACATTTAACCACAATTTTATTTTCTCTCTTCTTCTCAATCACAACATTTAATAAAAATGTCTTGTTGTCAAATCAAGTGTTCTCTTACCTCCAACTCGGGATTAGCTGGGAAATGCTCGGGACTGGCTCGGAACTGCTTGGGACTCGCTGGGGACTACGCTCGAGACTGGGCGCTAGATTGGTTGGGCATTAGGCAAGGGACTCGCTTGGGATTAAGTCGGGACTAGCTCAGGATTGGGCTTAGGACTGGACTAAGGACTGCTGGGGACTGGCTCGGGACTTCTTGGGGTTGATATGGGACTGCACGAGACTGGGTTGGGGACTGCACGAGACTGGGCATGGGATTGCTTGGGACTGGCTAGGGATTGGACTCGGGACTGGGAACAGGATTGGGCTCGGGACTAGTAGGGGACTGCTTGGGACTAAATTGCAAGACTTATGGACTGAGATGCAAGAGAGAAGGACCCAGATGTAAACCAAAATGATCAATGAGCAAATCAAGAAGCTCCACACCATCATGAGGAGTATTTTGACAATTAGATCCGGGCCCAAATATCAACAACCAAACCGGGTTCATCAAACATCAAGAAATGAAGCCAGAAACGAGCCACCAAAATCCAGACGCGATCCAGCCATTCCAGATCGCCAACTGGATGTCTCAGACCACCAATTGGCGGTCCAAATCGGTCCAAACAATTCATGGTTTAGGCGGGTCGTGGATTATGTTGTTGTTATGTCCATTTATAGTATGTGTTTCATCCCACATCAGGGGATTGTCCTCGATTGCGTTTTGCTATGATTATAAATAAAACTCTTCCTTCTCCTTTGTATTCACTCATTGCTTGGTGGCATTCTCTCTACTTAGAGTAAGCCTTGGAGCAAAACTCAAGTGGAGAAGAATGCTACTTGTAATGTGAGTTATGTTAATATAATAATTTTCTTAATTAGTTTTATATTGTCTCTTTCAATTCTTGCATGCTTAATTTAATTTCCTTTTGTCTTCTTTTCTTAATGAGTAGTGAGTAGTTACATCCCCTTTGGAGGTGGAGATGATGTAGATATATGTTGTGAAGTTTTGATGTTTGATTAATTTTTGATTGTGTAGACTTGCATGTTTATATGTTCATTGGGGGTATTTTATTCATCTACATATTGTGGGATTTTTGATGGTTTTTTCCATAAGATTTAGACACTTCCCATGCTTAGTTTTCTCATGTTTATTGACTGAAATTTCCTGTTGAATATTCTACATGTTAGTTAAGTGTTTGTATTTTTGGTTGTTTGCTTGATTGATTGAAGAAACTTTGTTTTGATGGGTTTGCCATAATATTTCGACACCCCTCATGCTTAGTTTTGTTCTTCACATGAGTTTATGGTTTTTTATGAGTTTTGTCATATCTGTAGATACTTCTCATGTTGAACCTAATCTTATGATAATTAAGTAGTAATTACCGATACATTGTGTGAATTGATTGATAGGTTTTGTCACATCTTTAGACACTTACTATGCATGAAAACACACACACACATGACACACACACATACATGCTTACATACATCATTCATCACTTATTTCACTTCATATGTGCACACACTCCAGCCCTTAGGGGTTTCTTTTCTTGATTTTCAATCTTTTGTTACTTACTAGTTTAGTGTAGTTTAGCTTAGCATAACAAAATCTCTTCTCCCTTTATTGACCACTTGATTTCTGACAAACCAGAGACTACTCACCTCCCCGTGGATCGACCCGTATTTTCCACCGCTTAATCACAGTCATGCACTTACAGTAATTAATAAAAATGTTTAAACAAGACTGCTCGGGACTGGCTATGGATTGGGCTCGGGACTGGGATCAGGATTGGGCTCGGGATTGATCCGGACTGCTCGAGATTGGGCTCGGGACTAGCAGGGGACTGCTTGGGACTGGCTGGTGACTGCTCGAGACTGGACTCAGGGCTGCTTTGGACTGGGCTAGGGATTGGATTTGGGACTGGGCTCGGGATATACTTGGGACTGGTTCGGGACTGGCTCGACACTAGGATAAGGAGTGGACTATGGACTAGGCTCGGGACTGCGATTGGGCTCTGGATTGCTGGGGACTGGGTAGGGACTGGGTTTGGGATTGCTCGGGACTGGCTGGGGACTAGCTCTGGACTGCTGGGGACTGGGCTCGGGACTACTAAGTACTGAGCTCGGGACTTGGCTAGTGACAACTCGAAATTGGCTGGGGACTAGGATCAGGACTGGGTTCGGGAATGGGCTTGGGATTGGATTGGGGATTGGGCTCCGGACTAGGTTGGGGACTGGGCATGGAACTGCTCGGGATTGGGATCAAGTCTGGTTCAAATTTAAAATTGCAAAATGTTATATTACAATATGGGTGTCTATTTGCAGATCGTGAAAAGATAAAAAAATGATTATTTGTTATAAATTTATTAGTTTTATTTCACAAGATAAATAGATGAAAAACTACTTCTTTTATTCATCAGTGAGTCACACCGCAAATAAAAACAAATCCAAAATAATTCTCTCTTCCACGTGTCACAACATCAATTAATTTCTTTTGTGGGAGAGCACACGGTGGTGCAAACGTTCGTGTCACAGTTTTTTCTTTGTTCGTGTTTTCATAAATATCATGACCTCAGTATTATATGATGGTATGTTATTTTTCTCACATTGCTGATAGCGTAAGAGGATTCCGAATCTCATTCGTAATCATTAGGTTGAGACCAGTGACAATTTTTTTCATGTCAAATGCAATAAGTTTTAAGAGGCTTACGATCTCAGATCGAAACAAGAAGGGAGAGAGAACGGATACATGATTAAAAATTTCACTTTTATATTTTTAAATGTAAACCTATGTTACTAATATGTCCTTGGATATTTTTAATATTATACAACACGTGAGAGGTAAAATTATATTTTTCGTTCCTAAACTTAACCAAATGTAGTTTTTAACCAAGATTTAACGCAAAGGCATTCAAAGAACTCAACAACATGTTGCTGTAGATTCGAAGACTTGTTTGATCTCTAAAACAACTGTTATGACTACGTATTACGTAATTTAGTAATCCACAACACATTTGTTTTTAAGTGAGTATGAGTGTAGGTTAGTGGGGAAGATAATCGATTTCCCCAACAACCAAGAAATAGAATATTCGAAATCGTCTGAAAATCACACGCCATTGCATGGTCAATGGCATACAATTCATAGCTGGTCGTCATCAACTGCTACACATTTAAATTCACCACTAACCCATGACAATAAAAAGTACTTGATTGGTTCCATTAAACAGAAAATCGACCTGTTTATATGGATTACGGTGGATAAATCGTGTTTTTTCAAGTTAATCATTGTCCTAAAAGTATAAGAGTTATGAGTCGACGAGCATTATTTTCTCTACTTGTAGGATTCTGATCCAAATCCTAATCCTAATTGTGTTTTGGTGTTGATTAGGTGGTGATTAGGGGGAGATGGTGATGGATGACTTGGATTGAAGATGGTTGGATGGAGGGTTGAGATGGAGAGGAGATGAGATGAGTGGTGGAGATGGTTTGGATTGGATTGGATGGTGAGGATTGGTTTGGGAGGAGATATTTATGTGGTGATTTTCTCTCTCCCCCTTACCTTACTCTCACTCACGTCTCTCTCTCCCTCTCCTAGGCTGATCTCCGGCAAGAGGATTCGAGCTCCGGCGTGGTGGAAGGAGTGTGCTCCGGCGAAGGGAGGGTCGGCACGAGGGGTGGTTGGAGGTGAGTTCGTTGTTGTACCTACTCATTCTTGTGCATTTGGTTTTCCCTCTCCCTCGACCTAACGTGTTTCTGGGATCGTGGTTGGTGGTTGGAGATTGCCGGAGGTGGTGTTGTGGCTGTGGTTCGTCGAGGAGACGATTGATCGTTGTTTGGACACGAGGTTCGTCGACGGATCGCATTTTGGGGAGACGTGCTCGTGGAGGCGTCGTCGTGGTTCTTCAAGGGTCTCTTCAGACCTTTAGGTATGTCATGCTCGCTCACTTAATCACCGTGAGTATTTGGAAGTCGACGGTAGGCCGTTCGGCTCGTCGCGAGTAAATGTGCAGCAGATTTCACTGTCTGATCGGTCGACCGGTTGGTGCAAACGGTCGACCGTTCGTGAAGAGAATTCGGACTCTGCCTCAAATCGGTCGAACGATGCCTGTGGGGCGGTCGACCGATTGTGCATAGGAGGCAAGTCTGGAGAGATTCGGTCGACCGGGTCCCCTCTGCCGGTCGACCGTGTGTACTGTCTTAAGTCAGTTGGGGGGCGTAGACTATATAAACGGTCGACCGCCCTTTGATCTTGTCCGATCATGACTTAAGTGGACCTTTTAGTCGGTTTGACCGAATGAGGGTTCGATCGACCGGACTTGTGCGCTGAGCGTGGGAAACGCTCTGGTGGAATTCGGTCGACCGAGATGTGCTCGGCGTTCGACCGAATTCATGGCGCGAGTAAGGGATTATTCCCTGGACAGATTCGGTCGACCGAGATGTGCTCGGCGTTCGACCGAATTCGTTGTGGTGTTGTGGGATTTGTTCCCTGGTGACTTTCGGTCGACCGGGACCCCTTTGTCGGTCGACCGATTGGTCGTTTTGTTCGTTGGACCGGGAGTTGACCATCTAAACGGTCGACCGTACCTTGATTTGGGTTCGACCGAACGAATGTGGTGTTGGGAATCGGTCGACCGATGGAGTGCCGGTCGAAGTGGATTGCCCTGTATTTGCTTGATTCGGTCGACCGGGACTTTTGGTTCGGTCGACCGTTTGTGTCATGTTTTGCACTATGGAGGTGTTGTGGTCGTGGTTGCCCGTGTGGGACGAGTCGTGGTGCCGATGTTCATCCGGCAAGTGTGCGAGGTGCACGAGGGTTGCGGTGGTTGGTTGAAAATAGACCTGGAGCCCCGTAACCGTGTGAGAGCTGCGGTTGGTTGAAAATAGACTTGGAGCCGAGCTAGTCTGTACGGAGTTGGTTGAAAATAGACCTGGAGCTCCGTAGTGCGTTCGGGTTGGTTGAAAATAGACCTGGAGCCTGAGCAGGGACCGCGTGTAGGGGTTGGTTGAAAATAGACCTGGAGCCCTTATACGTTTGGGTTGGTTGAAAATAGACCTGGAGCCCTTGGTCGTGTCGTGGTAGCTGTGGTTGGTTGAGATTAGACCTGGAGCCCAGCTTGGCGACGTGTGTGAGTCGCGGCGGTTGGTTGAGATTAGACCTGGAGCCCCGTGACTGTGTGGGTGCGGCGGTTGGTTGAGATTAGATCTGGAGCCCTGTACCTGTGGTGTGTCCTGTGGTGGTGTTGAGAGCCCTGGTGCTGGGCGTGTTGTGATGCTTTTCTTGTTGAGTAGAATTGCATGCTAGGATGCTTTTATTTCATACATTTAGAGTTTGGCATACGGGGTTTCCTTCTGCAAACTCAGGCATTGTTGCATGTTTACTTTCAGGCCGTGATCGGCATTAGGGGGTGGTGACCGAGGAGAGGAGCACCGCTACCGGATCCAACTTTCTCTCAGTTGAGGTCGTGTGATTACTGTTTCTTTTGTATATGCTTTTGATGTGATCACAACTTTTGGATACTCTGATGTTCACATATATATATATGATATATGTCGGTGCACCTGTGTTCTTTTATTGCGTAATATCCTCTGTTGATTGAGTGTTTAAAATTTTTAAATTTTCCGCTGTTTCGAGGATGTTACACTACTAATAGATAAAGTGAACTTCCAAATCAAGCAATGTAAAGATGGTATGCCGTCGAGTAGTATAACTAACTGTGATACATATATATCCAATAAACATGGCTTTTGACGATGACTACAGTTGCAAGAAGTTAGGCTTGATATGCTTGGATGCATTTTTCTTCTATTGGCTTGGTTACATAATATATTGTATTGAGGATAAACAGTACACCAGGATGCAGGATATGGTTGATCTTTATAATTTTAAAGGCATTAGGTTACCAAATTAAGAGCTCCTAAAAGAATTTAAAGTGAGGTGGTTGAACAATTTACTATCATGTCTTAACTAATTGAAGTTGGACATCATGAATCTAACACAAAAAATTGTAAGGGTGTTTTTCTCGTACATCCTTTATATACGCGAGTTTGCTAAAATATTGGATGATTTTACCATCTCTGAACAATTTCATCCTTTATTTTTTTTAAAGGAAGCAAGACAGATAAAGACTATGAAACAAGAAGAAAAATTACGTGTCAAATGTGACATCTCTAGAACCACACGAATGATACACAATTAAAATTTAAAAATGAAAAATACGTTGAGTAAGTCAAATACGAAAATATATTGGTAAATATGACACTTAAAGAGGGTATACGAGTAAAACATCTCTGATATTAATATCGATAACATAATGAAGGCCCATTGATCCGTAACTATTTACAGAAAGAAATTGGTAGTACAAGCCTCATCTGTACTGCATGTACTCTGAATTAATCACTTCTACATTTACAAATCATACAAGTGTGTACTGGAAATCAACACCAATTGTTTTGTCAATCACAACTCACCCATGACGTTGTTTTTTAATATAAAATTGGCACTAAAATGACTGAATCTTCGCATCAATCACTACATAGTATTTCTGTAGTAATTTATTATAGCCAACTAAGCAAAAGAGTGGACAAGATCTCAGGAATGCCAGGTCATAAGCCGACAAAGAGTTGTCTCGAGGTCTAATCATGGACTGATTACGTGGTAAACAGGGTTTGTGGCAGTATTAGATAGTTACTTGAGATCCACTTTGTGTTAGGGTTTTGCATGTTTTAGTATATGAGGAAGCTGAGAGGAGGACTAGGTCGTCCTTATTGTGGGAGAATACGTATACGTATTAGGGAAGATCTACGTGCTATGTTTTTTAGTTGTTTGAATGTAGAGAAATTTGAGGAAGTGAGGATTGGAGGGTTTCACTCTTCCACGTAAGTGTTCGTTTTTGTAGGGAGTTTGTCATGCGTCTAAATGTGGTTTGCGTAATTGCATGTTACATATTTTGTTTATTGTGTTGTGTGTACAACCCTACTTCACGTGGCGGATGTACATGCCGACCGGTAGGATAGATATATGCCTATTCACTAATTTAGTTTGAACTAAAATCTATTACCAATAAGTGGATAAACCGATATTTCTGTACTAATCAATTACAAACAAAATTCATTATGTTATCTTATTATTGGTATGTGAAAATATTTAACGGGTCAAAACTCAAAGGTGTAAAAAATCCAAAAGGATCGGAGTCGCACAAAATCTTCAAAATGTAGGTGAAATACTGGAATTCCGGGATCAAAATTTAAAAGGGGTCGCCCAACCCAATTGTTCACTACCTCGCATTGTCTCTGCCAATATAAATTTTCATTCAAAAAGTATAGATCGGAGTTCACTACGAAAATGACATAATGTATATTGTATACATATCAAGCTTCGGGGTGTAGGTCTGTAGATGGATCATGTATAGTGATATTCTGTATTCATACCCGACTAATAAACTGGTACAAGTATATGCTTGTACCTGACCCATTACCACCTAATAATAAAGTGCGGAGAGGGTAACGGGGTGTATGGGTATACTATATATGCAGGAATTTTAATTAAGGTTTCTACCTATTATATATGTGTGTCTATATATATATGTATGTATTTTTTTGTGTATGCGTGTATATATGAAAAAAATGAGGTTGTAGGAGGCCTACAATAATCTTTGTTGTAGCACCACATTCTCGGTCTCTTTACATTAGTTTCTAGGAAAATTTATGAGTGAGATATACTATATATAAGGAGCATATGGTAAAAATTTCAGATCAAATGGACATCATAGACCTTGATCCGAAGACTTCCAAATGCAGTAAATTCAAGCGTTCAAATATGAGCATTTTAGATCAACGGTGAAATTAATTTTGATTGATCTAAAATTTTAACATGTTATAGCTTAAGAGATAATAATACATGTAATTACGTTTGATTTAAAAAAATCAACTCTAAAATGTTTTCATTTTGAGTTTCACAGTCAAGTTGGCCATTGGAGCTCTTACAACCTCATTGGTCTCATATGTACACGCACACACACACATTATACATGGGTAACCGGGTACTAGTAAAATTCTTATGTACAAGAATTTTAATCGGATACGATTTTTTGTACTCATATACTAACATGACAGAGCATGGTATAACCAGGTATTACATGCTTATATATTGAGAGTTTATTAAGTCCATTTTTATAATAATGGTCAAGTAGAATGATGTCTGTGAAGTTTATATCAATGAATTTTATAAATTTGTAAAATTAATGTTTATAAATCGGTACAAACCGGTCCAACCGTCAGTTCAATTGCTTGCATGGGAATGGTTTTTTTCGATTCCGGGTTGAACAAATATTGTTGTCGTGTTGATGTCACTATATCAGTCACTATCTCCGTTGAACTATGTCCGACCACTTTGAACTAAAACCAAAGCTTTGTCGGTTCAATGACCAGTTTGATTTTAAAACCTTGCACATTGTTGTCGTTGCCTCAAAACCCAAGTCCTAAACTCAGTTTGAATTTGGAAGTTGGGGGTAGTATAGAAAAAAAGTACATGACTTTTTCTCTTTTTATTGTATAAGTCAGGGAAGTCACTCCAAGTGCATTTCTTAAAGTCTAGGAAGTCATCGTAGAACTTGAATTCCAAAATTTTGAAAGTTTTCTAGGTTAGCAATCAATCAGATGTCATTTTAGAAATATATGTTCCTTACGTTTAGGTCATGTTTGGTTCGCTGTAATCAAGAGTGTAATGTAACCAAATTACATGTTGGATTATATTACACTGCTTAGTTGAGGAAAGAGAATGTCGTAATCAATCTGTAATTCAATTACGGAGGTAATCCAATTACACTCTTTGGATGTCGTAATCCAATTATATTGCAATGTAATCAACTCATTTCATATAACTCAAACATTGTCACATCGTCAAACTCAATTTTGATGCTTCCGATAGCATGTCGAAGCTCTGACAACATCTTTGAACATTTATCAGACCTATTAAAATAGAAATTAATTTTGAATTACATTGTGATTCATGTAAACAATCTAACCAAACAATGTAATTTGATTCCATATAATTCAATTGTATGTAGTTAGATTGCATTTAAAGGAATTGAATTCCATGTAATCAAATTACATTGTTTGGTTAGATTGTTTACATGGAATTCAATTCCTTTAAATGCAATCTAACTACATACATTTGAATTGTATGGAATCAAATACGAAGAACAAAGCAAGACCTTAATGAATTCTCGAGGATACCAATCACACCCTTAAGTGAAGTCACAACTTTTATTTGACTACTTGCAACATTCATAACTTGCAAGTTCAAAGTACTAAAAAAAAAATATCGCAATTCGTAAAATCCATAACACAGACGTTTGGTATTTTGGAAGTAAACACGATGCTTGGATAGTTTGTTATCACACAAATTTTGATTCAAATTCTTAAATTTCCGTGTTTTTATGTGTTACTTTGTTAACAATCTCTTTACTTAGCCATCTTACGGAATTAAATTTTGTATATGGTTAACCATTAGGTTGAGATAGCATTATTTTTATTTTCCCCCACCACTATGTATTTTCCATTACCTTTTTCTTGGATCGGTTAACGTTTGTGGGTTTTTCTCCGTTAATGATCACATTTTGTATGTTTTTCATAGACAAGGCAAAACCAAGGGGGCATAGGGGGATAAAGGAATAGTAACTTGATTCATAAGGTATAACAAAATATTGTTAGGGTGGGCGCCCCGCTCCCCTTCTCTCCCTCCGTCCATCCTCTCTTAATTTTGAAAAATTAAAGAACCTATTTAAATACAACATTTTTTCTTCAAAAATTCCTTATTCATCCTATTTTTTTCTTCTAATTTGACGAATTCTCTATTTACTTTAATATATGTTTTTTCCCTAAAGGTGCAACCAAGATCATGGGAGAACTCCAGCTCTTTATTTCGAAATTTTAAGGAAGTAATAAATTTCAACATTTTTCTTGAACCAATTCATTATTCTTCCTAATTTGGATTCTCTTCTCGTTTTAGTATACTTCTTTTCCAAAAATAGAACCATTATCATGGGGACTAAAACATTGTAAAAAAACCCCATGAGTTTGGTGAAACAAACAAAACAACGATTACAAAAAAAATTAAATATAAAGATTGGATGATTTATGTACTCTTTGTGTCATGTATGAAATTGTGATTCCAATTATGAATGAACCATTTATACTACATGGTTGACCAAGAGAAAAAGTTTAAGAAATGACAAATTGTGATCATCATGCTTAGTTGTTTTATTTGGACATAGAAATGCAAATTGAAGAACTACACAATCGTATCAATGAAAGAAATGCAAAATTAATTATTTTCATGTTATGTTTAGATCCATGTAATTCTTTCTTTGCTTTTGATTTACAAAAGCTAGTTTATTTAGCAGGATACTATCATAATTCGTTTTCCATGACAAATCTATCGTACTACATGACGAGCTTCAAACTTCTTTAACATACATGACTTTCGCAAACATTGGAGGGGCAATTTCGTCAATAAATATTACTAAAGCCGCTTTTGCAATCGAATGAAATATTTTTGGTTGAATGATAAGTTTTATATCTTTTTCAAAATATGAAAATTCGTTGAAAGAATTAATATTTCTTGGAATTTATATAACTAATTATTATCTTTTGTATTTTCGCCCCCTCAACACAACTCCTGGTTCCGCCACTATGCATGGTTAATAGAAAGTAGGCTAGCGTAGCTTAAACATCTATTTTTTGTTCAATATCATGAGCTTGTCACTTTTGTTTCATTAATCATTACCAAAACACATGTAGATTATATATATAAAGAGGAATTATCTAGTGAGCCCAATGTTTAATTTCATATTTTAAGCCCCTACCATATTCACTACACATCTGAAATTGTAAAGTAGATTAAGAGATAAATGGTTATGCTAATACAAGATGAGATTAACAGTAAATAAGACCCATTGATGAGTTGTAGGAGACTTAAACTAAATGAGATGAGCACTGAGTTCACTAGAGTCTGGCTATATATATACACATATGTATATATGTATGTATACATATGTATATATACATATACATATATATAGTAAACGTTTGGTGAGCCTGGAGTATAATCAACATATTTTAAGCTTCTACCATATTCCCTAATCATCTGAAATTGTAAGATAGATTAATGTTGTGACAGTTATGCTAAAAAATGATCTAATGATGAATATTAACTGTAGAATAATCATAATTAAATCTATTGTTGAGATTGTAAGAAGCTTAAACAAATAAGATGAGCCATGAACTCACTAGATCTTGACTTTATATATATTCTTCTTCCAGTGTGCTTGAAGTTTAATCTATCTATTTTAAGCTCCTACAATATCCATCATTCATCTCAGATCGTAAGGTAGATTAAGATTGTAGTGATTATGCTAATAAAATGATCTAACGGTGTATATTAATTGTAAAATAATCGTAATTAAATCTAATGATGAGATTGTAAGAGGTTTAAACAAATTAACTCTAAAAATGTCTTTATAATATTTAGGGTGCTTTACCTCTTCCATTTAACATTTCTTAAACTTGTTTCTGGATTCCAAAACATAATTTCTGAGATATTATAAATCGCAAGACCCAAAAGGAACTAAAACCCATGTGCTTGTTACCATCGCGCGCCTACGGTTCCTTCCCAAAATAAACAAGCAGCTTGTAAATATTAATGTTTCCAACTTCTACTCTACTTAGATTTATACGATATATATCAAAAATTCTTGGAGAGATATGACCACATTTCGATTGCCTTATTCATTATTTTACAAAATGTTGATCAAGTTTCCTTCACTCAATCCTATATATAAACGCGGTGTCGTGCCTTGTTCTTCCTTAGAGTGCCAAAAGGTAGTGGAAATATATATAAATCAAGAAATGAGGATGAGTTGCAATGGTTGTAGGGTTCTTAGGAAAGGGTGCAGTGAGGATTGCACCATCAGACCATGTCTTGATTGGATCAAGAATCCTGAATTTCAGGGCAATGCTACCGTCTTCCTCTCAAAGATTTACGGTCGCGCTGGACTGCTCAATCTCATCGCTGCCGGACCGGACCACCTCCGTCGAGGTTTAATTTAATCCATCATTTTATTAGAAAACACAGTCTCACATTGGTCATGAAGGATAAGAATTAAAGTTGTTGAAATACGAAACCATCAAAACCAAAACACAAAGAACAAAGGGCAGTTCGGGAGAAGGAGAGATGAGAACTGTGACAACTGCAAGAAGCAAGGCCACAACCGCGACCGCTGTTGGTTTCTCTACCCACACCTCCGACCACCCAAGGATGGACGCGGAGGAAAAGGGGGTGATAGCAGAGGACTAAGCGGTGGCGGAAAACTAGACCAAAACCCTAACCCTAATTTTGCAGGAGAATACCAAAAATGGGGGCAGATCGTGTCAAGCTCGGGGAGTCTGGGTTTTTATCTCCGATTCATACGCGGATCACCCTAATATCGACAACGCTAGCGGGCGGGCAGCTCCGGACCCGAATATGAGCGGGTGTGCTGAGACGCGAACAGGAGCTGAGCGTGGACTACATGGGCCTGGGTCGGTCCAACAGGAGCTCAATCAAGTATTAGCCCACCTCAACAACCTTCTTCAGCTTTCAGGGCAAAATCAGAGCCACTCAGGTAATAGATCACGTATTAGCTCTCTTAATTCCATTGCAAATCTTGCTAATTTCATGAATTCGTGGATAATCGACACCGGAGCTACTGACCACATGACTGGTAACAAAAATCTATTAAGTAATATTTATTATGATCCCAATATGAATAAGTTTGTCACTGTTGCAAATGGAAATAAGGTCAGAATTAATGGAATAGGAGAATCACAATTGCTAAACTGAACTACTGAAAATGTTTTATATATCCCAGAATTCACGACAAACCTTCTATCTGTATCACGGATCACTTAAAATTTAAATTGCAATGTGATTTTTACACCTTTTGATGTGCTATTTCAGGACCGAACGTCAGGGAAGATGACTGGTAGAGGCTTTCTCGTTAATGACTTATATGTTTTAGACTCAAATAAAAATTTAGTTGCTAATAATGTGTCTTCTCAAATGCCAAATATCTGGCATAAATGCATGGGACATCCGTCCTTGCACGTTTTAAAACATTTGATGCCTAGTTTAAATTTAAATATTGACCTATGTTGTGAGACTTGTCGCCTTGCAAAACAGACCACGTTGCCTTTCCATGCATCAACGACTCAGACAAAGAAGCCCTTGGAAATGGTACATTCTGACATCTGGGGTCCTGCCCTAGTCGAATCTTATAATGGTTTTAAATATTTTGTGACTTTTATCGATGATTTCCCTCGCACCACTTGGCTATACCTGTTAAGATCAAAATCCGATGTTTTCTCTGTTTTCTGTGAATATGTCACTTTCGTAGAAAATATGTATGATTCTAGGATTAAAATTTTTCGATCTGATAACGGATCAGAATACACCCATAACATATTCCAAAAAAAATTAAAAGAAAAATGTATTTTTCACCAAACTACCTGCATTAACACACCTAAACAAAATGACGTATCTGAAAGAAAAATTCATCATCTTCTGAATGTTACTCGAGCTCTGCTTTTCCAAACTCATGTACCCAAGATTTTTTGGTCTAAAGCTATTTTAACTGCAGTTTATCTTATCAATCGAATTCCCAGTCCTATTATTCAAAACAAACAGCCCCTAGAAATTCTTAATGGTAGACACATGTGCATTGACCATCTTAAGATTTTTGGATGCAAGTGTTATGTTCACAAAAAAACGAATTGATAAATTTGATTCGTTTTATATTAACCGCAAGTCCACGGCCGCGTTGAAGCGGTGGCAAATACGGGTCGTCCACTAGGAGGTGTGTCGACGTTTGGTTTGTGCAAAGGCGAGTGGTAAAGAAAGGAGAGAAAGATTGGTTACACTAAACTACACTAAGGTGCAAGTGGAAATGGAAAAGAAGCAAGAAACTAAACCCTAAAAGGGGTAGAGAAATAATGTGAACATAAAGAAGTGTGTGTGTTCATTAAGCTCCTCACAGCATGTAGTGCATGAAATCATAAAACTAAATCCAACTTTGCCTCCACATGAATTAAGATTAGATCGCATCATTAAAACATACAAGACAATAATTGGAATGAAGCTAAATGAACTCAAGTAGAAAGACTAGACCCTACTACGCCTCCACATGAATTAAGATAACACATTATCATTAAAACATACAAGACATTAAGCAAGGTAAAGGCAACATGAGTACATACACTACAACTTTTGTTTCCAATATTAATTCCATCCATATCCTAACTTTATCATTCCTCATAAAATAGGTCCACTAATCAAAACATATGCTAAGCTTCATTCAAGAGCATTAGCATATCACAGATAAGAGTGGAAACTCATTAGATGGTTATGGAAATCATATAAAGCTCAAGGGATTAAGATAACACACACTTAATACACTACATCATTATATCACATATTTCTCCACCCCCCAAATGAGGATGAATCTACTCACTACTCATTACACTAACTATATTAACAAAATGAAACATAATACTGAAATGAAATTAATCTAAGAAAGCAAGAAACATTAAAGAACCTAATTGAAAGAATCATAAACTAAAGAAACATGCAAGAATTAAAAAGACAAGATTAAAAGAAACTAAAACAATTATTTTATTAACAATGACTCACATTGAAGGTAGCATTCTTCTCCACCTTGAGTTTTGCTTCAAGGCTTACTCCTTAGTAGAGAGAATGCCACCAAGCAATGAGTAGTTTACAATAGAAGGTGAAGAGTTCTATTTATAGCTAAAAAAAAAAGCAATCCGGGACAATTCCCCGATGTGGGTCTAAACAAATACCAGAAATGGACTAAATACACACTAATACACGACCCACATAAATCTTAGCGGATTTGGGCCAAAACAGACCACACTTAGCGGTCTTGGACCGCTAATTGGCGGTCTATATGTTCCGGATCACGCTGGATTTTATTCTGGGCTTTTCTGGATGTCTTTGTTGGTCTTTGATGCATCTACTTCACTTGTTGGAGCTCCGACCCGAATAGAATTGCCAAAATACTCCCCATGATGGTGTGGAGTTTTCTGTTTTGCTCTTTGGTCCTTCGGTCTTACGTTCAGGTCCTTCTCCCTTGCATCTTAGTCCCCAGGTCTTACAATTAAGTCCTTTTTCCCTGCTTTTGGGTCCTTTAATGCTTCATCTCTTCAAACCTATTTATTTCTGAAATTCAAACATAAAACTCGTCACGTAGCATTGCTTAGGTGTAAGATAATGGATATAAGATACAAATATAAGCATGAAATGATGTCAATCAACCATCTTAAGATTTTTGGATGCACGTGTTATGTTCACAAAAAACGAATTGATAAATTTGATTCCCTGTCTGTCAAAACTATCTTCTTTGGGTATTCCTCTCGCAAAAAAGGATACAAATGCTATGATACAATGGATTGCAAACTTTACATATCTCGCGATGTCTCTTTTTTTGAAAATGAATCCTATTTTAAATCCTTGCACACTAACCCACCAGGCGAGACACCTCCTCTCCCTACCATTGAGATGATTGATTTATCTCCTTCCTTTGAGGAAAATCCTATTCCTCAAGCTGGGGGAGACGAACATGTTACAGGTGTTACATATACTGAACTCACACTCAATGGAGAACATGTTATAGGTACTGAACCCACACTCGATGGGAGTCCCGGTGGGACTCCCACAAGAAGGTCTAAACGTCCAACCCGGACTCCTACTTGCCTTCAAGATTTCATCAATACGACTTACCCCATCCAAAAGTACATCTCCTACAATACCATGACACCCACTTATTACTCTTTTTTGAATGGAATCGATAAAACTAGTGAACCCACCTCCTACCATGAAGCCCTTAGTGACCCAAAATGGGTATGTGCTTTGAAAGACGAACTAGACGCATTAGCAAAAACAAAACCTGGACCGTAGTTCCCTCAAAACCTGGAATCAAACATGTAGGATGTAAATGGATATACAAAATTAAGTACAACAGTAATGGTTTTATTGACCGATATAAGGCTAGACTAGTGGCTAAAGGGTACACACAACCTATGGCTTGATTACCTAGAGACCTTTGCTCCTGTAGCCAAAATGAACACTGTAAGAGTTCTTCTTTCTATTCCTGTTAATTATGGGTGGGACCTTTATCAAATGGATGTACGGAATGCCTTCCTTCAAGGGTCTCTTGAAGAGGAAGTCTACATGACTCCTCCTCCTGGGTATAACTCCCCTCAAAATCAGGTATGTAAACTTCATAAATCCATCTACGGACTAAAACAATCTCCTAGAGCATGGTACGCAAAACTCAGCTTATCTTTTCTTCATTTCGGTTTTAACAAATGCTTTGCTGATGCGTCCATGTTTATTAGACATACAAACAACTTTACCATCATTACCTAGTTTATGTAGATGACATCATAATCACAGGAAATAGCAATCTTGAGATCAACCATGTGAAATCCTACCTAAAAACCAAATTTGATATTAAAGATCTAGGAACCTTAAAATACTTTCTAGGTATCGAAATTGCTCGTTCTAAAAATGGCTTATTCTTATCGCAAAGAAAATATATCCAAGATCTCCTCAAGGAAACTGGAAAATTAGGGTCTAAACCTGCCAATACCCCCATTGAGACCAATCGCAAAATTGGGCCTACTGATGGAGAACCCCTCCATGACATAGGACAATACCAACGATTAGTAGGAAAACTCATTTATCTCACTGTCACTAGACCAGACATAACATATGTGGTTAGCACAATAAGTCAGTTCATGCACATTCCTCACACATCTCACCTTGACATTATAGATATGATACTTAGGTACTTAAAAAAACACCAGGACAAAGGATATGGATGAAAAGAAACTACTCTAATTCAATAATTGGTTACTCTGATGCAGATTGGGCCGACAGTCATGACAGAAAGTCCACAACCGGATTTTGTACTTTTGTTGGTGGAAACTTAGTCACATGGAGAAGTAAAAAGCAAAACGTTGTCGCAAGATCGAGTGCAAAAGCTGAATATAGGGCAATGACATTTACTACTAGTGAACTTATCTGGCTCAAACAACTCCTCAGTGAAATGAAAGTTCCCTACAAGGAGCCTATGTTAATGCATTGTGACAACCATGCATGTTAGATGCGGTAGAAGGACGGGGAGCACCACACCAAACCACCCCAGAAAGCACGCCTCCACCAGACACACCTGGACTACCAACCAGCGGTCCCAAACCGCCAATTGGCGGTTCAGAAGTTGCGCCTGGTGGGCTGCCTCGGCTTGCCTTCTTCTCCATGCTGAGGGCCTTCTATTGCCATCACTAGATCCATACTTTTATCTACGCAATTGGTGGACACGAATGAAAGAAGAAAACAAACTACTTAACACTCACAAGCAAAATGAGATTTGCACCAAACACTCATCTTTTCTTTCTTCTTTCTCACTTGATTTGTTTTTGGCTTGTATTACAAATGGAGAACTCTTGTGCTTATATAGGCACTTACAAAGACTCTTCAACTTACCCTATAACACAAACATAACATAAACTATATAAAGATGATCATTCAATATCATTACAACCTCTACTTAAATTGCATCATAAAATAGGACGAAAATTATAGAAAAAATGAAGAGTCCCTTGTCTCTTCCTTTCCTACAACCCTTTGCCTTCCTTCTTGTTGAGTCATCAACTCCTAGATGACTCACCCTCCATAGGTGATGTGGCAAGTGACTAGGATGCCACCTAGGATTAAGTTCAATTCTCAATACTCCTCCTTGAACTAAATCCTCTTCCATCCACCATCCCAAGATGATTTCGCAACTTCACATACAAATAGATTGGCAGGGCTTTTGGTTTGTGTGAGAACACACACCATGTGCAACTCATTTGTCGTCTCGTAGATCTCACGAAGTGTCTTGAACCTCCTTGGTCTCATCTCGTCTTGTTTGTCGGATGGAACTGCTTCATGTTCAGTGGGGTTTGCAATCTCCTCTTCCTGTTCTTCATTTGGCACTTCTAAAATCTCCTCTTTGGAGTCCCATGTTACCTCCTCGTTAAACTGCACATCAGGGCTAATGACAATTTTGTTGTTAGTGGGATCGAGAAGCCTATAAGCTTTCGATCGTTCATCATAGCCAATGAACACAAGCTTTGTGCTCCTATCATCAAGTTTTATTCTTTTCTCCTTTGGTACATGTGCATAGGCGACGCTCCCAAACACTTTCAGATGTGCCACAGTTGGCTTGTAGCCACTCCAAGCTTCTTGTGGAGTTACTTCCTCCAAGCATGCGGTTTTGCAATGATTCAACGTGTACACCGCACAAGCCACCGCCTCAGACCATAGTTCTTTTGACACATTCTTGCTTTTTAACATACTTCGAACCATGTCCATGATGGTTCTATTCTTTCTCTCGGCTACACCATTTTGTTGTGGCGAGTATGGAGCGGTTAAATGGCGTTTTATGCCATGTTCCGCACAAAAGCTGTTGAACTCGGTTGATGTGAACTCTCCTCCTCGATCAGACCTCAATGTCTTGATGCTATTTCCACTTTGTTTCTCCACATATGCCTTGAACTTCTTGAATATGCGAAATGCCTCGGATTTCTCCTTAAGGAAGTACACCCACGTCTTGCGTGAAAAATCATCAATAAAGGTTAAGAACTAACGATTCTTACTAATCGAATGTGGAGTGATCGGTCCACAAATGTCGGTATGTACCAACTCTAGCACCTTCTTTGCTCTATATTCAGCTTGTTTTGGAAAACTCTTCCTTGGTAATTTTCCAACCATGCAACCTTCACAAAATCCTTCTTTAGATTCGATCATCGGCAAGCCATGCACCATTCCCTTTTGCGCCATTTCTTGGAGCCCACCAAAGTTCAAGTGTCCAAGTCACATATGCCACAACAAATCTCCCTCGATGCATGCATTCAAACATCTAGCACGAGAACATGTTAGATTCAATTTAAACATTCGAATTTTGGACATCTCTACCTTTGCAATCAAGCGCCCATCCTATCCTCGCATGGTCATGTGTCGATCCTTCATCAAGATCGTGAACCCTTTCTCCAAGAGTTGTCCCATGCTTAGTATGTTTGTCTTCATATCGGGCACAAAGTAGACGTTGGAGATAAGCTTTTGTGATCCATCCTTCACTTGAATCATGATGTGCCATTTCCCCTCCACACACACCTTTGATGCATCTCCAAACGAGACATGCCCATGCACTCCCTCTTCCAAGTGTGCGAACATGTGTCTATTCCCACACACGTGATTGCTTGCTCCCGTATCGAGATACCAAATACCTTCTTGTTCGGTTTCGGCTCCTTGGTCGGCAAGCAAAACCACTCCATCATCACAAACATTCTCGTCCACGGCAACGAGGTTGGAATTTTTTTCCACCCTTTTCTTTGACCAACACTCACTTGCATAGTGTCCATGCTTCCCACAATTGAAGCACTCGATCTCCTTCTTCGATCCACGATCACCACGGCCACGGCTGGAGCTCTCCTCCACCTTCTTTTGCGACCAACATTCTTTCGCAAAATGGCCACGCTTCCCAGACTTGAAGCACTCGACCTCCTTCTTCTTTGGATGGCCTCCATAGTCACGACCGGTTCCATGATCTATGTTGCGAGGTTTCTCCTCCTTAAGCGACATCTTCGCTTGCAACGCCTCCTCCAAGACATCTTGTCTCTTCTTCTTCTTTCTTTGCTCGTGTGCCTCCAACGAGCTTGCTAGGTCGTCGATGGTCATCTTCTCGAGGTCCTTTGATTCCTCGATAGCACACACAACATTTTCAAAGTCTTCGGTGAGAGAACGCAGCACCTTCTCCACCACTTTTCCTTCCGTCAACGCCTCCTAATTTCTCTTCAATTTGTTCGCCACCATGCGAACCCTCGTCACGAAATCGGAAACACCTTCTGATTCCTTCATTTTCAACATCTCGAACTCACCTCGAAGCATTTGGAGGCGCACCTACCTCACTCGATCAGCACCCTTGTAGCTCTTCTCAAGGGTGTCTCACGCCTCCTTCGACATCTTCGCTTCAGCGATCTTCTTAAAGCCACTCTCATCCACCGCTTGGAAGAGAAGGAAGAGAGCACTCTTGTCTTTGGCTCTTCTCTCCTTTTGTGCTTTGATTTGTGCGACGGTTCCCAATCCCATCACGACCTCCTCCTCGAAACCGCTCTCCACAAGATCCCAAGCATCATACGCACCGAGCAGGGCACACATCTGGATACTCCAATTGTCGTAGTTTCCCTTCGAAAGGCGAGGCAACGATACATGACCAAACGAGGTCATCCCTGAGCTCCCCAACGGACGAGGCTCTGATACCAGATTTTAGATGCGGGAGAAGGACGGGGAGCACCACACCAAGCCACCCTAGAAAGCATGCCTCCACCAGACACACCTAGACCGCCAACCAGCGGTCCCAAACCGCCAATTGGCAGTTCAGAAGTTGAGCCCGGTGGGCTACTTCGTCTCGCCTTGTTCTCCATGCTGAGGGTCTTCTATTGCCATCACTAGATCCATACTTTGATCTACGCAATTGGTGGACACGAATGAAAGAAGAAAACAAACTACTTAACACTCACAATCAAAACGAGATTTGCACCAAACACTCATCTTTTCTTTCTTCTTTCTCACTTGACTTGATTTGTTTTTGGCTTGTATTACAAATGGAGAACTCGTGTGCTTATATTGGCACTTACAAAGACTCTTCAACTTACCCTATAACACAAACATAACATAAACTATATAAAGATGATCATTCAAGATCATTACAACCTTTACTTAAATTTCATCATAAAATATGACGAAAATCATAGAAAAATTGAAGAGTCCCTTGTCTCTTCCTTTCCTACAACCTTTTGCCTTCCTTCTTGTTGAGTCATCAACTCCTAGATGACTCACCCTCCATAGGTGATGTGGCAAGTGACTAGGATGTCACCTAGGATTAAGTTCAATTCTCAATAATGCCGCCCGACACATCGCCTCTAACCCCATTTTTCACGAATGAACCAAGCACATAGAAGTGGACTGCCACTTCATTCGAGAAAAAAATCAAGCCAATGAAATCGAGGTTCCTTATGTTCCAAGTAAAGACCAACTCGCAGATATCTTCACCAAAGCAGTTGACTAGAAACAATTCCATAACATTCTCCACAAGTTGGGTTCTTTCAACCTTTTCGGAACTCAACTTGAGGGGGAGTGTTGAAATACGAAAGTGGCTCAGACATTCCTTTATCATCACAGCCATAAGGAAACAAATCCTCCACACCAACGGTCGTATTCTTCAAAGGAAACCTATCAAACGCATATCTCATCAAGGCAATAATATTTCATCCATGCCTCTTTTTAGCAAATCATAGATTGTAACTAACGGCTATATCTGTACCCAATATATACTCTCACATTTTGTAACAAAAGTTGGATCAAGAAATAATACAAAACACTACCAAATTCATCAAAAGTTTTAGTTGAATATAAAGATTATGACATACGTATCGCTCGGTTTTTTAAAATTCATGTTGTTAACTTTATTTCAATGTATATATTGTTCTTTCTCTCATTTGTTGATCATCATTTTATTGATCTCATAATATAAATTATAAATTTGTTATTTAATCTAATTTGTGTTCTGATATGGATGAATTCACAGTCATCTTCCGGTCGTTATTGTACGAAGCATGTGGAAGGATGGTGGACCCAATCTACGGTCTGGTGGGTCTACTCTGGTCCGGCAACTGGCACCTTTGTCAGGCTGCCGTCGAGGCCGTCCTCCACCGCAAACCCATCCAGATCCAATCCAACGGCTCCATTGGACTTCCTATTGAACCACTAAAGTCCTTCGACATTCGTCACGTAACAAAATCCGACAAAATCTCTCATAACCTCAACAAGGTGCCCAAGAACACCAGAAGTCGTTTCAAACCGTCAACACAAGCCTATGTTCGTCAAAACCCTAAGTCAATGCCGGTCAACATCCCCAGACATGAGCGTTTGGCATCATTAGTTGCTGATCAGGGTGTGTTGGCTGGTGGATCGACGGTGGTGGAGTTGGAATTGACTCTCGGGTCGTCAGGGTTTAATGGTACCTTTGGTAAATGAGAAACAAGTGGAGATGGAGTTGATCTTACTACAGGAGAGCGACAGTGTGGTACCACGGTGGTGGTTTAGTTGAATTTATTTTGATGCTATTTGTTGGTGCTTATAGGGTTGAGAAAGAATTAGATGTAACGCGCTTTACATTTACACTTGAAATTATACGTGTTGTCTTTTTACTGATATAATAGTACTTTTTCATGAAACCACACATCAAAATTGATCTGTGTTTGATGAAAGTTGTTACTATGTCTTGTTTAAATTTATCTTCGTTTTTGTTCCGCGGAGGGTAATAATAATAGTGTGGTTAGACCTGTTGAAATAACCTCAAATTATTAAAGAGATTAAAAGTAAATGATTGGGAGTTTCTAGATGAAGTAATTATGTGTGAGTTGTTTAGTAAGTTGTGAGAAGTAAATGTTGTTTAGGAAGTTGTGTGGGTTGTTTAGTAAGTTGTGATTAGTAAATGTTGTTTAGGAAGTTGTGTGGGTTGTTGTTTAGTAAGTTGTGAGAAGTAAATGTTGTTTAGGAAGTTGTGTTGAGTTAATGTGAGTCTAGAATATTGTGTAAGTCATTTAATTCCCTCATTATAAATAGAGGGTTGATGTAAGTTGAAGTGTGTGAGGTGAAGTAAAGTGAAAGAAAGAAAAAGAGTTTTGTGTGTTACATCTTGTATCTCCTTCTCCTCCACCAAATAACTTGTCCAAATTAGATATTGTTTCCTAACAAATTGGTATCAGAGCGTTTCTGTTTGAGTTTCAGAAAATAAACAAGATTAAGGAGAAGAGGCATATAAGGACCTTAAAGCAAGAAAAATGACTAAGTTGCAAGACTTGTGGACTAAGATGCATAAGAGAGGGACCCGAATGTAAAACCGAAGGGCCAATGTGAAAATCAAGAAACTTCACACCATCATGAGGAGTATTTTGGCAATTAGATTCGGGCCGACACTCCAATAACCGAAACAAGTGCACCCCATGTGAAGAATTGAAGAACTAAAGAACATAACCGAAAATGGGTCAGATCCGGGAAAAAGTGACTGGTCCAAGACCTCCAATTAACAGTCTGTTTGTCTCCGAATCCGACCCGATTTCTCCAAGGGATGGGTTATATGTTTATTTGTATTCTGGGATGGTTTCATTAGTCCCATACCAAGGGATTGTCCTTGGTTACCTTTTTTCATGCCATCAAATAAAACTCTTCCTTCTCATTTGTATTCACTCATTGTTTGGTGGCATTCTCTCTACTTGGAGTAAGCCTTGGAGCAAAAAACTTAAGGTGGAGAAAAATGCTACTAGTAATGTGAGTCATTTACTAAAATAATTTTTCATTGTCTTGTTCTCATGTTATTTCTTTTTATGCATGCTTAGCTTAGTCTTATTTATTTGATCTTAGGCTAAATTAGTTAGAATGTATCCTTTCTTCTTTAGTTTAATTGCTAGAATAATATGTAGTGACTAGATCCATCCCCTTTGGGGGTTGGAGATGATGTTCAGATATATTGTGAAGTTTGGATGTTTGATGATTTTTTTGATTGGGTAGACTTGCATGTTTTGTATGTTCATTGGGGGTATTTTAATCATCTACGTGTTGGAGAATTTTGATGGGTTTTGCCATAATATTTAGACACCGTAGGATTTCGTGTCCCTATGTATGTATATATTTTAAAAAATTAATACAACATACAAGATCGATTTCATATTTTCAACAACGTTTATGTACATTAATTTGTGTTTATTCTAATATCATGCAATCCTACATATATTAAAATAAATCACAAAGAGAGAATCATACCTAAACGTTCTCTAAAACCTTTTGAAGATCCGGAGTTGCGCTGCCCGTAGAATTGTCGACCGATTTGCCTCCGAGTGTTCATCAAACTTTAAACAAGATTAGAGAGAAAGGAACTAATCAATCAATCTCAAATACGGCTTAGAATCTAGCTAATAACCCCTCTTTGAGCTCCTGAGATTTCTATCTGCCAAACTAAAAAAGAATAAGAGATATTTGTGGTGATTAGAGGAGACATTAACGAGAGAAAGAATTTTGCATTAGTATTAAATAAATATGAGGAGGGGTCCTTTTATAGGCTCCCAAAACATCCTTATCAATAACTATTCTTTAGCCATGATCCTTTGTTTATTCTCTCCTAAAATTAATCGCAAATTTCCACATAAGCACGCTCAAAACCGTTTCAATTAAATCTGGAATTAATCCACCCATGATCTAATTAATCTCTTAATAATTCAGGCAAAATCATTCTGTTCGGTGGACCGAGTATTACTCGGTCAACCGTACCGTTTGGTTGTAACACGTGTTCGGTGCACCGTGAGCGAGACGGTCGACCAATTCCGCATGAGAAAAATTCCCTGGAAAATTCGGACGAGCCACATCTTTTACTTGGTCGACTGTTGACCCACCAGAATTTCTCCTGGGACATAGTCTACGGATTACCGTGTCACCTTCGGTCTACCGAAAATACCTCTTCTCGGTTGACTGTTTCCAATCGGTTAACCAAACCTGATTGTCTAGGCACTCTAGACAATCTCGGTCAATCAATTGTGTTTACCCGTTCCCCATTCGGTCAACCAATCCGAACATAGCCCGGTCGACCGAACCCTGAACGGTTCAACGTGTTTGACCCCGATTTTGCCTTTGTCAAATTTTGAATTTATTTCCAACAAAATTTGATCTTTTGGGATTTTTAGTAAATTCAAATCTTATGTAATATATTATCATATGTAATATTAAATTATTACACCCCGTAATATATACACCTCATATGAATTTTTTATGATTCTAATTATGTCAATTCTCATGACATATTGATTTTATTCATTCACCACATGTGTCCTATTTTCACATGAAGCCTGACACATCATATAAACTTAAAATCAAACCTCTTGTTTCCCAGTTTTGTGGTGTGACCTATAGGAGGATCTAAGCTAAATTGACAGCGATATTAAAACTTAATATCTCTAACTATAAGCGGTATCTAGCTATACATCATAGTTACCCAATTAGCATAGATGTCTTTGTTCCACTCGAACTAAAACACGATCCATTTAGTGATGTAAGTGCACCACTTGTGTCCGTCCCTTGACTCATGATATTAAGAATATATACAAAGTAGAAATGTGTCATCTTTGTATTATATCCATTTCTTGATCTCTCTAAGCTAATTATAAGTATGTAACTTAACTCAAGTTACATTGTCTACATTATAATTTTGCTTTATCAAGGGGGACACTAATATCATCACACAATTAAGAGGGGCAATGATAATCATTTGACTAACTATCTTTTTCAGCACAACTCATGTTCAACCAACTATTGCCTTTATCACTATACTCATTGATAGCTTTTGACAATAATCAAATTAAGCACTTCTTGAGTGAAAAGATATAAGTCTCATATCTTAGGATCGAAGACACAGTAAAAACATTAATAACACGAAACACAATTCCATAATGTTTTACTTGTTAGGTCGATTTAATATATAAAAGTAATCTTTTTCCTCTTTTATATACTCGTGTCGTCAATTATTTGTAGAGCTACAACAATCGATGACCAACACGCCAATCTTATCTCGGTGATAAATGTTCTATGTTAATTACCATGATTGTGAATAACTTTTGATTTATGTAAACCATTATCTTTTAGAGCTCTACGGTTAAGGACCAGACGCAACTTCCTTAGCACTTCTAAAAGACGAATACCATAATCAAGGAACAAAATGTTTGCACATCCAATTCATAATAATTAACATATAAAAGTAAAACTTTTAGAACACATTCCTTTCAGACACTTCCATGCTTAGTTTTCTCATGTTTATTGACTGAAATTTCCTGTTGAATATGCTACATGTTAGTTATGAGTTTGTATTTGTGTTTGCTTGCTTGATTGATTGAAGAAACTTTGTATAATATCCTTAACCCTTATTAATTGGGTTAATTGCCTTTTAGGTTGCTAATTGGTGGATTATGATGGAGGGCTGAGATTGAGTTGGTGGAGTTGAGGTGGATGGTGGAGATGAGAGGAGAAGTGTATGGGTTGGTGGGTTTCTCTCTCTCTCACTCTCTCTCTCTCTCGCGCCCATTATTCTCTCTCTCCCGCCCAAATTCTCTCTCTCTCTAATCTGATCCATAGCTTTCGGAGGCGCCGGAGGGGGGTGGTTTTGGTGAGGCGAGGTGAAGCTCAGACATTCTCTGGAGTTGAGTAGATCGTGACTCGGTTGGTTGTCGCCGGAGTTTGGGTTCGTAAGGGAAAAACTCGTTGTTGGATCTTCAAAGGCTTCTTCAAGCCTTCAAGGCATTTCAAACTTTACTTTGATACTCACTTATGCTTTCGTGAGTGGTGGAGTGGCCGACGGTAGGCCGGATGGCTCACGGACCTGTGCAACAGTTTTCTGCACTGTAACGGTCCACCGGTAGCTTGGTTCGGTTGACCGGTTGTAGTGTAATTTTAGCGTTATCTCTCGCACCGGTCGAACGATACCCTTGGATGGTCGACCCGTGGTGCATGTTAAGAAAAGAGAGGGCACTACTGGTGGCTTTCGCTCGAACGGGACCCCTTTGCCGTTCGACTGAAACACTGTTTTAAGTCGGTTGGGGGTGTAGACTACAAAACGGTCGACCGCCTTAAGACCTCGTTCGACCAGCGACTTAAAATAACTTATTGTTCGTCCGACCGCTTGCTGGTTTGGTCGACCGGTGTACTTTGTTATGAATTGGATTTTACTGCCCATTTTCGGTCGGCCGTCGATCTCGTGTTGTTCGACCGTTTATGCTTGTTTTGCGTTAATGGGTTTTTACTAGTGGAATTCGGTCGAATGGGTCCCCTTTGCCGTTTGACCGGTTGGTGGGTTTTTAGGTTGGGCCAGTCCTATGGAGAGGATTCGGTCGACCGGTTGTGTGGTTTTGGTCGACCGTTTGTGTGCAGTTTTGTGTTATTTTGGTATTGTGGAGCCAGCTCAAGGGCAACGTGTCTCCGGCCTTTTTGGAGTAATGATACAGACATTGCCGACCTTAGAGTGGTTCGTTGGTGTGCAGAGTCAGCTCAAAGGCAACGGGTCCCCCGCCCTGGAGGTGCAACGGTACGGACATTGCCGGCCTGAGAGTGGTTCACCGGATCAGCTGTGAAGGCAACAGGTTCCCGGCGCTGGAGGGGCAACAATACGGACAGTGCCTGCCTGATAGTGATCCAATGTTGTGTTATAGCCGAGGATGTTCCAGCTGGGCTGCCTGGGGCACGTGTGAGGGTTGGGCTAGAGGACCTGCGAGACCCGTTACTGTTTTATGTCTACTGTGGTAGGGAGAGAGTTCCCGGAGGCCCAGTGAGACGATGTTTGTTTACTGCATTTCACAACATACGTGCTTATAGATGTCTAGTCCATTTATTGTGATAGGAGTTTGGCATACGGGGTTTCCTTATGGGAAACTGAGGCATAGTCATGTTTTATTTCAGGCCGTGAGCGACACTAGGAGGTGGTGACTAAGGAGGAGCGTGTTCAGAGTCAGATCCTGTTTTTCCTGTTTTTGAGGTCCCAGTGATTACATGTACATTTTCCTTTATCTTTTGTTATATTCACACTTTTGAAACTCTCAGATATATATTGTATATATGTTGGTGCACCAATTACATGTTTTCTTTAGTAATATCCTCGTGTGTTGTGTTATATTGAAAATTTTAAATTTCTTCCGCTGTTGAGGATGTTACACTTTGTTTTGATGGTTTTGTCATAACATTTAGACACGTCTTATGCTTACCTTTGTTCTTCACAAGAGTTTATGGTTTTTGATGAGTTTTGCTATATCTTTAGACACTTCTCATGCTGAGCCTAATCTTATGTTAATCAAGTAGTAATTGCCGATACGTTGTGTGAATGGATTGATAGGTTTTGCCACATCTTTAGACACTTCCTATGCATGAAGACACACACACAACACACACATAAATGCTTACATGCATCTTTCATCACTTATTTCACTTCATATGTGCACACACTCCACCCCTTAGGGGTTTCTCTTTCTGATTTCCAATCTTTCATGCTTTCTTTCGCATTTCGTACTTATTAGTTTAGTGTAGTTTAGCTTTAGCGTAATCTACAACTCTTCTCCCATTTTTCGCCATTTGATTTCGGTCATACCAGAGGCTGCTCACCTCCCTACGGACGACCCGTACTTGCCCTGTCTTCACCGACGGCTGTGCACTTGTTGTGTAAATTTAAAACGAACAAACAAAATTCATAACTACATATTGCTTGTCATTGCCGTATACGTGGTATGCGTAGTTGTACAAATCTTTGTTGATATGCCAGGTGCAATGTAAATGAGCAGACTCAGAAAAAACCTTTGCGACTTGTCACATCAGACCCAACTCCGAGTCCGTTATTATTGCATTCGGGCTAACAATATCGAATAATAGATCTCGCAACTTCTCCAACACCAACCGGTAACTAGACTCGGTCTCATTCTTCAAAATCGCATAGCCGACGAGGAAATTCATGTTTGTTGGAGTAACCCCAACCATCTCAAACAAATGCATCTTATACTTGTCGTCTTATACGTCGAATCCATGCAGATTATGAAAGGGTATGTGCGCAACAATTGAACTGACGTAGGATGTGCCAAAAATGTGTAAGTGAGGACATTAGTTTCTTCATCCGCCATTATCAAATGTAAGTACTTATATTGCATTGTCTGACTAACAAGCTGCTGAGCGTGATTCATGTCTTCCGATTTCGTCCTCCTCATGTACTCTCTGAAGTTATAAATGTGTCTCTGATTAGGATTATCCTCCGGGAATTTCTCTTTTACTGCCAACAAGATGTTACGTGGTCTCGTTTGTGCCTCAGTCATATCACGAACAATTTTCTTTGCCCCAGAACTAAAATCGTTGATCTGTCCGTGACCCTCTTGATAAACTACAAGTCTGTGGTTGTGCTGCGCATAAGTACTATTAGAAACAACGACTCATCCATCACGATCCCGTCACTCGACTAACTTTACCATAAAAAGACAACCGTAACCTTTTCTTTTTGTGTTCTTCCATAGTGCAATATTCGTATCCTGAGAACTCATTTCATTTCTGCGATTGCATCTCTGATAACAATCCGTGCGATTATCTGCTTTTGATTTGTAGGATGATATTACCAAAAAAAATCCGACTCTGATGACAACTTGTTTCGCCCATTTATAGGCTTCCTCGATTGTTGGAAATACTTGTTTACTATCAAAAAGCTCACCGTAATCTACTCCATCATCACCAAAATCTTGCAATTGAACCTGAAATAATTTAAAATAACACAAAATAAATAAACTAAAAATCTAAAAAAAATGGGTCGTCTCGCTGGGACGCCCCTACCTTGGAGGGGCGTCTGGCTGGGACGCCCCATCCATGGAGGAGGCGGCTAAGCCAGGCGCCTCATCCAAGGAGGGGCGTCTGGTTTAGCTGCTGTCTCCAAGGTAAGGGCATCTGGCTTAGCCGTTGTCTCCAAGGTAGGGGTGTCTGGCTAAGTCACCCGCCAAGGAGGTGTCCCAGCAGAACGTCCCATCCTTGGGGGAGGCGGCGTAGACAGATGCCGAGACGGGAAAAAATTCTGTCCCACTTACCTCACCAGATCCAGCACTTCGTCAGACATTTTCATGGTGTTTGTACTGGGAATGTGAGAAAAACTGAGGCAAAAACCTTGTTTTAAGACACGGGACGAAATGAGTATTAGATGAATTGTGAATGGTAAAATGGTAATTGTTAGGGCGATTTAAGTAGTTTTCCGACAACAAATAGTAGTTCTTTATAATTTTAAGGGTGCGACAAATTTGTAAGAAATTGAAAATATAATGACATTTTGCATGTTTTCACGGTATTGTTTTGTGACATCAAAGAAAATAGGCACAACGTGACGGTAGTTTGAAAAATAAGATGTTTTTGAGGGACACGTTACAAAGATCCTAATTACATCTGCACTTTAAAAAAATTCATAATATTATATAACAACATTAAGTACAAGCACAATATATATTACTTTACTAGAAACTATTCATCATTATGTATTTCAACTTAATATTGTCTTGTTCATAAAACAAAGTCAAATAATTTAATTTTTTTTACTTTTCTAGTAGATTCTTGTGCGTGCTTTATCAGCATAATTTTTGTTGAAGGTAGTTGAATTTGTTTGATTCATTTTCCATTGGTTTCCTTTGATCACAATTTTTTTGACACTTTTTATATGCAGAAACATGACAAAAAGGCTTCTGCTGGTGGAACCATTGACTTCTTTAGGTCGTCACCATTGATGAAAAAAGTTTAATTGACTGAAGTCCTTGATTTTAAAGATTATAATCATTTACCCAGAGTCATGACATGTTTCTAAACTAAAAATGGACTATTTCTGGAGAATCCTTTAGATGCTCAAATACACTTGGTTTTTTATTTATTGAGAAAAGCGTTTTCAGTAATTTTCTTCTTGAGAGTTCCGCTCCACTTGTCTCTCTTCTGCTTGCATGTATTTCTAGGTCATTCCCCCCTTAGCTCTTGCTTTCTCGTAGAGGGGTGGAAGATATATATAACATATTTAAGCTAGTATTGATCTATTATGATGATGGTTTAGTACTAATTAAGTTATTTGAAGGGTCAATTACACAAGCTGCCCATATCAACCTGATTCAAGCACAACTATATTTAAGATTATTTTATTACTATATATTCTAAGGTTAATTATCGTTTGTCCGTCTGAATTATCATTGACATCACCTTGCACCTTTGAATTTTAAAACGTAACAATTATCTTTTTAAATTTTCATTTTGTAATATTGTGTCCTCCTAAACTGTAAAAATCCATTATTTAAACACATATTTATAGTATTTTTATGCAATTTTTTTACGTTATATCAGTAATATACTCATAAACGTAGTTTTACGTGAAAGTTTAGATCAAACCAGATGTCATATATGATTGTAATTTGGGTCGAATCCAGTACCAATCGGTATTACCATTTTGTCTACAAATAAATTCATTGAATAACGTTTTTACAAATATTTATTTGTTATCACAAATCAAAGTCATTATGCCATTTTATTATGCACGTAATTCTATTAATAGGAATCAATCCTTGAAATTAACTTTTGGTAAGGGAAATGTAATGTCTTCACTTTTTATGCATATATGTATATTTAGAAACATGTTAATACCCAGGTAAACCACTGTTGAACCATTGTTCAACCATAGTTTAAAGATTAATGAGTCGACCAGGTCCTTAATTTTCGGCTTGCTGATCATGTCATCGCCCATTTGAACTAATGGTCGTACCACATTTAACTGAAAGTGGAGGTTTTCCAGTTCGGTTTCCAAAACATCGTGGGAAAAATATGTACATAACCCAATTTTATAAACATAAGTTGCATCTAAAACAAGTATATATAAAATGAGGCGGTTAAATTGGTCATTGCTTTCTGATGACTCATTGGCTCATACGTATTATATTTTGAACATTTGAAGAAAAAAATTAAACCGAAGTTGCAAATGTCACGGCTAACGTCAGCATGGGCACATGGATTAATCCTTAATGCAAAACCTCTTTGATTGGAAGCATGTATGTTTTATATTTATTTACGACAAGTAATCAATTATTTAATATTGCGTCCCGACGATCAGCTGAGATACCTTGTTTAGTTGTAAAAAATTATTTATTTGGGTGCACATCAAATGTTACGTAATTGGATATTTGTACTCAATTTTCGACTATTTCCTTTCGTACACCTACATTTCAACTTCACATCTTTCTGCACACCTATATTTTCATTTATTTGCTCACAAATTCCTTCAAATTCTGTTAGGAATTTTGCAAGGCAAAAAGAGAGAAGAAGTGAAAGTTTGAGTTTTTTCGGGTTTTTTTATATATTTAACATTAAGACTATTTTTAAATTTACATGGTGTATATTGCAAAATTCATAATGGAATTGGACCGAATTTGTGATGGAGTGGACTCCAATAATGACACAATATATAAGAAAACAAATGGAAATGTAGGTGCATGAAACAACCTAAAGTTGAAATATAGGTGCACAGAAGAAAATAGTCAAAAATAAGATACGAATATCAAATTATGCAACATTTGAGGTGCACCGAAACAAATAATCTTAAAAAATCATATTCAGGAAGACTATCTTACGGCTAACCTGAAGCATATATAATCAACCAAACCAAGTTGTCAACCAAAAGAATTTTGAAATTTAATAAGTGATGAGCACTTCTTTAAGCGCTGAAGTGTGGGTTAGTGAGGAAGATAATCCAATTTTCAACCACCACCAAATAGAATACTCAAAAGCGTCAGAATACCACACGCCAATGCGATGTCAATATCGATCGATTTAATTAGATTGGATATATCTTGTTTTTTTCAGATATTGAGCGAGTTGAGTTACCTGACCAAATCGAATGACCGATATAACTTTCCCACAATTATTCGAACAGATAAAGACTTGCAGGTTACCAATTGAAAATTCATACCTGCTCGGTAAAGTAGTTCTATCCTGTAAACTTGTTTTTTCTGGACGATAGCAGTTGCAAGAAGTTTGGGTTGATAAGCTTGGATGCACTTTTTTTATTATCATGACATGGTAATTAATATATTGCGCTGAGATTAATTAATTAATAAGTATACAAGATATACCTGAACTTTATGATTTTGAAGGCTTTAGGTTACCAAATTGACGCTCATAAGAGAATGTCAACGCAAAATGGTTGAGCAATTTCCTAACATATCTTAAATAATTGAAGTAAAACCACATGGACCTGATACACAAGATGGTAACATGCATGTTTATAAGGTTTTTTACATATACACCCTCCATATCTAGACTATTTCCCTATAAAGATCTGTGTATTTTCTTGGTTTTGCTTGAAGACCCTTCAACATATTTTGATTGACTTTCATAGGTTCGGGTTAACTTCAGTTCGTTATAGTTAACAAATGATGTTATACTTTTCCTCTTTTCTATATGTCGTCATATATACTCTCCATTGATCCATATTTTCGTTCATATCCGATTTAAATACTTAGCCTTTACTTTTATTTCATCAGTTTAATGCATAACATATATAGTAAAACCAATAAAAAAGAATGCAAATAAAACTAATATAAATATGAACTGAAATGTTAAACAAAGAATATAAAATGAGATGATAGAAAATATGGAAGTAGAAGTGTCGATCGTGACTAAGGTAGTGTCACGAATTCAAGTTAAGGAATTGGAATTTGTAAGAACTTAAAATTAGCTAAATAGATATTCACATGAATATCTTAACTAGACTAAATGGAAAAATTCTCATCTACCTATCTAATTATCACAATTTTTTTTGAAATTCCAGTGGATTAAAATTTTAGAGGAAATCAAAAGTCATATGGGTCCTTACAAAACATGTGGAATTGCAAAATCCACGGGATCATCCGACCCCTTCGTCCCACCTTATAATTTTGAGGCAAACCCTTGGTTGTGATAGCCAACAAAATTTATATATACATGATAAACAAAAACCAGTAGAGATCATATAAAACTAAACTTTACACGTACAAAACTTTTTTTAGTAGATATGACAATTAAGGAGGATGGATAAGTGAAAGGTAATTTGCTATTATACACCTCCCAGGTGACCTAATTGACGATATGCACTCGGGTTTTTGGTATTGTCAGATATGTACCCGTAAGTTGAATACATTTGCTCATATGCATATCTGACGTTAGTGGATCCCACTCCGTTACTGTTGTCGTCCAACGATGTTAGACAATTTGCAAATTAAATCTCGTAAAATTCAAAAATCCTTAATTGTATAAACAAAAAACCTAAAAAAATCAAATTGTCTAACACTCTCCACTCTCACTCTCTCTCATCCATCTTGAATCTCTCTCTCCACTCTTACACATACTCTCTCTCATCCCTCTCTCTCTCTCTCCTTTCTCCCTCTCCACTCACTCTCTCTCTTGAGTTTTTTTTAAATCTCTCTCTCTCCACTCTTTCACTCTTTCTTGAATCTCTCTCTCCTTTCTCCCTCTCCAATCTTTCACTCCCTCTCTCATCCCTCTTTCTCTCTCTCGAATATCTCTCTCAACGTTTTCACTCTCTCTCCTCTCTCTCGTCCCTCTTTCTTTCTCTCTCTCCTTTCTCCCTCTCCACTCTTTCACTCACTCTCTCTCTCTCTCTCTCTCTCTCTCTAATCTCTCTTTCTCTACTTTCTCCTTCTCCACTCTCTCTCTCTCATGAATCTCTCTCACCTTTCTCCATCTCCACTCTTTCACTCTCTCTTTCTCTCGTTTCTCCCTCTCCAATCATTCACTCTCCCTCTCCAATTTTTTACTCTCTCTCATCCCTCTCTCTCTCACCCCTCTCTCTTGAATATCTCACTCCTTTCTCCATCTCCACGAAAAGCAACCTCTTTCTCTCTTTCTCTCTTCACTCTCTCTTGAATCTCTCTCCTTTCTTCCTCTCCACGAAAAGCAATTTCTTTCTCTCTCTCATCACTCTCTCCCTTGAATATCTCTCTTTTCTCCCTCTTCACGAAAGAAGGAAGAGAGATAAAAATGAGGAAGAGAGAAAGATGAGGGATGAGAGTGTGTGTGTGTGAAAGAGTGGAGAGAGAATCAAGAGAGAGGGAAAGGGATGAGAGAGAGGGTGAATGACAAGAGAGAGAGTGAAAGAGTGGAGAGGGAGAAATGAGAGAGAGAGAAAGCGTGAGGGATGAGAGAGAGTGTGTGAAATTGTGGAGAGAGAGATTCAAGAGAGAGAGAGAGTGAGAGTGAAAGTGTGGAGAGAGAGAAAGAGAGAGAGAGAGAAAGAGGGATGAGAGAGTGGAAGTGAAAAAGTGGAGAGTATTAGACAATTTGATTTTTCATTGGTTTTTTTGTGTTTACAATTAAGGACATTTGAATTTTATAAGGTTTAATTTGTAAATTGTCTAACATCGTTGGACGGTAACGGTGACGGAGTGTGATTCTACTAACGGTAGAGGTGTATATGAGCAAATATGTTCGACTTACATGTACATATCCAACAATACCAAAAACTAAGATGCATATCGCTGATTAGGTCACCTCTACAATAACAAATTACCTTAAGCAAAACACATCCTCGTTTCTTACGGGCCATTGATCAGTTACTATGTTATTGTAAGAAAAAGACTATACAACTCTAACTTGTACTGCATGTACTGCATATTAGGTTTCAATTGCAAATGATAAACTAGTATTGTACGAATCACATCATTACGACCTGGTAATCAACACTATTTTATTGGTGAATCAGAAGTCAGGCGGTATTTAAATTATGTTGAAAAATGTTTGATACCCAAGACTGGTCACAAGTTGACAAGATACCACTGTGGATAAACGGGGTGATGTTTGTGGCATAATACTACTGTTACTTGAGAACCACTTTGTGTTAGGGATTTGTACGTTTGTAAGAGAAACCTTAGAAGAGGTAGGTCGTCGTCAATGTCTAATATCATAGCAAACCATGCTTTGGTTTTTTAGTAGTTTAGAATTGTAAGATTTAGAACTTTTTTTTATGGAATATAGATGTGATCTCTCTAACTCTCTTGTATTGTTTATCACAGTTTGCACGCTTATGCTTTGAAAATAGAAGGCTAGCACAAGGTTTTTGGAAAGCATTTTGTATTTCTTTTTAATTAATTAATCTCAACATGTAGTAGGCTGGTAGGCCGATTATTAAATTTAATAGGTACAAACCGAATAACGACATCGTAACTTGTAAGGTTTATCCCATAACAGTTTCCCGTCGCACTTAAAACACATTTTTCAATGTTCTTATGTATGATATTTTATTTGATCTAGACCTTATCCCAATTATACCAAGCATGCGCATAAAACTCCTGAAATTCGATTTCTGTCTTTAACTAGGTCAAGATAAAAGATTTGTCCCAGTTGGTTACTTACAAAACGTTTGGAAAGCAAGAACCAGTTGCGTCTTTAGCTTGGCAATTAAAGCTGGATCACAGTGTGGTATTTAAGATCACTCTGTATTCATCAGTCTTCTGGGAAAACATTCCTTTTATTTTCTTTAGGCTTGTGTGTTTTCATTACAGTGGCCTTATTACTAAGGAGATTTTACAAGCTTTCGGGAGAAAATAAAATAAAATCAAAACAGGCAAACTCAGCTGTTTGTCACCTTTTATCATATTCCTTTATAAAGTTACGAGTGCTTTACCTCTTTCATTGAACATTGTTTTATTTCTAGATTCTACGTTATAGTTTTCTAACCTAGCTAGGTTAAACATTAGGACCCATTAAGAAAATTTCATACCCAAAAACCCGTGTGCTGGTGATAATCGACCATTGTTCTATCCCAAGAAAGACAAGCAACTTGTCCAAATGTTTCCCACTCCAACTATATTTATACATACGTATACATGTATAAATACCCTATATCCTATTCAAAATTCTAGGAGGTAGAGACTAATAGACTTGGCCGACATTTCCATGCACTCATTTGTTATTAGGATCCCGGAATGCCGATGCAATATCCCACGCACTCGTGTTCACTTTTTTTTGTGAATGTTAGTGTACTGTGTTTGGTATTTTTTGGTGTACAAGATGTGTATTATACATTCTCTGAACATTCTCAGCATTTTCCCTCTTTCCAAAACCTTTCCCCACTTTCCTCACAACTTCTTCCTCTCTAGGTGTAAATGGGGTGGGTTTGACCCGCTGCCCCGCCACACCCCACATAATGTGGGTTGCAGGAAAAAAACGTTACCCACCAATCCACAAAATCTACCCCGCATAACCCGATAACCCTAATACCCGAATACACAACATTAAACGATCTTTGTATGTAAAACACCGAAAATACATTATTTTTAACAATAAGCACTGGATACCCAAAACGCGAACTCGTCAATGCTTATTTTTAATATTAAGCTATTTTCAAATGACGAACTCGTCAATTTACCCAAAACACGACGAAGTATACCCAAATCACCAAACAAAAGTACCGAGCGAACATTCAATGTTGATTTTCTATTTTCATTTTCTTCCAAGTCTCCATTTATCATGAAGAAAATCATTTTTTCAACAGGAGAGAGGCGTGCTGATGTTGAGGTGGGTGGTGGTTGGTATTGGGAGACAGTTGGTGAAGGGAATGTGTTCTAAAAGTTTTACTTTTAAATGTCAGTTATTATGAATTGAATAAGAAATCATTTTTTTCCTTGTTTATGTTATTCGTGTTTTAGAAGTGTTAAGGAAGAGACTCTTGGTCCTTAACCGTAGAACTCTAAAAGATATTGGTTTACATAAAACAAAAGATATTCGCAATCATGGTAATTAACATGAGACATTTATTACCCAGTTAAGATTGTCGTGTTGGTCATATATCATTATAGCTCTACAAGTGAGTGACAACACGGGTACACAAAAGAGGAAAATAGTATTTTTGTATACTTAATAGACCTAATAAGTAAAATATATATAAATGTGTTTCTGTGTCATTAATATTTTACTGTGTCCTTGGTCCTTTGATATGAGACTTATATCCGATCACTTAAAAAATGCTTGATTAGACTAGTGTCTTGAGCTATCGATGAGTGTAGTGTAAAGGCATTAGTTGGTTAAGTATGACTTTTGTTGGAGAAGATAGTTAGTCAAAAGATTATCATTGCCCCTCTTAATTGAGTGATGATATTAGTGGGCCCCTTGATAAAGCAAAGTTATAATGTGCACAATGTGATTTGAGTCAAGTCACATATTTATAACTAGTTTAAAGAGATCAAGAAATGAATACTAATACAAAGATGATACAATACTACTTTGTGTGTATTCTTAATATCATGAGGTAAGGGACGGACACAAGTGGTGCACTCCATCACTAAATGGATCAGGTTTTGGTTCGAGTGGAATTAAGACATCTAACTAATTGGAGCTATAATGTGTAGCTAGATACCGCTTATAGCTTGTGGTATTAAGCTCTTAATATCACTGCCAACTTAGTTTAGATCTTCCCATATGTCACACCACAAAACTGGGAAACAAGAAATGGGGATTTTGAGTTCATAAGATGTGTCGGGTTTCATGTAGAAAATATGATACATGAGGTGAACAAGCAAAATCAAAGTTATGTTGTGATTAATAACATAATTAGAATCTAAATTAAATTCATATGTGATGTAAATATTATGGGGTATTATGATTTATCGTTACATTGGATAATATGTTGCATAAGTTGTGAATTTACTACTAATCCCGAAATGTCAAATTTTGTAGGGGTTAAACCGAAATTTGACAAGTCTGCAGTACTGTGCAAAACGGTCGACCGGTTAGTAGTAAACGGTCAACCGATCGGTGCACGGTCGACCGGACACGTCTCGACCGATAACATGGAATTTTCATCTGTTCGGAACGGTCGACCGAATCTATCGGTTGGCCGACCGAACATTGCGATGAAATATTTTATTGTTGTGAACGGTCGACCGAGTGTCCAACGGTCGACCGAAACTTGGTTCGAGTGGTCGACCGAACCTCCAAACGGTCGACCGGTCCAGACGGTTATCTGCAGAATTAATTAGATCATGCATGGAATAGGTCCATAATTGATTTAATTCGTGGCTGAGATTATTTGTTAGTAAATAATGGATGGTTAGATGGAAGTTTGCATGAAATCATGGGCAAGAGGTTGCACATGAATAGGTAATTTGGAGAGAACTTATAAATACAAGTTTATCTCATTACCTCTTTAATCAATTCATTGTTTTCTCATTCAAAAATCTCTCTCCGTAATTCTCCACGAAATTTCCTTAATTCTTAAGATTAGTTTTAGTCTTCAAAGATCTTCTTCTCAAGGGAACTAAAGAGGGGTTAGTAATTGGATTCTAAACCCTATTGGAGATTGAGAGGCTAGCTCTTCTCTCTCCAATCTTGTTTAGAGTTTGGTGAATACTCGGAGGCATCCGGCACAGCGACAAGCATCCTCAACGTCTCCGGATCTTCAAGAAGTTTTAGAGAACTTCTAGGTATGAATTTCGGAGCCCATGTTTGTTTTAATAGAGTTTTAAAACTAGTTATTGAAACAAACCGATTCATGCATGAAACAAATCATAGAAAAATTGTAATTGATCCTTATTGTGCATAACAATTTCGAAAATAAATATGTGCAATTAAACTAGAAATCCTACAGTGGTATCAGAGCTTAAGGTTCAATTTTCTAATGATTTGAAACTATAAACAAATCTAGTTTACCATCTAGGGTTCGAACAATTCAATTTTCCGATTTTTCGGTTTTAAATGTTTTGTTGGAATAATTATTTATAATAATTCGTTTTGAATGTTTTAAGTGGTTTAAAACATGCCATGTAATTATTAGAATTATGATTTAGACATAAGTCTAACTTGCAATAATTTCGTTTTAAGTATAAACGATTGTTTTGTAAGAGAATCAACAAAACCAAAAAACTGTGGTTCGTCTTTCCTTTTAGGAAATTGGATGGACAGCGGTTCAAAATTGTTTTTTGAACTTGTGGATGGATGAAAAACGTTTTTAATGGATTTCAAAATGTTTTTCAAAGAATTGTTTGGGATTCTAGATGATTGATAAACTAAGTTGTATAGTTTATAGCAAATTGCGTGCATGGATGCTCGAGTTGTTGTTGCAGGAATTGTGAGTTTATATGTTCCAAATCAGCAACTATGAATGTATGTAATTATTATTATACAAGGGCTTATTTATATGTAAAAGTCAAATTCTCTCTTTCTATCTTTAGATAATTGCATTGCATTTGAGAGGTTTTTACATAGGACTTGCACTAGTCGGTTTTTATCGAATGTGAGGAGCATGTTTATTTTCTGTAATATCTACATCTCCGGTGCAAGAGGAAGTCGCCGCTGTAGCGCATCGATCAAGGATCGAGGATTAGGGATCGAGGATCAAGGATCAAAGGGAACATATAAACTCACACGATGTGGATTGTGTGAATGGTTTTACTTCTGTTTTTAATTTCTGCTATGCATGTGATGAATGTGATTGAATGTTAGGATGTGTATGAATGATAATATGCATGATAACCTAAAATTCCGAATCACATGGTAATATATGAAATTGTCCAACAAAATTAAGAATAATTTTCCTTCTTATTTCATCCACTAGCAGCCATTGATCGGGGGATACTCTGCTCGCCCTTAGCGGGAGATAACTCCCTCCATCTTTGGGAATAGTGGGAGATATAATGGTTGTCTATTGTTGTGCCACGATTAAATATATGAGGTGCGTTTCACCCTAGTGAACCCCAAGTATGTTTAGTTGTGAATACAATGGATAAATGTATCTCGTATCAAATGAAAATAAGTTTTCTTAACATTACCTAGAGCACTCGCTCGGTTTTGGGAAAAAGTTTTTCTTACGAGGATAGGTCATATTCCCTCATAATTAAAACGACAAGAATCACAAGAGTTTGAAGATGCTAGTATTGCTAAAATTCAAAAAGGTTGTGATTAGAAAGAGTTTTTCTTACCTTGATATTGTGATATATTCGATAGCCCTTAGCTAGTCTATATTACAATTGATAGGATCTTGGATTACTGCATTTACGGGAAAAATTTTATTTGCAGTATTTACATTTATATTCGATATATATGTATGTATTTTAAAACATAAAATTGACATAAAATCCTATATGTCAATATGTGCCTTCGATTAGCAAGAATTATTCTGTATCAAGTTTTAAATATGGATAAATTTTAATAAATATTTTAATTCTTGCTTGTCTATATCGAAGAATGGAATTCTCTGTGCAAATACATTCGTTTGGAATGACTTCTATTTGCTTGAAATGAATAATAAACAAACTCAAACAAACAATAACAAAAGAAACTAAGATAACTCACGTGAATGATTCATTCTTGTAGCACTATCGGATTGGTCATGTAAATGACCAAGAGACCTTTCAAGAAGAAAGGAACGAAATCGAATGACTAATTGGATATTATACATTCTAATGTATGTGGTCCGATAAGTACAACGGCAAGAGACGGTTTAAGGTACTTCATTTTGTTCACGGACAACTATAGTCATTATGGCTATATTTGTCTAATGGGAAGCAAAAGTGAATTCTTTGACAAGTTCAAGGAATTCGAGGATGAAGTAGTGAACCGACTCAACAAGAATATCGTGTTTCTATGAAAGGTTCGTAGGGGTGAGTGCTTAGGATACCTAATTTGACTCATTCCTAAAGTAGGAATAGGATATTGCTCGACATGGTTCGATCAATGATAAGTCAATCTAAATTGCCTATTTACTTTTGGAATTATGCACTACAAATAATGACAAACTCACTAAATAATGTTCCATCCAAATCCGTGGAGAAAATGTCTTGTGAGCTATGGAGTTGAAAGACACCTAAGCTCGACTTTCTCAAGATTTGGGGTTGTGAGGTATACATCAAGAAATTGACGTCGACCAAGCTTCAACCAAAAACGAATAAGTGGTTCTTTATAGGTTGTCCTCGCATGATAAGATGATACTACTTTTGGTGTATCCCCTCCAATCGAAAGATTGTAAAGAGAAATATGATTTTTCTGGAATTTCTGGAAAAGAGAGAAAAGTAGTGGGAGTAGAGTTAAGCTTGGGGAAACTCAAGATACTCTACAAGATCATGATGTGAATGTTGCATTCAAAATCATGAAGGCCCAACCGAGATTCATTTGGTTAGTGGGAGCATGAGCGAGAGATCCTTACAAGAAATTGTGAGAGAATCTCAATCATCCCCACCTAGTGTACGTTCGAGAGTTGAACGTGAACCTATTCCTCAAGAAATTGTGGAAGAAGTTCGAGAGACACGAGAAGAACCAAAAGAATAGAGAAGGTCGACGAGGGAAAGGAAGAAACCCGATATGTATTTGGGACTTCATGAGATCATGGTACTAGATACCAATGATCCCTTGACCTTCCAAGAAGCAGTGGAAAGAAAAGACTCCAAACTATGGTTAAAGGCCATGGAATCCGAAGTAGAATCCATGTATGATAATCAAGTATGGAACTTGATTTGCCTTCCTCAAGATAAAATATCATTTGGTATAAATGAGCTTTTAGGAGGGAGATAGACATGAATAGTAACTTAACAACCTACAAAACAAGACTTGTAGCAAAAGTTATACTCAAATTCAAGAAATTGACTTTGATGAGATTTTTGAGAGGTTGCCATATTAAAAATCTATTCGGATTTTCTCACTATTACCGCATTTCACAATTGTGAGATATGGAAGATGGATATCAAAATGACATTCCTTAAACGGGAACTTGGAGGGGATATGTACATGGTACAACCTCAAGGTTTTGATTATCCAAATAATAGCGAGAAGAAATGCAAGTTTGGAGGTTCCATTTATGGATTGAAGCAAGCATCAAGGAGTTGGAACAAACGCTTTGACGAAGAGGTGAAGAAGATTCACTTCATTCAAAGTAAAGGAAAACCTTGTTGATATAAGGGGATTAGTAGGAGTCATGTAGTATTTCTGATCTTATATGTCGATGACATATTGCTCATGAGCAATCATATACCTTAGCATTAACAAACGAGAAATTTCATTGAAATCGGCATTTTCAATGAAAAGAAATGGATTAGGCTCAACACATCTTGAGAATCAAGATACATTGAGATACATCCCATAGACTCATTGGCCTAAGTCAACGTGTATACATTGACAAGGTCTTGGAAATGTTCAGGGTGAACAATTCCGATATGGACAATGTGCCAATAAGTGCGAGTATAGGTGTGCAACTCAAGAAGTCTCAAACGTGCCCAATGACGTAAAAACTTGGAGTACATGAAGTTATCCCTTATGCTTCGGCAAAAGGAAGGATCATGTACACAATGACTTGCACAAGACTCGATATCTCGTATGCTCTAAGCGTGACAGGTAGTCACCAATCCGACGCAAGCCCTAAGCATAGGATTGTGGTCAAGAATATTCTAAAGTACCTTAACCGGACTAAAGATAAGGTTCTTGTTTATCGAAGACAAATGAGAAAATAGCCGAGGGCTATTTTGATACAATTCTCATAGGAATTCCTGACAATAGGAGGTTGGAATGATGATGTGTCATCATTATCGAAGGTGGAGGTATGAGCTAGTGTAGTTAGGAGTAATATCACTACAACTAACTCAACCACCAACGAAAGACAAAATAAATAAATAGGTAGACACAACAGTGACACAACTGATCCATTCAACAAACCTTCATACCAAGCTAAGAGACGAAATATATTTCGAGTCCATGGATCCAAGGATTCATGTGGATTGGCTTGATAGGTGATTAGAGAAGGTTACCCTGGTTATTAATGTTTTATACATTGCGAATGTATGTGAAAGAAAACTTTGATAACAAGTGGGAGATTGAAGGGAATGTGTTCTAAAAGTTTTACTTTTAAATGTCAATTATTATGAATTGAATGAGAAATCATTTTGTTTCTTGTTTATGTTATTCGTGTTTTAGAAGTGTTAAGGAAGAGGCTCTTGGCCCTTAACCGTAGAGCTCTAAAAGATATTGGTTTACATAAAACAAAAGATATTCGCAATCATGGTAATTAACATGGGACATTTATTACCGAGTTAAGATTGTCGTGTTGGTCATAGATCATTATAGTTCTACAAGTGAGTGACAACACGGGTACACAAAAGAGGAAAATAATACTTTTGTATACTGAATAGACCTAATAAGTAAAATATATATAAATGTGTTTCTGTGTCATTAATATTTTACTGTGTCCTTGGTCCTTTGATATGAGACTTATATCCGATCACTTAAAAAAATGCTTAATTAGACTAGTGTCTTGAGCTATCGATGAGTGTAGTGTAAAGGCATTAGTTGGTTAAGTATGACTTTTGTTGGAGAAGATAGTTAGTCAAAAGATTATCATTGCCCCTCTTAATTGAGTGATGATATTAGTGGGCCCCTTGATAAAGCAAAGTTATAATGTGCACAATGTGATTTGAGTCAAGTCACATATTTATAACTAGTTTAAAGAGATCAAGAAATGAATACTAATACAAAGATGATACAATACTACTTTGTGTGTATTCTTAATATCATGAGGTAAGGGACGGACACAAGTGGTGCACTCCATCACTAAATGGATCAGGTTTTGGTTCGAGTGGAATTAAGACATCTAACTAATTGGAGCTATAATGTGTAGCTAGATACCGCTTATAGCTTGTGGTATTAAGCTCTTAATATCACTGCCAACTTAGTTTAGATCTTCCCATATGTCACACCACAAAACTGGGAAACAAGAAATGGGGATTTTGAGTTCATAAGATGTGTCGGGTTTCATGTAGAAAATATGATACATGAGGTGAACAAGCAAAATCAAAGTTATGTTGTGATTAATAACATAATTAGAATCTAAATTAAATTCATATGTGATGTAAATATTATGGGGTGTTATGATTTATCGTTACATAGGATAATATGTTGCATAAGTTGTGAATTTACTACTAATCCCGAAATGTCAAATTTTGTAGGGGTTAAACTGAAATTTGACAAGTCTGCAGTACTGTGCAAAACGGTCGACCGGTTAGCAGTAAACAGTCGACCGATCGGTGCACGGTCGACCGGACACGTATCGACCGATAACAGGGAATTTTCATATGTTCCGAACGGTCGACCGAATCTATCGGTCGGTCGACCGAACATTGCGATGAAATATTTTATTGTTGTGAACGGTCGACCGAGTGTCCAACGGTGGACCGAAACTTGGTTCGAGCGGTCGACCGAACATCCAAACGGTCGACCGGTCCAGACGGTTATCTGCAGAATTAATTAGATCATGCATGGAATAGGTCCATAATTGATTTAATTCGTGGCTGAGATTATTTGTTAGTAAATAATGGATGATTAGATGGAAGTTTGCATGAAATCATGGGCAAGAGGTTGCACATGAATAGGTAATTTGGAGAGAACTTATAAATACAAGTTTATCTCATTACCTCTTTAATCAATTCATTGTTTTCTCATGCAAAAATCTCTCTCCGTAATTCTCCACGAAATTTCCTTAATTCTTAAGATTAGTTTTACTCTTCAAAGATCTTCTTCTCAAAGGAACTAAAGAGGGGTTAGTAATTGGATTCTAAACCCATTGGAGATTGAGAGACTATCTCTTCTCTCTCCAATCTTGTTTAGAGTTTGGTGAATACTCGGAGGCATCCGGCGCAACGACAAGCATCCTCAACGTCTCCGGATCTTCAAGAAGTTTTAGAGAACTTCTAGGTATGAATTTTGGAGACCATGTTTGTTTTAATAGAGTTTTAAAACTAGTTATTGAAACAAACCGATGCATGCATGAAACAAATCATAGAAAAATTGTAATTGATCCTTATTGTGCATAAAAAATTCGAAAATAAATATGTGCAATTAAACTAGAAATCCTACAGTTGGAGACATGTCGAAGTCGAGGTGTAGGAGGTGGAAGAGGAGTAGGAGAATGGCGACATGCTTTTCGGCCTTCGTTGGTGTTTTCATTTGGGTATTTTTTATCGTAGTGTAGGTATTTCCATGCTAAAGGTTGGGTATTTTGATATTATTATTTCGATATTTCTGTACTAATTAATGTTTGTATAATTTCTGATGAACCAAAAAAATTTAGTTTGGTCCTCAGTTGTTTTGGAGTACGAGTTTCTTTTTATCGTAGAGTGAGTATATTCGTGTTATTGTTTGTCTGGTTACATATTACTACATGTGTTTTTCTGTGTGTAGGATCAAAATAAGCATTGACGAGTTCTACATTTGAACCTGATGTGTTATTTCATAGCTACAAGTTGGATTCTGAACATCAAATCGAGGAGAAGAGATCATATTGTAATTATACACACATCGAACCAAAACAATATGATACAACAAAACTAAAAAAAGAAAAACATAATAACGTAGCCGAAAAAAATAAAAAAACATGAAAAACAACAAATGAAGATGGGAAAGTAAAGTTAACATACAAAAAATCGATAATACAATGGATAGTTCGCAATGAAATATTGCAAATGTGAGATTTCATAGTTGTAATAGATGCAACAACAAAAACAAGTATGATAAATAAGACAAAATAACTAAAAGAAAAAAAAGAAAAAGAACTAGAAGAGGTGGAATTGAAATTGATGAATGGTTACTATTTATATAATATTTTTCCTACCAAAAATTAAAATGTTTTCAAATTAAAAATACTGAAAATGTAAAACTACTTTTGGCAGAGCAGATATGCAGCATAAGGTGTAAATGGGGTGGGGCAGATTTTTGCTCTACCATTACCCACCCTGCCTGTGTTAAGCGGGTAAGCAGGACGAGACAAAAAAACATGCTACCCACCTTGCCTAAGGGTGGACTAGGCGGGGTGAGGCAGGTAATGTGGGTTTTGCGGGGCATTTTCAAAACAAAAAAGGCAAAGGTACCAATGGTCTGAATCCAAGCAATTTTTGGTCAGAAACTGAGAAATCGAAGAGATCAAGAGCATGGGCGGACCCAGGCGTGGGTATGTGTAGGCAAGGGTAGGCAAGTGCCCACGCCTGGATTTGTAGGTTAATAATATTATGCATCATTTTCTTGAAGTGTGCCCACCCTTATTTTTGCAAGAGTGTATCCAACTTTTGATTCTTAGGTCATCTTTAATAGCACTCTGATTTCTCTCTCTGTCTATCCTTAATCGTACCCTGAAAGCCCCCAAACATCCTACATTCTCCCCATCCACGTCTAGGGCTGTAAGTGGGGTGGGGCAGGTTTTCGCCCCACTGCTACCCGCCCCGCCAAAGTTAGGCGGCTAGGCGGGGTGGCGCGGGGCGGGGCGGGGTCAAAAAAACAAATCTGCTACCCGCCCCGCATAAGGATGGACTAAGCCATGCGGGGCGGGTTGGCGGGTTTATTCTTTTATTAAAGATAAATACAAAAATAATTTTTTTTAACCATATCTATTTTAATCAAAGCTAAGTACAAAAATCAAGGAAAAAATCAATCAATGTATGTTTTTAAAGCTATATAAAAAAATCAAAGCTAAATACAAACAAAATCAAAACAAAATACAAAAAAATCAAACAAAATATACGACTTATGCGGGTTGCGAGTTATGCGGGGCGGGTTGCAAGGGTTGTGCGGGTGGCGGGTTGGCAGGTCGGCCGGTAACAATTTTTTGTCCGCAACCCGCATTAGGCAGGGCGGGGCGGGTTGCGGGTAAAATTCTACCCATTTACAGCCCTATCCACGTCATGTAACAATTCTCGGTAAAATAAATAAAAATTGTAAAAAATAAAAACAAATAAAAAATATTTTCAGAAAAAAAAGATTTGAAAAAAGTTATAAAATAACTTTAAAATAAATATATTAAAATTATTAACTATTAACAAAATAAATTAAAAAGGGCGGATGTGCCACCTGAAAGGAATGTGTTCTAAAAGTTTTACTTTTATATGTCAATTATTATGAATTGAATGTGCAAGCATTTTGTTCCTTGATTATGGTATTTGTCTTTTGGAAGTGTTAAGGAAGAGGCGCTTTGTTCTTAACCGTAGAGTTCTAAAAGATAATGATTTACATAAATCAAAAGTTATTCACAATCATGGTAATTAACATGGAACATTAATTACCGAGATAAGATTGTCGTGTTGGTCATCGATTGTTGTAGCTCTACAAATAATTGACGACACGAGTATATAAAAGAGGAAAAGATTACTTTTATATATTAAATAGACCTAACAAGTAAAACATTAAGGAATTGTGTTTCGTGTCATTAATGTTTTTAGTGTGTCTTGGATCCTAAGATATAAGACTTATATCTTTTCACTCAAGAAGTGCTTAATTTGATTATTGTCAAAAGCTATCAATGAGTGTAGTGATAAAGGCAATAGTTGGTTGAACATGACTTGTGCTGGAAAAGATAGCTAGTCAAACGATTATCATTGCCCCTCTTAATTGAGTGATGATATTAGTGGGTCCTTTGATAAAGCAAAATTATAATGTGCACAATGTAACTTGAGTTAAGTCACATAGTTGTAATTAGTTTAAAGAGATCAAGAAATGAATATAATACAAAGATGATACATTTCTTCTTTGTATATATTCTTAATATCACGAGGCAAGGGACAGGCACAAGTGGTGCACTTACATCACTAAATGGATCGTGTTTTAGTTTGGGTGGAACAAAGACATCTATGCTAATTGGGTCACTATAATGTGTAGCTAGATACCTCTTATAGTTTGAGATATTAAGTGTTTAATATCGCTGCCAATTTGGCTTAGATCATCCTATAGGTCATACCATGAAACTTGGAAACAAGAGGTTTGATTTTAAGTTCATATGATGTGTCGAGTTTCATGTGAAAATAGGACACATGTGGTGAATGAATAAAATCAATATGTCATTAGAATTGACATAATTAGAATCATAATAAATTCATATGAGGTATATATATTATGGGGGTGTAATAATTTAATATTACATAGGATAATATATTACATAATATGTGAATTTACTAAAAACCCCAAAAGTTCAAAATATGTTGGAAATAAATCCAAAATTTGACAAAAGCAAAATCGGGGTCAAACACGGTGAACCGTTCATGGTTCGGTTGATCGGGGTATCTTCAGATCGGTTAAACAAATAGGGAACGGGTAAGCGCAATTGGTTGACCGAAATTGTTTGGAGTGCCTGGACAATCGGGTTCGGTTAACCGAGTGTGCACGGTCAACCGATTCGGTAGACCGAAGGTGACACGGTCATCCGATGACTATGTCGCAGGAGCGATTCTGTTGGGTCAACGGTCGACCGAGTAAAAGACGTGGTTCGTCTGAATTCTTTCAGGGAATTTTTCTCATACGGATTCGGTCGACCGTCTAGCTCACGGTGCACCGAACACGTGTTATAACCGAACGGTTCGGTTGACCGAGTTATACTCGGTCCACCGAACAAGAACGATTCTGCCTGAATTATTAAGAGATTAATTAAATCATGGGTGGATTAATTTCAGATTTAATTAAAACGTTTTTTGTGGGTGCTTATGTGGAAATTAGAGATTAATTTTAGGAGAGAATAAGCAAGAGATCATGGCTAAAGAATAGTTCTTGATAAGGATGTTTTGGGAGAATATAAAAGGACCCATACTCCTACTTGTTTAATACTAATGCAAAAATTCTTTCTCTCATTAATCTCTCCCTAATCACCACGAAAATCTATTAGTAAATTTAAGTTTTAGTGATAAGAATCTCAGGAGCTTAAAGAGGGGTTATTAGCTAGATTCTAAACCTTATTTGAGATTGGTTGGCTAGCTCATTTCTCTCTAATCTTGTTTAGAGTTTTGTGAATACTTGGAGGCAAATCCGTGGACGATTCAACGGGCAATGCGACTCCGAATCTTCAAAAGGGTTTTAGAGAACCTTTAGGTATGATTTTACCTTTGTGATTTATTTTAATAAATGTAGGGTTGCACGTTATTAGAATAAACACAAAACAATGTACATAAAATTTGTTTAAAATATGAAATTCGATCTTGTATGTTGTATTAATTTTTTTAAAATATATACATACATAGGGACACGAAATCCTATACCACCCACCCGCCCTGACTCTCCAACGGATGCAAATAGATATTTTTGAAATTGATATAACTTGTATTTGAATTCGAATCTGAATTCCAAATAAACATACCAAATCCGAATTCAAATTCAAAATTTTTATAACTTACCAATTTCATATCCGAATTTGAGAACTCTTCGAATTCGGATAATGTTCAAAATCCTATAACATATTTTATATATCTTTTGTTGTATAATCTAGTTTTTTTGGGAAATTGTTTTAAGAGAATTATATTATAATTTGTTTTTGCATTTCTATTATGTTTATATTTACATAAGAAATAACTTTGTTTTTTATTAACTCACAATACAAAAATTAATAACCACATATATGTAGGATTTCGTGTCCCTATGTATGTATATATTTCAAAATTTTAATATAACATACAAGATCGATTTTCATATTTTCAGCAATTTAATGTACATCTATTTGTGTTTTATTCTAATAACATGCAATCATACATTTATTAAAATAAATCACAAAGGAGAATCATACCTAAAGGTTATCTAAAACTTTTTGATAATCCGGAGTCGCATTGCACGTTGTGTTGCCCACGAAATTGCCTCCGAGTGTTCACCAAACTCTAAACAAGATTAGAGAGAAATGAGCTAGTCAATCAATCTCTAATATGGTTTAGAATCAAGCTAATTACCCCTCTTTAAGCTCCTAACAATCTTATCTCCAAAACTTAAATTTACTAAGAGATTTTCGTGGTGATCAGGGAGAGATTAATGAGAGAAAGAATTTTGCATTAGACTTAAAACAAGTAGGAATAGGTGCCATTTTATAGGCTCCCAAAACATCCCTATCAAGAGCTATTATTTAGCCATGATCCCTTGTTTCTCTCTCTTAAAATTAATCTCTATATTACACATAACCACCCACCAAAACATTTTAATTAAATATGGAATTATTCTACCCACGATTTAATTAATCTCTTAATAATTCAGGCAGAATCGTTCTTGTTCGGTAGACCGAGAATTATTCGGTCAACCAAACCATTCGGTTATAACACGTGTTCGGTGCACCGTGAGCTAGACGGTCGACCGAATCCGTATGAGAAAAATTCCCTGGAAGAATTCGGACGAACCACGTCTTTTAATCGGTCTACATTTGACCCACCAAAATCTCTCCTGGAACATAGTCATCGGATGACCGGGTCACCTTCGGTCTACCGAAAATACTACTTCTCGGTTGACCGTTTCCAATCGGTTAACCGAACCCGATTGTCCAGGCACTCTGGGCAATCTCGGTCAACCAATTGCACTTACCCGTTCCCTATTCGGTTAACCGATCGAAGATGCCCCGGTCGACCGAACTATGAACGGTTCACCGTGTTTGAGATTTTACCTTTGTCAAATGTTGGATTTATTTCCAACAAAATTAGATCTTTTGGGGTTTTTAGCTAATTCATATCTTATGTAATATTATCCTATGTAATATTTAATTATTACACCCCATAATATATACACCTTATATGAATTTATTATGATTCTAATTATGTTAATTTTCACAACATATTGATTTTAATTAATTCACCACATGTGTCTTATTTTCACATGAAACCCGACACATCATATGAACTTAAAATCAACCTCTTGTTTCCCAGTTTTGTGGTGTTACCTATAGGAAGATCTAAGCCAAATTGACAGCGATATTAAACACTTAATATCTCAAACTATAAGCGGTATCTAGCTACACATTATAGTGACCCAATTAGCATAGATGTCTTTGTTCCACCCGAACTAAAACACGATCCATTTAGTGATGTAAGTGCACCACTTGTGTCTGTCCCTTGCCTCATGATACAAAGTAGAAATGTGTCACCTTTGTATTATATTCATTTCTTGATCTCTTTAAGCTAATTATAACTATGTGACTTAACTCAAGTCATATTGTGCACATTATAATTTTGCTTTATCAAGGGGCCCACTAATATCATCGCTCAATTAAGAGAGGCAATGATAATCGTTTGACTAGCTATCTTTTCCAGCACAAGTCATGTTCAACCAACTATTGCCGTTATCACTACACTCTTTGGTAGCTTTTGACAATAATCAAATTAAACACTTCTTGAGTGAAAAGATATGTCTCATATCTTAGGATCCAAGACACAGTAAAAACATTAATGACACGAAATACAATTCCATAATGTTTTACTTGTTAGGTCTATTCAATATATAAAAGTAATCTTTTCCTCTTTTAGATACTCGTGTCGTCAATTATTTGTAGAGCTACAACAATCGATGACCAACACGACAATCTTATCTTGGTAATTAATGTTCCATGTTAACTACCATGATTGTGAGTAACTTTTGATTTATCTAAACCATTATCTTTTAGAGCTCTACGGTTAAGGACCAAGCGCCTCTTCCTTAACACTTCCAAAAGACGAATACCATAATCAAGGAACAAAATGTTTGCATATTCAACTCATAATAATTGACATATAAAAGTAAAACTTTTAGAACACATTCCTTTCAATCTCCCACTTGTTATCAAAGTTTTCTCTCACATACATTCTCAATGTATAAAACAATAACAACTAGGGTAACCCTCTCTAATCACTCATCAAGCCAATCCACATGGTTCCTCAGACCCATGGACTCGAAATTCATTTCGCCCTTGACTTGGGATACGGGTTTGGTGAATGGATCAGCTGTGTTGCTGTTTGTGTCAACCCATAACAAATTTATTTTGCCCTCGTCGATGAAGTCACGTGTGACAAAGTACTTACGATCCATGTACTTCACTTTGTGGTGTGATTTGGGATCATTGATTTGCGAGATAGTTGCACTATTATCGCAAAATAGCTCTACTGGTCCCTCGCTCGAGGGAACTACTCCAAGCTCTTCAAGCAACTTCTTAATCTACACTCCTTCTTTGCTCGCTTCAGCGACAACCATTACTTCGGAAGTGATGGTTGAGTCGGCCGTAGTGCTTTGCTTCCAACCACGCCAACTCACAGCTCCACCATTTAGAAGGTAGACGTATCCTGATTGCGACCTTCTATCGTCGGGATCACACATGAAACTCGCATCCGAAGAGCCCTCGGCTATTAATTCCCTTTCTCCTCCATAAACAAGAAACTTATCTTTGGTCTGGTTAAGGTACCTCAAAATATTCTTGACGGCAGTCCAATGCTCAGGACCTGCGTTGGATTGGTGACGACTTGTCACGCTTAGAGCATACGAGACATCGGGTCTTGTGCAAGTCATCGCGTACATGATCGATCCTATTGCCGAAGCATAAGGGATATCTTTCATGTACTCCAAGTCTTTACGTGATTCAGCACGTTGAGATTTCTTGAGTTGCACACCCATACTCTTTGGCGCACTGCCCTTTTTGGAGTTGTTCATGCTGAACCTTTCCAAGACCTTGTCAATGTATGTACGTTGACTTAGGCCAATGAGTCTACGAGATCTATCTTTATATATCTTGATTCCCAAGATATATTGAGCCTCATCCATATCTTTCATCGAAGATGCAGATTTCAATGAACTTCTCGTTTGCTCAAGTAAAGGTACATGATTTCCATGAGGAGTATGTCATCGACATATAAGATCAAGAACACTATGTGGCTCCCACTAACCTTCTTGTATATACAAGGTTCTTCCTTACTTTGGACGAAGTGAATCTTTTTGACTTCTTCGTCAAAGCGCTTGTTCCTACTCCTTGATGCTTGCTTCAATCCATAAATGGATCTTTGAAGCTTGCATACTTTCTCGCTATTCTTTGGATCTTCAAAACCTTGGGGTTGTACCATGTACACATCCTCCTCCAAGTTCCCATTAAGGAACGCTGTTTTGACATCCATTTGTCATATCTCATAATCATGAAATGCGGCAATAGCGAGCATAATCCGAATAGACTTGAACATGGCAACCGGTGAAAAAGTTTCATCATAGTCAATTCCTTGAACTTGAGTGAAACCTTTTGCAACAAGCCTCGCCTTGTAGGTTGTCAAGTTCCCATCCATGTCCACCTTCCTCTTGAAAACCCATTTATTTTGAATGACTTTTTTCCCTTGAGGAAGGTCAACCAAGTTCCACACTTGATTATCATACATGGATTCTATTTCGGATTCCATGGCCTTGAGCCATAGTTTGGAGTCCTTTCTTTCCATTGCTTCTTGAGAGGTCAAGGGATCATTGGTATCTAGTACCATGATTTCATGAAGTCCCAAATACATATCGGGTTTCTTCCTTTCCCTCGTTGACCTTCTAAGTTCTTCTGGTTCTACGTGTACTTCTCGAACTTCTTCCACAATTTCTTGTGGAATTGGTTCGTGTTCGATTCTCGAATGTACACTTGGTGGGGAGGATTGAGTTTCTCTCACAATTTCTTGCGAAGGTCTCTCACTCACGCTCCCACTAACCATAGGAATATCGGTTGGGTTCTTCATGATCTTGAATATCATCATTCATATCATGATCTTGTAGAGTATCTTGAGTCTCCTCAAGCATAACTCTACTCCCACTACTTTTTATTCTTTCCAGAAATTCTTTTTCTAGAAATACGGCATCCATCTCAACAATCACGCGATTGGAGGTTATATGCCAAAAGTAGTATCCTCTTGTCTCACGAGGATAACTTATAAAGAAGCACTTATCCGCTTTTGGTTGAAGTTTAGTCGACATCAATCTCTTGACGTAGGCCTAACAACCCCAAATCTTGAGGAAAATGAGCTTAGATGTTTTACCACTCCATAGCTCATAAGGCGTTTTCTCTACGGATTTGGATGAAACATTATTTAGTGTGTAAGATGCAGCTTCTAGTGCATAACTCCAAAAATAAAGCGGCAATTCAGCTTGACTCATCATTGATCGAACCATGTCGAGTAATGTCCTATTCCTCCTTTCGGATACCCCATTCCATTGAGGTGTACCGGGAGGGGTGAGTTGTGGTACAATACCACACTCCTTTAGGAATGAGTCAAATTCGGTACTTAAGTACTCACCTCCACGATCCGTTCGTAGAGACTTGATTTTCCTGTTGAGTTGGTTCTCTACTTCATTTTTGAATTCCTTGAACTTGTCAAATGATTCGCTTTTGTTTCTCATTAGATAAATATAGCCATAACGACTATAGTCATCTGTGAACGTAATGAAGTACCTAAAACCGTCTCTTGCACTAGTACTCATCGGACCACATACATCGGAATGTATCAAATCCAACAAGTCATTCACTCTCGGTCCTTTCCTTTTGAAAGGCCTCTTGGTAATTTTGCCCATTAGGCAAGGTTCGCACGTCTCCAATGATTTAAAATCAAGTTGACCAAGAAGGTTAGCTTCTTGCAATTTCTTGATGCGTTTTTCATTTATGTGACCAAGACGATAGTGCCACAAGAGTGTATCGTTCACGTGAGTAGTTTTAAGTCTTTTGTTATTGATGTTTAAGATTTGTTTATTATTCAATTCAAGAAAATAGAGATCATTCCTTACGAATGCATTTGCATAGAAAATACCATTCTTCGATATAGACAAGCAAGAATTTGAAATTTTTATATTAAAATTATCCATATCCAAATATGATACAGAAATGATGTTCTTGCTAATCGAAGGCACATAATACACATTTTTTAAACATAAATTTCAACCACTAGATAATTGAAGCTCCACAGAACCTTGTGCAATTGCAGCAACGCTTGCACCATTTCCGACCTTCAAAATCATCTTGTTTTTCACAAGTTCCTTCCTATCCTTTAGTAGCTGCACATTAAAGATTATGTGAGCACAAGATCCGGTATTAATTACCCAATCATGGATAGAGGTGGCTAAATTTATCTCAATAACAAATATACTTTTGGCCTTTTTGGGGCGCTTACGTTCAATCATTCCATTGTCAAGGTCTTCCTTGTACTTGGGGCAATTTGGCCGGATGTGTCCCTTTCCACAGCAGGGAAAGCACTTCGTATTGGGAGTCAGAGATTTCAAAGATTTCCCCCTTGAGGCACTCGCACGAGCACCTCCTACTCCCTTGCTCTTGATTGACGTATTCTTGGTGAATTTATCTTTACCTTTGGTGATCTTCTTGCTCCCTCCGTGGACGGCTAGGACGTGTTTCTCCCGACCCTTGCCTATGTCTACTTCAGCCGTTTTGAGAGCGTTGTGAAGTTCCTCAAGACTCACCCCTTTCTAACGCACATGATAGTGCATAATGAAGTCCTTGTAGGACAGGGCTAGAGAGCCAAGAATCAAATCTTCCGCAATGTCATCGAGCATCGGGGAAGAGAGCTTCGAGAACTTCTCAAGGTATCCTTGCATCGTGAGAAAATGCATGGATACCGATGTTCCCTCCGCCATGTGGCACCTTGTGAGTGCTATGGTGGTCTTATAGCGCTCTTTTCTAGCACTATCCATGAACATCTTTGTTAAAGCTTCCATGGTCTTCTTGGGTTTTGAATCCAAGTATTTCGCCTGAAGCGAGTCACCCATGGAGGCTAACATTAGACCGTGAACCTGGTTCTCTTGGTCTTTCCACTTGGCTTTTGCCTCTCTCTCGCTATCGGTTGCCCTCTCATTTAATTTTGGGATTTCACCATCCCAAATATGAGACAGTTTCTCAAACTTTAACACGATATTGAGCTTTAGTTGCCAGCTTATGAAGTTTGAGTCATCATTTGCCAAAGGATGTTTTTCACAATAGGTTGAATCTAAGATTTGTCCAATTTGTCCATAAATGTAGCAATCTAAGATCCTATCAATTATAACATAAACTAACTAAGGGCTATCAGATATATTATAAAATCAAGGTAAGAAATCATTTTTCTAATCATAACCATTTCGAAATATCGCAACATTTGCATTTTCAAACTCTTATGACTCTTTTTGTTTTAATTAGGAGGGAATATGACCAATCCTCGTAAGAAAAACTCTCTTTCCCAAAACTGAGCTAGGGCTCCGGGTCTTGTTAAAAAAACTTATTTCATTTGATACGAGATACGTTTATCCACAAACAATTATACTCGGTGTCCGCTAAGGGCGAATCACACCTCATACATCTATTCGTGGAACAACAATAGACAACCTTATATCTCCCACTATTCCCAAAAATGGAGGAAGCTATCTCCCGCTAAGGGCGAGCAGAATATCCCTCGATCGATGGCTGCTAGTGGATGAAATAAAAAAGAAATATACTCTTAATTTTGGGTTGGACAATTTAAACATTTATATGTGATTTTAGAATTTAGGTGATCATGCATATTTATCATCTATACACATCCTAACATTCATCCATACAATCACATATATATCAAGCACACAAAGATAAATAAATCCATTCACACAAACATTGCGTGAGTTTATATGTTCTCGCGTCCTTGATCCTTGATCCTTGCGCTTTTTCAGCGTCTTGCTCTTGCACCATGGATGTTGATATTGCAAAAATATAAACATGCATCTCTCAATTTTGAAAATTGTCTAGTGCAAGTCCTATGTAAAAATCCTCTCATATGCATGCATATACATAGAAATAAAATTTGGCTTTTACATACATAAGCCCATGTGATTGAATAATAATAACATACACATTCATTCATTCATTCATTCACACATGACTTCGATGGAACATATAAACTCACATATCCCTGCATTAGAGAACTCGAGCAACGCATGTACATATAATATATATTACTCGATTTAGTTTATCATGCATCTCTAAATCAAACAATTCAAAAATCATTTGAAATCCATTAATTATGATTTTATGCATTCATAGTTCAATTCATAAAATATTTGAACCGTTGTTTATCCAATTTCTAAAATTAAACATTTAAAGAAAGATAAACATATGCCTTTTTCGTTTTGTTGATTCCTTATAAAATAATCATTTAATTAAAACGAAAATTCTATAAATCATACATAAGTCTAAATCTTAATTCTAACAATCACATGATGTGTTTTAAAACATTTAAAACTATCAAAAGAATTAATTAGAATTAAATCAACAAAACTATCGAAAACTCAAAAAAGACATAGAACATGAATTATTTTGATGGTAGATGGTAAACTAAAATCAATTATATAGTCTAATTGTCGAAAATATGAACTAAAAGCTCTGATACCACTGTAGGATTTCGTGTCCCTATGTATGTATATATTTTAAAATTTTAATATAACATACAAGATCGATTTTCATATTTTCAGCAATTTAATGTACATCTATTTGTGTTTTATTCTAATAACATGCAATCATACATTTATTAAAATAAATCACAAAGGAGAATCATACCTAAAGGTTATCTAAAACTTTTTGAAGATCCGGAGTCGCGTTGCACGTTGTGTTGCCCACGGAATTGCCTCCGAGTGTTCACCAAACTCTAAACAAGATTAGAGAGAAAGGAGCTAGCCAATCAATCTCTAATAAGGTTTAGAATCAAGCTAATTACCCCTCTTTAAGCTCCTGAGAATCTTATCTCCAAAACTTAAATTTACTAAGAGATTTTCGTGGTGACTAGGGAGAGATTAATGAGAGAAAGAATTTTGCATTAGTCTTAAAACAAGTAGGAATAGGTGCCATTTTATAGGCTCCCAAAACATCCTTATCAAGAGCTATTATTTAGCCATGATCGCTTGTTTTTCTCTCTTAAAATTAATCTCTAAATTCCACATAACCACCCACAAAAAACATTTTAATTAAATATGGAATTATTCCACCCATGATTTAATTAATCTCTTAATAATTCAGGCAGAATCGTTCTTGTTCGGTAGACCGAGAATTATTCGATCAACTGAACCATTCGGTTATAACACGTGTTCGGTGCACCGTGAGCTAGACGGTCGACCGAATCCGTATGAGAAAAATTCCCTCGAAGAATTCGGACGAACCACGTCTTTTAATCGGTCTACCTTTGACCCACCAAAATCGCTCCTGGAACATAGTCAATGCAAAAAGGGTAAAAGTGTCAAAAAAAGCAAATGTGTTAAATCACGGAAAAAAAAGAAAAAAAATATACTCAAGGCCCAAAGTTAGAAGAATGATCCATGCCATGGTTGATATGAATGATACTTCACCACCAGAGGTGACGTGCAAAATAATTTAAGTGATAACATGTGTAGAAGGATTACTAGTGAGAATATTGGTGGAATGAAGACCAAGTCAGATTGTTTATGAGCTAGATTTATATAATGAGCACGCAAGAATTCTAAGTGAGATGTATAAGGTTGAGGTGGAGATATTGAGAGTTATTAATGAAATATTGAATTAAGACTTTGTGGGTGTGTCAACTGAAAACCCTCACGAGACAAAACTCGTCCTCTAAGGAAACTTAGGGGTTTAAAGGCTTGTTGAACATGCTGAGTGCAACCGTGATTCCTACGAAAGTGAGTTAGGATTTCCCTGTTTTCATTTTTCGTATATTTTGTTTTGCTAGGGACTAGCAAAAATCTAGGTGTGGGGGTATTTGATGCATTACATACATTGCATCATATGTCTTTCATTTAGATTAATTTTATATCAAGAAATGCTACTAAGGTATGTGTTTAGTCTTATTTACAGAATACAGGGACCTGAATGCAAATTACCCATATCCCGAGCATAAACGCATGCAAGAGACTCATTTCTGTCATAAAGACCAAGTCAAGATTATCGGGATTCAAATAGAAGTCCATCCAAGCATAAAAGCATTCAGCGACCTAATTACAAAAATGTCAATGACTTAAGCACAAAAGTAGTCAGGACCTAATTGCAAAACCAAGGACCCAACTGCAAATTAAAGTACCAAAATATTATTTTGGAGAAGTTCTAAAGAAAAATCAATTTGGATCTCCAAATATATGAAGAAATAAATTCGGAGCTCAAAAGAAAGGAAAGAAATCAATCCAGACACTCAAATGGCATTTAAATCATACCATAAACACACAGGAAAAATCCGGATCGAATCTGAGCCAAAAAGGTGGTGATTCCACCGCACCCCATGTACAAAATGCGATGGATTAGCCGTACAATAGTCGATCCGTGCGCTCAAATTTTTACCAATGCAGTATTGACGCGTGTACTTTTCTTTTATGTGTTGGGATCCCCGGTTGAGGCTATAAATAAGGCCGAATCATGTATTGAAACGGGTCTTAGTTTTTATTCCATACTTTAGTAATAAAATTCTGTTGGTTTATTTTATGTTTTTAGTTTTCTTTTGTAGTTTCTCTAGGACCCCTTCTTCTTCCCTCCATCCATGAGTTTCTAACCCTCTCCAAAGGGTGGGGGTGATGGATTTAGGGTGATGAGAAGAAGAATGATGTTATTATTTTAATTTCGTGTTAGTATATTTTGATTACTTGAGTTTATGTTGAATCATTTATCATGTAATACTTTATAACTAATGTGATTTATTATAAGTTTCAGATTTCTCTAAACAAAAGCCGACATCTAAACCTCCACCCGCTGGACTCTCATCCATATTTGCTTTATTTTCTTTATAGTTTTTGTTGTTCTTACTTTAGATAATTAAAAACACAAATTCTCAAACCAAACTTATTTCTCTCTCTTTCTTTCCTAAATCGAAAATCACAAAAATAACAATATCTCTCCCTCCTTGTGTTCGACCCGTACTTGCCACGTCTTCATTGACGCCGTGCACTTGCGGTATAAATACAAATATCATCAAGCAGGAAGGTGGAGGGTTCAGTTGCGAGTCTGTGCATCCAGGAGTGGAGGCTACTCGAGGCATTGTCAGAGTGGAGACCGTTCACAGAGGATTCTAAGGGAGCAGTGATTGCTGGGCTTCGGGTGGAGCCGCAGTCTGTCTCACGGGTGGTGTAGGCTCAGCATGGGGATGATGAGTTAGCTTGTCTGCTACAATTGGCTTCCAGAGCTGGGTCAGACTTCAGTGTAGGGGTCGATGGTGGTTTGAGGTTCAGGAGTCGGATCTGGGTGCCGAAGTTCGATGGGCTGAGAGATAACATCATGGAGGAGGCACATAGAGCTAGATACACCATTCACCCGGGGAGCACGAAGATGTATAAGGACCTGCAGCGGAACTTCTGGTGGAAGGGCATGAAGAGGGACATCGCAGAGTTTGTGGAGCGATGCTTAGTCTGTCAGCAGGTGAAGATTGAGCATCAGCGGCCAGCAGGACCGATGCAGTGTATTGAGCTTCCTGAGTGGAAGTGGGAGCACGTGACGATGGATTTTGTCACAGGATTGCCGAAGACGAGGAGATGCCACGACGCGATTTGGGTGATAGTCGATTGACTGACCAACTCGGCGCACTTCTTAGCGATCAGTATCACGTTGCCTTTGGAGGGTCTGGCTAAGTTGTACGTGGAGGAGATAGTCAGGTTGCATGGGTTCCAGTGAGCATCATCTCCGATCGAGATCCTCGATTCACATCCAGATTTTGGGGGAGTCTGCAGCAGGCATTGGGGACGCGTCTGAGATTCAGTACGGCGTTCCATCCGCAGAGGGATGGTCAGTCAGAGAGGACGATTCAGACCCTAGAGGATATGCTGAGGGCATACACACTGGATTGGCCAGGGCACTGGGATGAGCACTTGCCGCTGATAGAGTTCGCCTACAACAACAGCTACCACTCGAGTATTGGGATGACACCGTATGAGGCGTTGTACGGGAGGCCTTGTAGATCACCGGTATGCTGGAGTGATGTGGGCGAGAGGCAGTTAGTGGGGCCAAAGATCGTGCAGATGTACGCAGAGAAGGTTGAGGTGATCAGGAGGAGATTGGCCACGACACAGAGCATGCAGAAGAGTTATGTTGATCGACGCAGACGTGTGTTGAGTTTCGAGGTGGGCGACCATGTGTCTCTGAAGATTTCCCCAGCCCGAGGTGTGATGAGGTTTGGGAAGAAGGGGAAGCTCAGTCCGAGGTATGTTGGGCCGTTTGAGATCCTCGATCGAGTTGGAGAGGTTGTCTACTGGATTGCATTGCCACCACAATTTTCGGGTCTTCACAATGTCTTCCATGTATCGATGCTGAGGAAGTACGTTGCAGATCTAGCTCACGTGATTGAGATAGCAGTGCCAGAGATCCAGCAGGACTTGTCGCTCGAGGAGAGACCAGTCGAGACAGTCGATCGCATGGATCATCAGCTCAGGAGGAGGACCATTCCGATGGTGAAGGTCAGATGGCAACATCACAGTGAGCACGAGGCCACTTGGGAGATCGAGGAGGAAGTTCAGAAGCAGTACCCGGAGCTTTTCGGTGAGTAGTTGCTTTGATTTCGGGACGAAATCCTTTTAAGTTGGGTGGATTGTTAGAACCCAAACCCTTGCTTAAGGGTAATGGAGATTAAGGAGGTGATTTGCATGGGGAAGTGGGGTTGTGCAGTTCTTTGCTTGGGGAAGAGGTGGCGTGAATAGTGTCGGCGTGGAGGGTGATGGGTGAGGGTGTAGGCACTGTTGGTGATGATGGGTTTTGTTGGGTTTTAGGAGAGAAAACGTTTTCCTCTCCCATTTCCTTTCTCCTTCATTCTTGCACCAAACCCATCCCTCTCTCACTCTTTCCTTTCCAGCGGCACGAGAGAAATCAGAGGCTCCGGCGTGAGGAGGTCGTCGTGAGGAGGAGGTCGCGTGTGAGGAGGTGACGGAGGCGTGAGCGGTGCTCTGGCGTTTCGTCGTCTTCTTTGAGGTATGCTGCTCTCTAGTGTGATTTTGTTGTTAACCCTCGTGGTAGGGTTGTGTTGGTCTGTCGGAGGAGGTTGGAGACCTCTCCAACAATGTGTTTTGATGGAGACTCCGGATTTTGACCTCGTTCGGTCGACCGGTTTTAGACCTTCGGTAGACCGTTAGGATTTCTGTGTTGCGTAAATAGTTCGACGGTTGCAGACGCTTCGGTCGACCGATTCCCTTGTGGAAGCGGTCGACTGAGCTGTCACGTTCGGTCGACAGATTTCCCTTGTGGAAGCGGTCGACCGGATGTCACTTTCGGACGACCGATTCCCTTGCGGAAAATGGTCGACCGAGGGGTCTTTTTCGGTCGACCGTTTTGCACAGGACATAATTCCTGGTTCCTTTTTGAATGTCAACTTTGTTCACAGAAACCCGTGTCCTCGCCTTTTGCATGAGCCGGGAGGTGACGGTGGGTGTGTTCCGCGTGCCTGCCCAGGGACCGCCGTGTGGAAAAGTGTGGGTGTTCGGGACGCACCACCTCCATGTATGGATCGTGACTAAGATGATGGATTGAATGGACTCATTGTAGTATAGTAGGCCTGAGGGATCACGGATCCCAATGTTTGATGTTTGTGGGGGCACACAACTGGCGTTGGGTGAGGTGACTACCGGCCTATGGGGCTACGGAGGTCGCTACCCTGCTTTTATAGCAGCGCGGTTGGTGTTTGCGGCTCGTGGAGCATGATGACCTGGTAGACTTTGTCTGGACCCGTCCGATACTGTGCCAGACGTTCGTGATGGACCACCGTTGTTGTGCTGGTGATGCCGCCGAGGTTGTGTCGGCGATGATGATTGTGGGCCGAGATTATTCCGGCTATGTTGATCCTCGACTGGGCACCTATCGAGATGATGTTGTTATACGTTCCGGGCGACGACCCCATTGGTCCCCAGTGGTACCGACCACAGAGATTTGCAGATCTGTTTTCTATCGGCCCGCAGGCGTGACAGAGGCTCCCTGCCGAACCCTTGAGTAGTGTAGCCGCGTGTGGGGGTGCGATGTCGCGTGTTGTAAGACTGTATTTGCCTGCAGTAGGTCTCCTCGGGAGACCCGATGTTGACTGTCGGACTGATGTCCTATTTTAGCCTTCGGGGTTACTGTTTTCATTTCTGTTGATGCCATGACATGCTACTAGGTGAGTTGACATACGGGGTTTCCTTCTGGAAACTCAGGCATTGTTGTTATATATTTTTCAGGACCAAAATAGGTCCAGTTGGGTGGTGATCAGCGGGCGCAAGCATTTTGGAGTCGGATCCTCTACTCGGACCACTGAGGTCAACATGATCACGTTTTATCCTCTTTTGCTGTTCTGTTGTAATCATGTATCATTTTGACAAACTCTGATGTATTTTGGTGCACCGCTATTTGTTTTATGAGAAGTAACAGTCCCGTCTTTGATTATTGTCCTTTATCGTCGTGATTGTGAATTTTCAAAATTTTCGCTGTTTCGGGATGTTACAGTAGGGTTCTTAGGAAAGGGTGTAGTGAGGATTGCATTATCAGACCATGTCTGAATTGGATCAAGATTCCAGAGTCTCAGGGTAATACTACTGTATTCCTATCAAAGTTCTACGGCCGCGCTGGACTCCTCAATCTTATCGCTGCCGGACCAGACCACCTCCGTCCAGGTTCAATTTATTCTATACTTTCGTTACAAAGCATATATAGTCCTATATTGGTCACGACCGAAGGAAGTTAAAGGTACTATTACAATATGTATCCCTTTTGTTAGGATAGCAAATATACAAACAGGTGATGTTAAGCTATCTTGGGTAGAAAAACATTTCAGAAGAAAAATCGATAAACATGTACCTCTGTATATTCGTGCAAAACCCATAACTTTGATTAGTAGTCCCCATTTATACTCGTGGAAAGGGATATTCAAGTGAGACTTCTGATATTACATGGATAAAAATAATTATAAATGATGTTTTGGAGAAGGTAACCTTCTAAGTGCTAGATTTCATTTCATGGCATAAATATTCAAGTTTATTTTTTTTCTCTAAAATTATGATGTGATTGATATGGATGAATATGTAGCAACAATATTCCGGTCGGTGCTATACGAAGCTTGCGGGAGGATGGTCAACCCAATCTATGGCCCGGTCGGTCTACTCTGGTCTGGCAACTGGCACCAATGCCAGGCTGCCGTTGAGGCCGTCCTCAATGGCAAACTAATACACTCGATCCAATCCAACGACTCCAATGAAATCCCCGCTTCACCGCTCAAGTCCTTCGACAGCCATGTGGCCAAAACCAACAAAATCGATCTTAAGCTCCACAACGTTCACAACACCACTAGAACTCCATTCAAACGGCCAACACAAACTAATTGTTGTCAAAATCCCAAGTCAACGGCCGTCAACGTCCATAAACATGAGCTTCTAGCTTCAGTAGTTGCCGATCAGAATGTGTTATCTCTGGGCTTGACGGCAGTGGCGCTCGAGTTGACTCTTGGGTCATCTCTATTGAATAGAGAATTCGGTAAATGAGAATTAGGAGTGGTTTATCTCGAGCTTCATATGGCCATCCAGTGGCCGATGGTGGCAACGGTTTGGTAAGGAGTTGTGGGTGCTATATTTTTTGTTGATGCTAATAGTTTGGTGTTTATAGATGTAAAAAAGAAGTAAAAGGCATGTATTTTACATATTACAATTTAAATTATACGGACTGTCCTTTTGCTTATTTAATAATGCTTTTTGAGTAGATTATACGGATCCCAATATTTGATGTTTGTGGGGGCACACAACTGGCGTTGGGTGAGGTGACTACAAGCCTATGGGGCTACGGAGGTCGCAACCTTCTTTTATAGCAACGCGGTTGGTGTTTGCAGCTCGTGGAGCCTGATGACCTGGTCGACTTTGGTCTGGACCCGTCCGATACTGTGTCAGACGTTCGTGATGGACCACCGATGTTGTGCCGGTGATGCCGCCGAGGTTGTGTCGGCGATGATGATTGTTGGGCCGAGACTGTTCCAGCTATGTTGATCCTCGACTGGGCACCTATCCAGATGATGTTGTTATACCTTCCGGGCGACGGCCCCATTGGTCCCCAGTGGTACCGACCACAGAGATTTGCAGATCTATTTTCTATCGGCCCGCAGGCGTGATAGAGGCTCCCTGCCGAACCCTTGAGTAGTGTAGCCGCGTGTGGGGGGTGCGATGTCACGTGCTGTGTAGCCACGTGTGGGGGGTGCGATGCCCGAGGACATTGCCGAAGATCTGATTCTTGGCTCTCTAGCCCCGTCCTTCAAGGACTTTGTGATGCACTATCATGTGCGTGAAAAAGGGGTGAGTCTTGAGGAGCTTCACAACGCTCTCAAAACGGCTGAAGTTGACATGGGCAAAGGTCAGGACAATCACGTCCTAGCCGTCCATGAGAGGAGCAAAAAGATCAACAAAGGTAAAGGCAAATTTACCAAAGATACGTCAATCAAGAGCAAGGGAGTAGGAGGTGCTCATGGGAGTGCCTCAAGGGGGAAATCTTTTAAATCTCCAACTCCCAACACGGAGTGCTTTCACTGCGGTGAAAAGGGACACATCCGACCGAATTGCCCCAAGTACAAGGAAGACCTTGAAAATGGGATGATTGAACGTAGGCGCCCGAGAAGCGCCATAGGTATGTTTGTTATTGAGATAAATTTAATCACCTCTATCCTTGATTTGGTAATGGTTACCGGATCTTGTGCTCACATAATTTTGATGTGCAGCTATTGAAGGATAGGAAGGAACTCGTGGAGAACGAGATGATATTGAAGATTGGAAATAGTACAACCATCGCTGCGATTGTACAAGATTCTATGGAGCTTCAATAGTCTAGTGATTTAAATTTATGCTTTGAAGAATGTTTGTTATATGCCTTCGATTAGCAATAGCATTTCTGTATCAAGTTTTAGATATGGATAAATTTTAATAAATATTTTAATTCTTGCTTGTCTATATCGAAGAATGGAATTTTCTATGCAAATACATTCATATAGAATGATTTCTATTTGCTTGAAATAAATAATAAACAAACTCAAACAAACAATAACAAAAGAGAAACTAAGATAACTCACGTGAATGATACAATCTTGTAGCACTATCGGATTGGTCAAATAAATGACCAAAAGACCTTTCACGAAGAAAGAAACGAAAACGAATAACTAATTGGATATGATACATTCTAATGTATGTGGTCCGATAAGTACAAGTGCAAGAGACGGTTTAAGGTACTTCATTTTGTTCACGGACAACTATAGTCATTATGACTATATTTGTCTAATGGGAAGCAAAAGTGAATTCTTTGACAAGTTCAAGGAATTCGAGGATGAAGTAATGAACCGACTCAACAGGAATATCGAGTCTCTATGAACGGTTCGTAGGGGTGAGTGCTTAGGATACCTAATTTGACTCATTCCTAAAGTAGGAACATGATATTGCTCGACATGGTTCGATCAAATGAGTCAATCTAAAATTGCCTCTTTACTTTTTGGATTATGCACTACAAATAATGACAAACTTACTAAATAAAGTTCCATCCAAATCCGTGGAGAAAATGTCTTGTGAGCTATGGAGTTGAAAGACACCTAAGCTCGACTTTCTCAAGATTTGGGGTTGTGAGGTATACATCAAGAAATTGATGTCGACCAAGCTTCAACCAAAAGCGGATAAGTGCTTCTATATAGGTTGTCCTCGTATGACAAGAGGATACTACTTTTGATATATCACCTCCAATCGAAAGATTGTAGAGAGAGATATGTTTTTCTGGAATTTCTGGAAAAGAGAGAAAAGTAGTGGGAGTAGAGTTGAGCTTGAGGAAACTCAAGATACTCTACAAGATCATGATGTGAATGTTGCATTCAAAATCATGAAGGCCCAACCGAGATTCATTTGGTTAGTGGGAACATGAGTGAGAGATCCTTATAAGTAATTGTGAGAGAATCTCAATCATCCTCACCTGGTGTGCGTTCGAGAGTCGAACATGAACCTATTCCTCAGGAAATTGTGGAAGAAGTTCGAGAGACACGAGAAGAACCAAAAGAACTAAGAAGGTCAATGAGGGAAAGGAAGAAACCCAATAAATATGTGGGACTTCATGAGATCATGGTACTAGATACCAAAGATCCCTCGACCTTCCGAGAAGCAATAGAAAAGACTCCAAACTATGGTTAAAAGCCATGGAATCCGAAGTAGAATCCATGTATGATAATCAAGTATGAAACTTGATTAGCCTTCCTCAAGAGAAAATATCATTTGGTATAAATGAGCTTTTAGGAGGAAGATGGACATGGATAGTAACTTGACAACCTACAAAGCAAGGCTTGTAGCAAAAGTTATACTCAAATTCAAGAAATTGACTTTGATGAAATTTTTGAGAAGTTGCCATATTAAAATATATTCGGATTATGCTCACTGTTACCGCATTTCACAATTGTGGGATATGGAAGATGAATATCAAAATGGCGTTCCTTAAACAGGAACTGGGAGGAGGATATGTACATGGTACAACCTCAAGGTTTTGATGATCCAAATAGCAGCGAGAATAAATGCAAGTTTCGAGAATCCATTTATGGATTGAAGCAAGCATCGAGGAATTGGAACAAACGCTTTGACGAAGAGGTGAAGAAAATTCACTTCATTCAAATTAAAGGAGTACCTTTTATATACAAGGAGATTAGTGGGAGCCATGTAGTACTTCTGATCTTATATGTCGATGACAAATTGCTCATGAGAAATCATATACCTTAGCATTAGCAAACGAGAAATTTCATTGAAATCGGCATTTCAATGAAAAGAAAAGGATGAGGCTCAACCTATCTTGAGAATCAAGATACATTGAGATACATCCCGTAGACTCATTGGCTTCAGTCAACGTGCATACAGTGACAAGGTCTTTGGAAATGTTCAGGGTGAACAATTCCGATATGGACAATATGCCAATAAGTATGAGTATAGATGTGCAACTCAAGAAGTCTCAATGTGCTCAATCACACAAAGACTTGGAGTACATGAAGGTATCCCTTATGCTTCGGCAAAAGGAAGGACCATGTACACAATGACTTGCACAAGACTCAATATCTCGTATGCTCTAAACGTGACAAGTGGTCACCAATCCAACGCAAGTCCTAATCGTAGGATTGCGGTCAAGAATATTCTGAAGTACCTTAACCGGACTAAAGATAAGGTTCTTGTTTATGGAAGACAAAGGAGAAAATAGCCGAGGGCTGTTTTGATGCAATTCTTATAGGAATTCTAGACAATAAGAGGTTGGAGTGATGATGCGTCATCATTATCGAAGGTGGAGGTATGAGCTAGTGTAGTTAGGAGTAATATCACTACAGTTAACTCAACCACCAACGAAAGACAAAATAAATGAATAGGTGGACACAACAGTGGCACAACTGATCCATTCAACAAACCTTCATACCAAGATAAGAGACGAAATATATTTCGAGTCCATGGATCCGAGGGTCCATGTGGATTGGCTTGATAGGTGATTTGGGAAGGTTACCCTAGTTATTAATGTTTTATACATTGAGAATGTATGTGAAAGAAAACTTTGATAACAAGTGGGAGATTGAAGGGAATGTGTTCTAAAAGTTTTACTTTTAAATGTCAATTATTATGAATTGAATGAGAAATCATTTTATTCCTTGTTTATGTTATTCGTCCTTTAGAAGTGTTAAGGAAGAGACTCTTGGTCCTTAACCGTAGAGCTCTAAAAGATATTGGTTTACATAAAACAAAAGATATTCGCAATCATGGTAATTAACATGGAACATTAATTACCGAGTTAAGATTGTCGTGTTGGTCATAGATCATTGTAGCTCTACAAGTGAGTGACAACACGGGTATGCAAAAGAGGAAAATATTACTTTTGTATACTGAATAAACCTAATAAGTAAAATATTATAGAAATGTGTTTCTGTGTCATTAATATTTTACTGTGTCTTTGGTCCTTTGATATGAGACTTATATCTAATCACTTAAGGAATACTTAATTAGATCAGTGTCTTGAACTATCGATCAGTGTAGTGTAAAGGCATTGGTTGGTTAAGTATAACTTTCGTTGGAGAAGGTAGTTAGTCAAAAGATTATCATTGCCCCTCTTAATTGAGTGATGATATTAGTGGGCCCCTTGATAAAGCAAAGTTATAATGTGCACAATGTGATTTGAGTTAAGTCACATATTTATAACTAGCTTAAAGAGATCAAGAAATGAATACTAATACAAAGATGACACAATACTACTTTGTGTGTATTCTTAATAGCATGAGGCAAGGGACGGACACAAGTAGTGCACTCCATCACTAAATGGATCGGGTTTTGGTTCGAGTGGAATTAAGACATCTAACTAATTGGGAGCTATAATGTGTAGCTAGATACCGCTTATAGCTTGTGATATTAAGCTCTTAATATCACTGCCAACTTAGTCTAGATCCTCCCATAGGTCACACCGCAAGAAACCGAGAAACAAGAAGCTTGATTTTTGGCTCATATGATGTGTCAGGTTTCTTATAGAAAATATGACACATGTGGTGAACAAGTAAAATCAATCATGTTATATATAACATAATTAGAATCATGATAAATTCATATGAGATGCATATATTATGGGGTGCAATAATTTATTGTTGCATAGGATAATATATTGCATAAGTTGTGAATTTGCTAAAACCCCCTCAAGTTCAAATTTTGTTGGAAATAAATCCAAAATTTGAAATAGGCAAAATCGGGTAGAAGTTCGGTAATCCGTTATGGTTCGGTCGACCGAAGGATCTATGGATCGGTCAACCGAACGTGGAACGGATAATCGTAATTGATTGACCGAACTTGACCAAAGTGCCAGGAGCTTTGGTACGGTGTACCGAACCAGAAACGGTCGACCGAACAATGTCAAGTTCCGATATTTTCGGTTAACCGAATAGCACTCGGTCTTGGACGAGAATTAGTCCGATCGGTTAAGGAGAATTTTTCTCCTTAAGATTCGGTCATCCGTCACGTACTCGGTTAAACGATCGTGACAAATTCGGTTAACCGAGTGGGACTCGGTAAACCGAACAGCGGTCGATTTTCTGCCTTTGATTATTAAGAGATTAATTTGATCGATGGTTGGATTAGCTCCAAATTTGGTCAAACGTTTTGTGGGTGCATATAATGCATTATGTAATTAGTTTGTGAGAGAAATTGTCATAAAACCGTGGCTTAAGAATGGCCATGATTAAGAGTAAGATTGGAACCTATAAATAGGTCCTTATTCTCCCTAATTGGGTTACACAATTCAGAAATTATTTTCTCTCCTAATTCACTACTAAAACCCACGAAAATTCTCTTAGTTTTCTAAGTCTTTGGAAGGAGAAATCTCAGAGGCTAAGGAAGGGGTTTGTAGCTAGATTCTAAGCTTGTTTGGAGATTGATTGGCTATCTCCTTTCTCTCCAACCTTGTTTAGGGTTTCGGTGAACACTCGGAGGCATCCGGCGCAACGAGAAGCGAAGATTGGCTTCCTCAACGTCTCTGAAACGTCAAGAAGTTTTTGAGAACTTCTAGGTATGAATTTAGGAGTCCCTTTGTGTTTGTTTTAATAAGTTTTTTGAAACTAGTTGTTAAAACAAACCGATGCATGCATAAATAAATCGAAGAAAATTGTAATAGATCCTTATTATACATGAAAATTCAAAAAATATATATGTATAATTAAACATGAAATCCTACAGTAAGACCGTATGTGCATGCGGTAGGTCTCCTTGGGAGACCCGATGTTGACTATCGGACTGATGTCCTGTTTTACCCTTCAGCGTTACTGTTTTCATTTCTGTCGATGCCATGACATGCTACTAGTATGATAGGTTCATTTGTGTAATGCACGCATATAGGTGAGTTGACATACGGGGTTTCCTTCTGGAAACTCAGGCATTGTTGTTATATATTTTTCAGGACCATAGTAGGTCCAGTTGGGTGGTGATCGGCGGGCGCGCGCATTTTGGAGTCGGATCCTCTACTCGGACCACTGAGGTCAACATGATCACGTTTTATCCTCTTTTGCTGTTATGTTGTAATCATGTATCATTTTGACAAACTCTTATGTATTTTGGTGCACCGCTATTTGTTTTATGAGAAGTAACAATCCCGTCTTTGATTATTGTCCTTTATCGTCGTGATTGTGAATTTTCAAAATTTCCGCTGTTTCGGGATGTTACAGTAGGGTTCTTAGGAAAGGGTGTAGTGAGGATTGCATTATCAGACCATGTCTGAATTGGATCAAGATTCCAGAGTCTCAGGGCAATACTACTGTCTTCCTATCAAAGTTCTACCGCCGCGCTGGACTCCTCAATCTTATCGCTGCCGGACCAGACCACCTTCGTCCAGGTTCAATTTATTCTATACTTTCGTTACAAAGCATATATAGTCTTATATTGGTCACGACCGAAGGAAGTTAAAGGTACTATTACAATATGTATCCCTTTTCTTTTGTTAGGATTGCAAATATACAAACTGGTGATGTTAAGCTATCCTGGGTAGAAAAACATTTCAGAAGAAAAATCGATAAACATGTACCTCTGTATATTCGTGCAAAACCCATAACTATGATTAGTAGTCCTCATTTATACTCGTGGAAAGGGATATTCAAGTGAGACTTCTGATATTACATGGATAAAAATAATTAAAATTGATGTTTAGGAGAAGGTAACCTTCTAAGTGCTAGATTTCATTTCATGGCATAAATATTCAAGTTTATTTTTTTTCTCTAAAATTATGATGTGATTGATATGGATGAATATGTAGCAACTGTAACATCCCCGAACAGCGGAAAATTTAAACTTTTAAAACCAAGGAAATCACGAGGATAAAACCATCAAGAGTGGGGACATTACTGAAGGAAATACATAAATAAGTCTGGTGCACCATAATACAATACGAGTTTGTCAAAAGAGTGATTACATTACAACACGAAACGCAAGGTACATGTAATCACGACAACCTAAAAGTAGGCAGACGACAGGATCCAGTCCCAACGTGCAATCTCCCTCGGTCACCACCCGCCGGAACCTAACGCGGTCCTGAAAAAGATGCAACAACAATGCCTGAGTTTCCATAAGGAAACCCCGTATGACAAGCTCACCTATATGCCCTAACATACTAGTATAGCATGGCATGGAATACAAAGCAGTAAAACAACAACACCTCCAAGGGCCAAACCGGACATCCGTCCCGCGATCGTTTCCGCTGCCACACAGGCCTCACGGTCCGCAACATCGCCGTCGCCACACAGGCCGCACGGTCCACAAACACCGGTACCACACAGGCCACACGGTCCAACCTCTCCGCCGCCACACAGGCCGCACGATCCAAACATCGGGTCTCCGTAGAGACCTACCGTAGGCACATACGGTCTAACGGACAATACGCAACACATCCCCACACGCGACTACACGAGCCAAGGGATCGGTGAGGATGTGTTCGTACTTCCGCGCAAGGTAGAAATCAGATCTGAATACATCGTGGTCCACCACCACCACACCAACGGAGCCGTCGCTCAGGTCGGTCCATCAATCGGCGCCACACAGACCGCACGGGATATCACTCGATAGGTGCCCAATCGAGCAACCTGCCGGAACACATCATCGGCAGTCCATCGCCGCAACCACACAGGCCACGCGCGATCCTCCCTGCCGCCACACAGACCGCACAAGGGCCCTACCGCCGCCACACAGGCCGCACGACACGTGCAATAACTGCCATCAAGGCTAGTCGAACATATCCGCCACACATGGCCAGACAATCGACAGATCCGAACCGAAGTCCGCAGGGTCAACGAGCTCCACGTGCAACACCAACTCCGGCTCCAACGAGCAGGGTCGCGACCTCCGTCGCCGTCAATAGGCCGGTAACTCTCTGGACCTCCGTCGCCAATCCTGGCCGGTAGTCTCTGTGCCTCCGTAGCCATCGGCCGGTAGTCACTGCACCCGTCGGCAGTTGCGTGTTGCTGAAGCAATGGGATCCGCAATCCCTCAAACCGCTACTCTAACGCTAGTCAACCGATCCACCAGATATAGTCACGATCCATACATGGAAGTGACGCGTTCCGGACACCGACACTCTTCCACCCGGCGGTCCCTGGGCAGGCTCGCATAACGCGCCCACCGTCACCTCCCGGCTCACGCACAAGGCGAGGACACGGGTTTCCGTGGACAGAGTTGGCATCCTAAGTGGAACCAGGAATCCTGTCCTGTGCAAAACGGTCGACCGAAAGAGACACGGTCGACCGTTTTCCTCAAGGGAATTCGGTCAACCGAAGTGACAACCGGTCGACCGCTTCCACAAGGGAATCGGTCGACCGAAAGTGACAACTCGGTCGACCGTTTCCACAAGGGAATCGGTCGACCGAAGCATCTGTCACGGTCGAACTATTTGCGCAACACATAAATTCCAACGGTCTACCGAAGGTCTAAAACCGGTCGACCGAACGAGGTCAAAATCCGGAGTCTGGTCAACGCTCAAAACGAATCTATCGGTCGACCGACTCAGGGGTCTCGGTCGACCGAACACTTACAGGGTCAACCTAATATTTTCTATGTCTTCAAACGGTCGATCGAAGCTTACGTATCCTACCGGTACACTCAAGTTCCGGTCGACCGAACGAGGGACGCGGTCGACCGAAACACGACAGACAGTGAAAATACACCACGATCGGTCGACCGTCCAAGGGACCCGGTCGACCGACAGACGTCTTCAACCTCGCGCCAGCCGAGGTTTTGACGTCAAAACTCGTCGGCGAGGCCTCCGACCTCGCACGACCGACCCCAACCTCACCCCAACGTGGGTGATCAACTAAGGCCTCTAATGCAAGAACTTGGCATACCTCTTCTTTGAAGATCGACGAAGAACACCGGAGCTCTGACTACCACGCCTCCGGCCGCAACCTCCCGCGCACTCTCCTTCTCGCGCCTCAACAGACCCCGCACGCCTCCGCAGCTGCTCCACCAACACGCACGCAACAGCAAAGGAAAGGAAGGAGTGAGAGAAAGGAAGGAGAAGAAAAAGAGAAGAAGAAACCCTTAAAACCCCTCTCCTTGCTACAGTGCACGCCCCTTCCTCTTCCCCATGCGACCACTGTAGCGCCTCTTCCCCAAGCATCTACTGTACTGCACCAACTTCCCATGCTAAACACCCTCTAATCCATCATTAACCTCTCTAACCTAGGTTTGGGTCCTAACAACAACAATATTCCGGTCGGTGCTATACGAAGCTTGCGGGAGGATGGTCAACCCAATCTATGGCCTGGTCGGTCTACTCTGGTCTGGCAACTGGCACCAATGCCAGGCTGCCGTTGAGGCCGTCCTCAATGGCAAACTAATACACTCGATCCAATCCAACGACTCCAATGAAATCCCCGCTTCACCGCTCAAGTCCTTCGAAAACCATGTGGCCAAAACCAACAAAATCGATCTTAAGCTCCACAACGTTCACAACACCACTAGAACTCCATTCAAATGGCCAACACAAACTAATTATTGTCAAAATCCCAAGTCAACGCCCGTCAACGTCCATAAACATGAGCTTCTAGCTTCAGTAGTTGCCGATCAGAATGTGTTATCTCTGGGCTTGACGGTAGTGGCGCTCGAGTTGACTCTTGGGTCATCTCTATTGAATAGAGAATTCGGTAAATGAGAATTAGGAGTGGTTTATCTCGAGCTTCATATGGCCATCCAGTGGCCGATGGTGGCAACGGTTTGGTATGGAGTTGTGGGTGCTATATTTTTTGTTGATGCTAATAGTTTGGTGTTTATAGATGTGTAAAAAAGAAGTAAAAGGCATGTATTTTACATATTACAATTTAAATTATACGGACTGTCCTTTTGCTTATTTAATAATGCTTTTTGAGTAGATTATAACACATCATATACGTGAGGTTAGCTTTGGGAGAGTATAGCTGTATAGGACTTGTTGGATTTTTTTGAAAATAAAAAAGATACACACAGACACCAAGTGCTACATTTTGTTGAAGTTATGAATCAAATTGCCCTCCAAGAATATTACATGCCCCATCCAACATTAATAATAGATGATCTACGTTAACACATTTACTGTTGAAACAATTACAAATAGATTCATGTAATATAAGGGTTGGCATATGATTGACATCATCTCATGGATACATTTGTGTCTTATATCCGTTATCTTTCACCTAAACAATGCTACATAACGAGTTTTATGTTTGAATTTCAGAAATAAATATGTTTGAAGAGAAGAGACATAAAATGACCTAAAAGCAGGAAAAATTACCTAATTGAGAGACTCGATGACTAAGATGCAAGGGAGAAGGATCTGAATGTAAGATCATATGACCATGAGCAAATCAAAATACTTCACACCATCATGGGGAGTATTTTGGCAATTTTATTCGGGTCGGAGCTACAACAACCGAAGTAGATGCATCAAAGACATACAAAGTCATCCAGAAACGCTCAGACTAAAGCTCAACACGATCCAAACCCTGTAGACCGCCAACTAGCGGTCTGGGACCGCTGATTGGCGGTTCGGGTTGCTCCGAATCCGCTAAGATTTCTTTGGGTTGTGTATTAGCGTGTATTTAGTCTATTTCTGTTATATGTTTAGTCCCATACCGAGGGATTGTCCCAGATTACCTTTTTCTGTGGCTATAAATAGAACTCTTCACCTTCTATTGTAATCACTCCATGCTTAGTGGTCATTCTCTATACTTGAAGTGAAAGTCTTGAAGCAAGAAACTCAAGTGGGGAGATGCTACTGGTATTGTGAGTCGGAAATCAATAAAGTTTTTCTTGTTTTGTTGCTTCTTTTATAGTTCTTGCATGTTTAGCTTAATTGTATTTTATTAAATCTAGTAGGCTTTGTTAATATGTTTTCCTATCTTAGTGTAATAGTTAGTTTAATGTTTAGTGAGTAAAACCACTCCCCTTTGGGGGGTGCAGATGATACTTATATATGCAATTAAGAATGGAAGAATGCTTTATTTTGAAATGTGTTGATTAAAATGAATGTATATTTGCTTGTTAGAATAGAATACTTCACTTGCTGGGTTTTGCCACAAATCTTAAGACACCTCCCATGATTGTTTAGTTTCTGAAATGACCAGCTTGTGTTTATGAATGTTAATCAAGTAGGTTAGTGATTGAATTGACGGGGTTTGCCATTATAAATAGACACCTCATATACATGAAAATACTACCTCCACTTGTGCCCATTGGAATGCATTCTTACCTTCTTATTGTATATGTGTAATAACTCCACCCCCTAGGGGTCTTTCTCTTCCTGATTTTAGCTTAGTATTAAGTTCTTTTAGTTCTGTCGAAGTAATCATTAGTCTCTTTCCTTTACATTTTCTTCTTAGTAGTTTAGCATAACGTAGATTAGCATAAACAAAAGTCTTTCCCCTTTTTGTTGCCACTTGATTTCTAAAAAAACAGAGATTGCTCTCCTCCCCGTGGATCGACCCGTATTTGCCACATCTTCACCGACGCAGTGCACTTGCGGTAGTTTAAACGATTAAACAAGTTTTTGGCGTCGTTGCCGGGGACGTGCCAGTTCAGACTCTGATTTGGACGATTCAGGTGGATTTAATTTTTATGTTGTAGTTTTGTTTCTTGCAGGAGACTCACACGGGGAAGGGAAAGCATATGGTGAAGTTTGGAGGCGATCTGAGACTCCAAGACCGCCAATCAGCAGTCTGGTAATCTCATTTCACCTCTTTATTTCTATGGAGTGTTGCCATAACTGAAGTAGAAATCTGGGACTCAATTTTTGCATGTTCTGATTCTTAGATTACTCCCAGATTAACAATGAATTTCCTTTAAGCAACTTGGACCCTAAAACCCAAAGCAAAAGATTAGGCATTCTTTCTTGTTTAGGTCATGCATCATGTACTCGACTTAGGCACGTCGATTGTCTTTCATTGGCGTGAGGTACGCATTTCCTACTCTCATTCATGCATTTCGTATGAACATGCATTAGTTAGTATGAATTGCATTGCAACAAGTGTGAGTTGAGCATTTGTTTGGAGAGTTGATTGTTAGATTAAGACTCTAAAACGCTACTAAGGAGGGGCTGTCTCATATAAGATAAGGTGGGGGATTTCATCACCCTTTCCTTCACCCCAAAAACCACACTAATCAAGAAACTAATTTTAAAATCAAGTAGACATTGGCCTTAAAGATTTTGGGCGCATTACGAATGTGAGTGGTCCCGACCGTCATGGCCTAATTGGGGTCACCCACTATGTCGATTCTAGGAGAGACGAGATCTCCGGATCTTGACTCAGTTGTTGGGCTTCGTAGTCCTCGTCGTAGGAAGGTGAGGCGTGTTGAGGTCGTGTGACCATGGAGGTTAGAGTTCAGGGTAGCTCCAGATAGAGGCATCAGGTTCAGGAGTAGACTGTGTGTGCTGATGACAATTGACTTGCGGAGAGAGGCCATGGAGGAAGCTCATCGTGCTCGATACACGATCCATCCTGGGAGCATGAAGATGTATAGGGATCTACAGAGAAATTACTGGTGGCGGGGCGTGAAAAGGGATGTCGTGGAGTTTGTGTCACGATGTCTGCTCTGTCAGTAGGTGAAGATCGAGCATGAGAGGCCCGCGGGATTGTTGCAGAGGATTGAGTTTGCATAGTGATATGGGAGCACATGACCATGGACTTCGTCACAGGACTACCGAAGACGAGGCGTTTCCACGATGCAATAGGGGTGATTCTGGCATGATTGACCAATTCGGCGCACTTTCTAGTGTTACGGATGACGTCACCGTTGAGCAGCTTGGCGCAGTTATACATGGATGGGATAGTCAGATTGCACGGAGTGCCAATTTCTATCATCTCAGACTGAGACACGCGGTTCACATCAGGTTTTTGGGGGTCGTTTCAGAGGGCATTTGGGACGAAGCTAAAGTTCAGTACGACTTTTCACCCTTAGACGGATGGTCAGTCAGAGAGGACCATACAGACGTTCGAGGACGTGTTGAGAGTGTGTGTCTTGTACTGGGCAGGCAGTTGGGATGAGCATCTACTGCTGATTGAGTTCGCGTAAAATAATAGTTTCCATGCTAGTATAGGGACGGCACCCTATGAGGCATTTGTACGGATGACCGTGAAGATCGCCCACAAGGTGGGGAGAGATAACTAGTTGAATCAAAGATTGTCCAGCAGTATGCAGAGAAGGTGGATGTCATCCGACAGAGATTGGCCACAACGTAGAGTAGGCAGAAGAGTTATGCAGACCAGCGTCGGTGATTGACATCATTTCATGCTTATATTAGTATCTTATATCCATTATCTTTCACCTAAACAATGCTACGTGACGAGTTTTATGTTTAAATGTCAAAAATAAATAGGTTTGAAGAGAAGATGCATAAAAGGACCTAAAAGCATGAAAAAGGACTGAGTTGAGAGACTCGAGGATTAAGATTCAAGATCAAAGGGCCTGAACGTAAGATCGAAGGACCAATGAGCAAACAAGAATACTTCACACCATCATGTGGTGTATTTTGGCAATTTTATTCAAGTCAGAGCTCCAACAAGCGAAGTAGATGCATCAAAGACAAACAAAGCCTTCCAGAAAAGCCCACAAGAAAATCTAGAGCGATCCGAACACTGTAGACCGCTAATTGGCGGTCACGTTTGGTCCGGATCCACTAAGATTGTGGAGCATGTATTAGTGTGTATTTAGGCTATTTATGGTATTTGTTTAGTCCCTTACCGGGGGCTTGTCCCGGATTACCTTTTCTATGGCTATAAATAAAACTCTTCACCTTCTATTGTATTGACCCATTGCTTGGTGGCATTATCTCTACTTGGAGTAAGCCTTGAAGCAAATTCTCAAGGTGGAGAAGAATGCTACCTTCAATGTGAGTCATCTAATAAAATAAATTTTCCAATGTTTTGTTCTTATGTTGTTTCTTTATGCATGCTTAGCTTAGTTTTAGTTCTTTGATTGTAGGCTAAAGTAGTTAGAATGTTTCTTTTCTTCTTTAGTTTAATTGTTAGAGTAATGTGTAGTGAGTAGATCGATCCCCCTTTGGGGGTGGAGATGATGTTCATACATGCATTAAAGAATGGATATGAATGCTTTATATTTTGATTGTGTTGATAAATGTGAATGTATGCTTTCTTGTTAGAGTAGAATACTACACTTGATAGGTTTTGGGACACATCTTATACACCTCCCATGCTTGTTTAGGTTCTGAAATAACCAGCTTGTGTATACGAATGTTAATCAACTAGGTTAGTGAATGGATTGATAGGTTTTTCCATAACCTTTAGACACTTCCTATGCATGAAAACACTACCTACATTTGTGCCTATAGAATGCATTCTTCACCATCTTTTTACATGTGTGCACACACTCCACCCCTAGGGGTCTTTCTCTTCTTGATTCCAGCTTAGTTTTACATTCTTTTAGTTTTGATTCGAAGTAATCTTTAGTTGCTTTACTTTGCATTTTTTCTTCTTAGTAGTTTAGTGTAGTGTAGATTAGCATAGACAAACTCTTCTCCCTTTTTGTTGCTACTTGATTTCTGAAAAACCAGAGGCTACTCACCTCCCTGACGATCAACCCGTACTTGCCACCACTTCAACGTGGTCGTGCACTTGCGGTTACTAATAAAACGTTCAATCAAGCTTTTGGCGCCGTTGCCGGGGAGGTGCTAGTCCAGACTCTGCTTTGGACGATTCGAGTGGATTTAATTTGTGTTTTGTAGTTTTCTTTGATTCAGGAAGCTCTGGAGCTCAAGGGAAGACATATGGAGAAATTTTGAGGCAAACAGGCAGCTTCAGACTACTAATCAGCGGCCTAAGACTGCCAACTGGCGGTCTGGTAAGCTTTGTTGCTCTTGTTATTTCTTTGGCTTGTTATATTATCTGATATAGTGATCTGGGACTCGATTTGGCATGTTTTGACTTATAGTTTGCTCCCAGATCAATAATCAATCTCCCTTTAAGCAACTTGGACCTTAAAACCCAAGGCAAAAGATTAGGCATTCCTTCTTGTTTAGGTCATGCATCATGTATTCGACTTAGGCACGTAGATTGTCTTTTCTTTTAGATTTACTTTCAGTTGCTGAGTGCTGGCGTGTGGTACACATTTCCTTCTCTCATTCATGCATTTCGTATGAACATGCATTAGTTAGTAGGAAGTGCATTGCAATAAGTGTGAGTTGAGCGTTTGTTTGGAGAGTTGATTGTTTTAGGACTTCAAAACGCTACTAAGGAGGGGTTGTCCTATATAAGATAAGGTGGCGGATTTCATCACCCTTTCCTTCGCCCCAAAAACACACTAATCAAGAGCCTAATTTTAAAATTAAGTAGACATTGGCCCTAAGGATTTCGGGCGCATTAGGAGAGTGATCCGGTTCCAACTGTCGTGACCTGATCGGTCTTGCCCACTCTGTCGATAGTAGGAGAGACGAGATCTTGGCTCACTTGCTGGGCTTTGCGGTCCTCGTCGTAGGGAGGTGAGGCGTGTTGAGGCCGTGTGACCTCGCAGTTAGGCGACGTCTAGTTGTAAGGGCCTATAGCGACCTTAGGACTGGTTGAGCCTTGTTTGCTTGTGTGCTTCTACCTGTACCCACCCGCCGTAGCATAAGGACTTCTTCCCTTCTCTCCTGAGTCATTCTTTCTCTCCTGTGTCCCCCCGTCTTCTCCTCTATGCACATGCTTTGTAAAAAAAAGTTTTGGTTTGTGTGTGTCCACCTGTATGCATGCTTTCGTGGGCACGAGACGAGAGTGGCCGTTTGACGAGGCATGTTGTCAACCCTGCTTCGGTAGTTGATTTCTTGACGCCTCCCTCCTCTCGTGTTGCACATAATCTGGGTTCAATGGCTGCTCATTTCCGTGAGGAGGAGCACTTGCTGGACCCACCTTTTTCACCTGTCCTTCCTGTTGTGCCTCTCATACCTCTACGTGATCGATGCTACCCGAGTCGTACCGCTCTACCCTAATGCATCGTATTGCCAAAGGCAAATGGGAACCACTTTGAGGTTAAGCCTCAGTTTATTTCCATTCTCCCTCACTTCACTGGGAAGGGTGACCCCTATATCTTTCTCAGGGAATTTGAGGTGGTCTGTGCTATGTTCAAGCTGCAACAACTTAGCACAGACTCCATCCATCTTAGGCTAGTCCCTTTTGCACTAAAGGATGATGCCAAGAAGTGGTTGTACAGAAACCAGGCGAATGCCTTTAGGACTTGGGATGAATTTCAATATGCATTTCTCAAAAAGTACTTTCCAAATCATCGAAATCAAAAATTGAGGAACGAAATCAATTCGTTCTATCAACTTGAGACCGAAACATTTCATGCATATTTAGAGAGTTTTTAGGAGCTACTATCCTCATGCCCTCACCATGGAATCGAGTTGTGGCGCCTTTGTCAGATTGTCTACGAGGGTCTTCACATCCCGTCCCGAACGCTCCTTGAGTCCATGTGTCAAGGAGAATTCTTAGGAAAGGATGAAAGGGAGGCATGGGCTTTCCTAGAAGACCTAGCTGAGAAAACCATGCAATGGGTGAGTGTAAGGGAACCACCTGCATCATCCAGCATAGGAGCGAGGATCGCGAATGCAAACTCGACTAGATCGGGTGCCGCATTTGCTGTCGATACCACTACGGCCACCGAGGCCTGCATGGCGGCCTTAATACGCCGTATGGATTCGATTGAGCTCCAAAACCAACAATGTGCACCTCACATATACACATCTGGTCCAATTCCCTGTCATTCATGTGGTAGGGTAGGTCATGTAGAAAGAGAGTGTGCGTCCATTCCTCGTGAGATGGAACATGTCAACGCCATCTATGACAGAGCTATGAATGATCCATACTCATCATCTTATAATGTTGGATGGAGGAGCCACCCAATTTTTCATGGAACCAAAATAATGCCCCGGGTGGACCTTCAAACTCCTCTCGACCACTTAACCAATCATACCAACCTCCCATGCATGCACAATCTTATCAGCCACCCCAAACTCAAATCACCAATCAATCAGGTTTCCCAAATTCCAATAATATGGAAATCCGATTCAATTCGCTTGAGACCTTGACTCGTAGACTTGAAAACTCAATGAAAATTTTTATGTCAACCACAAGTCAAGTTCTCACTTCAAATCAGCAGACCATCAAATCTCTAGAGCTTCATATGGGCCAATTGACTCAGTCTGTACATGAAAGAGAGAGAGGGACTCTTCCTAGCCAGCCTGAGGCTAACCCCCACATGTACTAGCAACAACACATGCAAAATGAGAATGTGATACCTCGGGGGCAGCAAGTGAACCATGTGGAGGAACCTGTTCACCATGTCAATTTCATTGTAACCTTAAGGAATGGAAAGCAGGTTGACAATCAGATTTCCTTGCCACCACCACCACCATCTACGCAGCCCCTCAGTGGGAATGGTGGTGAAGAAGAGGCTGAGGGTGAGGGTAATACACCAACGCCTCCTTCTCAGGCACCGTAGAAAACCTACCTGCCAAAAGCTCCCTATCCCAGTAGCTTAACCAAAAAGTAGTGTGACACAATGGATAAGATGTTAGAGGTGTTTAAGCAAGTGAAGGTTAACATCCCCTTGCTGGATGTCATCCAACAAATACCTCAATATGCCAAAGTGTTGAAGGATCTTTACACAACAAAGAGGAAGACCAATGTTCCTAAGAAAGCATTCCTGGCTGCGAATGTAAGCTCACTTTAGTCCAATCCCACCTACACAAAATACAAGGACCCTGGGTGTCCAACTATTCAGTGTACGATAGGGGACACTAGCATAAGTAATGTATTGCTTGATTTAGAATCGGCGGTCAACCTCCTCCCATTTTCTGTTTATCAACAGTTGAACTTGGGAGAATTGAAACCAACTGAGATCACCCTCCAATTGGCGGATAGACCCATTCGTATTCCAAAGGGGATTATCGAGGACGTGCTTATCAAAGTTGGAGATTTTATATTTCCAGTCGATTTTGTTGTCCTCGATACCAATCCTGTTGCGCACACCCACTCTCAAATACCTTTGATTTTGGGTAGACCATTTCTGGAAACATCCAATGCCTTAATTAATTGTAGAAATGGTCTCATGAAGCTCTCATTCAGTAACATGAGTGTCGAGTTTCATGTGTTCAACTCTGGTAGGCAACAGGAGCCCATGGACCAACCTTTAAATCTCAATCTCATCCGCCAATTAGAGGAAGCACCGCAAAATCAACGAACACTCCTAACACCAATGCAACCCATTGAGAATGTTTGTGGGCCCAGCGAAAACTCATTACCTGTCTTTGCAATGCAACAGAGTGAGCTGACATCAAACATGAATGTCAAAAGGGAGTGTTCGTTGCATGATTCAGTTGAGACCATTAGTGAGGGGGACACACCTCATCATATGCCCATTCCAGAAGGTGTTGTCACCCCGTGTCCTAGGGCTATTGAGCCCTTTGAGCTTCAGATTGACTCCAACAATGACCCACCTATGACTGAGCTTATGCTTGATGATATAAATGATGGTGGGAGGTCCTAATTGGATGACTTGGGGAGAAGCCCCATTCTTAGTGGTGCAGGTCTGCTGCATCCATCGAATGAGCTTGAGGAACTCATTCCGATGCACCCACCTATTGGTTGGAGGGTCTTTTTGATGAGCAACTAAACCCTAGTGAGGCAACACAACTTCACTCATTCATGTTGCCTACACCCAACCAATATCATGAGGGGTTTGACCCTTTCAAGTTTGACCTTTCACCCCTCATGACACCTCAGAGTACCAGTAAAGTTTGCCCATCTCGGCAAGTCTCTGGTCCTCATAACTCGATGTTCTCATTTAATGTTCCTTGACCAAAAGATTATGAGAATATCTATATTGATGTATATCTTGTGAAAAATAATAATAATAAACAAAACAAAAAACGAGTAATAAAAGACTCCATGAGCGAGTATTGATTGTTGTGGGCCCCAACCCTTGTGTACTTGGGCCCCTTTTCTTCACGTATTTGTCTCCCTTTTTTAGTAACTTACAGGTTTTGAGGGAATTCGGGTTTGTGTCCATCACTATAACCATGAACTTCCTGTTGCGCTTCATGTTGGTGAGATCTTCCATTTTTCATGCATAAATCCATGTAGTATCATGCTCACATTCATTGAGGACAATGCATGAAGTAGGTCTGTGTAGGGGGTGTTTTATGTGTGTACATAGTTGAGTCTTCTCCTTTGATTTTGTTTTCTTTTGTGTGCATTGATAGGGTCATGTTAGTGTGCTGCATTTTATATTGATATATTTGTTTGTCATGATCCTTGGGTGACTTTTCTTCTTTTGCTTGCCTAGTGCTTTAAAATTTTCACATTTCTTTCAAAAATCTTCATGTGTTTGCGAAAGAAAATGTTTTGTGGGTTTTGGGTGTGTTTAGCATGTGCAAATACGTTGAGAGGCAAAGTAAAAAGAAAGCTCCCAAATTTGTCTTGAACTTGATGCATTAGGATATCTAGTTTATTGGCTTTAGGTCTTATCGAGTCGTTAGGATGCACCCCAGTTTTCCTTCGAGGCGGGGGTGTAATCATAGGGTTTCAGTACTCAAACATTTAAAGAAGTCCACCCTGAACCTAGTGAGTCAATAATTCGTGTGTGTTAGTATAAGGAAGTTTGTCGTAGTCAAGGGCCCTTAAACTCTTTTTGTGAAACTGTAAGTGAAGGGCTTTTGGTTCCCATGTAGATAAGAAAAAAGTGAGTAGGTGTTCTCTCTTCTCGCACGACTCCTATCACTCGGGAAAGTAGGTATGAGGGGACTTTATGCCTGGTGCTCTCGAGTCATCTGACTTAGGATGCACCGACTGAACTCCCGTTACACGGGTGGTAGGGATCGCCCTATGTGGAGATTTGGGGGAAGGTGTACGTGATAGTGTAAGTCCTCATAGGCAATGATGCACGAAATCCAACCCTGAGAGAATCAAACACCAACCAATATAATGCTCCAAAGAAAAAGAAACAAAAAGAAAAAAAAAGTCAAATAAGAACCTTAATGGACTTTACACAATGTATCACTTTCAGAAGTTAAGGTTGCCCATGTCTTTCACTTAAGTCCTTAATCAACCTTCACAAATGATTCATTAGGCTTGGTGTGTGGAATAATTTCATATATAGAGTTGGTTCGTAGGATTACCGCGTCCAATGATCGACAAAAATGAGCCAATGAGTCGTGTAGCTAGATTGAATAATGCATCTTTGTTCGGATTTTGTGGGTGTATCCGTTGAAAACCCTCAGGAGACAACACTCCTCCTCCTTGCCGACAATGAGGTTTAACGGCTTGTTGCACATGCTAAGTGCAACCGTGATTCCTACAAAAGTGAGTTAGGATTTCTTATTTTTCGTATGCTTTTCTCTTTCTTTGTTTTGCTCGGGACTAGCAAAAGTTAGGTGTGGGGGCATTTGATTGACATCATTTCATGCTTATATTTGTATCTTATATCCATTATCTTTCACCTAAACAGTGCTACGTGACGAGTTTTATGTTTAAATTTCAGAAATAAATAGGTTTGAAGAGAAGATGCATAAAAAGACCTAAAAGCATGAAAAAAGACTGAGTTGAGAGACTCAAGGACTAAGATGCGAGTCATCTAATAAAATAAATTTTCCATTGTTTTGTTCTTATGTTGTTTCTTTATGTATGCTTAGCTTAGTTTTAGTTCTTTGATTGTAGGCTAAAGTAGTTAGAATGTTTCTTTTCTTCTTTAGTTTAATTGTTAGAGTAATGTGTAGTGAGTAGATTCATCCCCCTTTGGGGGTGGAGATGATGTTCATACATGCATTAAAGAATGGATATGAATGCTTTATATTTTGATTGTGTTGATAAATGTGAATGTATGCTTGCTTGTTAGAGTAGAATACTACACTTGATGGGTTTTGCCACACATCTTAGACACCTCCCATGCTTGTTTAGGTTCTGAAATAACCAGCTTGTGTATACGAATGTTAATCAACTAGGTTAGTGAATGGATTAATAGGTTTGGCCATAACCTTTAGACACTTCCTATGCATGAAAACACTACCTACATTTATGCCTATAGAATGCATTATTCATCATCTTTTTACATGTGTGCACACACTCCACCCCTAGGGGTCTTTCTCTTCTTGATTCCAGCTTAGTTTTACATTCTTTTAGTTTTGATTTCAAGTAATCTTTAGTTGCTTTACTTTGCATTTTTTCTTCTTAGTAGTTTAGTGTAGTGTAGATTAGCATAGACAAACTCTTCTCCCTTTTTGTTGTCACTTGATTTCTGAAAAACCAGAGGCTACTCACCTCCCTGAGGATCGACCCGTACTTGCCACCACTTCATCGCGGTCGTGCACTTGCGGTTATTAATAAATCGTTCAATCAGTCGGCGAGCGTTGGCTTTTGCTGTTCGTGATCACGTGTTCTTGAGGATCTCTCCCGCTAATGGAGTCATGAGGTTTGGACACAGAGGTAAGTTGAGTCTGAGATACATAGGGTCGTTCGAGATTCTGGACTGAGTTGGTGCCATTGCTTATCGGATTGCCTTGCCACCTCAGTTTTTGGAACTGCACAATGTATTCCATGTTTCTATGCGAAGGAAGTACGTTACTCAACATTTACACGTGTTAGAGGCGGGTATGCCTGGGGTGCAACCAATTTGTCATTGGAGGAGCGAAAAGTTGAGATAGTTGATCAGATGGAGCACTAGTTGTGTAAGAGAGTCATTCCGATGGTAAAGGTCTGATGGCAGTACCACACACCTTAAGAGGCTACGTGGGAGATTAAGGCAAACGTGCGGGAGAAGTACCCAGAGCTTTTCGGTGCGTAGCTTATCTTTATTTCGTGGATGAAATTCCTTTTTGGTGGGGTGATTTTAAAACCTAACACCCAACTCTCTCTCACTAACCCTAACCCAACCCATCTATCCTTCACCTCTTAGCTTCCTCGCAGCAGCTCCGGCGATCACGCGTAGGCACGGAGGGGAATTTTCCTCTTCTCCGGTTTCCTTCTCGCATAGGCACGCTAGAGTCCATGTAGGTTTGTTTCGGGTTGGAGGACAGTAGGGCATTGGAGAGAGGAGACCGACATGTAGGAGGACCGACTGGAACCGACGTGGGGTTAGATAGCCACGCGTGGTTGGCACGGGCGCAATCATGCAGGTCGCACCATCGTGCTAGTGGCGGTGGCCGAAGGCTAGCTGAGGGCTAGGGTTTGGGGTTGGGTGTTGGTTTTGTTTGGGTAAATTTGCATGTGGTCCTTGATGTTGTTAATAATTGGAGTTGAATGGATTCATTGGACATTTTGCATATTATCCTTCATATTTAGTTGTATTTGATAAGTTACAAGTATTTGGGTTGTTGGGGGATAAACCCTATGAATTAATAGTATTTGAATAAATTATGTATAACTGGATTAATTGTCCTGAAAACCGTAAATTGAATTGTAATTGGTTAATTAATTAATAATTTGAAAAATCCTTGGATTTATTTGTATTGGAATAAATATTAAATAATTAGATTAATTGCTTAATAAATCCTTGAGTTTTTATAATTGTGGAAAATGTTTTAATTTAGGGGAAATTGCTCGTTTTTCCCTAGAATTCTTATATATTTGCAGAAAATCCCATAAATTGGAAAATTTATTGTTCTTCCCCTAAACTTATGAGAACTAGGTTTTGGTAAATTACACGTATACCCTTATAATTTTGATTGTGGGTTTTTAAGCTATAATTTCTTTACGCTGCTCGTATGATTTTATAGAATCATTTCTTCGTTTCATTTTTATCATGTTGGGGTTGTTGACCCATGCTTTTAGGGATAAATTGCTTTTACCCCTTGCTTGTGAGGTTGTGAGAGGTCCGGTGAATCGATTAGTTGTCCGTATTGTTGCGTTGCTCACGGACTCAAGTGTGTGGTCGAGTAGTGGGGATGGCGTGTGAGGCACGTTTGACTAGATGTTAGGGTGTTTCCCTTGTTGGGACGGTCCAGATGGTTTACAAATGACCGCTGGAGCTGGGCTTGTGGACTTGAGCGTTGTGGTTGGATTCTTGGAGAGGAGTTATCCCTTTGTTGTGGAGGTCCGGAATGACTTACCAGCGTAGTTATGAGTTGTCGTTGGAGTGTTACTCGTGGGCTCGGGCGTTGTGGTTGGAGTTCCAGAGCCGGACGCAGGACTAGTCAGCTCTCCAGCGTTGTTATCGGTGACCGCTAGAGTTGGGCTCGCGGGCTCGAGCACGTGGTTGGAGTAGGGTGTTGCCTTGTGGGACGAATGTGCGGTTTGGTCGAGGGTGCACGCTCAGCTTGGCTGGCCACTTGGTCTCCTTCGGATGTGTGACGGTTCTACCGTGAGGGAGGGTTGAGTGTTGCCTAGTGGGTTGGATGCACGGTCAGGTCGAGGTGCACACTCGGCTTCACTGGGCGTGTGATCGCTTGGAACACGAGATTGGGTTAGCATCTGGGACAGCTAGACCTTATTCGATGTCAAGTGGGAATGGTGTACCAGGTCTTGTTTTGAGACTCAGGAGTGTTTGCGCGTGTGCGAGTGGGACGCGGTAGGCTGTTGGAGGTGACTTGGGCTTGAGACGCGGGGACTGGACATGTTGAGCTCAGTTTTCATGTATTTCTCCTACTCTTCTCAGTAGTTTTGTAGTAGGATTCAGAGTTCTTGTATTTTCCTTTGGCGTTGTACCTTGACTTTGACTTTATGACATACATTTTGATTGAGGCATCGAGTTGGTTATTTCAGTTAATGTTCATTTTTTGTTTCTTTCTAGTGTTGTGATTATTGTTGTGTTTCGAGTGCGGATAATGGACGTTATAGTTATTCAATAGAATCACAGGCAAAAACTTCACGGTAGTGTATCTTACCACCAGTAAAGTGCCAACCAGTGGAGAGTCACAAAGGTAAGCAAAAATATTACAAGACTTTTCGCTTCTATGCCCTCGGAAACTACAAAGTTGCTGAAATACTACTTGTAAATTCGGAATTGTCTGGATGCTAATTAGGAGAATCTTATTTAGTTATAAGTCATTCCAAAGAAAACTCATCTCACTAAAACCGTTAATTTTATATTATTTTATTTGAAATTTTGCAAAATAAATCGTGAACTATGTACAAAGTACTAGTTATTTTTATTTGTGTTATAAAAATTGTATATAGTGGATGATTCACCTTCCAAGATGGTTCATCTTCCAACCAATCAATTATAACTCCTCTATTAAAATGTATTGTAATGTGCATTTTATTTACATCATTATTTAATGTAGACTATGTAACTTACACACCTCTATGTTATATATATGAGGTTGTAGTATGTATTGAGAATATACAAAAAGAGATGAAATACAGCTCCTTCATTCTCCCTCAACTTCTTGTCCTTTTGTTTGATCGTTATTTTACAACACGTTATCAGCACGACTTCGCTCGATGTGATCAACTCAACACTAGTTGTTTGTTATTTGATTAAGGTAGTTTACAACATAAGGTTGTATTCATCTCCAGGTAGTCTTTTACAATTTATAATATTATTAATCTATTTACTTGTTGAATATGCACATATTATATTCTTAAATTTGATGTTATATGTCTAGAAATTATACTCATATTATATTCTTAAATGTGATGTTGTATGTTTACAAATTTCTATTGCAAAATCTTGGTTTGAAATATTATGTTTTGTATATATATTCTTAGATGGCGGACTATTAACTTTTATTTTAGTATGATAATAAAATTTAAATCATGCACATAACATTTATAGATGCATATGAGTACGTGATTTGATAAATATGTATTAATCGATGTTTATAAGCATTTTGTTTTGCAAAAGTTTATCATATATTTGGAATATCACTACATGACTTAACATTCCAATGATAATGACATAATTTTTTTGTGCATATGTCATATCTAATGCATGTTGTTTTGCTAGAAACTATAATCGTTTCTTTTTATCTATTTTATTTTGTGTAATCTTTTATATGATATAGATCATCTTGATTGTTGAAGAATGTTAAATATATGTCTTTTGATAAATGAACAAAAATTTTACTTGTCGCATTTTGCATGTTAAAATCCAATTTGATGCTCTTTAGAATACAAATGAAAATATATATATTGCTTGACATAGTTAGATATTTTTTGGAATAATGAAAACATGCAAAGGGTATTTTTTCTTATAAAAGTCTACATATTATTATTGCTTTTATCTTGTGCACTGAAAAGAAAAGAAAAATGCTTGGATATTATATTATATTATTCTTGTGATGAAACACTAGTTTCAATCATATTTGATGCATTTTTGCAAATCTAATATTTGATGCATCCCGTTAAGTTATCATATTATGCCACATAAAATTCCGATGTTATTTTGTTGCATCACATCTAGAAATATTATGGTTTCTTTCCAGAACATGTGATTTATTTATGCAATTATATATATGATATAATGTGGTATATTTCAACAAAATTTGGGTTTTCATATTATGAAAATAATTATTTACCATATGTCATGTTATCATTGAAAAAGAAGCACTTCAGGCCCGATGGCAAAAACGGTAATCTTCATGAGGTGCAAATATATAATGATATCAAGATTGTATATTCATGTGAAGAAAACTATGAAAATGTATAGCAATCCCTGAAGGATTCTTATGAGCATCAAAAGGGTGTGCAAATGTAAAAGTCTCATAAACCCATCAAACTATTCCCTAAATCTAGCTCTATGCGTGTCCAGAAAACCATAGAGAGTTGAGATAGGAAAATCTTATATCCATTTCACAAATTAATGATCCGATACTCTAGTAGTAGTACGAAGTCCAAAAAAATCACAAGTAATTGACTTGCTCCATTCCCTGAAGTGAATGTATGAGAGCGTGAAAAATCTTACAAAAGTCTACTATAATCATTTTGTGACCATGATTATGGATATGAATGTAGATGAGATAAATGACAAAAACATTAATGTCCTTATGGTATATAAATTCCATGATCAAAATGGGTTTATTTGTAGTTATGTGTGTTTTATTTGATAAGTAACATATACTTTATCTAGTAGATATACATGATTATATGCTGGAATACCAATATGACAAATGAGTATTATATACAATGATACAAATATTTTGTTTAAGCTTTAATTTATTTGTCATTTATATTGAAACTATATTTTTTTATATTGGTCAGTGCTCTCGTTAGTCCAATATATTTTCATACTTGTGATTGTTATTCACTTACGATGAGATTCTTTTTAGATATTAATAATACACATGTATATGTCGCTAACATATCGATATTCAATTTTTTTAATATGTTTGTGATGACTATTTATGCATATAATTATAATATGTTTTTAAGGATCAATAACAAAGATAATATTTGCATTATCGTCTTAAAATGGCAAAGTACACATGCATATAGTGATATGTTGGTATGCATAATTTCTATCTAAAAGACTTATACCAAGTTACGTTAAAATTAATTGACATTCATGTGATTGAATGCATGGTACTTATTTTATATTTTGTCATTGGAAGAACCTTATCATTTATTTTGTAATAGTTGCATAAATAATTTATCTACAATAAATATTTTATTCGGCTTGAAATGAAGAGTATGGATACTCTTCGGTCTCCTATTTGATTTAAGATCAGGAAAGATGAATTATGCATCATGTATAGTGTTGCCTTGCACACTATATTAAGAGATAAGTATTCTCTAATTTGATAATGAGAAAAGCGGAAGCCACTACTGTACAAGGTCGTACAAATTTAGTAGAAAGCTCCAGAAGAGTCATATCTACTATTACATGTTGAATTATCTTGGTTTTAAATGATGCATTTTATATATTATGTCTCAAGAAACTTATTAACTTTCAAATCGCAAGAATGACTTGTATTAAGACTACAATTGAAGTAAATAAGAATATTTTTATATTCCTACAATCATGTCAGGCAGGAAAAATACTATCAAGAAAATTACCTGACTTTTGAACAATGTGTCATTGCACACGTAGTGGCTTGGTCAAAAGACTTGCACTGGTGAATCAAATGAATATTGACTCTAATAACATATGATATGACCGATTGGGTCAATGAGGACATATATTATGACAAATATTTTTGAAATTTCATATGATCATCCACTGAAGAATGAAAAGATTCTTCAACTAAATAGGTATCTACGAGCTCTGTCTTTCCGTAAGATAAGATAACTTGTGATTGAAAGTCATAAGCATAAGTTATTGTAAAATCACAATATGTGTCATCATATTTTGGATCATGTGCCCGAAGCACACGTTACAAATTAAGCATCGATTTATAAAATATCTCTGAATATGGATCATTATTAGATCTTAAAATTTATACATGATACATTAATATGCATACATGTTGATATTATTCTTTTTTTTATGTACATCATGTTATGAATGTTCCCCTATTTTACTTGTACAATATTGAATGAAATGTTTCCCATCTGTGATTAATAGTTTACTACCTCCAAAATTTTGTGGTCTCAAATTAAATTGGATATTTCAGTATGATTCATATTCCTGATAATATTAAAATACTTGAAGCCCCTGAAGGGCGATGTATTTTATTGTCCAGTCCAACATTTATATATATAGAGAGATATTTTTTTGGCATTAGGGGGAGAAAGTCAGAAGCTTAAAGAATGCCAAGAAAATGTACTATATTGAACTTGAAGTTCATTAGAGAATATACGTACAAGTATCGTTGAACCTGAAGTTCCTAAAATCATTAACTTGCAATATCTGGCAAGTAAATGTCGTACATCTTTATTGATCACAAAAGAGTTACTATGTCTTGTATTACTAGACATAAAGCGCATAATATAATATAAATTGGAGATTTTCACATGATAAAATATATTTGAGCTCAACCAACGCCAAAAGCGTGGACTATAACATATATTATTTGTGGACATGAAAATAAAATTTTGTCACTAATTACACATCCTGAAGAGGTTATTCCTGAAGAATATAAACCCGGTAAAATAAAAGCAACTGCTAGCAAATGTAACAATTCCGGGAATACATAACGGTCAGATCCTAATATTTTGGGGAACAACGAGGATTTGATTATTATAAAAGTCGCAATCAACTATGATGATACGAGAGAAGCATTAAAAGGTTATCGTCGACGACAAATTCGCCTTCTTAGAACATGCTAAATCAATAGAAAATCTGGATCCAGAATCTATAGTATTATAAGAATGCCAGAAGCATTCATATTTGAAATGAACAAAAGAAGGCAAATAATATAGAACTAGACTTGCTTATTCGACATGTAGTCCTGATTTCTGAAGGATGTGAATAGAAATCACATTACAACATGGTGGTACATTATAAAGCGAGTAGTGACACAAGAGTTTTCACAGGACCCAATATCTATTATGATGTTACTCATTCTCTCGAAATGTATAATATTACGTTATGTTACTTGATCAGTATGACATAAATATAGATAAACATATCAGATATGTTTGACTGTAAATTTGTATAAGTCATTTGGTATTGATATAAATAAGAGTCCGTGAAGGACTAAAATTGCCCAAGGAAAATTATAACGAAGAGATGCATTATAATCATCATATGAACAAACAAAGAGAATATGCATATCATCTCGAAGAATGATATTAAAAGGAACTCCTGAAGAGATTAAACACGTGCCCGTGAAATATTTGAATGATATTTTTTTAAATAAATGACTGAAGAACAGTCAACTATTTTTCGATATGCAGTTCGAACATTCTCTAGAAGAGAATTGTTACAATGATTCAATTATATAAAGATACATTATACAAAGAAAGTTCACATGAAATTATCAATATTTACTTACTATATTCATGAGATAAATATTTTGTTCAGTGATGATTCCTATATGTGTAATCCACAATAATAAAAAAAATCACAAATTATTTTGTGTTATTGTGAAGACGTTGCAATGTTTATGCAAGTTTGTCAACTGCGTATCAGGGGGAGTAGATTTCTAATTATCATCCCTAAAGTACAATTATTGATGAAGGATAATACCTAGAAGGCCTATAATTGTTCCCTTTTTTCCTTTTTCAAGTTTTTTGTCCGACAAGGTTTTACTTGGCGAGGTTTTTAACGAGACAGCTTACGCAATTGTGTTAACATATGTCATGCACTATTTTTCCCTTAGCTATTTTCCCACTGGGTTTTTGTAGCAAGGTTTTTAACGAGACATGAACTTATATGTTGAAATGAGGAGGAGAATTATACGCTCTGCAATCTTTTTTCCTTCACCAAGTTTCTGTCCCACAGGGTTTTACTTGGCAAGGTTTTTAACGAGGCAGATCGAAATGTGTATACCAAAAGGTGACCATCCAATGGGGAGTGTTAAGAAAATTGTATATAGTGAATGATTCACCTTCCAATATGTTTCATCTTCCAACCAATTGATTATAATTCCTCTATTAAAATGTATTGTAATGTGCATTATATTTACATCATTAATAAATGTAGACTATGTAACTTACACATCTCTATGTTATATATATGAGGTTGTAGTATGTATTGAGAATATACAAAAAGAGATGAAATACAACTCCTTCATTCTTCCTCAACTTCTTGTCATTTTGTTTGATCGTTATTTTACAACAATTTGATTGTAAATTTGACAAAATTTGCTCTCTTTATTTCTCTACAATCACATCTTTTGTCTTCTTACTCTCTCTCTTTATTCTTGACCAAATATTTATTTTTAGGGGCAATCAAGTTGTATACATGTACACGTGAGCTAGAAAGGTCTTCTATTAAATATTTAGACACCACTAAAAGTTCACATACACACTTATATATATATATAATATTAATTATAGCAAAAAATTGGCAATGGTGTGGAATTTGCTTTTCTGGAACTCAATTTCGGGGTTCAACGTTTTGCTACTGGAATAAAAAAATTGAATGTAGTAAACAAAAGCCGACCCAAGATGTAATAATAGGGAAACATATATGATTCCATAATCGGATGTTTCCAAGTGCTTTCCGTCAAGAAAAGTGCGGTTAAACTTTGCAACTCGATTACATGGAAAAAGCATAAAGACCGTCTAGAGAATGTACTAGACTACTAGTATATCCAGAGCTAGACATGCCCCATTACTTGTAATACGTAACACATTAAAAAAATTAAACTTTGAGAAGTTAAATTCATTTAATTTATAATTTAATGGCACAGTAATTGCAAGTTTAAGTACTTAACGTGAAGGATTTTTCTAGAAGTGAAAATAAATATTTTTGGTATTTTTTCCCAAAAATAAATATCTAGGTAACGTGTCGTGCCACCGACTGTGAGTTGTGTCGTGTTGTGCCGGCATGGCAGTCGGTCTCCCTGGCCATGTCGGATCACAATTAAATTTACAAAAACACGATTTATTTTTTCCCAAAGCAACCAATTTATTTATTAATATTTGTTGACTAAAATCGAGAAACACTATATTTATTACATATAAGAAAGGCTCGGAAGCTAGCTAAACCTAAGGAGTAATGAAAAAATATATTTGGGGTATTAGGAAAAAATTACTCTTTTAACAGAATGGTTTAGCTAATTTGTATCTGTTGAAAAATCGAGTAACATAATGGTTTAGCTTCATCATCACTGTTGTTGTGAAGATTCATGTTTTACATTCTTTCTGCATCGTCGATCCAATCCTTCAGGCATACGCTCATCTTGATTGACTTGTTGGACAAGTTTTGCATGTTGTCAGACAAGACACGTTAGCTGCACTAAATGCAGACTGTGATGCCACGGTTGATGTCGTAGGACATAATAAGTTGTGTGCCATCAACGAGACTAGTGGAAATTGTTGGCTTTTTTGCCTTAAAGTATATTTTGATGATTTAATCAACCTAATCTTAATTGTAATCAATGTAGGGTAGCACACATATTGCAAAAAATATATATTACTTTATGCTTACCTCTACAGGTGATGAAGACTCAAGGAAGAAAGGATTCAAGTCAAGACATGTAATCAAGCTCATTTGAAGACATGAAATTTGTATTTCTTTTGAGTCTTATGAACTTTATGCAATTGAGCATACTTGAGCTAAAATCAACTCAAACATACACTAGGTTCCTTATAGAAGTCACACACAAAATTTCACATCATTTGGACTTCAATACGTCACCCAATCATAGACCGGAAAACACTAAACTAAACTTGAATTGTCTACTCACATTCGGTCGACCAAACCAAACCATCGGTCGACTCAGTGATCAATTATCATGTAGTTTTTTCGCTGCCCACATTTGGTCGACCATGCAGATCATTTTGGTCGACCGAATCAACATTATTTTTCGACCGTTAACCTTGTCGTATTATACAACCAGTCATATACGAATTATTTACAAATACCCAAAAATACATAATTGCTTTTCAGTCGACCGTGGACCTGTTTGGTCGACCGAACTTTATTGTCTCCAAAATTGTGCAACTGCCTGAACATTTTCGGTCGACCGAAGACTTTGGATCGGTCGACCGAACATGATCATTTTTATCAACCCCGTAGAGCCTGTTGATTTACGGTCGACCGAACCTTATTCGGTGTTCGAACGTTAACTTAAGTGTACTTAATTTGTAGCATGTTACGGTCAACCGTTCATTTATCGGTCGACCAAACCGAGTCCAAAATTGCCCAACGGTCGACCATTCTGCCAGATTCAGTCGACCAAACTTACTCAGAATTGCATCCTGCAGGTTTCTATTTTGTGTATCTTACACAAACTCTTACCCAATTAACCCCAACGGCTATAACACCTTAGGAACTTATAAATAGGTGTTCCTATCACACAATTACACATCTCTTACACTTCCATTTGTCATATACACTTAAGAGAAAACTCCAAGTCTGTCATTCCCCAAATCCTACTCTCCAAGCTATACTTCCACATCTTAGATTAATTCCACATCATAAGCTAAGTGTGCTCAAGTTAGAGAGTGTGTGATCCACTCTACCATTGTTGTTCAAGGAAGCAAGGACTTTGGTGAAAGCCCAAAGTGTTCCTCTTGGATTGTGAGAGAAGAAAGTCAAGCGTGCAAGGGTGTTCGCGGAGCTTGTTTTGTAAAAGGCTTAATGTCGACCCGGAATGAGGTTGATAGTGAAGACGTAAGCGGAGCTCGAGGGAACAAGTGGAACTTAAAAGAGAGGAAGTAAGCGAGAGACCGAACCTCTACAAAAATTTGGTGCCTTATTGTTGGTTTTCATTATCTCTTCCTTTGCTTGCTAGTTTAGTTTTTATTTCCACTGCATATACTTGATTGCTTAAACTAGTATGCAATTAGCTTAAAAGTTATTAGAACTAAGCCGAATTATGATTCTACAGAAACCTAACTGAGTTCTTTATCCACCAGTCTAAAACATCAAAAGAGTTTAACTCTGCAGTACTTAAGTACATTTCAGTGTTTAAATTTCCAGTTAACTCATTTTTTGTGTTAGTTTACACTAATTTTAATTTCTTTTACTTAACCAATTCGAGTGGGAGTCGTCATCATCCGGATCGGTTACAGTTGGAGGTGGTTGTGATGATGAACTAGCAACATTTAATCCCATTTGATTTACGTACATTATATAGTCTTTCATATTCTTCAAAATATTTGATTAGAAAAGACCTACACCTATCTACATGATTTTGGAAATTTTCATAATTCATATTTTCAAAAATTTCTTCCAAGAAAACTTGTGAACCAGTAATCATAAATCTAGGATCCATACTAAAAGTTAAACAAACTAAATGGAGGAGGATTCCAATATTTATTAAACTTAGCATCCATTACATTTAAAATTTCAATAAAACCACTATGTTGCCTATATTTCGCAAATACTCTAGTAATTGGAAGTCATTCATAGATAAATATGTTAGAGGTGAGATAATATTGTCCACTTAATTTAGTAGTGAAGGTGAAGAAAAGTTTTAATAAATCTAACATAATTTTACAATTTTCCCAATATATATCGGTTAACATGCACTCATTTTGTTTTCATTATAAAAGGTTGTAATTGCAAGATTATAAGGATAACAATATTTTAACATTTCATATGTAGAATTTCATCTATGGGGAACATCTAATTAAAACGTCCTAGGTTTAATTTCATTATATGCACAAAATTCTCTAAATTTCTAATATCTAGATAAACTACTGCAACCTACATAAGCAATTGCATTCCTAACATTTTCTAAGTAATGTTTAAGTATGGTAAGTCTATCTTGTACTACCAAGTTCAAAGTATGACAAACACATCTGATATGAAAGAGTAAACCATCCACAGGTGGATGACAATAATTTATAAGCATTTGTATTGCGAAACTATTATTAGTAGCATCAAACGCAATTGCACAAACTTTTTTTTCAAGATTATTCGATACCATGAAATCTTTAATATGATCTAATATAATCTTGGTAGTGTGTGGATGCAAAATAGGTAAAAAAGATGATTTTTTATTAAACACCATAAATCATCTAGATAATGAGCAGTTACGCAACAGTAAGGATAATTATTTGGACCGGTCCAAACATCACTAGTTAATGCCGATAAAAATAACTAATCATGCGTCCTCTTTATTTACTGAATTTATCAAATACAATATTTTTAACTATTCTTCTAGAAAATGGTTTAAATTGCGGCTTATGGTAAACAACTGCTTCCTTAAGACCTTTAGATTCACATGTGCTAAATGGTAGTTCATCTCTAATTATGAAATCAACAATTATCTCTCTACCTTTAATTGGAAAATATCTTCTGGAATTTAAACTTCCACTGACTGTTTCTAAAACCGATTGACGTGAATCCACTACCGATAATAAATTATTCTTCACTTTATATGCAAGTAAATATCGACTTAGATGACTGGTTCCTCCACTTGACTTAGCCAAATATAACTGATCACAATATATACACCAAGTTGTCGGTTCACCCTCAACAGTTTGTCATTCTTCAAAATGATATCATGCTGGATATGTTTTTTCCTAGTACTTTTACCATACGTGTAGGCGGATTAATCGGAGGGGAGGTGGATTATCATTATCTTTAGAATCAGATGTTAATGTCATGGAAATTACTAAATATGCAAACAAAAAGTAATTTTTTTCATAAATTAGAAAGTCACGATGAGGATTGATTAATTAAAATTAACTACTAAAAAGATTAAAAAAGTCTGGGAAATGAAAAGCGAAGGAGTCGCAAAATTGGCGGTCAGCAGATTGCTTGTAGCTTTAAGATTCACACTTTAGCTCAAACTCGACTCATCTCCACCAAAATCAGGGCAATTAGAGAAAGAGTAAAAAATATTTGGAGAGATTTGTGTGAAGAAAATGAGAAACGTTTGGGGTTTATATAGCCAAGATGGGGGGTAGTTTAGTAAAATTTAAAAAATAAATAAATATGCACCCAACTGTTCTAAGAGTCGTTAGGTATAGTGTCGTGCCGACCGGGAAGTGTGGTGGGGGGGGGCTAGTTTAGTAAATTTGAAAAAAAAACACCCAATTGCTCTAAAGAGTCATTGGGTACAGTGTCGTGCCGGTAACGGGACATGTTCTGGGCATTATCTTTCAGGAATAATCGTACTTCAGGGATGATAATTAGAATTCTACTCTCCCTGATACGTAGTTCACAAACTTGCATAAATATTGCAACGTCTCCACAATAATACAAAATAATTTGTGATTTTTTGTTGTTGTGGATTAGACATATAAGAATCATTACTGAAGTAAATCTTTATCTCATGAATATAGTAAGTAAATATTGATAATTCCAGGTGAACGTTCTTTGTATAATATCTCTTTATATATTTGAATCATTGTAGCAATTCTGTTCTGGAGAATGTTCGAACTGCTGGTCAAAAAATAGTCGACTTCTCTCCAGTCATTTATTTCAAAATTTATCATTCAAATAATTTCACAAGTACGTGTTTAATCTCTTTAGGAGTTCCTTTCATATCATTCTTTGAGATGATATGCATATTCTCTTTGTTTGTTCATATGATGATCTTTTCATATATCGCTTATCTTCATTATAATTTTCTTTGGACAATTTAGTCCTTCAAGGATTCTCATATTAATATCAAGTGACTTATACAAATTTGTAGTCACAACATATCCCATATGCCTATCTATATTTATGTCATACTGATCAAGTAACGTAATATTATACATTTTGAGAGAATGACTAGCATCATAATGGATGTTGGGTCCTGCGAAAAACCATTGTGTCACTAACCGCTTGATAATGTACCACCATGTTAATGTAATGTGATTTCTATTAACATTCTTTAGAAATCAGCACTACAGGTCCAAAAATATGTTTATTAAGCGAGTCTAGTTCTACATTGTTTGCCTTCTTGTATTCGTTTTAAATATGAATGCTATTGACATTCTTATAATATTAGAAGTTCTAGATCCAAATTTTCTTGAATTAGCATGCTCTAAGAAGGTGAATTAGTCGTCGACGATAACCTTTTTATGTTTCTCTCTCGTGTCAACATAGTTGATTGCAACTTTTATAATAATCACATTCTCGACGTTTCCCAAAAATATTAGGATTTGACTGTTTGTATTCCCGGAATTGTTACATTTGCTAGCAATTGCTTTTATTTTACAGAGGTTATATTCTTCAAGAATAACCTTTCCAGGAGGTATAATGAGTGACTAACTTTTATTATCATTTCTATAAATAATATATGTTCTAGTCCACGCTTTTGGCGTTGGTTGAGCTCAAATATATTTTACCATGTGGAGATCTTTACTTTATGTTATGTGTATTATTGTCAAGTAATACAAGACTTAGTCACTCATTTGTGATCAACTGAAATGTATGACAATTACTTGCTAGATATTGTAAGTTAATAATTTTATGAACTTCAAGTTCAATCATACTTGTACATATATTCTCTTATGAACTTCATGTTCCATATAATACATTTTCATGGTATTCTTTAAGCTTCTGGCTTTCTCCTCCTAATGCCCAAAATATGTGCATCTATATATATATACAATTGTTGGACTAGACAATACAATACATCGCCCTTTGGGGACCTCAAATATTTTAATATGATCAGGAATATGAATTATGCTGAAAAGTCTAATTTAATTTGAGGCTGCTAAATTTTGGAGTGATAATAAAAAACTATGTTAAGAAATCACAGATGGGAAACATTTCATTCAGTGGCGTACAAGTATATAAAATATGGAAGTATTTATAATATGATCTTGGTCTAAAAATATATCGTAATAACTTATGCTTATGACTTTCAATCACAAGTAATGCATAACGCAAAAACTTCTGATTTCTTTTCTTTTGTACTACTACTGGAGTACTGGGTCATGAACTTGTAAAATAGATAGAAGATTTTCCTTTTACATCTCAATTCTCTATGGTCTTCTGGCCACGCATGGAGTTAGATTGGGGGAGGATTTTGATGGGTTTATGAAACTTTGACATTGGACATCCTTTTGATGCTCATAAGAATTCTTCAAGGATTGCTATACATTTTCATAACCCTCTTCAAATGAATATACAATCTTGATATCATTATATACTTGCACCTCATGAAGACTACAGTTTTTGCCTTCGGGGCTGAAGTGCTTCTTTTTCAATAATAGCATGACATATGGTAAATAATTACTTTCATAATATGGAAACTCATTTTTTGTTGCAATATACCACATTATATTATTTATATAATTGCATAAATAAATCACATGTGCTGGAATGAATAAGCATAATATTTCCAAATGTGATGCTTTGAAATAACATCGAAATTTTATGTGGCATAATACGATAACCTAATGAGATGCATCAAATATTAGCTTTGCAGAAAAGTTGCATTAAATATAATTGAAACTAGTATTTCATCGCAAGAATAATATGATATACTATTAAAGCATTTTTTTTCTTTTCAGTGCACAAGTTAAAAGCAATAATCACATATTTGTAATGTTTCACGAGTACACTTTTATAAGAAAACATGTACTTTTGCATGTTTTCATTATTTCAAAAGATGTCTAACTTTTGCAAGGGTTATTTCATTTTCATTGTATGACAGATACTAAGCAAGTGAATCAATATAAAGTCGCATATGATATAAATCATTTAGTTTTAGAAGTATTACAAAATTATGTAAGTATTCCTTTGCATGCTTGCTTGGTTCAAGAAACACCGGATTCCACAATAATTAGTTAATTTTCTAGTAAACTTGGCTTAATTCAAAATAATAAGAATCAATCTATGACAATGGGAATATTAAGCAAACCAATCAAGGAAATTATGATTGTAGAAAATCAAAATCAGAAATTATGCATCAATTACTGCATATATATACCTTCGCCTTAACAGGAATCTGGCACATGCATCATGGAAAGCAATAATATCATCTAGTAATATTGCATTTCCATGATATATTACCCTGGTTCATAACATGATGTAGGTCTAACATAAAAAAATGATTATTTAATTTAATATAAAGCAGATATGGACGTTAATATATGTCCAAATTTTGTAAGACATATATATAAGCAGGGAAGTTAAACTGTTGACAATATGGTCTCAAAATAATCAACAGAGGGACTTTCATTTGATCGTGCAAATCAAGAAACAAACTCGATCTCCCTTTTTTCGACCGGTAGAAGTCAACTAAGTGACCTAAAAAACGATACCAATGTTGAAATTTACAACAAAAATAAGTGATAATTTTATTTAGGCACTTCTGGGCCGGTTTTGTATAATTGACTTTTAGAGTGTTATTTTAATTTCTTTTTTGCACCCCTATAATTCATATTGATGATCCATTGGTGATATATACAAAAATCAGTAAGCATCAATGGTAAAATCTAAAATAAAATTTAAAAGCTTACAAACGATATCATATTATGTCTCACAAGAACACAATATCTGGAATGAGATCATGCACATCGATCCTTATGAATACAACATGTATTTTTATTTTATTTTTCACATTATGTCATGTGACCATGGTGTAAAACACAACTAAAGCAAAAATAATATATTACGTAACATAGAACTGATTCTCTATGAACATACTAATAACATCGTGAACTTACGTAGCACAAATAAATATTGGCCATATATGAACCTTTTCTTTAAATTTTATGCAAAAGATATGCAGATTAGGTCATCATAAAAAAACACATACTTGAAACCTTATTAAAGTGCAAAACTTGAGGGATGGAATTGGGAAAGCATTGATCAGATCATATCGTATGAAAGCAAAATGATTCGAGGAATCTTAACGAAGAAACTAGTTAAGCGCTAAACATATGATATATGTCAATATATCAAATAATATATATGCTCTAAATATGCATAATATCAGGACAAAAAGGACCTCAAAGAGATTGAGTTTTCTTGGTTAGAGGTTGCACAACTTGGTTCCATTGACAAACTGTTGGTTCACGTTCTACCAAGATTCATGAACTCAGACAGACAAAGCTTGGTGCTGATAACGTGTTGTGAAATGAAAAGATAAAGATTTAGGAGAGGTGGACCGTTGTACCCAACGAGTGTTTGAGCTATAACTGTCAGCGCAAAACCCGCGCTAACTTCGGTCTACCGAAGTATACACGGTCAACCGAACTTGAGTAGATCAGAGCCCTACCAATCCTACTGTCCATCTTGAAACGGTGAACCGAATGGAATTCGGTTAACCGAACTTAATTAGGGATAAATTGATAAAAACTACTGAAGGTTGGTGAACGGTGATCCGATATATAATCGGTCAACCGAATGATTAATTCAGACCAATTCTTCGGACTACTGTCACTGCGAAATGCATGTTTTATTGGCAAGACGGAATTCTAGTGGAAGATTAAAAAAACGTTCACTTCAAAATAATTGCCTTATAGATGTTTTATAATCGTCATGCAACTACATGACCGGCTTATGTGCTTCTCATTATTGTTTGGAATCTTTGTAACGTCCTCAAACACAGCGGAAAATTTCAAATTTAAATCATACAATCAACGAGGACATTACGAAAAGAAATACACACACTGGTGCACCAACATATAATATATATATGTGAACGAGTTTACAAAAGAATGTGATTACATCAAAATATCATATACATGAAATATACACAAGTAATCACAACCACCTCAAAATATAGGGAAGCAGGATCAGGTCTCGAGCGCTCCCTCCGTCGTCGCCACCCACCTAACGTCGCTCTCGGCCTGAAAGCAGACAATGAATGCCTGAGTTTCCAGGAGGAAACACAGTATGCCAAACCCTAACACATATATGGACAGAATGAAATGTACAAAGAACGTAAAACACCACAACTGATACACCCGCTAAGTTCCCGGGACCTCTCTCCCGGCCATAGCCCAACCACACGGGTCTCAAGGGTCCTCTCACCCCAACCCACCAACACACGTGCACACAAGGCACCACCGGTCCAAATCACGGCCAAACAACCCCCTCATTGCCTCAGTGTTACCGGAGCTACGGTTTTGCATCATTCGCCGGAGCCACAACTTTGCCTCATTCGCCGGAGCCACGGCCACAAAATCACAATCCAACTCCACGTGTCACTACTAATTGCTATAGGGCCGGAATGTCTGTGCCGTCGCCCCAAAAGGGCCGGAGACCCGTTGCCTTCTAGCCAATCAATAGCAACACACACACACACACAAAAACAGTGCAAAACGGTCGAACGAAAACTGGCTTCCGGTCGACCGATCCTCACCCAGAGAACTGGCCCAACCGAAAAACCCGCCAAACGGTCGACCGACAAAGGGGTCCCGGTCGACCGAAAAGCACCGAAAACAACCAGTAGAACTCACCCAGAGTCCTCACATCACGGTCGACCGAAACCACACTTCCGGTCGACCGGCCATTAAGTTAACTTAAACGTCGGTAGAACGAGTCAAACAGGCGGTCGACCGTTTAGATGGTCAACGCCCCAACCGACATACAACAGTACTTTCGGTCGACCGGCAAAGGGGTCCCGTTCGACCGAAAATACACAGGACGTCTTTCTCTCGCTAAAATTGCAACAACCGGTCGACCACCAAAAGGGCATCGTTCGACCGGTGCGAGGGATTCGCCCAAAATACACTACAACCGGTCGACCAAACCAAAACACCGGTCGACCGTTTATAGTTCAGAAACGGCTGTGCAGGTCCGACGAGCCCGAAACGGCCTACCGTCGACCGCTCCCACACTAACAATAGGTGAGCTTGAAAGCAAGTTTGACATACCTTAAGGCTTGAAGAAGCCTTTGAAGAAACAACGGCGAGCTCCTCCACGAAAAGGCTCTAACTCCGACGAACTTCCGATCAACTCAACTCGGCAGCAACCCGAGCTCCTTCGGCGACTCCAACTCCACGCACGACGTCGGCTCTTCCACTATCGAGAGAGAGACGAGTTTAGAGGGAGAGAGAGTGAATGAGAGAGAGGAGATCGTGAGAAAGAGAGAGAGAGAGTAAAACCAACCTTTATATACAAATCTCCCACTCGATCTCAGCCGTCCATCTCAAACCATCACTAATCCTCCCCTAAACACAATTAAGAACAGTAAGCAAGGTTAGGATATAACAATCTTCATCTACTTCTTTTTGCGACAAACATAATGCAAGAACTACACAGACGGTGGATCGTCGAAGAAGAACACCGATCGAGGAAGTGGAAGTTTAGGGTTAAAGAACCCAAGAGAAACGCGGCGGAAGCGGAAAGAAAAAAAGGGTTTCTTTGATTAGGGTTTTAGTCGACTGTACAAAACAATTTATACATATCCGTTTAGACATTCGGTAATCAGTAGATCCGAATATCTTAAGAACCAGTTATACATATTCGGTAATCGGTTAATCCGACGAACTGCTTATACAGGACTTTGATTAGCACTAGCTTAATGGGCTGAACTGATAAGAGATTGTTTGCCTCAGGATTATGGACCAGTGTCATCATTTCTTGGTGAACCAATTCCAAATGTGAGCTCAGGTCCTGATTTTGGCTGGTACCAGGTTTGATGCCAAGCCTAATCAGTCCCTAAACTTGCATCACTTGGAAGTTGATCCCCAGATTGAATTGGTCCAGATTTCATCATAGGCTGGGGTTCTCTTCTTCCAGAGGACTTTGATCTTTGATTTCAATACTCCCCTTCAAACTAGGTCGGTGGTTGAGACCAAGTTTGTGGATGAAGGTCCGAAAGGCATCTTTTGGCAGAGGTTTTGTGAACACATCTGCTAGCTGAGAGCCCGAGGACACATGTTTGGTGATGAGAAGCCCCAGTGCCACACGTTCTCGAACAAAATGATAGTCAAGCTCAATGTGCTTAGTCCTGGCATGGAAAACAGGATTAATCGACATATGCAAGGCACTGATATTGTCACAAAGAAGAATAGGAGTATTGGGCAGTGGAATTTTTAAATCCCGAAGAAGAAAGGTGAGCCAGGTGAGATCTGCTGTGGCTACAGCCATAGCACGGTACTCGGCCTCAGCGCTTGAACGAGAGACAGTGGGTTGTTTCTTGGTTTTCCAAGACAGACAGTTGGCCCCCAAGAATATGGAATGACCACTTGTTGATCGTCTAGTTTCTTCACAACCTGCCCAATCACTATCACTAAATGCATATAAATCTAGTGAAGAAGCCCTGTGTATGTGCATGCCAAAAGGGATTGTGCCATTTACATATCGAAGAATGCGTTTTAATAATGAGAAATGAAAGTTGGTTGGAGAGTGCATATATTGGCATATGAAGTTAACGCTGAAAGTTAAATCTGGTCTAGTCAACGTGAGGTACTGGAGAGCACCTACAATTTGTCTAAAATAGGTGGGATCATGGAAGGGAGTATGATCCCTTTGTTTATCAAATCTCGCAGGTAGAGGAGTGCTGATGTATCTAGAGTCCTGCATATGTGCTTTATGTACTATACTAGATGCATAATGTTGTTGGGACAAAAAAAGACCATTATTATCACGAGATACTTCTATTCCAAGAAAATGGTGAAGTGCACCTAGATCCTTCATGGCAAATTCATTTGCTAAATCATGAATTAAAGAATGTACACGATCTTTTCTTGATCCAGTTATGATAATGTCATCTACATATATGAGAAGAAAGAGAGGTCCATTGTTATGAGAAATAAACAGAGAGTTATCTGAGGTACTGCTAAAGAAACCTTTTGAAAGTAAGAAGGTTGTGAAACGATCATACCATGCTCGAGGGGACTGTTTGAGACCATAAAGGGCTTTATTAAGTTTGCAAACATGAGTAGGTAGACAGGGGTCTACAAAGCCTGGAGCTTGTGTCATATAAACCTGTTCATCAATGGAACCATGAAGAAATGCATTTTTTACATCTAGTTGATGAATGACCCAATCATTAATGGTAGCAATGCTAAGTATGAGTCGAATTGTTGTGGGTTTTACTACAGGAGAAAATGTCTCCAAGTAATCCACGCCTTCAATTTGTTTGTAACCTTTGGCTACAAGTCTAGCCTTTAATTTATCTAAAGACCCATCTGGACGGAGTTTGACTCGAAATACCCATTTGCTGCCTATGGTATGCATATGTTTCTGTTTTGGTTCCAGATTCCATGTATGGTTTTGTAGGAGAGCATGCATTTCCTCTTCCATGGCCTTCTTCCAGCCAGGGTGAGCTAAAGCTTCCTTGACTGAACTAGGCTCATGAGGTAGAGGTTGTATATGATGAAAAAGTGCATATTTGGGGTTTGGTTTAACAATTCCAGACTTTGATCTAGTTTTCATGGGGTGTGTGAATGTTGTAGTAGATGAATCGTGGTTATGATTATAAAGGTATTCATCTATAGATTCAGAAATATTGGTATTGGAGGCTTCATGGGATGGTTCATGTGTAAACCTGCCTTCAGAAACTGGCTCAGTATTGTTAAAGTGATCAATGTTTTGTGATGATATTAGTAGAGAGTCAGGTGTATCATATGCAGCATTTGAATGGACTGTCTTGGTGATATTTGTATTTTCATCAGTTTGTGAATGAGGACATAAGGTAATATGTTCAGGTGAAGACACACTGCAATCATGAGTCTGAGTTGGAGGAATATCACCTGAGTTACTTTCATGCTGAGGAGGCAAAAGGCATTGTAGGGAGCCATCTGGTGCTGGGGTTGAGCTGCTATTATTAACATGCTCCCCTTCAGGACCAACACAGTTGCTGTCAAGAGGACTTAATGTAGTTGACTCTATCACAGGGTCTTTAGGAAGTTCAAGGCACTGTTTGCTAGAGTCAACATTATTATTGGTGGAGCCTTGTTCATCTTTTTGTATCCATTCAGAAAAACTTGTAATGTTTGGTTCAAAAGCATCTTGGCTAAGGGTACAAGGTTTTTCTTTAAAAGGAAAACAGTTTTCATTAAAAATGACATGTCTAGTCATGTAAATCTTCTTTGTGTGGTAATCAAGACACATATACCCTTTATGTCTAAGGCTATAACCAAGAAAAACACAGGCAGAAGATCTATCTGACAATTTGTTTTTAGTATAGTCCCTTAGACAGGGAAAACACAAGCATCCAAAGACTCTTAAACAAGTAAAATCAGGATCCTTTGAAAATAAAGAAGCATAAGGTATACATCCATGTTTGTTTGGTAGTCTATTTAAGAGAAAGACAGCAGTGTGAAAGGCCTCCACCCAGAACCTTTTGGGTACTCCACTATTTATTAGTAAAGTTAAGCCCATGTCTACAATAAGTCTGTGTCTTCTCTCAGCCACTCCATTCTGTTCTGGAGTATGAGGGCAAGACATTTGTAGATGTGTGCCTTTTGTTTTTAACAGATTTTGAAAGGATATGGATGAAAATTCACCACCTCCATCACATTGAAAGATTTTTATACAAGTTTCAAACTGGGTTTGGACAAATTTTTCAAAAACTGAATAACAGTCAAGAAAATCAGACTTCAATTTTAAAGGAAAAATCCAAGTGTATCTAGTACAGTCATCTACAAAGCATGCATAGTATTTAAAATTGTTTCTTCCCACAATGGGTGAGGGTCCCCATAGGTCACAATGTATCTTATCAAATGGTTTAGAAGAATATGAATCAGAGTTTGTAAAAGGTAGTTTTGTAGCTTTGCCAAGTTGGCAGCTACTACATACAGTATTTGAATGTGTAATTGATTTTGTAATGCAGATAGAGCCTTTATTGTGGAGATCCACCAACACTTTGGGGCTGGGGTGCCCAAGTCTACAATGCCATATATGTGAATCTACATTTCTTTGCCTGTTTGAGAAAAATGCCCTATGAGGTTCACTGGGTAGAGAATAGAGATCATTTCTCAGATTTCCAGTGGTGATTAATTTCCCAGTGTGTCTATTTTTAATGAAAAATTGAGTGTTGGAGAATTCAATGTTGTAAGGAAACTGATTTGTAAACTTACTTACAGACAACAGGTTTTGTTTCATATTTGGTACAAGTAACACATTTTTTAAGGTGAATGAGCCTTTTTCATGTCTTATTTCAGCAGATCCAGTATGAGTGATAGGTAATAATTGTCCATTTCCTACCATAACCCTATCTGATCCATTGTATGACTTAAGTGACTGAAGCATACCTGCATTACCTGTGAGGTGAGCTGTTGCCCCAGAGTCTGGGTACCAATCCTCAGAAGAGTCTTCAACTGTCATGGCAGCCAGGGCTTGCGGTAGCTCCCTTGGTTGATAGGAGTGATTGAATCGATGCCAGCATTTGATGGCTTCGTGCCCTGGCTTTGAGCAAATCTGACAGACCACATATGGTTTTCTGTGAGGATTGATGCCTACAGACTCTGATTTTTCAGCTTCACCAACTGGAGCTGATTCTTGATTGTACTGTTGAGGGGGTGGTTTCCCTTGGGCATTAGGTTGAAACCCTCTGCCTTTTGAAGTGAAACCTCCATCCCTCTGTCCCTTTCCTTGTTTCTTTCCTTTCCCTTCATGTTTTTGGCCAAAGAAAGCCATTTGAACTTCTTCTTCAGCTTCATGGCTCTTAATGCGAAGTTCATAGCTTTGAAGCATTGGAACAAGGTCCAGGTAGGAAGGAAGAGGAGGTTTTAAATGAACTGTGGTGAAGGCGTTATACTCCTTCCCCAGACCATTCAGCATCCAGAAGACCTTGGTCTGATCTCTTACAGGCCTACCGATGGCGGCAAGCTCGTCACAAAATAGCTTGAATTTACTAAGATACTCGAGAAGATCTTTGCAGGTTTTCTTGCGGAGCATCTGGAGTTGTTGAAGGAGCTGGAACTCGCGTTCTTCAGAGTTTTGAGCAAAGGCATGCTTCAGCGCTTCCTAGACATCCCTCGACGTCTCCAGACGAACTACGACGCTAAGAGCTCCCTCTCCAAGAGTACTAATGATCCAAGCCTTTAGGAGACGATCAGAACATTTCCAGAGGTCATACTTAGGGTTTTGCACCAGCTTGGGTTCAACGTCTTCACAGGACACTTTAATGGTTTTCTCGGGCGGAGGAAGGTCCCCATCGATGAACCCGGCCATCCCTTGTGACTCTATAAGTCCAAGGATCTGCATCTCCCATAACAAGTAGTTTGAAGTCGACAGCTTCATGGAGACGAAGTTACCTACATTTATTCCCGTCGGAAACGGGTAGGGATTCTCCAGTGAAGAAAGAAAAGCATCACCAGGCGCCATCGGACGAATCTGTGCGTGCTTTCTTCAAGATCGGAGGCTCTGATACCATGCAAGAACTACACAGACGGTGGATCGTCGGAGAAGAACACCGATCGAGGAAGTGGAAGTTTAGGGTTAAAGAACCCAAGAGAAACGCGGCGGAAGCGAAAAGAAAAAAGGGTTTTCTTTGATTAGGGTTTTAGTCGACTGTACAAAACAATTTATACATATCCGTTTAGACATTCGGTAATCAGTAGATCCGAATATCCTAAGAACCAGTTATACATATTCGGTAATCGGTTAATCCGACGAACTGCTTATACAGGACTTTGATTAGCACTAGCTTAATGGGCTGAACTGATAAGAGATTGTTTGCCTCAGGATTATGGACCAGTGTCATCATTTCTTGGTGCACCAATTCCAAATGTGAGCTCAGGTCCTGATTTTGGCTGGTACCAGGTTTGATGCCAAGCCTAATCAGTCCCTAAACCTGCATCACTTGGAAGTTGATCCCCAGATTGAATTGGTCCAGATTTCATCATAGGCTGGGGTTCTCTTCTTCCAGAGGACTTTGATCTTTGATTTCAATACATAACCTATCAGAGTCTTATTGTGGTAGTTATAAAAATATTGCAGCGATCTTTTGTAAGAACAGATTCGTAAGCAAATATTACTACATGCTCATCCACTTATAATTAATAAAAAAGGACGAGTACATATATAAAGACAATGACAATCAAAGTTGTTTACTATCATAATTTTCTTCTTTCCGGTAGCTGATATGGCTGCTAGTGTTTAGTAAAATGGTATAAAATGAAGTTGCAAATGTCATGGCTAACATCAGCATCGGCACATGGATCAGTCCTTTGTTAATGCAAAACCCCTTGTTTGGAAGAAGTGTTTTATATTTACTTTTTTAAAGGTACATAATCACATTGAATGATGCATCCTGATGATCTGATCAAATGCCTTGTTCAATGTATATAGTTGAGACCAATGGTGCTACAAGATGCTTTGAAATTCTAAGTTAATTTGTAATTGTATTTGAATTCTAATTTTTATGTAGGATTTTTAAAAAATAATTTCAGACTTTGGAGCGAACACAGACGCTGGATAAATCATTTCGAATTTGAAGCTGACATAATTACACAAGAAGTGTTGAAGCTCATTTTCATTTACTTAAATATATACATCAAATATTTATATATGCATGGTAACATATTTCAGTAAATTGATTGGTATTACATAACTAAATTTTTTAAATGCCTTAAAAATTAACATTATATATATATATATATATATACACACACTAAGAAGTTTTGCAACTACCATAATTTTAAAAGCGTATCTAACGCGCAACCTAAAACAAAAACCTGGAGAGCATAAAAAATAGAGTTTTTTTACGACAATATCCTTTATTTACATGAGAATAATATCAATATTCCACGTGTTAGAAGGTGTGCTTTAAAACGATAGGACTTCAGACGATCATTTGACAGTCGGTCGTCTAATGCCCTTGCATCAGAGTCAGATTTCAGAGTCACTGGAATCTCAAGATCGGACGTCCATTTGGCCAATGAACGTCTGCCAGGCCAACAATCGCTCAATCAAGTTTCAACAAAGTTGTTTGTAAATCTCTTGGAGTTTCAAGTTAGGACGACCACGTGCTATTCGGTCGACCACAAACTTGGAGAGGTAGGTTTAGCCAACATCAAGCTAGCTTAGGATTTTGAGATTTGAGAATTCCTTGTTGTTAGAGATTTATCCAACCCCTAATATGTTTTCCATAGTTCTTTTCCCTATTCTCCTTGTACTCAACTTTTCCTGTAGTCAAGGTTTGACTCGTCTCCACTGACGTGGTTTTCCAACAAGGCTTTCAACGTAAAATCTAGTGTTGTTCTTGTTCTCCTTGATTTGTTTGCTTGTTTGTTTTTATAAGCTTGTTAATTGTTTGTGGAATTGCCTAGTTGAAACTGCATTGGGACTATTTTTTATCGCTTCCGTTATTTCGGTCCACCGTTCGATCTCCGTTTATGGATAATGTCATGCATACCATCCATTCTCATCATATGTGCATTCATGCAATTAACTTTGATGTTAGTTAACAAAACTAGTTTTAGTTAGCTGTAAGAGTTTAAAAAAACTGTTTAGCTTGGAATATTTTATTTAATATTACAGACCTTCAAGAACACATTTGCGGACTAAATTTACATCTATTTCGAACAAATATAATTTTTTATTGGACATTTACAAGCATTTTCCTTATTTCTGGTATATTTCGATTAGTAATTAATGGTTGTACTTGAATCGAAACCCTAAGGCCGGCCACACCAACAACATTTAGGTCTGGTCGGAATTTAAAATTGTAAAATGTTATATTACTATATCGGTGTCTATTTGTAGATCTTGAAAAGATAAAAAAGGTTAATTTTTAAAATATATAAGTTTTTATTTCACAAGATAAATAGATTACAAACTTCTTCTTCTTTTATTCATTAGTGGTCACACCGCAAACAAAAACAAATCAAAAATAATTCTCTCTTCCATATGTCTATTCATCAATTAATTTCTCGTGCGGGAGAGCACGCTGGTGCAAACGTTCGTGTCATAGTTTTTTCTTTGTTCGTGGTTTCATAAATGTCATGACCTCAGTAATTTTTTGACGGTATTTTATTTTTCTCACATTGCTGATGGTGTAAGAGGATTCAGAATCTCATTCATAATCATTAGGTTGCGACCAGTGGCAATTTTTTTCATGTCAAATGCAATAAGGTTTAAGAGGTTTATGATCTCAGATCGAAACAAGAAGGGAGAGATAAAGGATACATGATTAAAAATATTCACTTTTATATTTTTAAATGTAAACCTATGTTACTAAAATGTCCTTGGATATCTTTAACATCATACAACACATGAAAGGTAAAATTATCTTTTTAGTTCCTATACTTAACCCAATGTAGTTTTTTAACCAAGATTTAACGCAAAGGCATTCAAAGAACTCAACAACATGTTGCTATAGATTCGAAGACTCGTTTGATCTCTAAAACAACTGTTATGAAAACGTAATTTAGTAATCGACAACACATTTGTTTAAGTGAGTATGAGTGTAGGTTAGTGGAGAAGATAATCGATTTCCCCAACAACCAAGAAATAGAATATTCGAAATCGTCTGAAAATCACACGCCATTGCAAGGTCAATGGCATACAATTCATAGCTGGTCGCCAAAAAAACTGCTACACATTTAAATTGACCACTAACCCATGACAATAACAAGTACTTGGTTGGTTCCATTAAACAGAAAATCGACCAGTTTATATGGATTAGGGTGGATAAATCGTGTTTTTTCAAGTTAATCATGGTCCTAAAAGTATGAGAGTTATGAGTCGACGAGCATTATTTTCTCTACTAATAGATAAAGTGAACTTCCAAATCAAGCAATTTAAAGATGGTATCCCGTCGAGTAGTATAACTAACTGCGATACATATACATATATATCCAATAAACATGGCTTTTAACGACGACTACAGTTGCAAGAAGTTAGGCTTGATATGCTTGGATGCATTTTTCTTCTATTGGCTTGGTTACATAATATATTGTATTTAGGATAAACAGTACACCAGGATGCAGGATATGGTTGATTATTAATTATAATTTTAAAGGCATTAGGTTACCAAATTAAGAGCTCCTAAAAGAATCTAAAGTGAGGTGGTTGAACAATTTACTATCATGTCTTAACTAATTCAAGTTGGACATCATGAATCTAACACAAAAAATGGTAAGGCTGTTTTTCTCGTACATCCTTTATATACGCGAGTTTGCTAAAATATTGGATGATTTTACTATCTCTGAACAATTTCATCCTTTATTTTTTTAAAGGAAGCAAGACAGATAAAGACTATGAAACAAGAAGAAAAATTACGTGTCAAATGAGACATCTCTAGAACCACACGAATGATACACAATTAAAATTTAAAAATGAAAAATACGTTGAGTAAGTCAAATACGAAAATATATTGGTAAATATGACACTTAAAGAGGGTATACGAGTAAAACATCTCTGATATTAATATCGATAACATAATGAAGGCCCATTGATCCGTAACTATTTACAGAAAGAAATTGGTAGTACAAGCCTCATCTGTACTGCATGTACTCTGAATTAATCACTTCTACATTTACAAATCATACAAGTGTGTACTGGAAATCAACACCATTTGTTTTGTCAATCACAACTCATCCATGACGTTGTTTTTTAATATAAAATTGGCATTAAAATGACTGAATCTTCGCATCAATCACTACATAGTATTTCTGTAGTAATTTATTATAGCCAACTAAGCAAAGAGTGGACAAGATCTCAGGAATGCCATGTCATAAGCCGACAAAGAGTTGTCTCGAGGTCTAATCATGAACTGATTACGTGGTAAACAGGGTTTGTGGCAGTTTTAGATAGTTACTTGATATCCACTTTGTGTTAGGGTTTTGCATGTTTTAGTATATGAGAAAGCTGGAGAGGAGGACTAGGTCGTCCTTATTGTGGGAGAATATGTATACGTATTAGGGAAGATCTACGTGCTACGTTTTTTAGTGGTTCGAATGTAGAGAAATGTGTTGTAATCGAGGAAGTGAGGATTGGAGGGTTTCACGCTTCCACCTGAGTGTTCGTTTTTGTAGGGAGTATGTCATGCGTCTAAATGGGGTTTGCGTAATTGCTTGTTACATATTTTGTTTATTGTGTTGTGTGTACAACCCTACTTCACGTGGCAGATGTACATGTCGGCCGGTAGGATAGATACATGCCTATTCACTAATTTAGTTTGAACTGAAATCTATTACCAATAAGTGGATAAATCGATATTTCTGTACTAATCAATTACAAAAAAAATTCATTATGTTATCTTATTATTGCTATGTGAAAATATTTAACGGGTCAAAACTCAAAGGTGTAAAAAATCCAAAAGGATCGGAGTTGCACAAAATCTTCAAAATGTAGGTGAAATACCGAAATTCCGGGATCAAAATTTAAAAGGGGTCGCCCGACTCCATTGTTCAATACTTGGCATTGTCCCTGCCAATATAAAATTTCATTCAAAAAGTATAGATCGGAGTTCACTACGAAAATGACATAATGCATATTGTATACATATCAAGCTTCGGGGTGTAGGTCTGTAGATGGATCAGGTATGGTGATATCCTGTATTCATACCCGACTAATAAATTGGTACAAGTATATGCTTGTACCTGACCCATTACCACCAAATAATAAAGTGCGGAGAGGGTAACGGGGTATATGGGTATACTATATATGTAGGAATTTTAATTAAGGTTTCTACCTATTATATGTGTGTGTCTATATATATATGTATGTATATGTATATGTGTATGTATATATATGTGTGTGTGTGTGAAAAAATGAGGTTGTAGGAGGCCTACAATCATCTTGGTTGTAGCACCACATTCTCAGTCGCTTTCTGTTAGTTTCTATGAAAATTTATGAGTGAGATATATCATATATAAGGAAATATGGTAATTTTTTTAGATCAAATGGACATCATAGACCTTGTTCTGAACACTTCCAAATGCAGTAAATTCAAGCGTTCAAATATGAGCATTTTAGATCAACGATGAAATTAATTTTGATTGATCTAAAATTTTAACATGTTATAACTTAAGAGATAATAATACATGTGATTAAGTTTGATTTAAAAAAATGCTCTAAAATGTTTTCATTTTGAGTGTCACAGTCAAGTTGGCTATAGGAACTCCTACAACCTCATTGGTCTCATATGTACACGCACACACACACATTATACATGGGTAACCGGGTACTAGTAAAATTCTTATGTACAAGAATTTTAATCGGATACGATTTTTTGTACTCATACACTAACATGACAGGGAATGTTATAACCAGGTATTACATGCTTATATATTGAGAGTTTATTAAGTTCATTTTTATAACAATGGTCAAGTAGAATGATATCTGAGAAGTTTATATCAATGAATGTTATAAATTTGTAAAATTAATGTATATAAATCGATACAAACCGGTCCAACCGTCATTGCAATCGCTTGCATGGGAATGGGTTTTTTCGATTCCGGGTTGAACAAATATTGTTGTCGTGTTGATGTCACTATATCAGTCACTATCTCTGTTGAACTATGTCTTGGTTCAATGACCAGTTTGATTTTAAAACTTGCACATTGTGGTCGTTGCCTCAAACCCCAAGTCCTAAACTCAGTTTGTATTTGGAATTTGGGGGTAGTCTAGAAAAAAAAAGTACATGAATTTTTCTCTTTTTATTGTATAAGTCGGGGAAGTCACTCCAAGTGCTTTTCTTTAAGTCTAGGAAGTCATCGTAGAACTTGAATTCCAAAATTTTGAAAGTTTTCTAGGTTAGCAATCAATTATATGTCATTTTAGAAATATAAGTTCCTTACGTTTAGGTCATGTTTGGTACGTTGTAATCAAGAGTGTAATGTAATCAAATTACATGTTTGATTATATTACATTGCTTTGTTGAGGAAAGAGAATGTTGTAATCACTCTGTAATTCAATTACGGAGGTAATGCAATTACACTCATTTCAAGGTAATTGAATTACATCGTTGGATGTCGTAATCCAATTATATTGCAATGTAATAAACTCATTTCATATAACTCAAACATTGTCACGTCGTCAAACTCAATTTTGATGTTGCCGGTAGCATGCTGAAGCTCTGACAACATCTTTGAACATTTATCAGATCTATTAAATTAGAAATTAATTTTGAATTACATTGTGATTCATGTAAACAATCTAACCAAACAATGTAATTTGATTACATGGAATTCAATTCCTTTAAATGTAATCTAATTACATACAATTGAATTGTATGGAATCCAATTACGACAAACAAAGCAAAACCTTAATGAATTCTCGAGGATACCAATCACACCCTTAAGTGAAGTCAACTTTTATTTGACTACTTGCAACATTCATTACTTGCAAGTTCAAAGTACTAAAAAAATTTAAAAAAATTATCGCAATTCTTAAAATCCATAACATAGACGTTTGGTATTTGGAAGTAAACACGATACTTGGATAGTTTGTTATCACACAAATTTTGATTCAAATTCTTAAATTTCCGTGTTTCTATGTGTTACTTTGTTAACAATCTCTTTACTTAGCCATCTTCCATAATTAAGTTTTGTATATGGTTAAGCATTAGGTTGAGATGGCATTATTTTTATTTTCCCCCACCACTATGTATTTTTCATTACCTTTTTCTTGGATTCGTTAACGTTTGTGGGTTTTTCTCCGTTGATGATCACATTTTGTATGTTTTTGCATAGACGAGGCGGAACCAAGGGGGCATGGGGGGATAAAGGAATAGTAACATTATTCATAAGGTATAACAAAATATTGTTAGGGTGGGCACCCCGCTCCCCTTCTCTCCCTCCGTCCATCCTCTCTTAATTCTGAAAAATTAAAGAACCTATTTAAATACAACATTTTTCTTCAATAATTCCTTATTCTTCCTTTTTTCTTCTAATTTGACGAATTCCCTATTTATTTTAATATATGTTTTCCCCCCTAAAGGTGCAACCAAGATCATGGGAGCACTCCAGCTCTTAATTTCGAAAATTTTAAGGAAGTAATAAATTTTAACATTTTTCTTGAAGCAATTCATTATTCTTCCTAATTTGGATTCTCTTCTCGTTTTAGTATACTTCTTTTCCAAAAATAGAACCATTATCATGGGGACTAAAACATTGTAAAAAAAACCATGAGTTTGGTGAAACAAACAAAACAACGATTACAAAAAAATTAATATAAATATTGGATGATTTATGTACTCTTTGTGTCATGTATGAAATTGTGATTCCAATTATGAATGAACAATTTATACTACATGGTTGACCAAGAGAAAAAGTTTAAGAAATGACAAATTGTGATCATCATGCTTAGTTGTTTTATTTGGACATAGAAATGCAAACTGAAGAACTACACAATCGTATCAATGAAAGAAATGCAGAATTAATTATTTGCATGTTATGTTTAGATCCATGTAATTCTTTCTTTGCTTTTGATTTACAAAAGCTAGTTTATTTAGCAGGATACTATCATAATTCGTTTTCCATGATAAATGTATCGTACTACATGACGAGCTTCAAACATCTTTAACATACATAACTTTCGCAAAATGTTGGAGGGGCAATTTCGTTAATAAATATTACTAAAACCGCTTTTGCAATCGAATGAAATATTTTTGGTTGACTGATAATTTTTTCACTTATATTCAAAGGATTTACTTTGAAATGTTAGTGACAGTGTGATTTTATATCTTTTTCAAAATATCAAAAAATTCGTTGAAAGAATTAATATTTCTTGGAATTTGTATAACTAATTATTATCTTTTGTATTTTCGCCCCCTCAACACAAATCCTGGTTCCGCCACTATGCATGGTTAATAGAAAGTAGGGTCGCGTAGCTTAAACATCTATTTTTTGTTCAATATCATGAGCTTGTCACTTTTGTTTCACTAATCATTACCAAAAACATGTAGATTATATATAATAGGAATTATCTATTGAGTCTAGTGCTTAATTTCCTATTTTAAGTCCCTACCATATTCACTACATATCTAAAATTGTAATGTAAATTAAGAGAAAAATGATTATGCTAATACAAGATGAGATTAACCGTAAATAAGATCCAATGGTGAGATTGAAGGAGACTTAAAATAAATAAGATGAACACTGAGGTCACTAGAGTTTGGCTATATATGTGTGTGTATATATACATATACATATATAAAGCAATTTTTTGGTGGGCATAATCAACATATTTTAAGCTTCTACCATATTCCCTAATCATCTGAAATTGTAAGATAGATTAATGTTGTGACAGTTATGCTAAAAATATGATCTAATAATAGATATTAACAGTAGAATAACCGTAATTAAATCTAATGTTGAGATTGTAAGGAGCTTAAACAAATAAGATGAGTTCTGAACTCACTATATATATATATATATATATATATATAGGGTCAAGCTCTAGTGAGCCCAGAGCTCATCAAATTTAGTTTAAGTCCCCTACAATCTCACCATTGAATCTTATTTACAGTTAATCTCACCATTCATTAGCATAACCGTTTTTTTCTTAATCTACCTTACAATTTGAAATGAGTGGTGTATATTGTGAGGGCTTAATTTAGAAAAATTAAGCCCGAGGCTCACTTGAGAATTCCTGTATATATATATATATATATATATATATATATATATATATATATATATATATATATATATATTTTCTTCTTCGAGTGTGCTTGAAGTTTAATCTATCTATTTTAAGATGGTAGTGATTACGCTAATAAAATTATCTAACGGTCAATATTAATTGTAAAATAATCGTAATTAAATCTAATGATGAGATTATAGGAGGTTTAAACAAATTAAATCTAAAAATGTTTTTATAATATTAAGGGTGCTTTACCTCTACCATTCACCCTTTCTTAAACTTGTTTCTGGATTCCAAAACATAATTTCTGAGAGATTATAAATAGCAGGACCCAAAAGGAACTAAAACCCGTGTGCTTGTTACCATCGCGCGCCCACGGTTCCTTCCCAAGATAAACAAGTAGCTTGTAAATATTAATGTTTCCAATTTCCACTCTACTTAGATTTATACGATATATATCCAAAATTCTTGGAGAGATATGACCACATTTCGATTGCCTTATTCATTATTTTACAAAATGTTGATCAAGTCTCCCTCACTCAATCCTATATATAAACGCGGTGTCGTGCCTTGTTCTTCCTTAGAGTGCCAAAAGGTAGTGGAAATATTTATAAATCAAGAAATGAGGATGAGTTGCAATGGTTGTAGGGTTCTTAGGAAAGGGTGCAGTGAGGATTGCACCATCAGACCATGTCTTGATTGGATCAAGAATCCTGAATTTCAGGGCAATGCTACCGTCTTCCTCTCAAAGTTTTACGGTCGCGCCGGACTGCTCAATCTCATCGCTGCCGGACCGGACCACCTCCGTCCAGGTTCAATTTATTCCATCATTCTATTAGAAAACAGAGTCTCACATTGGTCATGAAGGATAAGAATTAAAGTTTTATTTGAATATAAAGATTATGACGTACGTATCGCTCGGTTGAAAAATTAATGTTGTTAGGTTTATTACAATGTATATATTGTTCTTTCTCTCATATGTTGATCATGAATTCACCGTTTTAAATTTCCTTTCGACCATTTTTCTAGTGATGGTTATTGATCTCATAATATAAATTATAAATTTGTTACTTAATCTAATTTGTGTTCTGATATGGATGAATTGACAGCCATCTTCCGGTCGCTATTGTACGAAGCATGTGGAAGGATGGTGGACCCAATCTACGGTCCGGTGGGTCTACTCTGGTCCGGCAACTGGCACCTTTGTCAGGCTGCCGTCGAGGCCGTCCTCCACGGCAAACCCATCCAGATCCAATCCAACGTCTCCATTGGACTTCCTATTGAACCACTAAAGTCCTTCGACATTCGTCACGTAACAAAATCCGACAAAATCTCTCATATCCTCCACAAGGTGCCCAAGAACACCAGCAGTCGTTTCAAACCGTCAACACAAACCTATGTTCGTCAAAACCCTAAGTCAATGCCAGTCAACGTCCCCAGACATGAGCTTTTGGCATCATTAGTTGCTGATCAGGGTGTGTTGGCTGGTGGATCGACGGAGGTGGAGTTGGAATTGACTCTCGGGTCGTCAGGGTTTAATGGTACCTTTGGTAAATGAGAAACAAGTGGAGATGGAGTTGATCTTACGGGAGAGAGACGGTGTGGTACGACGGTGGTGGTTTAGTTGAATTTATTTTGATGCTATTTGTTGGTGCTTATAGGGTTGTAGGAAGAAGTAGACGTAATGCGTTTTACAGTTACACTTGAAATTATACGGATTGTCTTTTTACTGACATAATAGTGCTTTTTCATGAAACCACACATCAAAATTGATCTGTGTTACTATGTCTTGTTACTATGTCTTGTTTGAATTTATCTTCGATTTTGTTCCGCGGAGGGTAATAATAATAGAGTGGTTGGACCATCCAATTGAATACTTAAGCGGACATGAATACGGTGGATCTAGATTAACTCGTTCACCTCTTTGGTGTAAATAGACCTGACTTGTTACACTTGTTTCCTGAACATGTTTGTCTATATTTCCATCGCAAATCTACGTTTAAATTATCACTCATGTATTTGTTATATGCTTAAACTACTCTTTGTTACAAAACAGATGGTTTAATAGATCTTTGTCACAACACAAATGATTAATAAATGAGGAATTTGCTACAGTACACCCCGTAAGTGTTCAAATTGGCCATATGCACCTGCTTTTTTGGTATTGCCGTATATGCATCTGGTGAGCATCCTATTTGCGCAAATGCACCGGGGTCGTTCGTGGGCCCCACGTCAGAAAGACGATGTGAATGGGACGTTAACGGCCGTCCGAATCGGTTCGTGATCCGTTTGGTAGGACGTGTGATTTGGGATTGACTGTAGCCAAATAAATTTTACTAAGACTAATCTAAGACCATGACGAAACCATTACAGTGCTGGAATCACTCTGCATCGAATAACTCCGGATCGACTCTGGCATCACTCTGGATCGTCTATGGAATCGCTCTGTATCGACTCTGGAATCGGTCTGGATCGTCTCTAGAATCGTTCCGGATCGTCTCTGGAATCGGTCTGGATCGTTTCTCGAATCAATCTGGATGGACTCTGGACAATCTGGATCGGCTCTGGAATCCCACAAAAGGCATTCAAAATAAACGAAGACGAATGAAAATGCAAGAGGATTTTTGTGGCTCTGCAGTACCTCTAGCTTTTATCTACACAACAACGGTCGACAAGAATGAAAGAAACTACAATAGACAATAAAAAATGGGATTTTTGCTTGGGTGCAACTGAAACGGTGTTTATTGGACCTTTGCTCATATTAAGTTTTTATTGCTCCAAAACACTTGCAAACTGGAATATTTGTTTTGGTGCACTCCATGTGTAATGTCGTTGACTGATTTCCGTTTTCTCGCAACGCCGTTAATGACAAACAGACGATGTCCAACCCCGTTACCACACATAACGTGATCCGAATCTCATTCGGATCTCCATTTCCAAGACGACATATAATTTATAGAATTTATTGGACTCCCAGAAATGGTCGTCTGAATTCCATTCGTACTTCCGTATCCACGCCACAAAGCCATGTTCGGACGTTCGATTTGGATTACGTTACGTGCGGTGAACGGGGTTAGACACCATTTGTTGTCGTTAACGACGTCGGGAGAAAATAGAAATTCATCAACAACGTTACACATGGAGTGCACCAAAGTAAATATTCTGGTTTGCAAATGTTTTAGAGCAATAAAAAATTTCACAGGAAAGATCAAATAAACACCTTTTGCAAGTGCACCCAAACAAAAATCCAAATAAAAAAGATTAATTACAGTTTGCCCCCTGAACTATGCATTTGTATCACTTTGCACCCCTGAACTTTCAAAGTCAACAGTTACCTCCCCTGAACTTTCATGTTGTAACACTTTGTTTCCTGAATTTCAAATTTTTATATTTAAAACATTCGACGTTCTTTTCCCAATTATTTAACACAGATTGACACTCAATCCGACCCAAATTCCAACAATATCCGACCTCCATTTTGATCCAAACTTTCACGTAAATATAGATTTAGGAGTGTATAAGGATACAACAAAAAAATTGAGAAAAAAACGTCAAGTGCGTGTTAAATAATGAAAATTTGAAGTTAAGGGGAGTAAAATGTTACAAAATGAAAACTCAGGTGAAATAATTGTTAACTTTGAAAGATCAGGGGTACAAAGTGGTACCAAAGTATAGTTTAGGAGAACAAACTGCAAGTAACCCAAATAAAAAATACGGTAAGAATCTCTCTCAATCAGATAAACCGATCCACCTAGGATTGTAGAAAGAGGTGTTCTGCAACAATGATAGTGTAACGGCCTCAAACACCGGGGACAATTTCAAATTTAAATCATACAATCAACGAGGACATTACGAAAAGAAATACACACACTGGTGCACCAACATATAATATATATATGTGAACGAGTTTACAAAAGAATGTGATTACATCAAAAGATCATATACATGAAATATACACAAGTAATCACAACCACCTCAAAATATAGGGAAGCAGGATCAGGTCTCGAGCGCTCCCTTTGTCGTCGCCACCCACCTAACGTCGCTCTCGGCCTGAAACCAGACAATGAATGCCTGAGTTTCCAGGAGGAAACCCAGTATGCCAAACCCTAACGCATATATGGACAGAATGAAATGTACAAAGAACGTAAAACACCACAACTGATACACCCGCTAAGTTCCCGGGACCTCTCTCCCGGCCATAGCCCAACCACACGGGTCTCAAGGGTCCTCTCACCCCAACCCACCAACACACGTGCACACAAGGCACCGCCGGTCCAAATCACGGCCAAACAACCCCCTCATTGCCTCAGTGTTACCGGAGCCACGGTTTTGCATCATTCGCCGGAGCCACGGCTTTGCCTCATTCGCCGGAGCCACGGCCACAAAATCACAATCCAACTCCACGTGTCACTACTAATTGCTATAGGGACGGAATGTCTGTCCCGTCGCCCCAAAAGGGCCGGAGACCCGTTGCCTTCTAGCCAATCAATAGCAACACACACACAAAAAAACAGTGCAAAACAGTCGAACGAAAATTGGCTTCCGGTCGACCGATCCTCACCCAGAGAACTGACCCAACCGAAAAACCCGTCAATCGGTCGACCGACAAAGGGGTCCCGGTCGACCAAAAAGCACCAGAAGAAAACCATTTTCGCAATCAACAGTAAAACGGTCGAACAACCGAACCCTATCGGTCGACCGAAAACAACCAGTAGAACTCACCCAGAGTCCTCACATCACGGTCGACCGAAACCACACTTCCGGTCGACCGGCCATTAAGTTAACTTAAACGTCGGTCGAACGAGTCAAACAGGCGGTCGACCGTTTAGATGGTCAACGCCCCAACCGACATACAACAGTACTTTCGGTCGACCGGCAAAGGGGTCCCGTTCGACCAGAAAACTGTGGCGGCAACGCAATCCGATAGGCGACCTCTCCAACTCGGTCCAAAATCTCGAACGACCCAATGTACCTCGGACTGAGCTTCCCTTTCTTCCCGAATCTCATCACCCCACGCGACGGTGAAATCTTCAGAAAGACATGATCGCCAACCTGAAAAGTCAACACTCGCCAACCTCAAACGTGCCTCCTCCATGATGTCATCTCTCAGCGCATCAACCTTCGGCACCCAGATCCGACTCCTGAACCTCAGACCTCCATCCACTCCCACAGTGAAGTCTGACCCATCTCTGGCAGCTGACTGTAGCAGACTAGTCAAATCCTCATCCCTGTGCTGAGCCTGGACAACTCGACTAACGGTCTGCGGCTCCACTCGAAGACCCGCAATCACTGCTCCCCCCGAGCTCTCGGTGAACGGCCTCCACTCTGACAATGTCTCGAGTAGCCTCCACTCCTGAATACACAAACTCGCAGCTGACACCTCCACTTTCCTGCTCAGCGCGTCTGCAACTGAATTCGCCTTCCCCGGATGATAGGAGATGGTGAAATCAAAATCCTTAATCAGCTCAAGCCACCTGCGCTGCCTCATATTCAGCTCCTTCTGTGAAAACAGGTACTTCAGACTCTGATGATCCGTGAAGACTTCGAACCGCTCACCATACAAATAGTGACGCCAAATCTTCAGAGCATGAACCACGACTGCCAACTCTAGATCGTGAGCGGGGTAATTCTTCTCGTGCACCTTCAGCTGCCTCGAAGCATACGACACCACCTGCCCGTGTTGCATCAGTACACAACCCAAACCAACACCTGAGGCGTCGCTGTAAATCACATAACCTCCGCTACCGCTGAGAAGAGTCAGAACTGGAGCAGTCGTCAACCGACTCTTCAGTTCCTGAAAACTGTCCTCGCAATTCTGGGACCAAACAAATTTCACTTCTTTCTTCGTCAGCGCTGTCAGTGGTGAAGCAAGTCTCGAGAAGTCTTTGATGAACCGACGGTAATAACCCGCCAATCCAACAAAACTCCTAATCTCAGTCACACTCGTCGGGGCTCTCCACTGCGTCACTGCCTCGACCTTCGCTGGATCCACTGATATCCCAGCTCCTAACACGATATGCCCCAAAAATGCTACACTGTGAAGCCAGAACTCGCACTTCGAAAACTTGGCATACAACTGCTGATCTCTTAGAATGCCAAGTACAATCCTCAGATGCTCCCGGTGCTGATCCATATCTGGTGAATAGACTAAAATATCGTCCACGAAGACAATCACGAAACGGTCGAGATACTGACTGAAAGTCCTATTCATGAGATCCATAAATGTTGCAGGCACGTTCGTCAACCCGAACGGCATCACCAGAAACTCAAAATGCCCGTACCTCGTCCGAAAAGCTGTCTTCTGAACATCTGCCTCTCTGATCCTCAACTGATGGTTCCCAAATCGCAGATCAATCTTCGAGAACACCTTCGCTGACTGCAACTGGTCAAACAGGTCCTCGATCCTGGGCAAAGGATACTGATTCCTCACAGTAACCTTATTCAGCATCCGGTAATCTATACACATCCTCAACGAGCCGTCCTTCTTCTTCACAAAAAGAATCGGCGCACCCCACGGCGAGACGCTCGGTCGGATAAACCCTGTATCCATGAGAACCTGTAACTGCTTCTTCAGCTCCGACAACTCTGCAGGCGCCATCCTGTACGGAGCCTTCAACTGCGGTGTAGCCCCAGCTACCAAATCAATGCCGAACTCAATCTCTCTGTGGGGTGGTAGACCGGAGACATCATCAGCAAACACCTCGGGAAATTCCTGAACAATCTCGATGTCCTCCAGCCTCCTCAACTCTGGGTCTGGAACTACCAAGGTGGCCACAAAAGCCCTACAACCCTGCTGAATCAACTTCCGAGCTCTAACTGAAGAAACGATCAACCGACTCCCGCGGGCCTTCAATCCTCTGATCAGAAGATCAGGCAAACCTCGCCTTGGACTCAAAATCTTCTTATCACGGCACAAGACTCGGACGTCGTACTGGGACAACCAATCCATCCCGAGTATAACATCGAAGTCCACCATCGGTAGCAAGACCAGGTCAGCCGGAAATTCCTGGTCTCCCGAAGCAATCGTGGTGCCGGGAAGAAATCTCCCCACAGTGCCCACCAAACCCAGGGGTGTGCTGACTTCCAAAGTGGCAGTCAACATCGCAGGGGTACGGCCTAACACGCTCGCAAACTGCTCAGAGATAAGCGAGTGTGTGGCCCCAGAGTCGAACAACACCCTAGCTACCAAATCTGCAACAAGTAGCGTACCTTCCACCACCGTGCTGGCATCTCTAACCTCCTCCGACTGGATAGTGAACACGCGACCTGCTCTCTTCCCCTGCTGGGGTTGTGCTGCAGAACGACTCGGACCAGCTCCACCAGCTGTGGATGATCCGGGTCGAACAATAGGCCCACCCGGCCTACTCGGGCAAGAACGAACAAAGTGACCCAGCTGGCCACAACCATGACACGCGCCAGAACGGGGCCCGCAACCGCGTCCCGGATGAACTCCACCACACTGCCCAGCCTGCGGTGGTCCACCTCCGTCAATCCGAGGCCTCTTGCCCGGATTCCCTGACAACTGACTCCCCGGACGCACTTCGGTCTTCACCTGCGACCTCCTAGCCTCCTCAATGTCCTGGCTATCCTGATCCATGATGGTCGCGAACTTCACAGCATCTGCTAACGTCTGTGGCATGCTCGTGGTAACACGGGCCCTGAACTGCGGCCTCAGACCGCGCACAAACATCCGACCCCTCTGCTCCTGCGTCACATAAATCTCTGGACAGTATCGCTCCAAAGCGTGAAATTTGTTGATGTAGGCAGCCAGAGTCATGTCCCTCTGCTCTAAAGCCAGGAACTCCTCTCTCTTCCTGTCGCGGGCGTGCTGCGGAAAGTACTGCTGGTTGAACTCCACCAGGAACTCCTCCCAGCTCAACTCCTCACTGTCCTCGAACACCACAGCAGAAGTGGATCTCCACCAGTTGGCTGTGCCGCCGTCCAACACGTACGTGGCCAGATCCACCTTCCTCTCAGGAGGACACCCAATCGCCCGAAATATCTTCTGGATTTTAAAGACCCAGTCCTCTGCTGCCTCAGGGTCGCCGCTACTGTCAAAGGATGGGGGATGCTGACGCATAAACCGATCAAGCACTGCGCCCGCTCCACCCTGCTCAGCCTGGGCAGATTGGCGCTCGAGAATCTCACCCAATCTACCCAACGTGCCCTGGAGCGCCCTCAGCTCCTCTCCTCTACTCCCCTCACCCACCTCATCACTGGTGCTACGGTCTCGGGGAGAAGGTCTCACACGCCTCGGAGCCATCTACACAGGAGACACAAAACATGAATGAGAACAATGCATGCATGATTGACACAAGTCTAAGGGTGGTTCCATTGGACGAAGACACTGAAACTGACCGCTCTGATACCAAGTTGTAACGTCCTCAAACACCGCGGAAAATTTCAAATTTAAATCATACAATCAACGAGGACATTACGAAAAGAAATACACACACTGGTGCACCAACATATAATATATATATGTGAATGAGTTTACAAAAGAATGTGATTACATCAAAAGATCATATACATGAAATATACACAAGTAATCACAACCACCTCAAAATATAGGGAAACAGGATCAGGTCTCGAGCGCTACCTCCGCCGTCGCCACCCACCTAACGTCACTCTCGGCCTGAAAGCAGACAATGAATGCCTGAGTTTCCAGGAGGAAACACAGTATGCCAAACCCTAACACATATATGGACAGAATGAAATGTACAAAGAACGTAAAACACCGCAACTGATACACCCGCTAAGTTCCCGGGACCTCTCTCCCGGCCATAGCCCAACCACACGGGTCTCAAGGGTCCTCTCACCCCAACCCACCAACACACGTGCACACAAGGCACCGCCGGTCCAAATCACGGCCAAACAACCCCCTCATTGCCTCAGTGTTACCGGAGCCACGGTTTTGCATCATTCGCCGGAGCCACGGCTTTGCCTCATTCGCTGGAGCCACGGCCACAAAATCACAATCCAACTCCACGTGTCACTACTAATTGCTATAGGGCCGGAATGTCTGTACCGTCACCCCAAAAGGGTCGGAGACCCGTTGCCTTCTAGCCAATCAATAGCAACACACACACACACAAAAACAGTGCAAAACGGTCGAACGAAAACTGGCTTTCGGTCGACCGATCCTCACCCAGAGAACTGGCCCAACCGAAAAACCCGCCAAACGGTCGACCGACAAAGGGGTCCCGGTCGACCGAAAAGCACCAGAAGAAAACCATTTTCGCAATCAACAGTAAAACGGTCGAACAACCGAATCCTATCGGTCGACCGAAAACAACCAGTAGAACTCACCCAGAGTCCTCACATCACGGTCGACCGAAACCACACTTCCGGTCGACCGGCCATTAAGTTAACTTAAACGTCGGTCGAACGAGTCAAACAGGCGGTCGACCGTTTAGATGGTCAACGCCCCAACCGACATACAACAGTACTTTCGGTCGACCGGCAAAGGGGTCCCGTTCGACCGAAAATACACAGGACATCTTTCTCTCGCTAAAATTGCAACAACCGGTCGACCGCCCAAAGGGCATCGTTCGACCGGTGCGAGGGATTCGCCAAAAATACACTACAACCGGTCGACCGAACCAAAACACAGGTCGACCGTTTATAGTTCAGAAACGGTTGTGCAGGTCCGACGAGCCCGAAACGGCCTACCGTCGACCGCTCTCACTCCCACACTAACAATAGGTGAGCTTGAAAGCAAGTTTGACATACCTTAAGGCTTGAAGAAGCCTTTGAAGAAACAACGGCGAGCTCCTCCACGAAAAGGCTCTAACTCCGACGAACTTCCGATCAACTCAACTCGGCAGCAACCCGAGCTCCTTCGGCGACTCCAACTCCACGCACGACGTCGGCTCTTCCACTGTCGAGAGAGAGACGAGTTTAGAGGGAGAGAGAGTGAATGAGAGAGAGGAGATCGTGAGAAAGAGAGAGAGAGTAAAACCAACCTTTATATACAAATCTCCCACTCGATCTCAGCCGTCCATCTCAAACCATCACTAATCCTCCCCTAAACACAATTAAGAACAGTAAGCAAGGTTAGGATATAACAGATAGAATGTCGCTTGGATATTTGTTTGCATGGGCACCTGAAGCAAGAAATGCTAACAAAACCACTTATCTTAATTTCACGCCGTGCAAAGAAACTCATGGCGAGAAAGACAGAAAGTGAGATACGAAGACTAAAGTGTATAACAGTAAATTCACGTTTGAAAATGTCTGTCAAGAACTATATGTTAGGCATGTGCAAAGTTCCAATATCTCTCTCTAACAAAAATTTACAAACCAAAGAGTAAAGACTGATCTATTTTGTACAAACTTCAATTTCCATCGGAGTTGAGAATAAAAACATCCTTAAACCCATGTGGATCTGGATATGTTACTTCACGTTGATCGTGACTACCGTACGACGGCTTTCTTGTGGTCGGTAATTATTGGATTTTTAATTGGTATTTTGTTGGTGATTGTATTATTCAATTATCATATTCCATTGTACGTACGTAGTGGTATATATATTTTTTACAAAGCAAAAAGAAGAACAACACTCCGAGATCTATTAATTAATAGAAGAATTACATAATTCGAAATTGCGCTGAAATGCACAACTCAGATACGATACAACTTATGCACGATGTGTCCACTCAGCGTAGTGGTATATTTTGTAGCTCTCCTTTCTACCCATTTGTATAGGCTTTCTATATCGTCCTAGAATAGTGATTCACACGAATTGGATGTATTATTCGAGATTTAAAATGATATTGACCAGAGGTATCTGAGTATATCTTTATCCTAATCTTTGTTTGGATATTATTAGGCGTAATTGGTTTCAACTTTAATGGGATGACAAAGTGCGTGCAAAATCTCTTCTTGTTCATGTGATGTCAGACATAGTAGGTAACGAATTCAAAAGCCCTTCTATAATAAGAAAACAAGTAATTAAGCTCTTTATAAGGAAAAATAATAAATAAGGACGTACCTTAAACCATAGTGCATAACATGTGGACATCTCGAAGACATTGACCAAGAAATTAGTGTCGGTTCGCCCACAGTGCAGCCTCCGTTTCAGGTCAATGGGGACAAAAGACCTAAATTTCCCCGAAAATTGCCATCAAACTACATGGCTACAATGAAAATTTAACAGCTTTGATTCGGTTTTTGGTATCTTAAAAATGGAATAGTCAGACGTCAACTCCTAGATTATACGGTATTGGCAATGTGGAACAGTGGGCGCGTGGTCTACACATTGTTCCATCATTATTAGAAAATCACGTGAAAATATTAATTATCTATTTCTTCAAAAACTAAACAATAGTTTATACATAAACACGTCATATGCACACCAAAGCAATATAATATGTAAGATGATGAATTGTTCATTTCTTCGGGAGAAAGGAGCCTGTGGGCACCACGACTCGATTAAGAAACAAATTACTTCTTTAATATAATATGTTAATATATAAGATGATGAATTTTTCATTTCTTCAGGAGAATGGAGTTTAGGCGCGTATGGGCACCACGATTCGACTAATTTAAGAAACAAATTGCTTTTTTTTCCAAAAAATTGAAATTAGGAAAACATAATAATTCTAAAAATGTCTTATATATATGATCTGTCTAAGATATATGTGCGTAAGGATGGACAGATTTATATATGTATGTAAAAATATCTATAGCATATATAAAAAGAAAACTGCAGATCTCGATGAAAGATGGAACGTTCATGTATTGTTAGTATTTGATCACAAATATATTAGACGTAAATAGTGAATTTCATCTTAAAATCAATTATTCTAACCTAATAATATCTCCCGGGAGATTGTTATATGGTGTCCATCCCCACCGATATGGTTGTAAACTTTGGCTCGACTAGATAGTTCGGTTCGAACTGGACTCGAAAAATGTTCGACTCCGGTTTAACTTGAAAATGAAAGATCTTGATGAAAAATAAAAAAATCTTTCGACTTGGTACGGTAAACGAGTCGCTCGAACTCGAAAAAATTGAGACGGCTCGATAGTTATGCTCGAATTTTTTATTGCTTCATTTCTTATTATTATTTTTGTATTTGATAAAAACATAAGATAACATTTCTACTAAATATGACTGGTTTACCCTCCTACCCGCCGAATAACTTCAACTCACAAAGAATTAGAAATAATAATATAATATTCAGGATGATTATGGTTCCTGACAGGTTTTTAATATTTAGTAATATAATATTAGAATCAATATATTCGTTGGACCAGACATATTTAGTAGGAACTTATATATAGCTGGATTATACAAATGCCCTTTTGTATATTGCTATAATGCTGGGCTCACGCTTTTGGAACTAAATAAATATTATAAGAACTTGTTAAACGATGTTAGTGGCCAAGCAGTGACTATTTTTAAAATCTTGAAGTAAATATTGTGTCCTCTTTTATTGTAATTTATGTAATTTATCAAGATATCCTTAACGGCAGGACGTGGATCAGACCCTTGGATTCACGTCGCCCAAATACACCCCCCCCCCCTCCAATTTGTTGATTTGTTTGTTTGCTGTGGTAGAAAATGTTAACAATTGATTTGAAAATTATTTGAAATTAATTTTTTAATTTTTTCTTTTGAATTTTTTTATTTGTTTATATTTTTTAATGTTTCTTAAATTTTAATTTTTTTAAATTTTTTTACCCAATATTATTCCTTAAATGTCGTGAAGAGGAGAGAAAACTTGAGGTATGAGAAATTTCAAGTACGGTTAAATGTGGTCTAAACCCCATCCTTACTAGCAGTGCGGTAGCAAAAATATGTTGGCTTTTTGGCTAATAATCGTTAATCCGTTTTGATGATTAATTAACATATCAATAAACACATGTATCAATTAAAGATAATTGCTTGCATATACTTGTATTATCTAACGTTTCAGAAACCAAGTTTGAGTTGAATTGAGAGATAAAGATTGAAGTGTATCTAGCTTTAAATTATATGTATTTAGGTTACAAATGTAACTTGACACTTGAAATATTTGATTCATTGCATTGAATGACACTTACAAAACCTATAGAAGTCTCACATAACATTCCAATCATCTTTAGACTTCAATAGAAAATCATCGAAACTCATTAAAAACCTAGAACATGATTTCTACACTCAAACGGTCGACAGGTAGAACCATTTGGTTCGACCGGATTTCAATAGACTATCACAGAAAGCTTATTTTGTCCAAAACGGTCGACCGACTTACATTTCCAGTTCGACCGTCCCTTCAATATGTTTTGCATGTCTGAAATCGATCGACCGGCATACCCATTAAGTTCGACCAAAATAGCTATTGTGTTCGACCATCTCACCTTGTCGAGTGATAGGATTTAGTTCATCCTATACAAATCCTACAACCTGTCAGTTGTCGACACGTGTCCTGGTTAGTGAGACTTTCGGTCGACCGAAACTTAGTTTTGGTTCGACCGATTGAATTTCCGTATTCGTATTAAATATGGTCGTTATACTTGTCGTATACACATTTCTCACCTAACACCTCTTTTGGATTTGGTCTTCCGGTCGACCGAAAGTTCCTTAACGGTCGACCGAATCTTGAAAATTTCCCAGACCCATTTTTACTAGGAGTTTTCGGTCGAACCCTCAATTCATTCTATTCGACCAATTGCATTTGGCTTTATCTTGTCTAAAATCCAGCACGTCAAACGGTCGACCAAAACTCTCTTCACGGTCGACCGATACTTGCATCCTTTCCAGATCAAATCCTACTGGTCGTTTTCGGTCGAACTGGTGATCCAATCCGTTCAACCGATCACCTAAGTTCAAGCCAAATTGGACCGACCGTTTGCATCTTAGCTCGACCGAGCCATTTCCTGTTGCATTCTGGTCGACCGAGTAACACGATCCAGTCGACCGTTCGGGTCCTGAAATGTGTCTTGTCACTTCCTGACTTGTGTTTTCTTGCACAACTTTTTACCATTTCAATCCCAACGGCTAGAACTAGTTTAGAGCTTATAAATGGAGATGAGAACACTCATCTAAGATCACCAATCTTTCTCTAAGCTCAAATCTCATTACTACTCTCATATTTGCTCTAAACACTTGTGGTCACATCTTCTCACTTGAAATCACCATCCTTTGATTGCATCATCCATTTCAAGTGCTCAAGATTAGTTGCCGAAGTAAAGTCTTCAAGAGTTGTTCTATGCTTCCGGAGTGAAGCTCTTCTCGGATTGTGAGAATGTGGTCCAAGCTAGGCGAGGGTATTCGCAAAGCTTGTGGTGTAAAGGCGTGATCTCGGCCCGCAACGGAGATCAGATTAGTGGAGGACGCAAAGTTGCTCGAGTAAGAGCAATTCGTAAGAGAGAACTAAGATCCGGTGGTTGGATCCAAACCTCTATACATTCGGAGTTGTGGTTTGTTGTTCTCTCCTTCATATTAATTATCTTAGCTTTTAATTTGGCATAGTTTGTTAAACAACCTTAATTAGTCTACTCACCCCCTTTAGACTAAGATTAGGGGCTAGTAGATCCTACAAGTGGCATCAGAGCATTTTTAATTGCATTTAGACAAATTCAGACTTGTAGCAATGACCCAAAAACGAGAGGGATTTCACACCGGAAGACCTCCGTTGTTTGATGGAACCAACTATGCTTATTGGAAGAAACGTATAACCACGTTCATACAATCTTATGATGTTAAACTATGAATGTTCTTTCAAATACCATATACACAAAACAAACCATTAGAACGCATAGATGATGATGAATTAACCCTGATTCAAATGAATGCTAAACTCACGAACATACTTATGTGTGGTTTGACCGAAGAATAATATAGTCGAATTAATGCATGTGATTCCACATTTGAAGCTTGGCATATGTTAGAAAGTCACTTTGAAGGTCGATCACCGGTTAAGGAAACTAGGATAGATTCATTTATGCAAAAGTATAAAATGTTTGCTATGAAACCGAATGAATCCATTAGCGATATGCATACTCGCTTTACTCTTATTACTAACTCTTTGAAGAACCTTGGTAAGGTTTTGGTTGAAAATGATAAGGTACAAAAGTTTCTTAGGTCCTTGACTTTGGATTGGGAGAAAAAGACTAAAGGCAATTGAAGAAGCCAAAGATCTCTCAAAGTTGAAGATGGAGGATCTCATTGGAAGCCTCATTGCGTATGAGATTCAAATGGAAGAAAGAAGAGAGAAGGAGAAGGAAAGGGAAGGGTGTAGACGGAACGAGAAGCAAATTGCTTTACAAGCAACCTCGGATTCGGACACAATCGAAGATGAGGACACCGATGACGATGTTGCTTTCCTATCCCGTAACTTCAAGAAGTTCCTCTCCAAAAGAAAATTTGCAAAAGGAAGAGGAGAATCTTCTCGGACATTCACCTGCTATGAGTGTAACAAAACCGTCAACATGAAGAAGGATTACTCATTGCTTAGGTCGAGGGATCGTGAACGAAGAGAAGAAAAGAAATATCCTCCTAGAAGAGAAAGGGATGAGAAACCAAGAAGAGATAGAGATGAAAGGTCATCCCAAAAAGAAAAAGAAGAGAGGCCTAGAAGATGTGACGATTAGAAGAGAAGGGATTGTCACGAAAAAGATGGGAAAAAGGCTCTCAAGGCTACTTCGGATGAATCAAGCTCATCAAAGGACTCCGACTCCGAATACTCCCAAGAAAAAGAAGCACACATGTGTTTCATGGCGTCTATTGTTGATTCCGACTTGAGCCCTCCTCTATCACCAAAGACGAGTGATCAACCTCACGTGGTGGAGATTGACGACGATGAGGTATCCCTAAACGAAACACCTCCTTATGATGACTTGTTAGATGTTTTTCATGAACTTGACGAATGCTATGAAATGATTTATCAAAAAAACAAATTAGCAAGAAAAGTGAATTTAGATCAATCTATCAAATGTGACATGCTAACCAAAGAAATTGAGACTCTAAATGATGAGATACAATTTCTGAAATCTACAAAAGATAGTCATACAAATGAAGATCTCATTGCCAAGAATAAGCAACTCACAAAAGATTTACAGAAATTCACTTTAGGTAGAAAGATGCTTGACATGCTTCTTGGAACACAAACTCAATCTCTAACAAAACATGGTCTAGGCTACAAGGGAGGCAAACAAAAAAAAACCACATCCTATTTTGTCAAAATGAATAACTCCCTTGTTAAGAAAACAAATTATTCAAATGTTTGGGTACCTAAGACTACTCTAGTTTGGGTACCAAAAAGTAACCCTCAAGGACCCAAACAAATTTGGGTACCAAAGTCATCACTTGTCTCTTTGTTTGTACATAAAAGCAAGTAGAAAATGGAAGTGGATTCTCGATAACGGGTGCTCAAGGCACATGACGGGAGACTCCCAAGTTCTATCAAGCTTAAAACGTAAGAAGGGAGGAACCGTCACATTTGATGATAATGCTAAAGGACACATTGTTGGTATTGGCAATGTTGGTAATTCTACTACTCCAAATATTGAAAATGTTTTATTAGTAGATAGGTTGAAACATAGCTTGATTAGTGTTAGTCAATTAATCGAAAAGAATTTTCTAGTTGTGTTTGATAAACATACTTGTCATATCATCTCTAAACATGACATGAAAATTGTTTTTAAGGGTTATAGGTCAAATAACATCTACATTGTGCATGTTAATAAGTATACAAGATATACCTGAACTTTATGATTTTGAAGGCTTTAGGTTACCAAATAGACGCTTATAAGAGAATGATGTGAAGGCAAAATGGTTGAGCAATTTCCTATCATCTCTTAAATAATTGTAGTTAAACCACATGGACATGATACAAAAGATGGTAACATGCATGTTTGTAAGTTTTTTTTGCATATATACCCTCCATATCTAGACTATTTTCCTATAAAGTCTTGTGCTTTTGCTTGGTTTTAATTGAAGACCCTTCAACATATTTTTATTAACTTTCAAAGATTCCGGTTAATGATGCAATCATTTTTCCTTTTTTCTATAGGAAATTTTGACTATGCTTAAAGTGACCAAAAATTGAAAAAAACCCACATTAACATCATCTGAGAAATATGTTTATGTTCTCACTTCTCCTCAAAATACCCCTGCATAAACTGTAGGATCACTCCTCTCTTTCTCCCTCTTTCCCTTTAAATAAGCAAATCATTCTCTCGGTCTCTTTTTTTCGACAATTGCAAACATCTCTCTCTCTCTCTTTCACTCATCTTTCTTTCACACATCCCCTCTCCCTCGCACTCGACCCCTGAATCGAACCCAGCGTGGTACCCTGTTGAACAACTCCTCCAATGAAGCCGACGACGAAATTAGTTTTAGGGCACGTTTTTTGTTTTGTTTTTTGAAATAGTATTTTGATATAGTTTTTTAAGGTTGGGCTATTATTTCTATAAAAAATGTAGTTGTTTACCTTGATTTATTGGTATTGATTTGAGTTTTTTGGCCTAGGTTGGAAGTGTAACTGTTTTCCTGTGTTTTCGACGCGACTCGATAGGTTCAATCATAGTTGGATGGGTACTCGATAGTTGTGCTTGATGAAAATCATACCACTTTTGTTTGAACTCGATAGGTTCGATACATGTGATCAATGGAAATCAGATTGTTTTTTCTGTGAGTTCGATTCCTTTTGCATTTGAACTTGATAGGACTAGTTTGATTGTGAAGAATTGTGAGCTCGATAGGCTTAATATGAGCTCCATTCCTTTTCCTTTGAAATTTTCTCCATGTTTTTAACTGGTTGTGGTTTTTCCCTATTTTGATTTTGCAGGAGACGAAGTTAATGTAGGATCGTGTGGGTTATGGGTCCACTAATCACTATTATGCTAATCCCTAATTAATCAAACAATAAACGCAGCGGAAACAAATTTAAAAACAAGTAGGGAAATTAACAGAAAATGCAAACCACAAAGAGACTCGGCGTTTCACCAAGACCCTTGCTCTCTTTACAACAAATGTAACTTGAGTGGGATTCACTCTCTAATTGAGCACACTCTGAGTAGGATGAGTAATTGATCAAGTGTGTGAAGTTTAGGCTTATGGAGTGTAGAAATGGGAGCTTTGAGGATTGAGGTTTCTCTCTAATGTATTGGGACAATTGGAGTTGGAGAGTTGTGTTAACAACATGTCTTGATCCTCTATTTATAAGCTCCTAAAGATTTCTAGCCGTTTGGACAAGATTTGATTGGGTTTTGTGCAAGATACACAAGGCAGAAAATCGGGCTGCAAATCTGTCCAGAACCGGTCGACCGAAACTACTAAACCGGTCGACCGTTCACTTGATTTCAAGGAGAATGGTCGAACAAAAGAATACTAGGTTGGACAAATACGCTAAAACTTAACTCTACTTAAGTTAAACGGTCGAACCAAAGTATGGGGCGGTCGACCGTTTAGGGGATTCGGTTGAGAGAAGGGTGAAACGGTCGAACGAAGATGTGTCAACCGATAGCAGGGAATTTTTTTTATGTTCAACCGGTCGACCGAATAAAGGTCGTCGTTCGACCAGTTACCGAATGTATTTTGGGGTTATGTTTGTTTTATACGAATAGGACCGTTATAGGAATACGACAAGGAAAACGACCATATTAAAATCCGGGATCGGTCGACCGAAAAGGTAGAACCGGTCGATCGGTAGAGTTCGGTAAAATCACTGTGGAGAGTCTATTATAAACCGGTCGAACTGAGAACTGGTTCGGTCGACCGATTCACACAGGAAATCTGGGTTTAGGTTTTAAGTGATTTCCGACTAAGGTTTGGGTGATCTAATGGAGTCCAAATGATATGAGATTTTGTGTGTGACTCCTACAGGGAACCTAGTGTGTAAGTGATTGGTTTTTAACTCTTGTATGCTCAATTTACACATGTTCCTAAGACTCAAAATAAAATCAAGATTACAAGTCTTCATATAGCTTTATTACAAATCTTGACTTGATTTCCTTCCTTCCATGAGTCTTGATCATCTTTAGAGGTTAGCACATGCAATATATATGCAATGTAATATGTGTGCTACTCTACATTACTTATGATTAAGATTAGGTTGATTAAATCATCAAAACAAGGATTAAGGCCAAAAAGCCAACAATCTCCCCCTTTTTGATGATGGCAACCTATATCTTAATACTTGAAAAGTTTTAAATGTAAACTATGCATACAAATGCTCCCCCTATGGATGTGAATAGTTTTTGTTCAATTGTAGCCAATTTTCAAGTTACTCCCCTTTAATTATCTCTCCCCCTTTGACATCCATCAAAAACAAAAAGAATTATGACTTTAAGCAAAGAATTTGGATGTCTTGTACTGAAGTTGCTCCCCCTAAATTTTGCACTTCATTACTCTAATAATAGATATAACATTTAAGCTCCCCCTATCAATAAGGCTAGATGGAACCTATAAGTATGATTCTAGTTAAGTTCAATTTAGTTTCAATTTAAGCCTTATTCTAACATCCATTTACAATATGACATTTAAAATCAATGGATGTGATATATGATTTGCAATGAATAGGGTTAATGATTTTTAATGAATTGAATTTCTAAAGATATGACAATTAAACCTATAAACTAGATTAGAGCTAATATTTTCAGAAACTTCAAAGATATAAATTTATACCAAACTTGAATCTTGAATAGCTCCAATCTCATTTTGTGATGCAACCGGATTTGAATTTAACTTTTGAGCTCACCCGGTCACCACAAATCTCCTCTTCAAGCTCCTACAAGTCTAGATTTAGGTACCCAAACAACTTTGGGTCCTTGAACATTAACTTTTGGGATCCAAGCCATTTTGGCTTTGGGTGCCCACACACTTGAGGAACTAGACTTAACAAATAAATGCTTGCCATTTAAGGTAGTATGAGATACATGGTTTTTCAAATACACATTGTATCCTAAACCATTTTTAGCTAAGGATTGTCTTTGACTACTTAAAAGCATATCAAGCATTTTTGTTCCTTTTGTGAACATTTCTAGATCTTTCCTTAGTTGCATATTTGAAACTCTAAGATCTAAATATTCATCAACAATCGGTGTTTTACTTAGACTAGCAAGTGATGATTCATTTGATTCAAGTCTAGCAACCACCTCATTCTTTTCATTCATGATTAATTCAATTTGGCATTTGAGATCATTTATAGTTTTTCTAGCATTTTTGTTCTTTTCACAAATGATCTCATATTGTTTAACTAAATCATGAAATGCATTTTGTAGCTCATCATGTGTATATGATTCATCATTACCATTAGAGTTAGAGCTAGCACTAGAATATGATTTACTTGAACATGAATTACTTCTAGTGGAATAAGATTTAGAGGAGTTAGAAGCTACCTCACTTTGTTCATCTTCAATGGCCATGAAGCATGAATGTGCAACCTCTCTTCTACTTTGCAAGGAAGAGGATGATGATGATGGAGATGAAGAGTCATCCCAAGTGGCTTTGTGAGCTTCCTCCTTCCTTTCTTTTCTCTTACTCTTCTCCTTTTCTCTTCTCCTCTCTCTTCTCTCATTTTTCTTCTCCCTCTCTTTTCTTTCATTTTCGCTCTCCTCCCTCTCTTTTTCTTTTTCTCTTTTCTCACTTCTTCTACCTCTTCTTTCATTCTTTTCTCCCTTATCCCTCTTGAGGTATTTGAAGAAGTCTTGGGCAAGGACCTCAATGTCCTCTTCTTCCACCCTCCTTGGCTCATCAAAATTTGCATGCAATGCCACCAAGGTGTTTTTCTTTGATGCTTCCTTCTCTTTTCGATGACTCAATTGGAGCTCATAGGCCATGAGATTTCCAATGAGTTCCTCCATCTTCAATTTGGAAAGATCGTGCGATTCTTCAATTGCGACGACCTTGTCTTCCCAATTGTTGCTCACTGACCGGAGGAATTTTCGAGTCATCTCTCCTTCATTTATCCTTCTTCCAAGAATCAAAAGAGAGTTAGTAATATCGGTGAAGCGAGTGTTCATGTCGCTTATGTTCTCACCGATTTGAATAGAAAAAATCTCATATTTATGCATGAGGAGACTAATGCGATTTTCCTTAGTTTTACTATCCCCCTCATGGTGCATTTGAAGTCTATGCCATATCTCATGTGCACTTTCACATCCCCTAATCCTATTATATTCACCCTCATTAAGGCCACAATAAAAGATGTTCATAATTTTCGAATTCATTTCGATTTCTTTCATCTTCGGTCTTGTAAGTGAATCTAATTCATCTTCTTTAGGGGTTGTGTATGGATTTTGGAGAAACATCCATCACTTAAGGTCATTTGATATTAAAAAGATTTTCATCCTATTTTTCCAATAATCATAGTTTGACCCATTAAGCAACGGAGGTCTAGTGGTGCACAATCCTTCTATGTGATTAGATGATGTAGAAGCCATGCTAAATAATACGATTAAGTATGAGGATTTAGCTAACAAGGCTCTGATACCAAATGCAGGATCGTGTGGGTTATGGGTCCACTAATCACTATTATGCTAATCCCTAATTAATCAAACAATAAACGCAGCGGAAACAAATTTAAAAACAAGTAGGGAAATTAACAGAAAATGCAACCACAAAGAGACTCGGCGTTTCACCAAGACCCTTGCTCTCTTTACAACAAATGTAACTTGAGTGAGATTCACTCTCCAATTGAGCACACTTTGAGTAGGATGAGTAATTGATCAAGTGTGTGAAGTTTAGGCTTATGGAGTGTAGAAATGTGAGCTTTGAGGATTGAGGTTTCTCTCTAATGTATTGGGACAATTGGAGTTGGAGAGTTGTGTTAACAACATGTCTTGATCCTCTATTTATAAGCTCCTAAAGATTTCTAGCCGTTTGGACAAGATTTGATTGGGTTTTGTGCAAGATACACAAGGCAGAAAATCGGGCTAGAAATCTGTCCAGAACCGGTCGACCGAAACTACTAAACCGGTCGACCATTCACTTGATTTCAAGGAGAACGGTCGAACAAAAGAATACTCGGTCGGAGAAATACGCTAGAACTTAACTCTACTTAAGTTAAACGGTCGAACCAAAGTATGGGGCGGTCGACCGTTTAGGGGATTCGGTTGAGAGAAGGGTGAAACGGTCGAACGAAGATGTGTCGACCGATAGCAGGGAATTTTGTTTCTGTTCAACCGGTCGACCGAATAAAGGTCGTCGTTCGACCGGTTACCGAATGTATTTTGGGGTTAAGTTTGTTTTATACGAATACGACCGTTATAGGAATACGACAAGGAAAACAACCATATTAAAATCCGGGATCGGTCGACCGAAAAGGTAGAACCGGTCGACCGGTAGAGTTTGGTAAAATCACTGTGGAGAGTCTGTTATAAACCGGTCGAACTGAGAATTGGTTCGGTCGACCGATTCACACAGGAAATCTGGGTTTAGGTTTTAAGTGATTTCCGACTAAGGTTTGGGTGATCTAATGGAGTCCAAATGATATGAGATTTTGTGTGTGACTCCTACAGGGAACCTAGTGTGTAAGTGATTGGTTTTTAACTCTTGTATGCTCAATTTACACATGTTCCTAATACTCAAAATAAAATCAAGATTACAAGTCTTCATATAGCTTTATTACAAATCTTGACTTTATTTCCTTCCTTCCATGAGTCTTGATCACCTGTAGAGGTTAGCACATGCAATATATATGCAATGCAATATGTTTGCTACTCTACATTACTTATGATTAAGATTAGGTTGATTAAATCATCAAAACAAGGATTAAGGCCAAAAAGCCAACAGTTAATAGTTGCAACCAAAGATCATTTCCCTGGGCGTGTGACATACAAGGGTAGTAAGCCTATGAATGACATAAAAGAGAAATTTCGGGAGTACGGGTTGCTGGAAAGGGCAAAGGAAGCCGCGTTCTGACAATTATTCGAGGCTAGCGAATTACAGTTCTCCAGTGTTCTTGCCCAATAGTTACTGTTGCACAAGATCTACAATAGTAGAGCTGACGAGATTCATTTCTGTTTGGACTATAAGCCTTGCAGATTCAATAGATATGAAGTTGCACTGGTCATAGGTTTCAACTTCAGCACTATACCGTCAGAGGCTGAGTTGCAGGCTGACCTTACCAGTGACCGCCTAATAAGGGATTTTTCAATGGAGAGCCAAAAATTTAGATATCTTAGTTAGAGGTGGCATTCAAAACCAGTATAGATGTTGATGACGTCTACAAGTTGGGATTATACCTCCTAATTGAAGGTGTTTTATATGTCCAATAGGGTTAGCTATTTGTATGGGTGAATATGGTCAAGATAGTTGAGGACTTGGACTACTTCTTCAAGTATCCGTGGAGGAAGTTGTCTTACAAGAAGCTGCTAACATCATTGATTGACATCATTTCATGTTTATATTTGTATCTTATATCCATTATCTTACACCTAAGCAGTGCTACATGATTAGTTTTATGTTTGAATTTCAGAAATAAAGAGGTTTGAAGAGAAGAGCCATGAAAGGACCCAAAAGCAGGAAAAATGACTTAATTGTGAGACCTGGGGACTGAGATGCAAGGGAGAAGGACCTGAACGTAAGACCAAAGGACCTAAGAGCAAAACAGAAAATTCCACACCATCATGGGGAGTATTTTGACAATTCGATTCGGGTTGGCTCTCCAATAAACAAAGTAGATGCATCAAAGACCAACAAACACATCAAGCAAAGCCCAACATCAAAACCAGAAGGACCTGGATCCTGTAGACCGCCAATTGGCGGTCCGGATCTTCCCGGATCCGATGAAACTTCTGGAGAGCGTGTATTAGATGATGTTTAGGCTATTTTTGGTATTTGTTTAGTCCTACATCGGGGAATTGTCCCGGATTACCTTTTTCTATGGCTATAAATAGAACTCTCCCTCCTCTCATGTAAAATATATCCCTCTTTGGTGGCCATCTTCCCTACTAAGAGTGAAGCCTTGAAGCAAAACTCTGGTGGAGGAAGGACTGCTTGTATTGAGTGAGTTAATAATAGATGTTTTTCCTTTAATTGTGTTGTTTCTCTCTTAGTTTAATTTCCTTTCATATGCATGCTTGCTTGTTTGTTTTGTTTTATGCTAATTTAATATTTCTTGCTTGATTAGTGTAGTTTCATTTTAGTATAATGCTTCATTTTGTTAGAGTAGTTAGTTTAAATATGTGTGAGTAGTTCCATCACCATTTGGGGGTGGAGAAATATCTGATATAATCATGTAGTGTATTGTGTGTTATCTTAATCCCTTGAGCTTTATATGATTTCCATAACCATCTAATGAGTTACCACTCTTATCTTTGATATGCTAATGCTCTTGAATGAAGCTTAGCCTATGCTTTGATTAGTGGACCTATTTTATGGGGAATGGTAAGTTTAGGATATGGATGGAATTAATATTGGAAACACAAGTTGTAGTGTATGTACTCTTGTTGCCTTTACGTTGGTTAATGTCTTGTATGTTTTAATGATATAGTCTTATCTTAATTCATGTGGAGGCATAGTAGGGTCTAGTCTTTATACATGAGTTCATTTAGTTTCATTCCAATTATTGTCTTGTATGTTTTAATGATGTGATCTAATTTTAATTCATGTGGAGGCAAAGTTGGATTTAGTTTTATGATTTCATGCACTACATATTGTGAGGAGCTTAATGAACACACACACACACACACACTTCTTTATGTTCACATTAATTTTCTACCCCCTTTGGGGTTTAATTTTATTGCTTATCTCTCATTTCCTTTTGCATCTTAGTGTAGTTTAGTGTAATCAACATTTCTCTCCTTTCTTTACCACTCGCCTTCGCACAAATCAAACGTCGACACACCTCCCAGTGGACGACCCGTATTTTCCACCGCTTCAACACGGCCGTGCACTTGCGGGTTAAATAAAACGAATCAATCAACTTTTTGGCGCCGTTGCCGGGGAGGTGCTCTGTCCAGACCTTGGTTTGGACGATTCGAGTGGTTTTAAATTTTTTGTTTCCAGTTTTTCTTAGTTTTGGGGATCCTAGAGATCACGGGGAGGATACTGGAGGAGTTGGAGCACCTGAAAATCAAAAGGGACCGCCAATTAGCGTTCTGAGACCGCCAATTGGCGGCCTGGTGAGGTCTTCTTGCTTCCATTTTTCTTCTGGTAGTTTTGTTCTTCATTTTCGTTATCTGGGGGCCCTATTTTGCATGCTGTGACTTCTAGTTTGCTCCCAGATCATTAATCACTCCCTCATTAATCAACTTGGCCTTAAAATCCAAAGCAAAAGACTAGACGTTCTTACTTATTTAGGTCACGCATCATGTACTTGACTTAGGCATATAGTCGTCTTTTCTTTTAGCTTTATTTTCAGTTGTCGAGCGCTGGCGTGAGGTACGCATTTCCTACACTCATTCATGCATCTTATATGTCCATGCATTAGTTAGTAGGAATTGCATCAGGACAAGAGTGTGTTGAGCGTTTGATTGGAGCGATTGATTGCTAGATTTAGGATCAAAACACTACTAAGGAGGGGCTGTCCCATAAAAGATAAGGTGGGGGATTTCATCACCCTTTCCTTAGCCCCAAAAATCACTCTTAATCAAGCTTTAACGTAAAGCAAGTTGACATTGGCCCTGAGGATAACAGACGCACTAGGAGAGTAATCTAGTTGAGAACGTCATGACCTGATCGGCGTTGCCTACCTTGTTGATAGTAGGAGGTACTGGATCTCCGGATCTGGTATCACTTGCTGGGCATTGTGGTCCTCGTTGTAGGGAGGTGAGGCGTGTCTAGGCTAGTGATCTCGAAGTTAGGAAGCTTGTCGCTGCGCCGGATGCCTCCGAGTATTCACCAAACTTTAAACAAGATTGGAGAGAGAAGAGCTAGCATCTCAATCTCCAATAGGGTTTAGAATCTAACTACTAACCCCTCTTTAGTTCCCTTGAGAAGAAGCTCTCTGAAAACTAAAACTAAACTCAAGAATTAAGGAAATTTCGTGGATAATTATGGAGAGAGAAGTTTGCACAAGAAGATAATGAATTAATTAATAAGGTAATGAGATAAACTTGTATTTATAAGTTCTCTCCAAATTACCTATTCATGTGCAACCTCTTGCCCATGATTTCATGCAAACTTCCATCTAACCATCCATTATTTGCTAACAAATAATCTTAGCCACGAATTAAATCAGTTATGGACCAATTCCATGCATGATCTAATTAATTCTTAAATTTATTCTGCAGTAACCGTTTGAATCGGTCGACCGTGTTGGAGGTTTGGTCGACCGTTTAGACCAAGTTTCGGTCGACCGTTGATAACTCGGTTGACCGTTCGCAACAAAAATTATTTCATCGCAATGTTCGGTTGACCGACCGAACTAATTCGGTCGACCGAAAACAAACAGACGAAATTCCTGTAGCGATCGAGACATATTCGGTCGATCGTGCAACATTTCGGTCGACCGTGCAACATTCGGTCGACCGTTTTACCGTTTAGCGGTCGACCGTTTTTGCACAGTGATGCAGACTTGTCAAATTTCGGTTTAACCCCTACAAAATTTGACATTTCGGGATTAGTTGTAAATTCACAACTTATGTAACATATTATCCTATGTAATGATAAATCATTACACCCCATAATATTCACATCACATATGAATTTAATTTAGATTCTAATTATGTTATTAATCACAACATAATTTTGATTTTGCTTGTTCACCACATGTGTCATATTTTCTACATTAAACCCGACACACCTTATGAACTCAAAATCCCCATTTCTTGTTTCCCAGTTTTGTGGTGTGACCTACGGGAGGATCTAAACTAAGTTGGCAGTGATATTAAGAGCTCAATATCACAAGCTATAAGCGGTATCTAGCTACACATTATAGCTCCCAATTAGTTAGATGTCTTAATTCCACTCGAACCAAAACCCGATCCATTTAGTGATGGAGTGCACCACTTGTGTCCGTCCCTTGCCTCATGATATTAAGAATACACATAAAGTAGTATTGTGTCATCTTTGTATTAGTATTCATTTCTTGATCTCTTTAAGCTAGTTATAAATATGTGACTTAACTCAAATCACATTGTGCACATTATAACTTTGTTTTATCAAGGGGCCCACTAATATCATCACTCAATTAAGATGGGCAATGATAATCTTTTGACTAACTATCTTCTCCAACAAAAGTCATACTTAACCAACCAAGGCCATTACACTACACTCATTGATAGCTCAAGACACTAGTCTAATTAAGCAATACTTAAATGATCGGATAAAAGTCTCATATCAAAGGACCAAGGACACAGTAAAATATTAATGACACAGAAACACATTTCTATAATATTTTACTTATTACGTCAATTCGGTATACAAAAGTAGTATTTTCCTCTTTTGCGTACCCGTGTTGTCACTCACTTGTAGAGCTACAATGATCTATGACCAACACGACAATCTTAACTCGGTAATTAATGTCCCATGTTAATTACCATGATTGCGAATATCTTTTGTTTTATGTAAACCAATGTCTTTTAGAGCTCTACGGTTAAGAACCAAGAGCCTCTTCCTTAACACTTCTAAAAGACGAATAACATAAACAAGGAACAAAATGATTTCTCATTCAATTCATAATAATTGACATTTAAAAGTAAAACTTTTAGAACATATTCCCTTCTGTCTTCCGGTCGAGCTGGATCATATCAAGTTGAGTCATCGATCGCGTCTGAGGCGAAAATGGTTGCTCTCATGCGTAGGATTGAGAGTTTAGAGTTGGACCGAGCTCCTGTAGCTCAGGTCGCTACTCCCGGGTGTGGTAGGTGTGGACTTACGGGCCATGATGACATGGAATGCGCTTACGCTCCAAGGGATACTGAGCATGCAAATGCGATGTATCAACAGATGCCCCGTAACGACCCGTACAGTCACTCCTACAACCTGGGATGACGTAACCATCATAACTTCTCTTGGGGGCCTAGTGGGGGTCACGGTTAGAGCTCGCATGCTCAACCTCAACCTTATCAACCTTCACGCCCATCGGCGACCTACCAACCTCCACATCAAAGGTCTCAGAACCATAATTACTAACCTCCTCATGCCTAATCATCGGGTTATTCTAACCAGACTCCACCACCCCAGCGGGTTGACCCCGAGGACCCTTCTTGTGATTCGACCCTTCAAGCGTTGCAAATTACAGTCAAGGCTTTGGAAATGCAAGTTAGCCAGTTGGCTCATCAATTCCATGAACGCGAGAAGGGTCAGTTCTCGAGTCAACCTGAGGTGAATCCTCGGGGTACCCATTCTCCAGGAAGGCCACCTGTACCTCATGCTACCTCTGAACCGACCCATCACATTAATGTGATTCATACTTTGAGGTCTGGTAAGGAGGTGGATAACCACATTGGGGTGCCTTCCTTGTCATCACCATCTCTTGGTGTCACTAGACCTGCGGTGATACCTGCATCTCTGAGGGAGCCGGATCCTGAGGTTCCCTCCATCAATACTTCGAGGAAGGAGCCTGATCCTGAGGTTCCTTGTACATTTCTTCGACAATGGGGCCGACCCCTGAGGTCCCCTTGTCTCCTTTTCGGTCAAAGGAATCAGATTCTGAGGTCCCCACTCATGCTTCTTTGAACCAGAATTCTGATGTTCCTTCGCACCCTTATGCCCCGAAGGCGTCATTCCCTGAGTGCCTTAAAAAGAAAACCTCTGATGAGCATGACAAGATGATTGAGATGTTTCGACAAGTTAAGGTGAACATCCCTCTATTGGAGGTGATTCAGCAAATGACACCTTATGCCAAGGTTCTCAAGGACTTATGCACCAAGAAGAGAAAAACTCATGTTCCAAAGTAAGCTTTTCTTGCGGCCCACATGAGTTCATTGTTGGCACAACCCATGCAAGTCAAGTACAAGGACCCTCCCTGGCTATCCTACTATCTCTTGTGTGATTGGTGATGTCCATACATCGAGCCTTATTGGACCTTGGTGCATCTGTTAATCTTATGCCATATTCTGTCTACGTCCACCTCGGTCTTGGAGACTTCAAACAAACAAAAACTACTCTTCAATTGGCTGATAGGTCTATGAAGAAACCGAGGGGTGTGGTGGAAGATGTGCTGATCAAAGTGGGAGAGTTCATTTATCCAGTCGACTTTTTTGTCTTGGAAACTGAACCTGTGCCAAACCCACTTGGACAAATTCCTGTCATTCTGGGGCGACCATTCCTTGCGACTTCCAATGCATTGATCAATTGTCGCAATGGTCTGATGCGCTTGACTTATGGTAGTCAATGTGCTGATTTCAACATCTTCACCATCGGCAAGAAACCAGGTACCTTCAATGACCCTGTTGGGGTCAACCTTATCCAGGGTTTGGATGAAATTGAAGTTGAGGGCACCTTCAAGTACTTCAGATAATTGTTCGATGAAGATCCTGAAGGTGGTGAAGATGTTTCACCTGGGCTGACACAAGAAGGTGCCTTATGTTTTGATCATGTGGCCTCAGTGCCACCTCCTTTTGATCTTGTGGCCCTTGAGCCACATTCTTCTGATCTTGTGGCCCTTGAGCCACATCCTTTTGATTACGTGACCCTTGAGCCACAACCTTTCGATCATGTGGCTTTTGAGCCACAAGATACCTTTTTTATGGCCTCTGGGCCACATGATCTTCATTCTGTATCTGCTGAGGACCCCATGTGGGTTAAGAATCAACCACCTTATACCCTTAAACCTGATATAGGTTCACCTCTCATTCATGCCTCCTATCTTGCTCACTCTCAAGAGGTATCAAACGACCACAATGCTTATAAGGGTATCAGGTGGTCAAGCAATTCTGATTTGTATGTCGCGAGCCCATGCATGTGCATTTTTGGCTCGAGAGATGGAGGGTTCCCATTTGATGTCCCTTGACATATGAAGATGGGAGCCCATTTTTGTACATAGTTATAATAAAAAAGTACAATAAAAGACTCCTTCAGTGAGCATCGATTGTTGTGGGCTCCAACCCTTGAGTATTTGGGCCCCATTTCTTTCACGTATTTGTATCCCTTCCTTTGCATCTCACAGGTTTTGAGGGAATTCGGGTTTGTGTCCATCAACATGACCTTGAACTTCCCTTTGTACTTCATGTTGGTGAGATCTCTCCTTTTTCATGCATAAATCCATGTAGTATCTTGCTTGCATTCATTGAGGACAATGCATGAAGTAGGTGAGGGGGGGGGGTGTTTTACGTGTGTACATAGTCGAGTCTTTTCTTTTGATTTTGTTTTCTTTTGTTTGCATTGTTAGGGACATATTAGTGTGCTGCATTTAATATCGATATATCTGCTTGTCATGATCCTTGAGTGACTTGTCTTCTTTTGCTTGCCTAGTGCTTCAAAATTTTCACATTTCTTTCAAAATCTTCATGTGTTTGCGAAAGAAAATGTTTTGTGGGTTTTGTGTGTGTTTAGCTTGTGCAAAACCGTTGACAGGCAAAGTAAAAAGAAAGCTCCCAAAATTGTCTTGAACTTGATGCATTAGGATATCTAGTACAGCGGCTTTAGGATTTATCGAGTCGTTAGGATGCACCCCAGTTTTCCCTTGGGGATGAGTAATCATAGGGTTTCCATGCTCAAACATTTAAAGAAGTCCACCCTGAACCTAATGAGTCAATAATTCGTGTCTGTTAACTTAAAGAAGTTTGTTGTTGCCAAGGACCCTTTAAATCTTGTTGTGAGACATTAAGTGTAGGGGTTTTGGTTCATGTGTAGATAAAAAATAAGGGACTAGGTGTTCTCTCTTCTCGCACGGCTCCTATCACTCGGGAAAGTAGGTCTGAGGGGACTTTGTGCCTGGTACTTTCGAGTCATCTGACTTGGGATGCGCCAACCGAACTCTCGTTACACGGGTGGTAGGGATTGCCCTATGTGGAGATTTGGGGAAAGGTGTACGTGATAGTGTAAGTCCTCATGGGCAATGATGCACGAAACCTGACCCTGGAAGAATGAAGCTCAAACTCATAAAAAGAAAAGAAAAAAAATGAAAAAAGAAAAAAAAGAAAAAAATGCAAATAAGAACCTTAATGGACTTTACACTTTGCATCACTTGAGGATGTTGAGGTTGTCCATGTCTTTCACTTAATTCCTTATTTAACTTGCATGAATGGTTCATTAGATTAGGTGTGTGCACTGATTACCTATATAGAGTCGGCCCGTAGGATTACCGCGTCCAATGATCGACAAAATTTGTCCAACGAGTTTCAGAAATAAAGAGGTTTGAAGAGAAGAGCCATGAAAGGACCCAAAAGACGGAAAAATGACTTAATTGTGAGACCTGGGGACTGAGATGCAAGGGAGAAGGACCTGAACGTAAGACCAAAGGACCTAAGAGCAAAACAGAAAATTCCACACCATCATAGGGAGTATTTTGACAATCCGATTCGGGTCGGCTCTCCAATAAACAAAGTAGATGCATCAAAGACCAACAAACACATCAAGCAAAGCCCAGCATCAAAACCAGACGGAGCTGGATCTTGTAGACCGCCAATTGGCGGTCCGGATCTTCCCGGATCCGATGAAACTTCTGGAGAGCGTGTATTAGATGATGTTTAGGCTATTTTTGGTATTTGTTTAGTCCTACATCGGGGAATTGTCCCGGATTACCTTTTTCTATGGCTATAAATAGAACTCTCCCTCCTCTCATGTAAAATATATCCCTCTTTGGTGACCATCTTCCCTACTAAGAGTGAAGCCTTGAAGCAAAACTCTGGTGCAGGAAAGGCTGCTTGTATTGAGTGAGTTAATAATAGATGTTTTTCCTTTAATTGTGTTGTTTCTCTCTTAGTTTAATTTCCTTTCATATGCATGCTTGCTTGTTTGCTTTGTTTTATGCTTCTTTAATATTTCTTGCTTGGTTAGTGTAGTTTCATTTCAATATAATGCTTCATTTTGTTAGAGTAGTTAGTTTAAATATGTGTGAGTAGTTCCATCCCCATTTGGGGGGTGGAGAAATATGTGATATAATCATGTAGTGTATTGTGTGTTATCTTAATCCCTTGAGCTTTATATGATTTCCATAACCATCTAATTGGTTTCCACTCTTATTTTTTTTATGCTAATGCTCTTGAATGAAGCTTAGCCTATGCTTTGATTAGTGGACCTATTTTATGGGGAATGATAAGTTTAGGATATGGATGGAATTAATATTGGAAACACAAGTTGTAGTGTATGTACTCTTGTTGCGTTTACCTTGGTTAGTGTCTTGTATGTTTTAATGATATAGTCTTATCTTAATTCATGTGGAGGCATAGTAGGGTCTAGTCTTTATACATGAGTTCATTTAGCTTCATTCCAATTATTGTCTTGTATGTTTTAATGATGTGATCTAATCTTAATTCATGTGGAGGCAAAGTTGGATTTAGTTTTATGATTTCATGCACTACATATTGTGAGGAGCTTAATGAACACACACGCACACACACTTCTTTATGTTCACATTATTTTTCTACCCCCTTTGGGGTTTAATTTTATTGCTTATCTTTCATTTCCTTGTGCATCTTAGTGTAGTTTAGTGTAATCAACCTTTATCTCCTTTCTTTACCACTCGCCTTCGCACAAACCAAATGTCGACACACCTCCCTATGGATGACCCGTATTTGCCACCGCTTCAACACGGCCGTGCACTTGCGGTTTAAATAAAACGAATCAATCGATCATGTTAAAAAGACATGATTATGCAAAAAAAATACTATGACAAGAAGAAGGAAGTGAAGGGGCAACAAAAAAAGGCTAAATACAGTATATACAGTTTTACCCCTGCATTACTGTAGTGGGCGTACAAGGCCCTTTAGCAGTGGCACCCAGTATATTGTGAACCGTGGAAACCAGTTCCCCATGATGCTCAACTGGACGAGCAATGAGAAAAATGTCCCGCAGAAGGATGATGTTGCACACATGTTTTCTTCAAAAAGAAGTGTAAGTCCGTCTTCACTATTGTCAATTCATATTTGTATTTACTGGAGTACATAGTTGCTCGATATGCTCGATATTTGTTCCACAGAACTCGATAGTTTAAATTTGTTGTTAGTTACCAGAGTATTTAGTTTGCTCGTTGGGTTCGATACATGCTCGATATGACCTCGATAATTTAGATTTGTTTTTATTTACTGAAGCACTTTGTTTGCTCGATAGACTCGATAGGAGTTTGATAGACCTCGATAGTAAGTTTTTTTGTTAGTTACCAGAGTATTTAGTTTGCTCGATGGATTCGATACACGTTCGATATGATATTGACAGTTTATATTTGTTTTTATTTACTGAAGTGCTTTGTTTGCTATATAGACTCTATAGGAGTTCGATAGACCTCGATAGTTTTGATTTGTTGTTAGTTATTGAACCTAACATAATGTTTTATATTCGTTGTAGTTGACTGTGTAAACTTATTGGGTGCCCCATACATCTGAGGTTGAATATTACAACAACCTTACTGAGGGAGATGACCCCCTACCACTCGGGCTCATGGAGGATGTTAATGACGATGATGATGAGGTGGTTGAGAGATTGGCTAAGGCTACCAAGGAGGCCAACTTTTTTGCAGATGATGTGTTAGAAGAGGAAACAACTATCCCTACTTCTACCCCAGCGGCAACCTAATCCCAAGCAGTAGCCCCAACCGCAGTCCCAACCCATGCTTCAACCCCATCTCATCATTACCATCTTATGGTAGAAACGTTGGAGAGGGTGGAAGCAACACAACTGTCAACGGGAGTTACACAACTATCAATGGAAGCGACGCAACAGTCCATGGAAGAGAAACAACTATCAATAGAAGATCAACTGAAGAACGTTATTAAGAATCATTGTTCCATGATGGACCAGATGGCTAAGATTGCAGCTTTGTTAGAAGAACCTTCAAGACCACCATCCGATAAGAATCAGTTGTCTACGATGGACCAGATGGAAGCTGTTAAACGTTTTAATTAAACCGCAAGTGCACGGCCGCGATGAAGCGGTGGCAAGTACGGGTCGTCCTCAGGGAGGTGAGCAGCCTCTTGTTTGCACGAAATCAAATGGCGAAAATAATGGAGAAGAGAGTTGGTTACGCTAATCTAGACTACGCTACACTAAGAAGTATGAAATGCGAACGAAACAAACAAATGATGGTATAACAACTAAACTAAGAGCAAAGAAAGAATGCTGGAATACAGAAATGGGAAAACCCCTAAGGGGTGGAGTGAGTGCACACATGCAAAGAGGTGGGTGTAGAATACATTCTTTAAGCACATGAAGGTGGTGTTTATCAAGCATAGGAAGTGTCTAAATGTGTGGCAAAACCTATCAATCTATTCACCAACTTAGTTGATTAACATTTACATATGCAAGGTGTTTATTTCAGAACCTAAACAAGCATGAGAGGTGTCTAATCATTTTGGCAAAACTCATCAAGTTATAAATTCTATCCTAAACAAGCAAGCATACATTCATGTTTAATCAACACATTGAAATTAAAGCATTCATCCCATTCTCTAATGCATGTATGTACATCTACTCCACCCCCCAAAGGGAATGGAACTACTCACTAAACATTACACTAATTATTAAACTATGGAAAGAAAGCATATTAAAACTAAGCTAGAATTAAAAGACGATTAAACTAAAACATGCACAAACAATAAAAGAAGCATAAAATAAACAATGAAAGAAACACAAAACTTTATTGATAAAATGACTCACATTAAAAGTAGCATCCTCCTACTTTAGTGTGTGCTTCAAGGCCTCACTTCTAGTAGGAAGAATAGCCACTTAAAATATGGAGTAGTTTACATAAGAAGGTGAAGAGTTCTATTTATAGCCATAGAAAAAGGCAATTCGGGACAATCCCCCGATGTGGGACTAAACAGATACCATAAATGGACTAAGAATGCTCTAATACACAGGCCATAACAAGATACGAGAATTTGGAGCAACTTGGACCGCCAATTAGCGGTCCAAGACCGCTAATTAGCGGTCTATAAACTCCAGATCGTCCTGGGCTTTCTTCTGGGCTTTCCATGTTAGTATTTGTTGTCTTTGATGCGGTTACTTGAGTTGTTGGATCTCCGACCCGAGTAGAATTGCCAAAATACTCCCCATGATGGTGTGGAGTTCTCTATTTTGCACTTTGGTCCTTTGGTCTTACATTCAGGTCCTTCTTCCTTGCATCTCAGTCCCCAGATCTCACAATTCAGTCCTTTTTCCCAGCTTTTGGGTCCTTTTATGCTTCAACTCTTCAAACCTATTTATTCCTGAAAACTAAACACAAAACTCGTAACATAGCATTGTTTAGATGAAAGATAATGGATATAAGATGCAAATATGAGCATGAAATGATGCCAATCAAATACCCCCACACCTAACTTTTGCTAGTCCCGAGCAAAACAAAGAAAGGAAAAAGCACACGAGAAAATAAGAAGTCCTAACTCACTTTCGTAGGAATCACGGTTGCACTTAGCACGTGCAACAAGCCGTTAAACCTCCTTGTCGCCAAGGAGGAGGAGTGTTGTCTCCTGAGGGTTTTCAGCGGATCTACCCACAAAATCCAAACAAGATGCATTAATCAATCTAGCTACACGACTCGCTGGACTTATTTTGTCGATCATGGGACGCGGTAATACTACGGGTCGACTCTATATATGTAATCAGTCCACACACCTAGCCTAATGAGTTATTCGTGAAAGTTAGTCAAGGACTTAAGTGAAAGACATGGGCACCCTTAACTTCTGAAGGTGATACAATGTGTAAAGTCCATTTTGGTTCTTATTTGACTCTCTCTCTTTTTTTCTTTTTTTTTTCTTTCTTTCTTTTTCTCTTTTTTTTTCTTTTTCTTTGGAGCATTTTATTGGTTGGTGTTTGATTCTCCCAGGGTCAGGTTTCGTGCATCATTGCCTATGAGGACTTACACTATCACGTACACCTTCCCCCAAATCTCCACATAGGGCGATCCCTACCACCCGTGTAACGGGAGTTCGGTCGGTGCATCCCAAGTCAGATGACTCGAAAGCACCAGGCACAAAGTCCCCTCAGACCTACTTTCCCGAGTGATAGGAGCCGTGCGAGATGAGAGAACACCACTTATTCATTTATCTACATGGGAACCAAAACCCCTACACTTAAGTTTCACAAAAAGAGATTAAGGGCCCTTGACTACGACAAACTTCCTTATACTAACAGACACGAATTATTTGACTCACTAGGTTCAGGGTGGACTTCTTTAAATGTTTGAGTGCTGAAACCCTATGATTACACGCCCCCCGAGGGAAAACCGGGGTGCACCCTAACGACTCGATAAGACCTAAAGCCAGTAAACTAGAAATCCTAATGCATCAAGTTCAAGACAATTTTGGGAGCTTTCTTTTTACTTTGCCTCTCAACGGTTTTGCACATGCTAAACACACGCAAAACCCACAAAAACATTTTCTTTCGCAAACACATGAAGATTTTGAAAGAAATGTGAAAATTTTAAAGCACTCGGCAAGCAAAAGGAGACAAGTCACCCAAGGATCATGGCAAGCAGATATATCAATGTTAAATGCGGCACACTAACATGACCCTAGCAGTACCAACAAACGAAAATAAAACCAAAGGAAAAAGACTCGACTATGTACACACGTAAAACACCCCCCCACACCTACTTCATGCATTGTCCTCAATGAATGTGAACAAGATACTACATGGATACATGCATGAAAAACTAAAGATCTCACCAACATGAAGTACAAAGGGACGTTCAGGGTCATGTTGATGGACACAAACCCAAATTCCCTCAAAACCTGTGAGAAGCTGAAGAAGGGAGATAAATACGTGAAGAAATTGGGCCCAAGTACACAAGGGTTGGGGCCCACAACAATCGATGCTCACTGAAGGAGTCTTTTATTACACACTTTTTTTTTGTTGTTTTTTTTGTTTTTCTTTTTTTTCTTCTTTTTTTTAAAGATATATACATCAACCAAGATATTCTCATAATCATTTGGTCAAGGAACATCAAATGAGAACATCAAGTCATGAGGACCAGAGACTTGCCGAGATGGGCAAACTCCACTGGTACTCTGAGATGTCATGAGGGGTGAAAGGTCAAAGCTGAAAGGCTCGAACCCCTCATGATATTGGTCGGGTGTGGGCAACAAAGAATGAAGTTGTGTTGCCTCACTAGGGTTTAATTGCTCATCGAAGAAAACCCTCCAACCAATAGGCGGGTGCATCGGAATGAGTTCCTCAAGCTCATTCGATGGATGCAGCAGACCTGCATCACTAAGAATGGGGCTTCTCCCCAAGTCATCCAACAAGGACCTCCCACCATCATTTAGATCATCAAGCATAAGCTCGGTCATAGGTGGGTCCTTGTTGGAGTCAATATGAAGCTCCAATGGCTCAATGGCCATGGGACATGAGGTAGAGACACCTTCTGGTATAGGCATATGATGAGGTGTCTCACTCTCACTAGTACTCTCAACTGAATCATGCAACGAACACTCCCTTTGGACATTCATGTTCGAGGCCAGCTCACTCTGTTGCATTGCGAAGACAGGCAATGAGTTTTCGCTGGGCCCACGAACATTCTCAACGGGTTGCATTGGGGTTAGGGGTGTTCGTTGATTTTGTGGTGCTTTCTCCAATTGGCGGATGAGATTTAGATTTAAAGGTTCATCCATGGGTTCCTGTTGCCTACCAGAGTTGAACACATGAAACTCGGCACTCATGTTACCGAATGAGAGCTTCATGAGACCATTTCTACAATTAATCAAGGCATTGGAGGTTGCCAGAAATGGTCTACCCAAAATCAAAGGTATTTGAGAGTGGGTGTTCGCAACAGGATTGGTATCGAGGACAACAAAATCGACTGGAAATATAAAATCTCCAACTTTGATAAGCACGTCCTCGATAATCCCCATGGGAATACGAATGGATCTATCCGCTAATTGGAGGGTGATCTTAGTTGGTTTCAATTCTCCCAAGTTCAACTGTTGATAAACAGAGAATGGGAGGAGGTTGACCGCCGATCCTAAATCAAGCAAAACATTGCTCAGTCTAGTGTCCCCTATCGTACACTGAATAGTAGGACACCCAGGGTCCTTGTATTTTGTGTAGGTGGGATTGGACAAAAGAGAGCTTATATTTGCAGCCAAGAATGCTTTCTTAGGAACATTGGTCTTCCTCTTGGTTGTGCAGAGATCCTTCAACACTTTGGCATATTGAGGTATTTGTTGGATGACATCCAACAAGGGGATGTTAACCTTCACTTGCTTAAATACCTCTAATATCTTGTCCATGTTGTCACTCTGCTTTTTGGTTAACCTACTTGGATAAGGAGCTTTTGGCAGGTAGGTTTTCTGCTGTGCCTGAGAAGAAGGAAGCGTTGGTGTATTACCCTCACCCTCAGCTTCTTCTTCACCACCATTCCCACTAGGGGGCTGCATAGATGGTGGTGGGTGTGGCAAGGAAATGTGATTGTCAACCTGTTTTCCATTCCTTAAGGTCACAATGGAATTGACATGGTGAACAGGTTCCTCCACATGGTTCACTTGCCTCCCCCGAGGTACCACATTCTCATTTTGCATGTGTTGTTGTTGGTACAGACGGGGGTTAGCCTCAGGCTGGCTAGGAAAAGACCCTCTCTCTCTTTCATGTACAGACTGAGCCAATTGGCCCATCTGAAGCTCTAGAGATTTGATGGTCTGCTGATTTGAAGTGAGAACTTGACTCGTGGTTGACATAAAAATTTTCATTGAGTTTTCAAGTCCACGAGTCAAGGTCTCAAGCGAATTGAATCGAGTTTCCATATTATTGGAATTTGGGAAACCCGATTGATTGGTGGTTTGCGCTTGGGGTGGCTGATAGGATTGCGCATGCATGGGAGGTTGGTGTGATTGGTAAGGTGGTCTAGAGGAGTTTGAAGGACCACCCGGGGCATTATTTTGGTTCCATGAAAAATTAGGGTGGTTCCTCCATCCAGGGTTATAAGATGATGAGTATGGGTCATTCCTAGCTCTGTCAAAGATGGCGTTGACACGCTCCATCTCAGGAGGAATGGACTCACACTCGCTCTCTACATGACCTATCCTACCACATGAATGACAAGGAACTGGACCAGATGTGGACATGTGAGGTGCACTTTGTTGGTTTTGGAGCTCAATCGAATCCATACGGCGCATTAAGGCCGCCATGCGTGCCTCGGTGGCCGTAGTGGTATCGATAGCAAATGCGGCACCCGATCTAGTCGAGTTTGCATTCGCGATCCTCGCTCCTATACTAGATGATGCAGGTGGTTCCCTCACACTCTCCCACTGCATGGTTTTCTCAGCGAGGTCTTCTAGGAAGGCCCATGCCTCCCTTTCATCCTTTCCCAAGAACTCTCCTTGACACATGGACTCAAGGAGCGTTCTGGACGGGATGTGAAGACCCTCATACACAATCTGACAAAGACGCCACAACTCAATGCCATGGTGAGGGCACGAGGATAGTAGCTCTTTGAACCTCTCAAGATATGCATGAAATGGTTCGGTCTCATGTTGATAGAACGAATTGATTTCGTTCCTCAATTTTTGAGTCCGATGATTAGGAAAGTACTTCTTGAGGAATGCAGATTGAAATTCATCCCAAGTCCTAAAGGAATTCGCCTGGTTGCTGTACAACCACTTCTTGGCATCATCCTTTAGTGCAAAAGGAACGAGCCTAAGATGGATGGAGTCTGTGCTAAGTTGTTGCAGCTTGAACATAGCACAGACCTCCTCAAATTCCCTGAGAAAGATATAGGGGTCACCTTTCCCAGTGAAATGAGGGAGCATGGAAATGAATTGAGGCTTAACCTCAAAATGGTTCCCATTAGCCTCTGGTAATACGATGCATGAGGGCAGAGCTGTACGGCTCGGGTAGCATCGATCACGTAGAGGTATGGGAACGATAACTGGAAGCACAGGTGGAATAGGTGGGTCCAGCAACTGCTCCTCCTCATGGAAATTAGCAGCCATTGGACCCGAACTACGTGCGACACGAGAGGAGGGAGGTGTCGAGAAATCGATGACCGAAGCCGGATTGACAACGCTCCTCGTCAAACGACCACTCTCGTCTCGTGTCCACGAAAGCATGCACAAAGGTGCACACACAAAACAAAACCTTTTTTTTTCTTTTTTTTTTCTAACAAAGAATGTGCGTAGAGGAGAAGACGGGGGAACACAGGAGAGAACGAATGACTCAGGAGAGAAGGGAAGAAGTCCTTATGCTACGGCGGATGGGTACAGGTAGAAGCACACAAGCAAACAAGGCTCAAGCAATCCTAAGGTCGCTATAGGTCCTTACAGCTAGACGACGCCTAACTGCGAGGTCACACGGCCTCAACACGCCTCACCTCCCTACAACGAGGACCACAAAGCCCAGCAAGTGAGCCAAGATCCGGGGATCTCGTCTCTCCTACTATCGACAAAGTGGGCAACGCCGATCAGGTCATGACGGTCGGGACCGGATCACTCTCCTAATGCGTCCGAATTCCTTAAGGCCAATGTCTACTTGATTTTAAAATTAGGCTCTTGATTAGTGTGGTTTTTGGGGCGAAGGAAAGGGTGATGAAATCCCCCACCTTATCTTTTATGGGACAGCCCCTCCTTAGTAGCGTTTTGGAGTCCTAAATCTAGCAATCAACTCTCCAAACAACGCTCAACTCACACTTGTTTCAATGCACTTCCTACTAACTAATGCATGTTCATACGAAATGCATGAATGAGAGTAGAAGGTGCGTACCTCACGCCAGCTCTCAGCAACAGAAAATAAAGCTAAGATAAAAGACAATCTAAATGCCTAAGTCACATACATGATGCATGGCCTAAACAAAAAGAATGCCTAATCTTTTGCTTTGAGTTTTAGGGTCCAAGTTGCTTAAGGGGGAGTTTGATTATTGATCTGGGAACAAACTATAAGTCAAAACATGCCAAATTAAGTCCCAGACCACTATATCATATAAAGAAATACTCCAAAGAAATTTCGAGGTCAAATGAAACAACCAGACCGCCAGTTGGCGGTTGTAGACCGCTGATTGGCGGTCGTCTTCTCTCAAACCGCCTCCAAACTTCACCAGATACTTCCTCTTCTCAATGTGAGTCTCCTGAAACAAAGAAAACTACAAAACAAAAATTAAATCCACTCGAATCGTCCAAACAAGAGTCTAGACTGGCACCTCCCCGGCAACGGCGCCAAAAACTTGTTAAACGTTTTAATTAAACCGCAAGTGCACGGCCGCGATGAAGCGGTGGCAAGTACGGGTCGTCCTCAGGGAGGTGAGCAGCCTCTTGTTTGCACGAAATCAAATGGCGAAAATAATGGAGAAGAGAGTTGGTTACGCTAATCTAGACTACGCTACACTAAGAAGTATGAAATGCGAACGAAACAAACAAATGATGGTATAACAACTAAACTAAGAGCAAAGAAAGAATGCTGGAATACAGAAATGGGAAAACCCCTAAGGGGTGGAGTGAGTGCACACATGCAAAGAGGTGGGTGTAGAATACATTCTTTAAGCACATGAAGGTGGTGTTTATCAAGCATAGGAAGTGTCTAAATGTGTGGCAAAACCTATCAATCTATTCACCAACTTAGTTGATTAACATTTACATATGCAAGGTGTTTATTTCAGAACCTAAACAAGCATGAGAGGTGTCTAATCATTTTGGCAAAACTCATCAAGTTATAAATTCTATCCTAAACAAGCAAGCATACATTCATGTTTAATCAACACATTGAAATTAAAGCATTCATCCCATTCTCTAATGCATGTATGTACATCTACTCCACCCCCCAAAGGGAATGGAACTACTCACTAAACATTACACTAATTATTAAACTATGGAAAGAAAGCATATTAAAACTAAGCTAGAATTAAAAGACGATTAAACTAAAACATGCACAAACAATAAAAGAAGCATAAAATAAACAATGAAAGAAACACAAAACTTTATTGATAAAATGACTCACATTAAAAGTAGCATCCTCCTACTTTAGTGTGTGCTTCAAGGCCTCACTTCTAGTAGGAAGAATAGCCACTTAAAATATGGAGTAGTTTACATAAGAAGGTGAAGAGTTCTATTTATAGCCATAGAAAAAGGCAATTCGGGACAATCCCCCGATGTGGGACTAAACAGATACCATAAATGGACTAAGAATGCTCTAATACACAGGCCATAACAAGATAAGAGAATTTGGAGCAACTTGGACCGCCAATTAGCGGTCCAAGACCGCTAATTAGCGGTCTATAAACTCCAGATCGTCCTGGGCTTTCTTCTGGGCTTTCCATGTTAGTATTTGTTGTCTTTGATGCGGTTACTTGAGTTGTTGGATCTCCGACCCGAGTAGAATTGCCAAAATACTCCCCATGATGGTGTGGAGTTCTCTATTTTGCACTTTGGTCCTTTGGTCTTACATTCAGGTCCTTCTTCCTTGCATCTCAGTCCCCAGATCTCACAATTCAGTCCTTTTTCCCAGCTTTTGGGTCCTTTTATGCTTCAACTCTTCAAACCTATTTATTCCTGAAAACTAAACACAAAACTCGTAACATAGCATTGTTTAGATGAAAGATAATGGATATAAGATGCAAATATGAGCATGAAATGATGCCAATCAGAAGCAAAGATCGTGACTTTGTTCAAAGCACGTTCGAGACCACCATGTGATGAGAATCAATTGTCCATGTCAAACTAGATGTCTAAGATTGTGTCTTTGTTAAAGCCACATTCGAGATACCATCTGATGATGAAGACGAACTACCCGACAGTTAGCGAAGTTGAAGTAGATCTGTCCATCCCGTCGAGGATGAGGCGTCCGCTAAAACATCTTCAGGATATCTACACCGACTCAACCAAGAAATTGCGGCCTTCGAACCCAGGTGACGAGCCTTTAGTGCTCGAGTACTTTCAACATGTTGATGTTTTCGTAGCATATTGACGTGACACAACATATGATGATGAGGCGTCTAAATAGCTTCCCATGTCCATACTCCAAATATGTTGTGGTTATCAGCTGCTTTTTCTGTCAACGGATTCCAGACATGGATGATTTGTATCGTAACAACCCATGGAAGTTTACTTGGGATCCCCAGTGTCTGGAGTTTCTCACCAGGATGGAGTCTCAGGTCATGCCTTTTTGGAAGGGAAAGGAGTACGTGTAATGGTGCCAAAGTGATGCATTGCATACATTGCATCATATGTCTTTCATTTAGATTACTTTTACATCAATAAATGCTACTAAGGTATGTGTTTAGTCTTATTTACATAATACAGGGACCTGAATGCAAATTACCCACATCCCGAGCATAAACACGTGCAAAAGACTCATTTCTATCATAAAGACTAAGTTCAAGATTATCGGGTTACAAATGGAAATGTATCCAAGCATAAAAGCATTCAAGTCCTAATTGCAAAAAGAACAAGGACTTAAGCACAAAAGTAACCGGGGACTTAACTGCAAAAAGTCAAGGACCTAATTGCAAATCACGAGTAGCTTTTATTCTCTTGGAGAAAATATATATAAAAATCAATGTATATCTCCAAATATGTGAAGGAATTAATCCGGAGCTCAAAAGAATGGAAAAAATCAATCCAGACGCGTAAAGGAGGATCAAAGCATACCATAAACATTCAACCAAAATCCGGACAAAATCAGGCTAGATTGTGCGGCGTTTCTGCCGCACCACACATACAATATGCGGCGTTTCCGCCGCCCAAGCATCGATCCGTGTGCTCCAATTTCGTCCAGTCGTGTCTGGACACGTGTACTTTCCAATATTATACCTAGATCCCTTGTAGCAACTATAAATAGACCCGAGAACGATGTTAGAAGGGTCCCTAGTCTTTGGTGTTAGTTTTTATTCTTAACCTTAGTTTTGTATTCTTCTTTTCATTAATAAAATTCTGTCTTTTATTTCTTACTTTTAGTTTTCTTTTGTAATGTCTCAAGGACCCCTTCTTCCTCCCTCCATGAGTTTCTAACTCTTTCCAAAGGGTGGAGGTGACGGATTTAGGGTGAAGAGAAGACGAATAAATGTTATTATTTTAAGTTCGTATTAGTCTATTTTGATTACTTGAGTTTATGTTAAATCATTTATCATGTAATGCTTCATAACTAATATGATTTATTATAAGTTTCTGAATTCTCTAATCTAAACCTTAAATCTAAACCTCCACCCGACGGAATTCATCTCTTTGTTCTTGTTTTAGTTTTATTTGTTCTTGTTTCTTGCTTTAAATAATTAAAACCCAAAAATCTCAAAACCAACTTAATTCTTCTCTCCTTCTTTTCTCCAATCGAAATCACACTAAAAACAAAATCTCTCCCTCCTTGTGTTCGACCCGTATTTGCCACGTCTCCATTGACGCCGTGCACTTGCGGTATAAATTTAATTCTCATCAAGTTTTTGGCGCCGTTGCCGGGGAGGCGACGTAGATTTTGTTGTTTTTGTATTTCCGATTATATTCTGTTTATCATGTGCGCGATCTAACTATTTGGATTTGCGTTTCAGGAGACAACAGAGCGCGCGGTGAACTCTGACCGCAATCTGAGCCATCTAGGCGGCGGAATCGCCGCACCACCAAGAGTATTTGCGGCGGAATCGCCGCACAACCTAGGGATACGGTCTTCAAATTTTGAGGGCGTTGTCTGCATCTTCGGGTGGTCGTATTGAGCTACTGGAATCTCTGAGAGCAGGCGGCGAACCTGTCTGAGCATTGCGGAGGTAACTTATACATTCGGCGGAAGTTACCCCCACACCTAGATTTTGCTAGTCCCTAGCAAAACAGAATATAAGAAAAATGAAAACAGGGAAATCCTAACTCACTTTCGTAGGAATCACGGTTGTACTTAGCATGTGCAACAAGCCTTTAAACCTCCAAGTTTCCTTAGAGGACGAGTTTTGTCTCGTGAGGGTTTTCAGTTGACACACCCACAAAGTCTTAAATCAACATTCCATTAATAGCTCTCAATATCCCTACCTCAACCTTATACATTTCACTAAGAATTTTTACATGCTCATTATATAAATCTAACTCATTAAAAATATGACTTGGTCTTTGTTCCTCCAACATTCACACCACTAACCCTTCTACACATGTTTATCACTTGAATTATTTTGCACGCCTCCTCTGGTGGTGAAGTATCATTTGGATCAACCATGGCATGGATCATTCTTTTAGCTTTGGGCCTTGAGTATTATTATTTTCTTTTCTTTTCTTTTCTTCCGTGATTCAACACATTTGCTTTTTGACACTTTTACCCTTTTGCATTCGTGTAGCGAGTTTGGTCGATAATCCCGAGCTGGTAGACTCAAGTTACCGGGTTTCAAGATACCCCTACGGACCAGTGACTCAAAGGCTTGGGCTTTTGTAATCATTTTGCAAAATGTGTTTTCTTCACTTTATTCCTTTATTTTTATTTTCCTCAAGGCTTAATTGCTATTAGAAGTCCACACTTCCCGGTATATTTTCCTCTACCTCTGCTTTTTATCAACCACTTCAAAGATTTGATTCATCCAATTTAAGTGCATACATGTCTTAAAGGGCAATGGGTTATTTCTTTGGAACTTAGATTTATGTCACAATTTCTACAAGCAGAACTATATAATAAGGAACAAAAACTCAATGCAATTTGTACACAGGTTTTAGCAGTTCAATCTTAAGCTATGTCATGAAACATTAATTTTCGTTTTTTTATTTTTTTTATTTTTTTTAAGAAATAAAAGACAGCTATATAGATAAATATATACATAAACACAGAGCTACAAGAACCAACATTGGTTTGCAGTCGAGCTGTCAATTTCTGACTTGAAGTTGACGATCTAAGATGATGACCATACAATCAATTTTTAGGCAGAGCTGGAGAAATAATGAGGCCCTGGTGTCGTGTCCTTCCCTCTCTGATGAAGGCTTCCTTGTTGTTCACGGATCACCCGAAACTGAAACCCTTAAATGGTCACAAAGCACTGGAGTTCGATTGGCACCGTCTGGAAGCGAAAGAGGTCCCGGAATCCTGGAATAGGAAAATGCTTTTATCCCATATGTTTACGGTTAATACTATTAAATTTGCAGCGGAGATTGTGGCATATATGCCATCAAGTATATAGAGCATTGTCTAACGAATCTTCCCCTCACCACCATCACATACCAAAACATAGACTTTCAGGGATAAATGGACCATCGTGGACCTTGACGTGGAACAATTATGTTTTTTATTTTCTAATTTTTCATAATGTGGACCTATTTTTTGTATTTTATTTTATAAAACAAGTATAGAAATGGAATAATTATGAATGCAAATGTGGCAATATATCTTCCATGTCAATTTCCTTTGTTTTTTACGAAGCTCGAGAGTAGAAATATTAGTTTGATATGTTTGATACTATTACAAAGGGCACACAACTCTCATGCTCAATAGGTTAGATTTAAGTACGTTGAACTGCAACCTCCATGGGCTCGATATTAGTTTGATATGGTTGATACTAGTACGATGGGACTCGACTATCGTGCTAGATAGGTTTGATTTAAGTATGCTGAACTGTAACCTCGACGGACTCGAAATGAGTTTGATAGGTTCGATTACGATGGGCACTCGACTGTCGTGCTTGATAGGTTCGATTTAAGTACGTTGAAGTGTAACCTCGACGGACTCAATATGAGTTCGCTATGACGTCGATCGTGCAACTACCTCCATTTTTTGAAAAAGTGTTATTGTTTGGGTGTGGAGAACTGTAACCTCAATTGGCTCGATACAAACTCAATATGTGTGAGATATGACCTCGATAATTTAGATTTTTTGAAAAAGTGCAACTATTCCGGCACGGTTTTAGATGACATTTTTTGGTAGTTTGGAATTGGAACTGTTTCCTTCCCTCCAAATGTCACCTCAGTTGTGAGTGAAGTGTGAAAAAACTGTACCAATGGGTGGTTCGATGTGACCTCGATATGATGAAGTAAAAGAGTCCACTTTGTTGGGATCGATGATCTCGATATGCACTCAATATGAGCTTGATAGTTTACGCGACTGTTCACGACACAGTTATTGATGGCATTTTTAACGGTTTGATTTCCTTCCCTCCAAAACTTACGTTGAATACAAGTACAAAACGCCTTTCCCTTCTATTGGCATTACATTATTCCACTTCGCTTGCCACCTCCATCTTCCCTCAACCTTCGTGACCTCCAAATTCAAGTCCGAGAATGATACGTAATGAAGATATTGCTGAGGCCATGCCTCTTGATGGTCTCCTATGCATGTGTGGTTACCACACACAACATTTGTGTCGGGACGAAGACCGGGGTCTTGCTGGTGACCTGGGTCTCTGAGGCACCAAGGCACCACAGATGCACTTTTATGTTTGTGGCACTGTGTCAGCATTACTGCTGCCCCTGGAACCACTCTAGCAGGTCAATCAGACCCTGGGGGAACTCGACCTACTTGTAGAAGATCTAGATTGTCGTTTAGTCATCGACCAAGACACGGTGGTCGACCTCCTCATCAACAGTGGTATGTTTTTGTTATTTTTTTAATTTGTGTCTTACAAGTTGTTATACATTAATGTTGTTATAATAACAACTTATATTTCCTTATTTTAATTGGGTAGTTTTCACCTCGAAGACACCAACAACATCACCCCTTCCTGGAGCACAATTATCGCAACTGCGGGATGACTTGCCTCGCGAAGACACCCATCCCTGACCGTTTGAGCTCCCTTGTGCCTGACGTGCCTCCAGACTATGAAGACAACACTGGGTGGACCAGGAAACGGGCGAAGTTGTTTTAGTTAATCTTATTTTATGTTGTTAATGTTGTGGATGTTAATGAAGTACACATTGAAGTTACAAGCTCTTTTGTTGGTTAATGGTTGTTGTTAATGTTCGAATGTTGTTAATGTTTGTCTATCGAGCACAACATTAAAAAAATTGAGCATCAGACTATTTGTTAAGTCATAAAGCATTGATCACCGTCGAACTTCCATCAAGGTCATATTGAGTACAAGGACATAATAGATCTAAACGAACATCAACTTCATAGGAAAACGGCCATCAATCTATATCGAGCTCACATCAAGCCTATCGGGCACAACTTTAAAAATAATTCAACTTAAGACTATTCGTTAAGTAATAAAGCATCGATCACCGTCGAGCTTCCATCAAGGTCGTATCGAGTACAAGGACAAAATAGATCTAAATGAACATCAACTTCAGAGGAAAATAACCATCGATCTACATCGAGCTCATATCGAGCACAACAATTCAACTTAAGATTGTTCATTAAGCCATAAAACATCATCGATCACCGTCGAGCTCGAATCGAGGTCCATCAAGTACCTGTTAAGAACAAGATAACTTAATAAATTTTGAAGCAACACACTAGCTTTATAGTCTAACTTTACATCCTCTCTTATTGTCTCCACTTCCACCGCATCTACTGCACTTCCTCGTTTTGACCACAACTTCCCCTAGAGATGGTAGAAATTTTCTCTTTATCCTTCATAGTTTTTTCTTCTTCAAACGACCAACTGGAATTTTTTCAACAAGCACTTTCACTTGCATATTCTATATGTCATCAGGAGCAGTCCATTCATCATCGTTACCACAAGGGTAAATTGTTTTTTTATATGTCTCTCTCCAGGACTCAATGGTGTAAAATGGGGAACATAGAGAGTAGAAATTAGCCTCCCCATGAAGAGCCACAACAACTGCATGAACAAAAGGTATTCTAATAATTTAAAACATTCCACAAGTGTTTAATCGTTTAAACTACCGCAAGTGCACGGCGTCGGTGAAGAAGTCGCAAATACGGGTCAATCCACGGGGAGGCGAGCAATCTCTGGTTTGTCAGAAATCAAGTGGCAACAAAAAGGGGAAAGAGTTTTGTTTATGCTAAACTGTTACACTAAACTACTAAGAAGAGAAATGCAATGGAAAGCGATTAACGATTACTTCGAACTAAACTAAGAGAATTTAAAACTAAGCTGGAATCAAGAAAAGAAAGACCCCTTAGGGGGTGGAGTGATTACACATACAGAATAATAAGGTAAGAATGTCTTCCTATAGGAATAAGTGGAGGTAGTGTTTTCATGTATGGGAGGTGTCTCCGTATCATGGCGAAACCCATCAATTCAATCACTAACCTATTTGATTAACATTCATAAAAACAAGCTAGTCATTTAAGAAACTAAACAAGCATGGGAGGTGTCTTAAGATTTGTGGCAAAACTCATCTAGTGAAGTGTTCTATTCTAACAAGCAAGCATACATTCATATTAATCAACACATTTCAAAATAAAAAAATTCTTCCATTCTTAATTGCATATATAAGTATCATCTCCACCCCCCGAAAAGGGTAGTGGTTTTACTCACTAAACATTAAACTAACCATTACACTAAGATAACAAACATATTAACTAAGCTAGATTTAATAAAAGACAATTAAACTAAACATGCAAGAACTATAAAAGACGCAACAAAACAAGGAAAACTTTATTGATTTCAGACTCACAATACCAGTAGCATCTCCCCACTTGAATTTCTTGCTTCAAGGCTTTCACCTCAAGTAGAGAGAATGGCCACAAAGCATGGAGTAATTACAATAGAAGGTGAAGAGTTCTATTTATAGGTATGGAAAAAGCTAATCCGGAACAATCCCCCAATATAGGACTAAACCAATACTAGAAATAGACTAAATACACACTAATACAAGCCCCACATAAATCTTAGCGGATCCGGACTAAAAGAGACCGCCAATTGGCGGTCTACAGTGTTCGGATCGCTCTGAATTTTCTTCTGGGCTTTTCTGAATGGCTTGGTTTGTCTTTGATGCATCTACTTTGCTTGTTGGAGCTTCAACCCGAATAGAATTGCCAAAATACTCCCCATGATGGTGTGAAGTATTCTTGTTTGCTCATTCGTCCCTCAATCTTACATTCAGGTCTGTTGAACATTTTAATTAAACCGCAAGTGCACGGCCGCGATGAAGCGGTGGCAAGTACGGGTCGTCCTCAGGGAGGTGAGCAGCATCTTGTTTATCAGAAATCAAGTGGCAAAAATTGGGGGAGAAAGATTGATTATGCTACTCTACACTAAACTACGCTAAGAAGTATGAAATGCGAACGAAAGAAACAAACAATGAAATAACAACTAAGCTAAGAACAAAAGAAGAATGCTGGAATACAGAAATGGGAAAACCCCTAAGGGGTGGAGTGAGTGCACACAAGCAAAGAGGTGGGTGTTGAAGACATTCTTTAAGCACAAATAAAGGTGGTGTTATCATGCATAGGCAGTGTCTAAATGTTGTGGCAAAACCTATCAATCTATTCACCAACTTAGTTGATTAACATTTACATATGCAAGATGTTTATTTCAGAACCTAAACAAGCATGAGAGGTGTCTAATCATTTTGTCAAAACTCATCAAGTTATAAATTCTATCCTAAACAGGCAAGCATACATTCAATCCATTAGAAATAAAGCATTCAATCCATTCTCATTTGCATGTATGTACATCTACTCCCCCCCCAAAGGGGATGGAACTACTCACTAAACATTACACTAATTATTAAACTAAACAAAGAAAGCATATTAACTAAGCTAATAAAACTAATAAAATGAGATTAAGCAAAGCAAAACAAGAAACATAAAACAAACAACATAATAAAGAAAACTTGTATTAAAATGACTCACATTAAAAGTAGCATCCTCCTACTTTAGTGTGTGCTTCAAGGCCTCACTTCTAGTAGGAAGAATAGCCACTTAAAATATGGAGTGATTACAATGGAAGGTGAAGAGTTCTATTTATAGCTAGAGAAAAAGGTAATCCGGGACAATCCCCCGATGTGGGACTAAACCAATACCAAAAATACGCTAAACAAACATTAATACAAGTCCAGGAGAAATCTTGGCGGATCTGGGCTGGTCCAGACCGCCAATTGGCGGCGGTCTAAAAAGTTCGGATCTAGTTGAATCTTGTTCTGGGCTTTGCTTGGTGTATTTGGTGGTCTTGAATGCATCTACTTCGTTTATTGGAGCTCCGACCCGAATAGAATTGCCAAAATACTCCCCTTGATGGTGTGGAGTTCTGTTTTGCTTTTAGGTCCTTCTGTCTTGCGTTCAAGTCCTTCTCCCTTGCATCTTGGTCCCTAGATCTCACAATTCAGACCTTTTTCCTAGCTTTTGGGTCCTTTTCTGCTTCATCTCTTCAAACCTATTTATTCCTGAAAACTAAACATAAAACTCGTAACATAGCATTGTTTAGGTGAAAGATAATGGATATAAGATACAAATATAAGCATGAAATGATGTCAATCAAATACCCCCACACCTAACTTTTGCTAGTCCCGAGCAAAACAAAGAAAGGAAAAAGCATACGAAAACAAGAAATCATAACTCACTTTCGTAGGAATCACGGTTGCACTTAGCACGTGCAACAGGCCGTTAAACCTCCTTGTCGCCAAGGAGGAGGAGTGTTGTCTCCTGAGGGTTTTCAGTGGATACACCCACAAAATCCGAACAAGATGCATTAATCAATCTAGCTACACGACTCGTTGGACTTATATTGTCGATCATGGGATGCGGTAATACTACGGGTCGACTCTATATATGTAATCGGTCCACACACCTAGCCTAATGAGTTATTCGTGAAAGTTAGTTAAGGACTTAAGTGAAAGACATGGGCAACCTTAACTTCTGAATGTGATACAATGTGTAAAGTCCATTTTGGTTCTTATTTGACTTTTTTTTTCTTTCTTTAGAGCATTTTATTGGTTGGTGTTTGATTCTCCCAGGGTCAGGTTTCATGCATCATTGCCTATGAGGACTTATACTATCACGTACACTTTCCCCCAAATCTCCACATAGGGCGATCCCTACCACCCGTGTAACGGGAGTTCGGTCGGTGCATCCCAAGTCAGATGACTCGAAAGCACCAGGCACAAAGTCCCCTCAGACCTACTTTCCCGAGTGATAGGAGCCGTGGAGAAGAGAGAACACCACTTATTTATTTATCTACATGGGAACCAAAACCCCTACACTTAAGTTTCACAAAAAGAGATTAAGGGCCCTTGACCACGACAAACTTCCTTATACTAAAAGACACGAATTATTTGACTCACTAGGTTCACGGTTGACTTCTTTAAATGTTTGAGTGTTGAAACCCTATGATTACACGCCCCCCGAGGGAAAACCGGGGTGCATCCTAACGACTCTATAAGACCTAAAGCCAGTAAACTCGATATCCTAATGCATCAAGTTCAAGACAAATTTGGGAGCTTTCTTTTTACTTTGCCTCTCAACGGTTTTGCACATGCTAAACACTCGCAAAACCTAAAAAAACATTTTCTTTCGCAAGGACATGAAGATTTTGAAAGAAATGTGAAAATTTTAAAACACTAGGCAAGCAAAAGAAGACAAGTCACCCAAGGACCATGGCAAGCAGATATATCGATATTAAATGTGGCACACTAACATGACCCTAACAATGCACACAAAAGAAAAAAAATCAAAAGAAAAGATTCGACTATGTACACACGTAAAACACCCCCCACACCTACTTCATGCACTGTCCTCAATGAATGTGAACAAGATACTACATGGATATATGCATGAAAAAGGAAAGATCTCACCAACATGAAGTACAAAGGGACGTTCAGGGTCATGTTGATGGACACAAACCCAAATTCCCTCAAAACCTGTGAGAAGCTGAAGAAGGGATATAAATACATGAAGAAATTGGGCCCAAGTACACAAGGGTTGGGACCCACAACAATCGATGCTCACTGAAGGTGTCTTTTATTACTCTTTTTTTTAACATGATATATACAACAACAATGATATTCTCATAATCATTTGGTCAAGGAACATCAAATGAGAACATCAAGTCCTAAGGACCAGAGACTTGCCGAGATGGGAAAACTTCATTGGTACTCTGAGGAGTCATGAGGGGTGAAAGGTCAAGGCTGAAAGGCTCGAACCGCTCATGATATTGGTTGGGTGTGGGCAACAAAGAATGAAGTTGTGTTGCCTAACTAGGGTTTAGTTGCTCATCAAACAAAACCCTCCAACCAATAGGCGGGTGCATCGGGATGAGTTCCTCAAGCTCCTTCGATGGATGCAGCAAACCTGCATCACTAAGAATGGGGCTTCTCCCCAAATCATCCAACAAGGACCTCCCACCATCATTTAGATCATCAAGCATAAGCTCGGTCATAGGTGGGTCCTTGTTGGAGTCAATATGAAGCTCAAATGGCTCAATGGCCATGGGACATGAGGTAGAGACACCTTCTGGTATAGGCGTATGATGAGTTGTCTCACTCTCACTAGTACTCTCAACTGAATCATGCAATGAACACTCCCTTTGGACATTCAAGTTTGAGGCCAGCTCACTCTGTTGCATTGCAAAGAAAGGCAATGAGTTTTCGCTGGGCCCACGAACATTCTCAACGGGTTGCATTCGGGTTAGGGGTGTTCGTTGATTTTGTGGTGCTTTCTCCAATTGGCGGATGAGATTTAGATTTAAAGGTTCATCCATGGGTTCCTGTTGCCTACCAGAGTTGAACACATGAAACTCGGCACTCATGTTACCGAATGAGAGCTTCATGAGACCATTTCTGCAATTAATCAAGGCATTGGAGGTGGCCAGAAATGGTCTACCCAAAATCAAAGGTATTTGAGAGTGGGTGTTCGCAACAGGATTGGTATCGAGGACAACAAAATCGACTGGAAATATAAAATCTCCAACTTTGATAAGCACGTCCTCGATAATCCCCATGGGAATACGAATGGATCTATCCGTCAATTGGAGAGTGATCTTAGTTGGTTTTAATTCTCCCAAGTTCAACTGTTGACAAACAGAGAATGGGAGGAGGTTGACCGCCGATCCTAAATCAAGCAAAACATTGCTCATTCTAGTGTCCCCTATCGTAGACTGAATAGTAGGACACCCAGGGTCCTTGTATTTTGTGTTGGTGGGATTGGACAAAAGTGAGCTTATATTTGCAGCCAAGAATGCTTTCTTAGGAACATTGGTCTTCCTCTTGGTTATGCAGAGATCCTTCAACACTTTGGCATATTGAGGTATTTGTTGGATGACATCCAACAAGGGGATGTTAACCTTTACTTACTTAAATACCTCTAATATCTTATCCATGGTGTCACTCTGCTTTTTGGTTAACCTACTTGGATAGGGAGCTTTTGGCAGGTAGGTTTTCTGCGGTGCTTGAGAAGAAAGAAGTGTTGGTGTATTACCCTCACCCTCAACCTCTTCTTCACCATCATTCCCACTGAGGGGCTGCATAGATGGTGGTGGGTGTGGCAAGGAAATGTGATTGTCAACATGTTTTCCATTCCTTAAGGTAATAATGGCATTGACATGGTGAACAGGTTCCTCCACATGGTTCACTTGCCTCCCCCGAGGTACCACATTCTGATTTTGTATGTGTTGTTGCTGGTACATACGGGGGTTAGCCTCAGGCTGGCTAGGCAAAGACCCTCTCTCTCTCATGTACAGACTGAGCCAATTGGCCCATCTGAAGCTCTAGAGATTTGATGGTCTGCTGATTTGAAGTGAGAACTTGACTCGTCGTTGACATAAAAAATTTCATTGAGTTTTCAAGTCCACCAGTCAAGATCTCAAGCGAATTGAATCGGGTTTCCATATTGTTGGAATTTGGGAAACCCGATTGATTAGTGGTTTGCGCTTGGGGTTGCTGATAAGATTGTGCATGCATGGGAGGTTGGTGTGATTGGTAAGGTGGTCTAGAGGAGTTTGAAGGACCACCCAGGGCATTAGTTTTGTTCCATGAAAAATTGGGGTGGTTCCTCCATCTAGGATTATAAGATGATGAGTATGAGTCATTCCTAGCTCTATCATAGATGGCGTTGACACGCTCCATCTCAGGAGGAATAGACACACACTCGCTTTCTACATGCCCTACCCTACCACATGAATGATAGGGAACTGGACCAGATGTGGACATGTGAGGTGCACCTTGTTGGTTTTGGAGCTCAATCGAATCCATACGGCGCATTAAGGCCGCCATGCGTGCCTCGGTGGCCGTAGTGGTATCGATAGCAAATGCGACACCCGATCTAGTCGAGTTTGCATTCGCGATCCTCGCTCCTATACTAGATGATGCAGGTGGTTCCCTTACACTCTCCCATTGCATTGTTTTCTCAGCAAGGTCTTCTAGGAAAGCCCATGCCTCCCTTTCATCCGTTCCCAAGAACTCTCCTTGACACATGGACTCAAGGAGCGTTCGGGACGGGATGTGAATACCTTCGTAAACAATCTGACAAAGGCGCCACAACTCGATTCCATGGTGAGGGCATGAGGATAGTATCTCCTTGAACCTCTCTAAGTATGCATGGAATGGTTCGGTCTCATGTTGATAGAACGAATTGATTTCGTTCCTCAATTTTTGAGTCCGATGATTTGGGAAGTACTTCTTGAGGAATGCAGATTGAAACTCGTCCCAAGTCTTAAAGGCATTCACCTGGTTGCTGTACAACCACTTCTTGGTGTCATCCTTTAGTGCAAAAGGAATGAGCCTAAGATGGATGGAGTCTGTGCTAAGTTGTTGCAGCTTGAACATAGCACAGACCTCCTCAAATTCCCTGAGAAAGATATAGGGGTCACCCTTCCCAGTGAAGCGAGGGAGAATGGAAATAAACTGAGGCTTAACCTCAAAATGGTTCCCATTAGCCTCTGGTAATACGATGCATGAGGGTAGAGTCGTACGGCTCGGGTAGCATCGATCACTTAGAAGTATGGGAACGACAACTGGAAGCACTGATGGAGCAGGTGGGTCCAGCAACTGCTCCTCCTCACAGAAATTAGCAGCCATTGAACCCGGACTGCGTCCGACAAGAGAGGAGGAAGGTGTCGAGAAATCGATGACGGAAGCCGGATTGACAACGCTCCTCGTCAATCGACCACTCGCGTCTCGTGTCCACGAAAGCATGCACAAAGGTGCACACACACAAAAACTTTTTTTAACAAAGAATGTACGTAGAAGAGAAGACGAGGGAACACAGGAGAGAAAGAATGACTCAGGAGAGAAGGGAAGAAGTCCTTATGCTACGGCGGATGGGTACAAGTAGAAGCACACAAGCAAACAAGGCTCAAGCAATCCTAAGGTCGCTATAGGTCCTTACAGCTAGACGACGCCTAACTGCGAGGTCACACGGCCTCAACATGCCTCACGTCCCTACGACGAGGACCACAAAGCCCAGCAAGTGAGCCAAGATCCGGGGATCTCGTCTCTCCTACTATCGACAATGTGGGCAACGCCGATCAGGTCATGACGGTCGGAACCGGATCACTCTTCTAATGCGTCCGAATTCCTTAAGGCCAATGTCTACTTGATTTTAAAATTAGGCTCTTGATTAGTGTGGTTTTTGGGGCGAAGGAAAGGGTGATGAAATCCCCCACCTTATCTTTTATGGGACAACCCCTCCTTAGTAGCGTTTTGGAGTCCTAATCTAGCAATCAACTCTCCAAACAAACGCTCAACTCACACTTGTTTCAATGCACTTCCTACTAACTAATGCATGTTCATACGAAATGCATGAATGAGAGTAGAAGGTGCGTACCTCACGCCAGCTCTCAGCAACAGAAAATAAAGCTAAGATAAAAGACAATCTAAATGCCTAAGTCACATACATGATGCATGACCTAAACAACAAGAATGCCGAATCTTTTGCTTTGAGTTTTAGAGTCCAAGTTGCTTAAACGAGGTTTTATTATTGATCTGGGGACAAACTATAAGTCAAAACATGCCAAATCGAGTCCCAGATCACTATATCAGATAAAGAAATACTCCACAGAAATTTAGAGGTGAAATGAAACAACCAGACCGCTGATTGCCGGTCTTCTTCTCTCAGACTGCCTCCAAACTTCACCAGATACTTACCCTTCTCAATATGAGTCTCCAGAAACAAAGCAAACTACAAGACAAAAATTACATCCACTCGAATCGTCCAAACAAGAGTCTGGACTGGCACCTCCCCGGCAACGGCGCCAAAAACTTGTTGAACGTTTTAATTAAACCGCAAGTGCACGGCCACGATGAAGCGGTGGCAAGTACGGGTCGTCCTCAGGGAGGTGAGCAGCCTCTTGTTTATCAGCAATCAAGTGGCAAAAATTGGGGGAGAAAGATTGACAATGCTACTCTACACTAAACTACGCTAAGAAGTATGAAATGCGAACGAAAGAAACAAACAATGAAATGACAACCAAGCTAAGAACAAAAGAAGAATGCTGGAATACAGAAATGGGAAAACCCCTAAGGGGTGGAGTGAGTGCACACAAGCAAAGAGGTGGGTGTTGAAGACATTCTTTAAGCACAAATAAAGGTGGTGTTATCATGCATAGGAAGTGTGTAAATGTTGTGGCAAAACATATCAATCTATTCACCAACTTAGTTGATTAACATTTACATATGCAAGATGTTTATTTCAGAACCTAAACAAGCATGAGAGGTGTTTAATCATTTTGACAAAACTCATCAAGTTATAAATTCTATCCTAAACAAGCAAGCATACATTCATGTTTTATCAACACATCGGAAATAAAGCATTCAATCCATTCTCATTTGCATGTATGTACATCTACTCCACCCCCCAAAGGGGATGGAACTACTCACTAAACATTACACTAATTATTAAACTAAACAAAGAAAGCATATTAACTAAGCTAATAAAACTAATGAAATGAGATTAAGCAAAGCAAAACAAGAAATATAAAACAAACAACATAATAAAGAAAACTTGTATTAAAATGACTAACATTAAAAGTAGAATCCTCCTACTTTAGTGTGTGCTTCAAGGCCTCACTTCTAGTAGGAAGAATAGCAACTTAAAATATGGACTGATTACAATGGAAGGTGAAGAGTTCTATTTATAGCTAGAGAAAAAGCTAATCCGGGACAATCCCCTGATGTGGAACTAAACCAATACCAAAAATACGCTAAACAAACATTAATACAAGTACAGGAGAAATCTTGGCGGATCTGGGCTGATCCAGACCGCCAATTGGCGGTCTAAAAAGTCCGGATCCAGTTGAATCTTGTTCTGGGCTTTGCTTGGTGTATTTGGTGGTCTTGGATGCATCTACTTTGCTTGTTGGAGCCCCGACCCGAATAGAATTGCCAAAATACTCCCCATGATGGTGTGGAGTTCTCTGTTTTGCTCTTAGGTCCTTCTGTCTTGCGTTCAGGTCCTTCTCCCTTGCATTTTGGTCCCCAGATCTCACAATCCAGTCCTTTTTTCCCAGCTTTTGGGTCCTTTTATGTTTCATCTCTTCAAACCTATTTATTCCTGAAAACTAAACATAAAACTCGTAACATAGCATTGTTTAGGTGAAAGATAATGGATATAAGATACAAATATAAGCATGAAATGATGTCAATCAAGGTCCTTCGATCTTGCATCTTAGTCCTTGAGTCTCTCAACTCAATCCTTTTTCATGCTTTTAGGTCCTTTTATGCCTCTTCTCTTCAAACCTATTTATTTCTGAAATTCAAACATAAAACTCGTCACGTAGCATTGTTTAGGTGAAAGATAATGGATATAAGATACAAATATAAGCATGAAATAATGTCAATCAAATACCCCCACACCTAACTTTTGCTAGTCCTGAGCAAAACAAAGAAAGGGAAAGGCATACGAAAAACAAGAAATCCTAACTCACTTTCATAGGAATCACGGTTGCACATAGCACATGCAGCAAGCCATTAAACCTCCTTGTCTCCAAGGAGGAGGAGTGTTGTCTCCTAAGGGTTTTCAGCGGATACACCCACAAAATCCGAACAAAGATGCATTATTCAATCTAGCTACCTGACTCGTTGGACTTATTTTGTCGATCATGGGACGCGGTAATGCTACGGGCCGACTCTATATATGTAATCAGTCCGCATACCTAGCCTAATGAATCATTCGTGAAAGTTAATTAAGGACTTAAGTGAAAGACATGGACAACTTAACTTCTGAAAGTGATACATTGTGTAAAGTCCATTAACGTTCTTATTTGACTTTTTTTTCTTTTCTTTGCAGCATTATATTGGTTGGTGTTTGATTCTCATTGGGTCGGGTTTCATGCATCATTGCCTGTGAGGACTTACACTATCACATACACCTTCTCCCAAATCTCCACATAGGGCGATCCTTACCACCTGTGTAACGGGAATTCGGTCGGTGAATCATAAGTCAGATGACTCGAGAGCACCAGGCACTAAGTCACCTCAGACCTAATTTCCCTAGTGATAGGAGTCGTGCGAGAAGAGAGAACACCACTTATTCACTTATCTACATGGGAATCAAAACCCCTACACTTATAGTTTCACCAAAAGAGTTTAAGGGCCCTTGATTACGACAAACTTCCTTATAGTAACAGACACGAATTATTTGACTCACTAGGTTCATGGTGGACTTCTTTATTTGTTTGAGTACTGAAACCCTATGATTACTCGCCCCCAAGGGAAAACCGGGGTGCATCCTAACGACTCCATAAAACCTAAAGCCAGTAAACTAGATATCCAAATGCATCATGTTGAAGACATTTTTGGGAGCTTTCTTTACTTTGCCTCTCAATGGTTTTGCACATGCTAAACACACGCAAAACCCACAAAAATTTTCTTTCGCAAACACATGAAGATTTTGAAAAAATGCGAAACATAATGAATATATATAATATTTTATTATATATACTATATATATAATTGTTTGTATTATTATTGTCATTATGTGGATGTTTGACGTTGTTTTATATGAATTTGTGGATGTTTGGATTATGAATTTTTGGAGGTTTTGATTATGAAATTATGGATGTTATGATGTTTTTAACAAGTTTAACAAGTTTTTATCCATTTAACCATTTACCAAATTCTTATATCGATTTTAGTATCTATTAAGATTTAACCATATAACCATTTAACCGTCCAAAACCGTTTAATTAAATTAAACGGGTAGCTTCATGGGTAGAGGTAAAAATAAACGGGTTTCAAACTGAACCGCGAACCGTTTAATTAGGCGGGTAGGTTCATGGGTAAGCTCTATAACCGCCCACGAACCGTCCATTTACAACCCTACTCGTGAAGATGTGTTCTTTGAGAAATTTGATCACAACCTTGCGATCGTTAGTGCGAGTGGGGATTGCTTCAACCCACTTTGACACATAATCAACCGCCACAAGGATGTAAGTGTGACCATGGGACACGGGGAAAGGACCCATGACGTCAATTCCCCAAACATCAAAGATGTTGACCACTAAGATAGGATTGAGTGGCATCATATCACGTCTGCCAATGCGGCCCACACGTTGACACCTATCGCATGCTTTGCAAAATGCAAAAGCATCTTGGAACAACGTGGGCAAGTAAAAACCGCATTGGAGCACTTTCGCAGCGGTTATCTTGGCACCGAAGTGCCCACCACATGCCTCCTTATGGCAAAAGGACAAGACACTCTGAATCTCGTCTTCAGGAAAGCACCTCCTTATGATTTGATCGGCATAATACTTAAATAAGTAGGGATCATCCCAATGGAAGTGCTTGACTAACGACTTTAACTTGTCGGAAATCAAGTGGCAACAAAAAGGGGAAAGAGTTTTGTTTATGCTAAACTACGTTACACTAAACTACTAAGAAGAGAAATGCAATGGAAAGTGATTAACTATTACTTCGAACTAAACTAAGAAAATTTAAAACTAAGTTAGAATCAAGAAAAGAAAGACCCCTTAGGGGGTGGAGTGATTACACATACACAATAAGAAGGTAAGAATGACGTCCTATGGGCACAAGTGGAGGTAGTGTTTTCATGTATGGGAGGTGTCTACTTATCATTCCAAAACCCATAAATTCAATCACTAAACTATTTCATTAACATTCATAAACACAAGTTGATCATTTAAGAAACTAAACAAGCATGGGAGGTGTCTTAAGATTTGTGACAAAACCCATCTAGTGAAGTGTTCTATTCTAACAAGCAAGCATACATTCATATTAATCAACACATTTCAAAATAAAAACATTCTTCCATTCTTAATTGCATATATAAGTATCATCTCCCCCCCCCCCCAAAAAGGGACTGGTTTTACTCACTAAAAATTAAACTAACTATTACACTAAGATAAGAAGACATATTAACTAAGCTAGATTTAATAAAGACAATTAAACTAAACATGCAAGAACTATAAAAGAAGCAACAAAACAAGGAAAACTTTATTGATTTCAGACTCACAATACCAGTAGCATCTCCTCACTTGTGTTTCTTGCTTGAGGACTTTCACTTCAAGTAGAGAGAATGTCCAAAAAGCATGGAGAAATTACAATAGAAGGTGAAAAGTTCTATTTATAGGCATGGAAAAAGCTAATCCGGGACAATCCCCCGGTATGGGACTACACTAATGGATATAATATAATGGATATAATATACAAATATAAGCATGAAATGATGTCAAACAACAAGAACACTCTTTTGTCATCAAATTAACCTCACCGTCACCATCCCAATATAACACATTAAATTCAAACCGTTTAAGGTTGTGGACTATCAAGAACCTTGCTTTGTCAGCTATTCCAAACATATCACGCTTCATGAGAGGTGAGAATTTGGTTCTGCACGCCTCGGCAGTAGCTCGTCGTTCACAAAACCATGTTTCAAGTGTGAACTGAATGTACTCCATAAAAGTCATGACTGACCTTGTTTTTGACTCCCTCTTTTTGTCATTCAGGCCTGCAGCGTAATTGTTGGTCATTAATGTGTACCGATTCGTCGGAAAGTAAGAACAAGTCCACTTATCGTAACCGATGTCTTCAAGATATTCTGCTAGGGGAGGATCGATTTCTTTTATCGTGTCAAAGTGCTTGTGGAAATTTAACTTTCAGAATGTGTATGTCGCACACCACATCTTTTCATGATAATGGTCCGTGGTAAATTTAACTTTCATGTATGACGGATAGTGGTCCGTCTTGAACTTTGCAACCACATTCATACATATGTTGTGGTAGCATGCACCGTGATAGGCATTTGGTAAATTGTCGTCAAAGCATGAATAATGCTAGCATGCCAGTCTAATATAAAAGCTAGGTCATCGACGTCACCAATGACTTCCTTCAATTTAATCATGAAATAAGTCCAAGAGTTGTGATTCTCACTGTCCACCAGTGTCTGCCACCATATTTGGTCTTCAAGAATGTGCCATCGACACATATCACAGGACGACACCATCTAAATCCCCTTCTTGAAGCTCCAAGAGAGAAGAAGCAATATAGGAAGTGGTCATTTTCTATGAGAAAATGAGTGATTGTGCCTGGATTCTTCTCCTCCAACATGTACAGGTATGCAAACTTTGAATAAGATTCCTCAAGTGTCTCCCTCACATACGTAAGTGCATTCTCTCTGCATCTCCACGTCTTTTCCTAACTCATATTTATTTCGTATTGTTACTTCATATCCTCCCCTATGTCTTTTGCTAAGTAGCTAGTACCGTCACTGACATATTTGTTCTTGATTAGTTGGCCAACTACCCAAGGTGCTGCTTGTCAGTGTTCTTTCTATGTGAGTTCCAATGTACAATCACTACTACAGAAAAGGGAATATACGTCGGATGTACGGGGATGACAATTAAGAATGATGGATAAGTAAAACACATCCTCATTTCTTACGGGCCATTGATCAGTTACTATTTTATTGTAAGAAAATGGCTATACAACTCTAACTTGTACCGCATGTACTACATATTAGGGTTTCAATTGCAAATGATAAACTTGTATTGTATGAATCACACCATTACGAGCTGGTAATCAACACTATTTAATTGGTCAATCAGAAGTCAGACGGTACGTTTCCGAACCTTAATGTCAATATTGTCACTATACTCTATTTTCTGGTATTTAAATTATGTTGAAAAATGTTTGAGACCCAAGAGTCCAAGACTGGTCACAAGCTGACAAGATACCACTGTGGATAAACGGGGTGATGTTTGTGGCGGAATACTACTATTACTTGAGAACCACTTTGTGTTAGGGGTTTGTACATTTGTACGAGAAACCTTAGAAGAGGTTTAGGTTGTCATCAAAGTCTAATGTTATAGCAAACCATGTTTCAGTTTTTTAGTAGTTTAGAATTGTACTGTGAGATTTAGACCTTTTTATGGAATATAGATGTGATCTCTCTAACTCTCACTACTGCAGAAAAGGAAATATACGTCGGATGTACAAGGGTATATACATCGGATATAAGCATTCCCAGATCTGACGTCTATGTGTACGTCGTCTATACATAGTCGTCGGTCGTGCAAAATCCGACGTCTATACCTAAAGAATAGACGTCGACTGTACGTATCAACCGACGTCTATACTTAAAGAATAGATGTCGGCTCTTAGATAGGACTGACATCTATGCTTTAGGTATAGACGTCGGTTAAATAACAACCGACATCTATTCTTTAGGTATAGACGTCGCTTGATACGTACATCCGATGTCTATATCTTTTTTTAGAGAAATAGACGTCGGCCAATATAGACATCCGACGTCTATTCCTAAACCTGGACAAAAAAAATAGCAAACACACTTTCATCCACATGTACATACATCCTGTACCAAATTTGTTCACAAATACATACACACTTTCATCCACATGTACATACAAGCATACATGCACAGACACAAACATACAAGCATACATGCACAAACACAAACACAAACACAAACACAAACAGAGAAGCATACATGCACAAACACCTACATGCAAGCATACACAATCATTCAACACACTTGGAATTAATTCATACATAAACACTTGACATTCATTCTAAAATTGAGGCGATTATATTAAGGCATAAATGGTATGTTTGTAATACAAGTGGACTTGTTAACTAAATTACAAAAAAATGCTAGTGATAGGAGAACCTCTTAGTTCATCAACATGTTTCTGATAAATTAGCGAGTCCATCGGTCGCGATTATCATCGAGCTCCTGTTGCGAGAAGGTATCACTACTTTTTGGGAAAACCTATCAAAATACAAGTAAAAATTTTAATATCTAAATATTGAAACTAGAACTATACAAGTGAATAAGGATCTATATTACCTTGGATAGGCAAACGCTTTGAGTTACCAATTCGAGGATGTCCTCCATGTATCTCATCACGTAGTAACCACATTCCATATTTCCAACCTGCTTCCGGTACTAAAAACATAGAAATTCGTTAAATATATGTTCCTAACTTAATTAACAAAAATGGGACATAACGTACTCTCATTCCATAACATGTTAATCCCATTTTTGTGCTTGTTCTCTTGTCACCTAATGCTTTCTAAACCTTAATTGCCCTGAGTAGCACAAGTTATTCAAAACCTTTATTCAATAATACTAATAAAAATCTATGAATTACAAATATGGTGACTATAACGAACTTACATATTAAGAAGTTTCTTTATTGAGTCCCTTGGTTTATACGACCCGAACATATCAAACCAATATGCCAAATTAGTCGTGGGGCATACAATGACAAGCATCCAATGAGCCCTGTTATATATATAATTTTAAGCTTATTACAAAATGAAATTCCACTTTGAATTACAAAGTTTACCGCTCATGATAACGAAACAGAAAATATCTTTTGTCTTCTTCTTTCATGAGAGTCCCAAGTTGACCCGATTTATCGTCATTCCCGTATATATATGTAGATGGACTAATAAATCCAAATACTTGATCGTCGAGAAGGACTGACCTTCTGGCATCATAAAGATGTCTACAAGAGTAAAAATTACACTTTTTTACAGTTACGATAAAATTATTCAATACATTTCATTTTATACTAAAGAAAACACTTACTTTACTTGCACGTTGATAATCATGATACACAATGAATCCATCGCCAAGAACTGTATGATATGATGAAATCAAATTTCCGAAACCTTTGGTTACCCAAACGAGATCAAACAACCTAAACCATGTTTTGTATAAAAAAAACAAAGTCCAAGAAGAAGAAGAAGTTTTACCGTAAGAAGAAGTGTCGAGGAGATAACGGAGGACGAGAGGAGAGGGCCGGAGAATGGGAGGAGAGGTTGGGACGTCGCTGCGGTGCCGGAGTTGGTTGCAGATCGGTCGAGGTGGAGGATTCTGTCGCGGAACGGCTAGGGTTTGGTTCGTTTTTTGTCTGTAATGAATGACAGCAAACGTAAGTGTTCGATTTCTTTAAGACCTATAGACGTCCGATGTTATGCACTGCCGACGTCTATACTCCGACGTCTATATGCATGGGGGTATAGACGTCGGTTGTGCATAACATCCGACGTCTATAGGGTATAGACATCAGATTCAATGAGTATTCCCACAACCGACGTCTATATTACCCCCATAGACGTAGGCTATTAGATCGACCGACGTCTATTCTATCTTCGCCCAAATAGACGTCGGCTGTTAGAACTTATGACGTCTATTGGGCGACGAGTAAAGACTATTTTGCATTAGTGTCTCTTGTATTGTTTGTCACAATTTGCACGCTTATGCATTGAAAATAGGCTAGCACAAGGTTTTTTGAAAAAAGCATTTTGTATTTCCTTTTAATTTAATCCCAACATGTAGTACGATGGTAGGCCGATTATTAATTTTTTTATATAAAATAACAAATGTAATAGCTATAAACCGAATAACGACATCGTAACTTGCAAGTTTTATCCCATCAAAGTTTGCAGTCACACTTAAAAGTTACAACACATTTTTCAATGTTCATATGTATGATATTTTATTTCATTGATTGACATCATTTCATGCTTATATTTGTATCTTATATTCATTATTTTTCACCTAAACAATGCTACGTGACGAGTTTTATGTTTGAATTTCAGAAATAAATAGGTTTTAAGAGAAGAGGCATAAAAGGACCTAAAAGCATGAAAAATGACTGAGTTGAGAGACTCAAGGACTAAGACGCAAGATCGAAGGACCGGAATGTAAGATCAAAGGACCAATGAGCAAACAAGAATACTTCACACCATCACGGGGCGTATTTAGGCAATTCTATTCGGGTCGGAGCTCCAGCAAGCGAAGTAGATGCATCAAAGACCACCAAAGACATCCAGAAAAGCCCAGAAGAAAATCCAGAGCGATCTGAACACTGTAGACGACTAATAAATGAACTAGACATTTGAAGAATGTATGATATGAAATAAGCAAACATTGTCTCACTGGGCCCCCGGGAACTCTCTCCCTACCACAGTAGACACCAACCAATGACGGGTCTCGTGGGTCCTCTTGCCCAACCCTCACACGTGCCCCTGGAACCACAGCGGAAACACCCTCGGCTACAACACAACGCTGGATCACTCTCAGGTCGGTAATGTCTGTACCGTTGTCTCTCTAGGGTCGGAGACCCTATGCCATCTTGAGCTGCTCTGGTATACCACTCTCAGGCCGGCAATGTCTGTACCGTTGCCCCTCTAGGGCCAGAGACCCGTTGCCATCTTGAGCTGACACCACACACACGAACCACCCTCAGGCCGGAAATGTTTGTACCGTTGCCCCAAAAAGGCTGGAGACCTGTTGCCATCTTGATCTTGCTCCACAACACTAAAACCACACAAACGCGCACCAATCGGTCGAACAAAACCACCAAACCGGTCGACCAAATCCTCACCATAGGACTGGCCAACCGAAAAACCTGCCAACCGGTCGAACGGCATAAGGGACCCGTTCGACCGAATTCGACCAGTAAAAACTCCATGTCACAATAAAAAGCACAAACGGTTGAACCACGTGCGATCACCGGTCGACCGAAAATGGGCAGTAGAAAATCCAATTTAAACAAAGTACTCCGGTCGACCGAACCATCACACGGTCGGACAAACTTTAAGTTATTTTAAATCGTCGGTCGAACGAGTTAACTAGGCGGTCTACCGTTTGGATGGTCAATGCCCCAACCGACCTACAACAGTGCTTTCGGTCGACTGGCAAAGGGGTCCGATTCGACCGAAATCACCTAGAGTCTCCATCTCCCGCTCAATTTGCACTACTGGTCGACCACCTCCAAGGTGCCATTCCACCGATAAGAGAGATTTCACCCAAATTACACTACGACCGATCGACCGAACCACGCCATTGGTTGACCGTTACAGTGCAGAAAGCTGCTGCACAGGTCCGACGAGACATCCGGCCTACCGTCGACCACTCCAACACTCACGAAAGCATAAGTGAGCATCAAAGTAAAGCTTGACATACCTTGAAGACTTGAAGAAGTCTTTGAAGACCCAACAATGAGCTTCTCCACGCGCTCCTTCTTCGGTGAAATTCACGAACATGATCTCCTCAACTCTGGCAACAACCAAACGAATCCCGATCTACACGACCTGGAGAACGTGTGTTGAACGTTTTATTTAAACCTCAAGTGCACGGCCGCGATGAAGCGGTGGCAAGTACGGGTCGTCCTCAGGGAGGTGAGCAGCCTCTTGTTTATCAGAAATCAAGTGGCAAAAATTGGGGGAGAAAGATTGATTACGCTACTTTACACTAAACTACGCTAAGAAGTATTAAATGCGAACGAAAGAAACAAACAATGAAATGACAACTAAGCTAAGAACAAAAGAAGAATGCTGGAATACAGAAATGGGAAAACCCCTAAGGGGTGGAGTGAGTGCACACAAGCAAAGAGGTGGGTGTTGAACACATTCTTTAAGCACAAATAAAGGTGGTGTTATCATGCATAGGAAGTGTCTAAATGTTGTGACAAAACCTATCAATCTATTCACCAACTTAGTTGATTAACATTTACATATGCAAGATGTTTATTTCAGAACCTAAACAAGCATGAGAGGTGTCTAATCATTTTGGCAAAACTCATCAAGTTATAAATTATATCCTAAACAAGCAAGCATACATTCATGTTTTATCAACACATTGGAAATAAAGCATTCAATCCATTCTCATTTGCATGTATGTACATCTACTCCACCCCCCAAAGGGGATGGAACTACTCACTAAACATTACACTAATTATTAAACTAAACAAAGAAAGCATATTAACTAAGCTAATAAAACTAATGAAATGAGATTAAGCAAAGCAAAACAAGAAACATAAAACAACCAACATAATAAAAAGAAAACTTGTATTAAAATGACTCACATTAAAAGTAGCATCCTCCTACTTTAGTGTGTGATTCAAGGCCTCACTTCTAGTAGGAAGAATAGCCACTTAAAATATGGAGTGATTACAATGGAAGGTGAACAGTTCTATTTATAGCCATGGAAAAAGGCAAACCGAGACAATCCCCCGATGTGGGACTAAACAGATACCACACATAGCCTAAACATCCTCTAATACATGTGCTGGAGAAATTTTAGCGGATTTTGACCAAAACGGACCGCCAATTAGCGATCTTGGACCGCCAATTGGCGGTCCATATGGTTCAGATCCATCTCATTTTTGTTGTGGGCTTTTCTTGGTATATTTGGTGGTCTTGGATGTATTCACTTGGTTTGTTGGACCTCCGACCCGAATCGAATTGCTAAAATACTCCCATGATGGTGTGGAGTATTCTGTTTTGCTATTAGGTCGTTCTGTCTTACATTCAGCTCCTTCTCCCTTGCATCTTAGTCCGCAGATCTCACAATTCAGTCCTTTTTCCCAGCTTTTGGGTTCTTTTATGCTTCATCTCTTCAAACCTATTTATTCCTAAAAACTAAACATAAAACTCGTAACATAGCATTGTTTAGGTGAAAGATAATGGATATAAGATACAAATATAAGCATGAAATGATGTCAATCAACGTGTGAGCTCCACCCTACCTCCAAGAGCTGCGGATCGAGAGAGAGAGAGAGACTTGAACGGGAGAGAGAATAACGAGAGAGAGAGAGTGATAGAAACTCACCAACTGAAATACCTCTCCTCTCATCTCCACCATCCACCTCATCACCACCAAATCAATCCCAGCCCTCCATATTAATCCACCGATTAGGCACCTAAAAAGCAATTAATCTAGTTAATTAAGGTTCAGGATATTACAATCCACCTTCCAAAATTAGAACCAAAACTCACCAAACAGTTCCGGGAACTTCTTCCGGACCTCTTCCTCAATTTCCCAAGTGACCTCTCGCTCACTATGGTGCTTCCACCTGACCTTCACCATCGGAATGGTCCTCCTCCTGAGCTAGTGTTCCATCCAATCCACGATCTCCACAGGTCTCTCCTCGAGAGACAAATCCTATTGGATTTCCAGAATCTCTAATTGAATCATGTGAGAAGGATCGGCTACGTACTTCCCGAGCATAGAAACGTGGAAGACATTGTGAAGACCTGAAAAATGCGGCGGCAACGTAATCCTGTAGGCCACCTCTCCGATCCGATCAAGAATCTCAAACGGCCCGATGTACCTAGGACTAAGCTTCCCCCTCTTCCCGAACCTCATCACTCCTCGAGATTGTGAAATCTTTAGGAAGACATGATCGCCTACCTGGAATATCAGTGCACATCGACGCCTATTCGCGTAGCTCTTCTGCCTGCTCTGAGCTGTCGCTAATCTCTGCTTGATCACATCAACTTTTTCAGCATACATCTGCATAATCTCAGGTCCGATCAGCCTTCTCTCGCCTACATCACTCCCACACACTAGTGATTTGCACGGTCTCCCGTACAAAGCCTCGTACGGTGCCATTCCAATACTCGAATGGTAACTGTTATTGTAGGTGAACTCTATCAACGGTAAATGCTCATCCCAATGGCCTGCCCAATCCAGAGCACAAGCCCTTAGCATATCTTCTAGGGTCTGGATCGTGCTCTCAGACTGACCATCTGTCTGTGGGTGGAATGTCGTGCTGAACTTCAACCGAGTTCCCAGAGCCTGATGTAGACTCCCCCAAAATCTGGAAGTAAACTTGGTATCTCGATCAGATATGATACTCACTGGCACACCATGCAATCAGACTATCTCCTCAACGTAAAGCCTAGCCAGGTCTTCCAAGGGTAATGTGGTTCAGATTGCCAGAAAATGCGATGACTTGGTTAGTCGATCAACTGTCACCCAAATCGCATCGTGAGATCTCCTCGTCCTCGGCAACCCGGTGACGAAATCCATCGTCACATGCTCCCACTACCATTTTGGCAGATCTATCATCTGCATCGGTCCCGCGGGTCTCTGGTGCTCAATCTTCACCTGTTGACAAACCAGACATCTCTCAACAAACTCCGTTATCTCAGTCTTCATCCCCTTCCACCAGAAATTCCTCTGAAGATCCTTATACATCTTCGTGCTACCCGGGTGGATAGAATAACGGGATCTGTTTGCCTCCTCCAAGATTTCCTTCTTCAGATCTCCCCCAATTGGTACCCAGACACGACCCCTGAATCTCAGACCTCCGTCAACTCCTATACTGAAATCTGATCCATCTCTGGCAACCAACTGCAACAACCCAGCTAACTCCTTGTCAACCTTCTGAGCCTGGACAATACTCGTGACCATATGAGGCTCCACTCTCAGTCCAGCTATCACCGGGCCCTCAGAGTCCATGGTGAATGGCTTCCACTCTGACAATGTCTCGAGCAGCCTCCACTCCTGAATACACAAACTAGCAGCTGAAATTTCCACCTTCCTACTCAAGTCATCTGTGACTGTATTCACCATCCCCGGATGGTAAGAGATAGTGAAATCATAGTCCTTGATCAGCTCAAGCCACCTGCGCTGCCTCATATTCAGCTCCTTCTGCGAAAACAGATACTTCAGACTATGATGATCTGTGAAAACCTTGAACTTCTCACCATACAGATAATGGCACCAGGTCTTCAATGCGTAAACCACTGCTACCAACTCCAAATCATGAGTGGGGTAGTTCCTCTCATGCACTTTCAACTGCCTCGAATTATAAGCAACCACCTGACTGTGCTGCATCAGTACACAACCCAATCCCACACTAGAAGCATCGCTATAAATCACAAAACCTCCACTGCCACTGGGAAGAGTCAGAACTGGAGCAGTCGTCAACTGACTCATCAGTTCCTGAAAACTGTCCTTGCATTTCTGGGACCAAACAAATTTCACTCCCTTTTGTATCGGTGCCGTCAGAGGTGAAGCAAGCCTCAAGAAGTCCTTGATGAATCGACGATAATAACTCGTCAATCCAACAAAGCTCATGATCTCCGTCACACTCGCCGGGGCTCTCTATTGAGTCATTGCTTCCACCTTCGCTGGATCCACTAATATCCAAGCCCTAGATACTGTGTGACCAAGAAAAGCGAGATTGTCTAACCAGAACTTCCACTTCGAAAACATGGTGTACAACTGATGATCTCTCAAAATGCCAAGCACGATCCTCAAGTGTTCCCTGTGTTGCTCTATGTCTGTCGAATATACCAAGATGTTGTCTACGAAAATTACCACGATTCGGTCGAGTTACTAGCTGAACGTCCTGTTCATCAGATCCATCAAAGTTGCAGACGTGTTTGTCAACCAAACGACAACACTAAAAACTCATAGTGACCGTATTTCGTCCTAAAAGCGGTCTTCTGAAAATCTGCCTCTCTGATCCTCGACTGATGATAATTGGATCGCAGATCAATCTTCGAAAATATCTTCGCTGACTGCAACTGGTCAAACAGTTCCTCAATTCTAGGTAAAGGATACTGATTCCTCACGGTAACCTTGTTCAGCACCCTGTACTCGATGCACATCCGCAATTAGCCGTCTTTCTTCTTCACAAAAAGTACCGGAGCTCCCGAAGGCGAGACACTGGGCAGATAAACCCAGTATCCCACAAATCCTGCAACTACTTCTTCAGCTCGACTAACTCAACAAGTGTCATCCTATAAGGAGCCTTCGACTATGGAGTGGTCCCAGCCACCAAATCAATACCGAATTCCAACTCCCTATGAGGCGGCAGACCAGAGACATCTGAAAATACATCAGCAAACTGTCGTACAATCTCTATGTCCTCCAATGCCCCATCTCTGGATCTGAGACGACTAAAGTAGCCACGAAAGCTATACAGCCCTGCACAAGCAACTTTCGTGCCCTCACTGCTGACACCACAACCCCACCACCTTTATCCTTCCTTCCCCTGATCAGCAAATTAGGTAGCCCTTTCCTTGCGATCAGAATCTTATTTTCTCGGCACAAGACTCACACATCGTATTGGGAAAGCCAATCCATCCCCAGTATAACATCGAAATCCTCCATGGGCAACAAGATCAGGTCAGCCGGAAACTCCTGATCTTCAAAAACAATCGTGGCGCCGGGGAGGAAGCTTCCCACAATGCCCACCAGACCCAAGGGTGTGCTGACTTCCAACGTGGCAGTCAACATCAAAGGAGTACGGCCCAACACACTCGCAAATCTCTCATAAATGAACGAATGTGTGGCCCCACAATCAAACAGCACTCTGGATACCAAACCAGCAATAAAGAGCGTACCTTCCACCACAGTGTTGGCGTCCCTCGCCTCCTCTGCCTAAATGATGAATACTCGCCCTGTCCTCTGTCCTAGCTGAGGTGGCGTAAAAGGACACGACCTCCGTCTCTACCCACTACTGGAGGTCTCGCTCGAGCACTAGACTCGCCTGGTCCACTCCTGGAATCTCTGGCATAATGGCCTGGCTAACCACAACTAAAACAAACTCCAGGACGGCCCCCACACTCTCGCCCTGGTTGGACCCTGCCACACTTCCTGCACGGCTCAGGATGGCGTGCGCTGCTCCCCTCTATCCTGGGCCTCTTGCCCGGATTTCCTGCTAGTGGAACTCCCAGACGTCCACTAATCTTCCCCTGAGGCCTCCTGGACTCTGCATAATTTTCCTGATACTCCTGGTCTATGAGAGTCGCGAACTTCGCGGCATCTGCTAAGGTTTGAGGCATGATGTAAGTCACGCGAGTACGGAGCTGCTTCTGAAGCCCTCGAATAAACTTCCTCGCTCTCTGAATTGGGGTCACACAGATCTCCAGACAATAACGCTCCAAAGCGTTGAACTTCCGGACGTAGTCCGCCAGAGTCATCTCCCCTTGCTCGAGGCTCATGAATTCCTCTCTTTTTATGTCCCTAACATGCTCTGGAAAGTACTGTTCATTGAATTCCCCGAGGAACTCATCCCAACTGACATCATTCATGCCCAGAAATAACACTACAGTCATGGTCCTCCACCAGTTGGACGCCTCTCCGCCCAACACATACGTGGCCAAACCCACCATCCTCTCCGGTGGACTCCCAATCGCCTGGAAGATCTCCTGGATCTTAACACTACTACAGAAAAGGGAATATTCGTTGGATATAAGCACACCCCTATCCGACGTATATGTGTGCGTCGTCTATACATAGACGTCGGCCATAGTATAGCCGACGTCTATACCTAACGACTAGACGTCGGCCTTAATTAGACTTCGACGTGTATTCTTTAATGTATAGACGTCGGTTAATTAACATACGATGCCTATACTTTAGGTATACACGTCGGTTAACTAACATACGACGCCTATACTGTAGGGATAGACGTCGGGTAACTAACATGCGACGCCTATACTTTAGGGATAGACGTCGGATTACATAGAAAGCCGACGTCTATTCCTTTCTTCAGAGGATTAGACGTCGGCTTATAGAGACAACCGACGTCTATTCCCAAACCTGGACAAAAAATAAATAAATAGGATCCGACGAAATTGTTTTTAGTCATCGTCATCGTGTACATACAACTGCACCAAATTCGTTCACCTATAAATTTCATCCACATACATCCATATACATCCACATACATCCATATACATCCCACATAAATCCATACAATTGACATTCACAAGCATACATCCACATACATCCACAAGCATACATGCACAAACACAAACACAAAAATACAACCACACAATTGACATTCAACACACTTGCAATTAATTCATTCTAAAATTAAGGCGATTATATTAAGGCATAAAGTGTAGGTTTGTAATACAAGTGCACTTGTTAACTAAATTACAAAAAATACAATTGGCAGTAGAACCTCTTAGTTCGTCAGCATGTTTCTGATGAAAAAGCGAGCTCATCGGTCGCGAGTTTCATCGAGCTACTGTTGCGAGAATGGATCACTACTTTTTGGGAAAACCTATCAAAAAAATACAAGTGTGTTGAATATTAATAACTAAATATTGAAACTACAATTGAATATACAATTGAATAACGATCTACATTACCTCGGTTAGACATACGTCTTGAGTTACCACATCGAGGATTTCCTTCATGTATCTCATCACGTAGTAACCGCATTCCGTATTTCCAACCTGCTTCCGGTACTACAAACATAGGAATTCGCTAAATATTTGTTCCTAACTTAATTAACAAAAATGGGAAAGAACGTACTCTCATTCCATGCCATGTTATTCCAGATTTTGTGGTTGTTCTACTACCACCTAAAGCTCTGTAAACCTTAATTGCCCTGAGTAGCACAAGTGAAAATATCATTCAATAATACTAATAAAAATCCAAGAATTACTTTTTTGACAACTAAACGAACTTACATATTTAGAAGTTTCTTTATTGAGTCCCTTGGTTTATTCGACCCCAACGGATCAAACCAATATGCCGAATTAGTCGTGGGCATACAACGACAAGCATCCAATGGGCCCTGTTATATATATATAATTAGAAGCTTATTACAAAATAAAATTTCACTTTGAATTACAAAGTTTACCTCTCATGATAAGGGAGCAGATAATATCTTTTGTCTTCTTCTTTAAAGAATGTCCCAAGTTGACCCGATTTATCATCATTCCCGTATATATATGTAGATGGACTGATAAATCCAAATACTTGATCCTCGGGAAATATTGACCTTCTGGCGTCGTAAAGATGTCTACAAGCATAAAAATTATAATTTATTATAGTTTTGATAAAATTATTCAATACTTTTCATTGTATACAAAAAAACACTTACTTCACTTGCACGTCAATAATCATGATACACAACGAATCCATCGCCATGAACTACATGATATCCTCTTTGGTGACGTACAAAGCGGGAGGCAACCCTTTATCCCCCTCCAAGTCCAAGGTACTTAAGGATTGTGCTTCCCTACCTACCATACATTGATACAACATTTTGCACCTACTTGGAAGCGAATTAATGTTGATCGGAGATTGGTTGTTTGACCCTTTGCTCCGGGGGCTTGACACCTTACAAAGATGTATAGAACCGTTAAAATACAATTGTTAACAAATTTGAAGTTTAAAGTCTTTCATAGTTAAACTATACCTCATGTTTGTCGTTTAGCTATACTAAATAACTAGGCCAACGCACGAACCCACCGATAGCATCGCCGAGAGTAACAATCTCTTCTTCCGGAAATGGCACAAAAGCACCAGGATCTAAGAAACTCTCAACTGCAACCTTCAATTCTCCCTCTCCTCCCTCTGTGAAGTGGTGTCTGGAGATGTTATAAACTTTCCCGTGTCCAACCAATCTTCGATCAGGGTCTTCGACAAATAAAGCACATCTAGATCCATCTGCGAACTTTCCAAACGAGGGACTGTCGATGAGGGCCAATTCTCGAGAATGAGACACGAAATCATCATGTCGATGAGGGTGGAACACTGGCGGAACTGGAGTAGTCTCCGTGGAAGAACCGGTCTTACGACGGGTAGGAGAAGTAGGCAAATCACGATCCAATCTTTCCGTAAGAAGTTGCAAAGACTTCTTCAAATCTGTGATCTCTTGCTGGCATTTGGTATGACCAGTCGTCGAAGTAGACCGTTAAGTCTTCCCATAATATTGTCAAAGTCCAACTCTACTCCCTACCCCTCGCACACGACTAGGGTGTTCGTCGTTTCCCAAGGCCTCGCGTAGAATATCATTCCGACCATCGGAAGCAAATTCGCCTTGAGATTCTCTCAACTTTAGAGAGTCCTAAGTTTAAAACAATATTTACTATCATTTGAGCAATATAAAATTAATGATTCTGAATTAATAACATATATATAAGTGATGCAACTTACTATCTTCGAGCTGATAGCTTGCGACTCGTCTGTGACGTACTCCCCTCTGGACTTAATAACATATATATTTGCGTTTCATGCATAACCACGGGGGCAGATTGTAAATTACAAGCAGAACGGGCCAAGAACTGTGAATGCTACTCAAACTACCGAAAGGATTCATTCCGTCAGTACAGAGCCGTAGTCGTACATTCCTCGATTCTTCACCAAACACAGGAAAGTCGACATTTATTTTTTTCCACTGAGGTGAATCTGCAGGGTGACGTAGCAACTGATCATTTGGTTTCTCACGATCAGCATGCCATGTCATGTTCTTGGAATCCTCTTTACCCGCAAACAAACGTTTAAGCCTTGGTATTATCGGAAGATACCACAAAATCTTAGCAGGAGGTCCTTTGAGTTTCATCTCATCAGCCTCTTCATTATGGTTTGGTCCACTACGTTTCATTTTGTATCTTGAAACATTACACCTGGGACAGCAATGTAAGTTTTCAAACTCACCCCTATACAATATACAATCATTCGGGCATGCGTGTATCTTCCTATATTCCATTCCCATAGGGCACAACACTTTCTTTGCATCATAAGTTCTATCTGGCAACTCATTATCATCTGGAAGCATCTCTTTCACTAACTTCAACATTGATGTGAAACTCACATCGGACCAACCATTTCCAGCTTTTAAATTGTACAACTTCAACACCGCTGACAATCTAGTGAATTTGGTACAATTCTTATACAACGGCTTCTCATTGTCACTCAATAAATTACCAAGTAAATCGGGGTTGGACGAAAACTTTTCAGCCATATCCTGAACCATTTCCTCTAAGTGATCTTCCACACTAACATCTTCTCCATCATTCTTGGAATGACTACATGATTCATTTTCGTCGTGCCATATCCACCGTCTGTAATTTGGGTCGAAACCTTTCTCAAACAAATGATCTTTCATTTTCCGAAAAGTCAACACTGACATATTATGACACTTATTGCACGGACAATACGCCATGTCGTTGTCTTTCATTTTCTTAGAATGTTTTTTGGCAACCTCTAAGAACATATTCACTCCGTTCTCATACTCATCACTCAATCTGTTTGAAACTATCCACTCTCGATCCATTTCAATCTAAACAGAAGCAAAAATGATAGTTATTATTGAAGAAAATAAATAAAATTTCAATTTAAAAGAATGTGTTCGTAGATGAGAAGATTCGGAGACATTAAGATGAGAAAAGAATGACTCAGAGGAGAAGAGATGAAGTCCTTAATCTAGCGTGGAATAAGGAAGGTTAGAAATCTAACTAAACAATCAAGGCCAAAACAAACCTAAAGTCCACTATAGGTCCTTAGTAATAGACGACGCCTAACTTCGAGGTCCCACCGAGGACCACTAGTCTGTAGGAAATCAAGAACCCGGAGGTCCCTAATATCTCAGGGAGACTAGATGGGCAACGACGTTCAGGCCGAAACGGTCTTAAACATCGAGGACCACTAATCTATAGGAAATCAAGAACCCGGAGGTTCCTAAAATCTCAGGGAGACTAGATGGGCAACGACATTCAGGCCATAACGGTCTTAAACGATTTCCTCTCCTTAATGCGTCCGAAATTCCTAGGGGCCAACGTCTAATTGATTTTATTAAGGCTCTTTATTAAGTGGTTTCTCGGCCAAGGAAAGGGTGATGAAATCCCCCACCTCATCTCCTATAGGTGACTGCCCCCTAAGTGTTTTTCATACCTTAATCTAACAAACAACACACCAAACAAACACTCACCTCACTCTTGTTCCAATGCAAGTCCTACTAACTAATGCGTGCTTTCTAATGAATGATGAGTGAAAGATAGTACGTACCTTACGCCAGCAATCTACGACAGAAATCGTAAATAATCGAAAAATACAATGCATGCAAATCCTATATGATGAATGACTTAGCAAATATTGTCTAATCTTTTGCTTTGGGTTATTAAAGGCCAAGTTGTTTAAGGGGCAATGAGTTATTATAAACTAAACATTTAACTAAACAAAGTAAATAAACATTTAACTAGACAAAACATAAATAAACATTTAACTAGACATTTTTGTACAACTGGTAGATTGATTGCCTGAAGAAAGTTTAGCACATCGAAATCTTTAAGCTACACACATTGATTTCATACACATTCTTTTCAAGTTATCTTATATTTTAGTAAGATTGCTTCATGTACTTTGAACCTAGAAACGTTAGAACTTACAAGACACCACAGTCCACAGCTTATGGCAAAAGATATAACAGTAAGTTTAGTTAGCAAGAAATTCTTCTTGAGCTGTCATTTTTGTACAACTGGTAGAATGATTGCCTGAAGAAAGTTTAGCACATCGAAATCTTTAAGTATTGAACACCGACTAAAACTACAAATCATTGTTATATGCAAGCCTTATCACCGAAAAAAGGATTAGCATGACCTAACTATGAAAACATTTCTATCAGTTGTGTATGGTTGACAACAAAATTACAGTACTAGTTAAGGTCAAACAAACTCCATACTTATCGAAGATGAACGTAAAGGGTTGAATGAGGGCTTTGATGGATTCCATACAAACACATACCACCATTTGTTTGTGATAGTAGTTAATAACTCGCAAGTGGAAGGGGAGATCCAAACAAAGCCCGATATTCTTTTGGAAGAAAATATAAATGGTTTATGGAAGAAAACTTACATGTGGAGAGAGACGGAGGAAGACGGGGGAAGAAGGAGAAGAGGGCCGGAGATGTGGAGGAGAGTTTGGGAGCTCGCTGCGGTGCCGGAGACGTGTGCAGATCGGTCGGAGGTTGGTCGCGGAGGAGAGTTCGGTCGCGGGACGGCTAGGATTTTTGGGTGGGTTTCGTCTGAAATGAATGAAAGAAAACCGTCTGTCTGATTTCTTTAAGACCTATAGACATCGGATGTTATATAACGCCGACGTCTATACCTCGACGTCTATGTGGATGACGTATAGACGTCGGTTGTCCATTACGTCCGACGTCTATATGGAGACGTCTATACCCTATAGACGTCAGATATAAAAGGTACACAAACCATCGACGTGTATAGGTCGACGTCTATAGGGTATAGACGTCGGCTAAACGTGTTATTCCAAAACCCGACGTCTATAGTGTCACATAGACGTCGTCTTCCATTACAACCGACGTCTATTCTGTCCTCTCCACACTAGACGTTGGTGGTTGTAACGGCCGACGTCTATTTGGCAACGAGTAAAGTCAATTCTGCACTAGTGTAAAGACCCAGTCATCGGAAGTCTCGGAATCTCCTCTGCCATCAAATGCAGGTGGGTGTTGGCACATAAAACGGTCGTGCACTGCTTCCACCCCTATCGTCTCCTCTTTGCTAGATTGACGCTCTAGAAGAACGCCCAACCTCTGCACAGTGTCGTAGAGCATCCATCGCTCCTCAGCCCAATCCGCGGCTCCATTATCCTCACTGGAACTCTGGCCACGTGGGGGAGGTCTCAAGCGTCTCGGAGGCATCTACACACAAGACATCAGAACAGAAAATAAATTGATTATACATGCATGCTCTACAATGCAACTATCTAAAAGACATCTAAGGTGACCTCTTTGGATAAGTGCGTCGGAACTGACCGCTCTGATACCAATTTGTAACTTCTTCAAAAGCCGAAGAAATTTAATTTTTTTAATAAAACACAACACGAGAATATTACTGAAGAAAATAAACAACTGGTGACCCAACATATATACAATATATATATTTGGGAATTTCAAAAGTGTGATTACAGCAAAAGATAAGGAAAATATACATGTAATAACTCGGACCTCAAAAATAAGAAAAGCAGGATCTGACCCCGAACGTGCTCCTCCTCAGTCACCACCTCCTAGTGTCGCTCACGGCCTGAAATAAAACATGTCTATTCCTGAGTTTCACATAAGGACACCCCGTATGTCAAACTTCTATGACAATAAATGAACTAGACATCTAAAGCATGTATGATATGAAATGCAATAAACAAACATTGTCTCACTGGACCCCGGGAACTCTCTCCCTACCACAGTAGACACCAAGCAGTGACGGGTCTCGTGGGTCCTCTAGCCCAACCCTCACACGTGCCCCAGGCACCTCAGCCAGAAACACCCTCGGCTACAACACAACGCTGGATCACTCTTAGGTCGGTAATGTCTGTGTCGTTGCCCTCTAGGGCCGGAGACCCGATGCCATCTTGAGCTGCTCCGGTATACCACTCTCAGGTCGGCAATGTCTATACCGTTGCCCCCTAGGACCGGAGACCCATTGCCATCTTGAGCTGGCACCACACACACGAACCACCCTCAGGCCGGAAATGTCTGTACCGTTGCCCCCCAAAAGGTAGGAGACCCGTTGCCATCTTGAGCTGGCTCCACAACACTAAAACCACACAAAACCGCACCAAACGTTCGAACAAAACCACCAAACCGGTCGACCAAATCCTCACCATAGGACTGACCTAACCAAAAACCTGCCAACCGATCGAACAACAAAGGGGACCCGTTCGACCGAATTCGACCAGTAAAAACTCCAGTCACAATAAAAAACACAAATGGTCGAACCACATGCGATCACCAGTCGACCGCAAACTAGCAGTAGAAAATCCAGTTCAAACATAGTACTCCGGTCGACCAAACCATCACGCGGTCGGACAAACTTTAAGTTATTTTAAATCGTCGGTCGAACGAGTTAACTAGGTGGTCGACCATTTGGATGGTCAACGCCCCAACCGACCTACAACAGTGCTTTCGGTCGACCGGCAAAGGGGTCTTGTTCGACCGAAATCACCTAGAGTCTCCATCTCTCGCTCAATTTGCACTACCGGTCAACCACCTCCAAGGTATCGTTCGACTGATATGACAGATTTTGCCCAAATTACACTACGACCAGTCGACCGAACCATGCCACCGGTCGACCATTATAGTGCAGAAAGCTGCTGCATAGGTCCGACGAGCCATCCGGCCTACCATCGACCACTCCAAAACTCATGAAAGCATAAGTGAGCATCAAAGTAAAGCTTGACATACCTTGAAGAATTGAAGAAGCCTTTGAAGACCCAACGGCGAGCTTCTCCACACGCTCCTTCTTCGGTGAACTTCACGAACACGATCTCCTCAACTCCGGCAACAACCAAGCGAATCCCGATCTACTCGACCCGGAAAACGTGTGAGCTCCACCCTACCTCCAAGAGCTACGGGTCGAGAAAGAGAGGAAGAGAGAACTGAGCGGAAGAGAGAATAACGAGAGAGAGAGAGAGAGAGGGAGAGAGAGAGAGAGAGAGAGAGAGAGAGAGAAACTCACCAACTCAAATACCTCTCATCTCCACCATCCACTTCATCACCACCAAATCAATCCCAGGCCTCCATCTTAATCCACCAATTAGGCACTTAAAAACCAATTAACCTAGTTAATTAAGGTTCAGGATATTACAACAACATATCGAACTTTCAAGCAAACAACATATCAAGGATGGCTAAATGTTTAAATATAATGGGGGAAATGAAACAAATTTTAGTTACTATTCAGTGTTTTGTTTGAGCATTTATCAATTTTATTTTAGGATTTTTCAATGTTTTGTCTAGGCATTATTATGTTTTTGTTGTATATTATAAGTATATAAGATCTTGGTTATTGGGTAGTTTATTTATACAACAATACCCAAACTATAACAAGAAACTACCTGCATCAGCGAAAATACCCCCAATTTAATATGACAATATTACCCACATTACGAGATACATTTTTCTCTCTCCTCTTACATTCTCCCTCTCACACCCAACACATTTTCTCTCTCCTCTGACATTGTATTCCCTCTCTATTACTATATTTTGATTATTTCCTTTTCAATTTAAATTTCAAATTAATTTTCCTTCACATTATGATTACATTTGTTATTATCACTAATCCTCCACAACTACCAATTAGTAAAGTGGTGGGTTATTCCACTGTATACTCATACTATACCATGAAAATAGCTAAATTATATCACAATGATACTCATACTATATCATGAAAATAGCTAAATTATATCACATGTATACCCAAACCATTTACATAAATGGAGATAGAAATACACATGTTGTAATATGTAACCACCGAAACAAAAACACGAAAATACCCAGTCTATAATCGGAAAAAACCCGTACTCCAAAACCACCGAGGACCAAACTAATTTTTTTTGGTTCACCAAAAAAATTATACAAACATTAATTAGGAAATGTGGATATTATAATATCAAAATACCCAACCTATAATACGGAAATACCTACACTACAATAAAAATACCTAAATGAAAACACGAACGAAGACTGAAAAAGCATGTCGCCATCAGCAAGCCCCTCTCTCGTTGTATGAATGATTTTCTTAAGGATAAATGAAGACTTTGCAGAAAATGAAAATAGAAAATCAACATTGGATGTTCTCTGGGTATTTCGTCATGTTTTGGGTAAATTGAGAAGTTTTTGGGTAGGATCAAAATAAACATCGACGAGTTCATCGTTTGAACCTGATCTATTATTTCATAGCTACAAGCTGGATTCTGAACAAAAAATTGAGGAGGAGAAATCATGTTGTAATCATACACACATCGAACAATAAAAACAAATTTATGATACAAGAATACCAAAAAAAAGCAAAACATAATAATGTAACTGAAAAATAACAAAAAACATGAAAAACAACAAATGAAGATGGGAAAGTAAAGTTAACATGCAAAAAATCGATAATACAATGGATTGTTGGCAATGAAATATTGCAAATGCGAGATTTCATAGTTGTAATAGATGCAACAACAAAAATAAGTATGATAAATAAGACCAAATTAACTACAATAAAAAAAGAAAAAAGAAGTAGAGGAGGTGGAAATCATGAAAGGGGAAGGTGGTGGTGAGAGGGAAATGAAATTGATGAATGGTTAGTGTTTATATAATGTTTGTGCAACCAAAAATTGAAATGTTTTCAAATTAAAAATATTGAAAAGGTACAACTACTTTTGGTAGAGCAGATATGCAGCATAGGGTGTAAATGGGGTTGGGCAGATTTTTACCCTACCACTACCCACCTTTGTTAAGCGGGTAAGCGGGACGGGGCAAAAAAAAACTTGGTACCCTCCCCACCTAAGGGTTGACTAGGCGGGGTGGGGTAGGTGAGGTGGGTTTGGCAAGACATTTTCAGAAAAAAAGCCAAAGCCACCAATGGTCAGAATCCCAGCATGTTTTGGTCAGAAACTGAGAAATCGAAGAGATCAAGAGCTTCGAATATGGAATTTGAAGGAGGTGCATTTGATGGGCCCAATGGCGTTGTTGACCACCACCAAACTAGAAAGGTTGAGACGAGGTGAAGAGTGGATGGTCACTAACTCTACTGCCAAGACAATCTGTCGACAAACGGCTTTGGCTTTGCTCTGGTGTGGTGGGAGTGAGAGGGTTAGTGATTTACGATTAGGGTTCGTGTGTGGGTTATTCTGGTCATCGAGTGTGGGTTAGCCCGTTAGGGTTAGGGTATTCGGGTTATCGAGTTATTCGGGGCAGGTTGCAAGAAAACCAAAATCCGCCTCGCTTATTATGTTGGTGTGCGGGTAAGCTTCTTTTACGCGCAACCCGCATTAGGTCGAGGCAGGATGGTGGATGAAACCCACCCCATTTATGCCCCTAATGCACCAACTACTTTTGGCAAGACAACTACTTTCGGTTGGGTGAATAACTACATAAAGGTGATTGGATATTATACGAGTATAGTATATAAAACGTAAAGATAGTAAAAATACAAATACATTGTATTATACAAAATGTTGATCAAGTCTCCTTCTCTCAACCCTATATGTAGAGCACACAGTCTCATACATTGTCCTCCCTTATTGTGCCCAAACAAGAACAAGTTTGAAAGGTATATAGTGGAAATATAAATCCAAAAACGATGATGAGTTGCAATGGTTGTAGGGTTCTTAGGAAAGGGTGTAGTGAGGCTTGCATTATCAGACCATGTCTGGATTGGATCACGAATCCTGAGTCTCAGGGCAATGCTACTGTCTTCCTCTCAAAGTTCTATGGCCGCGCCGGACTCGTCAATCTTATCGCTGCCGGACCGGACCACCTCCGTCCAGGTTCAATTTATTCTATACTTTCGTTACAAAGCATATATAGTCTTATATTGGTCACGGCATAAGGAATTAAAAATTGCTATTACAATATGTATTCCTTTTCTTTTGTTAGGATAGCAAATATACAAACTGGTGATGTTTAGCTATCTTGGGTAGAAAAACATTTCAGAAGAAAAATAGATAAACATGTACCTCTATATTCGAGCAAAACCCGTAACTTTGAGTACTAGTCCTCATTTGTACTTGTGGAAAGGGATATTCAAGTGAGACTTCTTATATTACAAGGATAGAAATAATTAAACATGATGTTTTGGAGAAGGTAACCTTCTAAGTACATGATGTTGCTTTTCATAACTTGTTGATCAACATTTATTTTACTGTTTAAACTCTCTTTGGAAAATTTTCCGGTGATTTCTTAAGATTTCATTTCATGGCATAAATATTCAAGTTTTTTTTTCTTCTAAAATTATGATGTGATTGATATGGATGAATATGTAGCAGCAATATTCCGGTGGCTGGTATACGAAGCTTGCGGGAGGATGGTCAACCCAATCTATGGCCCGGTCGGTCTACTCTGGTCTGGCAACTGGCACCAATGTCAGTTGAGGCCGTCCTCAATGGCAAACCAATACACTCGATCCAATCCAACGACTCCAATGCAATCCCCGCTTCACCGCTCAAGTCCTTCGACAGCCATGTGGCCAAAACCAACAAAATCGATCTTAAGCTCCACAAGGTTCTCAACACCACTAGAACTCCATTCAAACGGTGTAATATCCTTAATCCTTCTTAGGACTAATCATGTTTTGGCTTTGATTAGGGGCTTAATTGGGTGGATTATGATGGAGGGCTGAGATTGGTTTGGTTTGGATGAGATGAGATGAGGGTGGAGATTTGAGGAGAAGGGTTTAAGTGGTGTGGTTAACTCTCTCTCTCGCGTTCTCTCTCTCACCCGCTCAAACTCTCTCTCTCTCTCTGATCTGATCTCCGGCTTGTGAAGGTGCTCGTGGGGTGGATCTCGGAAGGCGAGGTGAAGCTCGGACGTTCGCCGGAGAGGAGAGGATCGTTGATCGGTTGGTTTTCGCCGGAGGAGGTGTTTTGCGAGGAAAAGCTCGCCGTCGAGTCTTCGAAGGCTTCTTCAAGTCTTCAAGGTATGTCAAGCTTTACTTTGATGCTCACTTGTGCTTTGGTGGGTGTTGGGGTGGTCGACGGTAGGCCGGAGGGCTAGTCGGACCCGTACAGCAGCGTTCTGCACTATAATCGGTCGACCGGTGGCATGGTTCGGTCGACCGGTTGTAGAGAAATTTGGGCGAAATCCCTTGTACCGGTCGAACGATTCCATGATGGTGGTCGACCGGTAGTGCATTTTGAGCAAGGGGTAGAGACTATGTGTGTTTTCGGTCGAACAGGACCCCTTTGCCGGTCGACCGAAAGCACTGTTGTAAGTCGGTTGGGGGCGTTGACCATCCAAATGGTCGACCGCCTTGTTGACTCGTTCGACCGGCGATTAAAAATAACTTAAGTTGGTTCGACCGCGAGATGTTTCGGTCGACCGTTGCACTATGCGGATTTTGGGGTTTGGTACTGGTCGTTTTCGGTCGACCGGTGCGTTTGGGTCGTCCGACCGTTGGTACATATTACTGTGGCACGAGTTTTTACTGGTCGGATTCGGTCGAACGGGACCCCTTTGTCGTTCGACCGATCGGCAATTTTGTTGGTTGGGCCGGTCCCGTTGTGAGGATTTGGTCGACCGGTTGGGACATTTTGTTCGACCGTTTGGTACGGTTTTCGTGTGTTCTTGTGTTGTGAAGCCAGCTCGTGTTGGTGACGGATCTCCGGCCCTTGGAGGGTGACGGTGCCGGCCTGTGAGTGGTTCACAAGTGTTGTCGGGCCAGCCCAAGAAGGCAACGGATCTCCAGCCCTAGTGGGGTGACCGGTGCCGGCCTGAGGGTGGTTCGCGTGTGGGGCCAGCTCAAGATGGCAACGGATCTCCGGCCGTAGAGGGGTGACGGTGCCGGCCTGAGAGTGGTCTTCTGGACAGCTCAAGATGGCAGCGGTATAGAGGATACCGACCTGAGAGTAATCCAGCGGTGCCTGGGGCACGTGTGTGTGTTGACCGAGGATATTTCCGGTCGTGGTGCCTGGGGCACGTGGTTGTCGCCGAGGGAGTTTCCGGCTGAGGTGCCTGGGGCACGTGTGTGAGGGTGGGGGCTAGAGGACCCGTGAGACCCGTCACTATTTGGTGTCTACTGTGGTAGGGAGAGAGTTCCCGAGGACCCAGTGAGACGTTGATTGGTTGTTGCATTTCATACCATACATGCTTTTAGATGTCTAATTCATTTATTGTGATAGAGGTTTGGCATACGGGGTTTCCTCTCGGGAAACTCAGGCATATTCATGTTTTATGTCAGGTCATAGGCAGCATTAGGAGGTGGTGACTGCGGAGGAGCGCCTTCGGGACCAGATCCTGCTTTCTTGGTTTTTAAGGTCCGAGTGATTACATGTATATTTTCCTTATCTTTTGTCATAATCACACTTTTGTAAACTCTTAGATATTTATGTTGGTGCACCAGTTGGCCTTTTTCTTTGGTAATATCCTCGTGTTGTGTTTTATTAAAAATTTAAATTTCTTCCGCTTTCGAGGATGTTACAAATTGGTATCAGAGCGGTCTGTTCCGACGCACTTGTCCAAAGAAGCCACCTTTGATGTCTTTTAGATAGTTGCATTTTAGAGCATACATCCATAATCATCTCATTTCTAGTTTTGTTGTCTCGTGTGTAGATGCCTCCGAGACGCAAGAGACTTCCCCCACGTGGCCCGAGTACCAGTGAGGAGACTGGCGCCATGGATTGGGCGGAGGAGCGCCGGATGCTCTTCGACACTGTGCAGAGGCTGGGCGTTCTTTTAAATCGTCAGTCTGGCAGAGAGGAGACGACAGGGGTAGGGGCGGTGCACGACCGGTTTATGCGCCAGCACCCACCTACATTTGATGGCAGAGGAGATGCTGAGGCTGCCGAGGACTGAGTTTTTAAGATCCAGGAGATCTTCCAGGCGATTGGGAGCCCACCAGAGAGGATGGTGGGGTTGGCCACGTATGTGTTGGGCGGCGAGGCGTCCAACTGGTGGAGAACCACGGCTGCAGTGGTGTTTCCGGGCAGGACAGATGTCAGCTGGGATGAGTTCCTCGGGGAATTCAATGAGCAGTACTTCCCAGAGCATGCCAGGGACGGGAAGAGAGAGGAGTTCATGAGCCTCGAGCAGGGTGAGATGACACTGGCGGATTACGTCCGGAAGTTCAACGCTTTGGAGCGTTATTGTCCGGAGTTCTGTGTGACCCCGATTAAGAGGGCGAGGAAGTTTATACGGGGGCTTCGGAAGTAGCTCCGTACCCGTGTGACTTACAACATGCATCAGACCTTAGCAGATGCTGTGAAGTTCGCGACTCTCATTGACCAGGACTATCAGGAAAACTATGCAGAGTCCAGGAGGCCTCAGGGGAAGAGTAGTGGACGTCCAGGAGCTCCACTAGCAGGAAATCTGGGCAAGAGGCCCCGGATTGAGGGGAGTGGTGCACGCCAGCCTGAGTCGTGCAGGAAGTGTGGCAGAGCCCACCCAGGTCGTGAGTGTGGGAGCTGTCCTGGTGTTTGTTTCAGTTGCGGCCAGCCAGGCCATTATGCCAGAGACTGCAGGAGCGGACAAGGCGAGTCCAGTTCTCGAGTGAGACCTCCGGTAGCAGGTAGAGGCGGAGGCCGTCATCCTTTTTCACCACCTCAGCAGGGACAGAGGACCGGACGGGTATTCACCATTCAGGCAGAGGAGGCGAAGGACGCCAGTACTGTGGTGGAAGGTACGCTCTTGATTGCTGGGTTGGTAGCCAGAGTATTGTTTGATTGTGGGGCCACACATTCGTTCATTTCTGAGAGATTTGCGAGTGTGTTGGGCCGTACCCCTGCGATGTTGACTGCCACGTTGGAAGTCAGCACACCCTTGGGTTTGGTGGGCACTGTGGGGAGCTTCCTCCCCGGCGCCACGATTGTTTCGGAAGATCAGGAGTTTCCTACTGACCTGATCTTGTTGCCGATGGAGGATTTCGATGTTATACTAGGGATGGATTGGCTATCCCAGTATGATGTTCGAGTTTTGTGCCGGGAGAAGAAGATTCTGATCCCGAGGAATGGGCTACATGATTTGCAGATCAGGGGAAGGAAGGACCGTGGTGGTCGGGTTGTAGTGTCAGCAGTGAGGGCACGGAAGCTGCTTGAGCAGGGCTGCAGAGCTTTAATGGCTACCTTGGTTGTTCCAGATGCAGAGATGAGATCGTTGGAGGACATAGAGATTGTCCAGGAGTTTGCTGATGTGTTTTCAGATGTTTCTGGTTTGCCGCCTCACAGAGAGTTGGAGTTCGGTATTGATTTGGTGGCTGAGACCACTCCACAGTCGAAGGCTCCTTATAGGATGGCACCGGCTGAGTTAGCTGAGCTGAAGAAGCAGCTGCAGGATTTATTAGATACTGGGTTTATCCGCCCCAGTGTCTCGCCTTGGGGAGCTCCGGTACTCTTTGTGAAGAAGAAAGATGGCTCATTGAGGATGTGCATCGACTACAGGATGCTGAACAAGGTTACTGTGAGGAATCAGTACCCTTTACCCAGGATTGAGGATCTGTTTGACCAGCTGCAGTCAGTGAAGATATTTTCGAAGATTGATTTGCGATCCGGGTATCATCAGTTGAGGATCAGAGAGGCAGATGTTCAGAAGACAGCTTTTCGGACGAGGTACAGACACTTTGAGTTTCTGGTGATGCCGTTCGGGTTGACGAACGCGCCTGCAGCTTTCATGGATCTGATGAACAGGACGTTCAGTCAGTACCTCGACCGATTCGTGGTGGTCTTTGTAGACGACATCTTGGTATATTCACCGGACATAGAGCAGCACAGGGAGCACTTGCGGATCGTACTTGGCATCCTGAGAGATCATCAGTTGTTCGCCAAGTTTTCGAAGTGCGAGTTCTGGTTGGACAGTGTCGCTTTTCATGGTCACATTGTGTCTGGGGCTGGGATATCAGTGGATCCAGCGAAGGTGGAGGCAGTGACTCAGTGGAGAGCACCGACGAGTGTGACGGAGATCAAGAGCTTTGTTGGATTGGCGGGTTATTATCGTTGATTCATCAAGGACTTCTCGAGGCTTGCTTCACCTTTGACGGCACTGATGCAGAAGGGAGTGAAGTTTGTTTGGTCCCAGAAGTGCGAGGACAGTTTTCAGGAACTGAAGAGTCGATTGACGACTGCTCCAGTTCTGATTCTTCCCAGTGGAAGTGGAGGTTTTGTGATTTATAGTGACGCGTCTGGTGTGGGGATGGGTTGTGTACTGATGCAGCACGGTCAGGTGGTTGCTTATGCTTCGAGGCAGTTGAAAGTACACGAGAGGAACTACCCCACTCACGATTTGGAGTTGGCGGCAGTGGTTCACGCACTGAAGACCTGGCGTCATTATCTGTACGGGGAGAAGTTTGAGGTTTTCACGGACCATCAGAGTCTGAAGTATCTGTTTTCGCAGAAGGAGCTGAATATGAGGCAGCACAGGTGGCTCGAGCTGATTAAGGACTATGATTTCACTATCTCCTACCATCCGGGGAAGGCGAATACAGTCGCAGATGCTTTGAGTAGGAAGGTGGAAATTTCAGCTGCTGGTTTGTGTATTCAGGAGTGGAAGCTGCTCGAGACTTTGTCAGAGTGGAAGCCATTCTCCACGGACTCTGAGGGTGCGGTGATAGCTGGGTTGAGAGTGGAGCCTCAGATGGTCACGAGTATTGTCCAGGCTCAGAGGGCTGACGAAGATTTAGCTGGGTTGTTGCAGTTGGTTGCCAGAGACGGATCAGATTTCAGTATAGGGGTTGACGGAGGTCTGAGATTCAGAGGCCGAGTCTGGGTACCCAATGGGGGAGAGCTGAAGAAGGAAATCTTGGAGGAGGCACACAGGTCCCGTTATTCCATCCACCCGGGTAGCACGAAGATGTACAAGGACCTTCAGAGGAATTTCTGGTGGAAGGGGATGAAGACTGAGATAGCGGAGTTTGTTGGCAGATGTCTGGTTTGTCAGCAGGTGAAGATTGAGCACCAGAGACCCGCGGGACCGATGCAGAGGATAGATTTGCCAGAGTGGAAATGGGAGCACGTGACGATGGATTTCGTCACCGGGTTGCCGAGGACGAAGAGATCTCATGACGCGATTTGGGTGATAGTTGATCGACTGACCAAGTCGTCGCATTTTCTGGCAATCTGGACCACTTTACCCATGGAGGACCTGGCTAGGTTGTACATTGATGAGATAGTTCGTTTGCATGGAGTGCCAGTCAGTATTATATCTGATCGAGACACCAGGTTTACTTCCAGATTTTGGGGAAGTCTGCTGCAGGCTCTGGGGACACGGTTGAAGTTTAGTACAGCATTCCACCTGCAGACAGACGGGCAGTCAGAGAGGACGATCCAGACTCTGGAGGATATGCTGAGAGCTTGTGCGCTGGATTGGGCAGGGCACTGGGATGAGCATCTACCGCTAATAGAGTTCGCCTACAACAACAGTTACCATTCGAGTATGGGAATGGCACCGTACGAGGCTTTGTATGGGAGACCTTGTAGATCGCCAGTGTGCTGGAGCGATGTAGGCGAGAGACAGCTGATCGGGCCTGAGATTGTGCAGATGTATGCCGAGAAAGTTGATGTGATCAGGCAGAGATTAGCGACAGCGCAGAGCAGGCAGAAGAGCTACGCGGATCAGTGTAGGCGAGTGTTGATGTTTGAGGTAGGCGATCACGTTTTCCTGAAGATTTCACCATCTCGAGGAGTGATGAGGTTCGGGAAGAAAGGGAAGCTCAGTCCGAGGTACGTCGGGCCGTTTGAGATTCTCGATCGGATCGGAGAGGTTGCCTACAGGATTGCGTTGCCGCCGCAGTTTTCGGGTCTGCACGACGTCTTCCATGTTTCGATGTTGAGGAAGTACGTGGTGGATCCTTCTCACGTGATTCAGTTAGAGGTTCCGGAGATCCGTCAGGATTTGTCTCTCGAGGAGAGACCGGTGGAGATCGTGGATCGGATGGACCATCAGCTCAGGAGGAGGACCATTCCGATGGTGAAGGTCAGGTGGCAGCACCATAGTGAGCGAGAGGCTACTTGGGAAGTTGAAGAAGAGGTCCAGAAGGAGTTCCCGGAATTGTTTGGTGAGTTTCGGTCCTAATTTCGTGGACGAAATTCTTTTAAGGAGGGTGGATTGTAATATCCTTAATCCTTCTTAGGACTAATCATGTTTTGGCTTTGATTAGGGGCTTAATTGGGTGGATTATGATGGAGGGCTGAGATTGGTTTGGTTTGGATGAGATGAGATGGAGGGTGGAGATTTGAGGAGAAGGGTTTAAGTGGTGTGGTTCTCTCTCTCTCTCTCTCTCTCTCTCTCTCTCTCTCTCGCGTTCTCTCTCTCACCCGCTCAAACTCTCTCTCTCTCTGATCTGATCTCCGGCTTGTGAAGGTGCTCGTAGGGTGGATCTCGGAAGGCGAGGTGAAGCTCGGACGTTCGCCGGAGAGGAGAGGATCGTTGATCGGTTGGTTTTCGCCGGAGGAGGTGTTTTGCGAGGAAAAGCTCGCCGTCGAGTCTTCGAAGGCATCTTCAAGTCTTCAAGGTATGTCAAGCTTTACTTTGATGCTCACTTGTGCTTTGGTGGGTGTTGGGGTGGTCGACGGTAGGCCGGAGGGCTCGTCGGACCCGTGCAGCAGCGTTCTGCACTATAATCGGTCGACCGGTGGCATGGTTCGGTCGACCGGTTGTAGAGAAATTTGGGCGAAATCCCTTGTACCGGTCGAATGATACCATGATGGTGGTCGACCGGTAGTGCATTTTGAGCAAGGGGTGGAGACTCTGTGTGTTTTCGGTCGAACGGGACCCCTTTGCCGGTCTACCGAAAGCACTGTTGTAAGTCGGTTGGGGGCATTGACCATCCAAACGGTCGACCGCCTTGTTGACTCGTTCGACCGGCGATTAAAAATAACTTAAGTTGGTTCGACCGCGAGATGTTTCGGTCGACCGTTGCACTATGCGGATTTTGGGGTTTGGTACTGGTCGTTTTCGGTCGACCGGTGCGTTTGGGTCGTTCGACCGTTGGTACATATTACTGTGGCACGAGTTGTTACTGGTCGGATTCGGTCGAACGGGACTCCTTTGTCGTTCGACCGATCGGCAGTTTTGTTGGTTGGGCCGGTCCCGCTGTGAGGATTCGGTCGACCGGTTGGGACATTTTGTTCGACCGTTTGGTACGGTTTTCGTGTGTTCTTGTGTTGTGAAGCCAGCTCGTGTTGGTGACGGATCTCCGGCCCTTGGAGGGTGACGGTGCCGGCCTGTGAGTGGTTCACGAGTGTTGTCGGGCCAGCCCAAGAAGGCAACGGATCTCCGGCCCTAGTGGGGTGACCGGTGCCGGCCTGAGGGTGGTTCGCGTGTGGGGCCAGCTCAAGATGGCAACGGATCTCCGGCCCTAGAGGGGTGACGGTGCCGGCCTGAGAGTGGTCTTCTGGACAGCTCAAGATGGCAGCGGTACAGAGGATACCGACCTAAGAGTAATCCAGCGGTGCCTGGGGCACGTGTGTGTGTTGACTGAGGATATTTCCGGTCGTGGTGCCTGGGGCACGTGTGTTGTCGCCGAGGGAGTTTCCGGCTATGGTGCCTGGGGCACGTGTGTGAGGGTGGGGGCTAGAGGACCCGTGAGACCCGTCACTGTTTGGTGTCTACTGTGGTAGGGAGAGAGTTCCCGAGGACCCAGTGAGACGTTGATTGGTTGTTGCATTTCATACCATACATGCTTTTAGATGTCTAATTCATTTATTGTGATATAGGTTTGGCATACGGGGTTTCCTCTCGGGAAACTCAGGCATATTCATGTTTTATGTCAGGTCATAGGCAGCATTAGGAGGTGGTGACTGCGGAGGAGCGCCTTCGGGACCAAATCCTGCTTTCTTGGTTTTTGAGGTCCGAGTGATTACATGTATATTTTCCTTATCTTTTGTTGTAATCACACTTTTGTAAACTCTCAGATATATATGTTGGTGCACCAGTTGGCATTTTCTTTGGTAATATCCTCGTGTTGTGTTTTATTAAAAATTTAAATTTCTTCCGCTTTCGAGGATGTTACAAACGGCCAACACAAACTAATTCTTGTCAAAATCTTAAGTCAACGTTAGTCAACGCCCCTAAACATGAGCTTCTAGCTTCAGTAGTTGCCGATCAGAATGTGTTATCTCTGGGCTCGATGGCAGTGATGCTTGAGTTGACTCTTGGATCGTCGCTGTTGAATAGCGAATTCGGTAAATGAGAAATAGGAGTGGTTGATCTCGAGCTTCATCTGGCCATCCGAGTGGCCGATGGTGGCAACGGTTTGGTATGGAGTTGTGGGTGCTATATTTTTTGTTGATGCTGATAGTTTGGTGTTTATAGATATTTAAAAACAAGTAAATGGCATGTATTTTACATATTACAATTTAAATTATACGGACTGTCTTTTTGCTTATTTAATAATGTTTTTTGAGTAGATTATAGTACATCATAAACGTGAGCTTGTTGGAATTTTTTTTGAAAATAAAAATATATATATATACACACACCAAGTGCTAGATTTTGTTGAAGTTACGAATCAAATTGCCCTCGAAGAGTATTAAATGCCCCATCCAACATTAATAATAAATGATCTAGATTGACAGATTTAGTTATTGGACATGTATGTCATCCTTCACGTTCGACCAAATTTATCTTTCGAGCCTACAAACATCATTTGTTCAACATTTGCTTAAACATGTAGTTCTTACTAAAATAAAGTGGTTAAGTAGATCTTTATCACAATTCACAACACAGTTGTTTAGTCGCATTCTTAAAAGAAAATGTACCTAAACTGATATTTGCTATCGAAAAAGTGATCTTTAATGAAAAACCTTAACTGTAATAGGTAGGTGCACTATTCAGGGATGCAACATACTGCATATGTGAATACGGACCGGTTGCGGGGCAGATGTACATTGCATCTCCAGGATGTGGTCCGCATTGTTGCCCGGATATGCTGCTCGATGCGGTCGCATCTCCAAACACCTTCTTCTTCTTCTTCTGATTTATATTTTATTTTTTTATTTTTTTTTACTCTGATTTTTTAATATTAAATTATTGATCTTAGAATTATTCAAAATTTTACGTAAATTTTAATTATAATTAATATATCTATATTATATTATTTAATTATCAATCACAAATCATATATGCACCCACATCCCGCATATGTTGGATGTGGTAGCTCGCCGTATCGAATTTGCATCATACATTTTTTAACTCTTGGGTAGGTGTTAAGAATCTTAAGATACATGACCTGATAAACCACCGCAGTAATTATCACTTTTATCAATTGAGTTTTACGTACTTGTTTTTGCTTACTTTTCGGTCATTTAGAAATCTAGGAATAGTTCTACTTTCAGGTCATTAAAACCAATGCACAAAAAAGACTGGGGAACTTCACGACGGCCGCAGCATTCTGGGATTGCAACCTTCAATTTCATAACAGTTACCGTTTGAGGACCATGGCAAATTACTCCCTTGCTTTTTAACTCGGATCATCTTATTCCCATAGGAGGCATTGTGCTTTAGCGTAAGCAACATTTGCAAGATTCACGGATAATTTCATTACCTTCAGTGTCTAGATCACGACATTCATTATGAACAATTGTTTTGATTTATTTGACTTATTAGATAATAAATTAGCATGAGAATAACATGTAAAGTAAAGATTAACAAAAAAACATCATCATCCTTTGTTTATTAATTATATTACAACTTATAAAGATAGAGCGGATATATTCATATCCATCAGTGATCTATGTTATAATGGGAATTACGTTTAGGATATTTATCGGCGGTAACTATCCGCCGAATATTTTAAAAAATGTCTACTTATACATCGACAGATATATATTCGTCAACCAAGGTCAAAAGTTCTGTCGGTGATTTATGTTAAACAGAATTACGTTCGTGATATTCATTGGTGGACATTATCCGTCGGTGAATATCTAAAATAACTGATATTCTAATAACTAAATTAGCTACATTTAGACTTATTCTCAGCATTGCAACAGCGAATAATTAGTATAAGGTCGTTAGATTTAAAAAATGGCTTTCTTCATACATAGGGAAATATCTGAAGATGTCTATATGTCACAGGTGCTAGGATTCCTTCACCATGAACATCCATCCCTCATATATCTGCAAGCTTAAGAAAGCTCTCTAGAGCTAGCCTCAAACGATCCCCTGAAGCATGCCAGTTTATCAGGGAATCTTATTCTAAGGGGAGCACCATTCGTAAACTCTGACTGCCTCAGACTCCATATCAGTATTTGCTGGAGAATCATCCCTTAGTGATAGACTTCTCTTGGTGATGGTGCATGCAACTCAAGAATCCTCTCCTCAACAAGTGCCCACTATAGATGATCACTCCAAGTCTCGTGAGGAGCTATGATCTCCAAGAAGTATATAACTCTCTTTTTACTACCCCATTCATTAATCTGAATAGTGTGGTATCTTAGACTGTTAAAGGAATCTCTTCTCTTCCGCGGGCAAATTTACAATATAATATCACATGAGTACCACATCCAAGGTTGGACATGGGAGGTCTAATATAAATACGGGTGAGCATCCGGTCCGGACCGGAATTTTTTCCGGGGTCCGGACCGAAGACCGGACTGAACCGAATGGTTTTGGACCGGACCAAACTAGACCGAACCGGATTTTTTAATATAAAAAAATGAAAATCAGACCGGACCGGACCGAAACCGAAATTTCAAAAAGGTCCAGACCGGAACCCGGACCGGGTTATGCTCACCCCTAAATATAAATATGTACTCTTTCGTAGTTATGCCTTAAAATATGTAGAATGAAAAAGTGTCATGCTTTTGGAATTGAAGGCATTGTAAGAAAGTCATATTAAAGATCTTACTCCTAAGTAAAATGAATGGATACCACAACGTATAAGTAGGTCAATTGGCGGTCACTTTTTTGTCTGATATGATCCGATTTCGACTATCTTCTTAAATGCTTCAATTCTTCACGTGGGTTACACTTGGATCGGTTATTGGAGTATGAGCCTGAATCTAATTGTCAAAATATTTCTCATGATGGTGTGGAGTTTCTCAGTTTGCTATTTGGTCTTTCCGGTTTATATCCAAGTCTTTTCCTCTTGCAGATGGGTCATTATGTATGACGAACATGTCCAGGTTGTTTCATTTAAGTCGTTTCTTCTTATATTTTAGCATTTTTCTCTTCTGTTCTCTTCTTTATTACTTAATACCTGAAAATACACAACAAACACTCGAGTAACACAAAATTAAGGTAAAAATGAAGGATATATAGCATGAATGTGACGCATGATATGCTACTAATCATATATCTTCAAAAACATTATTGAATCAACTGGGTGTTTAGACAAACTTAAGGTTAGACTTGTTGCTAAAGATTTAAGCAAATTTTGGTAGTTGACTTTCTTTAAAAAAAATCTCCGGTAGCTAAGCTATCAACAATTATACTTGTTCTCGGTATTGTAACTATGAATAAATTTCCGATAAGGCCGTTAGACGGTAACAATGACTTTCTTCGTAATGTTATAAATTGTGAAATCGAGTGTTGTCCTACTGACAACCGTCCATGAAACGGAGTAGTATTACATTTTATCTTTAGTTATTCATTGAGAATCTCTATTTAAGTTTACATGTGACTGCTGCTTGTGATGCACATGAATCGGGTTGCTTCACTAAAGATGTATGGTCACATATTCTAGAGCTCAAACCCCATTAATAATGTGTTACTTTTAAGAGGTTAAATAGGTAATTCTTTCAAAAATCGTCTAAAGATATACTTAATCGTAATTTTTGGATATTTGAAATCATTGATTCAAAATCTCTTGCTTGTCTGATATCATCATGTTAGACAAAGTACTTCACAGATATTGGCTCCTAGGGTATAGTGATGCAAGTTGGATAGCCAAAAACTATGGGAGTAACGGTGTTCCTGGATTTATTTTTACTCTGGATGGAGATACTGTCTCCTGAAGGTCTAGAAAACAGATCATATTGTCTCGATTTACATTTGAGGTCGCACTTTGTGCTTTGAACACAAGTGGAATGGAAGCTGAATGTTGAAATGACTTCGATTCTTTTGGAATCGCCAATGAGTAGCAAACCAATGCCTGTAATATCCTAGCATTGTGATAGTATGACTATCATTACAAAGTTGAGAAGTTCAAAGTATAATTAAAAGAAAATACGCCAGGTCGAAGTTAGACTGAAGTCTATAAGGGAGTTGGTCTTGGAAAGGGCGATAACTGTTGATTTTATTAGTACCAAAGACAACATAGTTGATCCTTTCCCCAAAGGACATTATTTAGCCCATGTTCAGAAATCCATGTTGGGGATGGGACTAAGACCTATATCATGAATCACCAAAAATGACAACCCAACAAATCTGAGTGGAGATTCCACGAAGTTGGTTCAATGTGGTAATAACAAGTTCTTGAGTAAGTTGAATGCAACAATTGATCAACTATGAAGCTTAAAACCGCAAGTGCACGACCACATTGAAGCGGTGACAAGTACGGGTCATGTCCATGGGGAGCTAGAGCAGGTCATTGTTGACCATACTCGAGTGAGAGAAGAATATGAAAATGAGTGAGTGTATTGAAACTAATTATACTACGCTACTCGCCAAAGAAATCTAGTATGACTAGTCTCATATGATGTGGAGAATGCATGCAAAAGTGTAGATATGTAAAGCGTATGTATAAAACTAAGCGCTCATGACATGAATAACAAGAAAATCTATAATGACCACAATTCTAAATGTCTCCACATGGATTAAAATTTATCACCATCATTAAAACATACAAAACATTACTCAAGATAAGGCCAAAGATAACTACATGCTTACATGTCAATCTTATCTCTTTATCCACTCAAATCTTATCCCCACCTCATCATGCATTTCCCATTAAGTAGGCTCACTAACCACAACATGTGATAAGTATCCATTATGACCATTAACACATCAAAGGCAAGAGTAGAAACTCATCAAAATGACTATGAAAATCATATCAAGCTCCAAGATTAATAAGATAAAACACACACACAAACCACTACATCCACACATTACATCATCCTCCACCCCCAAATGGGGATGGACTAGTCACTAATCATATTAATAACAAAGAAAACAACAAATTTAAAACAAAACATGAACAAGTAAAGAAATCTAAATCTAACTAAGACAATGGAATAAAAAATGCATCAAATAAAAGACAAGAACATAAAGAACACAAAATCAATACTTGATTATTGAATGAAAGATTATTAACTCTTCCTCTCCACCCCTTACTACACTACTAAAACATGTAAATAAAGCCTACTCTAACATGGGAGAGAGGAAGGGGAGAAATGGAAGAGTTACAAGTTTATTTATAGAAGATTATAAGATCTGGATTAATTTGGACAAGTTCTGATGGCTATAAATCTACTATGAGCACTTCGGAGTGCACCTAGCCAAATACCTGACTCACTGGAGAACATTCAGGGTTGGCAAACAAGGACCATTGACCACCAACGGAAAAAAAATCCACCACCGACGTATCTGGTTGACCGGATCCTCCCGAAATTGGAGCAGCAGGTTAAGTTTTCTCTGCATCGCGTGGGGAGCACCCGTGGTCCATTGGCTCGAGTTGTTTTAGTCTTAATTTTAGAATTACTCCAAAAGTTCTTGAAATTGAGGACATTTTGCAACTAGATATTTTGTTTGTGATTATGTTACTCTGGGTTTGCAATCAGGTCCTCGGGCATTACAAAAAGGTTTAGAATGATTTCAAATCAGTCATTCGTTCTTGGATTTGAGTCATTGTTGCTTTATTTCTCTTCTTTATAACCTAAGACCTGAAATATATACAACACAAACCCAAGTAGCACAAATATGAGGTAAAATAAAGGATATATAATATAAATGTACTGTCTGATATGTTATTGATTAACAATCTAGTGATGCATTGTATCTGTGTCATTTCCCCAAAGATGGGTATATTGCTCAAGCTGCAAGTTTAGTAAGAGTATAGACTCTAAATGAGTTTGACTATGTAAGAGAAACTGTTGGGTTGTAAAGTTGAAACGTTTGGGATTCTCTCACACTCCTTATTCTCACATTGGGGAATTTACGAAGTGTACCTAGGCTTTCCATACCCCTTTGAAGGGTAGAGAGATAAGGAGAAAATGACATCCACACACACGCACGTGTTTGCTCCCGTCCCTTCCGATCCTATCTCCTCATGGAGAATCAATTAACGACGACTCGGTTGAGATGTTCTTTTTCCTAACCTCGTTTATTTTGGTTGTTTTATCCTCATGGATTTGTTGGTTGGCTTTCATTGAATTGTAGTATGTCGACATATGTACCCCACTTATATGCATTGTCTTATTTATATTAACAATTGTTTCTATAATAAATAACTTCTAAGTACAAAAAAATTAAAAATTACAAGAATATTTTTACTTATATGATGTTTGTCTAAGATGTATATGTGCAAAGATGGATCTATTTATGTCGGTAGGATTAGTCGATGATCATTGCCACAATATTTAAAGAGTGAAATTCTCATTTAATTAAGAGCAATTATTCTGAAGTAAGATGTTTAAGATATTACCCAAGAATATCTCTCGTTGTTTAATGCTTATCCTCCACAACCATAAACAATTCATGAATATTTCAACTACAAGAATCGTGATAATCGGTTTCTGACAAATTTATAATATTATGTAGGGTTTTTTGGTATAGTACACCCCGTAGGTGTCCAAATTGGCAATATGTACCCGATTTTTTTGTATTACCGCATATACACTTACAAGTCGATCTTATTTGCGCAAATGCACCTGTGGCGTTTGTGTACCCCACACCAGAGTAACAACGTGAGCATGCCGTTAACGGTCGTCCAACTCCGTGTGTTATCTTTAACTAATCTTTCCCACACTTTCCTTCCATACGTTCGTCCAACAGTTAACGTCCATTCGTCCAGACGTTCGTCCAGTCGTTTCGGTCCAGATGTTTGTCCAGTAGTTTCCATCCATCCGTTCAAAAATTCGTCCAGCATTTGTACAATTTTGGACACAATTCTGGATGTTTGTCTAGTAGTTTCCTGCCCTTTCCGTCCATTGGTCCAACACTTTCTGTCCATTCGTCCGAACGGTGAGGCGGTGTGATTTGGGATTATCCGGTTTAAACAATTTTTAACCCCCTTCCCTAACTCCTAGCCTTGCGAAGTCCCCGTGTAATCGTCCTGATCTCCCCACTTCCCCCAAACATTTTGTAACCCAATTTCCCCAATATGCACAAATTAGACGGCGACATCACCGACTAGCCGATCAAGCATAGGAAGCTTCAAGCACAACGACGACGAAAAAGATTGTACACACAAGAAGCGGTTTGATTGGGAAACGAAGATGGTTAGTGTTTTTTTCTTGAAATTACTTTGGACGATCATGTGGTATGTGTTTGGTTTGCATGTTATGTGTTTGGGTTCGGATGTTCTGATTTGAGTTTTAAGATTGGGGTTTGGACTGTAGATTGCATGTGTGTAGTTTTGTTCAATACATATTGTGCTTGGCAACCTGAGTAGATTGTAAATCATTATTGTAGTTTTTTTTCTTATGTTTATTTTTTTTGTCTTTACATGTTTGTTATCCAAGCAGTGCGTTTGATTTGGGAGGTAGTGTGAGAATTTGGTTGCATTGTGATGTTTGATGGATTAAGTGCAAGGGTAGGGTTAGGGTTGTGGGTTTTGAAGAGGTAGCATCATTTGTTCTGGTTGAGGAATGGATGATTGAGTTGATAAGTAACTGGATATGCACTGTAATGAAGTGGGCATCCACTGAAATGATTGTGCATATGCACTATAAAATTCCAAGTAAGGTTAGGAAAGACTACAAACCTTTTGAGTACCAGTGGAAACATAGAGGAGGCACTTAAACATCTCAATCAGCAAAGTGAGTTGCACATCTATGCTACCCATGAGAGGCAATCAGAAGCATCTGTAGGTGTTGAGAAAGAAGTACAGGCAGTGTATCTCGATCATACTCCACAACCAATTCATAGAGTGCCTAGTGTGGTGGGGAGTGTAGGCTCTGGACCTTTATCTGCACCCTTTGAACCCCTACCCTATGAACCCCTTTGTGGTAGCTATTTATGAACACCAGGGCAGTGGTACCCTCCCATGTCAGCCTAATAATACCAACCTATCAGATAGCCCAACATCACCAAACATGAGAACTCCATTTTACTTTAATCACTTTCAGATATAAATATTCATGAATTAATGTTTTGTGGTTCTTACATTTTCAGGGATAGAAGAGGTGGGAAGAGGAGGAGAACCAGGATGGAGGATGTGAGCGTACTTGCCTCCCAATCACCTCATTCATATAGTCAAATGTTGAACGTTTTAATTAAAACCGCAAGTGCACGACCGCGATGAAGCGGTGGCAAGTACGGGTCATCCTCAGGGAGGTGAGCAGCCTTTTGTTTATCAGAAATCAAGTGGCAAAAATTGGAGGAGAAAGATTGATTATGCTACTCTACACTAAACTACGCTAAGAAGTATGAAATGCGAACGAAAGAAACAAGCAATGAAATGACAACTAAGCTAAGAACAAAAGAAGAATGCTGGAATACAGAAATGGAAAAAAACCCCTAAGGGGTGGAGTGAGTGCACACAAGCAAAGAGGTGGGTGTTGAACACATTCTTTAAGCACAAATTAAGGTGGTGTTATCATGCATAGGAAGTGTCTAAATGTTGTGGCAAAACCTATCAATCTATTCACCAACTTAGTTGATTAACATTTACATATGCAAGTTGTTTATTTCAGAACCTAAACAAGCATGAGAGGTGTCTAATCATTTTGGCAAAACTCATCAAGTTATAATCTATCCTAAACAAGCAAACATACATTCATGTTTTATCAACACATCAAAAATAAAGCGTTCATCCCATTCTCTAATGCATGTATGTACATCTACTCCACCCCCCAAAGGGGATGGAACTACTCACTAAACATTACACTAATTATTAAACTAAACAAAGAAAGCATATTAACTAAGCTAATAAAACTAATGAAATGAGATTTAAGCAAAGCAAAGCAAGAAACATAAAATAAACAACATAATAAAGAAAACTTGTATTAAAATGACTCACAATAAAAGTAGCATCCTCCTACTTTAGTGTGTGCTTCAAGGCCTCACTTCTAGTAGGAAGAATAGTCACTTAAAATATGGAGTGATTACAATGGAAGGTGAAGAGTTCTATTTATAGCCACTGAAAAAGGCAAACCGGGACAATCCCCCGATGTGGGACTAAACAGATACCAAAAATAGCCTAAACAAACATTAATACACGTCCAGGAGAAAACTTGGCGGATTTGGGCCAAACAGACCGCCAATTGGCGGTGAAAAAGGTCCGGATCCAATTGAATCTTGTTCTGGGCTTTTCTCTGTGTATTTGGTGGTCTTGGAGGCATCTACTTTGTTTATTGGAGCTCCGACCCGAATCCAATTGCTAAAATACTCCCCATGATGGTGTGGAGTATTCTGTTTTGCTTTTAGGTCCTTCTGTCTTGCGTTCAGGTCCTTCTCCCTTGCATTTTGGTCCCCAAATCTCACAATCCAGTCCTTTTTCCCAGCTTTTGAGTCCTTTTATGTTTCATATCTTCAAACCTATTTATTCCTGAAAACTAAACATAAAACTCGTAACATAGCATTGTTTAAGTGAAAGATAATGGATATAAGATGCAAATATAAGCATGAAATGATGTCAATCATCAAACAACAACACCTACTACCACTGATCCGCAATCCAGTCAAAGTACCTGCGGTTCTATGTTGGACCTCCTTCAATCAGTTGGAGTGCAAGGAAGGTTACATATTTCGAAGTGACCATCTATCATATGAGAGACTTAATGTGAAAATTGTAACTTAACATGTTGCTGGCCACTTTCATACATTAATTTAGCTTGGATTCTCTTAATGTTGTTGGTGCGTGACAATTGTAACTTAACATGTTGGTGGTGCTTTATGTATGAAGGTTCATGTGGTTGTAGGGGCTTATACAGCCAGCAAACTGTGAGTGACATGTTTGGTTACTATTTTATTCAAAAGTTTGCAATTTAATCATTAAGCTTTCGTAAATAAAAATGTCATGTAAAAGCATGTGTGTATAGAATTGTGACTACTCGTTTCCAGAATTATGTCCATTCGTGTCCAAAATTGTCGAGAATAATGTCCAAAATTGTCCAGAATAAAAATGTCATATAAAAGCACGTGTGTCTAGAATCGTATCCACTCGTGTTCAGAATTGTGTTCATTCGTGTCCAGAATTTAAAAATTGTTTAAACCAGATAACCCTAAATCACACTGTGGACGAATGGACGGAACGTGTTGGACGAATGGATGAAAAGGGCGGGAAACTGTTGGACGAACGTCCAGAATATGTCCAGAATTGTGTCCAGACTTGTCCAAAATGTTGGACGAATTTTTGGACGGATTGACGGAAACTGCTGGACGAACGTCTGGACAAATGGACAGAAAGTGTTGGACGAATTTCTGGACGAGTGGACAGAAACTGCTGGATGAACGTCTGGATGAATGGACGGAAAGGGTGGGAAAGATTAGTTAAAGATAACACACGGAGTTGGACGACCGTTAATGGTGTGCTCACGTTGTTGCTCTGGTGTGGTGTCTACAAAAGTCCCGGGTGCATTTGTGCAAATAAGATTGACTTGTAAGTGTATATGGGGCAATACCAAAAAATCAGGTGCATATTGTCAATTTAGACACATGCGGAATGTACTGGAACAAAAAACCGTATTATGTAAGGTGTTCCAACTTCTCATTATAAACTTTGTACCAGACATACTTCTATAATTACAGACTGGATTATATAAATGCTCTTTTTTATTGCGATAATGCGGGGCTCACGCTTACATGTAAATATTTTAAGAACTTGTTAAATGTTGTTAGTGCACAAGTCGTGCTATTTTTTGAACCACTGAAGTACATCCTATGGGTCTATTTTACGATAAACCTACTGAATTGCTAAACATCGCCCCAAAATTACTTAAAACGTCCCTTGAAATTACCATTTTGCCCTTCTCTCATTTCTACTGCTATAACGCGACATTTTACCCTCATATCAAACAACTCTCTTCATCTTCCTCTTATAATCATAAAAATAATGTTTTGGATGTCAGTAATGAGCCAACGGACGCCCCAGTGTACTCGAATCTGGTAAAATATCTAACATCTTTTTAATAAAAAAATAATAAAAAATTGCGGGCGTCTGACGGAGCCGCCCCACGTAGGAGGGAGACGTCTGGGTAAGACGCCTCCCCCATCGGTGAGGCGTTTTACCCAGACGCCCCGCCCATGGGGGAGGCGTTTGAAGGGAATGTGTTCTAAAAGTTTTACTTTTAAATGTCAATTATTATGAATTGAATGAGAAATCATTTTGTTCCTTGTTTATGTTGTTCGTCTTTTAGAAGTGTTAAGGAAGAGGCTCTTGGTCCTTAACCGTAGAGCTCTAAAAGATATTGGTTTACATAAAACAAAAGATATTCACAATCATGGTAATTAACATGGAACATTAATTACCGAGTTAAGATTGTCGTGTTGGTCATAGATCATTCACTAGTGCAGAATTGGCTTTACTCGTCGCCCAATAGACGTCGGCCGTTACAACAGCCGACGTCTATTGTGGAGAGGACAGAATAGACGTCGGCTGAAATGGAAGCCGACGTCTATGTGACACTATAGACGTCGGGTTTTGGAATAACACGTTTAGCCGACGTCTATAGTGTATAGACGTCGACCTTTAGACGTCGGTGTTTTAGTACCTTGTGAATCCGACGTCTATAGGGTATAGACGTCGGACTATAGACGTCGGACATAATGTAAGACTGACGTCTATAGTCTATCCACATAGACGTCGAGGTATAGACGTCGGTGTTATGAATATCCGACGTATATAGGTCTTAAAGAAAGCGGACAGACACGTTTTCTTTCATTCTTTTCAGTCGAAACCCACCCAAACCCTAGCCGTCCCGCGACCGAACTCTCCTCCGCGACCATCCTCCGACCGATCCGCACCGTCTCCGGCACCGCAGCGAGCTCCCAAGCGCTCCTCCACTTCTCCGGCCCTCTTCTCCTTCTTCCTCCGTCTTCCTCCGTCTCTCTCCACATGTAAGTTAGTGTGAAAATATTTGATGGAAATGATAAAATATTCACGTTTGTTTCAACAACTCATGTTACGTTTAATTTACTAGACAAATCTTGAATGAAATTCACTATTTTTATGATGTTCCAAAATGTGATATCATAATACGATAACATTACCATATTACTTGACATAGTTCATATCGGTTCAACAACTTGTATTATATTTCATTATGTCTCACGCAGGAAGCTTACATTTGCAAAAATAAACTTCGAACTTACTTTGAACTTTCTGGTCTTATGTGAATGAACACAAACATGCCTCACAATTGATTCATAGACGCACAAATTGATTTTGTCTCTCACTTTTAGATTGAAAAATGTCGTTTAAAAGTATGGTAAATGAGAACTATTAGAATTTAGAACAGTACCGGTTCCTTCATCTAAAAAAAGTGGAAGAAAGTGTGTTTGCATGTCATTATGTTTATTACAAAAGCATACCTAAACAAAAATGTTTAGAAATAATAATATCCCATTAGACGATAATTCTGGAATTATATATGTGTAGTTTTCTATGGGTATGCATAAAAAGTGTCCAAATTAGAATAAATCTTTAGTATAGTGAGTTCATACATTTATTTGTGTTTATTTATGTTTTGTCTAGTTAAATGTTTATTTATGTTTATTTATGCTGAAAAAAACTTACTTTGTTTAGTTAAATGTTTAGTTTATAATAACTCATTGCCCCCCTTAAACAACTTGGCCTTTAATAACCCAAAGCAAAAGATTAGACAATATTTGTTAAGTCATTCATCATATAGGATTTGCATGCATTGTATTTTCTATTATTTACGCTTTCTGTCGTAGATTGCTGGCGTAAGGTACGTACTATCTTTCACTCATCATTCATTAGAAAGCACGCATTAGTTAGTAGGACTTGCATTGTAACAAGAGTGAGGTGAGTGTTTGTTTGGTGTGTTGTTTGTTAGATTAAGGTATGAAAAACACTTAGGGGGCAGTCACCTATAGGAGATGAGGTGGGGGATTTCATCACCCTTTCCTTGGCCCAAAAACCACTTAATAAAAGAGCCTTAATAAAATCAATTAGACGTTGGCCCCTAGGATTTTCGGACGCATTAAGGAGAGGAAACCGTTTAAGACCGTTATGGCCTGAATGTCGTTGCCCATCTAGTCTCCCTGAGATTTTAGGAACCTCCGGGTTCTTGATTTCCTATAGATTAGTGGTCCTCGATGTTTAAGACCCTTTCGGCCTGAATGTCGTTGCCCATCTAGTCTCCCTGAGATATTAGGGACCTCCGGGTTCTTGATTTCCTACAGACTAGTGGTCCTCGGTGGGACCTCGAAGTTAGGCGTCGTCTATTACTAAGGACCTATAGTGGACTTTAGGTTTGTTTTGGCCTTGATTGTTTAGTTAGATTTCTAACCTTCCTTATTCCACGCTAGATTAAGGACTTCATCTCTTCTCCTCTGAGTCATTCTTTTCTCATCTTAATGTCTCCGAATCTTCTCATCTACGTACACATTCTTTTAAATTGAAATTTTATTTATGTTCTGCAATAATAACTATCATTTTTGCCTCTGTTTAGATTGAAATGGATCGAGAGTGGATAGTTTCAAACAGATTGAGTGATGAATATGAGAACAGAGTGAATATGTTCTTAGAGGTTGCCAAAAAACATTCTAAGAAAATGAAAGACAGCGACATGGCGTATTGTCCGTGCAATAAGTGTCATAATATGTCAGTGTTGACTTTTCGGAAAATGAAAGATCATTTGTTTGAGAAAGGTTTCGACCCAAATTACAGACGGTGGATATGGCACGGCGAAAATGAATCATGTAGTCGTTCCAAGAATGATGGAGAAGATGTTAGTGTGGAAGATCACTTAGAGGAAATGGTTCAGGATATGGCTGAAAAGTTTTCGTCCAACCCCGATTTACTTGGTAATTTGTTGAGTGACAATGAGAAGCCGTTGTATAAGAATTGTACCAAATTCACTAGATTGTCAGCGGTGTTGAAGTTGTACAATTTAAAAGCTGGAAATGGTTGGTCCGATGTGAGTTTCACATCAATGTTGAAGTTAGTGAAAGAGATGCTTCCAGATGACAATGAGTTGCCAGATAGAACTTATGATGCAAAGAAAGTGTTGTGCCCTATGGGAATGGAATATAGGAAGATACACGCATGCCCGAACGATTGTATATTGTATAGGGGTGAGTTTGAAAACTTACATTCTTGTCCCAGGTGTAATGTGTCAAGATACAAAATGAAACGTAGTGGACCAAACCACAATTAAGAGGCTGATGAGATGAAAATCAAAGGACCTCCTGCTAAGATTTTGTGGTATCTTCCGATAATACCAAGGCTTAAACGTTTGTTTGCGGGTAAAGAGGATTCCAAGAACATGACATGGCATGCTGATCGTGAGAAACCAAATGATCAGTTGCTACGTCACCCTGCAGATTCACCTCAGTGGAAAAAAATAAATGTCGACTTTCCTGTGTTTGGTGAAGAATCGAGGAATGTACGACTTGGGCTCTGTACTGACGGAATGAATCCTTTTGGTAGTTTGAGTAGCATTCACAGTTCTTGGCCCGTTTTGCTTGTAATTTACAATCTGCCCCCGTGGTTATGCATGAAACGCAAATATATCATGTTGTCCTTAATGATTTCTGGTCCGAAACAACCTGGAAACGACATCGATGTGTATTTAAGACCTTTAATTGATGACCTAAAGAAATTGTGGGGTGACGGAGAGTCAGTTTTTGATTCTTATCGTCAGGAGTCGTTCGTAATGCGGGCAATGATATTTTGCAAGATTAATGACTTTCCAGCTTATGGTAATCTGTCTGGATATTCAGTTAAAGGTCATAAAGCTTGTCCAATTTGCGAGGAAAATACATGTTCTTTGCAACTAGTTAATGGTTCTAAGACTGTCTATCTCGGTCATCGGAGATTTTTGCCGAACTCTCATCCTTATCGTAGGTTGAAGAAAGCATTTAACGGAAAACAGGAGTTTCAGAATCCGCCAGTTGAAATCAGCGTCGAAAAGGTGTATGAACGTGTAAGGAACATTGAATGTGAATTTGGAAAACCGTACAAACGAGCAAACGACAAAAGTAGTTGGAAAAAAAGATCAATATTTTTTGATCTCCCTTACTGGAAAACTTTAGAAGTTAGACATTGTATTGATGTGATGCACGTAGAGAAAAATGTTTGTGATAGTCTTGTTGGCACTCTGTTGAACATACCTGGTAAAACCAAAGATGGATATAATGCAAGACTTGATCTTGTTGATATTGGTATACGAGCAATGTTGGCACCAGAGAAGAAAGGAGATCGGAATTACTTACCTCCAGCTAGTTATACATGGTCTAGAAAGGAGAAAAAAATTCTCTGTCAGTGTTTGCACGATGTAAGGGTTCCACAAGGTTATTCTTCAAATATCAGTAATCTTGTTGTTATGAAGGATTTGAAACTTGTGGGGATGAAGTCTCACGATTGTCATACTTTAATGCAGCAGTTGTTACCTGTAGCACTGAGATCCATATTACCGAAAGATGTTACAGTGGTTATGATATCAATGGATATTCTTTCTACACAGTTTGTGAAGATGCGAAAAGTGCTGTTCAGAACAGTGGCGTCACCTTAATAGCAGAGTCTTTGCATGTGTCTAGTTCTAAAGACAAGAATCTTGTATACGCCGACATGTCCTATTACGGTGTAATTGAAGATATATGGGAGCTAGACTTTGTTAAATTCAAAGTACCTATATTTAGATGCAAGTGGGCTGCTAATAAAACAGGAGTTCGAGTGGATGACTATGGCTTCACTTTAATTGATTTTTCAAAACAAGGGTATAAAGGAGAACCTTTTATTCTAGCTTCCCAAGCGAAACAAGTCTTCTATGTGGCTGATTCGTGTGATAAGAAATGGGCAGTAATTTTGGAAGGGAAGAAAAAAATTGTATCAGATGATAGTCTGATCGAGTATGAAGAAACACCACCTTTCTCTAAGCAAGCACCTGAGTTGAACTCAGTAGATGAAGAAATAAATGTTGAGACTTGTATGTTTAGAGATGACCACGGTGAAGGTATATGGATTGAAAATCCATTAAGGAAAAAAAACAGTAAAGGTGCAAATTTTCTGTTGTAACACATTGTAATAGACATTTAATCCATGTCTTTACCTTATTTAATTACTTGAATTTATCTTTTATAGTATAATGGCTCCGAAAAAGAAACCCACTTCCTCCGAGTCTGAAGGTTCGAAGACATACAGTACACGAGGTCCTTGTCTCATGAAAGAATTCGTGGGCAGAAGAACTAGAGACGGTAGAATTCCAATCCAGTTTGATGACCGTCTTGAGCCCTTAGGCATGCTGTCTGATAATTGGAAAAGTTTTCTGGGTAGCTTAGCGAGGGCCAAAGTTGACATTTGTTTATCCAGTTGGGCTGATGTAGATGAGAAGTTGAAGGACACAATATGGGATAATGTGCAGGTAATGGTTCCATTATAGATTTCTATAGTTTTAGTTGAACTTTTGATATATATAAAGTTAACGTGTTGTAGGAATCTTTTGAGTTCCAATCCACTGACAAGTTGAAGAAGAAGTGGATGACATACATGTCAGTTCGTTGGAGGGATTTCAAAACAAATTTAACGAACAAGTACATATTCGGAGACTACCAGGATAGAAATCCATGCGATGTCTATAACTTTATCACTCCGAATCAATGGGAGCTATTCAGAAAATCCAGAGATAGCCCGGAGTTTGAGGTATACTGAGTTTAATTTATAATATAGTAACTGAGTTTCAAAACAAACTTGTTAGTTATTGATTTTAGTGACAATCTAATAAACTTGATTTTAGGCCATCCGAGCAAAAAACCAAAAGATTAGATCTTCTAACAAGTATACCCATCGTATGTCTCGAGCGGGGTACCACAAGTTGGAAGCACAAATGATGGCTGAAAAAATTGCTCAGAAGAGACAGGAGGCAATTGACTCCGGTATGAGTGAGGAGCAAGCAAGTAACCTATCTCCTCCTTCTCCCATAGCTCGTTGTGATTCTTGGAAGAGAGCGAGAGTAAACTCCAGAGGGGAGTACGTCACGGACGAGTCGCAAGCTATCGGCTCGAAGATAGTAAGTTGCATCATTTATATATATGTTATTAATTCAGAATCATTAATTTTATATTGCTCAAATGATAGTAAATATTGTTTTAAACTTAGGACTCTCTGAAGTTGAGAGAATCTCAAGGCGAATTTGCTTCCGATGGTCGGAATGATATTCTACGCGAGGCCTTGGGAAACGACGAACACCCCGGTCGTGTGCGAGGGGTAGGGAGTAGAGTTGGACTTCGACAATATTTTGGGAAGACTCAACGGTCTACTTCGACGACTGGTCATACCAAATGCCAGCAGGAGATTGCAGATTTGAAGAAGTCTTTGCAGCTTCTTTCGGAGAGATTGGATCGTGCTTTGCCTACTTCTCCTACCCGTCGTAAGACCGGTTCTTCCACGGAGACTACTCCAGTTCCGCCAGTGTTCCACCATCATCGACATGATGATTTCGTGTCTCATTCTCGAGAATTGGCCCTCGTCGACGGTCCCTCGTTTGGAAAGTTCGTGGATGGATCTAGATGTGCTTTATTTGTCGAAGACCCTGATCGAAGATTGGTGGGACACGGGAAAGTTTATAACATCTCCAGACACCACTTCACAGAGGTAGGAGAGGGAGAATTGAAGGTTGCAGTTGAGAGTTGCTTAGATCCTGGTGTTTTTGTGCCATTTCCGGAAGAAGAGATTGTTACTCTCGGCGATGCTATCGGTGGGTTCGTGCGTTGGCATAGTTATTTAGTAGAGCTAAACGACAAACATGAGGTATAGTTTAACTTTGAAAGACTTTAAACTTCAATTTTGTTAACAATTGTATTTTAACGGTTCTATACATCTTTGTAAGGTGCCAAGCCCCCGGAGCAAAGGGTCAAACAACCAATCTCCGATCAACATTAATTCGCTTCCAAGTAGGTGCAAAATGTTGTATCAATGTATGGTAGGTAGGGAGGCACAATCGTTAAGTACCTTGGAGTTGGAGGGGGATAAAGGGTTGCCTCCGGCTTTGTACGTCACCAAAGAGGATATCATGCAGTTCATGGCGATGGATTCGTTGTGTATCATGATTATCGACGTGCAAGTGAAGTAAGTGTTCTTTTGTATACAATGAAAAGTATTGAATAATTTTATCAAAACTGTAATAAATTATAATTTTTATACTTGTAGACATCTTTACGACGCCAGAAGGTCAATCTTTCCCGAGGATCAAGTATTTGGATTTATCAGTCCATCTACATATATATACGGGAATGACGATAAATCGGGTCAACTAGGGACATTCTTTAAAGAAGAAGACAAGAAATATTATCTGCTCCCTTATCATGAGAGGTAAACTTTGTACTTCAAAGTGAAATTTTATTTTGTAATAAACTTCTAATTATATATATAACACAGGGCTCATTGGATGCTTGTCGTTGTATGCCCAACGACTAATTCGGCATATTGGTTTGATCCGTTGGGGTCGAATAAACCAAGGGACTCAATAAAGAAACTTCTAAATATGTAAGTTCGTTTAGTCGTGAATAAAGTAATTCGTGGATTTTTATTAGTATTATTGATTGATATTTTAACTTGTGCTACTCAGGGCAATTAAGGTTTACAGAGCTTTAGGTGGTAGGAGAACAACCACAAAATCAGGAATAACATGGCATGGAATGAGAGTACGTTCTATCCCATTTTTGTTAATTAAGTTAGGAACAAATATTTAGCGAATTCCTATGTTTGTAGTACCGGAAGCAGGTTGGAAATACGGAATGCGGTTACTACGTGATGAGATACATGGAGGAAATCCTCGATGTGGCAACTCAAGACGTATGTCTAACCGAGGTAATGTAGATCGTTATTCAATTGTATATTCAATTGTAGTTTCAATATTTAGTTATTAATATTCAACACACTTGTAATTTTTTGATAGGTTTTCCCAAAAAGTAGTGATCCATTCTCGCAACAAGAGCTCGATGAAACTCGCGACCGATGGACTCGCTATTTCATCAGAAACATGCTGACGAACTAAGAGGTTCTACTGCCAATTGTATTTTTTGTAATTTAGTTAACAAGTGCACTTGTATTACAAACCTACACTTTATGCCTTAATATAATCGCCTTAATTTTAGAATGAATTAATTGCAAGTGTGTTGAATGTCAATTGTGTGGTTGTATTTTTGTGTTTGTGTTTGTGTTTGTGCATGTATGCTTGTGGATGTATGTGGATGTATGCTTGTGAATGTCAATTGTATGGATGTATGTGGGATGTATATGGATGTATGTGGATGAAATTTATAGGTGAACGAATTTGGTGCAGTTGTATGTACACGACGACGATGACTAAAAACAATTTCGTCGGATCCTTTTTTTTTGTCCAGGTTTGGGAATAGACGTCGGCTGTCTCTATAAGCCGACGTCTATTCCTCTGAAGAAATGAATAGACGTCGGCTTTATATGTAATCCGACGTCTATCCCTAAAGTATAGGCGTCGTTTGTTAGTTACCCGACGTCTAGCCCTAAAGTATAGGCGTCGTATGTTAGTTAACCGACGTCTATACATTAAAGAATACACGTCGGACTCTAATTAAAGCCGACGTATATCCGTTAGGTATAGACGTCGGCTATACTCCGACCGACGTCTATGTATAGACGACGCACACATATACGTCGGATTGGGGTGTGCTCATATCCGACGTGTATAACCCCTTATATCCGACGTATATTCCCTTTTCTGTAGTAGTGATTGTAGCTCTACAAGTGAGTGACAACACGGGTATGCAAAAGAGGAAAATATTACTTTTGTATACTGAATAGACCTAATAAGTAAAATATTATAGAAATGTGTTTCTGTGTCATTAATATTTTACTGTGTCTTTGGTCCTTTGATATGAGACTTATATCTAATCACTTAAGGAATACTTAATTAGATCAGTGTCTTGAACTATCGATCAGTGTAGTGTAAAGGCATTGGTTGATTAAGTACAATTTTCGTTGGAGAAGATAGTTAGTCAAAAGATTATCATTGCCCCTCTTAATTGAGTGATGATATTAGTGGGCCCCTTGATAAAGCGAAGTTATAATGTGCACAATGTGATTTGAGTTAAGTCACATATTTATAACTGGCTTAAAGAGATCAAGAAATGAATACTAAGACAAAGATGACACAATACTACTTTGTGTGTATTCTTAATATCATGAGGCAAGGGACGGACACAAGTGGTGCACACCATCACTAAATGGATCGGGTTTTGGTTCGAGTGGAATTAAGACATCTAACTAATTGGGAGCTATAATGTGTAGCTAGATACCGCTTATAGCTTGTGATATTAAGTCTTTAATATCACTGCCAACTTAGTTTAGATCCTCCCATAGGTCACACCACAAAACTGGGAAACAAGAAATGGGGATTTTGAGTTCATAAGATGTGTCGGGTTTCATGTAGAAAATATGACACATGGGGTGAACAAGCAAAATCAAAATTATGTTGTGATTAATAACATAATTAGAATCTAAATTAAATTCATGTGTGATGTAAATATTATGGGGTGTAATGATTGATCATTACATAGGATAATATGTTACATAAGTTGTGGATTTACTACTAATCCCGAAATGTAAAATTTTGTAGGGGTTAAACCGAAATTTGACAAGTCTGCAAGACTGTGCAAACGGTCGACCGGTTAATGGATAACGGTAGACCGAAGGTGCACGGTCGACCGGACGTGTCTCGACCGATAACAGGGAATTTTCGTCTGTTCGGAACGGTCGACCGAACATTGCGATGAAATATTCTACGTTAAGAACGGTCGACCGAATCTTGCACGGTCGACCGAAATTGGGTTCGAGCGGTCGACCGGACCTTCGTAACGGTCGACCGGTCCAGACGGTTTTATGCAGAATTAATTTAAGAATTAATTAGATCATGCATGGAATTGGTCCATAATTGATTTAATTCGTGGCTAATATTATTTATTAATAAATAATGGATTGTTAGATGGAATTTTGCATGAAATCATGGGCAAGAGGTTGCACATGAATAGGTAATTTGGAGAGAACCTATAAATAGAGGTTATCTCATTGCCTTCCTACATCTTAATTAATATTGCTTTTCATGCAAAATCTCTCTCCTTAATTCTCCACGAAAATTCCACAAATTCTTAAGTTTAGTTTAGTTAATTGCTTTAGTTTAGTTTAGTTTAGTAATTGGATTCTAAACCCTATCGGAGATTGAGAGACTAGCTTCCCTCTCTCCGATCTTGTTTAGAGTTTGGTGAATACTCGGAGGCATCCGGCGCAGCGAGGAGCATCCCCAACGTCTCCGAATCTTCAAGAAGTTTTAGAGAACTTCTAGGTATGAATTTCGGAGCCCTTGTTTGTTTTAATAGAGTTTCGAAACTAGATGTTAAAACAAACCGATGCATGCATGAAATAAATCAAAGAAAATTGTAATTGATCCTTATTATACATAAAAATTTCGAAAATATATATGTATAATTAACCATGAAATCCTTCAGTGGTATCAGAGCATAGGGTTCAATTTTCTCATGATTTATGGCCTTAAACAAATCTAGTTTACCATCTAGGATTTAAACAATTCGTTTTACCGGTTTTTCGGTCTTTAAATGTTTGTTGAAATAATTCTTTATAATAATTCGTTTTAAATGTTTTGAATGTTTAAAACATGTCATGTAATTATTAGAATTATGATTTAGACATAAGTCTAACTTGCAATAATTTCGTTTTAAGTATAAACGATTATTTTGTAAGAGAATCAACAAAACCGAAAAACTGCGATTCATCTTTCCATTGGAAATTGGATGGACAGCGGTTCATAATTAATTTTTGAATTATGGATGCATGAAAAATATTTTTAATGGATTTCAAAATATTTTTCAAAGAATTGTTGAGAATTCTGGATGATTGATAAATTAGATTCTGTAGTTTATAGCAATTGCGTGCATGGATGCTTGAGTTGCTTTGCAGGATTGTGAGTTTATATGTTCCAAATCAGACACTACAAATGTATGTAATTATTATTATACAGGGGCTTATGTATGTAAAAGCCAAAATTCTCTCTATTTCCGTCTTTTAGATAGTTGCATTAGCATATGAGAGGTTTTTACATAGGACTTGCACTAGTCGGTTTTATCGAATGTGAGGAGCATGTTTATTTTCTGTAAAATCTACATCCCCGGTGCAAGAGGAAGTCGCCGCTGTAGCGCATCGATCGAGGATCGAAGATCAGGGATCGAGGATCGAAGGGAACATATAAACTCACACGATGTGGATTGTGTGAATGTTTAATTTCTGTTTTTATCTTGATATGCATGTGATGAATGTGTTGAATGTTAGGATATGTATGATTAATGATGCATTGCATACATTGCATCATATGTCTTTCATTTAGATTACTTTTATATCAATAAATGCTACTAAGATATGTGTTTAGTCGTATTTACAGTATACATGGACCTGGATGCAAATTACCCACATTCCGAGCATAAACACGTGCAAAAGATTCATTTCTATCATAAAGACCGAGTTCAAGTTTATCGGGTTTCAAATAGAAATGCATCCAAGCATAAAAGCATTCAAGGAGCTAATTACAAAAAGGTCAAGGACTTAATTGCAAAATGCCAAGGACCTAATTGCAAAATAAAAGGACCAAGTTATTGTGTGGAGAAAGTCAAAAGAAAAATCAAATATAAATCTCCAACAATGGAAGGAATTAATCCGGAGCTCAAAAGAATGGAAACTAATCATCCAGACGCGCAAATAAAGATCAAATCATGCCATAAACGCACCGCAGAAATCCGGACCCGATCCCATCAACCTGGGCGGCGAATTAGCCGCACCTCCCATGCATTGTGCGGCGATTTCGCCACACCAGAGGTGATCTGTGTGCCCGATTTTCGTCCAGTGTCGGGTCGACGCGTGTACTATCCTTTTATGTATTGGTATCCCCTGTATCGGCTATAAATAGCCCTGTAGGACGAATGTAACACATCTTTGAACCTTTGGTCTTGGATCATTAGTAATAAATTTCTGTTTTATTTTGTTTTGTCTCTCTTTTCTTTTAATGTCTCTAGGATCCCTTCTTCTTCCTCCCTCCATGAGTTTCTAACTCTTTCCAAAGGGTGGAGGTGATGGAATTAGGGTTAGAGAAGATGAATTGCATGTTATTATTTTAAGTTCATGATTAGTATATTTTGATTACTTGAGTTTATGTTAAGTCATTTATCTTGTAATGCTTCATAACTAACATGATTTACAATAAGTTTCAGTAATTCTCTGATCTAAACCTAAATCTAAACCTCCATCCAACGGATTTCTCTCTTTGTTCTTGTTTTAGTTTATTTGTTCTTGTTTCTTGTTTTAGATAATTATAATCCAAAAACCTAAAAACCCAATTTATTCTTCTCTCCTTCTTCCTCTTAATCGAAAATAACATCAACTACGAAATCTCTCCCTCCTTGTGTTCGACCCGTACTTGCCACGTCTTCATAGACGCCGTGCACTTGCGGTATAAATTTAATTCTTCATCAAGTTTTTGGCGCCGTTGCCGGGGAGGCGACGCAGATTTTTGTTGTTTTTGTGTTTTCGATTTTTCCTGTTTATCTTGTGCGCGATCTAAGTATTTGGATTTGTGTTTCAGGAGACAACAGAGCGCGCGGCGAAATACGAGCGCATTCTGAGCTTAAAGAGCGGCGAATCCGCCGCCCCATAAGAAGCATTTGCGGCGAAATCGCCGCACAGGTTGGTCTTCCGGTCTTCAAATTTTGAGGGCGTCGTCGGCATCTCTGGGTGGTCGCATTGAGCTACTGGAATCTCCGAGAGCGGGCGGCGAACCCGACTGAGCATTGCGGAGGTAACTTTTCTTGCCTTTCTCGTAAAAATCTGAATAGTTGAAAAGTTTCCTTTCGTAGAATTGCACGTGTTAGGGTTACAATTCCATAATTGGCAATAATTCAACTCTGACCTAAAATTGGCAAAATTAGAAAGACCTTAGTGCATGCATCATATAATGTTTTGCTTGCATTATTCTTGCTAAATTCTTGCAAATTAATACTTGTTGAAGATTGCTGGAGGCAAGGTACGTATCGAGGTTTTTATCGATTGCATTAGAGCATATAATTTAGTTGCATACAACCTTGCAATTGCCCCCATTAAAAGGATCATTGTTTGACTATCTTTGCTAGATTCAAGTTAAACTATCTTAAGGGCAACTCCATAGGAAAAGATACGGTGGGGATTTCATCACCCTCCCGTAGCCCACACATCACAATCCTGAAGTGTCTCCTAAGCCTAAAATTTAAAATCAATTAGACATTGGCCCCTAAGGACTCGGACTCAATTAAGGAGGAGATTGGTTTGACTTGCTATGACCTGAAGCTAATTGAATTCAATTTGGTGTCTAGAAAGTGTTTTTGTGTCGACGAAAGTCTTCCAAGCGACGTGGTTGTCTAATTGGCACCGACTCTGTCGGAAGCGCCCCCACTAGCTATACACTAACTGGACAACTTGGTTTGATTGGTGAGGGAGGTGAATCAAGCAAATCAATTCGACTCAACCAGTTAGGAGTCGTCTAGATCTAAGTGACACTAGGTCTAGGATTGTTTTGACCGTGCTTGTTCAGGAAATTTCTAACCAACCCTAATTTTTATCCTTTAGAGTTAAGTTTCCCTTCTCGTCTGAGTCTTCTTTCCCTTCTCATCTTTACCTTTCTATTGTTTGTTTCCATTTTCATAATAAAAAAAAACATAAAAAAAACGAAAATTAAAAAAAAATTGTAATTAATTCTTGAAATTAAATTTGGAATTTAAATTTCGAATTTGAATTCAAAAATTGATTCAACCCGGTGCACTCAGATTTGGATTCGGGACTTGAGTAATCGACTCTCACGAGTTCATCTAGATTCTAGTCTGGAACTTAACCCCAATCCACCTGTTGCACCACCTCACCCGGATCTAATGGGTGAGAATGTTGTGAACCCGCCTATGACTCTGAGGGATCGGTGCTACCCCACGATGGCTGCTCAGCCATCGTGCATCGTCATGCCCACCATACCGGGTCGCGATTTCGAACTTAAGGCACAATACATGAGTATGCTGCCTAAGTTCACCTCTAGGGAAGATCCATATCTCTTCCTTAGAGAATTTGAGGAAATCTGCTCTCTTATGCAATACCAGCATATCCCTGAGGAGGCAGTGCGTCTGAAATTCGTGCCTCTAGCACTGAAGGACGACGCTAAGAAATGGCTATATAGTCTAGCCGAAAGATCTATTAGGAGTTGGGCTGAGTTTGTTCAAGTGTTTCTAAAAAAATATTTCCCCAACCATAAGACTATGAAGATTAGGAATGAAATTGTTGCATTCGTTCAGTCTGAGAGCGAGCCGTTCTATTCCTATCTTGAAAGATTTAAAAGTGTCTTGACCCAATGCCCTCATCACGGAATTCCAAAATGGCAATTATGCCAAATTATTTATGAGGGATTGACACCCACATCTAGAGTTATGCTAGAATCTGTGAGCCAAGGGAATTTCATGTCGAAAAACGAAAATGATGCCTGGACTTTTCTTGAGGATTTAGCTGAAAACAGTATGCAATGGGACAATGCTAGAACACCCATCAACCCGAGTATTGGATCTAGAATAGCAAGTCAACCCCGACCAGGTGTCTTAGCTATAGATGCCAATATAGCGGCTGAGGCAAAACTAGCCACCCTTATGCGCAGAATGGAAAGTTTAGAGCTGCAAAACCAAACCCGACAAGCATCCCCTACCCCTTGCTCTAGATGTGGTCAGACTGGTCATTTAATGGAGGACTGTGTAGACTTGGAACATGTTAATGCCACGTTTAACCATTCTAGAAATGATCCTTATGCATCAACCTACAACCCGGGTTGGCGTAATCATCCCAATTTTTCGTGGAACCAACAAGGTCAACCTCCTAGACAACAACCAAACCCATATAACCAAAATAATACATCATCTGGGGGTAATAACAATGGAAATCATGAAGTTAGGTTGACAAACTTGGAAAATTTAATGAAAACTTTTATACAAACAACCAACCAATCATTCCAAAGGCTAGAGACACAAGTCAGCCAATTAGCGCAAATAGTAGGTGAAAGAGAAAAGGGTCAATTTCCAAGTCAACCTGAGGTGAACCCAAGAACTAATAATCAATATCAATCTTATCAACCACTCTCAGGAAATAACAACCCCAGACCGGTTCAAATGGTTAACGAGGAAGGACCGTTCCAACAAATCAATGCAGTAGTGTCATAACGGTCTGGACGACAAGTTGATAACAATGTGGTAAACCCTAGAATGTCTAATCAATCTAGCCATCAAGCAACCACATATGACCTGACCATTGAACCTGACGTCCAAATTGAAAAGCCCAACCCACCTACACAACCTGAACCCATAGCTCAACCTGAACCTGAGCGAGTCTATGTTCCTAAAGCCCCATTTCCCAATAGACTCAAGAAGAGCTCAAGTGCACAAATGGAGAAAATCTTAGAAGTATTTAAGCAAGTTAAGGTGAATATTCCACTCTTAGATATGATTCAACAAATACCTGCTTATGCTAAATTCTTGAAAGATTTGTGCACTAAAAAGAGAAAAACGAATGTACCAAAGAAGGCATTCTTAACTGCAAACATATGCTCTATTCTTTCCAACACATCTCCTATAAAATATAAGGATCCTGGGTGTCCCACAATTTCATGTTCAATAGGAGATACCTTTATCAATAAAGCCCTTCTAGACCTAGGTGCAAGCGTTAACTTACTCCCATTTTCTGTCTACGAGCAACTCAACCTTGGTCCACTGAAGCCCTCTAAGACAACCCTCCAATTCGCTGATTGTTCTGTCAAGAAACCGAGAGGTATAGTAGAGGACGTTTTGATTAAGGTTGGTGACTTCATTTATCCAGTGGATTTTGTCGTACTTGATACTGAACCTGTTGTAAATCCTAATCGACAAATCCCTGTAATTCTAGGTAGACCCTTTTTAGCCACTTCGGAAGCATTAATAAACTGTCGAAATGGGCTCATGCAATTATCTTTCGGGAACTTAAAAGCAGAATTTAATATCTTCCATATTGATAATGAGCCAGAAATAATATGCAACCCAAGTGATGTTGTGATGAGAGCACGTATTTATCGGAATTCTGAATCAAATAAATCATCACATAAGCAAAAAGGAAGTAAGAAAAAAGGGAGTGATTCATTTACTCAACCACCATCACTCGAGCAAATAAGCGAACCAATTCAAGTGAGAAGAGTGGAATCTTTTCCTCAAGTCAACATGGGGAGCAATTCAACTGGATACATGCACCAATATGGTGTCGTTCAATCCAGTTCTGATTACGGTTGACTCTGAGCAAACTCAACCCCTATACCGCAAGCCGACTCAGGTAATAAGTGCATTTATTTTATCTATGCATACATTGAGGACAATGCATGATTTAGGTGTGGGGGGTGTTTATGTATATATTTATCTATAAATTTCTGTTTTATTTAAAAAAAATCAATATTCTATGACATAGCTTAAGATTGAACTGCCAAAACCCGTGTACAAATTGCATTAAGTTTTTGTTCCTTATTATATAGTTCTGCTTGTAGAAATTATGACATAAATCTAAGTTCCAAAGAAATAACCCATGACCCTTGTAAGACATGTATGCACTTAAATTGGATGAATCAAATCTTTGAAGTGGTTGATAAAAAGCAGAGGTTGAGGAAAATATACCGGGAAGTGTGGACTTCTAATAGCAATTAAGCCTTGAGGAAAATAAAAGTAAAATAAAATAAAAATAAAGTGAGGAAAACACATTTTGCAAAACGATTACAAAAGCCCAAGCCTTCGAGTCACTGGTCCGTATGGGTATCTTAAAACCCGGTAACTTGAGTCTTCCAGCTCGGGATTATCGACCAAACTCGCTACACGAATGCAAAAAGGGTATAAGTGTCAAAAAGAAAAAGCAAATGTGTTGAATCACGGAAAAAGAAAAAAAATACTTTAAGATACTCAAGGCCCAAAGCTAAAAGAATGATCCATGCCATGGTTGATCCAAATGATACTTCACCACCAGAGGAGGCGTGCAAAATAATTTATGTGATAACATGTGTAGAAGGGTTAGTGGTGTGAATGTTGGAGGAATAAAGACCAAGTCAAACTTTTTATAAGTTAGAATTGTATAATGAGCGTGCAAGAATTCTAAGTGAGATGTATATGGTTGAGGTAAAAATATTGAGAGCTATTAATGGAATTAAGACTTTGTGGATGTGTCAGCTGAAAACCCTCACGAGACAAAACTCGTCCTCTAAGGCAACTTGGAGGTTTAAAGGCTTGTTGCACATGCTAAGTGCAACCGTGATTCCTACGAAAGTGAGTTAGGATTTCCCTGTTTTCATTTTTTTTCTGCTTTGCTAGGGACTAGCAAAATCTAGGTGTGGGGGTATTTGATGCATTGCATACATTGCATCATATGTCTTTCATTTAGATTACTTTTATATCAATAAATGCTACTAAGGTATGTGTTTAGTCGTATTTACAGAATACAGGGACCTGGATGCAAATTACCCACATTCCGAGCATAAACGCGTGCAAAAGATTCATTTCTATCATAAAGACCGAGTTCAAGTTTATCGCGTTTCAAATAGAAATGCATCCAAGCATAAAAGCATTCAAGGAGCTAATTACAAAAAGGTCAAGGACTTAATTGCAAAATGCCAAGGACCTAATTGCAAAATAAAAGGACCAAGTTATTGTGTGGAGAAAGTCAAAAGAAAAATCAAATATAAATCTCCAACAATGGAAGGAATTAATCCGGAGCTCAAAAGAATGGAAACAAATCATCCAGACGCGCAAATAAAGATCAAATCATGCCATAAACGCACCGCAGAAATCCGAACCCGATCCCATCAACCTGGGCGGCGAATTAGCCGCACCTCCCATGCATTGTGCGGCGATTTCGCCGCACCAGAGGTGATCTGTGTGCCCGATTTTCGTCCAGTGTCGGGTCGACGCGTGTACTATCCTTTTATGTATTGGTATCCCCTATATCGGCTATAAATAGCCCTGTAGGACGAATGTAACACATCTTTGAACCTTTGGTCTTGGATCATTAGTAATAAATTTCTGTTTTATTTTGTTTTGTCTCTCTTTTCTTTTAATGTCTCTAGGATCCCTTCTTCTTCCTCCCTCCATGAGTTTCTAACTCTTTCCAAAGGGTGGAGGTTATGGAATTAGGGTTAGAGAAGATGAATTGCATGTTATTATTTTAAGTTCATGATTAGTATATTTTCATTACTTGAGTTTATGTTAAGTCATTTATCTTGTAATGCTTCATAACTAACATGATTTACAATAAGTTTCAGTAATTCTCTGATCTAAACCTAAATCTAAACCTCCATCCAACGGATTTCTCTCTTTGTTCTTGTTTTAGTTTATTTGTTCTTGTTTCTTGTTTTAGATAATTATAATCCAAAAACCTAAAAACCCAATTTATTCTTCTCTCCTTCTTCCTCTTAATCGAAAATAACATCAACTACGAAATCTCTCCCTCCTTGTGTTCGACCCGTACTTGCCACGTCTTCATAGACGCCGTGCACTTGCGGTATAAATTTAATTCTTCATCAATTAATAATATGCATGATAACCTAAAATTCTAAATCACATGTTAAATTGTGCAACAAAAATTAAGAATAAATTTCCTTCTTATTTCATCCACTAGCAGCCATTGATCGAGGGATACTCTGCTCGCCCTTAGCGAGAGATAGCTCCCTCTATCTTTGGGAATAGTGGGAGATATAAAGGTTGTCTGTTGTTGTGCCACAATTAAATATATGAGGTGTGTTTCACCCTAGTGAACCCCAGTATGTTTAGTTGTGAATACAATAGATAAACGTATCTCGTATCAAATGAAAATAAGTTTTCTTAACATTACCTAGAGCCCTCGCTCGGTTTTGGGAAAAAGTTTTTCTTACGAGGATAGGTCGTATTCCCTCATAATTAAAACGACAAGTGTCACAAGAGTTTTAAGATGCTAAATGTTGCTAAAATTCAAAAAGGTTGTGACTAGAAAAAGATTTCTTACCTTGATATTGTAATGTATTCGATAGCCCTTAGCTAGTCTATATTACAATTAATAGGATCTTGGATTGTTGCATTTATGGGCAAGATTTTAATTTGCAACATTTATATTTATATATTCGATATATGTATGCATGTGTATTAAAACATAAAATTGACATTAAAACCTATATGATTTACTTTGTAGAAAAATGTCGAACATCCAACCTATCGTACGATCCATGATAGAAAAACACCCTTTAGCGAATGATGGCTCAAACTTCATTAGTTGGCAACTCAAACTCAACATCGTGTTAAAGTTTGAGAAACTATCTCACATTTTGGAAGGTCCAATCCCAAAGTGGAATGAGAGATTAACCGATGAAGAGAAAGAGGCTAAAGCCAAGTGGGAAGACCAAGAGAACCAAGTTCACGGTCTTATGCTAGCATCCATGGGTGACTCGCTTCAAGCGAAATACTTGGATTCAAAACCCAAGAAGACCATGGAGGCTTTATCAAAGATGTTCATGGATAGTGCCCGAAAGGAGCGCTATAAGACCACCATCGCACTCACAAGGTGTCATATGGCGGAGGGAACATCGGTATCTATGCATTTTCTCACGATGCAAGGATACCTTGAGAAGTTGGCAAAGCTCTCTTCACCAATGCCCGAGGACATTGCTGAAGATATGATTCTTGGCTCTCTAGCCCCGTCCTTTAAGGACTTTGTGATGCACTATCACGTGCGTGAAAAAGGGTGAGTCTTGAGGAGCTTCACAACGCTCTCAAAACTGCTGAAGTTGACATGGGCAAGGGTAGGGACAAGCAAGTCCTTGCCGTCCATGGGAGGGGCCATAAGATTGGTAAAGGAAAGGGCAAATCTACCAAAAGTGGTTCAATCAAGAGCAAGGGAGTAGGAGGTGCTCATAAAAGTGTCTCGAGGGGGAAATCTCAGAAATCTCCAACTCCCAATACGGAGTGCTTTCACTGCGGTGAAAAAGGACACATCCGGCCAAATTGCCCCAAGTACAAGGAAGACCTTGACAACGGAGTGATTGAACGTCGGCGCCCCAAAAAGGCCAAAGGTATATTTGTTATTGAAATAAATTTAGCTACCTCTGTCCAGGATTGGGTAATCGATACCGGATCTTGTGCTCACAAAGTTTCTAATGTGCAGCTACTCATGGATAGGAAGGAACTCGTAAGGAACGAGGTAGAATTGAAGGTCGGAAATGGTGCGAACGTGTCTGCGGTTGCACAAGGTTCTGTGGTGCTTCAATTGTGTAGTGGTTTAAATTTATGTCTAAAGAATGTTTATTATGTACCTTCGATTAGCAAGAATATTATTTCTGTATCATGTCTGGATATGGATAATTTTAATATAAATATTTCAAATTCTTGTTTGTCTATGTCGAAGAATGGTGTGTTCTATGCAAATGCGTTCATAAGGAATGGTCTCTATTTGCTTGAATTGGATAATAAACAAATCTTTAATATCAATAACAAAAGACTTAAGACCACTCACGAGAATGATACTCTCTTGTGGCACTATCGTCTTGGTCATATAAATGAAAAGCGCATCAAGAAATTGCGAGAAGCTAACCTTCTTGGTCTACTTGATTTTAAATCATTGGAGACGTGCCAACCATGTCTAATGGGAAAAATGACCAAAAAGTCTTTCAAGAAGAAAGGCCCAAGGGCGAGTGGCTTGTTGGATTTGATACATTCCGATGTATGTAGTCCAATGAGTACTAGTGCACGAGATGGTTTCAGGTACTTAATTACGTTCACGGATGATTATAGTCGTTATGGCTATGTTTATCTAATGAGAAACAAAAGTGAATCTTTTGACAAGTTCAAAGAATTCAAGAATGAAGTAGAGAACCAACTCGACAAGAAAATCAAATCTCTACGAACGGATCGTGGAGGTGAGTACTTAAGTGCCGAATTTGACTCATACCTAAAGGAGTTTGGTATTGTACCTCAACTCACCCCTCCCAGTACACCTCAGTGGAATGGGGTATCCGAAAGGAGGAATAGGACATTGCTCGATATGGTTCGGTCAATGATGAGTCATGCGGAATTACCTCTTTACTTTTGGAGTTATGCACTACAAACTGCGGCTTACACACTAAATAATGTTACATCCAAATCCGTGGAGAAAACTCCTTATGAGCTATGGAGTGGTAAAACACCTAAGCTCAGTTTTCTCAAGATTTGGGGTTGTGAGGCTTACGTCAAGAGATTGATGTCGACCAAACTTCAACCAAAAGCGGATAAGTGCTTCTTTATTGGTTATCCTCGTGAGACAAGAGGATACTACTTTTGGCATATCACCTCTAATCGAGTGATTGTAGAGAGGGATGCCACATTTCTGGAAAAGGAATTTCTAGAAAGAGTAAAAAGTAGTGGGAGTAGGGTTGTGCTTGAGGAAACTCAAGATACTCTACAAGATCATGACATGAATGATGACATTCAAGATCATGAAGGCCCAACCGAGATTCCTTTGGTTAGTGGAAGCGTGAGCGAGAGACCATCACAAGAAATTGTGAGAGAATCTCAATCATCCCCACCAAGTGTACGTTCAAGAGTTGAACGTGAACCCACTCCTCAAGAAATTGTGGAAGAAGTTCGAGAGACACAAGAAGAACCAAAAGAACTTAGAAGGTCAACAAGGGAAAGGAAGAAACCCGATTTGTATCTGGGACTTCATGAAATCATGGTAGTAGATACCAATGATCCCTTAACCTTCCAAGAGGCAATGGAAAGGGAAGACTTCAAACTATGGCTTAAGGCCATGGAATCCGAAATAGAATCCATGTATGATAATCAAGTATGGGACTTGGTTGACCTTCCTCAAGGGAAAAAGGCCATTCATAATAAATGGGTTTTTAAGAGGAAGATGGACATGGATGGGAACTTGACAACCTACAAAGCAAGGCTTGTAGCAAAGGGTTTCACTCAAGTTCAAGGAATTGACTATGATGAAACTTTTTCACCGGTTGCCATGTTCAAGTCTATTCGGATCATGCTCGCTATTGCCGTATTTCACGATTATGAAATATGGCAAATGGATGTCAAAACGGCGTTCCTAAATGGGAACTTGGAGGAGGATGTGTACATGGTACAACCTCAAGGTTTTGAAGATCCAAAGAATAGCGAGAAGGTATGCAAGCTTCAAAGATCCATCTATGGATTGAAGCATGCATCAAGGAGTTGGAACAAACGCTTTGACAAGGAAGTGAAGAAGCTTCACTTCATTCAAAGTAAGGAAGAACCTTGTGTATACAAGAAGGTTAGTGGGAGCCATGTAGTATTCCTAATCCTATATGTCGATGACATATTGCTTATGGGCAATCATATTCCTTTGCTTGAGCAAACGAGAAGTTCATTGAAATCTGCATTTTCGATGAAAGACATGGGTGAGGCTCAATACATCTTGGGAATCAAGATATATCGAGATAGATCTCGCAGACTCATTGGCCTCAGTCAACGTGCATACATTGACAAGGTCTTGGAAAGGTTCAAGATGAACAACTCCAAAAAGGGCAGTGTGCCAATGAGTATGGGTGTGCAACTCAAGAAGTCTCAACGTGCGCAATCACGTAAGGACTTATAGTACATGAAAGATGTCCCTTATGCTTCGGCAATTGGGTCGATCATGTATGTGATGACTTGCACAAGACCCGATGTCTCGTATGCTCTAAGTGTGACAAGTCGTCACCAATCCAACGCAGGTCCTGAGCATTGGACTGCGGTCAAGAATATCCTGAAGTACCTTAACCGGACTAAGGATAAGATTCTTGTTTATGGAGGACAAAGGGAATTGATAGCTGAAGGTTACTCGGATGCGAGTTTCATGAGTGATCCAGACGATAGAAGGTCGCAATCAGGATACGTCTTCCTTCTGAATGGTGGAGCTGTGACTTGGCGTAGTTGGAAGCAAAGCACTACTGCCGACTCAACCACTGCTTCCGAAGTGATGGCTGTCGCTGAAGCGAGCAAGGAAGGAGTGTGGATTAAGAAGTTCCTTGAAGAGCTTGGAGTAGTTCCCTCGAGCGAGGGACCAATAGAGCTATTTTGCGACAATAGTGCATCTATCTCGCAAATCAAGGATCCCAAATCACACCACAAAGTGAAGTACATGGATCGTAAGTACTTCGTGACACGTGACCTCATCGACGAAGGCAAAATAAATCTGTTATGGGTGGACACCAACAGCAACACAGCTGATCCATTCACAAAACCCTTATCCCAAGCCAAGGGCGAAATGCATTTCGAGTCCATGGGATTGAGGAACCATGTAGATTGGCTTGATGATTGATATGTAATGGGGTTTACCCTAGTTATTATTGTTTTATGCATTGAGTATGTATGATAAAGAAAACTTTAATAACAAGTGGGAGATTGAAGGGAATGTGTTCTAAAAGTTTTACTTTTAAATGTCAATTATTATGAATTGAATGAGAAATCATTTTGTTCCTTGTTTATGTTGTTCGTCTTTTAGAAGTGTTAAGGAAGAGGCTCTTGGTCCTTAACCGTAGAGCTCTAAAAGATATTGGTTTACATAAAACAAAAGATATTCACAATCATGGTAATTAACATGGAACATTAATTACCGAGTTAAGATTGTCGTGTTGGTCATAGATCATTGTAGCTCTACAAGTGAGTGACAACACGGGTATGCAAAAGAGGAAAATATTACTTTTGTATACTGAATAGACCTAATAAGTAAAATATTATAGAAATGTGTTTCTGTGTCATTAATATTTTACTGTGTCTTTGGTCCTTTGATATGAGACTTATATCTAATCACTTAAGGAATACTTAATTAGATCAGTGTCTTGAACTATCGATCAGTGTAGTGTAAAGGCATTGGTTGGTTAAGTACAACTTTCGTTGGAGAAGATAGTTAGTCAAAAGATTATCATTGCCCCTCTTAATTGAGTGATGATATTAGTGGGCCCCTTGATAAAGCGAAGTTATAATGTGCACAATGTGATTTGAGTTAAGTCACATATTTATAACTGGCTTAAAGAGATCAAGAAATGAATCCTAAGACAAAGATGACACAATACTACTTTGTGTGTATTCTTAATATCATGAGGCAAGGGACGGACACAAGTGGTGCACACCATCACTAAATGGATCGGGTTTTGGTTCGAGTGGAATTAAGACATCTAACTAATTGGGAGCTATAATGTGTAGCTAGATACCGCTTATAGCTTGTGATATTAAGCCTTTAATAGCACTGCCAACTTAGTTTAGATCCTCCCATAAGTCAGACCACAAAACTGGGAAACAAGAAATGGGGATTTTGAGTTCATAAGATGTGTCGGGTTTCATGTAGAAAATATGACACATGGGGTGAACAAGCAAAATCAAAATTATGTTGTGATTAATAACATAATTAGAATCTAAATTAAATTCATATGTGATGTAAATATTATGGGGTGTAATGATTGATCATTACATAGGATAATATGTTACATAAGTTGTGGATTTACTACTAATCCCGAAATTTCAAATTTTGTAGGGGTTAAACCGAAATTTGACAAGTCTGCAAGACTGTGCAAACGGTCGACCGGTTAATGGATAACGGTCGACCGAAGGTGCACGGTCGACCGGACGTGTCTCGACCGATAACAGGGAATTTTCGTCTGTTCGGAACGGTCGACCGAATCTATCGGTCGGTCGACCGAACATTGCGATGAAATATTCTACGTTAAGAACGGTCGACCGAATCTTGCACGGTCGACCGAAATTGGGTTCGAGCGGTCGACCGGACCTTCGTAACGGTCGACCGGTCCAGACGGTTTTATGCAGAATTAATTTAAGAATTAATTAGATCATGCATGGAATTGGTCCATAATTGATTTAATTCGTGGCTAATATTATTTATTAATAAATAATAGATGGTTAGATAGAATTTTGCATGAAATCATGGACAAGAGGTTGCACATGAATAGGTAATTTGGAGAGAACCTATAAATAGAGGTTATCTCATTGCCTTCCTACATCTTAATTAATATTGCTTTTCATGCAAAATCTCTCTCCTTAATTCTCCACGAAAATTCCACAAATTCTTAAGTTTAGTTTAGTTCTTAAGAGATCATCTTCTCAAGGGAATTAAAGAGGGGTTAGTAATTAGATTCTAAACCCTATCGGAGATTGAGAGACTAGCTTCCCTCTCTCCGATCTTGTTTAGAGTTTGGTGAATACTCGGAGGCATCCGGCGCAGCGAGGAGCATCCCCAACGTCTCCGAATCTTCAAGAAGTTTTAGAGAACTTCTAGGTATGAATTTCGGAGCCCTTATTTGTTTTAATAGAGTTTCGAAACTAGATGTTAAAACAAACTGATGCATGCATGAAATAAATCAAAGAAAATTGTAATTGATCCTTATTATACATAAAAATTTCGAAAATATATATGTATAATTAAACATGAAATCCTTCAGCGTTTTACCCAGACGCCCCGCCCACGGGACGGAAGTCTGTGTAAGACGCCTCCCCCATAGGGGAGGCCTCTTACCTAGACGTCTCCCTCCTACGTGGGGTGGCTCCGTCGGACGCCCGTAATTTTTTATTATTTTTTTAAAAAGATAATTGATTATAAAATTAGATAATTGTTAAATTAATTAATTAATAAGTTAATAATTACTATATTCGGAAGACCGATACCCTTCGGTACACTGAAAATTCAAAAATTTCAAGATCCAACAATTTCAAAATCCAAAAAGTTTCCAGGGGGCACTGCCCCCTTGCCACCCCTGCCACCTCACCGGCGAGGTGGAATGCCGCTCGCTCACCGGTGAGCGAGACCCCCGAACGACCTGTCGAGGTGGTATTTGTAAGTCAGGATGTTTTACCGCCAGGGGATTTTGGATCTTAAAAAATGTTGGATCTGGAATTTTTTTGAATCTTTGTCACTTGCAAAAAACTCATTGTAATCCGACCGGTTACCACCGAAAACTTGCAAAGAAACGTCAAATAATTTGAGATAACACACCGTATAATTTTAATTTGACAAAAAAATTAAAAAACGGGACGTCTAGCTAGGACACTTGTACCATCGTGGAGGCGTCTGGCTAAGACGCCGCCACCATGGTTGAGGCGTCTTCGCCAGACGCCTAGACCATGGTATAGGTGTCTGACTAAGACGCTTGTACCATCGTGGAGGCGTCTGGCTAAGACGCCGCCACCATGGTTGAGGCGTCTTCGCCAGACGCCTAGACCATGGTATAGGTGTCTGACTAAGACGCATGTACCATCGTGGAGGCGTTTGGCTAAGACGCCTCAACCATGGTGGAGGCGTCTTAGCCAGACGCCTCCACGATGGTACAGGCGTCTTAGTCAGACGCCCGAGTCGGAAAAAAAAATCCACCTCCGTTACTTCGCCTGATCTTGGTGCTTCGTCAGACATTTTCGTGGTGTTGGTTCTAGGAATGTTAGTAAAACTGAGTCAAAAATCTTGTTTAAAGACACGTAACGATATGAGTATTAAATATATTGTTAAGGGCAATTTGGTAATTTTAAGAATCAATTTAAGTAATTTTGGGACGACGTATCAAGCCATTATTTTGCGTTTGACCGACAAATAAGTTTACGAGGCATCCTGAAAACCATTAACTAAATCTAACATGGATTCGAGGACAGCTTTAGATTCTATCCCATTACGTCATGCATAGCGTCAGTTACGGTTTTGAAACAGTCTTTCGGGATTCTTCTAGAAACTGAATATATTCAATTATATGACAGGTTTAGTTGGTGAATCCAATTATACATGGCCTATCCGCACTACTTACTATAAAAAAAATCCAATTATACATTACCTAATATAGGAGTTATTGAGGAATCAAGCTAGTTCAAAGACCCACAATTGAGCAGATTACGGTCATAAATAAAATCAATTTGCAATGCATCTAGTTTAAGAAGAAGAAATTAATTGATGCAAAATATAAAGACTTCATTAGTTTAAAATGGATGCTATTCATACAAATCTTTGTCGTTATTGTCATAATTTTTTTATCATCGAACAACGTAGCAAAATATCGATATATTTTTAAACGTAGAAAATAATAAGCACGAAAAAGATAGAACACATTGAACACACTAGAAGAAGAGTATTTTACGTGGAAAGTCATCCTAACACGAGAGGAGAAAAGTACGTGGAAGGGATAATTCACTAATAGACAAAGATATTACACGAGAGAATTTTTTCACACTTTTCATTTCACTCCTCTCAACTGCTATAGTGAATCCTAGAATCCACTATCTAACCCTCTCATTTTTTCTATCAGCTACTCATAATTTTTTTCCATCGCGAGCCTCCTAAACCATAAGGAAACTCCCTTTATTTATGGGGTACACATTTCCATATTTTTATAAATCAATATCTCAATATGCTTCTCAAGTAATCTCAAATCAAGACGTAATTTATTTCCAAATACTTAAATTGTTGGATTTGAGACAATCATAACAATCTCCACTTGACTCAAATTTGATCAACAACCGTCAGAAGAACAACTTTTTTCGTGATTCCATTTTTTCACCTGCTCCACCTAAAACAGTTTTTCTTCGCGAGTACAAGCTTTTAAAAAAAATCAAACAAACTCATTCGTGGGTAGAATAAAACCACGTTTTTTTTTCTCTTCATGTTTTGCGTTCATTTTTCCTCTTATTTCCTTCATCCTTTATTTCACTCTTTTTATTACCTTCTTTTTTTGTGCTAGTTCCAATAAAAGCTCGACGTTGTCGCGCAAGGTTCTCCAGCTCTTTTGTTTCTTGCCTCTGGATTTTCTACCAAAAGCTCTAGCACTAGTTGTTAGGATTTTTTTAATCATCAAACAGCACAACCGAATATATATATAGGGTCAATCTCTAATGAGCCCAGAGCTCATCAAATTTAGTTTAAACCTCCTACAATCTCACCATTAGATCTTATTTACAGTTAATCTCATCATTCATTAATATAACCGTTTTTTTCTTAATCTACCTTACAATTTGAAATGAGTTGTGGATATTGTGGGGACTTAATTTAGAAAAGTTAAGCTCTGAGCTCACTAGAGAATTCTTGTATATATATATATATATGTATATATGTATATATATATGGTTAAGTTCTAATGAATCCAGGGCTCATCAAATTTAGTTTAACCTCCTTACAATCTCACCATTCATTAGCATAACAATTTTTTCTTAATCTAACTTAAAATTTGAAATGAGTGGTGGATATTGTGAGAACTTAATTTAGAAAAATTAAGTCCTGGACTCACTAGAGAATTCTTTTATATATATATATATATATATATATATATATATATATATATATATATATATATATATACACACACAATCGTAGAGAATAATAAGCTTGAATAAGTTAGAACACATTGAACACACCACAACAAGAGTATTTTAGGTGGAAACTCCTTCCAACACTATACGAGAAAACCACAAGGTCACGCATTAGGGATAATTCATTAACAGGAACAGAAATTAGACATGAGAATGTCCTCACCTCTTTTTTCTCACAGCGACTCATATTTGTTTACGAGGTCTCCTAAACCCTAAGGAAACACCATTTTTTTGTGTAGGACACACGTTTCCTTATTTTTACAAATCAATTTTTTACAAATCAATATCTTAATCTAATTCTTTTACTTATCAAGTAATCCCAAATCAAGATATAATTTATTTCCAAATACTTGGAAAGCAAAGATCTCCAAATACTTTAATTGTTGGATTTGAGACAATTCCTAGCTTTATAACCATCTATTAGTCATTGGTCTACCGTTAATCCGTTTTAATTTACACCATTAGCATACAACTTAAGCATTGTAGCAAGTGGGGTGCCGGAGAGTATATCTATACCAACTACACTAAAACCAATGCTACACTATGTCTATGTGTGAAGTACGAGAATCGTATATTATGAGAGTTTAGGAATAGCTTAAATAGGAGGCTGAATATGTGGTACGTGATACTGTAACACAGATTTGATTAACACTAACTTCATACCAAATAAGGAGATCAATCCATCAATATATTCATCTTCCAACTTAATCCTAATATTTGATTCAAAAAATAAGAGCACTATTGGATAATTATGTAGTAAAGCCTTTGTGTTTTGAGTCTTCGTATCAAACATTTAAGTGTAAATTAATTAAATGGGCCCATGGTCTCTCAGACCGGCACACTAAGGAGTTTGGTGGTGATCCAACTAATTATATGGTTTAAGAAAAAGGTAAATTACATAAAACTCTCCTAAACTATGGGTCCAATTTACTTAACCCCAATAAACTTTGAACTTATACTTAGTCTTTTTCAACTTTCAGTTTTCTAACACATTGCCCCCCTCCTGTTCACCAACAATTTGTTATTTTCAACATATTCATTATTATTATTATTATTATTTTGCATTGTTTTCAAAGATAAGTGTTGAGAAGAATATTCATCTGAGAAGAATATTCATCAGATCCATGTTGTATTTGCATGAAATGTGTACACCATTGGACACTAAATTTGGATTAAATCTTATGCAAATCTAAATCAAACTTATCGCAGACCGTAAATTTTTATAGATCTTTGTCAGCCTAACTGACTCTTAATTCTCTATCGCAAGTCTTGTTCGATCCTAGAAGCCTCACTCATGTCGTCACTAAATCCAATCTCCATTCCAAGTCGAGATCAAGCATTTACAAAGCAAACTCCCGAACAACCCTTGCCGAACTTGATTTTCTTCTCACGACCTAAGAGAGAACTTTCTTCTCGAAGGCTTACAACTATGATGATTCTAGCAAATGAAAGTGGGAATTACAAACAACACTTTATACTTGAGCATACTTGAGTATGATAGAAATTAGGAACACAAGTGATGAAGTTTAAGGTTGAGTAAGGAAAATGGAGCTTTGAATATGTAGCAAGTTTCTCTCTAAGCAATGAAGTAACATTAGGTGTAAGAGATGTTTGAAACATAGGAATGAACCCATTATCCTCACTGGTACTCTGGCCACGTGGGGGAGGTCTCATGCGTCTCGGAGGCATCTACACACAAGACATTAGAACAGAAAATCAATTGATTTTACATGCATGCTCTACAATGCAACTATCTAAAAGACATCTAAGGTGGCCTCTTTGGATAAGTGCGTTGGAACTGACCGCTCTGATACCAATTTGTAACTTCTTCAAAAGCCGAAGAAATTTAATTTTTTTAATAAACCACAACACGAGAATATTACTGAAGAAAATAAACAACTGGTGACCCAACATATATACAATATATATATCTGGGAGTTTCAAAAGTGTGATTACAGCAAAAGATAAGGAAAATATACATGTAATAACTCGGACCTCAAAAATAAGAAAAGCAGGATCTGACCCCGAACGTGCTCCTCCTCAGTCACCACCTCCTAGTGTCGCTCACGGCCTGAAATAAAACATGTCTATTCCTGAGTTTCCCATAAGGACAACCCGTATGTCAAACTTCTATGACAATAAATGAACTAGACATCTAAAGCATGTATGATATGAAATGCAATAAACAAACATTGTCTCACTGGACCCCGGGAACTCTCTCCCTACCACAGTAGACACCAAGCAGTGACGGGTCTCGTGGGTCCTCTAGCCCAACCCTTACATGTGCCCCAGGCACCTCAGCCAGAAACACCCTCGGCTACAACACAACGCTGGATCACTCTTAGGTCGGTAATGTCTGTACCGTTGCCCTCTAGGGCCGGAGACCCGATGCCATCTTGAGCTGCTCCGGTATACCACTCTCAGGCCGGCAATGTCTGTACTGTTGCCCCCTAGGACCGGAGACCCATTGCCATCTTGAGCTGGCACCACACACACGAACCACCCTCAGGCTGGAAATGTCTGTACCGTTGCCCCCAAAAAGGTAGGAGACCCGTTGCCATCTTGAGCTGGCTCCACAACACTAAAACCACACAAAACCGCACCAAACGTTCGAACAAAACCACCAAACCGGTCGACCAAATCCTCACCATAGGACTGACCTAACCAAAAACCTGCCAACCGATCGAACAGCAAAGGGGACCCGTTCGACCGAATTCGACCAGGAAAAACTCCAGTCACAATAAAAAACACAAATGGTCGAACCACATGCGATCACCAGTCGACCGCAAACTGGCAGTAGAAAATCCAGTTCAAACATAGTACTCCGGTCGACCAAACCATCGCGCGGTCGGACAAACTTTAAGTTATTTTAAATCGTCGGTCGAACGAGTTAACTAGGTGGTCGACCATTTGGATGGTCAACGCCCCAACCGACCTACAACAGTGCTTTCGGTCGACCGGCAAAGGGGTCCTGTTCGACCAAAATCACCTAGAGTCTCCATCTCTCGCTCAATTTGCACTACCGGTCGACCACCTCCAAGGTATCGTTCGACTGATATGACAGATTTTGCCCAAATTACACTACGACCGGTCGACCGAACCATGCCACCGGTCGACCATTATAGTGCAGAAAGCTGCTGCACAGGTCCGACGAGCCATCCGGGCTACCGTCGACCACTCCAACACTCATGAAAGCATAAGTGAGCATCAAAGTAAAGCTTGACATACCTTGAAGAATTGAAGAAGCCTTTGAAGACCCAACGGCGAGCTTCTCCACGCGCTCCTTCTTCGGTGAACTTCACGAACACGATCTCCTCAACTCCGGCAACAACCAAGCGAATCCCGATCTACTCGACCCAGAAAACGTGTGAGCTCCACCCTACCTCCAAGAGCTGCGGATCGAGAAAGAGAGGAAGGGAGACCTGAGCGGAAGAGAGAATAACGAGAGAGAGAGAGAGAGAGAGAAACTCACCAACTCAAATACCTCTCCTCTCATCTCCACCAACTTCACCACCACCAAATCAATCCCAGGCCTCCATCTTAATCCACCAATTAGGCACCTAAAAACCAATTAACCTAGTTAATTAAGGTTCAGGATATTACAACAACATATCGAACTTTCAAGCAAACAACATATCAAGGATGGCTAAATGTTTAAATATAATGGGGGAAATGAAACAAATTTTAGTTACTATTCAGTGTTTTGTTTGAGTATTTATCAATTTTATTTTAGGATTTTTCAATGTTTTGTCTAGGCATTATTATATTTTTGTTGTATATTATAAGTATATAAGATCTTCGTTATTGGGTAGTTTATTTATACAACAATACCCAAACTATAACAAGAAACTACCTGCATCAGCGAAAATACCCCCAATTTAATATGACAATATTACCCACATTACGAGATACATTTTTCTCTCTCCTCTTACATTCTCCCTCTCACACCCAACACATTTTCTCTCTCCTCTGACATTGTATTCCCTCTCTATTACTATATTTTGATTATTTCCTTTTCAATTTAAATTTCAAATTAATTTTCCTTCACATTATGATTACATTTGTTATTATCACTAATCCTCCACAACTACCAAATAGTAAAGTGGTGGGTTATTCCACTGTATACTCATACTATACCATGAAAATAGCTAAATTATATCACAATGATACTCATACTATATCATGAAAATAGCTAAATTATATCACATGTATACCCAAACCATTTACATAAATGGAGACAGAAATACACATGTTGTAATATGTAACCACCGAAACAAAAACACGAAAATACCCAGTCTATAATCGGAAAAAACCCGTACTCCAAAACCACCAAGGACCAAACTAATTTCTTTTGGTTCACCAAAAAATTATACAAACATTAATTAGGAAATTTGGATATTATAATATCAAAATACCCAACCTATAATACGGAAATACCTACACTACAATAAAAAATACCTAAATGAAAACACGAACGAAGACTGAAAAAGCATGTCGCCATCAGCAAGCCCCTCTCCCGTTGTAGGAATGATTTTCTTAAGGATAAATGAAGACTTGGAAGAAAATGAAAATAGAAAATCAACATTGGATGTTCTCTGGGTATTTCGTCATGTTTTGGGTAAATTGAGAAGTTTTTGGGTAGGATCAAAATAAACATCGACGAGTTCGTCGTTTGAACCTGATCTATTATTTCATAGCTACAAGCTGGATTCTGAACAAAAAATTGAGGAGGAGAGATCATGTTGTAATCATACACACATCGAACAATAAAAACAAATTTATGATACAAGAATACCAAAAAAGCAAAACATAATAATGTAACTGAAAAATAACAAAAAACATGAAAAACAACAAATGAAGATGGGAAAGTAAAGTTAACATGCAAAAAATCGATAATACAATGGATTGTTGGCAATGAAATATTGCAAATGCGAGATTTCATAGTTGTAATAGATGCAACAACAAAAATAAGTATGATAAATAAGACCAAATTAACTACAATAAAAAAAGAAAAAAGAAGTAGAGGAGGTGGAAATCATGAAAGGGGAAGGTGGTGGTGAGAGGGAAATGAAATTGATGAATGGTTAGTGTTTATATAATGTTTGTGCAACCAAAAATTGAAATGTTTTCAAATTAAAAATATTGAAAAGGTACAACTACTTTTGGTAGAGCAGATATGCAGCATAGGGTGTAAATGGGGCTGGGCAGATTTTTACCCTACCACTACCCACCTTTGTTAAGCGGGTAAGCAGGACGGGGCAAAAAAAAACTTGGTACCCTCCCCACCTAAGGGTTGACTAGGCGGGGTGGGGTAGGTGAGGTGGGTTTGGCAAGACATTTTCGGAAAAAAAGCCAAAGCCACCAATGGTCAGAATCCCAGCATGTTTTGGTCAGAAACTGAGAAATCGAAGAGATCAAGAGCTTCGAATATGGAATTTGAAGGAGGTGCATTTGATGGGCCCAATGGCGTTGTTGACCACCACCAAACTAGAAAGGTTGAGACGAGGTGAAGAGTGGATGGTCACTAACTCTACTGCCAAGACAATCTGTCGACAAACGGCTTTGGCTTTGCTCTGGTGTGGTGGGAGTGAGAGGGTTAGTGATTTACGATTAGGGTTCGTGTGTGGGTTATTCTGGTCATCGAGTGTGGGTTAGCCCGTTAGGGTTAGGGTATTCGGGTTATCGAGTTATTCGGGGCAGGTTGCAAGAAAACCAAAATCCACCTCGCTTATTATGTTGGTGTGCGGGTAAGCTTCTTTTACGCGCAACCCGCATTAGGTCGGGGCAGGATGGTGGATCAAACCCACCCCATTTATGCCCCTAATGCACCAACTACTTTTGGCAAGACAACTACTTTCGGTTGGGTGAATAACTACATAAAGGTGATTGGATATTATACGAGTATAGTATATAAAACGTAAAGATAGTAAAAATACAAATACATTGTATTATACAAAATGTTGATCAAGTCTCCTTCTCTCAACCCTATATGTAGAGCACACAGTCTCATACATTGTCCTCCCTTATTGTGCCCAAACAAGAACAAGTTTGAAAGGTATATAGTGGAAATATAAATCCAAAAACGATGATGAGTTGCAATGGTTGTAGGGTTCTTAGGAAAGGGTGTAGTGAGGCTTGCATTATCAGACCATGTCTGGATTGGATCACGAATCCTGAGTCTCAGGGCAATGCTACTGTCTTCCTCTCAAAGTTCTATGGCCGCGCCGGACTCGTCAATCTTATCGCTGCCGGACCGGACCACCTCCGTCCAGGTTCAATTTATTCTATACTTTCGTTACAAAGCATATATAGTCTTATATTGGTCACGGCATAAGGAATTAAAAATTGCTATTACAATATGTATTCCTTTTCTTTTGTTAGGATAGCAAATATACAAACTGGTGATGTTTAGCTATCTTGGGTAGAAAAACATTTCAGAAGAAAAATAGATAAACATGTACCTCTATATTCGAGCAAAACCCGTAACTTTGAGTACTAGTCCTCATTTGTACTTGTGGAAAGGGATATTCAAGTGAGACTTCTTATATTACAAGGATAGAAATAATTAAACATGATGTTTTGGAGAAGGTAACCTTCTAAGTACATGATGTTGCTTTTCATAACTTGTTGATCATCATTTATTTTACTGTTTAAACTCTCTTTGGAAAATTTTCCGGTGATTTCTTAAGATTTCATTTCATGGCATAAATATTCAAGTTTATTTTTTTTTCTTCTAAAATTATGATGTGATTGATATGGATGAATATGTAGCAGCAATATTCCGGTCGCTGGTATACGAAGCTTGCGGGAGGATGGTCAACCCAATCTATGGCCCGGTCGGTCTACTCTGGTCTGGCAACTGGCACCAATGTCAGTTGAGGCCGTCCTCAATGGCAAACCAATACACTCGATCCAATCCAACGATTCCAATGAAATCCCCGCTTCACCGCTCAAGTCCTTCGACAGCCATGAGGCCAAAACCAACAAAATCGATCTTAAGCTCCACAAGGTTCACAACACCACTAGAACTCCATTCAAACGGCCAACACAAACTAATTCTTGTCAAAATCTTAAGTCAACGTCAGTCAACGCCCCTAAAAATGAGCTTCTAGCTTCAGTAGTTGCCGATCAGAATGTGTTATCTCTGGGCTCGATGGCAGTGACGCTTGAGTTGACTCTTGGATCGTCGCTGTTGAATAGCGAATTCGGTAAATGAGAAATAGGAGTGGTTGATCTCGAGCTTCATCTGGCCATCCGAGTGGCCGATGGTGGCAACGGTTTGGTATGGAGTTGTGGGTGCTATATTTTTTGTTGATGCTGATAGTTTGGTGTTTATAGATATTTAAAAACAAGTAAATGGCATGTATTTTACATATTACAATTTAAATTATACGGACTGTCTTTTTGCTTATTTAATAATGTTTTTTGAGTAGATTATAGTACATCATAAACGTGAGCTTGTTGGAATTTTTTTTGAAAATAAAAATATATATATATACACACACCAAGTGCTAGATTTTGTTGAAGTTACGAATCAAATTGCCCTCGAAGAGTATTAAATGCCCCATCCAACATTAATAATAAATGATCTAGATTGACAGATTTAGTTATTGGACATATATGTCATCCTTCACGTTCGACCAAATTTATCTTTCGAGCCTACAAACATCATTTGTTCAACATTTGCTTAAACATGTAGTTCTTACTAAAATAAAGTGGTTAAGTAGATCTTTATCACAATTCACAACACAGTTGTTTAGTCGCATTCTTAAAAGAAAATGTACCTAAACTGATATTTGCTATCGAAAAAGTGATCTTTAATGAAAAACCTTAACTGTAATAGGTAGGTGCACTATTCAGGGATGCAACATACTGCATATGTGAATACGGACCCGTTGCGGGGCAGATGTACATTGCATCTCCAGGATGTGGTACGCATTGTTGCCCGGATATGCTGCTCGATGCGGTCGCATCTCCAAACACCTTCTTCTTCTTCTGATTTATATTTTATTTTTTTATTTTTTTTTACTCTGATTTTTTAATATTAAATTATTGATCTTAGAATTATTCAAAATTTTACGTAAATTTTAATTATAATTAATATATCTATATTATATTATTTAATTATCAATCACAAATCATATATGCACCCACATCCCGCATATGTTGAATGTGGTAGCTCGCCGTATCGAATTTGCATCATACATTTTTTAACTCTTGGGTAGGTGTTAAGAATCTTAAGATACATGACCTGATAAACCACCGCAGTAATCATCACTTTTATCAATTGAGTTTTACGTACTTGTTTTTGCTTACTTTTCGGTCATTTAGAAATCTAGGAATAGTTCTACTTTCAGGTCATTAAAACCAATGCACAAAAAAGACTGGGGAACTTCACGACGGCCGCAGCATTCTGGGATTGCAACCTTCAATTTCATAACAGTTACCGTTTGAGGACCATGGCAAATTACTCCCTTGCTTTTTAACTCGGATCATCTGATTCCCATAGGAGGCATTGTGCTTTATCATAAGCAACATTTGCAAGTTTCACGGATAATTTCATTACCTTCAGTGTCTAGATCACGACATTCATTATGAACAATTGTTTTGATTTATTTGACTTATTAGATAATAAATTAGCATGAGAATAACATGTAAAGTAAAGATTAACAAAAAAAAATCATCATCCTTTGTTTATTAATTACTTGTTTATTAATTATATTACAACTTATAAAGATAGAGCGGATATATTCATATCCATCAGTGATCTATGTTATAATGGGAATTACGTTTAGGATATTTATCGGCGGTAACTATCCGCCGAATATTTTAAAAAATGTCTACTTATACATCGACAGATATATATTCGTCAACCAAGGTCAAAAGTTCTGTCGGTGATTTATGTCAAACAGAATTACGTTCGTGATATTCATTGGTGGACATTATCCGTCGGTGAATATCTAAAATAACTGATATTCTAATAACTAAATTAGCTACATTTAGACTTATTCTCAGCATTGCAACAGCGAATAATTAGTATAAGGTCGTTAGATTTAAAAAATGGCTTTCTTCATACATAGGGAAATATCTGAAGATGTCTATATGTCACAGGTGCTAGGATTCCTTCACCATGAACATCCATCCCTCATATATCTGCAAGCTTAAGAAAGCTCTCTAGAGCTAGCCTCAAACGATCCCCTGAAGCATGCCAGTTTATCAGGGAATCTTATTCTAAGGGGAGCACCATTCGTAAACTCTGATTGCCTCAGACTCCATATCAGTATTTGCTGGAGAATCATCCCTTAGTGATAGACTTCTCTTGGTGATGGTGCATGCAACTCAAGAATCCTCTCCTCAACAAGTGCCCACTATAGATGATCACTCCAAGTCTCGTGAGGAGCTATGATCTCCAAGAAGTATATAACTCTCTTTTTACTACCCCATTCATTAATCTGAATAGGGTGGTATCTTAGACTGTTAAAGGAATCTCTTCTCTTCCGCGGGCAAATTTTCAATATAATATCACATGAGTACCACATCCAAGGTTGGACATGGGAGGTCTAATATAAATACGGGTGAGCATCCGGTCCGGACCGGAATTTTTTCCAGGGTCCGGACCGAAGACCGGACTGAACCGAATGGTTTTGGACCGGACCAGACTGGACCGAACCGGATTTTTAATATAAAAAAATGAAAATCAGACCGGACCGGACCGAAACCGAAATTTCAAAAAGGTCGAGACCGGAACCCGGACCGGGTTATGCTCACCCCTAAATATAAATATGTACTCTTTCGTAGTTATGCCTTAAAATATGTAGAATGAAAAAGTGTCATGCTTTTGGAATTAAAGGCATTGTAAGAAAGTCATATTAAAGATCTTACTCCTAAGTAAAATGAATGGATACCACAACGTATAAGTAGGTCAATTGGCGGTCACTTTTTTGTCTGATATGATCCGATTTTGACTATCTTCTTAAATGCTTCAATTCTTCACGTGGGTTACACTTGGATCGGTTATTGGAGTATGAGCCTGAATCTAATTGTCAAAATATTTCTCATGATGGTGTGGAGTTTCTCAGTTTGCTATTTGGTCTTTCCGGTTTATATCCAAGTCTTTTCCTCTTGCAGATGGGTCATTATGTATGACGAACATGTCCAGGTTGTTTCATTTAAGTCGTTTCTTCTTATATTTTAGCATTTTTCTCTTCTGTTCTCTTCTTTATTACTTAATACCTGAAAATACACAACAAACACTCGAGTAACACAAAATTAAGGTAAAAATGAAGGATATATAGCATGAATGTGACGCATGATATGCTACTAATCATATATCTTCAAAAACATTATTGAATCAACTGGGTCTTTAGACAAACTTAAGGTTAGACTTGTTGCTAAAGATTTAAGCAAATTTAGGTAGTTGACTTTCTTTAAAAAAAATCTCCGGTAGCTAAGCTAGCAACAATTATACTTGTTCTCGGTATTGTAACTATGAATAAATTTCCGATAAGGTCGTTAGACGGTAACAATGACTTTCTTCGTAATGTTATAAATTGTGAAATCGAGTGTTGTCCTACTGACAACCGTCCATGAAACGGAGTAGTATTACATTTTATCTTTAGTTATTCATTGAGAATCTCTATTTAAGTTTACATGTGACTGCTGCTTGTGATGCACATGAATCGGGTTGCTTCACTAAAGATGTATGGTCACATATTCTAGAGCTCAAACCCCATTAATAATGTGTTACTTTTAAGAGGTTAAATAGGTAATTCTTTCAAAAATCGTCTAAAGATATACTTAATCGTAATTTTTGGATATTTGAAATCATTGATTCAAAATCTCTTGCTTGTCTGATATCATCATGTCAGACAAAGTACTTCACAGATATTGGCTCCTAGGGTATAGTGATGCAAGTTGGATAGCCAAAAACTATGGGAGTAACGGTGTTCCTGGATTTATTTTTACTCTGGATGGAGATACTGTCTCCTGAAGGTCTAGAAAACAGATCATATTGTCTCGATTTACATTTGAGGTCGCACTTTGTGCTTTGAACACAAGTGGAATGGAAGCTGAATGTTGAAATGACTTCGATTCTTTTGGAATCGCCAATGAGTAGCAAACCAATGCCCGTAATATCCTAGCATTGTGATAGTATGACTATCATTACAAAGTTGAGAAGTTCAAAGTATAATTAAAAGAAAATACGCCAGGTCGAAGTTAGACTGAAGTCTATAAGGGAGTTGGTCTTGGAAAGGGCGATAACTGTTGATTTTATTAGTACCAAAGACAACATAGTTGATCCTTTCCCCAAAGGACATTATTTAGCCCATGTTCAGAAATCCATGTTGGGGATGGGACTAAGACCTATATCATGAATCACCAAAAATGACAACCCAACAAATCTGAGTGGAGATTCCACGAAGTTGGTTCAATGTGGTAATAACAAGTTCTTGAGTAAGTTGAATGCAACAATTGATCAACTATGAAGCTTAAAACCGCAAGTGCACGACCACATTGAAGCGGTGACAAGTACGGGTCATGTCCATGGGGAGCTAGAGCAGGTCGTTGTTGACCATACTCGAGTGAGAGAAGAATATGAAAAGTGAGTGAGTGTATTGAAACTAATTATACTACGCTACTCGCCAAAGAAATCTAGTATGACTAGTCTCATATGATGTGGAGAATGCATGCAAAAGTGTAGATATGTAAAGCGTATGTATAAAACTAAGCGCTCATGACATGAATAACAAGAAAATCTATAATGACCACAATTCTAAATGTCTCCACATGGATTAAAATTTATCACCATCATTAAAACATACAAAACATTACTCAAGATAAGGCCAAAGATAACTACATGCTTACATGTCAATCTTATCTCTTTATCCACTCAAATCTTATCCCCACCTCATCATGCATTTCCCATTAAGTAGGCTCACTAACCACAACATGTGATAAGTATCCATTATGACCATTAACACATCAAAGGCAAGAGTAGAAACTCATCAAAATGACTATGAAAATCATATCAAGCTCCAAGATTAATAAGATAAAACACACACACAAACCACTACATCCACACATTACATCATCCTCCACCCCCAAATGGGGATGGACTAGTCACTAATCATATTAATAACAAAGAAAACAACAAATTTAAAACAAAACATGAACAAGTAAAGAAATCTAAATCTAACTAAGACAATGGAATAAAAAATGCATCAAATAAAAGACAAGAACATAAAGAACACAAAATCAATACTTGATTATTGAATGAAAGATTATTAACTCTTCCTCTCCACCCCTTACTACACTACTAAAACATGTAAATAAAACCTACTCTAACATGGGAGAGAGGAAGGGGAGAAATGGAAGAGTTACAAGTTTATTTATAGAAGATTATAAGATCTGGATTAATTTGGACAAGATCTGATGGCTATAAATCTACTATGAGCACTTCGGAGTGCACCTAGCCAAATACCTGACTCACTGGAGAACATTCAGGGTTGGCAAACAAGGACCATTGACCACCAACGGAAAAAAAATCCACCACCGACGTATCTGGTTGATCGGATCCTCCCGAAATTGGAGCAGCGGGTTAAGTTTTCTCTGCATCGCGTGGGGAGCACCCGTGGTCCATTGGCTCAAGCTGTTTTAGTCTTAATTTTAGAATTACTCCAAAAGTTCTTGAAATTGAGGACATTTTGCAACTAGATATTTTGTTTGTGATTAGGTCACTCTGGGTTTGTAATTAGGTCCTCGGGCATTACAAAAAGTTTAGAATGATTTCAAATCAGTCATTCGTTCTTGGATTTGAGTCATTGTTGCTTTATTTCTCTTCTTTATAACCTAAGACCTGAAATATATACAACACAAACCCAAGTAGCACAAATATGAGGTAAAATAAAGGATATATAATATAAATGTACTGTCTGATATGTTATTGATTAACAATCTAGTGTTGCATTGTATCTGTGTCATTTCCCCAAAGATGGGTATATTGCTCAAGCTGCAAGTTTAGTAAGAGTATAGACTCTAAATGAGTTTGACTATTTAAGAGAAGATGTTAGCAGTGCATCTTTCGAGAAGCCCTACTATGTGAAATGCAACTGTGTGACCACAGTTAGAGGATTTAGGTCTCATTCCTTAAAAGCATTCATGAAACAAGATACCGATGCATGACCGTAATGTATCAACCATGTAGATTGTAATATGACATTCTTGATGTTGTTGTCAATGGACACCTCTACAACAAAGGTTCAAGTTCAAGACTTCGTTTCACTTAGTTCTTGTGGGGTAAAGTTGAAGAACTCAGGCAATGGTTCAAACCCGAAAGGTATCATTACTGAAAACACTAAGTTACAAGGTTTGTTTGCTCGATCAACAATGGATTTGTAAGGGGTTGTTGGACTATTGCATATTGGGCCCAACTTATATTCAATTGGAAATCCAATGTTGAGTTGTAAAGTTGAAACGTTTGGGATTCTCTCACACTCCTTATTCTCACATTGGGGAATTTACAAAGTGTACCTAGGCTTTCCATACCCCTTTGAAGGGTAGAGAGATAAGGAGAAAATGACATCCACACACACGCACGTGTTTTCTCCCGTCCCTTCCGATCCTATCTCCTCATGGAGAATCAATTAACGACGACTCGGTTGAGATGTTCTTTTTCCTAACCTCGTTTATTTTGGTTGTTTTATCCTCATGGATTTGTTGGTTGACTTTCATTGAATTGTAGTATGTCGACATATGTACCCTACTTATATGCATTGTCTTATTTATATTAACAATTGTTTCTGTAATAAATAACTTCTAAGTACAAAAAATTTAAAAATTACAAGAATATTTTTACTTATATGATGTTTGTCTAAGATGTATATGCGCAAAGATGGATCTATTTATGTCGGTAGGATTAGTCGATGATCATTGCCACAATATTTAAAGAGTGAAATTCTCATTTAATTAAGAGCAATTATTCTGAAGTAAGATGTTTAAGATATTACCCAAGAATATCTCTCGTTGTTTGATGCTTATCCTCCACAACCATAAACAATTCATGAATATTTCAACTACAAGAATCGTGATAATCGGTTTCCGACAAATTTATAATATTATGTAGGGTTTTTTGGTATAGTACACCCCGTAGGTGTCCAAATTGGCAATATGTACCTGATTTTTTTGTATTACCGCATATACACTTACAAGTCGATCTTATTTGCGCAAATGCACTTGTGGCGTTTGTGTACCCCACACCAGAGTAACAACGTGAGCATGCCGTTAATGGTCGTCCAACTCCGTGTGTTATCTTTAACTAATCTTTCCCACACTTTCCTTCCATACGTTCGTGCAGCAGTTAACGTCCATTCGTCCAGACGTTCGTCCAGTCGTTTCGGTCCAGATGTTTGTCCAGTAGTTTCCATCCATCCGTTCAAAAATTCGTCCAGCATTTTGTACAATTTTGGACACAATTCTGGACGTTTGTCTAGTAGTTTCCTGCCCTTTCCGTCCATTCATCCAACACTTTCTGTCCATTCGTCCGAACGGTGAGGCGGTGTGATTTGGGATTATCCGGTTTAAACAATTTTTAACCCCCTTCCCTAACTCCTAGCCTTGCGAAGTCCCCGTGTAATCGTCCCGATCTCCCCACTTCCCCCAAACATTTTGTAACCCAATTTCCCCAATATGCACAAATTAGACGGCGACATCACCGACTAGCCGATCAAGCAGAGGAACCTTCAAGCACAACGACGACGTAAAAGATTGTACACACAAGAAGCGGTTTGATTGGGAAACGAAGATGGTTAGTGTTTTTTTCTTGAAATTACTTTGGACGATCATGTGGTATGTGTTTGGTTTGCATGTTATGTGTTTGGGTTCGGATGTTCTGATTTGAGTTTTAAGATTGGGGTTTGGACTGTAGATTGCATGTGTGTAGTTTTGTTCAATACATATTGTGCTTGGAAACCTGAGTAGATTGTAAATCATTATTGTAGTTTTTTTTCTTATGTTTATTTTTTTTGTCTTTACATGTTTGTTATCCAAGCAGTGCGTTTGATTTGGGAGGTAGTGTGAGAATTAGGTTGCATTGTGATGTTCGATGGATTAAGTGCAAGGGTAGGGTTAGGGTTGTGGGTTTTGAAGAGGTGGCATCATTGGTTCTGGTTGAGGAATGGATGATTGAGTTGATAAGTAACTGGATATGCACTGTAATGAAGTGGGCATCCACTGAAATGATTGTGCATATGCACTATAAAATTCCAAGTAAGGTTAGGAAAGACTACAAACCTTTTGAGTACCAGTGGAAACATAGAGGAGGCACTTAAACATGTCAATCAGCAAAGTGAGTTGCACATCTAAGCTACCCATGAGAGGCAATCAGAAGCATCTGTAGGTGTTGAGAAAGAAGTACAGGCAGTGTATCTTGATCATACTCCACAACCAATTCATAGAGTGCCTAGTGTGGTGGGGAGTGTAGGCTCTGGACCTTTATCTGCACCCTCTGAACCCCTACCCTGTGAACCCCTTTGTGGTAGCTATTTATGAACACCAGGGCAGTGGTACCCTCCCATGTCAGCCTAATAATACCAACCTATCAGATAGCCCAACATCACCAAACATGAGAACTCCATTTTACTTTAATCACTTTCAGATATAAATATTCATGAATTAATGTTTTGTGGTTCTTACATTTTCAGGGATAGAAGAGGTGGGAAGAGGAGGAGAACCAGGATGGAGGATGTGAGCGTACTTGCCTCCCAATCACCTCATTCATATAGTCAAATGTTGAACGTTTTAATTAAAACCGCAAGTGCACGACCGCGATGAAGCGGTGGCAAGTACGGGTCGTCCTCAGGGAGGTGAGCAGCCTCTTGTTTATCAGAAATCAAGTGGCAAAAATTGGAGGAGAAAGATTGATTATGCTACTCTACACTAAACTACGCTAAGAAGTATGAAATGCGAACAAAAGAAACAAGCAATGAAATGACAACTAAGCTAAGAACAAAAGAAGAATGCTGGAATACAGAAATGGAAAAAAACCCCTAAGGGGTGGAGTGAGTGCACACAAGCAAAGAGGTGGGTGTTGAACACATTCTTTAAGCACAAATTAAGGTGGTGTTATCATGCATAGGAAGTGTCTAAATGTTGTGGCAAAACCTATCAATCTATTCACCAACTTAGTTGATTAACATTTACATATGCAAGTTGTTTATTTCAGAACCTAAACAAGCATGAGAGGTGTCTAATTATTTTGGCAAAACTCATCAAGTTATAATCTATCCTAAACAAGCAAACATACATTCATGTTTTATCAACACATCAAAAATAAAGCATTCATCCCATTCTCTAATGCATGTATGTACATCTACTCCACCCCCCAAAGGGGATGGAACTACTCACTAAACATTACACTAATTATTAAACTAAACAAAGAAAGCATATTAACTAAGCTAATAAAACTAATGAAATGAGATTTAAGCAAAGCAAAGCAAGAAACATAAAATAAACAACATAATAAAGAAAACTTGTATTAAAATGACTCACATTAAAAGTAGCATCCTCCTACTTTAGTGTGTGCTTCAATGCCTCACTTCTAGTAGGAAGAACAGTCACTTAAAATATGGAGTGATTACAATGGAAGGTGAAGAGTTCTATTTATAGCCATTGAAAAAGGCAAACCGGGACAATCCCCCGATGTGGGACTAAACAGATACCAAAAATAGCCTAAACAAATATTAATACACGTCCAGGAGAAAACTTGGCGGATTTGGGCCAAACAGACCGCCAATTAGCAGTCTTGGACCGCCAATTGGCGGTGAAAAAGGTCCGGATCCAATTGAATCTTGTTCTGGGCTTTTCTCTGTGTATTTGGTGGTCTTGGATGCATCTACTTTGTTTATTGGAGCTCCGACCCGAATCCAATTGCTAAAATATTCCCCATGATGGTGTGGAGTATTCTGTTTTGCTCTTAGGTCCTTCTGTCTTGCATTCAGGTTCTTCTCCCTTGCATTTTGGTCCCCAAATCTCACAATCCAGTCCTTTTTCCCAGCTTTTGAGTCCTTTTATGTTTCATCTCTTCAAACCTATTTATTCCTGAAAACTAAACATAAAACTCGTAACATAGCATTGTTTAGGTGAAAGATAATGGATATAAGATACAAATATAAGCATGAAATGATGTCAATCATCAAACAACAACACCTACTACCACTGATCCGCAATCCAGTCAAAGTACTTGCGGTTCTATGTTGGACCTCCTTCAATCAGTTGGAGTGCAAGGAAGGTTACATATTTCGCAGTGACCATCTATCATATGAGAGACTTAATGTGAAAATTGTAACTTAACATGTTGCTGGCCACTTTCATACATTAATTTAGCTTGGATTCTCTTAATGTTGTTGGTGCGTGACAATTGTAACTTAACATGTTGGTGGTGCTTTATGTATGAAGGTTCATGTGGTTGTAGGGGCTTATACAGCCAGCAAACTGTGAGTGACATGTTTGGTTACTATTTTATTCAAAAGTTTGCAATTTAATCATTAAGCTTTCGTAAATAAAAATGTCATGTAAAAGCATGTGTGTATAGAATTGTGACTACTCGTTTCCAGAATTATGTCCATTCGTGTCCAAAATTGTCGAGAATAATGTCCAAAATTGTCCAAAATAAAAATGTCATATAAAAGCACGTGTGTATAGAATCGTATCCACTCGTGTGTATAGAATTGTTTAAACCAGATAACCCTAAATCACACTGTGGACGAATGGACGGAAAGGGCGGGAAACTGTTGGACGAACGTCCAGAATATGTCCAGAATTGTGTCCAGACTTGTCCAAAATGTTGGACGAATTTTTGGACGGATTGACGGAAACTGCTGGACGAACGTCTGGACAAATGGACAGAAAGTGTTGGACGAATTTCTGGACGAGTGGACAGAAACTGCTTGATGAACGTCTGGATGAATGGACGAAAAGGGTGGGAAAGATTAGTTAAAGATAACACACGGAGTTGGACGACCGTTAACGGTGTGCTCACGTTGTTGCTCTGGTGTGGGGTCTACAAACGTCCCGGGTGCATTTGTGCAAATAAGATTGACTTGTAAGTGTATATGGGGCAATACCAAAAAATCAGGTGCATATTGTCAATTTAGACACATGCGGAATGTACTGGAACAAAAAACCGTATTATGTAAGGTGTTCCAACTTCTCATTATAAACTTTGTACCAGACATACTTCTATAATTACAGACTGGATTATATAAATGCTCTTTTTTATTGCGATAATGCGGGGCTCACGCTTACATGTAAATATTTTAAGAACTTGTTAAATGCTGTTAGTGCACAAGACGTGCTATTTTTTGAACCACTGAAGTACATCCTATGGGTCTATTTTACGATAAACCTACTGAATTGCTAAACATCGCCCCAAAATTACTTAAATCGCCCCTTGAAATTACCATTTTGCCCTTCTCTCATTTCTACTGCTATAACGCGACATTTTACCCTCATATCACACATCTCTCTTCATCTTCCTCTTATAATCATAAAAAATAATGTTTTGGATGTCAGTAATTAGCCAACGGACGCCCCAGTGTACTCGAATCTGGTAAAATATCTAACATCTTTTTAATAAAAAAATAATAAAAAATTACGGACGTCTGACGGAGCCGCCCCACGTAGGAGGGAGGCGTCTGGGTAAGACGCCTCCCCCATCGGTGAGGCATTTTACCCAGACGCCCCGCCCAAAAAAAACGGGACGTCTAGCTAGGACGCTTGTACCATCGTGGAGGCGTCTGGCTAAGACGCCGCCACCATGGTTGAGGCGTCTTCGCCAGACGCCTAGACCATGGTATAGGTGTCTGACTAAGACGCCTGTACCATCGTGGAGGCGTCTGGCTAAGACGCCGCCACCATGGTTGAGGCGTCTTCGCCAGACGCCTCGACCATGGTATAGGTGTCTGACTAAGACGCCTGTACCATCGTGGAGGCGTTTGGCTAAGACGCCTCAACCATGGTGGAGGCGTCTTAGCCAGACGCCTCCACGATGGTACAAGCGTCTTAGTCAGACGCCCGAGTCGGAAAAAAAAATCCACCTCCGTTACTTCGCCTGATCTAGGTGCTTCGCCAGACATTTTCGTGGTGTTGGTTCTAGGAATGTTAGTAAAACTGAGTCAAAAATCTTGTTTAAAGACACGGAACGATATGGGTATTAAATATATTATTAAGGGCAATTTGGTAATTTCAAGAGGCGATTTAAGTAGCTTTAGGACGACGTTTAGTAGTTCCCTAAACGTATCAAGACATCCTTCGTATATGGCCATTATTTTGTGTTTGACCGACAAACAAGTTTACGAGGCATCCTGAAAACCATTAACTAAATCTAACATGGATTCGAGGGCAGCTTTAGATTCTATCCCATTACGTCATGCATAGCGTCAGTTACGGATTTGAAACAGTCTTTCGGGATTCTTCTAGAAACTGAATATATTCAATTATATGACAGGTTTCGTTGGTGAATCCAATTATACATGGCCTATCCGCACTACTTACTATAAAAAAAATCCAATTATACATTACCTAATATAGTAGTTATTGAGGAATCAAGCTAGTTCAAAGACCCACAATTGAGCAGATTACAGTCATAAATAAAATCAATTTGCAATGCATCTAGTTTAAGAAGAAGAAATTAATTGATGCAAAATATAAAGACTTCATTAGTTTAGAATGGATGCTATTCATACAAATCTTTGTCGTTATTGTCATAATTTTTTATCATCGAACAACGTAGCAAAATATCGATATATTTTTAAACGTAGAAAATAATAACCACGAAAAAGATAGAACACATTGAACACACTAGAAGAAGAGTATTTTACGTGGAAAGTCATCCTAACACGAGAGGAGAAAAGTACGTGGAAGGGATAATTCACTAATAGGCAAAGATATTACACGAGAGAATTTTTTCACACTTTTCATTTCACTCCTCTCAACTGCTATAGTGAATCCTAGAATCCGCTATCTAACCCTCTCATTTTTTCTATCAGCTACTCATAATTTTTTTCCATCGCGAGCCTCCTAAACCATAAGGAAACTCCCTTTATTTATGAGGTACACATTTCCATATTTTTATAAATCAATATCTCAATATGCTTCTCAAGTAATCTCAAATCAAGACGTAATTTATTTCCAAATACTTAAATTGTTGGATTTAAGACAATCATAACAATCTCCACTTGACTCAAATTTGATCAACAACCGTCAGAAGAACAACTTTTTTCGTGATTCCATTTTTTCACCTGCTCCACCTAAAACAGTTTTTCTTCGCGAGTACAAGCTTTTAAAAAAAATCAAACAAACTCATTCGTGGGTAGAATAAAACCACGTTTTTTTTCTCTTCATGTTTTGCCTTCATTTTTCCTCTTATTTCCTTCATCCTTTATTTCACTCTTTTTATTACCTTTTTTTTGTGCTAGTTCCAACAAAAGCTCGACGTTGTCGCGCAAGGTTCTCCAGCTCTTTTGTTTCTTGCCTCTGGATTTTCTACCAAAAGCTCTAGCACTAGTTGTTAGGATTTTTTTTAATCATCAAACAGCACAACCGAATATATATATAGGGTCAATCTCTAGTGAGCCCAGAGCTCATCAAATTTAGTTTAAACCTCCTACAATCTCACCATTAGATCTTATTTACAGTTAATCTCATCATTCATTAGTATAACCGTTTTTTTCTTAATCTACCTTACAATTTGAAATGAGTTGTGGATATTGTGGGGACTTAATTTAGAAAAATTAAGCTCTCAGCTTACTATAGGATTCTTGTATATATATATATATATGTATATATGTATATATATATATGTGTATATATGTATATATGTATGTATATATATATGGTTAAGTTCTAGTGAATGCAGGGTTCATCAAATTTAGTTTAACCTCCTTACAATCTCACCATTCATTAGCATAAATTTTTTTTCTTAATCTAACTTAAAATTTGAAATGAGTGGTAGATATTGTGAGAACTTAATTTAGAAAAATTAAGTCCTGGACTCACTAGAGAATTCTTTTATATATATATATATATATATATATATATATATATATATAGACACACACAATCGTAGAAAATAATAAGCTTGAATAAGTTAGAACACATTGAACACACCACAACAAGAGTATTTTAGGTGGAAACTCCTTCCAACACTATACGAGAAAACCACAAGGTCACGCATTAGGGATAATTCATTAACAGGAACAGAAATTAGACATGAGAATGTCCTCACCTCTTTTTTCTCGCAGCGACTCATATTTGTTTACGAGGTCTCCTAAACCCTAAGGAAACACCATTTTTTTTGTAGGACACACGTTTCCTTATTTTTACAAATCAATTTTTTACAAATCAATATCTTAATCTAATTCTTTTACTTCTCAAGTAATCCCAAATCAAGATATAATTTATTTCCAAATACTTGGAAAGCAAAGATCTCCAAATACTTTAATTGTTGGATTTGAGACAATTCCTAGCTTTATAACCATCTATTAGTCATTGGTCTACCGTTAATCCGTTTTAATTTACACCATTAGCATACAACTTAAGCATTGTAGCAAGTGGGGTGCCGGAGAGTATATCTATACCAACTACACTAAAACCAATGCTACACTATGTCTATGTGTGAAGTACGAGAATCGTATATTATGAGAGTTTAGGAATAGCTTAAATAGGAGGCTGAATATGTGGTACGTGATACTGTAACACAGATTTGATTAACACTAACTTCATACCAAATAAGGAGATCAATCCATCAATATATTCATCTTCCAACTTAATCCTAATATTTGATTCAAAAAATAAGAGCACTATTGGATAATTATGTAGTAAAGCCTTTGTGTTTTGAGTCTTCGTATCAAACATTTAAGTGTAAATTAATTAAATGGGCCCATGGTCTCTCAGACCGGCACACTAAGGAGTTTGGTGGTGATCCAACTAATTATATGGTTTAAGAAAAAGGTAAATTACAGAAAACTCTCCTAAACTATGGGTCCAATTTACTTAACCCCAATAAACTTTGAACTTATACTTAGTCTTTTTCAACTTTCAGTTTTCTAACACATTGCCCCCCTCCTCTTCACCAACAATTTGTTATTTTCAACATATTCATTATTATTATTATTATTATTTTGCATTGTTTTCAAAGATAAGTGTTGAGAAGAATATTCATCTGAGAAGAATATTCATCAGATCCATGTTGTATTTGCATGAAATGTGTACACCATTGGACACTAAATTTGGATTAAATCTTATGCAAATCTAAATCAAACTTATCGCAGACCGTAAATTTTTATAGATCTTTGTCAGCCTAACTGAGTCTTAATTCTCTATCGCAAGTCTTGTTCGATCCTAGAAGCCTCACTCATGTCGTCACTAAATCCAATCTCCATTCCAAGCCGAGATCAAGCATTTACAAAGCAAACTCCCGAACAACCCTTGCCGAACTTGATTTTCTTCTCACGACCTAAGAGAGAACTTTCTTCTCGAAGGCTTACAACTGTGATGATTCTAGCAAATGAAAGTGGGAATTACAAACAACACTTTATACTTGAGCATACTTGAGTATGATAGAAATTAGGAACACAAGTGATGAAGTTTAAGGTTGAGTAAGGAAAATGGAGCTTTGAATCTGTAGCAAGTTTCTCTCTAAGCAATGAAGTAACATTAGGTGTAAGAGATGTGTGAAACATAGGAATGAACCCATGTTATAAGCTTTCTAGTCCATATAGCAGCTGGAGAAAATTGGGAGCAGGTGGAAAAGTAAATGAGAAAAACAAAAAGTTCGGAAAAAGCAGTGCGACAAAATATGTTAGACCATTTGAATCCACGATCGACCGTTCACTTAAAAACTTAATAACGTCAACGGTTGAAAGAAACCATCACTTGTTGATCGGTCTGGGCAATCTGGGAGTGAATATTTTTCCGTGTGGCAATGGTCGACTGTTACAAAGTGATCGGTCGGCCATTTGGTCAATAGTGTAAAAGACTAACCATTGAGCAAATTCTCCCCCAATAGTTGCATGGGTTTTGGTGTTTTGGTCAAATATGAGCTTAATTCAAGTGCCAATAGGATGTGTTTTGGTCAAATATGAGCTTAATTCTGCCGGAGACGCCCCTTCCCAGGTGGGGCATCTCCCGTGGACACCCGACCCTAAAAAAAACTAAATTAGACATTTTACCAGATTTGAGTACGCCGGGACGTCCGCTGACTCCTTTCCTGGGCTCCGAGACATTCATCTTGATGATTATGAGAGGAAGATGAAGAGAGAGTGGTGGTGGGAGAGTGAAATGAAGAGTTATATAAGTAGAAATGAGAGAATAGCAAAATGGTAATTCACACGGAAGATTTAAGTAGTTTTCTGACGATGAATATCAATTCAGCATATTAAGGATGTGAGGCCAGTATGCAGACCACATCACTGGTCGTATATGCGGCCGATGCGCGGCGAATATGCAGAAGATGCGGCACATTTCAAAATGGTGAATTTCAATTTAATCGGGTCATGAAAATCCAATTGGCCATTCACCCAATCCGATTACACAACAAAAATCCGATTACACAACAAAAATCAGATTTCTCCTCTACCTCTGAATCCCAATCCCTAACCCAACTGGCTGACCCCGCTGTCTATCCCCTCCATGACTCCTTTGTCGCCGTCCGTCCCCTCCATGACTCCGCCACCGTCATCCGGTTTGGACTGTGCTCCTTTTTCTCTCTTATTCATCCTCTTCTGATGTTTATGTCTCATATCATTTTCTTCTTCACTATTCTTTGTTTTCCTCCTTTACTCTCTCCCATGCTTACCACTCTCAATGTTTCAACAACAATATCAAAACCAAATTATTTTCCTACGACCTGGTTCATCATTTCATTATATTGTCATTGACTTAGCTGTAACACTCAATAGCAAAATAAATTTAGTAACATATAAGATTTTGGTTACTGCAATGTCATTTTCTATGGTCTTTGGAATGCCCACAACGGAAACTTTCAGGCCACGCCTTTGGATTTCTTGTTTACAAATAAGGCAAAATTTGGCATTATCAAGAATTTGAATTGTGGATAGTTGGCGAGTTGCTTTGTTCTTAATTCAGTCATTCAATACTTGAATGTGATCAATAAGTTGGCATAAATTAATTTCACTTCATACCTGAAAGATCATTGAAGCTCCTTTTGGGTTCCATCTAGACATGTCATCGAGCCAAGCTTGGCTCGGCTCGTTAAGGGATACGGGCCCAGGCGTTGTCAAGTCGGACTGCTCGTATAATTTATTATTATTATTATCATCATCATCATCATCATCATCATCATCATCATCATCATCATCATCTTAAAAAGTCTTAAAAAATAACTAAAATACCTCCAAATTCTAACAAAATACCTAAAATAAATAAAACACCAGACCTGCGAGAGTCAAGCTAGATCTGAACCCTACCTAACGTGTCGGGCCCCCAGCCCGGCCTGGTACCTAGCTCTAGTTCCATCATCTACAATATATAAACCTAGAACATATTCAACAATTTAGGTAAGGATCCAAAAAAAATTAATTACTCAAAATTCTACCTAAATTACATATGCACATGCATCACATCTCCATCCCTCGTATGCAACATGCGATGCCTTGCCGCATTCAGTTTGCATCCCACATCCCTAGACCTTGCTCCTAAACATATCCAATGCTAAGGGTGTAAACGGGTCGAGTATGTCCTTACCCGTTCCCGGCTAAATTAACAGGTATATACCCGACCCAAAAATTATGTGCCCATACCTACTAAGTTAGCGGGTATGACGCGAGTAAACGGGTATATGTTACGGTGGGTATAATAATATATAAAAATAGTATAGATAATATAAAAATATTATATATAAAAATATATAATATATATTAACATATATAAAAAATTAACGGATATACGGGTAATGCGTATCCCTGTACCATTAACTAACCGCGCAAGCGAGTACGAATATACGGGTATTACTCACCCCCGTTTACTATCGTACATAATATCATTTTGTTGTGTGTACCTGTGTAAAGCACAAACATCACGTTCCCCAAGAAGTTTAGCAAATACACGGGAGCAATCCCAATTTCATTATATTACTTCACATAAAAATTTACCGTCTTTATCCGATCTATTTATGTTTACCTTTCTACATAGACGCCGAGTTCAATGTTAATCCCCAGACTAGTAACCGCCTCATGCACGAGTTGCTAAAATTTTACATAATGAACTTGCCAACACCAATGGCGAGTTCTATTTAATAGAACTCGACACTAGTGTGTGTTTGTGGGGGGGGGGGATTTTCTGTGTTTGAAATCGGCATCGTTGATACCAATTTTGTCTATATAGAACTCAAAGTTCTCAACGTTGAGTTCTGCAAAGAAAATTTTCTTAATCGAGTTATATAGACACTAAAGAACAAGACCCATCGCCGCCACATGGTGGCAACATGTATAGTTGGAAAATACTTTTCAAGGAGGTTTATTTTGGAAAAAAAATTAAAGAATAATTTTAATTCGAAAAAGTTTCCCAATAAAAATGCATTTTGATCCCTTTTGTCAAATGTATTTGTAATTGGTAGATTGGTTGAATAGCATAAACATCCAAACACCCTAAGATGAGCATAACTAGGTGGTTTCTGAAATAGAATCTCAGAAGGTCTTGTAGTTCAATGTTTTAGTTGGCATTCTATTGATTAGATAACTTGTTGTTTGAATACAATCACTCCAAAATATCATAGGGACATTAGAGTGAAACTTTAATTCTCTAGTAACATCAAGGATATGCCTATGCTTTCTCTCAACTATACCATTTTAGCGGAGTGTAGAGACAATTTTTTCATGTAAAATGCCATTATGAATGAATAATTCTTGCAGATTATTAGATAAGAATTCATGTCCATTGTAACTTCTGATCCTTTTGACTGTTTTATCAAATTGATTCTTAACCATAACTAGAAATGCTTTTATCACATTATAGGTTTCTGATTTCATTTTCATAAGATAAGTCCAAGTAATCCTACTGAAGACATCAACTATGGTAAGGTAATAATGAAAACATCTTAAAGATGCAGTATGATATCTTACCATATGTCAATATGAATCAATTCAAAAACTATACAAGTAGTACAAGTACTAACAGGAAAAGGAACTCTAGTTTGCTTAGCTATAGGACAAATGTCACAATGTATGTCATGGTTTACAGAAATATTTCTATCTATACTATCTATAAACTGAATTTCGTTGCTGGGTAAATGCTCCCATCTTCTATGCCAATCTGGTTGCTTCTTATTTGCATTCAGTACTATTAAACTATGGCTCTTTTCAGTATATTGCTGGTTGGAATAGATGTAAAGGTCTCCTATCTCTCTACCCATTCCAATCATCTTCTTCTAAAGGATGCCCTCACTTAAATAGAAAGTAGGGTAGAAACTTACTGAGCAATTTGAGTGCTTTACTAACTTAGCTACTAAGATTAGGTTCACTTTGAATTCAGGTATGTAAAGGACCTTATGAAGACTCAAACAATTACTAAGTTTAACAGAACCATGTACTAAGGCATGACAATGTTATCATTGGGTAGTCTAGTTGGTATACTCTTATGTAACTTAGTGATGTCACTTATCATGGATTTATTTGAACACATATGGTCAGTAGTACCACTCTATTATCCAAGATGAACTAGTTATTAAGGAGTAGCATGATACCATACCTGCAACATTGACTTGAGGCAAGTTTTCTCCTTTGTTTAGAATTTAGAGTATTTGCTTATACTGTTCATAAGTGATGTTTGTTTCCTTAATTTAATTCTCAACAGTGAAGGCCTTTGCTGGTTCTCCTCTTTGTTGATAACCATCTTTAACATTTGATTTGTTCTTGTGGTTATTGCTGCTCTTGGATGGAAATCCAACTATCCAATAACATTTGTCTGCTGTGTGGTCAACCTTCTTGCAATTGGTGCATACAAGTCTTTCTCCTTTGTTATGATGTTGATTAATTTTAATTGTTCTTGTTCTTGTTCTTGTGATTGTGATTGTGATTGTTTCTTCTTACAGTCAGTGTTGTGGCATTTTGCTGTATCGCATTTGATCCACCCACTTTTCTTTGTTTCTCTTCTTGAAGAATCAAAGAATAAACCTTATTGACAGGTGGTAATGGGGTAGATAATAATATTTGACCCCTGTTTCCAGAGAATGATTCATTTAGCCTTAAGAGGAACTGGAGAGTTTTATCATGTTGTTCCTTAGTTACTAGTTTCATGAAGCCACAAGTGCAGCCACCACAACAATATGATGGTGTCTTGGTATAAACTGAAAGCTCATCCAAAATCCCCTTCAGTTTTGAAAAATAACCCCCAACATTAGAATTCTCTTGATTTAGTACATATAAGGCTCTTTTCAGTTGAAAAATCCTAGGTAGGTTGGTCTGAGAAAATCTTTCTTCAAAATCGTTCCACATCTCTAAAGCAGTATCATAGTATATCACATTATTCAGAATATCTTGATCTAAAGAACTCACGATCCATGACATAATCATATCGTTTGCCCTTTTCCATCTCGCATATTCTTTGGTTAATTTATCTTTTGGTTGTTGGTTGATATTTCCATCTACAAAACCATATTTATTCTTTGCACACAGAGCCACTCTCATTGCTGTTGACCAGGTTGGGTAATTATCTCCATTAAGTCTTTTGGAGACGAGATTAATACCTGGATTATCGGAAGGAAGAAGGTTGTAGGAGTTGCAAGTTTCATGGTTGGTTGTCTCAGATGAATCAGAACTGGTTGCTTTAGCCATTGTCCTCTTCTGCAGATCTCAATATCCTGATTTCTTGATTTCCTTTCTGATTCGTCCTCTTGTTGGTTGGAACCTGATTTCACAAGGTGCAGAAGCTAGATTGGGTCGAGCGCTCTGATACCATGTAGAAATCTGAGATGGGTCGAATTGCACATCGGAGATTGGGTCGGAGGAGAGAAGAAGAAGGTGCGCAGGAGAAGAAGATTTGAAGGTTGGGTTTGATTTTATTTGATGAATGAAAAAAAATAATTACATACATATGGGTCCAACTATATATATGGCTTGAGATAATCAGATGATCCGATTAACTATCCGGCATCCCCAAGTATTCAATACATTAGTCTCTTATGTTATACATGGCTTAATCCTTGATTCCAACATCTCCTGTAGATGTTCTGGAAATTAATTATAACTCGTCTAGTGGATTTAATTTTAGTAAGGTCGTAGCTCCTCTCCCGGCGTCCTGTCGGAGTTTTCTTCTTCCAACAATTCGGATTCTGGGAAATTGAGGGTAACACAAGCATTAAAATTCTCGTTTAGGGATGCTTTATTGGGGAACTTGATTGTCATTGATGATTCATGTACGGAGGGGATAAGAACAGTTTGGTTATGGATCTGTGAGTGTATAGCAAAACATCAAAAATAGTTGTGTTGTGAGTCTACAGCAAAACATCGAAAAGTGTCATACAAGTCTAAATAGTTAGGTGCTCATATATAGCTTAATAAAAAATATTGTCTCATCGTGCATGCAAAGTGAAATAAATAGTCAGATAGTAGTTGTCCATTCCCGATGGCCACTGAAAGAGGAGCCCTAGGAGTTCAAATGTCTCGGCTTGAGCCCAAGTTTTTTTCTTATAAGTGTTCCTGCCCAATAATTCAAGTGAATGAAGATAGTTATATAAAATGGAAGCATGCGATGTGGAAGTTCCTCTAAACACCATATTATTCCTTCAATCCAGGTGTGCCAGAAGAAAGCATTTATTAAGGTGTTCCAAATATCGGTTCCTCGATTAAGGCAATTTTGGACTGAAGTTTGAAAGTGTGGCGTCGTTGGATCTTACCAAGTTGAAAGTCTAAGAGTAGGGGTGTCAACCGACCGAATATGGACCGGATCTACCAATATCTGTATCCGTATCCACGGAACAAATGATACATCCGTATCCGGATCCGTATCCGGACGGATATTAAATTGAATATCCATTTTAGAATCCGTCGGATACGGATCGAATACGGATATTATCCGTATCCTGATATAAATCAAATACGAATATTATCCGTATCCATTTTAGAATCCGTCGGATACGGATCGAATACGGATATTATCCGTATCCAGATTCATGTGAAAATCCTCCTCAAAATTTGTTTTTACACCTAAGATATAATCATATAATGATACACAATAACACAAATCCATATAACAAACTAACAATCTTTTAAGTTTTAAAATCACCACAAAATATGAAGAATGATCCATGTTTTAACATCACAAATCATTGTTTTAAGTTTTAACATCATACAAAAATACGAAGATAAATACAAGCTTTTTTTCAAACAAAAGGTTAAAGTACAAATTACTTAAGACAAATTTCGAGATAAAATTCAAAGTTCCATTTCCAACACTTCATTCTGATGCTGAAATTCAAAATCATCTTCAACTTTTCATACTAAATCCAAAATCAATCACCTTTGTCAACTTCACCTATCATGAAAAAATCATATCAAGTGAGTAAAGACAAAAATGAAATAGAAATTAAAACTTAAACAAGAAAAAGAATAAAACCTACCAAGATTTAAAAGTGTCAACCAATCTTTTGTGGAAACTAAAGCTTCTACAACATCCATTCCCAACCGAGATCGAGTATCATCAATGACTCTACATGCACAATTAAAAGCAGATTCAGATGTAACTGTTGTGACCGGCGGGGAGGGAAGTTGCGGCTGGAAGAATGGGAGGAGGGAGGGAGGTTGGGGCTGGATTGCTGGAAGAAAGGGAGGAGGGAGGGATTTGACGGCTGGAGTTGTGTTTGGGGGACTTTAGGTAGGTTTAGGGTTAGTAATTTAGGAAATGTTATATACTTGGGTAATTTATATAAAAATACTTAACATATAAATATTTCATTAATTTAAAGAATAACTATATATAATACGGATTCGAATACGGATATGAATACAGATGTTGTACTACAGATATCTGATCCCGGATCGGATATTATACGGACCGGATGTACCACTAACTATATCCGCTCCACGACTTTACGGATCAGATACGAATACGGTCTTACGGATATTTTTTCGCAGATCGAATGTCCAAATTCGAATTCGGATACGGACGAATGTTCGGATATTCGAATATGCACCGGCCCCATCTAAGAGTGATGTATTGTCCCAAAATTGATTTGTTAATTCGTAGTCAAAAAACAATTGGTCAATTGACTTGTCGAAAACACAACGTACTGGGCAGTGTTTGTTTATTAGTATTCGTCGTTTAATGAGTACGTCTTTTGTTAGCAATCTATTTTCCGCCGTCAACCAGCAGAATATTTTAACTTTAGTTGGTGTCAAAGATTTCCAAATTTGGGTATCAGTGGGTATCTATCCCCGACATTAATAATCCAGTTACAAAAAAAATTGGACTGTATTTTTCCTTTCCGTGTTAGTCGCCATAGCCTATTGTCATTATCCGGTTGTGGGGAGAAGGCCAAGTTTTGTTAGCAATCTATTGCCATTGGTATAGTCTATAGGTTTGGTGGTACATTCAACTTTGATTTGAATTTGGTATCATACCAGTTTTGTTGAAAAGGGTTCGTCCCGAAGAATTTGGAATGTAATATAAATTTTTGTTTCACCTTGCCAAGTGTCGCAGAGATAATGGTTTTCAAACTTGGTTGTGGATTGTCCAAACTTGATGACCAAGAGTAGGAATGAAGGCTTGACAGTGGTTATGTCCAAGAGACATCAAAATAAACACAAGATAGTTAGCAACTCAATGTCCACAGATAGATTATTCCATAAATGTGAATTTAGGGGATATAAATCCAAATTGTAGGAATCAATGGTTTTGTTTTAATGGCCATAAATGGGGACACATCTCCCTAAAATCGGCTAATAATCTAAAACAAAAACCCATCACAAAACAAAATCCTACACCTAAACCATCGTTCGTTACCTTCACACACAACAATCACCAACCTGTGATGTGGCTACGCAGGAGGTTACGAATACGGCTATGGAGGGGGAGATATAGCGCTAAGTCGTGTGGGTGTTGATGCGGGGAGTGGGAATGGTGGAGGTTTGGGTGGGGTTAGGCCGGCGCTGGTTGAGAGAAGTAATGATGGGTTTTTGGGAAACCAAACAAGCCTTGATGAGTGGCGGGTTGGGCCATAAAATGTAGTAGGGAAGGACAGATGTACAAACAAGGGAGCCTGTAATAAAGTAATCAACGAGGCAATACACCAGGTCAATGAGATATTCTCAGCAATCGGAACCAATCTGGATTTCTGTCCTGGGAATACTCAATATCCTTGAACCTGAATGACATAACCATTAAGAAGTCTTGATCCTTCATATGGGTATATGACCCTTGTGCAAGGAACCAAAAGGCTGAGTTCATCCAGGAACTTGATTTGATTCGGAATATAGGCAGGGATCTTGGGTTGTTGGTGGGGATTTCAATATGCATTGTTTCAAAAAATCAAACGACAACTTAAATATACATAGTGTTTGTTATGAAATCCAAATGTCATTGAATGATTCACCTTCTACCTCCATAACTCCTTCGTCTTATCACATTCTCATTTGTAAACTCTTGTAACATACACATTTTCATTTGCCTCTTATAGCCTATAAATAGGAGACCATTGTAATACTTTGTTGATGGAAAAATACAAACAATCACTAGTGCAAAAAATAACATATACGTCAGATATACAGGGGTATAGACGTCGGATTTGGACAGTCCAAGTACCCGACTTATATTTCCCCGTCACCTATTCCTTGTTGTATAGGTGTCGGCTATATACGACCGACGTCTATTATACGTTCAATTAAATCCAAAAATACATTACATCCTATATCGAGCATTCTGCACTCACATTAATCAAGCCCAAGATACCCAAGTGCCCCAAGTGCCAATCTTTTGACAAATAATCAAGAATATCAAGACCAACATGCCCAGGTGCACCAACTCGTTCGCGTTCAACGGTAAAGGAGTGGTAGAGTACATCAACCACACCAACAAAAATAAATTCTCCGATGTGGGACTAAACTTTTACGCCTTATAGACGTCGGATATATAGGTTGACCGACGTGTATACTTAGAGCACGACCTATAGACGTCGGCCATACTATACATCCGACGTCTATACATTGATATATCAATAATTAATAAAAAAGTACACCCTATAGACGTCGGCCATGCTATACATCCGACGTCTATACATGGGTTAATAGTAAAAAAAAACGTTGCAACCATTTTGAGCCCAAGCTGGCCCAAGTGCCAATCTTTTGACCATTAAATATATATATACCTCACTTGCATTTTGTAGTGTGGTACCAAAATCCCATTTAGATGTAAAGGAGTGGTGGAGTACTTCAACTCCACTAATAAATAAAAAAAATTCTTCAACGTGTGACTAAACTTCAACACATGTGACCATACACACATGTGATAGTTACATTGATGTAACTATTTTTAAATTCTCATTATTCTTATACAAAATAAATCCACATAAATTCTTACACAAAATAAATCCCAAAAAATTACGTTAATTGTTTAACAAAATTAATCCCAAAAAATTACGTTAATTCTTACACGAAATAAATCCCAAAAAATTGATTTATTTCTTATACAAAATAAATCTACATAAATTCTTATACAAAATAAATCCAAAAAAATAAACAAAAAATATTTTCTTCTTTCACGAGGTATAGACGTCGGTTATACTAAAAAACCGATGTTTATACAAACAGATAGACGTCGGATGTCCAAACATCGGGCGTCTATACCTATAGACGTCGGATGTTTTTATATCCGACGTCTATTCGGTGACGTCTATTGAGCATTCTGCAGTAGTGAATTATTCTCCTTCAAATCATCATCTTCTTTGTTCTTTGTTTTATTATTTTATAATACGTTATCAGCACGAAGCTCTATCAGTCAAGAGAACTCAATCTCTTCTAAGGTCTTCTTATCCCGATCTTATGCATATTTAGTGTATATATATTATTTGATATATTGACATATTTCACATGATTTATAGCTGAATTAGTTTCTTCATTACGATTCCTCGCAACATTTTGTTTCCACACGATATGATTTGATCAATAGTTCCTCGTGAGACACAATATGATATCGTTTGTTAGTTTAGAAATTTTATTTTAAATTTTATTGATGCTTACGGATTTTGTATATATCAATGGATCATCAATATTAATTATGGTAAACCATCTAAAAAGAAATATATTCTATATTAAATTTGTCCTAGACAAGTAACTCTTACAAATTAAATTATCTTCAATTTTTCATGAGTAATATTGTAAGAACAAAATTCAATATATTTTAAGATAAATATCACACTTTTTCATTATTTTTAGTGTCATGCATTAATGTGTGACTTTGAAAATCAGCAACATTAGATTTTGAAATCTCTTTAATTTGCTATAAATGATTTATACACTGACATTAAGTCATAACATCTCGTATCAAAGTGGATTATCTTGGCCTTGATTATTTTATATGCAAATATCCTATATTATTTTCGCTGACCGTCTTTTGGATTAATTCTGTTGTACTATTTATCCATACATGTTTTGCAGTAATTACATAGTATAATATAAGCTATGCATGCATAATCTTTCGACCAACACTTGGACTTTGCAATGAGGGTATTAGATGAATTTCGGAAAGACAAAATCTTTACCCATATGTACTTTTATTAATGTGTGACACTTATTTCGAATGGCATGACTTAGTTGATATATTTTGCATCTCTCTTGACACATATTGGTTATTAGCAATTCGTATATATTTACAGCATGTGATATGATTATGTGTATGTTTGTATATATATCCATGATTTGTTCCAAAATTATTACAAATTGATATACCACTATCATTGTACTAGATTAATGCTTGTATTAGATATTACAACAAGTAATTATATAACACGACAATTCATGTTGGGTCATTACTAGTAATCATTGGAAAATCTTGATGTACAAACTATATTCTAACCTTGAAGGCTAAATCTTTAATATATACTCCAAATCATGTTTTAGTGTGCAAACAAAATGACTTTTCATTACATGCTCGATCATGGATAAGAATGGTGTCTTATCATGGATTATGGATGTTGAACCCAACTCATTGCCTTTTAAAATATCAATGACTAGAAAAAGAAGCATCAAATCAAGATAAAATGGAAGTTGTGATTTTCTTGTGCTATCTTATTTGTTAAACCTCCTACAATCTCACCATTAGATCTTATTTACAGTTAATCTCATCATTCATTAGTATAACCGTTTTTTTCTTAATCTACCTTACAATTTGAAATGAGTTGTGGATATTGTGGGGACTTAATTTAGAAAAATTAAGCTCTCAGCTTACTATAGGATTCTTGTATATATATATATATATGTATATATGTATATATATATATGTGTATATATGTATATATGTATGTATATATATATGGTTAAGTTCTAGTGAATGCAGGGTTCATCAAATTTAGTTTAACCTCCTTACAATCTCACCATTCATTAGCATAAATTTTTTTTCTTAATCTAACTTAAAATTTGAAATGAGTGGTAGATATTGTGAGAACTTAATTTAGAAAAATTAAGTCCTGGACTCACTAGAGAATTCTTTTATATATATATATATATATATATATATATATATATATAGACACACACACAATCGTAGAAAATAATAAGCTTGAATAAGTTAGAACACATTGAACACACCACAACAAGAGTATTTTAGGTGGAAACTCCTTCCAACACTATACGAGAAAACCACAAGGTCACGCATTAGGGATAATTCATTAACAGGAACAGAAATTAGACATGAGAATGTCCTCACCTCTTTTTTCTCGCAGCGACTCATATTTGTTTACGAGGTCTCCTAAACCCTAAGGAAACACCATTTTTTTTGTAGGACACACGTTTCCTTATTTTTACAAATCAATTTTTTACAAATCAATATCTTAATCTAATTCTTTTACTTCTCAAGTAATCCCAAATCAAGATATAATTTATTTCCAAATACTTGGAAAGCAAAGATCTCCAAATACTTTAATTGTTGGATTTGAGACAATTCCTAGCTTTATAACCATCTATTAGTCATTGGTCTACCGTTAATCCGTTTTAATTTACACCATTAGCATACAACTTAAGCATTGTAGCAAGTGGGGTGCCGGAGAGTATATCTATACCAACTACACTAAAACCAATGCTACACTATGTCTATGTGTGAAGTACGAGAATCGTATATTATGAGAGTTTAGGAATAGCTTAAATAGGAGGCTGAATATGTGGTACGTGATACTGTAACACAGATTTGATTAACACTAACTTCATACCAAATAAGGAGATCAATCCATCAATATATTCATCTTCCAACTTAATCCTAATATTTGATTCAAAAAATAAGAGCACTATTGGATAATTATGTAGTAAAGCCTTTGTGTTTTGAGTCTTCGTATCAAACATTTAAGTGTAAATTAATTAAATGGGCCCATGGTCTCTCAGACCGGCACACTAAGGAGTTTGGTGGTGATCCAACTAATTATATGGTTTAAGAAAAAGGTAAATTACAGAAAACTCTCCTAAACTATGGGTCCAATTTACTTAACCCCAATAAACTTTGAACTTATACTTAGTCTTTTTCAACTTTCAGTTTTCTAACACATTGCCCCCCTCCTCTTCACCAACAATTTGTTATTTTCAACATATTCATTATTATTATTATTATTATTTTGCATTGTTTTCAAAGATAAGTGTTGAGAAGAATATTCATCTGAGAAGAATATTCATCAGATCCATGTTGTATTTGCATGAAATGTGTACACCATTGGACACTAAATTTGGATTAAATCTTATGCAAATCTAAATCAAACTTATCGCAGACCGTAAATTTTTATAGATCTTTGTCAGCCTAACTGAGTCTTAATTCTCTATCGCAAGTCTTGTTCGATCCTAGAAGCCTCACTCATGTCGTCACTAAATCCAATCTCCATTCCAAGCCGAGATCAAGCATTTACAAAGCAAACTCCCGAACAACCCTTGCCGAACTTGATTTTCTTCTCACGACCTAAGAGAGAACTTTCTTCTCGAAGGCTTACAACTGTGATGATTCTAGCAAATGAAAGTGGGAATTACAAACAACACTTTATACTTGAGCATACTTGAGTATGATAGAAATTAGGAACACAAGTGATGAAGTTTAAGGTTGAGTAAGGAAAATGGAGCTTTGAATCTGTAGCAAGTTTCTCTCTAAGCAATGAAGTAACATTAGGTGTAAGAGATGTGTGAAACATAGGAATGAACCCATGTTATAAGCTTTCTAGTCCATATAGCAGCTGGAGAAAATTGGGAGCAGGTGGAAAAGTAAATGAGAAAAACAAAAAGTTCGGAAAAAGCAGTGCGACAAAATATGTTAGACCATTTGAATCCACGATCGACCGTTCACTTAAAAACTTAATAACGTCAACGGTTGAAAGAAACCATCACTTGTTGATCGGTCTGGGCAATCTGGGAGTGAATATTTTTCCGTGTGGCAATGGTCGACTGTTACAAAGTGATCGGTCGGCCATTTGGTCAATAGTGTAAAAGACTAACCATTGAGCAAATTCTCCCCCAATAGTTGCATGGGTTTTGGTGTTTTGGTCAAATATGAGCTTAATTCAAGTGCCAATAGGATGTGTTTTGGTCAAATATGAGCTTAATTCTGCCGGAGACGCCCCTTCCCAGGTGGGGCATCTCCCGTGGACACCCGACCCTAAAAAAAACTAAATTAGACATTTTACCAGATTTGAGTACGCCGGGACGTCCGCTGACTCCTTTCCTGGGCTCCGAGACATTCATCTTGATGATTATGAGAGGAAGATGAAGAGAGAGTGGTGGTGGGAGAGTGAAATGAAGAGTTATATAAGTAGAAATGAGAGAATAGCAAAATGGTAATTCACACGGAAGATTTAAGTAGTTTTCTGACGATGAATATCAATTCAGCATATTAAGGATGTGAGGCCAGTATGCAGACCACATCACTGGTCGTATATGCGGCCGATGCGCGGCGAATATGCAGAAGATGCGGCACATTTCAAAATGGTGAATTTCAATTTAATCGGGTCATGAAAATCCAATTGGCCATTCACCCAATCCGATTACACAACAAAAATCCGATTACACAACAAAAATCAGATTTCTCCTCTACCTCTGAATCCCAATCCCTAACCCAACTGGCTGACCCCGCTGTCTATCCCCTCCATGACTCCTTTGTCGCCGTCCGTCCCCTCCATGACTCCACCACCGTCATCCGGTTTGGACTGTGCTCCTTTTTCTCTCTTATTCATCCTCTTCTGATGTTTATGTCTCATATCATTTTCTTCTTCACTATTCTTTGTTTTCCTCCTTTACTCTCTCCCATGCTTACCACTCTCAATGTTTCAACAACAATATCAAAACCAAATTATTTTCCTACGACCTGGTTCATCATTTCATTATATTGTCATTGACTTAGCTGTAACACTCAATAGCAAAATAAATTTAGTAACATATAAGATTTTGGTTACTGCAATGTCATTTTCTATGGTCTTTGGAATGCCCACAACGGAAACTTTCAGGCCACGCCTTTGGATTTCTTGTTTACAAATAAGGCAAAATTTGGCATTATCAAGAATTTGAATTGTGGATAGTTGGCGAGTTGCTTTGTTCTTAATTCAGTCATTCAATACTTGAATGTGATCAATAAGTTGGCATAAATTAATTTCACTTCATACCTGAAAGATCATTGAAGCTCCTTTTGGGTTCCATCTAGACATGTCATCGAGCCAAGCTTGGCTCGGCTCGTTAAGGGATACGGGCCCAGGCGTTGTCAAGTCGGACTACTCGTATAATTTATTATTATTATTATTATCATCATCATCATCATCATCATCATCATCATCATCATCATCATCATCATCTTAAAAAGTCTTAAAAAATAACTAAAATACCTCCAAATTCTAACAAAATACCTAAAATAAATAAAACACCAGACCTGCGAGAGTCAAGCTAGATCTGAACCCTACCTAACGTGTCGGGCCCCCAGCCCGGCCTGGTACCTAGCTCTAGTTCCATCATCTACAATATATAAACCTAGAACATATTCAACAATTTAGGTAAGGATCCAAAAAAAATTAATTACTCAAAATTCTACCTAAATTACATATGCACATGCATCACATCTCCATCCCTCGTATGCAACATGCGATGCCTTGCCGCATTCAGTTTGCATCCCACATCCCTAGACCTTGCTCCTAAACATATCCAATGCTAAGGGTGTAAACGGGTCGAGTATGTCCTTACCCGTTCCCGGCTAAATTAACAGGTATATACCCGACCCAAAAATTATGTGCCCATACCTACTAAGTTAGCGGGTATGACGCGAGTAAACGGGTATATGTTACGGTGGGTATAATAATATATAAAAATAGTATAGATAATATAAAAATATTATATATAAAAATATATAATATATATTAACATATATAAAAAATTAACGGATATACGGGTAATGCGTATCCCTGTACCATTAACTAACCGCGCAAGCGAGTACGAATATACGGGTATTACTCACCCCCGTTTACTATCGTACATAATATCATTTTGTTGTGTGTACCTGTGTAAAGCACAAACATCACGTTCCCCAAGAAGTTTAGCAAATACACGGGAGCAATCCCAATTTCATTATATTACTTCACATAAAAATTTACCGTCTTTATCCGATCTATTTATGTTTACCTTTCTACATAGACGCCGAGTTCAATGTTAATCCCCAGACTAGTAACCGCCTCATGCACGAGTTGCTAAAATTTTACATAATGAACTTGCCAACACCAATGGCGAGTTCTATTTAATAGAACTCGACACTAGTGTGTGTTTGTGGGGGGGGGGGATTTTCTGTGTTTGAAATCGGCATCGTTGATACCAATTTTGTCTATATAGAACTCAAAGTTCTCAACGTTGAGTTCTGCAAAGAAAATTTTCTTAATCGAGTTATATAGACACTAAAGAACAAGACCCATCGCCGCCACATGGTGGCAACATGTATAGTTGGAAAATACTTTTCAAGGAGGTTTATTTTGGAAAAAAAATTAAAGAATAATTTTAATTCGAAAAAGTTTCCCAATAAAAATGCATTTTGATCCCTTTTGTCAAATGTATTTGTAATTGGTAGATTGGTTGAATAGCATAAACATCCAAACACCCTAAGATGAGCATAACTAGGTGGTTTCTGAAATAGAATCTCAGAAGGTCTTGTAGTTCAATGTTTTAGTTGGCATTCTATTGATTAGATAACTTGTTGTTTGAATACAATCACTCCAAAATATCATAGGGACATTAGAGTGAAACTTTAATTCTCTAGTAACATCAAGGATATGCCTATGCTTTCTCTCAACTATACCATTTTAGCGGAGTGTAGAGACAATTTTTTCATGTAAAATGCCATTATGAATGAATAATTCTTGCAGATTATTAGATAAGAATTCATGTCCATTGTAACTTCTGATCCTTTTGACTGTTTTATCAAATTGATTCTTAACCATAACTAGAAATGCTTTTATCACATTATAGGTTTCTGATTTCATTTTCATAAGATAAGTCCAAGTAATCCTACTGAAGACATCAACTATGGTAAGGTAATAATGAAAACATCTTAAAGATGCAGTATGATATCTTACCATATGTCAATATGAATCAATTCAAAAACTATACAAGTAGTACAAGTACTAACAGGAAAAGGAACTCTAGTTTGCTTAGCTATAGGACAAATGTCACAATGTATGTCATGGTTTACAGAAATATTTCTATCTATACTATCTATAAACTGAATTTCGTTGCTGGGTAAATGCTCCCATCTTCTATGCCAATCTGGTTGCTTCTTATTTGCATTCAGTACTATTAAACTATGGCTCTTTTCAGTATATTGCTGGTTGGAATAGATGTAAAGGTCTCCTATCTCTCTACCCATTCCAATCATCTTCTTCTAAAGGATGCCCTCACTTAAATAGAAAGTAGGGTAGAAACTTACTGAGCAATTTGAGTGCTTTACTAACTTAGCTACTAAGATTAGGTTCACTTTGAATTCAGGTATGTAAAGGACCTTATGAAGACTCAAACAATTACTAAGTTTAACAGAACCATGTACTAAGGCATGACAATGTTATCATTGGGTAGTCTAGTTGGTATACTCTTATGTAACTTAGTGATGTCACTTATCATGGATTTATTTGAACACATATGGTCAGTAGTACCACTCTATTATCCAAGATGAACTAGTTATTAAGGAGTAGCATGATACCATACCTGCAACATTGACTTGAGGCAAGTTTTCTCCTTTGTTTAGAATTTAGAGTATTTGCTTATACTGTTCATAAGTGATGTTTGTTTCCTTAATTTAATTCTCAACAGTGAAGGCCTTTGCTGGTTCTCCTCTTTGTTGATAACCATCTTTAACATTTGATTTGTTCTTGTGGTTATTGCTGCTCTTGGATGGAAATCCAACTATCCAATAACATTTGTCTGCTGTGTGGTCAACCTTCTTGCAATTGGTGCATACAAGTCTTTCTCCTTTGTTATGATGTTGATTAATTTTAATTGTTCTTGTTCTTGTTCTTGTGATTGTGATTGTGATTGTTTCTTCTTACAGTCAGTGTTGTGGCATTTTGCTGTATCGCATTTGATCCACCCACTTTTCTTTGTTTCTCTTCTTGAAGAATCAAAGAATAAACCTTATTGACAGGTGGTAATGGGGTAGATAATAATATTTGACCCCTGTTTCCAGAGAATGATTCATTTAGCCTTAAGAGGAACTGGAGAGTTTTATCATGTTGTTCCTTAGTTACTAGTTTCATGAAGCCACAAGTGCAGCCACCACAACAATATGATGGTGTCTTGGTATAAACTGAAAGCTCATCCAAAATCCCCTTCAGTTTTGAAAAATAACCCCCAACATTAGAATTCTCTTGATTTAGTACATATAAGGCTCTTTTCAGTTGAAAAATCCTAGGTAGGTTGGTCTGAGAAAATCTTTCTTCAAAATCGTTCCACATCTCTAAAGCAGTATCATAGTATATCACATTATTCAGAATATCTTGATCTAAAGAACTCACGATCCATGACATAATCATATCGTTTGCCCTTTTCCATCTCGCATATTCTTTGGTTAATTTATCTTTTGGTTGTTGGTTGATATTTCCATCTACAAAACCATATTTATTCTTTGCACACAGAGCCACTCTCATTGCTGTTGACCAGGTTGGGTAATTATCTCCATTAAGTCTTTTGGAGACGAGATTAATACCTGGATTATCGGAAGGAAGAAGGTTGTAGGAGTTGCAAGTTTCATGGTTGGTTGTCTCAGATGAATCAGAACTGGTTGCTTTAGCCATTGTCCTCTTCTGCAGATCTCAATATCCTGATTTCTTGATTTCCTTTCTGATTCGTCCTCTTGTTGGTTGGAACCTGATTTCACAAGGTGCAGAAGCTAGATTGGGTCGAGCGCTCTGATACCATGTAGAAATCTGAGATGGGTCGAATTGCACATCGGAGATTGGGTCGGAGGAGAGAAGAAGAAGGTGCGCAGGAGAAGAAGATTTGAAGGTTGGGTTTGATTTTATTTGATGAATGAAAAAAAATAATTACATACATATGGGTCCAACTATATATATGGCTTGAGATAATCAGATGATCCGATTAACTATCCGGCATCCCCAAGTATTCAATACATTAGTCTCTTATGTTATACATGGCTTAATCCTTGATTCCAACATCTCCTGTAGATGTTCTGGAAATTAATTATAACTCGTCTAGTGGATTTAATTTTAGTAAGGTCGTAGCTCCTCTCCCGGCGTCCTGTCGGAGTTTTCTTCTTCCAACAATTCGGATTCTGGGAAATTGAGGGTAACACAAGCATTAAAATTCTCGTTTAGGGATGCTTTATTGGGGAACTTGATTGTCATTGATGATTCATGTACGGAGGGGATAAGAACAGTTTGGTTATGGATCTGTGAGTGTATAGCAAAACATCAAAAATAGTTGTGTTGTGAGTCTACAGCAAAACATCGAAAAGTGTCATACAAGTCTAAATAGTTAGGTGCTCATATATAGCTTAATAAAAAATATTGTCTCATCGTGCATGCAAAGTGAAATAAATAGTCAGATAGTAGTTGTCCATTCCCGATGGCCACTGAAAGAGGAGCCCTAGGAGTTCAAATGTCTCGGCTTGAGCCCAAGTTTTTTTCTTATAAGTGTTCCTGCCCAATAATTCAAGTGAATGAAGATAGTTATATAAAATGGAAGCATGCGATGTGGAAGTTCCTCTAAACACCATATTATTCCTTCAATCCAGGTGTGCCAGAAGAAAGCATTTATTAAGGTGTTCCAAATATCGGTTCCTCGATTAAGGCAATTTTGGACTGAAGTTTGAAAGTGTGGCGTCGTTGGATCTTACCAAGTTGAAAGTCTAAGAGTAGGGGTGTCAACCGACCGAATATGGACCGGATCTACCAATATCTGTATCCGTATCCACGGAACAAATGATACATCCGTATCCGGATCCGTATCCGGACGGATATTAAATTGAATATCCATTTTAGAATCCGTCGGATACGGATCGAATACGGATATTATCCGTATCCTGATATAAATCAAATACGAATATTATCCGTATCCATTTTAGAATCCGTCGGATACGGATCGAATACGGATATTATCCGTATCCAGATTCATGTGAAAATCCTCCTCAAAATTTGTTTTTACACCTAAGATATAATCATATAATGATACACAATAACACAAATCCATATAACAAACTAACAATCTTTTAAGTTTTAAAATCACCACAAAATATGAAGAATGATCCATGTTTTAACATCACAAATCATTGTTTTAAGTTTTAACATCATACAAAAATACGAAGATAAATACAAGCTTTTTTTCAAACAAAAGGTTAAAGTACAAATTACTTAAGACAAATTTCGAGATAAAATTCAAAGTTCCATTTCCAACACTTCATTCTGATGCTGAAATTCAAAATCATCTTCAACTTTTCATACTAAATCCAAAATCAATCACCTTTGTCAACTTCACCTATCATGAAAAAATCATATCAAGTGAGTAAAGACAAAAATGAAATAGAAATTAAAACTTAAACAAGAAAAAGAATAAAACCTACCAAGATTTAAAAGTGTCAACCAATCTTTTGTGGAAACTAAAGCTTCTACAACATCCATTCCCAACCGAGATCGAGTATCATCAATGACTCTACATGCACAATTAAAAGCAGATTCAGATGTAACTGTTGTGACCGGCGGGGAGGGAAGTTGCGGCTGGAAGAATGGGAGGAGGGAGGGAGGTTGGGGCTGGATTGCTGGAAGAAAGGGAGGAGGGAGGGATTTGACGGCTGGAGTTGTGTTTGGGGGACTTTAGGTAGGTTTAGGGTTAGTAATTTAGGAAATGTTATATACTTGGGTAATTTATATAAAAATACTTAACATATAAATATTTCATTAATTTAAAGAATAACTATATATAATACGGATTCGAATACGGATATGAATACAGATGTTGTACTACAGATATCTGATCCCGGATCGGATATTATACGGACCGGATGTACCACTAACTATATCCGCTCCACGACTTTACGGATCAGATACGAATACGGTCTTACGGATATTTTTTCGCAGATCGAATGTCCAAATTCGAATTCGGATACGGACGAATGTTCGGATATTCGAATATGCACCGGCCCCATCTAAGAGTGATGTATTGTCCCAAAATTGATTTGTTAATTCGTAGTCAAAAAACAATTGGTCAATTGACTTGTCGAAAACACAACGTACTGGGCAGTGTTTGTTTATTAGTATTCGTCGTTTAATGAGTACGTCTTTTGTTAGCAATCTATTTTCCGCCGTCAACCAGCAGAATATTTTAACTTTAGTTGGTGTCAAAGATTTCCAAATTTGGGTATCAGTGGGTATCTATCCCCGACATTAATAATCCAGTTACAAAAAAAATTGGACTGTATTTTTCCTTTCCGTGTTAGTCGCCATAGCCTATTGTCATTATCCGGTTGTGGGGAGAAGGCCAAGTTTTGTTAGCAATCTATTGCCATTGGTATAGTCTATAGGTTTGGTGGTACATTCAACTTTGATTTGAATTTGGTATCATACCAGTTTTGTTGAAAAGGGTTCGTCCCGAAGAATTTGGAATGTAATATAAATTTTTGTTTCACCTTGCCAAGTGTCGCAGAGATAATGGTTTTCAAACTTGGTTGTGGATTGTCCAAACTTGATGACCAAGAGTAGGAATGAAGGCTTGACAGTGGTTATGTCCAAGAGACATCAAAATAAACACAAGATAGTTAGCAACTCAATGTCCACAGATAGATTATTCCATAAATGTGAATTTAGGGGATATAAATCCAAATTGTAGGAATCAATGGTTTTGTTTTAATGGCCATAAATGGGGACACATCTCCCTAAAATCGGCTAATAATCTAAAACAAAAACCCATCACAAAACAAAATCCTACACCTAAACCATCGTTCGTTACCTTCACACACAACAATCACCAACCTGTGATGTGGCTACGCAGGAGGTTACGAATACGGCTATGGAGGGGGAGATATAGCGCTAAGTCGTGTGGGTGTTGATGCGGGGAGTGGGAATGGTGGAGGTTTGGGTGGGGTTAGGCCGGCGCTGGTTGAGAGAAGTAATGATGGGTTTTTGGGAAACCAAACAAGCCTTGATGAGTGGCGGGTTGGGCCATAAAATGTAGTAGGGAAGGACAGATGTACAAACAAGGGAGCCTGTAATAAAGTAATCAACGAGGCAATACACCAGGTCAATGAGATATTCTCAGCAATCGGAACCAATCTGGATTTCTGTCCTGGGAATACTCAATATCCTTGAACCTGAATGACATAACCATTAAGAAGTCTTGATCCTTCATATGGGTATATGACCCTTGTGCAAGGAACCAAAAGGCTGAGTTCATCCAGGAACTTGATTTGATTCGGAATATAGGCAGGGATCTTGGGTTGTTGGTGGGGATTTCAATATGCATTGTTTCAAAAAATCAAACGACAACTTAAATATACATAGTGTTTGTTATGAAATCCAAATGTCATTGAATGATTCACCTTCTACCTCCATAACTCCTTCGTCTTATCACATTCTCATTTGTAAACTCTTGTAACATACACATTTTCATTTGCCTCTTATAGCCTATAAATAGGAGACCATTGTAATACTTTGTTGATGGAAAAATACAAACAATCACTAGTGCAAAAAATAACATATACGTCAGATATACAGGGGTATAGACGTCGGATTTGGACAGTCCAAGTACCCGACTTATATTTCCCCGTCACCTATTCCTTGTTGTATAGGTGTCGGCTATATACGACCGACGTCTATTATACGTTCAATTAAATCCAAAAATACATTACATCCTATATCGAGCATTCTGCACTCACATTAATCAAGCCCAAGATACCCAAGTGCCCCAAGTGCCAATCTTTTGACAAATAATCAAGAATATCAAGACCAACATGCCCAGGTGCACCAACTCGTTCGCGTTCAACGGTAAAGGAGTGGTAGAGTACATCAACCACACCAACAAAAATAAATTCTCCGATGTGGGACTAAACTTTTACGCCTTATAGACGTCGGATATATAGGTTGACCGACGTGTATACTTAGAGCACGACCTATAGACGTCGGCCATACTATACATCCGACGTCTATACATTGATATATCAATAATTAATAAAAAAGTACACCCTATAGACGTCGGCCATGCTATACATCCGACGTCTATACATGGGTTAATAGTAAAAAAAAACGTTGCAACCATTTTGAGCCCAAGCTGGCCCAAGTGCCAATCTTTTGACCATTAAATATATATATACCTCACTTGCATTTTGTAGTGTGGTACCAAAATCCCATTTAGATGTAAAGGAGTGGTGGAGTACTTCAACTCCACTAATAAATAAAAAAAATTCTTCAACGTGTGACTAAACTTCAACACATGTGACCATACACACATGTGATAGTTACATTGATGTAACTATTTTTAAATTCTCATTATTCTTATACAAAATAAATCCACATAAATTCTTACACAAAATAAATCCCAAAAAATTACGTTAATTGTTTAACAAAATTAATCCCAAAAAATTACGTTAATTCTTACACGAAATAAATCCCAAAAAATTGATTTATTTCTTATACAAAATAAATCTACATAAATTCTTATACAAAATAAATCCAAAAAAATAAACAAAAAATATTTTCTTCTTTCACGAGGTATAGACGTCGGTTATACTAAAAAACCGATGTTTATACAAACAGATAGACGTCGGATGTCCAAACATCGGGCGTCTATACCTATAGACGTCGGATGTTTTTATATCCGACGTCTATTCGGTGACGTCTATTGAGCATTCTGCAGTAGTGAATTATTCTCCTTCAAATCATCATCTTCTTTGTTCTTTGTTTTATTATTTTATAATACGTTATCAGCACGAAGCTCTATCAGTCAAGAGAACTCAATCTCTTCTAAGGTCTTCTTATCCCGATCTTATGCATATTTAGTGTATATATATTATTTGATATATTGACATATTTCACATGATTTATAGCTGAATTAGTTTCTTCATTACGATTCCTCGCAACATTTTGTTTCCACACGATATGATTTGATCAATAGTTCCTCGTGAGACACAATATGATATCGTTTGTTAGTTTAGAAATTTTATTTTAAATTTTATTGATGCTTACGGATTTTGTATATATCAATGGATCATCAATATTAATTATGGTAAACCATCTAAAAAGAAATATATTCTATATTAAATTTGTCCTAGACAAGTAACTCTTACAAATTAAATTATCTTCAATTTTTCATGAGTAATATTGTAAGAACAAAATTCAATATATTTTAAGATAAATATCACACTTTTTCATTATTTTTAGTGTCATGCATTAATGTGTGACTTTGAAAATCAGCAACATTAGATTTTGAAATCTCTTTAATTTGCTATAAATGATTTATACACTGACATTAAGTCATAACATCTCGTATCAAAGTGGATTATCTTGGCCTTGATTATTTTATATGCAAATATCCTATATTATTTTCGCTGACCGTCTTTTGGATTAATTCTGTTGTACTATTTATCCATACATGTTTTGCAGTAATTACATAGTATAATATAAGCTATGCATGCATAATCTTTCGACCAACACTTGGACTTTGCAATGAGGGTATTAGATGAATTTCGGAAAGACAAAATCTTTACCCATATGTACTTTTATTAATGTGTGACACTTATTTCGAATGGCATGACTTAGTTGATATATTTTGCATCTCTCTTGACACATATTGGTTATTAGCAATTCGTATATATTTACAGCATGTGATATGATTATGTGTATGTTTGTATATATATCCATGATTTGTTCCAAAATTATTACAAATTGATATACCACTATCATTGTACTAGATTAATGCTTGTATTAGATATTACAACAAGTAATTATATAACACGACAATTCATGTTGGGTCATTACTAGTAATCATTGGAAAATCTTGATGTACAAACTATATTCTAACCTTGAAGGCTAAATCTTTAATATATACTCCAAATCATGTTTTAGTGTGCAAACAAAATGACTTTTCATTACATGCTCGATCATGGATAAGAATGGTGTCTTATCATGGATTATGGATGTTGAACCCAACTCATTGCCTTTTAAAATATCAATGACTAGAAAAAGAAGCATCAAATCAAGATAAAATGGAAGTTGTGATTTTCTTGTGCTATCTTATTTGTTAAAATGATTTTAAAAGTATTATGATTTAATCTCATGTTTGTTTTTGTGGTTGGACAAAATATCGACTTGTTGATCAAAATTTCAAGATTTCTCGATCCAATGAAGCGTGAAATGAAGTATTTACATATTTAATAGCGCTTTTAAAATTAAATGATATATATCTCATGCAACTTTGTATTGATTCACTTGCTCAGTATAAGTTATATGAATTCTTAGTATCATATTCATTAAAATAGTATTTGTAAAGTGGTTCAAGTATGTGATTGTTACTTGTTGTTAAGAGCATTCATCTCGTGAGCACATAATATCCATCTTGATAGATGTATATATATAGTACAATGTGCTACATTATAATGGAATTTGAATCACCATGTTACAAGTGATCAATGTTATTGAAAATGATATTCATTTGCCCAGAAGTTGAATATCTTAATATTAATAAAATACTACTATACCAAGATTTAGAGATTATTCATTTAAAGAGGGTTATGAAATTTTATGATAATCCCTAAAGGATTCGTATGACCATCTAAACGACGTGCAAATAACTAATTGAGTAAAAATGCACGTCGGTCACTAAATCAAACCCTATGACCAGAAGTTCATAGATATATAGAGATTAGTAGTAAAAGAAAAAATAATTATTGATCACTTTACAAATTAATGACCCAATTCTTTTTTGGGTTATGCATCACCGATGATTGAAGGTCATGAGAGTTGTTGGAAAATCACGATACATTTCTTGTTTATTTTTTGGTGTGTCGGAAGCACACATTACAAAGTGTTGTGAAAACAAGAGCATAAGCAGTGCACTGAATTTTGTGCAAATAAGAAGTATGAAATAAAGATGACATCAAAGAGACTAAACATGCCCAGAAGTGCCTAAATAAAATCATCTCTTATATTAATTATGGATGTCATCATTGGTATTGTTTTTGTAAAGCTTTAGATAGTTTTGTTGACTTTTATCACGACCAAAATGAGGTCAAATTTGTCGACCGATTTGCACAATAAAATGAGAGTCCCTTTATTTTTAAAATATCCCTCAATATTGATCATTATGGGATCTTAAAATTTATACATGATACATTAATGTGCATATATACCTGCTAATATTATTCATTAATTTTTATGGTTGATATACATCATGTTATAAATGTTCCCCTACTTTACTTGTACAATAATAAATAAATTTTCCCTCCTGCGATTTAAAGCTCCTGAAGGGCTAAGTTTTATTGTCCAATCCAATAATCATATATATAGGATGTACATTTTCTGGCATTAAGGGGAGAAGCTAGAAGCTTAAAGAATGTCAAGAAAATGTACTATATTGAACTGAAGTTCATAAGAGAATATACGTACAAGTATGATTGAACCTGAAGTTCATAAAATCATTATCTTGCAATATCTAGCAAGTAATTGTCATACATTTTTATTGATCACAAAAGAGCGACTAAGCCTTATATTACTAGACATAAACCAGATAATATATAGTAGAGATCTCCACATATATGATAAAATATATTTGAGCTCAACCAATACCAGAAGCGTGGACCATAATATACATTATTTGTGGAAATAAAATAAAAGTTAGTCACTCTCATTGCACCTTTTGAAGAGGTTATTCCTGAAGAATATAAACCCGTAAAAATAAATGCAGCTGCTAACAAAAGATTAATGAAATTACGGGGATACAAAACGATTAAATCCTAAAATTTTGGGAACGATGAGGATTTGATTATCATTGACGTAAAACTTGCAATAAACTATATATGTTGATACGAGAGATATTAAATAATTATTAAAATTATTGTCGATAATTCATTCGCCTTCTTAATAGCATGCTATATCAAGAGAAAAATTGGATCCAAAACCTATGATATTATAAGAATGTCAGAAGCATTCGTATTTGATATAAACAAAAGAAGGCGAACAATATATAATAAACTCGTTGAACAAATATACTATTTTGACCTGTAGTCCTGATTTCTGAAATTATATCCCTGAAGGATACAAATAGAAATCACAATAACAATGTGATAGATTATAAAGAGAGAGGTAATATAAAGGTATTCGCAGGACCCAACATCCAACGTGATGTTACTCATTCTCTCGTAATATTGATAATACGTTCTGTTACATGATCAATATGATATGCATATAAGATATGTTGTGACTTCAAAGTTTTATAAGTCACTTAATATTGATACTTATATGAGAGTCCCTGAAGGACAAAGATAACAAAGTATATTATATAATAAAGAAGAATCAAAAGATACACTATACAAAGATCACTATACGAAGAAACATGTAAGAGTGTGCATAAACCTCTTCAATTAAAGTCATTCCGAAGAATGATACGAAGTTGATCTTATTCGTCCATATGTTTCACCCAATAATAAATTTTACTATTATTTATTATATGCATATGACTTGATGTCACAGGGCATCCAACAGAGTTTTTGAAAAATTGTGAAATATTTAAATGACGGATTTTTAAATAAATGACGAGATAAACCAATTGTTTCTCGACCTGAAGTTCGAACATTCTCCAGAAGAGAATTAGTACAATGATTTAATTGTAGAAAGGGAATATTGAAGAAAAATATTCTACTAAATGCTTATCTTGAAAGCACATTAACAAAGGACATCTATTGTATATCGACAAAGATCGAATTCTTATAGGACCTGAAGTTCCTTATAATCATTGTACAATTAAAAACACCAAAATATTTTCAGAAAAACATATAAATGTTTTTCTGAAAATAATTATATGACGTTCAAGGATCTACAAATTTCTAGTCATGCGACAAAGATTTATATTAGTGATGTTTCCTGCATGTGCAATACACATCAATCATTATCACAAATCTTGGTGTCATTACGTAGAGTCATTACAACTTTATGTAAGTTGGTGAATCAGTTATGGATTCTTACACTCATATCACAGTTATGGATTCTTACACTCATATCGCTTGACATATGAGACATCTTTAAATTGTCCATAAATAATATCTTTTAAGGTAACATATTTATATTTTACAAAAGTTACCACAATTTATCTTACTCCCAACATATTATTTGAGCAAAATTGTGCAAACAGATTTCACAATCTTATTATCTAAGAGAAATATAGTAAATATCCATTAAATCCGTTAAACTATCATGTATTTGTTTATTGAATCCCCATGCGCTTTTGTATTTAAGAACTTTGTAAAATATATTCGTAAGTTTGATAAACTACGAATCAAGGGGAGTTGATTTGTATTTATCGTCCCTGAAGGACGGATATTCCTGAAGGATAAAGCCCAGAAGGCTTGTAGTTGCACTCTTTTTCCCTTTTTCCAATTTTTGTCCTAAAAGATTTTATTGGTTAAAGGTTTTTAATGAGTCAGCTTGTGCAATTTTGTTAGCATATGTTATGCATTATTTTCCTTAGCTACTTTTTCCCATAGGGTTTTGTAGCAAAGTTTTTAACAAGACATAAACATAACGCATATTATCTAAGGGAGTGTTATAAATGTATGTTGAATTGAGGGGGAGAATTATACGATGCACTTTTTTTTCCTTCACCCAGTTTTGTCCCACAGGGTTTTACTTGGCAAGGTTTTTGATGAGGCAGACCAATCAAGTGACAATTGATCAGATCCAAATCAAGCGAGAATATGACAAACTTGTTTACAAAGGTATTGCCCACCAAAGTCTTTAAGAAGTTTGTCTTCAAAATTGGTGTTCGTTGTTTGAAGAATTTATGTTGAAGTGAGGGGGAGCATCATAGGCGTTGCATTCTTTTTTCTTTCACCAAGTTTTTATCCTATCTGGTTTTTCTTGGTAAGATTTTTAACGAGGCATCATCCTTAACGTGTAAAGGTGATCCTCCAAGGGAGAGTATTATGAAATCCAAAGGTCATTGAATGATTCACATTTTTCTCTAATAACTCCTTCAACCTATCACATTCTCATTTGTTAACTCTTGTAACATTCATCCTTTCATTTGACTCCTATAGCCTATAAATAGGAGACCACTGTAATACTTTGTGGATGGAAAAATACAAAAAATTATTTTCTCTCAAATCACTTCTTTTTTGTTCTTTGTTTTGTTATTTTATAACAGTATGAATTTAATTAATGATTTTATTTTCGATTATGATACGGCAGATTTCGGGCCAGACAACTTTAGATACACTTGGTCCAACGGGAGATTGTTTCCTACATTTGTGAGGTTGGATAGCTTCATTGCTTCCCGGGAGTGAGAAGGGTCATTCCCACTCGCATCGTATAGGGGAATTTACAATACAATTTCAGACCACATTCCAATAATAATTAGGACCAAACCACCCTCTTCTCCAAGACCAATCTTAACAATTGAAAAAATGTGGTTAAGAATGGCTGATTTCTGATCCCTATATAAATCTCAGAGTATGATCGGTTGAGGTCGCTGCCCATTTCCAATTTACATTTAAAACTTAGGAAATTGTCACATAAGATTTGCAAAGGGAACAAAAATAAGAGGAACAATATTTCGAACAATTTAGCTTTGTGGAGCGTAGATTTACAGAATTCCAAAATAATCATCAAAGAAACCCTCTAAATAATATCCTTAATTCTGAACTCACAAATGCACGTAACACTAATAGACAAATTCTACTAGATCAACGTTCCAGGATATTATGGCTCAAAGAAGGAGATAAAAATACATCCTTCTTCCATAACAAGGAAACCAAGGAACTCTATTTCATCTCTCATCTGCAGTGGACGCAGGTTGGAGGAGGAGTTTGAATTTAGGCCTTACATTCGAAATCACTTTTGCTCATTATTTAATAAGGATCCGGCTGACAATATAGGCGGTTTGATCAACATGGATTGGGACTTGTTATGCCCATCAAAAATTGACAATCCCTATTCCCTTATTGAGAATTTTGATTTTGAAGAAATAATAAAAACTGTTATGTTATACCGGTCGATAAATGTCTGGGTCCGGATGGAAATCCAAATTTTTTTCACCAACACTATTGGAATGTTCTGAAGGATGATTACAAGCAAATTTTCTCTGGGCTTTCGACATGTGGAAGTCAACGAATTGGTAAAGGAATTTAATTACATAAATAATACGCTAGTGACATTCATTCCGAAAAAGGATATTGTAGGGATGTTTATGACTTGAGACTAATTATTTTACTAAACTCGACATATAAAGTCATCCAAAACCTTAGTATGACAGTATAATACTTCAAGCAACACAAACCCAAAACTTTTTTACCACCAACAATCTTGAAGTATTAGATATGGTGGTCGGATTTGGGCTTGTGAGTAGTCAACTTGAAGATCTTGATAAGAGGAACATGCCGGTGCCACCTTTTCACCGATCTGATGGTCGGATCGTCAGAGATCAAGTTTCGGGAGACAACTTTCAAGGGATAGATCTGGCCGATTGAGCCTGAAACCACTTGGAACTTGTTCTACTCTTCGAGACGAACATTTTGAGTGGTAGATCGTGGCAAACGGAGGTCTTAAGTGAAAGTTATCGTCGTTTGAAGTTCTCAGCCTATTTTCGACAGGTTTTCGAAGGTCACTTTTCCGGTGAGCTTTTTGGGCATTTTCCGGCAAAAAATTTCCGACGACGGGAGCAGTCCTTTCTAGGGTTTTTGGGCGCTCTGAACTCACATCTGAGGTCTGATCTCCTCTTTAGAAGGTGATTGGGTCGAAGATCTTGTCTCTACTCGACCCCGTGGTGCATTCATTCATTGCTTGATAATGGCTAAAATTAGTTCATTTGATATGGTAAAGTTGCAATCCTTTGATGTCACTAAGTTTCATGGGTGGAAACTTCATGTCCAATTCGGAATGAAGGAACATGATTTTTTCTATACAGTCTGAAGTGACTATGCAACTTGCACCGAAAATGTAGATGAATATCAATGGAAAAGAGATGAAGATTTTTGTAAGGATTACATGTTAACTTCTTTGAATCCACGTTTAGCCATGAGCTATAGTTAGTATAAGAAAGCGAAAGAGATATGAGATGATTTGAATTCTCAGTTCCAAAAGCAAGAGGGACTCTCGAAAACCCCCCTCGCGGAGAAATTCTTTGAATTATAGTTCGATATGAATTCGAGTGTCATCTCACAATTAGTTGACCTTGATAACATGAGAAATAAGTTGAAAGATGATAACTCTGATTTGTTTGATAATCTCTTTGTTGGTCTTGTGTTGAGTAAGCTACCTGCTGAATGAAGTTCATTTAAAACTAAAATACACAGACTAAAAGAACAGATGAGGCTGGATGAACTAAAGAGATACATACATATTGAAGATCAAAATAGTGCAAGGAAGTGTTCGGAACATGTAGGTTCACAGAAGTCCGTGGTCAATTTAATTTCACGTTCCAAAAGGTCTCATAAGTCATCCAAGCCATCTAATGGTGAATTCTCTTCACAGTTATAGAGACCAAAAAGCCTTACTTCAAAGGGAAGAAGAAGGGCAAGTGTCATAACTTTGAAAAGTGGGGTCACTGGGGAGCAGAGTGTAAGCTACCAAAAAGACAAAGGACACTAAAGTCTGACACACAACTAAAGGAGGTTAACATGGTGGTTAGTGAACGTGAACCTCGAGCCTTCATCGACACGATGAAGAAGGGATGGGTCAGTTCCTCCTCTGAGTGGTGGTTGGATAGTGGTGCTACTTGTCATGCTGTCATTAACAGGAACTTGCTCACTGAGGTCACAATATTGAAAGATTCTGTTGAAAATTGCAATGGTGGTGAGGCTGAAGTAACTCATACTAGAACTACAAATCTGGTGCTTTCTTAAGGTAGACTACTAACTCTAAAACATGTTATATCCAATTATAAGTAGACATGTCAAACAAACCATAGTCTTACAAATATTAGATATGCCTAGTGTTCACAAAACAGACACAACATATATGTAAGTCTTGAATAAAATAGATTCCATCAAAATTGGGCATTGCAAGTGCACTTCAAAGTCCCCCGCACACACTGTAAATGATATGATCATTCACCAAACAGGTCATCCTGGTCAGGATCCCATTCAAGTTCTCCTCTATCTCTACCATCCACTGTAGAATGTGAAAACATGAATTTCGTGTAAGCATGAATTTAATCAATTTAATTCTATCAATAGTGTCTACTTCTAACAGATGAACTTAGCACAACATCAAGTAGAGAAAACATGTATCACAGTCTTGAACAGATATTATATTCATAAGCATCAAACCATATTCATATATAATGAACAAGGTCGTAACAATTTGAATTACAAAGAGCCATCCACTTAAGCTTATTAGTAATGTAACTATTATTGTCTAGTTTCAATTAAGAACATGACCAACAGTCACTCACCTTACAATAGCCAAACATATAATGTCAAGTTTCAATTAAGAACAAGACCAACATGCATCTTATGCAAAACAACTATTTATATTTCAATTTGAAATGTCACAGTTTCCAACCCCTTAAAATCAAACAGTCAGACATCGATTCAGAATGTGACTATTTAACCAGGATTAGTTCAAGTTGGTTGGATTGTATCATCAAATTTGGAATGACACAAGCTTTCCTAGGTTGAACATATTGGTCAGGTGAGAGCCATTTACATCAGATTTGGAATGAGACAACTTCTCTTTCCAATATGTTAGCAACTATGAGCATTGATGAAACATAACATTGTGTTTATCATTTTGGCCAACAAATGGTAGATTGGATTATTCAAAATACACAATGACATGGTAAAATAATGATGATTAAGACCTATCTCTCAAAGTTTTTAACCCCATTTCCCCCATTTTTGAATAAACGATCTTTAGACATACCCTTTGTAAGAGCATCGGCCATGTTATCCTTCGATCGCACATCAACCAAAGTGATAACTCCATTTTCTTTAAGATAATTCAACAAAGCATGTCTCAGTTTCACGTGTCCTCTTTTTGAATTTAAAAGAGAATTATTGACGACTTGGATCGCTGCTTGATTATCACAAAATAGACTTAAAGAATTAATCTTTAGTCTAGTTGAAGGAATATCCATAATTAGATTCTTTATCCATTCTGCTTCTTTGTCGGCTGAAGCTAGAGCATATAATTTTGATTCCATAGACGACAATGTGATACAAGTCTATCTATTGGATTTCCAATTAATAGCAGCTCCACCCAAAGTGAATACAAATCCACTGGTATACTTACTATTGCCTATTTCTGAGCACTATGAGGCATCCGAATATCCATCCACAATTTGAGGAAAACCAGAATAACATAGAGCATAATCCTTAATACCTTTAAGCTATCTCATTAGCCTATCAAGGGCATCTCAATTCTCGTTACTAGGATTACTAGTAAAATGACTCAACATGCCAACTGTAAGGCTACTGGTGTAGTACAACATGGGCTTAACCACTCGACTAAAACCAATTGGTGTTAGTGAGGGAGCCTAACTGACTAACAACTAACACCGCCAGGACCGACCGAGTGCGTCCGGGAGACCAACGGTCCACCGAGGGATATACCTGGGGACCTACCCCAATAATCCCCCAGGAAAATCCATACCTAGCAAAGGCACGACTCAATCCCACATCGGCTCTGATACCAAATGAAGTAATACAACATAGGCTTAACCACTCAACTAAAAACAATTGGCGTCAGTGAGGGAGCCCAACTGACTAACAACCAACACCGTCAGGACCTGGCGAGTGTGTCCATAGAGGGATATACCTGGGGACCCACCCCAACAGTCGATCGAGGGATATACCTGGGGACCCATCCCAACAATCGATCCATCACTATTTAGTTTCTTCTTTAGTACCCACTTACAGCCTAAAGTCTTAACCCCTTTTGGCAAATTGACTAACTGCCAAGTGTGGTTCTGTAGTAGAGAGCTCATTTCTTCCGCAATGGAGCACCCTCTAAATGGTAAGTGACAAAGTTCTCACCAAAGCTCTTAGGAATTCTCTCTCTTGTAGATAATTGAATTGAAGAAGATTCAATAGTTGGTCCTGTGGCATAAGTGTCAGAAGGACTTGCCTCAGGTTCTATAGGAGATTCTGAAATCATATATGTAAACCCAGGCACAGATAGAACATGGTATTTGAGAAACTTATTCTCAAAAAAGTGTGCATCTCTAGATTCTACTATTGTCTTACTAGATAGATCCAAGAACCTATATGCAGTACTATCTTCTCCACATCCTACACTCTTGGAAAAACATGTAATTATGTCGCCATGTCACGTCGGGTATAACCCGACGTGAAACAATCTTGTCACGTCGGTTGAACAAAACCGACGTGATATAGGTATATATCTCTTCGGTTTTTGTTCAACCGATATGACATAATAATAAGTTACCTATATCACATCGTTTTTTTTCAACCGACATGGTATATACCTATATCATGTCGGGTTTTTTCAACCGACGTGTTTTATTTGTATTGTCACGTCGGTTGGAGGAAAAACCGACGTGATTGGTATACTTTTATTATTATTTTTCAAAACAAATTACTTTGATACATGTTTCACGGCGGTTTTAATTAAACCAACGTGTTTTAGTGGCCTTGTCATGTTAGTTTATAGAAAACCGACGTGATAAGGTGTAGTTTCCACGTCGGTTTCCAACAAAACCGACGTGTTTGGATTTTTTTTGTATTCCGTTCCACCATCTTCTTGTGTACTCCGCCCGATCACAAACACAACCCATATTTTGAGATCTTTGTTTCCTCCGCCTGAACACAAACACAACCCAAACTTTGAGATCTTTGTTTCCTCCGCCCCCAAGCCTCTGCCACCAACCCACGCCTCCATGAAGCCCACACCTCAACGAAGCCTCCGACCCGACCTCGCCCCAACGTATCACCTCCAAGCCAACCCACCACCCATGACCACCTCCGCCCCACAACCTTTGCGCACCACAACACCTCTGATCCAACTCACCACCCATGACCACCTTCGCCCAAACGCCCCACCCCCCACAGCACACCACTCCCCAGCTCCTCTGGCCACCAAGAACTGGTCGAGGTCCTCCATACTCGCAGTGCTCCTCCGACCTTGCCGTGCTCCTCCGAACTTGACTCCTCCAAAATATTCGTGCACGACTCTTAACTTGATTAAGGTCCACTCTCAACTTGAACTTTTTAGTAACATTATGTTCCATATTTTTACTAACATTATGTTCTTATGTCAAAGTTTGAGTTTTGTTACCTATTACTTGTTTCAATTGAGTTTTGTACTACATGAGTACCCACCACAAGTTGCCAATATTGTTGAGTGAGGACTTTGTTTGATTTTTAGTCAGGCTTAATTGTTTCTCCAAAGCTTAGTTGGGTATTAGAACCTTGAGATTTGTCTTGGATTGTAAGTTTGAACTTGAGTTTTTATTTAGAACGCACCTTACCTGTGAATCTTATTTGTACCTTGCATGCAACCCATTGCATGATCAACTATTACTTTCTACCATTACTTATTTAAATGACTACTTAAGTGATCAAAATATAGTTGTGTTAAAATAACTACTTAAATGAATGGTTGTGTTGAAGTTTTTAGCATATATAGTTGTCGCTTGTTTGTGTTTTTTCCCACAAGAATTTTTTTATTACTATGAAATTTAAGGGGAGGTTCTACCAAAATTTTGAAAAATTCCTATATATTAGGTTCATTTTGTATTACGATTGTTTGTGATGTGTAGATAACAATGGATAGAAATTGGATTTTTGCAAGTTGGTTGAGTGATGAGTATGAGTACGGAGCTGATAAATTTCTAGAGTTTGCACAAAAGAATGCGCATTTTAGAAACGAAGGAAATGTCTTAACATATTCTTAAGAGATGTAAAAGAGATAAACGCTCATTTGTTTGAGAAAGGTTTTGATAAAGGATACACACATTGGATATGACATGGTTAGAATGAAATACGTACGAAGGAAGAGATTGATAGTACTTCAAATCAAGATGTTAATGATGAAGAATGGTTAGATGATATGATTCAAGATGTTGCCAAAAAGTTTCATCATAAACCCCAAGTACTTCGTAGTTTATTGTCTGATAATGAAAAGATTTTGTATCCGGGTTGCACCGATTTTAGTAGATTGTTTGCAGTGTTACGGTTATATAACTTGAAAACCTCGAATGTTGGAGTGATGCCAGTTTTACTACCTTACTTAAATTGTTAAAAGAAATTCTTCCAGAGAAGAATGAACTTCCGGACCGTACATATGAGGCCAAAAAAATCTTGTGTCTGATGGGAATGCAGTATAGGAAAATACATGCATGCCCTAATGATTGCATATTAATAGGGCTGAATATGAAAATCTGCATTATTGTCCGGTTTGTAATGTGTCACAGTACAAACATAAGAAAAATGGGACTGGTGAATACCAGTACAAGGACCGCCTGCGTAGGTGTTGTGGTATCTTCTGATAATTCCAAGGTTGAGTCATTTGTATAACTGCCCCGTGGATTAAAAGAATCTGACATGACATGCAGAACGTGATAAAGTGAATGATCAGATGCTTCGACATCCTGCAGATTCTTTGCAGTGGAAGAAGATCGATTCAGATTTTCCAGTGTTCGGTCAAGAATCCAGAAATCTGAGACTTGGTCTGTGTACTGATAGAATGAATCCTTACGGGACTTTGAGTAGCCTTCCTAGTTCATGGTATGTTCTATTGGTTATGTACAATTTGCCTCCATGGTTAAGCATGAAACAAAGTTACATGATGTCATCTTTAATAATTTCTGGTCCAAAACAACCAGGTAATGACATAAATGTGTATTTGGCTCCCTTGATTGATGACTTGAAGAAATTGTGGAACGATGGTGAGCAAGTGTGGGATGCCCACCGTCAACAGTCATTTACAATGTGTGCGATGATATTTTGCACAATTAATGACTTCCCCGCTTATGGAAATCTGCCTGGCTATTCTGTAAAGGGCACAAAGCGTGTCCTATTTGTGAAGAAAAGACGTGTTATTTGCAGCTTGTTCATGGCAGTAAGATAATGTATCTTGGTCATCGTAAATTTCTTCCGATGAATCATCTGTACTGTAAAATGAAGAGGGTTTTTAACAGAAAGTAGGAATTCAAAGACCCCCTGCAGAAATCAATGTAAGGAAAGTTGTTGGGCGGGTAAAGAACATACAGATTACATCTCAATACAATTTCTTTCAAGTTCATTAAAATTTCATGTACTGATTCTTCAACACCCGCTATCCTCGAATATTCATGTGATACCTTATCAAATTTTACACGTGTAATACACCAATGCGAATTCAACAAGCCTTACAAATTGCGGAAATGATAAGAGTAGTTGGAAGAAAAAATTCAGTTTTTGACCTTCCTTGTTGGGAGACCTTAGAAGTCAGACAATGTATTGATGTGATGCATGCCATAAAAAATGTTTTTGACAGTTTGTTAGGAACTCTTCTGAACATACCAGGTAAGACTAAAGATGGATATAATGTCATACTTGATCTACTTCAACTTGGTATTCAAGCAAAATTAGCACTAGAGAGTAAGGGTACTCGTTAGTATGTACCACTAGCTTGTTATACTCTATCCAGAAAGGAGAAATTAGTTGTGTCAGTGTCTACATGGTGTCAAAGTGCTGCAGGGGTATTCGTCAAATATTAGCAGTCTTGTTTCAATGAAAGATTTGAAACTAATTAGTTTTTTTAAGTGATCCCGATTTGCGACTTGTAGCTTATAGAAAGGTATATGCATTGAAGACGCACAACGAGGCATAAATCAGATCAAATAATGTAGTAGTGACTTTAGATGTTCTGGTCGAATGTGATGCTTTTTTGCCAATACCGGAATCTAATGTTTATACTGTTGGGGACGTTGAAGGACACATATTGGAATGACCACGTTCTTTAGTAAAACCAAAAAAGAAAAAGAAGGTAATTATTTAGTATTAATATACGATTTTTTAATCATCATACATATTGTTTAAGTAGAAATGTTCTAACAATGTCTATTTTAATGTTAAAGGTTGAACCTCCACGATCCAACGGAACCAAAAATTCTACCGGGTTTGATGAAAATGTGTTGCCTAAGAACTGTTTAATGTTATATAATATCGTAAAATATAAACCTGAGGATGATGTTGTGGTGAGTTCTATGGATAAAGAAATTGGAGGCTACACGTTGGAAGACGGCTTAGAAGAGAAATTGTATGTCATCTTTAGTGATGCTATGCAATTTCTGAAGATGGAAAAATTATGTATATCAATCATTCTAGTTCATTTAAAGTAAGTCATTCTTATATATGTTATTTTTCTTGATATTTGTTTATGTTTTAAGTTTGACATTTAAATCATTTTTATTGAGTGTGATATATAGGTCTCTTTACCAAATGCCTATTGGAAGGAGCTTTGGATATTTCTCTCCAACATTACTCGATTTCCCTGGACGAAAAATTAATGACACCTGACTGCAAAAAAATGTGAATGTGATGGCTGAGGGGGACAAGATGTATTATCTTGCACCGTATTGGGAGAGGGAGGTTTTTACTTATTTGATATAATACATGTAGTAATAAAATAAATTATTTATGTTTTTTTAAATGAATGTTGTCTAGTGATCATTGGATGTTAGCTGTTATTCGTCCCGATACAAATACTGGATATTGGTTTGATCCTTTAGCTTCCGACAAACCGAGGATAGATTTGAAGGACTTGGTGCAATTGTAAGTTTTATTAAATTACTATTTCAAAACATGAAAATATGTTGTAGTTAGGTTTTATAACAAATTTCGATATATATCCATTTCTGTAGAGATATTGATATATATAAACAATTGGGGTGAAACAGAAGCAAAAAAAGAAAACATGTGGTATCCTATGAAGGTACGGTAATTAAATTATTTAGGAAACAATGAACACCATATTTTCAATTAATTTCGTCGTTTAGTAATATACATTTTGTCTTAATTTTAGTATCATAAACAAACTGGAAATACGGAGTGAGGGTGCTATGTCATGAGGTATAGGGAACAAATTGTGGAGTTCGGCTTGATGGGGGAATATTTACTAGAGGTAATATATAGTTTCTACACTACCTTGAAGTAATATATCTTATTTTGATAAAGTTGTATGTTTATGGGATTCTTTGCTTAATTTGTAGATCTTTGGAACAACTTTTGAACCATTTTAACAGGAAGAGCTCGACTACACACGTGAGAGATGGGCTTCCTTTTTTATTACACGTAAGCTTCTAAGTTGGTGACATTAATGTTAGTTTACTCGATATTTGTTAACTTATTAGTTTCCTCGATATATTGAATGTTAACTTCTTAGTTTAAATGCTCGATACATTGAATTCTTGTTAGTTTGCTCGATAATGTTAACTTGTTAGTTTGCTCGAATGGAAATCAAAGACATTGAAAGTTAGTTTGAATGTTAAAATGAATTGTTATTGTGATTTAATGATTTGAGTGACGACACTTATATTGCCTTGAGTATGTGATTGCGATGTGATGCGATTGTGATTGTGTGAATGTGATGCGATTGTGAATGTGTTTAGTGCAGGGACATATCAATAGATTTATAACAAATAATTTTCTTTTTCTTTTCTAAACAAACATAAATCACGTCGGTTCTTCTAAAATCGACGTGATATAGGGTATATCATGTCAGTTTTATAAGAACCGACGTGATATAACCGGTATTTACACGATAAATATGTAGTACATTTTTCTTGTTAATCAGAGGAATTGAAGGTTTTTACATAGTAAATTTTAGGGGATGTTCTGCCAAAATTTAAAAAAAAATCTCAATTGTTATTAATAATATGATATTTTTATGTTTAACATGTTTTTCCGTCTTAAAATTATAATCCAAGTAATTGTATTAAAATTATAACTTAGATTTTATATTAAAAAGACTAGATCATGTAAAAGCTTATGTTTAGTTTAGTGAGTTCATACGTTTATTTATGTTTATTAATGTTTAGCTTAGTTAAATGTTTATTTATTTTTGTTTATTTATGCTGAAAACAACTTATTTTGTTTCGTGAATGTTTATTTATGTTTAGTTTCTAATAACTCATCGACCCCCTCAAGCAACTTTGCCTTTAATAACCTATAACAAAAGATTAGACAATATTTGCTAAGTCATTCATCATATAGGACTTTCCATTCATCGTATTAATTTTTTATTTTACGATTTCTGTCGTAGATTGATGTCGTAAGGTACGTAATCTTTTTCACTCATCATTCATTAGAAAGCACGCATTAGTCAGTAGGACTTTCATTGGAACAAGAGTGAGGTGAGTGTTTGTTTGGTGTGTTGTTTGTTAGATTAAGGTATGAAAAACACCTAGGGGGCAGTCACATATTGGAGATGAGGTGGGGGATTTAATCATCCTTTCCTTGGCCCAAAAACCACTTTAAAAAATAGCCTTAATAAAATCAATTTAGACGTTGACCCCTAGGATTTCTGGACACATTGAGGAGAAGAAACCGTTTAAGACCATTATGGCCTGAACGTTGTTGCCCATCTTGTCTCCCTTAGATTTCAGGAACCTCCAGGTTCTTGATTTCCTACAGACTAGTGGTCCTCGATGTTTAAGACCATTTCGGCCTGAACATCGTTGCCCATCTAGTCTCCCTGAGATTTTAGGAACTTCCAGGTTCTTGATTTCCTACAGACTAGTGGTCCTCGATGGGACCTCAAAGTTAGGTGTCGTTGCTAAGGACCTATAATGGACTTTAGGCTTGCTTTGGCCTTGATTGCTTACTTAGGTTTCTAACCTTCCATATTCCCACGCTAGATTAAGGACTTCATGTCCTCTCTCCTGACTCATTCTTATCTCATCTTCATGTCTCCGGATGTTCTCATCTACGAACACCTTCTTTTAAATTGAAATTTTATTTATTGTCTTCCATAATAACTATCATTTTTCTTAATGTTTAGATTGAAATGGATCGAGAGTGGATTCTTTCAAACCAATTGAGTTATGAGTATGAGAACAGAGTGAATATGCTCTTAGAGGTTGCCAAAAATCATTAAAAAAATACGAATGACAGAGACATGGCGTCTTGTCCATCAGTAAGTGTCATAATATGTCAGTGCTGACTTTTTGGAAAATAAAAGATTATTTGTTTGAGAAAGGTTTCGACCCAAGTTATAGATGGTGGATATGACACGGCGATAATGAATCATTTAGTTGTTCCAGGAATAACGGTGACAATGTTAGTATGTGATATCACTTAGAGAAAATGGTTCAGGATATAGTTGAAAAGCTTTCGTCCAACCCCGATTTACTTGCTAGTTTGTTGAGTGACAATGAGCAGCTATTGTATAAGGGTTGCACCAAATTTACTAATTGTCAACGGTGTTGAAGTTGTACAATTTACAAACCGGAAATGGTTGGACCGATATCAGTTTCACATCATTGTTGAAGCTATTGAAAGAGATGCTTCCAGAGCATAATGAACTAACGGATATAACTTATGATGGAAGCAAAGTGTTGTGTCCTATGGGAATGGAATATAGGAAGATACATGCATGTCCGAACGATTGTATATTGTATATAGGTGAGTTTGAAAACTTATATTCCTGTCCCAGATGTAATGTTTCACGATACAAAATGAAACGCAGTGGACCGAACCACAATGTAGATGATGATGATGAGATGAAAACCAATAATACCAAGGCTTAAATGTTTGTTTGCGAGGAGGATTCCAAAAACATGACATGGCATGCTGATCGTGAGAAACCCAATGATCAGTTGCTACGTCATCCTACAGATTTACCCCAATGGAAAAAAGTAGATTACGACTTTCCTGTGTTTGGTGAAGAATCCAGGAATGTACGACTTGGACTCTGTACAGACGGAGTGACTCATTTTGGTAGTTTGAGTAGCATTCACAGTTCTTGGCATGTTCTGCTTGTAATTTACAATCTACCCCCGTGTTTATGCATGAAAAGCAAATATATTATGTTGTCCTTAATGATTTCTGGTCCAAAGCAACCTGAAAACGACTTAGATGTGTATTTAATACCCTTAATTGATGACCTAAAGAGATTGTGGGATGACGGAGAGCCAGGTTTTGATGCTTATCGTCAGCAATCATTTGTAATGCCGACAATGACTTTTTGCATGATTAATGACTTGCCAGCTTATGGTAATCTGTCTGGATATTGTGTCAAAGGTCATAAAGCTTGTTCAATTTACAAAGAGAATACATGATCCTTGCAACTGGTTAATGGTTCTAAGATAATCTCTCTTGGTCATCGGAGGTTTTTGTCCAAACTCATATCCTTATCGTAGGTTGAAGAAGGCATTTAATGGAAAACAGGAGTTTCAGAATCCACCAGTTAAAATCAACGTCGTAAAGGTGTATGAACGTGTATTGAACGTTGAATGTGAGTTTGGAAAACTGTACAAAAGAGGAAATGACAAAAGGCCTAGCGAGGACCAAAGTCGACATTTGTTTGTCGAGTTGGGCCGAAGTTGATGGGAAGCTAAAAGACACAATATGGGATGATGTGTAATGTTTAAATGTTTTAAATATCGCAAGTGCACAACGTCAGTGAAGATTCGGCAAGTATGGGTCAATCCACGGGGAGGTGAGTCGCCTTTGGTTTGTCCCAAATCAAGTGGTGAAAAAAGGGAAAGAGGTTTGATTATGCTAAGCTAAACTACACTAAACTAGTAATAAATGTGAAAGAAAGCAACTAAAGATTGGAAATCAGGAAGAGAAACCCCTAAGGGGTGGAGTGTGTGCACATATGAAATGAAATAAGTGATGAATGACGCATGTAAGCATGTATGTGTGTGTTTTCATGCATAGGAAGTGTCTAAAGATGTGGCAAAACTTATCGAAAACCATAAACTCATGTGAAGAACAAAGCTTAGCATGAGAGGTGTCTAAATCTTATGTCAAGACCCATAAAAACAAAGTTTCTTCAATCATCAAGCAAGTAACTACAAATACAAACACTTAACTAACATGTAACATATTCAACAGGAAATTTCAGTCCATAAACATGAGGAAACGAATCATAGGAAGTGTCTAAATCTTATGGCAAAACTCATCAAAATCCCCAAACATGTAGATGATTAAAATATCCCCAATGAACATACAAACATGCAAGTTTACACAATCCAAAATTCATCAAATATCCAAACACCACAACATATATGTACATCATCTCCACCCCCTAAAGGGGGATGGAACGACTCACTGATCATTAACCTAACTATAATGTTAAGAGGGGAAAACATATTAACTAAGTGTATTAAGATTAATGAAACGAAATTAAGCTAAACATGCAAGAAGATAAAAGAGACAATATTAAACTAACAAAAAATTCATTTATTAAATGACTCACATTACAAGTAGCATCTCCCTACTTGAGTTTTTGCTTCAAGGCTTTACTCTAAGTAGAGGGATTGACCACTAAACAATGGGTAGATTACAAGGGAGGAGGAAGAGTTCATAACACATATCCAGACGTGGGACTAATGAAACATTCTCAGAATAGACATAAACACATAACACATATCCAGGCGAAATCGGTCCGATTCTAAGAAAACTGGACCGCTAATTGGAAGTCTTGGACCGCCAATTGGCAGTCAAGTTTTCCCGGATCCGACCCATTTTCGGATATCTTCTTTAGTTCTTCTATAGGTCACATGTGATCCACTCGGATCAGTTATTAGAGTTTAGGCCCGGATCTAATTGACAAAATACTCCTCATGATGGTATGGAGTTTCTTGATTTGCTTATTGGTTCTTTTGGTTTACATCCAGGTCCTTCCCTCTTTCATATCAGTCAATAAGTCTCACAAATCAGTCATTTTTCTTGTTTTAAGGTCCTTTTTGTGCCTCTTCTCCTCAAACCTGTTTATTCCTGAAACTTAAACATAAAATTCATTACGTAGCATGTTTAGGTTAAAGATAACGGATATAAGACACAAATATATGCATGATATGTTGTCAATCAAACACCCCTACACTTAACTTTTGCTGGTCCCGATTAAAACAAAGAAAGAGAAAAATGAAAGAAAGGAAAAAGCATACGTAAAACAGGGAAATCCTAACTCACTTTCGTAGGAATCACGGTTGCACTTAGCATGTGCAACAAGCCGTTAAACCTCCTTGTCGTCAAGGAGGAGGAGTGTTGTCTTCTTAGGGTTTTCAGCAGATACACCCACAAAATCCAAGCAGAGATGCATTATTCAATCTAGAAACCCGACTCGATGGACTCATTTTTATCGATCATTGGACGCGGTAATCCTACGGGCCGACTCTATATAGGTATTCAGTCCACACACCTAGCCTAATGAACCATTCGTGAAAGTTAATTAAGGACTTAAATGAAAGACATGGGCGACCTTAACTTCTTAAAGTGATACATCGTGTAAAGTCCATTAAAGTTCTTTTTTTTTCTCTTTTTTTCCTTTTCTTTTTGGAGCATTATGAATTAACACTAGTTGGTGTTTGATTCTCCCAAGGTCGGGTTTTGTGCATCATTGCCTGTGAGGACTTATACTATCACGTACACCTTCCTCCAAATCTCCACATAGGGCGATCTCTACTACCCGTGTCACGGGAGTTCGGTCGGTGTATCCCAAGTTAGATGACTCGAAAGCACTAGACATTAAGTCCCCTCGGACCTAATTTCCCTAGTGATAGTATCCATGCGAGAAGAGACTTATTTATTATCTACATGGGAACCAAAACCCCTACACATAAAGTTTCACAACAAGATTTTAAGTGTCCCTGACTACGAAAAACTTCCTTATACTAACAGTCATGAATTATTTGACTCAATAGGTTCAGGGTGGACCTCTTTAATTGTTTGAGTACTAAAGTCGTATGATTACTCATCCCCCGAGGGAAGACTGGGGTGCATCCTTACGACTCGATAAGACCTAAAACCAGTATACTAAATATCCTTGTGCATCATGTTCAAGATACTTTTGGGAGCTTTTTTTTACTTTGCCTCTCAACGGTTTTGCATTGCTAAACACACGCAAAACCCACAAAACATTTTCTTTCGCAAACACATGAAGATTTTGAAAGAAATGTGAAAATTTAAAGCACAATGCAAGCAAAAGAAGACAAGTCACCCAAGGATCATGACAAACATATATATATATATATATATATATATATATATATATATATATCGATATTAAATGCAACACACTAACATGACCCTAACAATACAAACAAAAGAAAACAAAAGGAGAAGGACTCGACTATGTACACACGTAAAACACCCCCTACACTTACTTCATGCATTGTCCTCAATGAATGTGAGCATGATACTGCATGGATTTATGCACGAAAAAGAAAAGATCTCACCAACGTGAAGCGAAAAGGAAAGTTCATGGCTATGTTGATGGACATCAACTCGAATTCTCCTCAAAACATGTGAGATACTTAAAAAGGTAATACAAATACGCCAAACAAATGGGACCCAAATACTCAAGGGTTGGGGACACAACAACCAATGTTTTTTTCTTTTTTTGTTATAAAAAAGATATATACATCAACGAAGATATTCTCATAATCATTTGGTCAAGGAACATCAAATGAGAATATGGAGTCCGACGGACCAGAGATTTGCCAAGATGGGCTGATTGACATCATTTCATGCTTATATTTGTATCTTATATCCATTATCTTTCACCTAAACAATGCTATGTTACGGGTTTTATGTTTAGCTTTCAGGAATAAATAGGTTTGAAGAGATGAAACATAAAAGGACCCAAAAGCTGGGAAAAATGACTGGATTGTGAGATCTGGGGACCAAAATGCAAGGGAGAAGGACCTGAACGCAAGACAGAAGGACCTAAGAGCAAAACAGAATACTCCACACCATCACGGGGAGTATTTTAGCAATTGGATTTGGGTCGGAGCTCCAATAAACAAAGTAGATGCATCCAAGACCACCAAATACACAAAGAAAGGCCCAGCACAAATTCCAGATGGATCCCGACCTTTTTGACCGCCAATTGACGGTCCAAGACCGCTAATTGGCGGTCTGTTTTGGCCCAAATCCGCCATGTTTTCTCCTGGACGTGTATTAATGTTTGTTTAGGCTATGTTTGGTATTGGTTTAGTCCCACATCGGGGGATTGTCCCGGTTTGCCTTTTTCCATGGCTATAAATAGAACTCTTCACCTTCCATTGTAATCACTCCATATTTTAAGTGACTATTCTTCCTACTAGAAGTGAGGCCTTGAAGCACACACTAAAGTAGGAGGATGCTACTTTTAATGTGAGTCATTTTATCAATAAAGTTTTGTGTTTCTTTCATTGTTTGTTTATGCTTCTTTTATTGTTTGTTCATGTTTTAGTTTAATCGTCTTTTATTTCTAGCTTAGTTTTAATATGCTTTCTTTGCTTAGTTTAATAATTAGTATAATGTTTAGTGAGTAGTTACATCCCCTTTGGGGGGTGGAGTAGATATACATACATGCATTAGAGAATGGGATGAATGCTTTATTTTTGATGTGTTGATAAAACATGAATGTATGCTTGCTTGTTTAGGATAGAATTTATAACTTGATGAGTTTTGCCAAAATGATTAGACACCTCTCATGCATGTTTAGGTTCTGAAATAAACAACTTGCATATGTAAATGTTAATCAACTAAGTTGGTGAATAGATTGATAGGTTTTGCCATAACATTTAGACACTTCCTATGCTTGATAAACACCACCTTCATGTGCTTAAAGAATGCATTCTACACCCACCTCTTTGCATGTATGTACTCACTCCACCCCTTAGGGGTTTTCCTATTTCTGTATTCCAGCATTCTTCTTTTGTTCTTAGCTTAGTTGTCATTTCATTGTTTGTTTCTTTCATTCGCATTTCATACTTCTTAGAGTAGTTTAGTGTAGAGTAGCATAATCAATCTTTCTCCCCTAATTTTTGCCACTTGATTTCGTACAAGCAAGAGGCTACTCACCTCCTTGAGGACGACCCGTACTTGCCACCGCTTCATCGCGGTCGTGCACTTGCGGTTTAATATAAAACGTTCAACAAGTTTTTGGCGTCGTTGCCGGGGAGGTGCCAGTCCAGACTCTTGTTTGGATGATTCGAGTGGATTTAATTTGTGTGTTGTAGTTTTTCTTTGTTTCAGGAGACTGGGAATAGCAAGTGGAGGCTACTGGAGAAATTACCAGACGACCTGAGCACTTCAGACCGCCAATCAGCGGTTGTTGCTCTAAATGATCTAGTTATCTGGGACTCAATTTGACATGTTTTGACTTATAGTTCGTTCCCAGATCAATAATCAAACCTCCTTTAAGCAACTTCGACCCTAAAACTCAAAGCAAAAGACTAGGCATTCTTTCTTGTTTAGATTGTCTTGTGACTTTGTGGTCATGCACCATGTATGTGACTTAAGCATTTAGATTGTCTTTTATTTTAGCTTTATTTTCAGTTGCTGGGTGCTGGCGTGAGGTACACACCTTCTACTCTCATTCATGCATTTCGTATGACATGCATTAGTTAGTAGGAAGTGCATTACAACAAGTGTGAGTTGAGCGTTGTTTGGAGAGTTGATTGTTATATTTAGGACTCCAAAACGCTACTAAGGAGGGGTTGTCCAGTAAAAGATAAGGTGGGGGATTTCATCACCCTTTCCTTCGCCCCACAAACCAAACTAATCAAGAGCCTAATTTTAAAATCAAGTAGACATTGGCCTAAGGATTTCGGGCGCATTAGGAGAGTGATCCGGTCCCGACCGTCATGACCTGATCGGCGTTGCCCACTTTGTCGATAGTAGGAGAGACGAGATCCCCGGATCTTGACTCACTTGGTGGGCTTTGTGGTCCTCGTCATAGGGAGGTGAGACGTGTTGAGGCTGCGTGACCTCGCAGTTAGGCGTCATCTAGCTGTAAGGACCTATAGCGACCTTAGGATTGCTTGAGCCTTGTTTGCTTGTGTGCTTCTACCTGTACCCATCCGCCGTAGCATAAGGACTTCTTCCCTTCTCTCCTGAGTCATTCTTTCTCTCCTGTGTCCCCCCGTCTTCTCCTCTACGTACATTCTTTGTTAAAATAAAAAATAAAAAAAATTGTGTGTGTGCACCTTTGTGCATGCTTTCGTGGACACGAGACGAGAGTGGTCGTTTGACGAGCAGCGTTGTCAATCCGGCTTCGGTCATCGATTTCTCGACACCTTCCTCTTCTCGTGTCGCACATAGTTCGGGTTCAATGGCTGCTAATTTCCGTGAGGAGGAGCAGTTGCTGGACCCACCTGAGCGTCTTGTTGTCGTTCCCATACCTTTACGTGATCGATGCTACCCGAGTCGTACAGCTCGACCCTCATGCATCGTATTACTAGAGGCTAATGGGAACCATTTTGAGGTTAAGCCTCAGTTTATTTCCATGCTCCCTCGCTTCACTGGGAAGGGTGACCCCTATATCTTTCTCAGGGAATTTGAGGAGGTCTGTGCTATGTTCAAGCTGCAACAACTTAGCACAGACTCCATCCATCTTAGGCTCGTTCCTTTTGCACTAAAGGATGACGCCAAGAAGTGGTTGTACAGCAACCAGGCGAATGCCTTTAGGACTTGGGATGAGTTTCAATCTGCATTCCTCAAGAAATACTTTCCAAATCATCAGACTCAAAAATTGAGGAACGAAATCAATTCGTTCTATCAACATGAGACCAAACCATTTCATGCATATCTAGAGAGGTTCAAAGAGCTACTATCCTCGTGCCCTCACCATGGAATTGAGTTGTGGCGCCTTTGTCAGATTGTGTACGAGGGTCTTCGCATCCCGTCCCGAACGCTCCTTGAGTCCATGTGTCAAGGAGAGTTCTTGGGAAATGATGAAAGGGAGGCATGAGCTTTCCTAGAAGACCTCACTGAGAAAACCATGCAATGGGAGAGTGTGAGGGAGCCACCTGCATCATCTAGTATAGGAGCAAGGATCGTGAATGCAAACTCGACTAGATCGGGTGCCGCATTTGTTGTCGATACCACTACGGCCACCGAGGCGCGCATGGCGGCCTTAATGCGCCGTATGGATTCGATTGAGCTCCAAAACCAACAGGGTGCACCTCACATGTCCACATCTAGTCCAATTCCCTGTCATTCATGTGGTAGGATAGGTCATGTAGAAAGCGAGTGTGAGTCCATTCCTCCTGAGATGGAGCGTGTCAACGCCATCTATGATAGAGCCAGGAATGACCCATACTCATCATCTTATAATCCTGGATGGAGGAACCACCCCAATTTTTCATGGAACCAAACTAATGCCCCGGGTAGTCCTTCAAACTCCTCTAGACCACATTACCAATCACACCAACCTCCCATGCATGCACATTCCTATCAGCAACCCCAAGCACAAACCACCAATCAATCGGGTTTCCCAAATTCCAATAATATGGAAACCCGATTCAATTCGCTTGAGACCATGACTCGTGGACTTGAAAACTCAATGAAAATTTTTATGTCAACCACGATTCAAGTTCTCAATTCAAATCAGCAGACCATCAAATCTCTAGAGCTTCAGATGGGCCAATTGGCTCAGTCTGTACATGAAAGAGAGAGAGGGTCTTTTCCTAGCCAGCCTAAGGCTAACCCCCGTATGTACCAACAACAACAAATGCAAAATGAGAATGTGGTACCTCGGGGGAGGCAAGTGAACCATGTGGAGGAACCTGTTCACCATGTCAATTCCATTGTGACCTTAAGGAATGGAAAACAGGTTGACAATCACATTTCCTTGTCACAACAACCACCATCTATGCAGCCCCTCAGTGGGAATGGGGGTGAAGAGGAAGCTGAGGGTGAGGGTAATACACCAAGGCTTCCTTCTCAGGCACCGCAGAAAACCTACCTGCCAAAAACTCCCTATCCAAGTAGGTTAACCAAAAAGCAGAGTGACAACATGGATAAGATATTAGAGGTGTTTAAGCAAGTAAAGGTTAACATCCCCTTGTTGGATGTCATCCAACAAATACCTCAATATGCCAAAGTGTTGAAGGATCTCTGCACAAACAAGAAGAAGACCAATGTTCCTAAGAAAGCATTCTTGACTGCAAATATCAGCTCACTTTTGTCCAATCCTACCTACACAAAATACAAGGACCCTGGGTGTCCTACTATTCAGTGTACGATAGGGGACACTAGAATGAGCAATATTTTGCTTGATTTAGGATCAACGGTCAACCTCCTCCCATTCTCTGTTTATAAACAGTTGAACTTGGGAGAATTGAAACCAACTAAGATCACCCTCCAATTGGCGGATAGATCCATTCGTATTCCCATGGGGATTATCGATGATGTGCTTATCAAAGTTGGAGATTTTATATTTCCAATCGATTTTGTTGTCCTCGATACCAATCCTGTTGCGAACACCCACTCTCAAATACCTTTGATTTTGGGTAGACCATTTCTGTCAACCTCCAATGCCTTGATTAATTGTAGAAATGGTCTCATGAAGCTCTCATTCGGTAACATGAGTGCCGAGTTTCATGTGTTCAACTCTGGTAAGCAACAGGAACCCATTGATGAACCTTTAAATCTAAATCTCATCCGCCAATTGTAGAAAGCACCACAAAATCAACGAACACCCCTAACCCCAATGCAACCCGTTGAGAATGTTCGTGGGCCCAGCGAAAACTCATTGCATGTCTTCGCAATGCAACAGAGTGAGCTGGCCTCGAACATGAATGTCCAAAGGGAGTGTTCGTTGCATGATTCAGTTGAGAGTACTAGTGAGAGTGAGACACCTCATCATATGCTTATACCAGAACGTGTCTCTACCTCATGTCCCATGGCCATTGAGCCATTTGAGCTACATATTGACTCCAACAAGGACCCACCTATGACCGAGCTTATGCTTGATGATCTAAATGATGGTGGGAGGTCCTTGTTGGATGACTTGGGGAGAAGCCCCATTCTTAGTGATGCAAGTCTGCTGCATCCATCGAATGAGCCTGAGGAACTCATTCCGATGCACCCGCCTATTTGTTGGAGGGTTTTCTACGATGAGCAATGAAACCCTACTGAGGCAACACAACTTCATTCTTTGTTGCCCACACCCAACCAATATCATGAGGGGTTCGAGCCTTTCAGTTTTGACCTTTCACCCCTCATGACACCTCAGAGTACCAGTGGAGTTTGCCCATCTCGGCAAGTCTCTGGTCCTCATGACTTGATGTTCTCATTTGATGTTCCTTGACCAAATGATTATGAGAATATCGTTGTTCCTGTAAATATCAGGTAAAAAATCGAAAAAAAAGAAAAAAAGAGAAAAAAAAGTGTGTAATAAATGACTCCTTCAGTGAGCATCGATTGTTGTGGGCCCCAACCCTTGTGTACTTGAGCCCCAATTTCTTCACGTATTTATCTCCCTTCTTCAGCTTCTCACAGGTTTTGAGGGAATTTGGGTTTGTGTCCATCAACATGACCCTGAACGTCCCTTTGTACTTCATGTTGGTGAGATCTTTCCTTTTTCATGCATATATCCATGTAGTATCGTGTTCGCATTCAATGAGGACAATGCACGAGGTAGGTGTGGGGGGTGTTTTACGTGTGTACATATTCGAGTGTTTTTCCTTTGGTTTTGTTTTCTTTTGTGTGTACTGCTAGGGTCATGTTAGTGTGCCGCATTTAACATTGATATATATGCTTGCCATGATCCTTGGGTGACTTTTCTTTTGCTTGCCGAGTGCTTTAAAATTTCCACACTTCTTTCAAAATCTTCATGTGTTTGCGAAAGAAAATGTTTTGTAGGTTTTGCGTGTGTTCAGCATGTGCAAAACCGTTGAGAGGCAAAGTAAAAAGAAAGCTCCCAAAATTGTCTTGAACTTGATGCATTAGGATTTTTGGTTTACTGGCTTTAGGTCTTATCGAGTCGTTAGGATGCACCCCGGTTTTCCCTCGGGGGCGTGTAATCATAGGGTTTCAGCACTCAAACATTTAAAGAAGTCCACCCTGAACCTAGTGAGTCAAATAATTCGTGTCTTTTAATATAAGGAAGTTTGTCGTGGTCAAGGGCCCTTAATCTCTTTTTGTGAAACTTAAGTGTAGGGGTTTTGGTTCCCATGTAGATAAATGAATAAGTGGTGTTCTCTCTGGAGGATTTCATGTTTAATTATACATATATATTTTTCGGATTTTTATGTATAATAAGGACCAATTTTCAATTTTCTAGAATTTATTGCATGCATCGGTTTGTTTTAACAAACTAGTTTCAGAAACTCTATTAAAACAAACATAAAGGAGCTCCGAAATTCATACCTAGAAGTTCTCTAAAACTTCTCGAAGATTCGGAGACGATTGGGATGCTCCTCGCTGCGCCGGATGCCTCCGAGTATTCACCAAACTCTAAACAAGATCGGAGAGAGGGAAGCTAGTCTCTCAATCTCCGATTGGGTTTAGAATCTAATTACTAACCCCTCTTTAGTCCCCTTTAGAAGATGACCTCTGAAGAACTAAAACTAAACTTAAGAATTAAGGAATTTTCGTGGAGAATTATGGAGAGAGATTTTGCATAAGAAAAATAATGAATTAATTAAGGAGGTAATGAGATAACCTTGTATTTATAGGTTATCTCCAAATTACCTATTCATGTGCAACCTCTTGCCCATGATCCCATGCAAAATTCCATCTAACCATCCATTATTTATTAATAAATAATATTAACCACGAATTAAATCAATTATGGACCAATTCAATGCATGATCTAATTAATTCTTAAATTAATTCTGCAGAAAACCGTCTGGACCGGTCGACCGTTACTGTTCATCGGTCGACCGGTACTGTTCATCGGTCGACCGGGTACTGTTCATCGGTTGACTTTTGCACAGTACTGCAGACTGGTCAAATTTTGGTTTAACCCCTACAAAATTTGACATTTCGGGATTAGTAGTAAATTCACAACTTATGTAATATATTATCCTATGTAACGTCAACTCATTACACCCCATAATATTTACATCACATATGAATTTAATTTAGATTCTAATTATGTTATTAATCACAACATAATCTTGATTTTGCTTGTTCACCCCATGTGTCATATTTTCTACATGAAACCCGACACATCCTTATGAACTCAAAATCCCCATTCCTTGTTTCCCAGTTTTGTGGTGTGACCTATGGGAGGATCTAAACTAAGTTGGCAGTGATATTAAGAGCTTAATATCACAAGCTATAAGCGGTATCTAGCTACACATTATAGCTCCCAATTAGTTAGATGTCTTAATTCCACTCGAACCAAAACCCGATCCACTTAGTGATGGAGTGCATCACTTGTGTCCGTCCCTTGCCTCATGATATTAAGAATACACACAAAGTAGTATTGTGTCATCTTTGTATTAGTATTCATTTCTTGATCTCTTTAAGCTAGTTATAAATATGTGACTTAACTCAAATCACATTGTGCACATTATAACTTTGCTTTATCAAGGGGCCCACTAATATCATCACTCAATTAAGAGGGGCAATGATAATCTTTTGACTAACTATCTTCTCCAACAAAAGTTGTACTTAACCAACCAATGCCTTTACACTACACTTATCGATAGTTCAAGACACTGATCTAATTAAGTATTCCTTAAGTGATCAGATATAAGTCTCATATCGAAGGACCAAGGACACAGTAAAATATCAATGACACAGAAACACATTTCTATAATATTTTACTTATTAGGTCTATTCAGTATACAAAAGTAATATTTTCCTCTTTTGCATACCCGTGTCGTCACTCACTTGTAGAGCTACAATGATCTATGACCAACACGACAATCTTAACTCGGTAATTAATGTTCCATGTTAATTACCATGATTGCGAATATCTTTTGTTTTATGTAAACCAATATCTTTTAGAGCTCTACGGTTAAGGACCAAGAGCCTCTTCCTTAACACTTCTAAAAGACGAATAACATAAACAAGGAACAAAATGATTTCTCATTCAATTCATAATAATTGACATTTAAAAGTAAAACTTTTAGAACACATTCCCTTCACTCTCTTCTCGCACGGCTCGTGTCACTCGGGAAAGTAGGTCTGAGGGGCCTTTGTGCCTGGTGCTTTCGAGTCATCTGACTTGGGATGCACCGACCGAACTCCCATTACACGGGTGGTAGGGATCGCCCTATGTGGAGATTTGGGGGAATGTGTACGTGATAGTGTAAGTCCTCATAGGCAATGATGCACGAAACCCGACCCTGGGAGAATCAAACACCAACCAATAAAATGCTCTAAAGAAAAAAAATGAAATAAGAACCAAAATGGACTTTACACATTGTATCACATTCAGAGGTTAAGGTTGTCATGTCTTTCACTTAAGTCCTTAACTAGCTTTCACGAATAACTCATTAGGCTAGATGTGTGGACCGATTACATATATAGAGTCGACCCGTAGTATTACCGCATCCCATGATCGACAAAATGAGTCCAACGAGTCATGTAGCTAGATTGATTAATGCATCTTGTTCGGAATTTGTGGGTATATCTGCTGAAAACCCTCAGGAGACAACACTTCTCCTCCTTGGCGACAAGGAGGTTTAACGGCTTGTTGCACGTTCTAAGTGCAACCGTGATTCCTACGAAAGTGAGTTAGGATTTCTTGTTTTTCGTATGCTTTTCTCTTTCTTTGTTTTGCTCGGGACTAGCAAAAGTTAGGTGTGGGGGTATTTGATTGACATCATTTCATGCTTATATTTGTATCCTATATCCATTATCTTTCACCTAAACAATGCTATGTTACGAGTTTTATGTTTAGTTTTCCGGAATAAATAGGTTTGAAGAGATGAAACATAAAAGGACCCAAAAGCTGGGAAAAAGGACTGGATTGCGAGATCTGGGGACCAAAATGCAAGGGAGAAAGACCTGAACGCAAGACAGAAGGACCTAAGAGCAAAACAGAATACTCCACACCATCATGGGGAGTATTTTAGCAATTGGATTCGGGTCGGAGCTCCAATAAACAAAGTAGATGCATCCAAGACCACCAAATACACAAAGAAAAGCCCAGCACAAATTCCAGATGGATCCGGACCTTTTTGACCACCAATTGGCGGTCCAAGACCTCTAATTGGCGGTCTGTTTTGGCCCAAATCCTCCATGTTTTCTCCTGGACGTGTATTAATGTTTGTTTAGGCTATGTTTGGTATTGGTTTAGTCCCCCATCGGGGGATTGTCCCGGTTTGCCTTTTTCCATGGCTATAAATAGAACTCTTCACCTTCCATTGTAATCACTCCATATTTTAAGTGGTTATTCTTCCTACTAGAAGTGAGGCCTTGAAGCACACACTAAAGTAGGAGGATGCTACTTTTAATGTGAGTCATTTTATCAATAAAGTTTTGTGTTTCTTTCATTGTTTGTTTATGCTTCTTTTATTGTTTGTGCATGTTTTAGTTTAATCGTCTTTTATTTCTAGCTTAGTTTTAATATGCTTTCTTTGCTTAGTTTAATAATTAGTATAATGTTTAGTGAGTAGTTACATCCCCTTTGGGGGGTGGAGTAGATATACATACATGCATTAGAGAATGGGATGAATGCTTTATTTTTGATGTGTTGATAAAACATGAATGTATGCTTGCTTGTTTAGGATAGAATTTATAACTTGATGAGTTTTGCCAAAATGATTAGACACCTCTCATGCATGTTTAGGTTCTGAAATAAACAACTTGCATATGTAAATGTTAATCAACTAAGTTGGTGAATAGATTGATAGGTTTTGCCATAACATTTAGACACTTCCTATGCTTGATAAACACCACCTTCATGTGCTTAAAGAATGCATTCTACACCCACCTCTTTGCATGTATGCACTCACTCCACCCCTTAGGGGTTTTCCCATTTCTGTATTCCAGCATTCTTCTTTTGTTCTTAGCTTAGTTGTCATTTCATTGTTTGTTTCTTTCGTTCGCATTTCATATAGTTTAGTGTAGAGTAGCATAATCAATCTTTCTCCCCCAATTTTTGCCACTTGATTTCGTACAAGCAAGAGGCTACTCACCTCCCTGAGGACGACCCGTACTTGTCACCGCTTCATCGCGGCCGTGCACTTGCGGTTTAATATAAAATGTTCAACATGGGCCCGCTTCATATGCACTCTGAGGAGTCATGAGCGGTGAAAGGTCAAAACTGAAAGGCTCGAACCCCTTATGATATTGGTTGGGCGTAGGCAAAGTGAATGAGTGGAGTTGTGTTGCCTCACTAGGGTTTAGTTTCTCCTTGAACAAAACCCTCCAACCAATAGGCGGGTGCATTGGAATGAGTTTCTCAGGCTCATTCGAAGGATGTGACACACCAATTTCACTAAGAATGGGGCTTCTCCCCAATTCATCCAACAAGGACCACCCAAGCTCCTTTATATTATCAATCATAAGCTCGATCGCAGGTGGGTCCTTGTTGGAGTCAAAATGAAGGTCAAAGGGCTCAATAGCCATTGGATATGAGTTAGAGACACCTTCTGGTATGGGCATATGATGAGGTGTGCCCCCCCCTAATAGCCTCAACTAGAATATACTTTTGGGATTATTAGAACATATTACTGTATGAAAAAGAAAACGAATTCTACCAAACAAGTACCACAAAATCTTCATCCAATATTTATCTTAATCTGACTTCGGCTTTGACAGTTTGACCCATGAAAAGTGTTGGGAACATGTAGTTAGCTCATTTTCCCATGCTTACTAGTGAGACATGTTAGACCATCCTTACCCGTAAAAAACATACCAAGTGCCCGAAACACATCAACACATACAAACACATCTCACATCCACGTCTTCCGCCCGTGCGGAAAATTGGGCGGGAAAATGCCCAATTTTCCACTCGGGCGGGTGGATCAGGGTGGAAACTGCCCAACTTCCGCCTGGTTAGTTTTTTTATTTTTATATGTTAAAATGTTTTAAAAAATATTTTAAATAGTTTTGTCAAAAATGTTTTATGAAAATATGTTTTTTATTTGTTTATATTTTAAAAAATTAATTTTGTGTGTGTTATACCCAGAATTGGTACCCAAATAACGTGGATGGGAGAGAATAAAGGGTGCTTGAGTTGTTTCTGGATGTGGTTAAAGAAAATTTGTGGGGTTGATTTGTGCTTACGTGACAGAGAGATAAGCTGATGTGACTGAGAGAGAAAACATGGCGCACGGTAAGTGCCCGGGCGCTGCTAAAGATGGTCTTAGACCCCATGCACATGGTTTGCTTCGTCTTGTCTTACTTTTGTCTCTATGTTTTAAAAGTTAGGTTTATTGGATCTTGTGGAATAGGTGGTACACAAACGTATCCTCTCGTGGAGACATTGAACACAATTAAAAATAAAAGTACGAATTTCAGATTTTAGGACAAATGAGTTATACTAAAGAAACTTGTAGAAAAGAGAGAAAATATACATATTTAGCAAGTAAAAAGTTTTTGCAATGTTAAATATTTAGTAATATTCATTTATATTCAAACGAGTCTAAGAACAAAAGAATTACAAAAACAGGAGGCAATAATAAAGCAAAATAGAAAAAAGAAAAATGATTTGTTGACGCGGTACGTCCGAGACGCCGTCTGACGTGGTCAATCTAGTCAACAAAAACCAAAGATTAATTAAATCATATATTATTCATTTATTTTGTGTCACATCACACGCACGCTAAATTATGCGACATTTGGTTTCCACCATACATATCTCCTCAAAACCTTCCATTATCCTCCAAAACCTTTCATTCTCCGTCATTTTCTCCTGGTGGAAGGCGAGATTGGTAAAAGAGATGTCGAGGGAGACAATGCGGGAGTGAGTCTGGAGGAGGTGGGACGCCGACGATGTTGGTTAGGACGTCACGACAAAGTTAGTCGACGAGGAGGAGGAGGAAGTGGTCGACATCAAAGTCTGTCTCGAGGCGAGGATGAGGAGGAATGTGGTTCTTTGTAGCTGATTTGAGTTTTTGTGTGGTGTTATTTGGGGAATGTTTTGTTTTCGTGGTTGATTTGAAGTTTTTAGTTTTGTTTTATGATTGATTGGTCTTGATTTTTTGGAAGTGTGGTTCTTTGTAGCTTATTTGGGTTTTTTTGTGTTGAGTTTTTGCAGAAAAGTTTGTTTCTTTGTGGTTGATTTGAAGTTTTTGGTTTTGTTATGTGATGGATCGATCTTGATTTTTCGATGTTATTTTGAAAAGTTTCTTTCTTTGTGGTGTTCTTGTTTAAAGTTGATTTGTCTTTGATATTAATTTTTGTGGATTTCTGATTTATTTTCACGGTATTGGGTTTGATTTCGCGTTCTTGAAAAGGACAAACGTTGGTGATAAAAAAGACAAACTAAAAAAGGAAAAACATCAACTTAAAAAGGAAAAAAAGCAACTTAAAAAGGAAAAAACATAACTTAAAAAGGAAAACAACAACTAAAAAAAGATGAAACAATACCTAAAAAGGAACAAACATAACTTAAAAAGGAAAAAAACAACAACTTAAAAAGGATGAAACAGTACCTAAAAAGGAACAAACATAACTTAAAAAGGACGAAACAAAACTTAAAAAGGAAAAACAGGAACTTAAAAACGAACAAACATAACTTAAAAAAGATAAAGCAATACTTAAAAAGGAAAACAACAACTCTTATGTTAAAAATGACAAAACCATACTTAAAAAGTACAAATCGGTACTTAAAAATGATAAACTCTTATGTTAAAAAGGACAGACGTAGATGTTAAAAGGAACATACTTATATGTTTAAAATGACAAAAAATGAACTCTTCATTTTACCTTTGCATCCAAAGGTTGCATGGAGAAACCAAAAGTTGCGTTGGAAAAAGTAAAAGTTGCATGGGGAAACCAAGCGTTGCAGTAAGAAAGTAATGTTGCATTGAGAAACTAAAGGTTGCATGTGACACAAACATGTTATTAAATGAATTTCTCTACTGACTGGATTCCTGACTCAACTGACCACGTCAGGCGCATCTTGGATGCCCGCGTTCGTGTATCAGGATCCAAAAAAATTCCTAAAAGAAAACGCAATACAAAGCAAGTAAATATATTAACATGCATACTAAACAGTGGTTGCATTTTACCACTTAGAAAAATATATAACGGTGGAAGGCAACAAAACCTCGAGCAAACGAAATTATCATGAAAATGTTTTTGGAAGGGAAATACAGTTATTCTGAAAGGAATTCCTGATTAGTTGTTTGGTCTAGAAAATGTTGAAGAAGTTAATAACACGTGATTTAATTTAATTTACTTTTGTTTTTGAATATATGCTAATTTATGTATTGTTATGTATTTTAATATACTTCTTTCTTTTTTCAAAAGTGTAGAACAATTGACAGTTAGGATTATCTAAAATACCTGGTAATAATTATTGTTTAAACTTTTGTGCATAATTTATATTTTTATTGGATTTTGTTACGGATGAAAGCCGAAAGAATGCGCAGTGGATGTAGTAGTATAAATATTCACATCCGCATAAAAAACCGAATATGGATATGAATGCGGATGTGAGAAGAAGATATCCAAACAAATTTGAATTCTGATCGGATACGGATAAATTGCAGATAATTCCACATCCACAATGAAAGTTTTGGAGTTTGTAAAAAACATTTTTTCCACTTCAGGAAATCTTATTTAACAAAATTTTACATATTGTCTGAAAAGAGTAACCATATTTAATGTAAAAATAACAACATCAAACTGAGACGTAGTACTACAACTAATAATAATAGAATAAATATATATGTAGTAAATAATATAAAAATGTGTGTGATTATATAAATATTATATAAGGATTACAAACATGAATACGTTTATAAATATTATTATAATTATTTTTTTGGAGCAGATATTACTTAGATCAGATGTTCCAATATCTCGATTCGTTTCGTTTTTTATTTGCGGGTGTTCAAATCGAAATACGAATATGGTTTGTGGATTTTTTTCTCGGGATTATTTTTTATAATTCAGATACGAAAGTGGTCAGATCGTCGGATTTCAGACACAATTTATATGAGAAAAGTTTGTATGGGACAATAAATTTTGTTAACGTAATTATTTAATTAAATAAAAACCTAACTTTTGGTTTATTGGTTTTTAAATGGCCAATAATATAATGTTATCAACATAACTAACAATAAGTATATTACTTATAAGCCTGTTATTTTTGTTGACATAGGTAAGTGAATAAAGGGTTCAGTTAAATTAAAAATAATCTAAGTTTGCTATTTAGATGATATTTGATGTGTTTTAGTTTTTAATGGATGTTGATCAAGGATGTTTTTATGATTGTGGGTAAGTGGACTTTATTTGAATTAACAAAATTCTTAACTTTGGTGGATTTTTTTATATTTCTTTATTTTTATTAAGTGGGTTTTGACACTACGATAGAACAAGACTTCACTAGCGGTATCTATCCATCTGTGTATGTCTCTATCCGTCGGTGTAGGCGAACGACGGATATACCCACCGTCGGTGTTGCCTGTGTCAATGTTTAGTTACACAGACAGATAAATGTCATCGATGTTAATTTTGGCGTGCAATTTCACACCAAATTTTTTTCATCTTGTTTTGTCGAAACGAAGAACACTAACGGGCAAGCACCAACAGATATTCATCGGTGTAAGATACACCGACTAATACTTCCTCTCCAGTATCACCAACGGATCGCAATGTTCATTAATTGATGGATAAGTACCGTCATTATAGGTTACATGACAAATTGACAAAACCTACACCGATGAATATGTATCGTCAGTGTAAGTTCTGTCCAGAACCCGAAAAGGTCTATCTGCTCTTTCTGGGTTATGGTTTCCCTAATCAAAAGAAATAATAATTTTCATCATTTATCTACAACACATTCATGTATATCCACAAACATATTGTTAGGATCGATGACCCTCTAATCTGAAACTAAATGCTGAATTAAAACGATACATTAAGGGATTAGAGAAAGAACATGCAAACCACAAATAGATGCTGGAATTAGAGAGGTTCAGCACCACACTCAATCTTATTCTTCCTCGCAAGCCTCGCTCGATCCTCAGAGCCCTGCTTACGGTTCCAAGAACCATCTCCTTTCCGAGCGAGCTCAATGTTGTTACAACACCGAGCATGGCAAACAACCTCGCCTCGCTCGTGTCTCCTCTCACAACCCGAGAGGGGGCTTCCTCGAAGTTTTACAACACTTGGATGATTCTTGGATATGGAAGTTGAATCACAATCTAAACACTCTAACTTGAGCACACATGGATATGGATATGGAATTGATATGCAAATGATGAAAATGAAGCTTTGAGTGTGATTGCGCTTTGAAGGTTTGGAAATTGAAAAGCACAAAGAGTATGAATGAATGGAGGGTATGAAGAACATGCTTGTGTCTCTTGAATGAGATTTATATAGGCTTCAAGCCTAATAGAGCCGTTGGGGAGTTGGTGGAGTTATGAACCAATGAGAAGCAAGAGTTTCCTTGAAGCTCGAGTAGAATTTCAAGCTGGCTCAGTCGACCGTTTAACGAACGGTAGTCCAAAACAAGATGACTGGCTTTGTCAGAACGAAGAATTCAGTCGATCAAAAAAAATTCAGATAACCAATCACCAACTTCCAGTAACATTTTCTAATTTCAACCAATTCAAGTTTGGTTCACCGAATAAAGTTTGGATCACCATTCTAAGGTGGACTGAAAGAATTGGTCGAGCTTTGATTAAACGAATTCGGTTGACCACCATCTTTTCGGATGACTGAAAGAAGGGCAAGTTATGTGCTGATATCTATTGCTCAAAAGTCTGTTGAAGGCAACAGTCATATGCCACGTGTAAAGAGTCATTGCGAAATTGGACAAGTCAAATTGGGCTCTGGGCAATATTTAAATTCTACCATTGGAGTAAAGTCCACAACCGGTCCAAGGCAATTCGGTCGATCGAATGTCATTTTGTTGTCCATCTGGACAATTCCAGAGAACATCCTAACGACTATTGATGATGATTTCAGTTGTCCGTTAGGGGTTTGGTTGACCAAACTTGGTCGGGACAGAATCTCAGTGTTCATGTTTACATATGATCCTATAAACTCAATAAATAGAAGATTACAAGTCTCATTGAGCTTTGAGTACAAATCTTCATTCTTGATGTCTTTGTCTCAATGCTCATTCTCTTGATCAACCTATTAAAATGATTGCAAGTATACAACTACATATGTAATGATGAACTCATGTTTGCCTACTTTGATTGATTAGGTTGATTGATTAAGATAAACTTGATTAATCATCAAAATCAATATAGATTAAAGCCTAAAAGCCAACACATATAACTTGAAGAGCTCATGTATGCATTCATCCATAACACAACATTTATTCAAAGAATAAACAAGTGCATAAAAACATTGTAACTATATTGAAATCCAAGTTTTCAAATCACGAAGTGGCAAACTAAGTTTGATAATGATAAAAGTACACAAATAACACGAAACACAAACCGATGGTACATATCCATCGGTGTAACTTTCTGGTTCCAAGAATATTGCAAAAATTTTAACCGACAGAATCTTGTCGTCGGTGTTAGTGAGAGTATCCGTTAGTGAATAGTTAACTTCACAGAGGGATGTTACAACAACCAATAAATATCCATCAGAGAAGGCTATTTCCTAATAGTGTAATGGTGCAATTTTGTTTTTACGAGCAAATTTGTTTTGTTGTTAATCCCAACACTTACTCTATCAATGTCTTGAACGCTACAAATTCGGGAAATTATTTTTTTGAAATTCAAAAGTTGTAATTGGACTAATTAATCGTTTTCACTCATAAAATATTTTTAAATTTCTTAAATGGTTAAGATTGTATGGATCTATAGCACTAATATATGAGACTGGTTCAAGTGATTTTGTAAATAAAAGATATAGTTGATTTTTCCTAGTTCTATTTGGTTATTCTCGTGCGATAGATCTATTTATGAAACGTAGAAAACTTTTTTTTATTTTTAAATGAGTGGTAGTTGTGTTAGGACCTAATCTGCAATTAAGAGGAGCTAATTATGTTTAGGGGTGACTAATTGGGTTTGAGTGCAATTTTCCCTAACCCTTTCCACGTGCCAAGGTGTAGGTGGGGAGTTGAATTACGGTAGAGGTGGTGGTATATAAGGGTGATAATTAAAGGAGAAGAGGGGGGAATGGAGAGAAGAAAAGTAAGAGTTTGCAGAGAAGTAAGAGAGTCGAGAGAGCGAGATTCAACAAGAGAAGGAGGAGAAATCGGAAGAAGAATATTCGAGTTTCTTCAACTCGGGGTTGCCAGAGGTTGAAGGAGGTAAAGTTGTGGTCGTCGGTGACGTTCGGAAGCTTTGGCGAGCGTTTAAGGTATGCCAAGTTCAATTAAGTTACTCACACAAGGTGTGTAAGGGGTTTGGTTCGTCGTCGGAGACCTCATCGATGACAAGTGTAGCAAGGTTGCTGCAGAGAAACGGTTGACCGATGTTATTGTTGGTCGACCGGTTATAGTGTAAATGTTAGATTTTACCTAACACCGGTCGAAGGATGCTTATTGGCGGTCGATCGGTTCTGTATAATTGGCAAGAGGTAGAAGACTGTTATTTTTGGTCTGACGGATTTTCAGTGTGTTCGACCGATTGCATCTAAATTGAGTCGGTTCGGGCCTAAACCTTCCAAACGGTCAATCTCCCTAGTCCTTGCGTTCGATCGATAAATTAAGTCTACTGACTTAGTGTTAGACTGGTTAATTATGGTTCGACCGGTTATGATTTTGTGGAACGTAGGAAGACTCTATTATTTTTGGTCAGACGGGACCCCCTTGCCATTCAACCATTTCTTTGAATTATTTAATATTTTCCTGGCTTAACCCTTCTAAACGATCGACCGCCCAATCACCTTACGATCATTTTTGCTTGTGTTTCATTCGACCAGTTGGGTTGAAGTTCGAACCCTCTTATGATTCAAGAGGAAACAATCGACCACTTGACCAATCGGTCGACCGTTGGTGCCAGTATTTGATTTTCATGTTTTCATGATGGAGCCACTCATGTCCTCACTTAGTGCGTGTGCCGGGATGTGACGGTGGTGCGATGACCTCGCCTGCCCAGGGACCGCCGTGTGGAAATGTGTGGGTACTTGGTGCACGTGCCATTGTATTATTAGGCCGTGTAAGACATATGGCATTTCATGACCACGCCCTATGTAGTAGACTTGAGGGATCGCGGTCCCAATGCATTGCATGGTACCCGACTCCACGGAGAGGGATGACTGACCGACAATGTATTCTGGCAGGTTCCCGGTTGTCTCCCAGCCAGGCGAGTGTGACTGTGTGACCATGATGGCAACGTGAATGTATCAGCTTGTGTGAGCAACCCGATCTTGTACAGCGGGAGATGACTGTCCGATGATGTATTCCGGCAGGTAGCCCGACTGTGGCACAACTAGGTGAGTTAACCACCCCGAGCGATGACTCCAGCGGTGTGGCATTGTCCACGAGATCAGATTTGTATTATGACGCAGATATGCATGCGACCCTCACCGAACCCTCATGATTAGTATAGTCACGAGTGGGGATTAGTCACGTACCTCCGTAAGACCGTGTGCCCCCATGGTAGGTGGACTTGGTATACGGGATTTCCTTATGGAAATTCAGGCATTGTTATCACATGTACATTTCAGGACCTCAGTAGGTGCTGGGTGGGGTGGAGACCGAGGATGAGCACGCATCAGGACCGGATCCTCCAATCTACATTTTTTGGTTGTTATGATTACTTGTATTTATACCTTCTTATACTTTGATGTAATCATACTTTTTGGCAACTCATGTATAATGGTGCACCTTTTGGATTCTAAATGAGTAATGTCCTCGTGTTCCCCTGGTTTTAGTTCTTTGAATATCGTTTAAATTTTTCATTGTTTTCGGGAGCGTATACAAGTCGAGTACTTGAGTCTCTTTTTAATCGGGTGAGGTTGAATATTATGGATTCTAAACAATTTAACTGTAGGTGACGATGGTGATAGGTTGAATAGATTTGCATTTCAAGGGTTCTGATTCAAGCTTTAAATCCAATGATTGGTATTTGTTGGAATAATAAAAATCATTATTAGTAGAATAAAAAAAATAAAAAAAATGAATGGTTATGATCAAAAGTGTAAGATAACTAGTTTTTGTGTTAGAATAGGTTGAAAGGGCGAGAAATGTCATTCTTCATAGTTAAAAAAAAGAACGGTTACGATTGAAGATGTGGTGAATTGAGATGTCCAAATCATCGGAAAGGATTAGGAAAAATAAAGAAGGATTGTTAACTACATGGCACTATATAAGTAGTACATATTATAATCGACAACTTTAATTGGTAAATCAAGTTGACTTGGCCTCTGATTGAGTGAGGCGAGGTCGGAGTGGTTAGAGGTTAGTCCAACTCAGCAATGTGTTAGATTTTAGACCTTAATCATATAATTTTGATAATTTATCAATTAATATTAATCACAATTAAATTGGGCCAAACATATTCCATGCATCACAAAAACACATATGATTTATCCCCACACGTTCATCTTCATCTATAAATCACACACAAAATTCTCGCATAACTTGGACATCATTTTTTACCACTGAAACATTGACTTAAAAGCCCCCCAAACTCACAGTGTGCGGATTGTGCTCAAATGGTCGACCACTAGAGGAACTATTTAACCGTTGACTAAAAAGCGAGTCTGCTCGTTGAATGGTCAACTGATGGACAGTTCTGTTTGACCTTTGTTGATTTCTTATTTTCCTGATAAAGCAATCACTTTGTCATTTATCCTCAACGTCTAGTTATGAATTTATGATTTTGCCTTTTTGACCAAACGGTCGATCCATTCACTTCACACATTTGTTCACTCCCAGCGTGGTCTAAACAGTAGACCAAATACCCTTGAACGGTTGATCCATTCTTATGTCAGAAGTTGTTCCCTCCCAATTCCTATTGTGTTAGTTAGACCGGTAAGCCAACTGATCGACTGTTAATTTAAGCTTTAAGTGAACGGTCAAACGATGAAGCTAGCGGTCGACTGTGATTCTGCTTTACTGTTTTAACCGGTTGCTTTCCACGTCATTTTTGTCTTTGTCTCAATGGCTAAATGGACTTGAGAGCTTTTAAATAATAGTTTCGTTCTTGAATTTTAGACATCTCCTACACTCTCTATTGTTCAATCTTTAAAGAGAAACTTTCTCTATTCTACTCAAGTGTGTTCAATTCTAGAGTGTTATTGTGATTCAAACTTCATTATCCAAGAATCACCAAGATTGTAAAGGTTAGGGAAGAAGTATTCATCTTGGGTTGTGAGAGGAGAATCAAGTTCGGTGAGTGGTGTTCTTGAGCTTGATCTCGGTTATGAAAGGAGATAACATTGGTGTAGGAACGCAAGCGGAGCTCGGTGATTGAGCGAGACTTGTATGATAGAATTGGGAGCCCGTTAGGGAGTCGGACCCCTATATATCTACGATCTTGTTATGATTTCCTTGTTCTTCTTATTTAGTTTTAATTCCCTATTAGTAGTACATTTAGTTTGTGATTAGTAAGTCATCGATCCTATTACAATACACCCTAGCTAAGGTTGGTAGGCCAAGTAAGAGTCAACTTTTGTTAGCAACACAATTAGTATTTTGGTACAAGTAACAAGGTGAATTCTAATGGTAACCTAATGACGTCGGTAGAGTTGACAACCAGCATATTTTGCATAAATCTAGTGCTATAAATTATCCATTTTAACTCCTATAGAAGTGTTACAAAAATGTGATTATCTACCATTTCAACAATAACAGGTTGTAGACATGTTAAAATACAAAAGGACTTACACATGGAGAAATGACATATCTGTAGAAATTTTGTACTTACTTGCGAGAGTCTGGACCTAATTTTGATAAGGTGAGAGTCTGGACCTAATTTCAAATGGGAAGTTTGAGTGTGGGTGTTACTTTGTTACATTTTCTTTCCATTTTGAATAGATATGGCAATGCATTGATGTGTTTTATTGGCTTGTTTTAATTTTGTTTGAATCTATGTGACCTGCGTTTTCTGGGATATCTGGTTATTTTTGTGCTCGATGGAGCTCGATGAATGATCATTTCTAATGGTTGAAGACGATGCCAGATGGTACTCGATGATACTCGATAGTGAGGCTTAATGTGTATGCTCGATAGTTAAAATATTTTTAGAGTTTGATCGAGTTCGAGTGGACTCGAGGGTACACGATAGTACGGCTTGATGTTTATGCTCGATAGTTATACCTGTTTAGAGTTCAATTGAACTCGATTGTGCTCGATTGTTGTACTCGATATGAGTTCGATCGAAACTTGATAGCTTATGAATTTCCCTTTGAATTCCACTTTTTGATGGATTTTTTTGTCGTATCATATTCGACTATTAACGTATTGGTTACGCAAATGGTGTTTGAGAAATGGATGGTAGAGATTGGCTTTTCAAGGATGGCAGGTGTTACACCCTTGAGGCTGCTATGGCCTCGTGACGCCAATGGTTCCCTGGGCTTAGCCAAAGGAGGTTGTTCAAGGGAATGCATTGGGTCACACGGGCCCGTGGACACAAGCAGGAGGCTTGGGAACAAACGGGCCAAGCAAGTGAGCTTGCTAGGATCCAGGCGGATCTTCTCTCGGATCAGGGACGTGCATCCAACAGACGAGCAGATAAGGAAAGCTACCTGGCTCGTTGGTGCAAAGAAGGCAAGTATCTGAGGGGACGCAACAGATAAGGAAGGTTACCTGGCTCGTTGGGCCAAAGAAGGCAAGTATCTGAGGGGATGCGACAAATAAGGAAAGTTTGCTATTTCATTGGTGCAAACATGGAAACTTTCTTGCCTCTCCATGCGTCTTTAGATCTGACTTGATGGAGGCATTGAAGTGGGCACTTGAATGCCTCTTGGAGCAAATAGCTATAGGTTGAGACCTATATATAGGGGCGTTGAGTTGTGGAGTTGTCACAACCAACCCATCTGAGAGAATTGTACCTTTGTATGTTTGTGTAGAGAAATACAAAACAGGGATTGCTCCATTCTTGTGTGCGTTTGAGTGAGTACTGAGTTGGGGCTATCTGGCAAGGCTACTCTTAGGGTTTTGTCCATAGCTAACGAGGGAGGTTTAGCTAGGAGCTGACCGGGGTTTTGAGCTAGAACCCAAGCAAAAAGAAACCCCGTCACTGCCTGGTATCAGAGCTGATGGAAACGAGGACGACGGAGCGTCTCGTTGCCCTTGAGGGCAAGGTTCGAGCATTGGAGGCGTCAAATCTCGAGCGTGACAACCGAATCGAAGCGTTGGAGGCAACCGTCCAGGAGCTCGTCTCGAGGGCGTCCACGGAGGACACGTGGGGCGAGGTCAAGGAGGAGATGTCTCTGAGGCTTGAGACGTTGGCAGATGATATGGCACTTATCAAGCGCGCCTTGCGCGAGCATGGGGACGAGACGGGTGGGAAGCGACTAAAGGTTCCTGAGCCCAAAGCTTTCCACGGAGCCAGGAATGCTAAGGAGCTCGAGAACTTCCTTTGGGACTTGGAAGAGTACTTCAAGGCGCTCTCCACAAAAGAGGTTGACAAGGTAACACTTGGGGCTATGTTTCTTGCAGGGATGGTAAGCTGTGGTGGCGATCGAAGAGCGTCGACCCCGCCCAGCCAGCCATCTCCACATGGGGGGACATGACTAAGGAACTGCGTGCCCAGTTCTTGCCAACCAACACCGCCTGGATGGCTCGTGATGCGCTGAGGAGGCTCAAGCACACGAGCACGGTACGCGAGTACGTGAAGGATTTATCATCCTTACTGTTGGATATCCAATCCATGAGTGAAGAGGACAAGTTGTACAACTTCATTGCTGGACTGCAAGGATGGGCCCAAACCGAGCTTCGGAGACTTGGCGTCAAATATCTCCAAAGCGCCCTGATCGCCGTTGATGCCCTTATGGACTATAAGACAACTGGGCAACATGAGACGAAGGGCAATGACAAGGATAAGGACAAGGGTAAGAGCAAACCCAAGTACGAGAAGAGCGAGGGGCCAAAGCAGGACAAGGGTAGGACCAAGAAGCCAGGGGGATGCTTCATATGCGACGGTCCTCACGGAGCTAAGGAATGCCTAAAGAAGGAGAAACTGAACGCACTTGTGGCCGAGGAGCAAGAGGAGGTAAGGGTCAATCCACTGAAACTCTTGAATGCTATCAGGAGTTTTCGAGGAAAAAGGGGTTGCGACCTGCTTCACGTGGAGGCTACTATCAACGGCCACAAGGTACGAGCCATGGTGGACACTGGGGCAACGCATAACTTTGTCGCTGAGACAGAGGCAAGGGCGTTGGGGCTGGAGCTTGCCAAAGATGGAAGCCACGTCAAGGCAGTTAACTCGGAGGCAAGGAAGATTGCTGGGGTGGCCCGTGCGCGCCTGGAGGTTGGCGACTGGAGCGGTACTAGCAACTTCATGTCCGTGCCCATCGATGACTTCAAAGTCATTCTAGGTATGGAATTTTTGATGCAGGCACAGGTGGGCGTAATGCCCTATCTGGGAGGCATAATGGTCACTGGGGGTGGCACGCCTTGTTTCGTCAAGGGTGTGGACGAGGAAGGGGTCGTGAGGCTACTCTCAGCCTTGCAACTCAAAGATGGCGTCCGAAAAGGGGAGGAGACCTTTCTAGCTGCTCTTGTGGAACCAGACGAGGGCCCTATGGAGGAGGTACCTGCTGAGATCAAGCCGCTACTGAAACTCTACGGCGACATCATGCCCAACACCCTACCGAAGGAGCTACCACCAAAACGAGCTGTGGATCACAAGATAGAGCTTGTGCTCGGAGCTCGACCACCTGCCCAAGCCCCATACCGCATGGCCCCGATCCACCTGGAGGAACTCAAGAAGCAACTGAAGGAGTTGCTTGATGCTGGACTACTGCGACCCAGCAAAGCCCCATATGGAGCACTCGTCATCTTTCAGAAGAAGAAGGACGGAAGCTTGCGGTTGTGCATAGACTACCGCACGCTGAACAAGGTGACCATAAAGAACAAGTACCCGGTGCCACACGTGGAGGACTTGTTCGATAAACTTGGGCAAGCACAGTATTTCTCCAAGATGGACTTGAGGAGCGGTTACTACCAGGTCCGGATTGCAGAGGAGGACGTGCCCAAGACTGCATGCGTCACTCGCTATGGGTCTTATGAGTTTTTAGTCATGCCATTTGGCTTGACAAATGAACCCGCAACTTTTTGTAACTTAATGAATGATGTCTTTAGCGACTACATAGATGACTTTGTTGTAGTGTATTTGGACGACATTGTTGTTTATAGCAGGGACTTGGAGACGCATGAGCGGCATCTCAGATTGGCGTTCGAAAAGTTGCAGCAACACGGGCTTTTCCTGAAGCCTGAGAAGTGCGCCTTCGGTCAGAAGGAGATCTCTTTTTTGGGGCACATCATAGGAAGTGGCGAGGTGCGCATGGACCCAAAGAAGATCGAGGCCATCGAGCAAGGGCCAGTACCGAAGAAGGTGCCAGAACTAAGGTCTTTCCTTGGTTTGACGAACTACTACCGCAAATTCGTCAAGAGCTACTCAAGGATTACCGCGCCACTCACCGACCTATTGAAGAAGGATCGGCAGTGGGCATGGGAGCTGCAATGCCAGGAGGCATTTGATGAACTGAGGCGGGTGGTGACAACTACTCCTGTTCTCAAGTTGCCAGACTGGAATTTGCCATTCGAAGTCTTCACCGACGCCTCAGACTTAGCAATCGGAGGGGTGCTTACCCAAAATGGGCACTGATTGATCTCGTTTTATATTTAACCGCAAGTGCACGGCCGCGTTGAAGCGGTGGCAAATACGGGTCGTCCACTGGGAGGTGTGTCGACACTTGGTTTGTGCGAAGGCGAGAGGTAAAGAACGGGAAGAAAGGTTGGTTACACTAAACTACACTAAGATGCAAATGGAAATGGAGATAAGCAATAAACTAAGCCCCAAAGGGGGTAGAGAAATAATGTGAACATAAAGAAGTGTGTGTGTGTGTGTTCATTAAGCTCCTCACAACATGTAGTACATGAAATCATAAAACTACATCCAACTTTGCCTCTACATGAATTAAGATAAGACTACATCATTAAAACATACAAGACAATAATTGGAATGAAGCTACATGAACTCAAGTGTAAAGACTATACCCTACTATGCCTCTACATGAATTAAGATTTCACTACATCATTAAAACATACAAGACATTAGCTAAGGTAAAGGCAACAAGAGTACATACACTACAAATTGCGTTTCCAATATTAACTTCATCCATATCCTAACCTTATCATTCCCCATAAAATAGGTCCACTAATCAAAGCATAAGCTAAACTTCATTCAAGAGCATTAGCATATCAAAGATAAGAGTGAAAACCCATTAGATGGTTATGGAAATCATATAAAGCTCAAGGGATAAAAATAACACACACTTAATACACTACATGATTATATCACATATTTCTCCACCCCCCAAATGGGGATGGAACTACTCACTACTCATTACACTACTGATTAGACTAAGTAAAGAAAACATTTAACTAAGGTACTAAAATTACTAAACAAGAGATTAAACAAAGTAAAGCAACCCACACAAAACAAGCAACATAACAAAACAAGATTGAAAGAAACAAATAAACTTTTATTAACAATGACTCACATTGAAGGTAGCATTCATCTCCACCTTGAGTTTTTGCTTCAAGGCTCACTCCTTAGTAGAGAGAATGCCACCAAGCAATGGGTAATTACAATGGAAGGTGAAGAGTTCTATTTATAAGCATGGAAAAAGCTAATCGGGGACAATCCCCCGATGTGGGACTAAACCAATACCACAAATAGCCTAAACGAACATTAATACAAGTCCAGGAGAAATTTCGACGGATCCTGAGCAATATGGACCGCCAATTAGCGGTCCAAGACCGCCAATTGGCGGTCCAAGACCGCCAATTGGCGGTCCAAAATTGTCGGATCGTGTTGGAATTTGTTGTGGGCTTTGCTTTCTGGTATTGTTGGTCTTTGATGCGGTTACTCGACTTGTTGGAGCTCCGACCCGAATAGAATTGGTAAAATACTCCCCATGATGGTGTGGAGTATTCTGTTTTGCTCTTAGGTCCTTCTGTCTTACATTCAGGTCCTTCTCCCTTGCATCTTGGTCCCTAGATCTCACCATTCAGTCCTTTTTCCCAGCTTTTGGGTCCTTTCATGGCTCTTCTCTTCAAACCTCTTTATTCCTGAAAACTAAACATAAAACTCGTCACGTAGCATTGCTTAGGTGTAAGATAATGGATATAAGATACAAATATGAGCATGAAATGATGTCAATCAAATACCCCCACACCTAAGTTTTTGCTAGTCTCGAGCAAAACAAAGAAAGAGAAAAACAAACGAGAAACAAGAAATCCTAACTCACTTTCGTAGGAATCACGGTTGCACTTAGCATGTGCAACAAGCCGTTAAACCTCCTTGTTGCCAAGGAGGAGGAGTGGTGTCTCCTGAGGGTTTTCAGCGGATATACCCACAAAATCCGAACAAGATGCATTAATCAATCTAGCTACACGACTCGTTGGAAATATTTTGTCGATCAATGGACGCGGTAATCCTACGGGTCGACTCTATATATGTAATCAGTCCACACACCTAGCCTAATGAGTTATTCGTGAGAGTTAAATAAGGAATTATGTGAAAGACATGGACAACCTTAACTTCTGAATGTGAAACAAAGTGTAAAGTCCATTTTGGTTCTTATTTGACTCTTCTTTTCTTTTTCTGTTCTTTCTCTTCTTCTTTTTTTTTCTTTCTTTGGAGCATTTATTGGTTGGTGTTTGATTCTCCCAGGGTCAGGTTTCGTGCATCATTGCCTATGAGGACTTACACTATCACGTACACCTTCCCCCACATCTCCACATAGGGCGATCCCTACCACCCGTGTAACGGGAGTTCGGTCGGTGCATCCCAAGTCAGATGACTCGAAAGCACCAGGCACAAAGTCCCCTCAGACCTACTTTCCCGAGTGATAGGAGCCGTGCGAGAAGAGAGAACACCACTTATTTATTCATTTATCTACATGGGAACCAAAACCCCTACACTTAAGTTTCACAAAAAGATATTAAGGGCCCTTGACTACAACAAACTTCCTAAAGTTAACAGACACGAATTATTGACTCACTAGGTTCAGGGTGGACTTCATTAAATGTTTGAGCACTGAAACCCTATGATTACTCAACCCCAAGGGAAAACTGGGGTGCATCCTAACGACTCGATAAATCCTAAAGCCACGTACTAGATATCATAATGCATCATGTTCAAGACAATTTTGGGAGCTTTCTTTTTACTTTGCCTCTCAACGGTTTTGCACATGCTAAACACACGCAAAACCCACAAAAACATTTTCTTTCGAAAACACATGAAGATTTTGAAAGAAATGTGAAAATTTTGAAGCACTAGGCAAGCAAAAGAAGACAAGTCACCCAAGGATCATGGCAAGCAGATATATCGATATTAAATGCAGCACACTATCATGACCCTAATAATGCAAACAAAAGAAAACAAAATCAAAGGAAAAAGACTCGACTATGTACACACGTAAAACACCCCCCCACACCTACTTCATGCATTGTCCTCAATGAATGCAAGCAAGATACTACATGGATTGATGCATAAAAAGGAGAGATCTCACCAACATGAAGTACAATGGGAAGTGCAAGGTCATGTTGATGGACATAACCCGAATTCCCTCAAAACCTGTGAGATGCTAAAGAAGGATACAAATACGTGAAAGAAACGGAGCCCAAATACACATGGGTTGGGGCTCACAACAATCGATGCTCACTGAAGGAGTCTTTTATTGTACTTTTTTTTTTCTTTTTCTTTTTTTTTCTTTTTTTTTCTTTTTTTTTATATAACTATGTACAAACATAAGTTCCCATCTTCATTTGTCAAAAGACATCAAATGGGAACCTCAAGAGTGGGTCAATGCACTTGGAAAGGGAACATGACACCACGCGGGGCCAGAATACGCATGCGTGGGCCCCCTTCACAAAGAGCACCAGATGAAATGAGAGGTTCATGAATTGGACGCAAAGGCGTCTCATTCAAAGGATCAAACTGAAAGAGCTTGAACCTCTCGAGAGTTTGGGAAATAAGGGGCAACGGAAGAAAAATATCTCCCGTTGCGGAACTGAAGTTATGATCATCAATCCAAACTCTCCAACCAACAGGCTGGTGGGTCGGAACGAGGTCAAGCACCTCGTTATGCATGTCCAACTCACCAGGAGAACAGGAAGTGGGTCTCATACCCAAAGTATCCTCCAAGGAACTCCTAATACCCTCATGAGCAATGTAGTTGTTTGATGTTCCATCATTTCCAAGATGATCAGGAACAATAGTGAGAGGCAAACTGTCATCAGGTTGTTTGAAATTGAGGGTACTAGGGAGCTCTTGCTCCACCAGAGGTGAGTCCTTAAGAGGCACAACAATAAGATCATGTGGCTCAAGGGCCACGGGACAAAAAGGTAAGGCACAATCCTGTGCCGACTCATAATAGAACTGGTCCAAGTTATTCTCAATTTGAATCGAATCCTCCACTAAGTGATCGTGAATTGAAACCCCAAGTCCCTCAGGCTGACTAGGAGTTTGACTTTGAAACGTTGTGCTTTGAATTTGTGGATGTGGTGGTGGTTCGATATCAAAAGATGAATCCTCATGTTGACAAGAAAGGTGACCCTCCTCGCGTTCATGGAATTGTTGTGTCATTTGACTCACTTGCAATTCCATATTTTGCAAGGAATTCAAGTTGGACTTCAATAAAGTTTGAGTGGTTTCCATGAATGTTTGGAGGGTTTGTTTTAAGGAATCAAATTTGGGGTCAACAGTGAGGTCCAAGTAAGAGCTTGGGAAATTTTGGGGTTGGGTGTTGATGGGCTGAGAATGAGTCCGATGATTTGAAGTGGGGTGTTGGTAGAATTCTGGGTATTCGGGAGGAGGATACGGGGGTGAAAATGAGGTATAAAAATTTGGATAAGATTTGTCTCCCCATGAATCCATCACTCTCGGGTTGTACGCGGATGCGTAATGGTCATAATGAGCATTTTGGGAAAATGTGTGCTCATACTCAGGCTCAGGGGGAACATAAGGACATTCCCCGATAACATGACCACTCAACCCACAACAGTCGCACGGTACGGCTACTGGAGCCACCGGGGCACTCATGTCGTCTGCCATACGCATGAAAGAGGCCAAAGTTTGTTGTAATGTCTCAGTTTGTTGACCAGCATATGATCCGGCATAACTAGATTGTGGTCTAGCAGTCGGTGCCTCTCTCATGTTACCCCAATATGAAGACTACTCAGTCACAAAATTACGATCATCCCAACCATACGGGGTGTTAGTCTGAGCCACCCCAGGTTGCATGGGTCCGGAGTACCAGGGAGAATCGTCCTGGTCCCAACAATGATATGGATGGTCGCCCATGTAACCATCCATCTCAACAGAGAACTCTCGAGTCGATCACTCTCACCACCACGAGGCCAAGCTCGCAAAAAGTGCTCGACTCGACCCTAAAACGCTACAGAGAGTGTAAAGGGGAGGAGACTATAACGTAGAAGAAGGTGAGAAGAAGATGACTCAGAGGAGAAGGGAAGAATCCCTAAAGCTAGCGAGGGTACAGGGTGAAGGTAGAAGCCTAACTAGCAAGCATGGCTCAAACAATGTAAGGCAATGGGTCCTTAGGCTAGACGACGCCTAACTTCGAGGTCACTAGCCTCGACACGCCTCACCTCCCTACAACGAGGACCACAATGCCCAGCAAGTGATACCAGATCCGGAGATCCAGTACCTCCTACTATCGACAAGGTAGGCAACGCCGATCAGGTCATGGCGGTCTCAACTAGATTACTCTCCTAGTGCGTCTGAATTCCTAGGGCCAATGTCTACTTGCTTTTAGTTAAGGCTTTACTTGAGTGTGCTTTTTGGGGCTAAGGGAGGGGTGATGAAATCCCCCACCTTATCTTTGAAGTCTATAGGTGATGCCCCTTAAAGATGTTTTGAAATCTTAGGCTAGCAAGCAACTCACCAAACAAGCACTCACCTCACTCTTGTTTCGATGCAAACCTTACTCACTAATGAATGTCCTAATGCGTGAATGAGTGATAAGGAATGCGTACCTCGCTCCAGCAATCAACGACAAAATGTAAAGCAAAGAAAAGACAAATGCATGCAAGGTCTACCTATGATGCATGACCTAGATGGCAAGAAGTCTAATCTTTTGCTTTGAGTTTTATGGTCCAAGTTGATTAAAGGGGATTGAAATTAAATCTGGGAGCAAACTAAAGATCACAACATGCAAAATTGGTCTCCCAGATAACTAAAGTGAACAACATAACAACTGGAACAAATTTGAGAGCAATTGAGGCTCACCAGGCCGCCAATTGGCGGTCCCAGATCGCTGATTGGCGGTCACTTTGGGGTCTTTTGCTCTCCCATTACTCCAGTCGCTTCCCCTTGATCCTCAGGTTCCCTGCCACTAAGAAAAACTGAAAACAAAAAATTAAAAACCCCTCGAATCGTCCAAACCAAGGTCTGGACAGAGCACCTCCCCGGCAACGGCGCCAAAAACTTGTTTGATCTCGTTTTATATTTAACCGCAAGTGCACGGCCGCGTTGAAGCGGTGGCAAATACGGGTCGTCCACTGGGAGGTGTGTCGACACTTGGTTTGTGCGAAGGCGAGAGGTAAAGAACGGGAAGAAAGGTTGGTTACACTAAACTACACTAAGATGCAAATGGAAATGGAGATAAGCAATAAACTAAGCCCCAAAGGGGGTAGAGAAATAATGTGAACATAAAGAAGTGTGTGTGTGTGTGTTCATTAAGCTCCTCACAACATGTAGTACATGAAATCATAAAACTACATCCAACTTTGCCTCTACATGAATTAAGATAAGACTACATCATTAAAACATACAAGACAATAATTGGAATGAAGCTACATGAACTCAAGTGTAAAGACTATACCCTACTATGCCTCTACATGAATTAAGATTTCACTACATCATTAAAACATACAAGACATTAGCTAAGGTAAAGGCAACAAGAGTACATACACTACAAATTGCGTTTCCAATATTAACTTCATCCATATCCTAACCTTATCATTCCCCATAAAATAGGTCCACTAATCAAAGCATAAGCTAAACTTCATTCAAGAGCATTAGCATATCAAAGATAAGAGTGAAAACCCATTAGATGGTTATGGAAATCATATAAAGCTCAAGGGATAAAAATAACACACACTTAATACACTACATGATTATATCACATATTTCTCCACCCCCCAAATGGGGATGGAACTACTCACTACTCATTACACTACTGATTAGACTAAGTAAAGAAAACATTTAACTAAGGTACTAAAATTACTAAACAAGAGATTAAACAAAGTAAAGCAACCCACACAAAACAAGCAACATAACAAAACAAGATTGAAAGAAACAAATAAACTTTTATTAACAATGACTCACATTGAAGGTAGCATTCATCTCCACCTTGAGTTTTTGCTTCAAGGCTCACTCCTTAGTAGAGAGAATGCCACCAAGCAATGGGTAATTACAATGGAAGGTGAAGAGTTCTATTTATAAGCATGGAAAAAGCTAATCGGGGACAATCCCCCGATGTGGGACTAAACCAATACCACAAATAGCCTAAACGAACATTAATACAAGTCCAGGAGAAATTTCGACGGATCCTGAGCAATATGGACCGCCAATTAGCGGTCCAAGACCGCCAATTGGCGGTCCAAAATTGTCGGATCGTGTTGGAATTTGTTGTGGGCTTTGCTTTCTGGTATTGTTGGTCTTTGATGCGGTTACTCGACTTGTTGGAGCTCCGACCCGAATAGAATTGGTAAAATACTCCCCATGATGGTGTGGAGTATTCTGTTTTGCTCTTAGGTCCTTCTGTCTTACATTCAGGTCCTTCTCCCTTGCATCTTGGTCCCTAGATCTCACCATTCAGTCCTTTTTCCCAGCTTTTGGGTCCTTTCATGGCTCTTCTCTTCAAACCTCTTTATTCCTGAAAACTAAACATAAAACTCGTCACGTAGCATTGCTTAGGTGTAAGATAATGGATATAAGATACAAATATGAGCATGAAATGATGTCAATCAGGCACCCAATCGCTTACGAAAGTCGCAAGCTTAATGCAACAGAGAGGCGCTACTCTGTGCATGAATGGGAGATGACAGCCGTTGTACACTGTCTACGCATTTGGTGGGTATACTTGCTCGGGACAAAGTTCGTAGTATGGACAGACAACGTTGCGACTAGCTGTTGGGAAACTATGAAGAAGCTAAGCCCAAAGAAAGCGAGGTGGAAAGACTACTTGGATGAGTTCGACTACGAACTCAAGTACAAGCCGGGGCGCGTCAACCAGGTAGCAGATGCCTTGAGCCGTATGGTCTGTGAGGAGACAGGTCGCATTTCTTCCATCACCAACATAGAAGGCGACATGCTCACGAAGTTGAGGGGCCACACTGAGCAAGACTCTGAATGCATCAGAATCAAGAAGCAGATCGAGGATGGGATCACGAGACGCTACTGGTTTGAGGATGGGATCCTCTATGCAAAGGGCCGACGACCCTTCGTACCTAAGCTTGGCGGACTGAGGAGGGAGCTCATGAAGGAGACTCACGATTCGCGCTGGGCTGGGCACCCAGGGACGGAGCGGACCATGGCCTTGTTGAGTAGTAGCTATTACTGGCCAGGAATGGAGAAGGACGTGGAGCTATACGTCCAGACTTGTCTCATTTGCCAGCAAGACAAGCCGGAGAGGATGAAGCAAGGCGGGCTGCTACAGCCACTCCCTATCCCAGAGCAACCTTGGCAAAGTTGTTCCATGGACTTTATCTCTGGGCTCCCACTCGTGGACGGGAAGGCAACAATAATGGTGGTTGTTGATCGATTCTCGAAGTATGCTATCTTCATAGCAGCCCCGAAGGTATGTCCTGCTGAGGTAGCAGCGAACCTATTTATGAGGGACGTTGTGAAACACTGGGGCGTACCTAAGGACATTGTTAGCGACAGGGACCCAAGATTTACAGGGAAGTTTTGGAAGCGTCTGTTCGAGTTGTTGGGGACACAACTCGCCTTCTCCACTGCCAATCATCCCGAGACCGATGGATAGACCGAGAGGATCAATGGCATCTTGGAGGAGTACCTGAGGCACTATGTTTTGGCCAACCAAAGCAACTGGGTGGATCTCTTGGATGTGGCACAGTTTTGTTACAACTTGCACAAGACATCCACCACGGGACAGAGTCCATTCGAGGTGGCTACGGGCAGGCAACCGATGACGCCACACGAGCTTGCGTAGCAAGACGAGGGCCACTGTCCAGCAGCATATAGATTTGCCAAAGCAAGGTTCGATCGATCCGAGGAGGCGAGAGACTTGCTTGCCAAAGCTCAGGACAGGATGAAGCGAGCTGCAGATAAGGGGCGGAGACACCTCGAGTTTGAGAAAGGGGAGAAAGTTCTACTGAAGCTCACCCCACAGATCTGGAAGAAGATCTTAACCAAAGATGCCAACAAATCGGTCATTCAGAAGTATGACGGGCCATTTGTCATCTTGAAACGAGTAGGCAACGCCGCCTATCACATTGAACTCCCGGAGAGGTACAAGATACATCCCGTGTTCCATGTAAGCAACCTGAGAAGATATAGGGAAGACCAAGAGGACCCCTCAAGGTCAATCCCTACTCGGGCTCAACCTAGCGTGCGCACCACCTTCACCAAAGAGGCAGAGGCCATTTTGGATAGGAAGAAGAAGGGGGGCAGTAGGAGGAATCAGAACATCTACTATCTCGTCAAATAGAAGGGGCTTCCAGCGACCGAGAATACTTGGGAACGAGACACAACCCTCTGGCAGTACGAGGGCTTGGTTCAAGCATACTTGGAGGGACAAGCCACGTCTTCGTCGAGGACGACGAAGGAAACGGGTGGGGGAGACTTGTTACACCCTTGAGGCTGCTATGGCCTCGTGACGCCAATGGTTCCCTGGGCTTAGCCAAAGAAGGTTGTTCAGGGGAATGCATTGGGTCACACGGGCCCGTGGACACAAGCAGGAGGCTTGGGAACAAACGGGCCAAGCAAGTGAGCTTGCTAGGATCCAGGCGGATCTTCTCTCAGATCAGGGACGTGCATCCAACAGACGAGCAGATAAGGAAAGCTACCTGGCTCGTTGGTGCAAAGAAGGCAAGTATCTGAGGGGACGCAACAGATAAGGAAGGTTACCTGGCTCGTTGGGCCAAAGAAGGCAAGTATCTGAGGGGACGCGACACATAAGGAAAGTTTGCTAGTTCGTTGGTGCAAACATGGAAACTTTCCTGCCTCTCCATGCGTCTTTAGATCTGACTTGATGGAGGCATTGAAGTGGGCACTTGAATGCCTCTTGGAGCAAATAGTTATAGGTTGAGACCTATATATAGGGGCGTTGAGTTGTGGAGTTGTCACAACCAACCCATCTGAGAGAATTGTACCTTTGTATGTTTGTGTAGAGAAATACAAAACGGGGATTGCTCCATTCTTGTGTGCGTTTGAGTGAGTACTGAGTTGGGGCTATCTGGCAAGGCTACTCTTAGGGTTTTGTCCATAGCTAACGAGGGAGGTTTAGCTAGGAGCTGACCGGGGTTTTGAGCTAGAACCCAAGCAAAAAGAAACCCCGTCACTGCAGGAGTAAAGGGATCATGATAGAGAAGGATGTAACGTACTTGCAAATACTTTAAATTTTACATAGAGCTTTGATGTTGATAAATTGAAGTATGAGTTCACATTGAAGCCCCTTTACAAAACACTTAGGCAACTATATAAACTTGTTGAAGTTACAGACTATTCTGGCATTCATTTCTTCGTTTATCAAATACTATGGGATAGGATTTTTTATGTGTGACTCTGGTTAAGAAGAATGCACTTGTAGAACCATCACTCTATTCCCTCATTAATAAAGAAGTTAGGATTGAGGTTGGGACTTTTGTTATCGAAATAGATCTCATGGCTACCGGAGGTGAGATAGTTGTTCCTGATGTTGTTTTCCCCCACCCATTGTATGAGTACGAGCCTGATTTTAATGACGATCCTGTAGCAAACTTAAGTGACGACGATGGAAACTCGGAAGAAGATTCTGCAGGAGATGATAGTGAAGATTTGCCACATCCACACTCGCAACCCCCAGGGGAAAGATACCCATAGCCCCGAAGGGGAGGACACAAACACCTGGGGCAAGCAGCAGTTGTTCATAAAATAATACAAGATGGAGTTCTCAATTCATTTCATCAGAAGGTCAAGAAGATGTAGTGTTCCAATTGTAACAAAAGAAGATATATTAGATTCTAGCCATACTCATACGTCCTCTATCAGTGCATCATCTGGAAATTTCCACCTTAGTAAGACTTTCATAAACAATGTTGAATTGAAAATCAAAACTGCTCTTTTTGCAATGAAGAATAATTTTAAGTTTGTAGTGAAGAAGTCTAGTCTTGGGGTGTGGTATATACCTTGCAAGGATCCTAAATGGGGTCGGAGATTGAGGGGCAAAAAATAAGTGTGTTTACCAATGTTTGAGCTTACTATCTTCCATAATGTACATAATTGGATAAGCAGCACCTTGGGTAGTTAGCCACCTAATCAAGAACAAATATGCTACTAACGGTACTACCTACTTGGAAAACAACATAACGGAGGATATGAAGGAACAATATGACATAAATATGAGTTACGAAAATGCGTGGAGATGAAGAGAGAAGACACTTATGTATGTGAGGGGGATGTCTGAGGAATCTTACTCAAAGGTACCCGTGTACTTGTACATGTTGGAGCAAAATAATCCAGGCATAATCTCTGATTTTCTCACAGAAAAGGGTCACTTCCTATATTGCTTCTTTTCTCTTGAAGTTTCAAGAAGTGGATTTAGATGATGTCATCCTATGATATGTGTCGATGACACATTTTCGAAGATTAAATATGGTGGAAGTAAACAACAACTTGTATCGTATTGTGTTTGCACTGGTGGACAGTGAGAATCACAACTCTTTGACCTATTTCATGAATAAATTGAAGGAAGCCATTGGGGACCTCGAGAACCCAGCTTTTATATCAGAAAGGCATGCTAGCATTATTCATGCTTTGGAGACAATATTTCTAGATGCCCAGAACAGTGCATGCTACCACCACATTTGTATGAATATGGTTACAAAGTTCAATATGGACCATTGTCATCATAAGATGTGGTGTGTGACATACACATTACGAGAGTCATTTTCCACAAGCACTTTAGCACGATAAAAAAATTGATCTTCCCCTAGCAAAATATCTTGAAGCTATCAGTTTCGATAAGTAGACTCGTTCTGACTTTCCTGAGAATCGGTACAATATAATGACAACCAATTACTTTCCTGGAAAAACTAGGGAGGCAAGAAATTTTCCAGTTAGGGTGTAACTGGGGCGGGTATTACCCATTTACCACCCCCATTTAATAAGTGGGTATGGGTACAATTTTTGTACCTATTTAAAAAAATTGTTTACCCATACCAGCTTTACCCGTTTAATACATCGGGCGGATACGGGTACATACTGATACCCATTACTTGTTTAATTATTTAATGAGTATATAAATTAATATATAATATATAGTTAAAATTGTTGGCTTTTTGGCCTTAATCTATATTAATTTTGATGATTAATTAAACTAATCTTAATCAGTCAACCTAATCAATCAAAAAGAGAAATTGGGACGAGTCACCATCTTCATCAATTGACCTAATCTCTCAAAGCTACTTGGGACGAGTCATCATCTTCATCAATTGAAGGTGAATTCGCCTCAATGTGCTTTATGGCAATAGAAGATGTAGATAGTGAGGTATCTTCTTGCTCTAGTCATGATTGAATTAATTGGAATTGGTGCTATCGTGAAGGATGATTGAAAATGGACTATCCGCAGATGTGAATTCAATGAATTTCAACTCATTCAAATGCGTATAATGAACTTCAATGTGAACTCAATGAATTACTTGAAATTTTTGAGAAAAATTGTCAAAGAAACAAGGTAGCTAGAAAGAAAATCAATGAGATACAATCTCAAATTGAATCTATCATGAATGAGAAAAATGAATTGCTTGCTAGTCATGATAAAATCTCATTAGAGAACACTCGTTTGATTGATGAAATTGCAACTCTAAATGCAAAACCTTCATGTAGTGATAATATTCAAAATCTAATTGCTAAAACTGTTCAATTACAAAAAGATCTTGAAAGATTCACAAGTGGAAAGGAAATGTTTGATATGCCTATTGGTAGTCAAAGACAATCTTTAAACAAGCATGGTTTAGACTATTATGTTAACAACTACAAAAACCATGTTATTCATACTACATTGAATGGACAACATTTCTTTGTGAATAAAAGCTCCTCAAGTGTTTGGGCACCTAAAACCAAAATGGTTTGGGTACCAAAAATTAATGTCAAAAGACACAAGGTTGTTTGGGTACCTTCACTTGTAGGTACTTAAAAGGAGGAGAATCTATAGCGATCGGCTCAAGCAATAAAAGATCGATTCCAAGATTCATGGCAATCATTTGAATTGAATTCATAAAGTCGTCGTCGCTATAGAAAGGAGATTGAAACCAATACAAAATCGAGGATCAAAACTTGGGTGACATTTTCAATCCTCTTAAACTTTAACATTTGGTTCTAATATAGGATTGTTGCATGTTTAATTGATATCATACATCATTGCTTTTAGGTCTTAGTGATAGAGGAGAATATAATGTTATATCATCTAATTAAGGGGGAGAATTATGTATTCCTAAACCTTTGCATCATTCACTCGTATTGTTTGTATTTGATTGATGTCAAAGGGGGAGAATGATAAGGATTGAGCTTCAATTTTCTCATACTATGCATATTGTTGGGGGTATATTATACATGCATAGTTTGCATATATGAAGGGGGAGCAATCATATAGAAAAGAGGATAACTTAAATTGAATCTCAAATATTAAGATATAGATTTGTCATCATCAAAAAGGGGGAGATTGTTGGCTTTTTGACCTTAATCTATATTAATTATGATGATTAATTAAATTAATCTTAATCAATCAACCTAATCAATCAAAGTGACCAAACACGATTACATGCATTGCATACATATTTGTATACTTACAATCATCTTAATAGGTTGATCAAGATAATCAACAAAAGGAGCATTGGGACAAAGACATCAAGACTCAAGACTTGTGATCAAAGCTTTGGACCAAGACATGTAATTTTGTATTTATTGAGTCCATAAGGTTTAATGTCAACATGAGCATTACGATTATGTCCTATAAAGATTCGGTAAACCGAACGCCAGACGGTCAACAAAAACCTTCTAGTTCGGTCCACCGAACACCTATCGGTAACCCGAATTCTTCCTACCAGTAAAACTTAGGTGTTATCTGGGATTGCCCCGACAGAAGACCGAACCACCTTCGGTCGACCGATTTTGGACTTTGCTCCAACGGTTGTTTTTGAATCAAGCCCCTAGAGCCCAATTGATTTGTCCTAATTCAGACGACTAAATATCCATCAATCAACCGAGTGCTTCTTGGCTTTAGGCACCTAACGGCTATTTACACGTGGCACTTGACTGTTGTACCCAACGACTATTTGAGCTATAACTGTCAGTGCAAAACCCACTCTAACTTCGGTCTACCAAAGTGTACGCGGTCAACCGAACTCGAGTAGATCAGAGCCCAACCAATCTTATTGTCCACCTTGGAACGATGAACCGAATGGAATTCGGTTAACCGAACTTAATTAGGGTTAAATTGTTAAAAGCTACTCGAAGTTGGTGAACAGTTATCCGAACCCTATTCGGTCAACCATATGCTTAATTCAGACCAATTCTTTGGACTACCGTTCTGTTAACGATCGACCGAATTTGCATAGAAATCTGTCCGAGCTTAAGTCACATCTTGCTTCTCATTGGTCCATTTCCCCACCAACTCCCAAACGGCTAGTAGAGATTGAAGGCTTATAAATAGGACCCAATTTGTTGGTTTTGAGACCCTTGAACACTCTCTATCAATCTACTCAAAGCCAAATCCTCTTCATCTTCAAGATCTCAATCCTCAACACTCAAGCCCAAACTTCACCGGCCACTTGCATATCCATTCCATATCGATAAGCAAGTGTGCTCAAGTATAGAGTGTTAGATTATGATTCAACTTCCACATCAAAGAATCATCAAGTTAAAGCTTCGAGGCAACTCCCACTCGGGTTGTGAGAGGAGACACGAGCGAGGCGAGGTTGTTCGCGAGGCTCTGTGGTTGTAAACAATGTTGATCTCGGCTCGGAAAGGACATCGATTAGTGGAACCGTAAGCGAGGCTCGGGGGATCAAGCGAGGCTTGCGAGGACTAGGACCCGGGTGTGGGTGCCGAACCTCTCTAAACTCCAGTGTCGTCGATTTTGTGGTTTGCATTGTCTCTTCCCTTAATCCTTCAATTAGTATTTTTAATTCCACATTTATCTAGTGATTAGAGGGTCATAGATCCTAACAAAAATATTAAAAATTTAATTAACAGACACAGAACTTACATACGTATAAAAATATAATTAACAATTCCCCCTCAAATATCCAAACCCACACCACACATGACCCAAAGGGCCAAAGTCCCAAACCCAATCCAGCAGACAGCTATTCACCTCTGATTTATGAGTCAAAGAATTAACAAAACTTGTATTTTTCGTTGACAATGTGTTTAGTAATAGACTTTTAACTGCTTTTTTGTATGTTACAACTCCATGTGATTTATGATCATAGTTATATCTTTTAGTTGTGTTACTTTTGCATGTTTGAAATGATAAATTGTTGGAGGTGTTTTTAGAAAATTTAGAGGTTGGTGAAATAATACTCGCAATACTTGTTATACCCACCATCGTACCCATTTATTAAACGGGTATGGGGCGGGTACGAGTATAATAATATTTAAAAGGATATATACTCGTACCTGTTTAGTTAGGCGGGTATGACCATGCCCTCCCCGTTTACACCCCTAATTTCTAGTCACCACTTTTATGGAGTACATTCGGTTCACACTTCGAACATGGTTTTGTGAATGACGTGCTGCGACCGAGACAAGCACAACCAAATTGTCACCTCTCACGCATAATGATCGATCTGGAATAACTGACAAAGGTTCTTAAATGTCCACAACCTTAATCAGTTTGAATTTCATGTGTTAGATGGGGATGGTGAGGTAAATTTGATGACAAAATATTGTTCTTGTACTATGTTTCAAATTATTGGAATACCTTGTATTCATGCAGTTGGTGCAGCAGTTGATCGGGGGGATTAATATTTACTCTCTTTGTTTCCTATTTTACACCATTGACTCGTGGGGGGAGACATATAAAGAAACAACTTACCTTTGTGTTAACAAGGATGAATAGACTACTCTTGATCACATAAAGAATATGCAAATGAGAGCACCGGTTGAGAAAAATCCAATTGGTTGACCGAAGAAGAAAAAATTAGGAAGGCCAAAGAGGAAACGTCTACTTCTCTAGGGCAACTTGTGGTGATATCGCGCAAGTGTAGTAGATGCGGTGGAGGTGGACACACTAAGAAGTCGTGCAAAGTTAGACTGTAAAGCTATTGTATTGTAATGTGTTGTAATTTATTCTGAATAATTTTCTATTAGTTTTATTTCTACTTTTATCATCTTGTTCTGAACATCTACTCGATAGAGCTCGATATAGGTCGACGATTGTTTTCCTATAACGTTGATTTTGTTTAGATATGTTTTGTTGTTGTGCTCGATATAGCTCGATGGAAGCTCGATAGTTGTTTTCCTATAATGTTGAGTTTGTTTTGATCTATTTTGTTGTTGTGCTCAATAGAGCTCGACGGTTGTTTTCCTATAACGTTGATTTTGTTTTGATCTATTTAATTGTTGTGCTCAATAATGCATGATAGAAACTTGATATAACTCGATGGTTATTTTCCTATAATGTTTATTTTGTTTTGATAAGTTTTAATGTAGTGCTCGATAGAGCTTGATGGTTGTTTTTCTATAATGTTGAGTTTGTTTTGATCTGTTCTGTTGATGTGCTCGATATTGCTCGACAGAAGCGCAATGTGGATTCTATCGACAGTTGCATTGCTTCCATTGACAGTTGTGTTGCTTCTACCCTCTCCAACACTTTTACCAAAAACTTGTAATCATGAGATGAGGTTTCTGCTTGGGATGTGGTTGTGACTATGGTAGAGGTAGGGATAGTTGAATCCTCTGCTACAACATCATCTACAAAAAGGTTCGTCTCTTTGGCAACCTTAGCCAATCTCTCAGCCACCTTCTCCACATCAGGGGTTTTCCCAATGTCATCAGTACCTTCATCAACATCCTCCTCAAGCTTGGGAGGTAGGGGTCATCACCCTTTGTATGGCTATTGTAATAATCAACCTCTGGTGTATGGTTCCCCAAATAAGAGGACACGGTCAACTATGATGAATATAAAACATTATGTTAGGTTACAATACAAGTAAAGCATCATCAATAAATAAATAAATGGATCAAATAAATTAACAACAATGAAGATGAACTTACATCTCTGTTTAAAGAAAATAATCGTGCAACATCAACCTTCTGCGGGACTTTTTCTCATAGCTCGTCCAGCTGAGCATCCTGGGGAACTAATATCCACGGTTCACAGCATATTGGATGACAACTTGCTGAATGACCTCATATGCCCAATACTGTAACGCAGGGGCATAACCTTATGTATTGTATTTCGCCTCTTTTTGTTGCCCCTTCACTTCTTCTTGTCATAGTATTATTTCTACTTAATCATGTCTTTTTGACATGATGTTATCAGCTTCTTGTAAAATGACTTCCCCAATGGATACTTGAACAAGTAGTCCAGGTCCTTAACCATCTTCACCATATCCACCCATACGAACAACTTACTATCTCGTTCATATAAAACACTTTCAATAAGGAAGCATAAACCCAACTTGTACATGTCATACACATTTATATAGTTTTTGAATGTTGCCTCCAATTGTGATGTCTAAATTTTTGACTCTCCATTGAAATAATCCCTTATTAGGCGGCCATTGGTATGGTGAGCTTGCAACTCAACCTTTGATGGTACGATGTTGAAGTTAAAATTAGTGACCAATGCAACTCATATCAACGGAATCTACAGGCCTTACAACTTAAATAGAAATGAACCTCGTCATCATTAGTGTTGTGGATCTTGTGTAATAATAACTGATGGACAAGAACACCAGAAAATTGTAATTCATCCGCCTCGAATAACTTTTTAAGTGGAAATTCCTTTGCCATTGCCATAAACCCGTACTCCCAAAACTTATCTTTTATGTCATTCATATGCTTACTACCCATATATGTCACGTCGGAAAAATGATCATTAACTGGAACTATTAACTTCGGCATCTGCAAAAACAAAACAGGAAAAAATCACAACTAGTTAAAAAACATGGACAAAATTGCAAAAAAATAATTGTCTTATATCGAGCACATATCGAACCCTTCGAGCATATCGGGCATACTATCCAGTTCATATCGAGAATGTATCGAACCCATCGAGCAAAGATAAATATTCCAGTAAATAACAACAAATCAAAACTATCAAGGTCATATCAAGCACTAATTGAACCAATCGAGCAAAAATAAATATTCCAGTAAATAACAACAAATCAAAACTATCGAATTCAAATTCAGCATTACATCGAGCACAAAATAAATCCTATCGATCTCATCGAGTTCAACAGTTCTAATCACCCAATCTAATCGTATCGAGCTCGCATATAAAAAAGCATCGAAAACAAATAAATCTATATCGAGCTCAACAAATCAGAGTACCTTACTTCATCATATCGAGCTCACAATTCTTAACACTCAATCTAATCATATCAAACTTATATCGAGTCTATCGAGCTTCGTCAAAAACATAAAAAAATCGATCTGACATCCATCGATTCAACCCAATCCACAAAACTGAGATCAATACCAATAAATGGAGGTTGATAAACACTAACCTAACCTTAAAAATCATCAAATATATATAAAAAAAGTAAAAAAACAAAATGTTCCATAAAACTGACCTTCGTCGGCTTCAATAGAGGATTTGTTCTTCGATTTGGGTTCAACTACGTCGAGAAAGCTCGATCCGGCTTTGATAGGGTCCGAGGATGGGTTTGATTCGGCTCGACCTACGTTCGATTGAGGAATTGAGTGCGAGAGAGAAGGAATGTGTGTGTGTGTGTGTGTGTGAGAGAGAGAGGGGGGGGATGCGTGAGAGAGAGGTTTTTGATTTTTTAAAGGGTAGGGGTATTTTTGGTACACTATGGAAATATAAGCAAATTCTTATGATGATGTCAATGTGGAGATTTTTTTTAATTAGTGTGCCAATTTAAGCATAAAAACACAATTTTCCCTTTCAAATTGAGGACTATTTGTGCACTTTAACCTCTCCTACGGCCCCCCAACGGACCACAGATGGAACCTACTATCAAATTAAAGTATCAGGTTATGGACAAAACTAGGACCCAACTTAAGAACAACAGACGTTTAATAACGATATAGTGATTGTTATTTGCTATTCCAATTGCTCTAATCTGACCCATATTTGGATAGTGGCTCGACTAGCACCATCCAGACGCGCCCAAATCTATTGAATAATAGATTTCTAAATGTCCTCATCTCTTGTATAAAATTGTGATCCTTCTTCAACATTTTGTTAATCTTCTTCTTAAATTTTGGTATTTATCCAATAAACGTTGTTAGAACCCATTCAGAGAAGAGCTTTGTACATAACACTAGTGTAGAAAAGCCCATATACATCGGATATACAAGGGTATATACGACGGATTTTGATGGTCCAACGACTTTTGTATATGTCCCCAACGCCTATGCTCTGATGTATAGACGTCGACTAGGGTAGTCGTCGATTACACCTTAAAATAACTCAATAAAAATACATTATCGCCTGTAGCAGGCATTCAACCTATACATTAATCAACCATCTTAAGCCCAAGTACCCCAAGTGACAAACTTTTGACCATATATATATCACTTGCCTATTGTAGTATGATACCTAACTCTCATTTAGAACTAAAGAAGTGATAGAGTACATCAACCTTGCCAACTAAAAATCATTCTCCGATGTGGGACTAAACTACAACACCTACAATAGGTGACAATGTTTTATTAGGCCGACGTCTATACACTCTATAGATGTATAGACGTCGGCCGATTAAATCATTGACACCTGTGTCTCTATATAGACGTCGACTCCACATAGGTCGACGTCTATACACCTTATACATGTCGGCCTACTATAACACTGACGTGTATGTCTCCGTCTAGGCGTCGGTTAAAGTCATACCTGACGTCTATAATGTTGGGCATCGTTCGTTTAGGGATCCGACGTATATATCGTGACGCCTATTTCTTATTCTACACTAGTGAGAATTGAAGAAAGTTTAATTATAGATCAGGATGCATGTTTCATATAAAAAAATTAAAATATTTTTATGAGTCATAAAATATTAGGTCACCCCACTCAATACTAATTGACTTACGTTGCATACCCCCATTTGGTAATAGCATTACATCTTGGATAATTATTAGCTTAATGACACTAATGATTTCCAAAATGCATGTTTACTACTAGACATAAGTTCAAAATTGCAAAAACATAGTCTGGCTGGGAGGTGTTCAAAAACAAAAATCCCAAAAGAAATGAACAAAAGAAGGAAATCAAAACAAATACAAAATCATCATAAAAAACTGCAACTTCTTCTGAATAACTGAAAGGTGAAGAGCTAGACGGCCTTGTATAAGACGATAAATTCCAAGACAAGCACCAACAAACAAATAAGACCCTTATCTGGCGTACAAGAACACCACGAATCATTGGAGAGCAAACAAGGATATTTATCTGAAAAGGTTGGGAGATGGAAGGCCGGATTTGTAGCACACATGGAATGAGACCAAGTGGGTCCATGAGTTGGAGAATTATGATTGATTTGATGCAATGTGCGGATGCAATCATACAAGCGTGGCCCATCACGACTGCACCCTCACGACTGTGGAAATGGAAGGAAAAAATAGGGTTTGGAACTGGTTTTGTCTTTTCAAGTGCCGGATCGGACGGTGGAGTGTCGTTGGATTGTGACGTAGAAGTTTGAAACTTTTGCGTTAGGACAAGTTTGGGCCCTAAGTGTCTTCTCTTGATTAGACGGGACATGTGGGCTTGGATTATCTCTTGTTCCCACAAGATACAATGCTAATTGGTATCACCACATCGGATTTATCTTGTAATTCTGCTAGGCCACCGGCGAACAATAGAAATGAAGAATTTTTGGTCATCTAACTAGGACCTAAGGGTTGAAAACTCAGGCTTGTAATATAAGATAAATTTGATGTGGGGAAACCAATTAACATTGTAACTTGTGGTAACCAGAGGACTGTAATATGTAAAGTTTATCATGTTCGTATCCGTTCAGAAATTTTAAGACGAATATAAATTTTTAATATACGTATCCGTTTTATATAGATATTGATTTTTTTTATTTGTAAATGATTTGTATCCATACTCGAAATCCGGATTATCTCTAGACTCTAGTTACCACAAGTTACAATGTTACTTGGTTTCTCCACATCAAATTTATCTTATATTATCTGTAGAAGATTGGCGAACAATCGAAAGGAAGAATTATTGGTCATCTAACTATGACCGATATGTTGTATTTACACGTAGGATTCAAATGTTTTGCTCAGGGTGTAATTGGGTTGGAGATACTTTTTTAAGGAAATGAAGAATCGGGATTTTTTAGATAATTCCTTCGTAACCGACCAGTTTGACGGAAAGTTTAAAAGTCTCATGCAAAAAGTGTTTTTCTTCTCGTGCAAAAAAGTAAAGTTTTAGTATGATTTAAAGAAATTATACTTGAGACGATCTCTCATTACCTATAGTACTTCCACTCCAAACATTTGTTTGAATTTTATCTAAAGCCACTAACTCCTCAATATGACACCAAAAGGAATATATTTCCTTCACTTAAACATAAAAAATATATTTTATACTATTGAGCTGCAATTTAGGAACTACACTTTTAGGAACCAGAGTTCTGGAACCGAAATTTTAAAATTCCTTCACTTTTTGCAATCTGACCAGACTATTTGAGAAACACTACTAGTTCTATCTGACTTAGCTTAACTTGCCATTGTATGACTTATGAGTACAATAATTCGGTTAGGATAAATTAATCCACTAATGTTGATATTTAGCCGATGAGATCTTTTCTAGTTGGGAGAATCGGAACATGAACCTATCTTAGGATTTCACTATATATATATACAATTATTTATTTCGCAAGAACTATGTTGAATGATAGTTTGCATCTAAATGTTCTTCGGAATATGATTCATGTAGACCATTTCTTCGGTGGCATTGATCAACTTATATATCTTCATCTAGAGTTGCACCTTAATGGAATTATAATCACTGAAGACACAAAATGTAATTGGAATAACCAAAATACTAAAGTTCATTTTCATTTTTCAAATAAATCAGTTGATGTTCGTAGATATACATTTTTGTGGATAATTAGTAAGACTAGTTTTAATTATTATGTGAATTATGAATTTAAATTCCATCAGTACGAGTTGTTATAAGAGTAAAAATCAAACTTAAAATCTTGACACACAAGTGTTACGTGAACAACTTCGGATAAACAATAGGTGTGTTCGGATGTACATGTTAAAAAACAGCTGATTTGGACTCTCCAATATCACCAGTGGCAATTGTTTTTCTTGGCTGGTGTTTAAACATAACACAAAATTTCATGATGATGTTGAGGTCAAGATCGCAATCACTCTGCTACAGACGTGTCACCCGCCATCACCGGTGCCCCAAACGATTACGGATTTTGTCTGTCATGCCAAACTCGTAAATAACGTCATTGCCGGGGTCCAACAAAAGACATCCTTAGCACCTTAAAAACCTTCCACATCTCATCACGCGGTGACAAAACTCCCGTCACTACCTAACTTCTCTTCTTCTCTTCTCTCTTCTCCATGTCTTGACCGGTCTCTCGCCGGAGATGGCATCGGCGCTGGTCGGTTTCTGCCGGCGACGAGTGGTTTGGCTCACTATAGTGGTGGCGGTGATGTGGGTTTTGCAGGTGTGGATTTGCGCCTCGAGCTGTGGTTCTTTGGCAATTGCATTCTTACCAAAAAAGATCACAACTTTGGAAACAAAGAAAGCAAAGATAAGTGTGAAATTTACATTTGGTCGGAGACCGTTCCCGACCGTCCGATCGAGATCGAATGGCACTTACGTAAGCCTCGACGATAGTAAGAGAAAGGTGCCGAGTTGCCCTGACCCTCTCCACAACAGATAGAAGAAGAGAAGAAACAAAGAGATTAAATCATAAAAGCAAAGCCAAAGCCAAAGCCTAAGCTTGGTGGAGTGGGGGTTATTATTTTTGGGTAAGTTATTATTTCCTATTTAGATAATCTTACACAGGATTGAGAGAAAAGGCTTTTGTATTGGTAGAATCTCTGGAATTTGTTGGTTTGATCTTTGTTGCAACCTAATTGCATCATGGTTGGTTCAGTAAGCTCTGGGTTTGTGGAAAACTAAGGGTGTTTGTTGTAATTAGCCAGAGATTCTTGACTGTGGTTGATAGAGTTCTGTTCCAGAGAGAAGATGTGTACACCTTGTCACATGTGATGTTCCATGCATTTGTGTTAATTATTATGAACATACACTATTATTGTTTTCATTTATACTGTTTCTGCACATGAAGTTTTACTTAGGCTCCCAAAACTCAAGCTTTGTTGTTATCGTTTCTGGTCCTCCTTTGGTTGGATTTTAAATTATCTTGAATGAGTCAGTATTGGGCACTTTTGGAAATGGTGGTGGTGTTTTGGTTTCTCTTTAAACTTGTTGGTATTGTTATTGGAAAAAATGTGGATAGATGAGTGTTTATAGTAATTTTGACTGTGTCGCTTCAAATTAAAGTATTTTAAAGTTATATTTTTAAATCAAACTGAATTACATGTATTATTATCTCTCAAGTTATAACATCTTAAAATTTTAGATTAATCCAATTTAATTTCACCATAATCATGTGAGCCAAAGTTACTATTACTAGTTTTCATTTTTCAAAATCTTTTCCTTAACGGTCACAGGTCCTGTGTTGTCCTTTTCCCAACAAGAAAGTATAAAACGTAGACACAGCTATTATCAAAAACAATCGACAACACTGTGGGCATTAATTAAGTTTTTTCTTGATTGGTTAGTTTTTAATATGGAGATGATGGCTTTCACCAAAATTTCCAATGTCCTGATTTGAATCCCGAGTACCAGAAAAAAAGGGTGGCAGTGGACTTCCAGAAGAGGCTTTTTGGAAGGTTTAGGGTGGCCTTTTGTAGCAGGAGTCAAATTGTGGGGAACACTTTTTTGACTCCAAATTCCACTTCTTTTTGGATAGATTTGGCAGTAAACACTTTTGGATTATGGAAGGTAGGGTCCACACTCCACACCCACAGATTTCTCGGACTAAATTCTATTGCTTCCAATGAATAGAACAAAAGACGGCTTCGGTGAAACCTTGAGAAGAATAATTCATTAAGAACATGATGAAGTGTAATCTAACATCTCTTTTTTAATTAATATTCATAGTGGGAATGGAATCGATTTTATTAGCCAATTAAATAATGTCCATAGTCGGCTCGTGTCTAACTATCTTGAGGTCTTAGGCAAAATTTAAGACGGGTCTTATCCTTATTTCATTCTTCTGGCCTTTTGAGCTGCAAAATCATCGATCAAAGTTTTATAATCAAGTAATTTTAGCATATTACTTTGAAACATAATATAGCTAATCCATTCAATCTATCTTGTAACATAGTTGATCTCATATAAGATTTAAGCAATTTTAATTCTGAAAAACTTCTTTCGGCAATAGCTACAGTGAAATACATGCATTGGGAAGAGAATCTGATCTCTTTATATAATTTAATATTTCTACTGAAATATTAATATCCTTTGGTAAGTCTTCTTTTAATATTTTTACTTGAGCAAATAAACCAGGACCATTATTCCATTAATATCAGAAAGTTCACCAAAACTTAAAACTTTTCAAGATTAAAACAACATTTCTTCAATTCATCATCATTCAAAATTTTAAAAATCTTAGACTCAAACAAATAACGGAAAATATTTTATATTCTAAAAATTACTCAAACTGACATTCAACAGAAGTAATTGATTGGTCTACCATATATAGAAAATAATAAAAAAGAAAAGAATCTGTGAACGTATGACCTCATCACTTACATTTTCATCAAAAAAATTCTATGAATGACACATTTCTCACGAAATTCAGGCTTTATATCCATTTCTCTCGCCATTTTCTTGGTGGTGTTTAAAGGAGAGTCAAAACCATGTTCCCATTTTCTAGGCCACTTTAAATTGGGTTTCCAAGTCGACCATTGATGAGAAGCATTAAAGTGATTGTCCAAATCCTTCGATCATAATTACATTAAAAATAAAATAAAAAAAAATTAATTGCATTAAATTGAACTTGTTTTTTGGGGCGCTAGGCAGGTGCCTAATGTGCCTAGGGACATCCACGACCTTGTTCAAGGTCATATCAGTGTTCAAGAATGCGGTCCGATGGAGTCACATATGCGGATGCGAATCGAATGCGGGACATATGTGCATCTTCATGACGTGGGCCGATGCGGCCGCATCTTAAAACACCTATTTTTTGTTTTTTTCTTCTAATTTGTTTAATATTGAATTATTTATCTTAGAAATTACTCAAAATTTAACTAAATGTTTAGTTACATGTATATATTTTATAATTAATATATATATATTATTTAATTGAGGATGATGTATTTGTATCAAAAGTTCTTGATTCGAATCGTACGTTTACTGGTTTACATGTGTGTAGTTATTGTAAAATCAGTCAATCATCCTATAATTTTCCACCATTAACCCCTTTAATGGCATATACCACTCTCAAGAAAAGCATACCAACTTATATTAGCATAAATTTAGTTGGTTTTTTTTCCTTTTCTGGAAGTGAATTAAACGATACACGTGCAATGTTTAGGACGGCAGGTGAATTTGTCCCGTAGTTGTTTGGATCGGAATAAACTCTCACAAGACCACATTGTGCATTAAATTATGACATCGAGCTCACGGATTAAATTCCGTGAATAATGAATAATTGGTGGTCATTACTCGAGAATTGAACTTGACCGATTTGAATGCGATCCGAATTAATTGGTTGGAAGAATAAGGTGAGGTAGTGGTTAATCTTGTGAAGCTGTCGGTGGAGACCCGAAGATTCCGGGGATCAGACCTTTTACAGTGTTATTCATGACGAGCAGAAGATGGAATTTATTATTACTCGAAATCCCCTCACAATTCATGGACGAATTGAAACCCATTGTTTTTTGTGTTTTGAGGTTTTCATAATCCAAAATCCCATAAAAATTCATGGACAAATTGAAACCCATTGTTTTTATGATTTTATTTGAAAATATTTCTTTTTCATTAACTTACTTAAAAATTCATTTATTTAATATCAAATTCTTTTAATAAATATATTTAAAACATTCTTGAATTTAAAATAAGATAACTAATAAATAATTTCTTTTAGCTATTATATTTTTATAAATTTTTTTTTATAGAAAATACTAATTACAAAATATAATTTTTATAATAAATTAATTGTTTTGTAATTTTTTTCATTAATTTAGCAAGAGAGAAAGAAGAGATGAGAGTAAAAAGAGAGAGAGAGTAGATAGGTAAAAAAACAGTAAATAAATTATTCATGTGATTGTTTTGCAAAATTCACAACCTATATAACGAAATTTATGAATTCTTGGTTTATTTAGTGGTGATTCTGCAAAATTTCCATATAATATCAACATAACTAACGAGAATTAACGGAAAAATTAATAGAATGACATAACAAAAAATACTAATGGCATGGGAGCAAATATTATGTGTTTTTCTTTGGCATTTGACTAAATATTTGTTTCAAATGGAATATGTCCAATTTCACAAGTTATTAATGACATGCAAGCAAATCACCTATAACGAAATCTTCTCGGTCAGTTCATAAATCAGAGAGAGAGAGATGTTTTATTTACAGATTGGGATTTAGGGTAGATTGTTACATAATTCGAAGGTAAAATTATGTACAAGACTTTAGTACCAAGCAATCTAAAATAGTTGCCCGGTGGACCAATTACACTGGGTTAATTACACATGAACTATGATGTTTTTGCTTGGGTGCACCTTCAAAAGTTGTTTATTAGGACTTTGCATTTGTACATTTTTTTAGGGAACTACTAAACGTCGCCCCAAAACTACTTAAATCGCCCCTTGAAATTACCAAATTGCCCTTAACAATATATTTAATACCCATATCGTCCCGTGTCTATAAATTAGGCCTACGGTCTTGTATATTCATAATTTATCAGTAAAAACACCACGAAAATGTCTGGCGAGGGTGATGCATCCGGTGAGGTAAGTCTGGCGTGGGGCAAATTTTGGGTCGGGCGTCTGCATTAGACGCCTCCCCCAAGGTGAGGGCGTCTGCGTAGGACGTCCTTCCCTTGGCCGAGGTGTCTAACGCAGACGCCTACGCAATGGGAGAGGCGTCTTATGTAGACGTCCTCCCCTTGGGTAAGGCGTCTGTAGTAAACGCCCTTCCCTATGGTCAGGCGTCCTACGCAGACGCCTCACCCTTGGGAAGGGCGTTTAACTCAGACGCCCCTCCCATGGGGTAGGCGTTTAATACAGACGCCCGGAATTTTTTTGATTTTTTTAATTTCGAAATGTCCGCCATGTTGATTCCGCTGTAGAAGCAGGGAACCTGACGTCGTACGTCGCTGCTGTCGCAGACCGCACCGCATGCTCTGGTGTCGGGATGTCAACCGGGATCACCTGAACATATCCTAACTGACGCAAGACCCGATCGGGCATATAAGGCTCTATGATATCCCGATAACGAATAAGACCCATCAATAAAGTCCTCGGGACATCCGCTGCTGGGTCAGGACCATAGGGTAACCAGTCCACCTAAAGTTTAACACATTAATAATAATACATCTTAAAATTAAATAAATGGTGTAAAGTTTGATACCTCTGATGCAGTCATCTGATCTAGCCGTGCGCGGATGGAACGCAATCGTCCATCGCTCTTGTCCTCGCTCCGGACGGCCCACATACCCGAACGTGGATGACCCTCGTCGATAATCTTTCGCTCACGATGCGGGCGGAATGCAGGAAAGTACTCGTATATCCACGCCTGCAGCAGCGTAAGACAACCTGCAATCCCAGAACAATCCGCACGGCTAGCTATCCCAAGCTGACGGTACAGGTATGCCAACGTCGCTGACCCCCACGAGTACTCACGAACGGTGTCCGGGTCCCTAGCCTCCAGTAGATTGCGTGGTCTGATCCGACAACCACTCTTGTCGACAAACAAGACGGCTCCGAGCATCAAGAATAGGTACGCCGTCAACTGTGTATCATCGGCTCGCGGAGGTCGTGCCCGTCTGCATAGGTCCTCAATGGAGTCGATGCCGACACCACCACCACTCCATAAAGCTGTATCTCTCGCCAGACCATCAGGTGTGACACCAAGCAACTCTGCCACATAACACCTCAGCTCAGACGTCGACCCCTGAGCACTAACCAGACGACCATCCACAGGAATGCGCAGGATCTGGAAAACATCGTGAAGCATGATCGTCATCTCTCCGAAAGGCATGTGGAAAGTGTTGGTGTCAGGCTGCCACCGCTCCACAAACGCAGAAATCAAAGGCATGTCGAGATAAGGGAACATGTTGTACGGTAAGTGCCCCAAATGCGTGGCACTAATCTCCTCTCTGATATCAGCACTCAGTGTAGACCGCCAACCCTGTAGTGCTGTCCAGGCTCTGTGCCGATTATGGCACTTCAGAACCTTCCGATCCTCTCCGTCCCAGATCCGTCTAGCGATGTGACCCCAGAAACTAGGAATGACGCTACCATCTAAAGGACCACCAGGCGTCATACTGCTCACGATCCAAGAATCGTCCTGGACCCTCTTCTTCTTCTGAGCGCGGGGATCTACAGTGCACGAGCTCGAATCCGCGGTCGTAAACTTCCCACCCCTACCCTTCCGCACCATCCATCCGGCGGAAGTAGAACTACTTGCTTGACCACGTCCTCTGCTATACTCCCCCTGCCTCTCCACCTCTGGGCGCTCTAACTCATACGGGTCATCATCGTCGCTCCCGTCGTCGGGACTGTCCACATGGTCATCATCAAAGGAATCATCATCCTCCTCACGACGACGTAATGCCTCTCTCTCCCTCCTGACCGAAGCAGATATCCCCCGTCTATGTGGATGACGCGGTGCTGAATCATCCTCTAAACAACGGAAGGCGTGTAATGGTATCGACTTGCCTTTCCCACCACTGTGACCCGATGACTATTAATTGAAATTTTAATTACAAATTTGTTAAACTAAATTATCATATTTATCACAATTGTTAAACTAAATCAAAATTTGTTAAACTAAATTATCACAATTGTTAAACTAAATCAAAATTTGTTAAACTAAATTAAAACAATTGTTAAACTAAATCAAAAATTGTTAAAACTAAATATCACAAATGTTAAACTTAATAAGAATTTGTTAAATTAAATTTTCAGATTTATCACAATTTATTAGAGTAATTATCAGATTTAATAATTTAAAAAAAAAATTAAAAAAATTATCAGATTTAATTTTTTTTAAAACAAATAAATAAAGTAAGGTTACCGTATACGGGTACACCGGGGGAACTGCTGGCTGCTTGCCTGGCCTCCGAGACATTCCTAATCTTCTGTAGTAGGTATAGGAAGAGAAAGTTTTGAAAAAAGAGTGAAATTGTGAGATATATAAGCAAAAATAGGATGACGGGCAATTTGGTAATTTCAAGGGGCGATTTAAGTAATTTTGGGGCGATGTTGAGCAGTTCAGTTTTTTTATTGCTCCAAAATGCCCACAAATCAAACTAATTGTTTAGGTTCACCTCCCTCTAACATCGTTAACGGATTTCGTAACACCTTTAGTTGCCCCACGTTAAGTTCGAATCCAAACAGTCAACTGAAAGCCAAACGGTCGACCGAAAACCAAATTGACTCCTAATTTGAGTCGACCGAATCTAAATATGTTACTTGATACCTAATTAAACACTAATAGAGCTCTAATTAACATCGAAAGTATCTAGAAAACTCGGTCGGCTCGAATTGCAAGTCAATTTGGTTTTCGGTCGACCGTTTGGATTTGAACTTAATTGTTGTCTAATTAGGTGTCACGTAGCATATTGAGACTCGATCGCCTTTTATTGGGAGTCGAATTTGTTTTCGGTCGACCGTTTGGATTCGAACTTAACGGGAACAACTAATGGTGTTTGAGGGAGATGCACTCAAGCCATTAGTTTGTTTTGTGGGTGTTCTGCAGTATTAAAAAATACACGAGTGCAAAGACCTAATAAACGACTTTTGGAGGTGCACCCAAGCAAAAACCAATGAACTATTGAACATAGAGTTGTGCAACCGGTCCGACCCGGACCGGAACCGGATTGGGTCCGAACCCCGGACCGAAGACCGGACTGGGTGGGTCCAGACCGGTTGGGTCCAAGACCGGATTTTTTTACTTTAAAATTAAAATAAAAAAAATCAGACAGGTCCGGACCAGACCGGACCGGAACGGAATTGGCTCCGGACCGAAACGCGGACCGATCGGTCCGGTCCAAAAAACGAGACAGAACAGGTTGTTGCTCAGCCTTAATTGAACACATGTTAGCTTTGGAATCAGGCTGAATCATTACACGCACCCTCAAGCGAAGCAAGTTGGCAGCAACGCAGAGCTTGTAGCGAACAAAGTCAAACCGATGAGACGTCAACGGTTTGCTGAGTAGGTCATCTTGATTCGACACGAATTTGATCATGAGCTCTCGAGCAGCAACGTTTTCCGAATAAAGTGAAAATTAAACTCCACATGTTTGGTGCGAGCATGTAATATTGGATTAGACACTAGGTAAGTACTTCTTAATTAAGTTGTGGGAGGGGAGAGAACTGTGAAACACCAAGCTCACAGACAAGGTTTTGGATCAAAATAAGCTATGTTTTGCATGGGAAATTCCACGATACTCACCTTTTGTGCTCCACTTTACTATCACGTTGCCTGTGGTTTGATATCCAAGTCGCCAAGTTTTCGCAGTACCTAGTTGTTGACTGACGATCATCTGGACCACCTAGCCAATCATCATCAGAGCACACATGTAAAGCACTAAAACTGATCAAGGATTTAAAATAGTTTAAACCATAACAATATTCATTAGTTTGTTTAAGCATAAACTGACATACTTTGTTAACAGAATAGGCAAATTTGGGACGAATGATAGTGACATATTGCAAGGAACCAATTGTGCTACGATGAAGAGTAGGATCATTTATGATTTCACCCTTAAATCTGGATAACTTCGTGTTATTACAAGGAGTGGAAATGGGTTTGGCATGTTCCATTTTTGTTCAAAATAGAAGATCTTGAATATATTACGCTCACAAAAGAAACAATCCGTTTCGTAAAGTGAGCTTCAATGTCTCGTGAATAATGCAGCTGACTTAAATCTGTGAGATAGAAAGATTTCGTTAAGATCAGAAACCACCTGATTAAGCAATGTAGTGGAGCTGCCTCTGAGAAATATATCATCAATATAGACCAAGAAAAGATATCCTCTATTTAGAACAAAAAACGGAGTAGCTGAGTTTTATGACATTAATCCAAGGGATAGTACTTTGTCGGCTAGGCAACCAAAGCAAGCCCAAGGTGCTTGCTTGAAGTCGAAATGTATTTTGTGAAGCCTGTAGAGATTATTAAGGTAATTAGGATTCCCATCGCTAAGCAGTTGAGCCATGTAAAGCTCTGCATAGATTATTAAGGTAATTAGGATTCACATAGCTAAGCAGTTGAGCCATGTAAACCTCTACAGAGATTATTAAGGTAATTAGGATTCACATAGCTAAGCAGTTGAGCCATGTAAACCTCTGCAGAGAATATTAAGATAATTTGGATTCACATAGCTAGTTAGTTGAGCAATGTTATCCTCTTCTTGAAGAACTGGATTTAAAAAGGTATTATTTTATTACTAGCGAATGAGCCAGCCTACAGAAATTAACAACAGTTGAAAAATAGTTGTACTGGTAACATGATTACCGGAGTAAAAGTCTCATTTGAGTCAAGACCAACTTCTTGGTGACAATCCTTAGTAACCCAATGAGCTTTGTAGCTTTGAACACAGTCATCAGGGTTTCTTTTTGTATGACGAATTTATTTACAACCAATAAGATTAGTAGCAACAAAAGAAGGAACAATGGACCAAGTACCATTACTATCAGGCATCATATTCATCATTCGTAGCGATCCTCTACCTACCATCCTTAATTGCACAACTAAAGCAAGTGGTTCAAAGTTTTGAAGAGATAGAGGTGAAGGGTGTTCAGAGGTATTGAAGACTTGGTAGTTAGGGAAGGATTTTGATAGACAAGAGTGGTCCTTAGTTCTAGTGGTCATTTGACGTGTTGGAGGATTTGGAGGGGTGGTGAAGTTATAGTCGTAGAGGAATTGCAAAGAGTCAATGGTGGTGTTATCAGGGATGAAGAAAAAGATGGACAGAAAGAGAAGTGCTGGTACAAAAAGTGGAGAGAGGAGTGTTAGCTTTTAGGCGTTAATCATTTAGTTTAATGATTATTGTTAACATAATCTCAATAAATCTTCTAACTAACTCATACTGTTATGTCCCTAACCCATTTAGTGCTAATGAGGTTAGAGGAGGGGTTTAGCATGGGGAATGGAGGATCTACAGTGGGCTGTGATAGGTGAGAGGCTAGGGGGTGCGAGTTACTGTTGGTGAAGAGATGATTGGGTTTTAAGAAGAGAAATCTCTCTTCTTCTCTCTCTCACTTACTCTCTCTCTCACTCTCTTCCTTTCTTGTTCGGCGTGCAGCGGAGGAGGAAGCTCCGGCGAAGGTGGACGAGCTCCGTGTGGCGGTGGCACGGTCGTGAGGTGCGTTGGAGCGGAGGTTGTGGTCGCGGATCGACGTTGAGCGGATCTCCGACGCGCTCCGTCGTCTCGTTGAGGTATGCCGGTTCTTAGTGTGTTTTGTTGTTGCTCACTCTCGTGGGAGAGTTTTGTTGGTCGGTCGGGGAGGTCGGAGACCTCTCCGGCGACGTTTTTGCGAAAATCCTTGGCTGACGCGAGGTTGAAGACGACCAACGGTCGACCGCCTTAGTGTATTTTGCCCGATTTTAACCATCACTGGTCGAACGATGCCTTGCGGCGGTCGACTGGTTGTGTATTGTGCTGGTGAATCGGGGCTTCCTATTGTGTTTCGGTCGACCGGTTCCTTGGGGTCGTTCGACCGAAACTTAAGTGTACTTGATGAATATGCATGCTGTTCGACCGATTTATGTATATTGTTCGACCGTTATATGACGTAGACTATTAGGATGACCCTGGTAGTTTTCGGTCGATCGGGACCCTTGAGTCGGTCGACTGAATAGACTTGTTGATTTTGACCAACTCCGGATTTTGACCTTGTATTCGGTCGATCGGTTTTAGACTGTTGTTTGACCGTTTGGACTTTGGTGATGCGCAGAATAATTCGATCGTTGTAGACTTTCGCTCGACCGAACCTTTTGGGGACGGTCGACCGGTTAGGCTCTTTCGGTCAACCGTTTGTGTGCAGAACTGAAATCCTGGTCCTTGTGTTGTGTCAACTCTGTCCACGGAAACCCGTGTCATCGCTTAGAGCGTGAGCCAGGAGGTGACGGAGGGTACGTGCTCGTACCGCCCAGGGACTACCGTGTGGAAGAGTGTGGACACTTGGGTTGCACCACCTCCTTATCAGACGTGGTGTGACGTGTTGTTGCCTTACTCTCGGATGAGTAGTAGACCTGAGGGATCGCGGATCCCAATGCGTGTGACGCATGGCTCATGGAGCATGATTACCCTGCAGACTACTGTCTGGACCCGTCTGATGTTGTGCCGGACGTATGTTGTACCGCCGAGGTTGTGCTGGCAATGCTGCCGAGGTTTTTGTCGGCGATGATGGTGCCGACGATGTTACGGCTTGTGGTTGTGTCGTCCGATGTTGTGCCGGACGTATGTTGTACCGCCGATGTTGTGCCGACGATGCCGCTGATGTTGTGCCAGCGATGATCCCCGATTGGGCACCTATCCTGGGATGTTGACCGATCGGGCTACGGATTCGTCGAAGGTGGTGTAGACGACGTGGTTCTTTGCACGGAAGTGCGGACGCTCCTCACCGATCCCTTAGGCTCGTGTAGTCGCGTGTGGGGGACGCGTCGCGTCTTTTCGTACACTACAAGAATTTAACGTTTTAGCCACGGTAAAAATCCGTCACTAAAGCCTATCATCCGTTGCAATATACTTTTAGCAACGGATAATTTCCGTCACTGTTTCTGCGGTCACTAATTCCAATTAGCGACGGATGTTGTGACGGATAGGAACCGCCACAACATAAATTTGGAGGGAAGAAATGACGAGAAAAAACAAACCTTTTAGCCACGGATAAGTGTCGTGGCTAAATGGTTTATTTTCCAAAAAAAATATATAATTACATTCAACGTATTTCTCTTTTCCTGGTACAAACTACTGATAACCAATACATTCACATATTCATCCAAAACACCACAAAGAAGTCATAAACACAATCATCCATCACACCACCACAAAGACATAAACACAATATCAATGTATCAAAATTATCACAATAACCATCACATAACAAATGTATTCCTCATGTCTTGTTGGTGTTACTTTGAAAAGGAACTTAAGAATAAAATCTATCATGTCCATGAATGATAGCAAAGCACAAGCATCTCGGGACAAGTAAATGACTCATGTACCTGTAAATGCAAAGCACAAGCATCTCGGGACAAGCAAAGCACAAGCACAAATAAAGCACAAGTAAATGCCCCATGTACCTGAGCAAGCATTTCTTGTTTCACTATACACAGAGTGAAAGTGATGGACCGTTATAGCAGATACACAGAAGCAATTGTTTTAGTAGATTCATATTTTACTTTCAGGATAACCACCTAATTAGATTCGTGCGCACAAAATGCATATAGGAAAGTGCATGACCGTAGTAAAAGTGAAAATATAAGAGGTCGCCCAAATACAAGTAATGCAAATAGTTGAAATACTTTGTTTTGAACACGAAAATTTTATGTTAAAGATATCTATTCCCATGATCATGCTTTTACTGAATAATGCAGATTGTTAAAAAATATGCTTCTAGCAGTGAAAATTTTATGTTACAGCAGTGGAAATTCCATGTTTCTGCTTTACACGTTGTGCAAAATTTCCAGATTTGGTTGACATTTTGTATCCATTGGGAATAATTAAGTAATGATCAGTATATGCTTAACAAGTATTTAAAAACAAAAAATCTATCAATAAATTTGACCTTTGTTCTTTACGAATATTTAAAATTTAGTAGACTATATCGCTTACTTGACCAGCTCCTTCCACAACATATAATACAGCCGATCCTTTGGTCTCAATTAGGTACTGCAATTACATAAAACACAAACCAAATTGTCCACAAAATTCATCACTTCAAATCCAAAAACACAAACCGAGTCCAATCTCCACACCAAATCAAGTCCAAGATTCCAATTTTCACAAATTCCATCACCCACAATTCTGAAAACACACACCAAATCCAACAAAAGACTCCCAAACAGAAACCATACATCACCAAAAGACATCAACCACATCACCAAATCAAACACACCAAACCCAATAGTTGACAACAAACCAAGTCCAACGTTCAACTTTTTTCACAAATTTCTCCACAAAGTTCCAAATCTTTTTTATCCTCTTCTGGTGAGCCTCACCTCCAAACCCAACTAATCTCACCCTAAAGTTGAACAACTCTTCCACCAAACAAAAAATCTAATCAACAATAAGCCCACAAACCAAACCCAATTGAAATTTCAACAAACACCAACAAAAGAAAAGGAAAAAAGATGTTTTCTTACTTGTTCACAATTGAAACATCTTTTGTTTCAGACAAATCTCCAGCAAGTCTGAGCTTCTTCTCCTGATTCAAAAGTGACAAAAATAAACAAACCTAAGGAACTTGGGCAGCCAAATTACAACTTCAAAATAATATCAAAATAAACATACTAAAGGTGTGGATCTTCGTCCGTTCATTACAAACATAAACCCTGAATTCCAGCAAACACTTAACCATCGCAACACCCAAACTCTAATCCATCAAATACCGCAACTAACCAACCAAAATCGCATCTAACCCTAAAATCAAACCTAAACCCTAAATTCCAAAACAAAACCAAAGAAAACTTAATATGCCTAGCCACAGGAGGAGAGGAGGGTGGGGGTGTTCTTGTTGAGGTCGAGGATAGAGAAGGAGTTGCGGGTGCCAAAAAATTAGGGCAACTTTACTAAAAAAATAGGGAAGAAGGAGGCAGTGGTGGAAGAAGCAACGAGGGAGAAGGCAGTGGGCGATGCGACGACGAGGAGCGTGGTGGGAACAAGGACGACGAGGAGTGGCGATGGCAATGGGAGGCGGCGATTTTGGGGTTTAGGGTGGGAGGCACGTTTTGGGGGTTTGGGGATATGGTTGGGTTCGGGTGAGTGAGAAGTCGGGTTTTTTTAAACATTTGGGGTTAATTTTTCAGCCACGGGACTTATCCGTGGGTGATTCTCCCTTATTCGTTGCTGATGCATCTATCAGCGACGGATCCTACAGCCACGGAAACACCTACCGTGGCTATAAGTCTAGTTTCTTGTAGTGGTAAGACTGTATGTGCCTACGGTAGGTTTCCGAGGGAGACCCGTTGTTGTTGCTGGACGGATGTCCTTGTGGACCCTGTTGAGGGTCGTTGTTGTTGGACTGAGGTCCCGTTTAACCTTGGAGGGATTTGATGCATTGCAGTTGTGACATGACATGCCACTAGTATGATAGGTTCATTTACCGTAGTATTGCATGCATATAGGTGAGCTTGGCATACGGGGTTTCATGTTTCAGGACCGCAGTAGGTTCTGTCGGGTGGTGACAGCGGGTACACACATTTTGGAGCCAGGATCCTCATCGGACTCTTCGAGGTCATCGTGATTGCTTTATCTGTCTTTTCATTGTATTGTAGTAATCACGTCTTTTGACAAACTCTGTTGTATTATTGGTGCACCGACTGTCGATTTATTTGAGTGACATTCCCGTTGATGAGTTTATTCTGATATTCTCTTGATAAATTAAAATTTTAAATTTCCGCTGTTTCGGGATGTTACAACTTGGTATCAGAGTGGTCGGTCCCTATGTGTGGCTCCCAAAGAAATCACCTTAGTGTAGTAGTGTAGGTTGCACTTTACAGTTTGTATGCATTCATGGCTGATCTTGAGTTGTTTCTTATGCCATATGCCTCCGAGACGTGTGATGAACGCCACGATTGAGCACGTAGCCAGTGATGCCACTGAGGGCGCTACCTGGGATAGGTTGAGTGAGTTCCTCGAGCGTCAGGCAGCGAGGGCAGAGCAGACAGTGACTAGTGCGGAGCATGATCGCTTCATGAGGCAGCACCCGCCTAGTTTCGATGGCAGGAGTGACGCTGAGGCTGTAGAGGACTGGGTCTTTAAGATCCAGAGGATTTTTCAGGCGATCAGCTGTGTACCGGAGCGGATGGTGAGCCTGGCCACCTATGTGCTGGATGGCGAGGCAGCAAACTGGTGGATGACCACATCTGTAGTCGTGTTTGCTGATCGAGTTGACGTGAGCTGGGAGGAATTCCTTGAGGAGTTCAAGCAACAGTTCTTCCCGCAGCACGTCAGAGACAGGAAGAAGGAGTTCTTGGCCCTCGAGCAGAAGGAGATGTCCTTGGCTAGTTACATCAGCAGGTTTAACGCCCTTGAGCATTATTGTTCAAAGACTTACGTGACGCCCGTGAAGCGTGCACGGAAGTTCATCAAGGGGCTGAGGAAGCAGCTCATGTCGCGGGTGATTACGAGCATGCCACAGACCCTGGCGGATGCGGTGAAGTATGCGACTATCATCGATGAAGACTACCAGGAGGCGCGGAAGCCTCCAGTGAGCACGAGAGGACGTGTAGTTGGACATTCCACTGGGAACCCGGGCAAGAGGCCCCGGGTTGATGGAGGAGGATCACGCTAGATTAGAGCGTACGATACTTGCAAGAGATCTCATCTAGGTCGGGAATGTCCCCGACGTACATGTACATGCTTGGGATGCGGTCAGATGAGCCATTTCATTCGAGATTGCCCTAGCAGGCAGGGCAAGACGAGCAGGAGGCCAGGACCGCCGGTCTCAGGGAGGAACAGAGGCAGCAGGTCCGTTGTTCCACAGAGCTAGACCAGGAGAGCAGGGCGAGTCTTCATCATCCGGGCTGAGGAGGCGAAGGACTCCAACACTATCGTGGAATGTACCCTTGTCATTTCAGGTTTGGTTGCTCATGTTTTATTTGATTGCGGTGCCACACACTCCTTCATTTCGGAGAAGTTTGCTGGCGAGTTGGATAGGACCCCTGAGCTACTGACTGATTTGTTGGAAGTCAGTCTGGCCATGGGTGAAGTGGGCACTATAGGGAGCTTCCTCCCCGGCACCACAGTTGTTTGGGGAGACCATGATTTTCCGGCAGATCTGGTCTTGCTACCGATGGAGGACTTCGACGTCATACTGGGAATGGACTTGCTATCACAGTACGATGTGCGGGTCTTTTGCCATGAGAAGGAGATCCTTATTCCGAGGAAGGACGGGCCTGATGTGTTGATCAGAGGGACGCGGAGTCGAGGTGGTCGTCTGATTGTGTCTACGGTTAAGGCACAAAGGCTGTTGTGTCAGGGTTGCAGAGTATTTGTGGCGACATTAGTTGTTCTTGATCCTGAGGCGAGGAGGCTGGAGGATATAGAGGTTGTACGAGAGTTCCCTGAGGTGTTTCCTGCAGAGATTCCTCGTTTACCGCCACACCGAGAGATCGAGTTCGACATTGAGTTAGTGGCTCGCACGACACCCCAGTCGAAGGAACCTTATCAGATGGCACCTACTGAGTTGACAGAGATGAAGAAGCAGTTGCAGGAGTTGATGGACTCTGGGTTTATACGACCGAGTGTCTCGCCATGGGGAGCGTCTGTGTTGTTCGTGAAGAAGAAGGATGAGTCGTTGCGGATGTGCATCGACTATAGGATGCTGAATAAGGTTACCGTCAGGAACCGGTACCCTTTGCCCAGGATTGATGATCTGTTTGATCAGTTGCAGACAGCGAGAGTGTTCTCGAAGATTTATCTGCGTTCAGGTTATCACCAGTTGCGGATCAGAGACGCAGATGTTCAGAAGACAACCTTCAGGACACGGTACGGGCACTACGAGTTCTTGGTGATGCCGTTTGGACTAACGAATGCACCTGCAACATTCATGGACCTGATGAATAGGACCTTTCAGCCGTACCTCGACAATTTTGTTGCAGTGTTTGTGGATGACATCTTGGTGTACTCGCCTGACAGGGAGCAGCATCGGGAGCACCTGAGGATTGTGCTTGGCATCTTGAGAGATCAGGAGTTGTATGCCAAGTACACGAAGTGCGAGTTTTGGTTGGATCAAGTGGCATTTCTGGGGCATATTTTGTCAGCAGATGGGATTTCAGTGGATCCGGCGAAGGTTGAGGCTGTGACTCAGTGGAAGGCCCCGACGAGCGTGACTGTGATCAGGAGCTTTGTGGGACTTGCTGGGTATTACAGACGGTTCATTCAGGACTTCTCCAGACTTGCTTCCCCGTTGACAGCGTTGACGCAGAAGGGCGTTAAGTTCGTTTGGTCCCAGAAGTGTGAGGACAGTTTCCAGGAGCTGAAGAGGCGACTGACGACGGCGCCGATTCTGACGCTACCAAGTGGCAGCAAAGGGTATGTGATTTACAGCGATGAGTCAGGGGTTGGCTTGGGCTGTGTTCTGATGCAGCAAGGGAAGGTAGTGCCGTATGCTTCGAGGCAGCTGAAGGTACACGAGAAGAACTACCTTACTCATGATCTGGAGTTTGCAGCGGTGGTTCAAGCATTGAAGACCTGGCGACATTATTTGTATGGCGAGTAGTTTGAGGTCTTCACAGATCATCAGAGCCTGAAGTATTTGTTCTATCAGAGGGAGCTGAATATGAGGCAGCGCAGATGGCTTGAGTTCATTAAGGACTATGAATTCACCATCTCCTATCATCCGGGGAAGGCGAATTCGGTTGTGGATGCACTGAGCAGGAAGGTTGAGGTGTCAGTTGCTAGTTTGTGCATCCAGGAGTGGAGGCTACTCGAGACGTTGTCAGAGTGGAGGCCGTTCACGGAGGGCTCCGAGGGAGCAGTGATTGCTGGGCTTCGGGTGGAACCGCATACTGTCTCACGTGTTGTGCAGGCTCAGCGTGATGATAAGGAGTTAGCTGGTCTATTACAGTTGGCTGCTAGGATGGATCAGACTTCAGTGTGGGGGTCGATGGTGGTCTGAGGTTCAGGAGTCGGATCTGGGTGCCGAAGGTTGATGGGCTGAGAGATGACATCATGGAGGAGGCACACCGAGCGAGATATACCATTCACCCGGGAAGTACGAAGATGTACAAAGACCTGCAGCGGCACTTCTGGTGGAAGGGCATGAAGAGAGATATTGCTGAGTTTGTGGGCCGGTGCTTAGTCTGTCAGCAGGTGAAGATTGAGCATCAGTGACCAGCGGGACCGATGCAATGTATTGAGCTTTCCGAGTGGAAGTGGGAGCACGTGACGATGGATTTTGTCACGGGGCAGCCAAAGACGAGGAGATTCCACGACGTGATTTGGGTGATAGTCGATCGACTGACCAAGTCGGCGCACTTCTTAGCGATCAGGATCACGTTGCCTCTGGAGGGTCTAGCTAAGTTGTACGTGGAGGAGATAGTCAGGCTGCACGGAGTACCAGTGAGGATCATCTCGGATCGAGATCCCAGATTTACATCTAGGTTTTGTGGGAGTCTGCAGCAGGCTTTGGGGACACGACTGAGGTTCAGTACATCGTTTCACCCACAGACGGTGGTCAGTTAGAGAGGACGATCCAGACCCTGGAGGATATGTTGAGAGCATGCACACTGGATTGGGCAGGACACTGGGATGAGCACCTGCCGTTGAGAGAGTTTGCCTACAACAATAGCTACCATTCGAGCATTGGGATGGCACCGTACGAGGCCTTGTACGGGAGGCCTTGCAGATCACATGTATGCTGGAGTGCTGTGGGCGAGAGGCAGTTAGTGGGGCCAGAGCTCATGCAGATGTATGCAGAGAAGGTGGATGTGATCAGGAGGAGATTGGCCACAACACAGAGCAGGCAGAAGAGTTATGCCGACAGACGCAGACAGGCGTTGAGCTTTGAGGTTGGTGACCACGAGTTTTTGAAGATCTCCCCAGCTCGGGGAGTAATGAGGTTTGGGAAGAAAGGGAACCTCAGTCCGAGGTATGTCGGGCCGTTTGAGATCCTAGATCGAGTCGGAGAGGTTGCCTACAGGATTGCATTGCCACCGCAGTTTTCCAGTCTTCACAACGTCTTCCATGTATCGATGTTGAGAAAGTACGTTGCAGATCCAACTCACGTGATTGAGATTGCAGTACCAGAGATCCAGCAAGACTTGCCGCTCGATGAGAGACCAGTCGAGATCGTTAATCGTATGAATCACCAGCTCAGGAGGAGGACCATTCCGATGGTGAAGGTGTGGTTGCAACATCACAGTGAGCGTGAGGCCACCTGGGAGATTGAGGAAGAAGTTCAGAAGCAGTACCCGGAGCTTTTCGGTGAGTTGCTTGTTTGATTTCGGGACGAAATCCTTTTAAGGAGGGTGAATTGTTATGTCCCTAACCCATTTAGTGCTAATGAGGATTAGAGGAGGGGTTTAGCATGGGGAATGGAGGATCTACAGTGGGCTGTGATGGGTGAGGGGGTAGGGGGTGCGAGTTACTGTTGGTGAGGAGATGGTTGGGTTTTAAGAAGAGAAATCTCTCTTCTTCTCTCCCTCACTTGCTCTCTCTCACTCTCTTCCTTTCTTGTCCGGCGTGCAGCGGAGGAGGAAGCTCCGGCGAAGGTGGACGAGCTCTGTGTGGCGGTGGAGCGGTCGTGAGCTGCGTTGGAGCGGAGGTTGTGGTCGCGGATCGATGTTGAGCGGATCTCCGGCGCGCTCCGTCGTCTCTTTAAGGTATGTCGGTTCTTGGGTCGTGCCACCTCAGTATCAGACGTGGTGTGATGTGTTGTTGCCTTACTCTCGGATGAGTAGTAGACCTGAGCGATCACGGATCCCAATGTGTGTGACGCATGACTCGTGGAGCATGATGACCCTGCAGACTACGGTCTGGACCCGTCCGATGTTGCACCGGACGTATGTTGTACCGCTGAGGTTGTGTCGGAGATGTCGTCGAGGTTTTTGCCGGCGATGATGGTGCCGACGATGTTCCGGCTTGTCGTTGTACCGTCCGATGTTGTGCCGGACGTATCTTGTACCGCCGATGTTGTGCCATCGATGCCGTTGATGTTGTGCTAGCGATGATCCCCGATTGGCCACCTATTCTGGGATGTTGACCGACCGGGCTATGACTCCATCGAAGGTGGTGTAGACCACGTGGTTCCTTAGGCTCCTCACCGATCCCTTAGGCTCGTGTAGTCACGTGTGGGGGGACGCGTTGCGTACTGTCCGTAAGACCGTATGTGCCTACAGTAGGTTTCCGAGGGAGACCCGTTGTTGTTGCTGGACGGATGTCCTTGTGGACCCTGTTGAGGGTCGTTGTTGTTGGACTGAGGTCCCGTTTACCCTTGGAGGGATTTGATGCATTGCAGTTGTGACATGACATGCCACTAGTATGATAGGTTCATTTACCGTAGTATTGCATGCATAGAGGTGAGCTTGGCATACAGGGTTTCCTAATGGGAAACTCATGCATCGTTGTTTGATTCATGTTTCAGGACCACAGTAGGTTCTGTCGGGTGGTGACAGCGGGCGCACACATTTTGGGACCAAGATTCTCATCGGACTCTTCGAGGTCGTCATGATTGCTTTATCTGTCTTTTCATTGTATTGTAGTAATCACGTCTTTTGACAAACTCTTTTGTATTATTGGTGCACCGACTGTTGATTTATTTGAGTGACATTCCCGTTGATGAGTTTATTCTGATATTTTCTTGATAAATTAAAATTTTAAATTTCCGCTGTTTCGGGATGTTAGACATACCTCATCTAAATAGTCAATCAATCTGATAAAAAATAGAAATGCATTGCACATAAATTTGTATTCTGCAAAGCATCTTATAACTTGATCAAGCTACTAAACAAAAAGAGCATTGAGGCAAATACTTAATATACGTAACAAAGCTTGGACCAAGACATGTAATATTTCATTTACTAAGTTCACAGGATAATAGGTGCACTTAATCGTTAATAGAAAAAATCTCATCCAAATCGAATGGTCGATCCTTTGTTGGATTACCATTTCTGTGAAGCTTCTTTGCTTGCTTTGAAACTCCTTTTAAGTCATTATTGTCCAATAACTTCAGATGACCGATCGTTTCAATGTTGACCGAGGATCTGCTTGACTTGGTCTCAATTTTGACCATCCATCAGATATTTGATCTTCTGTCAGAAGACCTCTCATTAGTAATGGTTTTGCCCGTAACCCTTACCACGTGTCATAGAGCCTTTGAATTTTTCTCAATGCATATAATAGCAGTTGGAGCGGGTAATGACAAAAAATGATTCGGATGACCATTTGGCTTGAACTTCTTCAAGCCAATATCTTCTGACTACAAGTTAGATCGATCAGTAATCTAGAGGGGGTGAATAGATTATATGGAAATTTAGCTAAACAAAGCACAATAAAAAATAATAATGAAACGATTTCAAACCAAAAGTCGACTCCAGAGATTTATAAAGGTTCGATGACACCACCGTGATCTAGTCATCTCCTCAAATTTTAATCGCTCTTCTGATCCCTACTCGAGAATTCACTAATCTCTTCATTTTGGGTCAAATATAAACCCTTTTACAATCAGAACCTTGTGAACACCCTCGTCTTGTTCGAATCTCCTCTCGCAACCCGATGGTAGCTTCCTTGAAGCTTTACAATTTAATGGAAGTTGATTGAAGTTGTTGAACTTTAGCTTGAATGTACTCAAGGATTGGAGTTGAACTTGGAATGAATTTATTGAAGTTTGAGAGTTGGTGGAGCTTTGAAGACTTGGAATTTGAGAGCACAAGAGTATGAAAGATTTTTGGCAAGTAAAGTGTTAATTGTGTCTTTTATAGGCTTCAATGCAAAAAGAGACGTTATGGTGAGTTGGTGAAATTTGGACCAATGAGAAGCAAGATACGAGTTAAACTCAGATTGATTTTTGAACCAATTTGGTTGACCAGGAAACAAACGGTCTTCCGAAGCAATGTGAGTGACTTAGTTAGAATGAAGACCTCGGTTGATCGAATATTATTCGGATAACCGTTCACCAATTTTCAGTAACTTTTATCCAATTTTGACTAATTAAATTCGGTTCACCGAATATAGTTCGGTTCACCATGCCAAGATGGACAGTAAGGAATGTTTAGGCTATGATGAATAGGGTTCGGTCAACCGTAGAGTATTCAGTAGACTGAAGTGAGCACCAATTTTCCTCTGACAGTTATGGCTCAAAAGTTGGTTGAAGGTAACGGTCAAATGCCACGTGGAAAAAGAGTCGTTGCGCGTTGATTAGCAACAAAGGCATCGGTCGACCAAAGAAGCCTTGGTAATCCATTGAGGGATATTTCAAAATGGGTTGTTGGACGACAAAAGATAAGTCAATTGACAACTCTTAACGGATTTGTTCTCATGTGCCAATAGGATCTGGTCATTAGGATTACAAACAAAGAAACACTTTGGATAACCGATCCAGATACGATAGACCGAATCAAGAATTTTAGGGAATGTCCGAATGCTAATGAGTAAATGGAAATGGTTGACTGATACTCATTCAATAGTCCAAAACAAGAATTCCTGGGAAGGTCTGAATGCTACAGAGTAGATGGAAATAGTTGACCAATACTCATGCGGTAGTTTGAAACAAGAATTCCAGGTAAGGTCTTAATGCCACTGAGTAGATGGAAATAGTTGACTGAAGGGTACACGGTCGTCCGTTTGAGACAAGTTTTGTAAACCGAAGGAAGCACGATCAACCAATAGAGACACACAATCCTTTTGTACATCAAGTGTCCTTTTGTGCATCAAGCGTACATTTGATCCTATGACTCAAATAAATAGAAATACATTTCTTCTACTTGAGGTTTGATTACAAGTCTTGATCTTGAAGTTGATTAGTCCTTTGGTTTGAGTACCTACTGTAAGATCCTAACCATTGGTTATTTAAATTAATTGTGTTTAGGTGTTTGATGATGGTTTAGGGAAGGATTTGAGTGGTTGAGGTGGGGGGACGTGATTGGTGGAGGTGTAGTGGAGGTATATCTCTCTCTCTCTCACTCACTCACTCGTCTCTCTCTCTCTCAAACCCATTCTCTTCCCCAGTCATCTGAGTTGACGACGACGTGTGGTGACCGGCGAGCATGAGTGTTACAGTTGGAGTTGCCGGAGGTGTTGAGATCGTCGTTCCTGTGAGGAGTTCGCCTTAGAAGAAGAGCGTTTTGCGAGGAGGCGTTTGGAAGAATTATCCGGAGTTGTTTGGTAAGTTCTGGATTTAATTTCGAGGACAAATTTCTTTAAGGATGGTGGATTGTAAGATCCTAAACCTTGGTTATTTAAATTAATCGTGTTTAGGTGTTTGATGATGGTTTAGGGAAGGATTTGAGTGGTTGAGGTGGAGGGACGTGATTGGTGGAGGTGTAGTGAAGGTATATATATATCTCACTCACTCGTCTCTTTCTCTCTCTTACTCTCTCTTAAACCCCTTCTCTTCCCAAACAATCTGAGGTGCCAGCGACGTGTGGTGACCAACAAGCACGAGTGTTGCGGTTGGAGTTGCCGGAGGTGCTGAGATCATCGTTCATGTGAGGAGTTTGTCGGAGAAGAAGAGCGTTTTGTGAGGAGCCATTCGCCGTGTTTCTTTGGAGGCTTATTCAAGCCTTTAAGGTATGCCAAGTTCCTTCTTGGTGCTCACCCGAGGAGTGTGAGGTGTTGGATTGTGCATCAGTGTCTAAAGGTCGTGACAATGATCATTGTGCAGCAAGGTTGCTGCAGTTGATCGGTCGACCGGGTGGGTTTCGGCCGACTGTTGCAGTGTAACTGCAGGATTTTTGCTTTCCACCGGTCCAACGATGTCTTGGGCGGTCAACCAGTTGTGTGATTCGGACAAGCTCTGTTGCTTTTTGGTCGAACGAGTCCCCTTGTCATTAGACCAGTTACACTTTTGGTAGGTCGGTTGGAGGCATAGACCATCTAAACCTTTGACCTCCTTTTGATATGTTCAACCTATTGTACATGTAGCTAAGTCGGTTGGGGCCTAGACCTTCAAAACGGTCTACCACCTATATGATTGTTTGACCAATGTTTGCTGGACAAATCTGGACTCGGCGTGGATTGTCTTAAAGGTCGACCGCCAGATGATTTTTGTTTGACCGGTACCTTAAGTTAACTTAAGTATGTTCGACCGGTGCGTGCCTTGTTCGACCGGTCTTCGACTTGAGGAAACGTGATGTCCCTGTTGTTTTTGGTTGACCGGGTCCACTTTGTCATTTGACCGTTGGGACGTTTATTATTATATAATGTTATGGCGTAGACCATCCAAATGGTCGACCGCCCGTGACCTTTATTCGACCAGTTGGTCGTTTAGTTCGTTAGTTGTGGTTCGACCAGTTGTTGAGATGGCCAAGCCTTTTGGGCGTTCCTGGAGGGAACCGGTCGACCGGGAGGTCTGTTGTGGTTGATCGTTTCTGCTCAATCTGGTGTTTTGAGGTGTCTGTGATCTGATTTGAGGGCAACAAGTTCACCGACCCTTTTAGGGGCAAGAGAAGGAACATGCTGGCCAGATAGAGATCGGTGGTGGCTTTACAGAGCGGGTGCCCTTTGCGCACGAGTTGTGTGTTGGCCAAGACTCTGACCGACGGGAGCCCTTTGTGCATGTATGGTGTGTTGGCCGAGGTTCTGTCCAGTGAGTGGCTTATGTGCACATATGTTATGGGGGTTCGGGTGAGAGGACCCTAGAGCCCGTTTGTCTTAGTGTCTGTTGTGGTTGGGATTGTGGTCTGGATTCATGCACGTTTCAATCATGCATTAGTTAGTAAGGTGCATCGGGACCCGAGTGCCTTTGAGTATGTTGAGCGAGGTCGTGGTCAATCTTCTAGTAGTCGGAATAGGGGTCGTGGTCGTCTTCTAGTTCATCTCGATCGTCCGTAAACACGGGTGCATGGTATGACGATATGTTTGTTGTTATTATTATTACTTCGTTGTTTGTTTTATTCTGTAAACATGTTCTTCTAGTTATTTTATATAACTATGCTATTTTTCCATCTTGTAGTGTCCGGACGGATTGACGTTGATAACATCACATGTTGATAGACTGTTAGGAATCATTTTACCATTTTTGGAGAGGTGCAATGACGTACGTGCTAATGACAATTGTGGATATTGATGTGTTACCAATCTTTTCTTATTAGTATCATATAATGCATCATATTCATGCTATATGTCATTTATTTTACCCCATTATTGTGCTACTCGAGTTGTTGTTGTAGTGTTTCAGGTGTTAGGTAATAAAGAAGAGAAAATGGAACAAAAATGACCTGAATGCAACAACAATGGACTGAATTGAAGACTTCTTGACCCATTTGTAATGCACAAGGACTGGATCACAAATAAGGAAGAACCCAACGTGCAAAATACAATATTTGAGCTCCTAGATGAAATCGGGACCAATCGGGCGCAAACGATCCGTCACTGGGATCATTTTGCTCCAATGGATCCCCAATTTCTCCCGTGGCTCAGACTTAATTAATTGGGTGCACCGGAGTATAGAGAAAGTTATCACAACTGTCGGATTACTCCCAGATCCATCCAAACCCTTATTTCTTCTATAAATACCATTGTAAACTGATTGACATCATTTCATGCTCATATTTGTATCTTATATCAATTATCTTACACCTAAGCAATGCTACGTGACGAGTTTTATGTTTAGTTTTCAGGAATAAAGAGGTTTCAAGAGAAGAGCCATGAAAGGACCCAAAAGTAGGAAAAAAGACTTAATTGTGAGACCTAGGGACTGAGATGCAAGGGAGAAGGACCTGATCGTAAGACCGAAGTACCTAAGAGCAAAACAGGAAACTCCACACCATCATGGGGAGTATTTTGGCAATTCAATTCGGGTCGGAGCTCCAATAAACAAAGTAGATGCATCTAAGACCAACAAAGACCACCAGCAAAGCCCACAACAAATCCCAGATGCATCCAGATCCAATAGACCGCCAATTGGCGGTCCAAATCATTCTGGATCCTCTCAGATTTGTGGGGCACGTGTATTTGTGTATTCTTAGTCCATTTTTGGTATTGGTTTATTCCCACATCGGGGGATTGTCCCGGATTAGCTTTTTCCATGCCTATAAATAGAACTCGTCACCTTCCATTGTAATTACCCATTGCTTGGTGGCATTCTCTCTACTAAGGAGTGAGCCTTGAAGCAAAAACTCAAGGTGAAGAATAATGCTACCTTCAATGTGAGTCATTTGTTAATAAAATAATTCTTCTAGTTTCTTTTAATCTTGTCTTTTAATTTGTGCATGTTTGTTTAGTCTTTCCTTTACTTTTCTGCTTCTTTAATATTTCTTGCTTGATTAGTGTAGTTTTATTTCAGTATAATGCTTCATTTTGTTAGAGTAGTTAGTTTAAATATGTGTGAGTAGTTCCATCCCCATTTGGGGGGTGGAGAAATATGTGATATAATCATGTAGTGTATTAAGTGTGTGTTATCTTAATCCCTTGAGCTTTATATGATTTCCATAACCATCTAATGGGTCTCCACTCTTATCTTTGATATGCTATTGCTCTTGAATGAAGCTTAGCCTATGCTTTGATTAGTGGACCTATTTTTGGGGAATGATAAGGTTAGGATATGTATGGAATTAATATTGGAAACACAATTTGTAGCGTATGTACTCTTGTTGCCTTTACCTTAGTTAATGTCTTGTATGTTTTAATGATGTAGTCTTATCTTAATTCATGCGGAGGCATAGTAGGGTCTAGTCTTTATACATGAGTTCATTTAGCTTCATTCCAATTATTGTCTTGTATGTTTTAATGATGTAGTCTTATCTTAATTCATGTGGAGGCAAAGTTGGATGTAGTTTTATGATTTAAGGCACTACATGTTGTGAGGAGCTTAATGAACACACACACACACACTTCTTTATGTTCACATTATTTCTCTACCCCCTTTGGGGGTTAGTTTTCTTCCTTCTCTTCCATTTCCATTTGCACCTTAGTGTAGTTTAGTGTAACCAACCTCTCTCTCCTTTCTTTACCACTCGCCTTCGAACAAACCAAACGTCGACACACGTCCCAGTGGACGACTTGTATTTGTCACCGCTTCAATGCGGCCGTGCACTTGCGGTTTAAATAAAACGATCAATCAAGTTTTTGGCGCCGTTGCCGGGGAGGTGATGTTGACGATTCGATCTCTATTGAGAATAACATGGACCAGCTTCATTACGAGTCGGCACATGATTGTGCCTTATCTTCTTGTCCCGTGGCCCTTGAGCCACATGACCTTATTGTTGTACCTCCTAAGGACTCACCTCTGGTGGAGCAAGAGCTCCCTAGTCCCCTCAATTTCAAACAACCTGATGAGAGTTTGCCTCTCACTATTGTTCTTGATCATGTTGGAAATAATGGAACATCAAACAACTACATAGCTCATGAGGGTATTAGAAGTTCCTTGGAGGATACCTTGGGTATGAGACCCACTTTTTGTGAATCGTGATTCACCTCTCCCATTCTCCTTTTTCCCCTTTTGTGAGGAGTGCAAAACCTAACCCCTTTTCCCCCTTAGGCCACCTTGGTGAGGAGCCCTCCGGAGGCTGCCGAAGCTCACCAGAGATTGCCTATGATCATCGGAGGTGACAGATCGCGGTTTTGGTGGCTTAGGGCATCGATTTTGCTTGGCACCAAGGTATGTCATGGGTAGGTACTTATATGTGGGTTTCACTTGGATTAGAGGAGTAAGCAAAGCACACTTGGTCTCACACTTGATTTAAATCTTCTTTTGGGTGGAAAAAAAAGATTGAATATAATGTTGATTTGATGTAGAGGACTCTATTATAATGATTAGATCGTGCATGTTACCATTATCTTGTCACCTTTCATTTACTCAAATTTGTGCTATACTTGCTGTCCTTTTGTTTTATTTTGTTTATGCTTGATGCATTTGGAGTTCCAACGTAGTATTGGATTTAATGAGTATACTTTTTGTACTTGCTCACTTTTGTAAGGATGAGAGAATTGCTAATAAGTGAGGTGTATTGGTTTAGTGTTAGCTCCTTACATTCTTTGGTTATTATTTCTTATTAATAATAACATGAATGTGCTAATTATGCATGTAGGAGGTCTGTTAATGGTGGATTGCATTATGACAGCAGCTGCACCCTCCTACTAATGTGAATAGTATAGTTTTGGTTTAAGTTGTTGTGGTCTGCTGCATCCTTGACCCTTGTTTTTTTTTTCCATGGACCTTATGATTTAGTGCATAATCATGATGTCAAGTTAGATACAAGGTTTTGTTCGGTATTTTTCCTAGTGAATTAATGACTCTAGTACACAAGTTTGTATGCTCTAAATGATTTATTTTAATCAATGGACTGATATTTCGTTAGATAAGCTTCTTGATTAAGATGTTGTGGGCAACATATAAATTGATATGTTCATGCTTGGGTAGCACCAAACCATAGGATGAGTAAGCATAGAACGTGGAATTGTGACTTGCATGCTATTCTATAGTTGCTAATTGACATGTTATTGAATGTTAGAATGCTTTTTTCCTTCTTTTGAATTAAAGTATCTCTTTCACGAAATAAAATGACTCGTATCGTATGTTTTACTCGTAATAAATTGTTGGGTTTTGGCATTTGGCTCTAATGAGCACTTTAACTCTTCGGAGTACTAGCTCTTTGGAGCATATTGTGCCCGACAGGGCTATTGGCGGCTGTAGGACCGCAGATACAGATCTGTTATCTATTGTATGACTGTATGACACAGGTTGATGTATGGAACTCCATAGAAATCAAAACGTGAATTATTGATTGGGGTGGGTTAGACCCATACATCGACCGGAAGACCGCACATGCCAGCGGTGAGGATTCTTTGAAATTCTCGATACACGTATGTATCATTGACTGATTAAAAAATCAAGTGGTAATTGGCATGACTGTATTGTTTACATTGTGAGTGTAGGAATTTATATTAAAATTATCTGATTGTTGTTATGAAATGAAATTGGGATAGTTTGTCATTGCCATCGTGTTATGGATTGATTGCAACCGTATTCTTTTTAATTTTAGAATTTTTATCGAGCTATCCATATGTTTAATTGTTTTTTGGGGATAGAATTGCAAATTTCTTCTCAGTGAAGACATTTTCATTGATTCATTAATTGATAGTATTTATCATGTCTGAAGTGAAATATTTATTTTTTTGAATCGTTTGACCATGTGTTCTAGGTTTTATTTGAACCTGTGGCATACTGAGTTTTATAAAAACTCACGTCGTGGTGACATTACTTTTTAAAGGAAACCACCAGGATTAGGAGGTGGCTTGTGGTGTACCCTTTTTGGCATGTAGATGCATGATGATTATCCTGTTTTTTTTGTTTGTCTCGCATACACAGGAAATATGGGTTGTTGATGTACTTGACCTCTTTTGAAATCGTATGTAAACTCTTTTGAGTAGCGTTGTGAATTTTCTACTTGTAACTTCGAACTCTCATTTTAAAAGAGACTCCTATCTCTCTCTGATGTCTTATTTGATTTTCTCTTGTAATTATTCCCTTCCAGCTAGTTGTTATCTTTAACTTCCGTTTGTCGCATGGATCGGGATGTTACAGTTTTGGTATCAGAGCCTGAAAATTCCTGTGTATAGGGACAATAATGGGATAATTTATCACATAATTGTTAGGAATTACATCCTGCATGTTGTTGCATTGTTTTATTGTATGAATAGGTGGGAATGAAGTTATATTAAGTGATTGTTATTGTTTTGTTGTTGTGTGCTAGATGCCTCCACGAGTGAGAGGCGGGCGTGTGGGGACTGGTCGTGGAAGGGGTAGACACGTGGGAGCGATCCCACGAGCTCCTCGAGCTCCACGAGTCCCTCATCATGGGATTAGGTTGGAGGAAGCTGCACGTGAACAACGGACCTTCCTAGTCAATTCTATGCAACGACTGTCAGGTTTGATGGAAGATCAAGTGGTTCGCACCGAAAGGAACGCATCTACGGAGCTGTTAGAGAGGTTTATGAAGCAGCACCCTCCTACCTTTGTAGGAAAGATGGATCCAGAAGTTGCTGAAGATTGGATATTTACTGTACAACGCATCTTTGAGGCAATGAATTGCCCGGAGGAAGAGAAAGTGAACTTTGCCACATATGGATTTCAAGAGCAAGCAACAAATTGGTGGAGAAACACCTTGACTTTGGTGTTTGAGGATAGTAAGGATATAAGCTGGGAAGAGTTTTTGGAAGAATTCACAAAGAAGTACTTCCCTGAACATGTGAAGGATCGTAAAAGGAATGAGTTCCTATGTTTGGAACAAAAAAAGTTGTCTCTAGAGGAGTATATCAACAAGTATATGATGCTCGAGCGTTACTGTCCTAACACATTTGTGACCCCGGAGCAAAGAGCAAAGAAATTTACACAAGGATTGAAAAAGCAGTTGAAATCTAAGGTCATCATCAGTCGACCAAAGACACTCGAGGAAGCAATCGAATGTGCAACAGAGATTGAAATGAACTACTTGGATAATGTTCAAGACCTAAAGAGGCGTCACAAGGACGCAAGTAGTAGCAGTCACAAATTTAAAGGACATCAGAACAAGAGGCAAAAAGCAATTGTGAAGTCCTATGGAAACTTTCAGAAGGAGACTTGCAACCGTTGTGGTCGTTGGCACCCAGGCAAAGAGTGTTATCTTGCCACTGGAGCATGTTTTGTTTGTGGCCAGAAAGGGCACTTTGTGAAGAATTGCCCTTACAAGAGAGATGATGGTAAAGGTGTCACACACCCTGATGAGCAGAAGAAAATACCTCGCAGAGTGTTCGCAATCCACTCTCAAGATGTTGAACACTCCAATGCCGCCGTTGAAGGTAATCTTTGCATTGATGGTCACTTTGCAAAAGTATTGTTTGACTGTGGTGCTACACATTCTTTTATTTCGGAGAACTTTGCGGCAAGTTTAGATTGTGTGCCACAATCTATGGCATACGGTCTACATGTGAGCACTCCAATTGGAGATATTGCTACCTCTAAGAAGTTCTTTCCTAATGTATCTGTGTCGATCTGTGGTCATGATCTTCCAGCGGACTTGATCCCACTCACTATGACTAATTATGACGTCATTTTGGGAATGGATTGGTTGGCACTATATAATGTCAATGTCCGTTGTCGTGAGAAGGAGATTATCGTTCCTAGATCAAACCAGTCAGAGCTAGTGTTCAAAGGAGTTAAGAAGGCATGTGGTCGTGTTCTAATTTCAGCCTTGAAGGCACACAAATTACTGCAGAGGGGATGCTCTGCATACTTGGCAAGTGTGGTTAGGATCAAACCTTCTGAGAAGAAGTTAAAGGACCTGGAGATCGTTTAGGATTTTCCAGATGTTTTTCCTGACGACCTTCAATGTCTACCTCCTATTAGGGAGATCGAGTTTGGGATTGACTTACTCCCTGGAAGTACTCCGATATCTAAGGCACCTTATAGAATGGCACTGCAGAGTTAGCAGAATTAAAGAAGCATTTGGAGGATCTGATGGACAAAGGATTTATTCGGCCTAGTGTTTCACCTTGGGGAGCACCAGTTTTGTTTGTTAAAAAGAGGGACGGATCCTTGAGATTATGCATTGACTATCAGATGCTAATTAAGGTGACAGTGAAGAATAAATATCCTTTGCCCCGAATCGATGATTTATTTGAGCAGCTGCAAACGGCTTCAGTATTCTTGAAGATTGATTTGCGGTCTGGTTATCATCAACTAAGAATCAAAGAAGAGGACGTGCCGAAAACTGCTTTTAGGACTAGATATGGGCATTATGAGTTTCTAGTAATACCTTTTGGGTTGACTAATGCACCTGTTGTATTTATGGACTTCATGAACCGAGTTTTCAGGCCTTATCTGGATCACTTTGTCATTGTCTTTGTGGATGACATATTGATATACTCAACCAGTCCAAAACAACACAAGGAACACTTGAAATTAGTGTTACAAACTCTAAGACAAAATAAGCTTTATACGAAGCTCTCGAAATGTGAATTTTGTTAGATCGGGTTACGTTTCTTGGACACATTGTGTCTAAAGATGGGATATCAGTTGACCCGGCAAAAGTTGAAGCAGTGATGCAATGGAACAGTCCAAGGAATGTCTCCGAGATAAGAAGCTTCATTGGACTTGCTGGGTATTATAGGAGATTCATTCAAGACTTCTCCAAGATAGCAACTCCCTTGACAACTTTAACTCGGAAAGGGGTGAAGTTTGATTGGACTCAGAAATGTGAGGATAGTTTTCAAGAGTTAAAAAGAAGGTTGACATCAGCTCCTGTGTTGACACTCCCATCTGGAAGTGGAGGTTATGTCATCTACAGTGATGCTTCAGGAACCGGACTTGGTCGTGTGCTTATGCAGCATGACAAAGTCGTGGCTTATGCATCGAGGCAACTAAAAACTCATGAGAGAAACTATCCGACTCATGATTTGGAATTGGCAGCAGTGGTGTTTGCCCTAAAGATTTGGAGACATTACATGTACGGTGAGAAATTTGAAGTGTTCACTGATCACAAGAGCCTAAAGTACCTTTTCTCTCAAAAAGAGTTGAATATGAGGCAACGAAGGTGGTTGGAGTTTTTGAAGGATTATGACTTCATGATTTCTTACCACCCAGGGAAGGCAAATTCTGTAGCAGATGCTCTTAGCAGGAGGTGGGAAGGCTTTGTTGCAAACATGATGGTAATAGAATGGAAATTAATCGATGATCTTGTGCAATGTAAACCTTTCATTGAGGAAAATAGAAACATTTTGGTGGCTAGCTTGAGAGTGGAACCAAGCATCATTGAAAGGATTGTACAGAGGCAAATGGAGGACCCAAAATTTCCTAGATTACTCCAAGTTTCATCAAATGAGAATACAGATTTTAAAGTGGCACCTGATGGAGGTCTTCGATTTAGAAACAGATTGTGGGTACCAAATGTGGAGAGCTTAAGAGATGAGATTTTGGAGGAGGCTCATAGGTCTCAGTACACCATTCATCCAGGTAGTACCAAGATGTTTAAGGATCTTCAAAGAAATTTTTGGTGGAAAGGCATGAAGAAGGATATTGCAGAATTTGTATCTAGATGTCTAGTTTGCCAGCAAATGAAAATTGAACACCAAAGACCTGCTGGATTAATACAGAAGATTGAACTTCCAGAGTGGAAATTGGAACATGTCACTATGGATTTTGTGATCGGGTTACCCAATACCAAGAAAAAGCATGATGCAATCTGGGTCATTGTTGACCGTTTGACCAAGTCTGCACACTTCCTGGCTATACGGATTAATCTGGCATTGGAAAGTCTAGCAAAATTGTACATCGAGGAGATTGTTAGATTGCATGATGTGCCTGTGTCTATCATATTAGACAGAGACCCTCGTTTTACTTCCAGGTTTTGGGGAAGTTTACAAAAGGTGTTGGGATCGAAGTTGAAATTTAGCACAACATTTCATCCTCAAACAGATGGTCAATCTGAGAGGACAATTCAAACATTAGAAGACATGCTGAGATCTTGTACCCTTGATTTTTCTGGGTTTTGGGATGAACATCTACCTTTGCTAGAGTTTGCTTACAACAATAGTTATCATGCAAGTATTGGTATGGCACCGTATGAAGCTTTGTATAGGCGACCATGTAGGTCACCACTTTGTTGGAGTGATGTGGGCGAAAGACAGTTAGTTGGACCAGAGATAATTCAACTTTATGCAGAAAAGGTTGAGTTGATTCGGAAAAGACTCTTAGCTGCTCAAAGCCGACAGAAAAGTTATGCTGACAAAAGAAGACGTGAATTGAGGTTTGAAGTTGGGGACCATGTCTTCTTACGGATATCCCCAACAAAGGGAGTTTTGAGATTTGGTTGGAAAGGGAAATTAAGTCCGAGGTACATTGGACCTTTTGAGATACTTGAGTGTGTGGGTCAGGTTGCATACAAGTTAGCCTTACCACCTCAATTATCGAATATTCACAATGTCATTCATGTATCAATGCTACGGAAATACATACCAGATCCATCTCATGTTTTAGAGTTCGAGGTTCCAATAATCAGAGGAGACTTGTCCATTGAAGAGAAACCTGTGGAAATTGTGGATCGAATGGAACATTGTTGAACGTTTTAATTAAACCGCAAGTGCACGGCCGCGATGAAGCGGTGGCAAGTACGGGTCGTCCTCAGGGAGGTGAGTAGCCTCTTGCTTGTACGAAATCAAGTGGCAAAAATAGGGGGAGAAAGATGTTTATGCTACTCTACTCTATACTACGCTAAGAAGTATGAAATGCGAACGAAAGAAACAAACAATGAAATGACGACAATCTAAGAACAAAAGAAGAATGCTGGAATACAGATATGGGAAAACCCCTAAGGGGTGGAGTGAGTGCACACAAGCAAAGAGGTGGGTGTTGAACACATTCTTTAAGCACATGAAGGTGGTGTTTATCAAGCATAGGAAGTGTCTAAATGCTATGGCAAAATCTATCAATCTAATCACCAACTTAGTTGATTAACATTTATATATGCAAGTTGTTTATTTCAGAACCTAAACAAGCATGAGAGGTGTCTAATCATTTTGGCAAAACTCATCAAGTTATAAATTCTATCCTAAACAAGCAAGCATACATTCATGTTTTATCAACACATCAAAAATAAAACATTCATCCCATTCTCTAATGCATGTATGTACATCTACTCCACCCCCCAAAGGGGATGGAACTACTCACTAAACATTACACTAATTATTAAACTAAGCAAAGAAAGCATATTAAAACTAAGCTAGAAATAAAAGACGATTAAACTAAAACATGCACAAACAATAATAGAAGCATAAACAAACAATGAAAGAAACACTAAACTTTATTGATAAAATGACTCACATTTCAAGTAGCATCCTCCTACTTTAGTGTGTGCTTCAAGGCCTCACTTCTAGTAGGAAGAATAGCCACTTAAAATATGGAGTGATTACAATGGAAGGTGAAGAGTTCTATTTATAGGAATGGAAAAAGCTAATCCGGGGCAATCCCCCGATGTGGGACTAAACCAATACCAAAAATACACTAAGCATACACTAATACACGTGCTACAGAAAACTAAACGGATTCTAGGCCATCTGGACCGCCAATTGGCGGTCTATATGGTTTAGATCCGTTTGGTTTTCTTTGTGGGCTTTGCTTGAAGTGTTTGTTGGTCTTGGATGCATCTGGTTGGTTTGTTGGAGCTCCGACCCGAATCCAATTGCTAAAATACTCCCCATGATGGTGTGAAGTATTCTGTTTTGCTCTTAGGTCCCTCTGTCTTGCGTTCAGGTCCTTCTCCCTTGCATCTTGGTCCCCAGATCTCACAATCCAGTCCTTTTTCCCAGCTTTTGGGTCCTTTTATGTTTCATCTCTTCAAACCTAATTATTCCTGGAAACTAAATATAAAACTCGTAACATAGCATTGTTTAGGTGAAACATAATGGATATAAGATACAAATATGAGCATGAAATGATGTCAATCAAATACCCCCACACCTAACTTTTGCTAGTCCCGAGCAAAACAAAGAAAGAGAAAAGCATACGAAAAACAAGAAATCCTAAATCACTTTCGTAGGAATCACGGTTGCACTTAGCATGTGCAACAAGCCGTTAAACCTCCTTGTCGCCAAGGAGGAGGAGTGTTGTCTCCTGAGGGTTTTCAGCGGATATACCCACAAAATCCGAACAAGATGCATTAATCAATCTAGCTACACGACTCGTTGGACTTATTTTGTCGATCATGGGACGCGGTAATACTACGGGTCGACTCTATATATGTAATCCGTCCACACACCTAGCCTAATGAGTTATTCGTGAAAGTTAGTCAAGGACTTAAGCGAAAGACATGAGCAACCTTAACTTCTGAATGTGATACAATGTGTAAAGTCCATTTTGGTTCTTATTTGACTTTTTTTTTCTTTGGAGCATTTTATTGGTTGGTGTTTGATTCTCCCAGGGTCAGGTTTCGTGCATCATTGCCTATGAGGACTTACACTATCACGTACACCTTCCCCCAAATCTCCACATAGGGCGATCCCTACCACCCATGTAACGGGAGTTCGGTCGGCGCATCCCAAGTCAAATGACTCGAAAGCACCAGGCACAAAGCCCCCTCAGACCTACTTTCCCGAGTGATAGGAGCCGTGCGAGAAGAGAGAACACCACTTATTTATCTATATGGGAACCAAAACCCCTACACTTAAGTATCACAAAAAGAGATTAAGGGCCCTCGACTACGACAAACTTCCTTATACTCACAAACACGAATTATTTGACTCACTAGGTTCAGGGTGGACTTCTTTAAATGTTTAAGTACTGAAACCCTATGATTACACGCCCCCTGAGGGAAAACCAGGGTGCATCGTAACGACTCGACAAGACCTAAAGCCAATAAACTAGAAATCCTAATGCATCAAGTTCAAGACAATTTTGGGAGCTTTCTTTTTACTTTGCCTCTCAACGGTTTTGCACATGCTAAACACACGCAAAACCTACAAAAACATTTTCTTTCGCAAACACATGAAGATTTTGAAAGAAATGTGAAAATTTTAAAGCACTCGGCAAGCAAAAGAAGACAAGTCACCCAAGGATCATGGCAAGCAGATATATCAATGTTAAATGCGGCATACTAACATGACCCTAGCAGTACAAACAAAAGAAAATAAAACCAAAGGAAAAAGACTCGACTATGTACACACGTAAAACACCCCCCACACCTACTTCATGCATTGTCCTCAATGAATGTGAACAAGATACTACATGGATACATGCATGAAAAAGGAAAGATCTCACCAACATGAAGTACAAAGGGACGTTCAGGGTCATGTTGATGGACACAAACCCAAATTCCCTCAAAACCTGTGAGAAGCTGAAGAAGGGAGATAAATACGTGAAGAGATTGGGCCCAAGTACACAAGGGTTGGGGCCCACAACAATCGATGCTCACTGAAGGAATCTTTTATTACACACTCTTTTTTTTCTTTTTTTTTTCTTTTTTTTCTCTTTTAAGATATATACATCAACCAAGATATTCTCATAATCATTTGGTCAAGGAACATCAAAGGAGAACATCAAGTCAAGAGGACCAGAGACATGCCGAGATGGGCAAACTCCACTGGTACTCTGAGGTGTCATGAGGGGTGACAGGTCAAAGCTGAAAGGCTCGAACCCCTCATGATATTGGTCGGTGTGGGCAACAAAGAATGAAGTTGTGTTGCCTCACTAGGGTTTAATTTCTCATCGAAGAAAACCCTCCAACCAATAGGCAGGTGCATCGGAATGAGTTCCTCAGGCTCATTCGATGGATGCAGCAGACCTGCATCGCGAAGAATGGGGCTGCTCCCCAAGTCATCGAACAAGGACCTGCCACCATCATTTAGATCATCAAGCATAAGCTTGGTCATAGGTGGGTCCTCGATGGAGTCAATATGAAGCTCAAATGGCTCAATGGCCATGGGACATGAGGTAGAGACACCTTCTGGTATAGGCATATGATGAGGTGTCTCACTCTCACTAGTACTGTCAACTGAATCATGCAACGAACACTCCCTTTGGACATTCATGTTCGAGGCCAGCTCACTCTGTTGCATTGCGAAGACAGGCAATGAGTTTTCGCTGGGCCCACGAACATTCTCAACGGGTTGCATTGGGGTTAGGGGTGTTCGTTGATTTTGTGGTGCTTTCTCCAATTGGCGGATGAGATTTAGATTTAAAGGTTCATCCATGGGTTCCTGTTGCTTACCAGAGTTGAACACATGAAACTCGGCACTCATGTTACCGAATGAGAGCTTCATGAGACCATTTCTACAATTAATCAAGGCATTGGAGGTTGCCAGAAACGGTCTACCCAAAATCAAAGGTATTTGAGAGTGGGTGTTCGCAACAGGATTGGTCTCGAGGACAACAAAATCGACTGGAAATATAAAATCTCCAACTTTGATAAGCACATCCTCGATAATCCCCATGGGAATACGAATGGATCTATCCGCCAATTGGAGGGTGATCTTCGTTGGTTTCAATTCTCCCAAGTTCAACTGTTTATAAACAGAGAATGGGAGGAGGTTGACCGCTGATCCTAAATCAAGCAAAACATTGCTCAGTCTAGTGTCCCCTATCGTACACTGAATAGTAGGACACCCAGGGTCCTTGTATTTTGTGTAGGTGGGATTGGACAAAAGTGAGCTGATATTTGCGGCCAAGAATGCTTTCTTAGGAACATTGCTCTTCCTCTTGGTTGTGCAGAGATCCTTCAACACTTTCGCATATTGAGGTATTTGTTGGATGACATCCAACAAGGGTATGTTAACCTTCACTTGCTTAAACACCTCTAATATCTTGTCCATGTTGTCACTCTGGTTTTTTTATAACCTACTTGGATAGGGAGCTTTTGGCAGGTAGGTTTTCTGCTGTGCCTGAGAAGAAAGCTTTGGTGTATTACCCTCACCCTCAGCTTCTTCTTCACCACCATTCCCACTGAGGGGCTGCATAGATGGTGGTGGGTGTGGCAAGGAAATGTGATTGTCAACCTGTTTTCCATTCTTTAAGGTCACAATGGAATTGACATGGTGAACAGGTTCCTCCACATGGTTCACTTGCCTCCCCCGAGGTACCACATTCTCATTTTGCATTTGTTGTTGTTGGTACATACGGGGGTTAGCCTCAGGCTGGCTAGGAAAAGACCATCTCTCTCTTTCATGTACAGACTGAGCCAATTGGCCCATCTGAAGCTCTAGAGATTTGATGGTCTGCTGATTTGAAGTGAGAACTTGACTTGTGGACGACATAAAATTTTTCATAGAGTTCTCAAGTCCACGAGTCAAGTTCTCAAGTGAATTAACCCGGGTTTCGAAGTTGTTAGAATTTGGGAAACCTGGTTGGTTGGTGCTTGGAACTTGGGATTGCTGATAAGATTGTGCATGCATGGGAGGTTGGTGTGATTGGTAAGGTGGTCTAGAGGAGTTTGAAGGACCACCCGAGGCATTAGTGTGGTTCCATGAAAAATTGGGGTGGTTCCTCCATCCAGGATTATAAGATGATGAGGATGGGTCATTCCTAGCTCTGTCATAGATGGCGTTGACACGCTCCATCTCAGGAGGAATGGACTCACACTCGCTTTCTACATGACCTACCCTACCACATGAATGACAGGGAACTGGACCAGATGTGGACATGTGACGTGCACCTTGTTGGTTTTGGAGCTCAATCGAATCCATACGGCGCATTAAGGCCGCCATGCGTGCCTCGGTGGCCGTAGTGGTATCGATAGCAAATGCGGTACCCGATCTAGTCGAGTTTGCATTCGCGATCCTCGCTCCTATACTAGATGATGCAGGTGGCTCCCTCACACTCTCCCATTGCATGGTTTTCTCAGCAAGGTCTTCTAGGAAAGCCCATGCCTCCCTTTCATCCTTTCCCAAGAACTCTCCTTGACACATGGACTCAAGGAGCGTTCTTGACGGGATGTGAAGACCCTCGTACACAATCTGACAAAGGTGCCACAACTCAATGCCATGGTGAGGGCATGAGGATAGTAGCTCCTTGAACCTCTCTAGATATGCATGAAATGTCTCGGTCTCAAGTTCATAGAACGAATTGATTTCGTTCCTCAATTTTTGAGTCTGATGATTTGGGAAGCACTTCTTAAGGAAGGCAGATTGAAACTCATCCCAAGTCCTAAAGGCATTCGCCTGGTTGCTTTACAACCACTTCTTGGCGTCATCCTTTAGTGCAAAAGGAACGAGCCTAAGATGGATGGAGTCTGTGCTAAGTTGTTGCAGCTTGAACATAGCACAGACCTCCTCAAATTCCCTGAGAAAGATATAGGGGTCACCTTTCCCAGTGAAGCGAGGGAGCATGGAAATGAATTGAGGCTTAACCTCAAAATGGTCCCCATTAGCCTCTGGTAATATGATGCATGAGGGTAGAGCGGTACGGCTCGGGTAGCATCGATCACGAAGAGGTATGGGAATGACAACTGGAAGAACAAGTGGAGCAGGCGGGTCCAGCAACTGCTCCTCCTCACGGAAATTAGCAGCCATTGGACCCGAACTACGTGCGACACGAGAGGAGGAAGGTGTCGAGAAATCGATGACCGAAGCCAGATTGACAACGCTCCTCGTCAAACGACCACTCTCGTCTCGTGTCCACGAAAGCATACACAAAGGTGCACGCACACAAACCAAAACCTTTTTTTTTCAAACAAAGAATGTACGTAGAAGAGAAGACTGGGGAACACAGGAGAGAAAGAATGACTCAGGAGTGAAGGGAAGAAGTCCTTATGCTACGGCGGATGGGTACAGGTAGAAGCACACAAGTAAACAAGGCTCAAGCAATCCTAAGGTCGCTATAGGTCCTTACAGCTAGACGACGCCTAACTGCGAGGTCACACGGCCTCAACACGCCTCACCTCCCTACAATGAGGACCACAAAACACAGCAAGTGAGCCAAGATCCAGGGATTTGGTCTCTCCTACTATCGACAAAGTGGGCAACGCCGATCAGGTCATGACCGTCGGGACCGTATCACTCTCCTAATGCACCCGAAATCCTTAAGGCCAATGTCTACTTGATTTTAAAAATTAGGCTCTTTATTAGTGTGGTTTGTGGGGCGAAGGAAAGGGTGATGAAATCCCCACCTTATCTTTTATGGGACAACCCCTCCTTAGTAGCGTTTTGGAGTCCTAATCTAGCAATCAACTCTCCAAACAAACGCTCAACTCACACTTGTTGCAATTCACTTCCTACTAACTAATGCATGTTCATACGAAATGCATGAATGAGAGTAGAAGGTGCGTACCTCACGCCAGCTCTCAGCAACAGAAAATAAAGCTAAGATAAAAGACAATCTAAATGCTTAAGTCACATACATGGTGCATGACCTAAACAAGAATGAATGCCTAGTCTTTTGCTTTGAGTTTTAGGGTCCAAGTTGCTTAAAGGAGGTTGATTATGGATCTGGGAACAAACTATAAGTCAAAACATGCCAAATTAAATCCCAGATCACTAAATCAATTATGAAAACCAACCAAAGAAATACGAGACAAAACCGAGCTTACCAGACCGCCAATTGGCGGTCTTAAATGCTCAGATTCACTCAAAACTTCTCCAGGCGTTCCTCTGGACGACGCCAAGTCTCCTGAAACAAAGAAAAACTACAAAACAAAAATTAAATCCACTCGAATCGTCCAAACAAGAGTCTGGACTGGCACCTCCCCGGCAACGGCGCCAAAAACTAGTTGAACGTTTTAATTAAACCGCAAGCGCACGGCCGCGATGAAGCGGTGGCAAGTACGGGTCGTCCTCAGGGAGGTGAGTAGCCTCTTGCTTGTACGAAATCAAGTGGCAAAAATAGGGGGAGAAAGATGTTTATGCTACTCTACTCTATACTACGCTAAGAAGTATGAAATACGAACGAAAGAAACAAACAATGAAATGACGACAATCTAAGAACAAAAGAAGAATGCTGGAATACAGATATGGGAAAACCCCTAAGGGGTGGAGTGAGTGCACACAAGCAAAGAGGTGGGTGTTGAACACATTCTTTAAGCACATGAAGGTGGTGTTTATCAAGCATAGGAAGTGTCTAAATGTTATGGCAAAACCTATCAATCTATTCACCAACTTAGTTGATTAACATTTACATATGCAAGTTGTTTATTTCAGAACCTAAACAAGCATGAGAGGTGTCTAATCATTTTGGCAAAACTCATCAAGTTATAAATTATATCCTAAACAAGCAAGCATACATTCATGTTTTATCAACACATCAAAAATAAAACATTCATCCCATTCTCTAATGCATGTATGTACATCTACTCCACCCCCCAAAGGGGATGGAACTACTCACTAAACATTATACTAATTATTAAACTAAGCAAAGAAAGCATATTAAAACTAAGCTAGAAATAAAAGACGATTAAACTAAAACATGCACAAACAATAAAAGAAGCATAAACAAACAATGAAAGAAACACAAAACTTTATTGATAAAATGACTCACATTTCAAGTAGCATCCTCCTACTTTAGTGTGTGCTTCAAGGCCTCACTTCTAGTAGGAAGAATAGCCACTTAAAATATGGAGTGATTACAATGGAAGGTGAAGAGTTCTATTTATAGGCATGGAAAAAGCTAATCCGGGACAATCCCCCGATGTGGGACTAAACCAATACCAAAAATACACTAAGCATACACTAATACACGTGCTACAAATAACTAAACGGATTCTGGGCCATCTGGACCGCCAATTGGCGGTCTATATGGTTTAGATCTGTTTGGTTTTCTTTGTGGGCTTTGCTTGAAGTGTTTGTTAGTCTTGGATGCATCTGGTTGGTTTGTTGGAGCTCCGACCCGAATCCAATTGCTAAAATACTCCCCATGATGGTGTGAAGTATTCTGTTTTGCTCTTAGGTCCCTCTGTCTTGCGTTCAGGTCCTTCTCCCTTGCATCTTGGTCCCCAGATCTCACAATCCAATCCTTTTTCCCAGCTTTTGGGTCCTTTTATGCTTCATCTCTTCAAACCTAATTATTCCTGAAAACTAAACATAAAACTCGTAACATAGCATTGTTTAGGTGAAAGATAATGGATATAAGATACAAATATGAGCATGAAATGATGTCAATCAAACATCGACTTCGTCGAAGAACCATTCCAGTGGTAAAGGTCTGATGGGAACATCATGGTGCAAAAGAAGCCACATGGGAGGTGGAAGATAAGATTCGTAAAGAGTATCCAGAACTCTTTGGTGAGTTATGTTTTCTCAATTTCGAGGACGAAATTTTTTCTGAGGGTAGGATGTAAAGTCTAGGGGTTTCCTTGTTAATTAGGGTCTCTTTTGATATTTTACCAATTAACTTTTGGTAGGGTGGAGTGTGAATCGTGATTCACCTCTCCCATTCTCCTTTTTCCCCTTTTGTGAGGAGTGCAAACCCTAACCCCTTTTCCCCCTTAGGCCACCTTGGTGAGGAGCCCTCCGGAGGCTGCCGAAGCTCGCCGGAGATTGCCTAAGATCATCGGAGGTGACAGATCGCGGTTTTGGTGGCTTAGGGCATCGATTTTGCTTGCCACTAAGGTATGTCATGGGTAGGTTTAGAACCCATTGCTCATGGTTTCTTGATTCAAGACTATAAATCTTGTTTAGGGTGCTTGTGAGGTACTTATATGTGGGTTTAACTTGGATTAGAGGAGTAAGCAAAGCACACTTGGTCTCACACTTGATTTAAATCTTCTTTTGGGTGGAAAAAAAATTGAATATAATGTTGATTTGATGTAGAGGACTCTATTATAATGATTAGATCGTGCATGTTACCATTATCTTGTCACCTTTCATTTACTCAAATTTGTGCTATACTTGCTGTCCTTTTGTTTTATTTTGTTTATGCTTGATGCATTTGGAGTTCCAACGTAGTATTGGATTTAATGAGTATACTTTTTGTACTTGCTCACTTTTGTAAGGATGAGAGAATTGCTAATAAGTGAGGTGTATTGGTTTAGTGTTAACTCCTTGCATTCTTTGGTTATTATTTCTTATTAATAATAACATGAATGCGCTAATTATGCATGTAGGAGGTCTGTTAATGGTGGATTGCATTATGACAGCAGTTGCACCCTCATACTAATGTGAATAGTATAGTTTTGGTTTAAGTTGTTATGGTCTGCTGCATCCATGACCCTTGTGTTCTTTTTCCATGGACCTTATGATTTAGTGCATAATCATGATGTCAAGTTAGATACAAGGTTTTGTTCGGTATTTTTCCTAGTGAATTAATGACTCCAGTACACAAGTTTGTATGCTCTAAATGATTTATTTTAATCAATGGACTGATATTTCGTTAGATAAGCTTCTTGATTAAGATGTTGTGGGCAACATATAAATTGATATGTTCATGCTTGGGTAGCACCAAACCATGGGATGAGTAAGCATAGAACGTGGAATTGTGACTTGCATGCTATTCTATAGTTGCTAATTGACATGTTATTGAATGTTAGAATGCTTTTTTCCTTCTTTTGAATTAAAGTATCTCTTTCACAAAATAAAATGACTCGTATCGTATGTTTTACTCGTAATAAAATGTTGGGTTTTGGCATTTGGCTCTAATGAGCACTTTAACTCTTCGGAGTACTAGCTCTTTGGAGCATATTGTGCCCGACAGGGCTATTGGCGGCTGTAGGACCGCAGATACAGATCTGTTATCTATTGTATGACTGTATGACACAGGTTGATGTATGGAACTCCATAGAAATCAAAACGTGAATTATTGATTGGGGTGGGTTAGACCCATACATCGACCGGAAGACCGCACATGCCAGCGGTGAGGATTCTTTGAAATTCTCGATACACGTATGTATCATTGACTGATTGAAAAATCAAGTGGTAATTGGCATGACTGTATTGTTTACATTGTGAGTGTAGGAATTTATATTAAAATTATCTGATTGTTGTTATGAAATGAAATTGGGATAGTTTTTCATTGCCATCGTGTTATGGATTGACTGCAGCCGTATTCTTTTTAACTTTAGAATTTTTATCGATCTATCCATATGTTTAATTGTTTTTTTGGGATAGCATTGCAAATTTCTTCTCAGTGAAGACATTTTCATTGATTCATTAATTGATAGTATTTATCCTATCTAAAGTGAAATATTTATTTTTTTTGAATCGTTTGACCATGTGTTCTAGGTTTTATTTGAACCTGTGGCATACTGAGTTTTATAAAACTCACGTCGTGGTGACATTACTTTTTGCATGAAACCACCAGGATTAAGAGGTGGCTTGTGGTGTACCCTTTTTGGCATGTAGATGCATGATGATTATCCTGTTTTTTTGTTTGTCTCGCATACACAGGAAATATGGGTTGTTGATGTACTTGACCTCTTTTGAAATCGTATGTAAACTCTTTTGAGTATCATTGTGATTTTCTACTTGTAACTTCGAACTCTCGTTTTAAAAGAGACTCCTATCTCTCTCTGATGTCTTATTTGATTTTCTCTTGTAATTATTCCCTTCCAGCTAGTTGTTATCTTTAACTTCCGTTTGTCGCATGGATCGGGATGTTACACTTTTTGTTCGCCTGATGTGTCGGACATGCCTAACGAGGTTTTGACCTCGTTACGACGCACCAGCCTATTGGTTGGAGAGTTTGGATTGACGATCATAACTTCAGCAGCGCAATGGGAGAAACTCTTCTTCCGTTGCCCCTCATTTCCCAAACTCTTGAGAGGTTCAAGCTCTTTTAGTTTGATCCTATGAATGAGACGCCTTTGCGTCCAATTCATGAACCTATCATTTCATCTGGTGCTCTTTGTGAAGGGGGACCACGCATGCGTATTCTGGCCCCACGTGGTGTCAAGTTTCTTTCCAAGTGCATTGACCCACTCTTGAGGTTCCCATTTGATGTCTTTTGACAAATGAAGATGGGAACTTATGTTTGTACATAGTTATATATAAAAAAAAGAAAAAAAAAGTACAATAAAAGACTCCTTCAGTGAGCATCGATTGTTGTGAGCCCCAACCCTTGTGTATTTGGGCACCATTTCTTTCACGTATTTGTATCCTTTTCTTTAGCATCTCACAGGTTTTGAGGGAATTCAGGTTTGTGTCCATCAACATGACCTTGAACTTCCCTTTGTACTTTATGTTGGTGAGATCTCTCCTTTTTAATGCATAAATCCATTTAGTATCTTGCTCACATTCATTGAGGACAATGCATCAAGTAGGTGTGGGGGGTGTTTTACGTGTGTACATAGTTGAGTCTTTTTCCTTTAATTTTATTTTCTTTTGTGTGTATTGATAGGGTCATGTTAGTGTGCTGCATTTAATATCGATATATCTGCTCGCCATGATCCTTGGGTGACTTCTCTTCTTTTGCTTGCCTAATGCTTTAAAATTTCCACATTTCTTTCAAAATTTTCATGTGTTTGCGAAAAAAAATGTTTTGTGGGTTTTGCGTGTGTTTAGCATGTGCAAAACCGTTGAGAGGCAAAGTAAAAAGAAAGCTCCCAAAATTGTCTTGAACATGATGGATTAGGATTTCTAGTTTATTGGCTTTAGGTCTTGTCGAGTCGTTAGGATGCACCCTGGTTTTCCCTCAGGGGCGTGTAATCATAGGGTTTCAGTACTCAAACATTTAAAGAAGTCCACCCTGAACCTAGTGAGTCAAATAATTCGTGTTTGTTAACTTAAGGAAGTTTGTTGTAGTCAATGACCCTTTAAATCTTGCTGTGAGACATTAAGTGTAGGGGTTTTGTTTCATGTGTAGATTAGAAATAAGTGAGTATGTGTTCTCTCTTCTCGTCGGCTCCATCACTTTGGGAAAGTAGGTCTGAGGGGATTTTGTGCCTGGTGCTTTCGAGTCATCTTACTTGGGATGCGCCGACCGAACTCCCGTTACACGGGTGGTAGGGATTGCCCTATGTGGAGATGTGGGGAAAGGTGTACGTGATAGTGTAAGTCCTCATGGGCATTGATGCACGAAACCTGACCCTGGGAGAATGAAGCTCCAACTAATAAAAAGAAAAAAAAGAGAAAAGAAAAAAATTGGTAATGCAAATAAAAACCTTAATGGACTTTTCACTTTGTATTACTTGAGGATGTTAAGGTTGTCCATGTCTTTCACTTAATTCCTTATTTAACTTGCACGAATGGTTCATTAGGTTAGGTGTGTGGACTGATTACCTATATAGAGTCGACCCGTAGGATTACCGCGTCCAATGATCAACAAAATTTTGTCCAACGAGTCGAGTGTCTAGATTGAATAATGCATCTTGTTCGGATTTTGTGGGTATATCCGCTAAAAACCCTCAGGAGACAACACTCGTCCTCCTTGGCAACAAAGAGGTTTAACGGCTTGTTGCACGTGCTAAGTGCAACCGTGATTCCTACGAAAGTGAGTTAGGATTTCTTGTTTCTCGTTTGCTTTTCTCTTTCTTTGTTTTGCTCGGGACTAGCAAAAACTTAGGTGTATGAGTATTTGATTGACATCATTTCATGCTCATATTTGTATCTTATATCCATTATCTTACACTTAAGCAATGCTACGTGACGAGTTTTATGTTTAGTTTTCAGGAATAAAGAGGTTTGAAGAGAAGAGCCATGAAAGGACCCAAAAACAGGAAAAAAGACTTAATTGTGAGACCTAGGGACTGAGATGCAAAGGAGAATGACCTGATCGTAAGACCGAAGGACCTAAGAGCAAAAAAGGAAACTCCACACCATCATGGGGAGTATTTGGGAAATTCGATTCGGGTCGGAGCTCCAATAAACAAAGTAGATGCATCCAAGACCAACAAAGACCACCAGCAAAGCCCACAACAAATCCCAGATGAATCCAGATACAATAGACCGCCAATTGGCGGTCTTGGACCGCTAATTGGCGGTCCAAATCATTCTGGATCCTCTCAGATTTGTGGGGCACGTGTATTTGTGTATTCTGAGTCCATTTTTTGTTTTGGTTTAGTCCCACATTGGGGGATTGTCCCGGATTAGCTTTTTCTATGCCTATAAATAGAACTATTTACCTTCCATTGTAATTACCCATTGCTTGGTGGCATTCTCTCTACTAAGGAGTGAGCCTTGAAGCAAAAACTCAAGGTGGAGAAGAATGCTACCTTCAATGTGAGTCATTTTTTAATAAAATAATTCTTCTAGTTTCTTTTAATCTTGTCTTTTAATTTGTGCATGTTTGTTTAGTCTTTCCTTTCCTTTTATGCTTCTTTAATATTTTTGCTTGATTAGTGTAGTTTTATTTCAGTATAATGCTTCATTTTGTTAGAGTAGTTGGTTTATATATGTGTGAGTAGGTCCATCCCCATTTGGGGGTGGAGAAATATGTGATATAATCATGTAGTGTATTAAGTGTGTGTTATCTTAATCCCTTGAGCTTTATATGATTTCCATAACCATCTAATGGTTCTCCACTCTTATCTTTGATATGCTATTGCTCTTGAATGAAGCTTAGCCTATGCTTTGATTAGTGGACCTATTTTATGGAGAATGATAAGGTTAGGATATGAATGGAATTAATATTGGAGACACAAGTTGTAGTGTATGTACTCTTGTTGCCTTTACCTTAGTTAATGTCTTGTATGTTTTAATGATGTAGTCTTATCTTAATTCATGCGGAGGCATAGTAGGGTCTAGTTTTTATACATGAGTTCATTTAGCTTCATTCCAATTATTGTCTTGTATGTTTTAATGATGTAGTCTTATCTTAATTCATGTGGAGGCAAAGTTGGATGTAGTTTTATTATTTAAGGCACTACATGTTGTGAGGAGCTTAATGAACACACACACACTTCTTTATGTTCAAATTATTTCTCTACCCCCCTTTGGGGTTTAGTTTTCTTGCTTCTCTTCCATTTCCATTTGCACCTTAGTGTAGTTTAGTGTAACCAACCTCTCTCTCCTTTCTTTACCACTCGCCTTCGAACAAACCAAACGTCAACACACCTCCCAGTGGACGACCCGTATTTCCCACCGCTTCAACGCGGCCGTGCACATGTGGTTTAAATAAAACAATCAATTAAGTTTTTGGCGCCGTTGCCGGGGAGGTGATGTGTCCAGACTTTGGTTTGGACGATGCGAGTGGTTTTAATTTTTTGTTTTTAGTTTTTGTGTGTTTTAGGCATTCTGAGGATCAAGGGGAAGCGACTGGAGGAATTTGAGAGCCAATAATGCAAAACTGACCGCCAATCAGCGGTATGGGACACTGAGTTGTTTTTATGCCTTCTTTAGTGTAAAGATGTCACAAGTGTTTTTATGACAAGGAGTGATTTTATGCATGGATCAAGGGGAAGCGACTGGAGAAATTTGAGAGCCAATAACGCAAAACTGTCCACCAATCAGCGGTCTGGGACACTGAGTTGTTTTTATGCTTTCTTTAGTGTAAAGATGTGACAAGACAGTTGTGTTTTCTTACTTAGTGTAAAGATGTCACAAGCTAAAAAATGCAAAACTGACGGCGAAACATATACTGAGTTGTTTTTATGCTTTCTTTAGTGTAAAGATGAGTAAAGAGTAGTCCATCCCCATGGGAGGGTGGAGAAGAATGTGATTTGATCATGTGATGAATTAGTGAGTGTGTTAATCTTAATCCTTTGAGCCTTACATGATTTCCATAACCATATAATGAGATTTGACTCTTATCTATGATGTACTAATGCTCTTAAGTGAAGCTTAGCACATGCTTAAATTAGTGGGCTTATTTTATGGTGAATGATGAGGTTAGGATGAGGATGGAGTGGAAGAAGAGAACAACACATGTGCATGCATGTGCTCATGTTGGCTTGATCCAAATTAATGTCTTGTATGTTTTAATGATTGTGATAAATCTTATTTCATATGGAGACATAGATGGATACGTGTCATTATGCATGTGAAAACATTTGCTTCATTTCAATTATTGTATTGTATGTTTTAATGATAATGTCTTATCTTATTTCATGTCGAGACAAAGTTGGAATTAAGTTTTATGGATTTCAAGTATGACATGTTTTGATGAGCATATTTGAACACACACACAACAGACATTTTTATATTCACATTCTTTCTCTATCCCCTAAAGGGTTTAGTTTTATTGCTTATTTTCCGATTTCTTTGGATTGTAGTGCAATTTCGATCACATCTCTCTCTTCTTGTCCCCCACTCGAGTATCGTGAATCTGACCCACACGCTCTCCTTGTGGACCGATCCGTATTTGCCACCGCTTCAACGTGGCCGTGCAGTTGCGGTTATCAAAACGTTTAAACAAGTTTTTCGTGCCGTTACCGGGGAGTGTCATTTTCGTAGTTGAGTTCACCATTTGGGTGGGGGTTTCTTTGTTTTGTTTTGTTTTTCGTTTTCTTTTCTATTTTGGTGACTAGAAGAAAAACCAAGTGGACACGGGAACCTAAAGAGGCAAAGGAGAGCGCTGGTGAAGTCTGGGGACTAGAATCCCCAGAACATTCGCTAGTAGCGGATTTGGATCCTCCATTTGCAGATTGGGTGAGCCAATTTCAAGTTATGTTACTACAATAGCTTCTTCTATTGTTTTCTAGTTGTTTCCTGTCACTGTTGATGTCAAGTATCCTCTGGTTTTGTGTTAAAAATTAAGTTGGCTTGCATGACCCCTTGTTAAGACAACTTGGACTCTAAAACTCAAAACAAAAGATTAGACTACTTGCCATTTAGGTCAGGCATCATTTGTAAACCTTTCATACACTTGTCTTTTCTTTTCTTTACATTCTTGTTGGATTGTTGGCGTGAGGTACGTGCACCCGTTCTGTCATTCATGTATGGTAGAGCATGCATTAGTTAGAATGTGCATTGTAACAAGATTGAGGTAAGTGCTTGTTTGGTGAGTTACTTGCTAGCCTAAGATTTCAAAACATTTTTAAGGGGCACCACCTATAGTCTTAAAGATAAGGTGGGTAATTTCATCACCCCTCCCTTAGCCCCACAAACCACACTCTAGTGAAGTCTTAATCTAAAATCAAGTAGACATTGGCCACTAGGACTCAAACACATTAGGAGAGTGATCCGGTTACAACTGTCATGGCCTAATCGGCGTTGCCCACTTTGTCGATAGTAGGAGAGACGAGATCTCCGGATCTTGGCTCACTTGCTGGGCTTTGTGGTATTCATCGTAGGGAGGTGAGGCGTGTTGAGGCCGTGTGACCTCGCAGTTAGGCATCATCTAGCTGTAAGGACCCATAGCCAGCCTAAGCTTGTTTGAGTTGTGTTTGCTATACTAACCTTCTACCATCACCCTCTACCCACACTAAATTAGGTATTCTTCCCTTCTCCTTTGAGTCATCTTCTTCTCACCTACTTCTACGTTCTAGTCTCCTCCCATTTACACACTTTGTTAGCATTTTAGGGTCGAGCAGAACACTTTTTGCGAGATTGGCCTCGTGGCGGTGAGAGTGGTCGACTCAAGAGTACTTTGTCAAGATGGTCGGTTATATGGTCGACCATCCATTTCATTGTTGGGACCAAGACTATTCTCCCTGGTACTCTAGACCCATGCATCAACGCGGCCATGCACTTGCGGTTTAAATAAAACGATCAATCAAGTTTTTGGCGCCGTTGCCGGGGAGGTGATGTGTCCAGACTTTGGTTTGGGCGATGCGAGTGGTTTTAATTTTTTGTTTTTAGTTTTTGTGTGTTTTAGGCATTCTGAGGATCAAGGGGAAGCGACTGGAGGAATTTGAGAGCCAATAACGCAAAACTGACCGCCAATCAGCGGTATGGGACACTGAGTTGTTTTTATGCCTTCTTTAGTGTAAAGATGTCACAAGTGTTTTTATGACAAGGAGTGATTTTATGCATGGATCAAGGGGAAGCGACTGGAGGAATTTGAGAGCCAATAACGCAAAACAGTCCACCAATCAGCGGTCTGGGACACTGAGTTGTTTTTATGCTTTCTTTAGTGTAAAGATGTGACAAGACAGTTGTGTTTTCTTACTTAGTGTAAAGATGTCACAAGCTAAAAAACGCAAAACTGACCGCCAAACACATACTGAGTTGTTTTTATGCTTTCTTTAGTGTAAAGATGAGTAAAGAGTAGTCCATCCCCATGGGAGGGTGGAGAAGAATGTGATTTGATCATGTGATGAATTAGTGAGTGTGTTAATCTTAATCCTTTGAGCCTTACATGATTTCCATAACCATATGATGAGATTTCACTCTTATCTATGATGTGCTAATGCTCTTAAGTGAAGCTTAGCACATGCTTAAATTAGTGGGCTTATTTTATGGTGAATGATGAGGTTAGGATGAGGATGGAGTGGAAGAAGAGAACAACACATGTGCATGCATGTGCTCATGTTGGCTTGATCCAAATTAATGTCTTCTATGTTTTAATGATTGTGATAAATCTTATTTCATATGGAGACATAGATGGATACGAGTCATTATGCATGTGAACACATTTGCTTCATTTCAATTATTGTATTGTATGTTTTAATGATAATGTCTTATCTTATTTCATGTCGAGGCAAAGTTGGAATTGAGTTTTATGGATTTCAAGTATGACATGTTTTGATGAGCATATTTGAACACACACACAACACACATTTTTATATTCACATTCTTTCTCTATCCCCTAAAGGGTTTAGTTTTATTGCTTATTTTCCGATTTCTTTGGATTGTAGTGCAATTTCGATCACATCTCTCTCTTCTTGTCCCCCACTCGAGTATCGTGAATCTGACTCACACGCTCTCCTTGTGGACCGATCCGTATTTGCCATCGCTTCAACGTGGCTGTGCAGTTGCGGTTATCAAAATGTTTAAACAAGTTTTTCTTAAACACATTAGGAGAGTGATCCGGTTACAACTGTCATGGCCTAATCGGCGTTGCCCACTTTGTCGATAGTAGGAGAGACGAGATCTCCGGATCTTGGCTCACTTGCTGGGCTTTGTGGTCTTCATCGTAGGGAGGTGATGCGTGTTGAGGCCATGTGACCTCGCCGTTAGGCATCATCTAGCTGTAAGGACCCATAGCCAGCCTAAGCTTGTTTGAGTTGTGTTTGCTATACTAGCCTTCTACCATCACCCTCTACCCACACTAGTTTAGGTATTCTTCCCTTCTCCTTCGAGTCATCTTCTTCTCACCTACTTCTACGTTCTAGTCTCCTCCCATTTACACACTTTGTTAGCATTTTAGGGTCGAGCAGAACACTTTTTGCGAGATTGGCCTCGTGGTGGTGAGAGTGGTCGACTCAAGAGTTCTTTGTCAAGATGGTCGGTTATATGGTCGACCATCCATTTCATTGTTGGGACCAAGACTATTCTCCCTGGTACTCTAGACCCATGCATCCTGGGGTGCCTCAGACAAACACCCTGTATGGTTGGAACAATCTTGATTGTGTGACTGATCAATCTTCGTATTGGGGTAATATGAGAGAGGCACAGACTACTAGACCATTATCTAGTTATGTCGGATCACATGCTGGTCAACAAACCGAGACATTACAAGAACCTTTCGCCTCTTTCATGCATGTGGTAGATGACATGAGTACACCGATAGCTCCTGTAGTTGTACCGTGTGACTATTGTGGGTTGAGTGGTCATGTTTTCGGGGAATGTCCTTATGTTCCCCCAGAGCCTGAGTATCATCACACCTTTTCCCAAAATGCTCAATGTGACCCTTACACATCCGCGTACAACCCGAGACGTATGGATTCGTGGGGAGACAATGAAATGAATGTGTTCTAAAAGTTTTACTTTTATATGTCAATTATTATGAATTGAATGTGCAAGCATTTTGTTCCTTGATTATGATATTCGCCTTTTGGAAGTGTTAAGGAAGTGGCGTTTGGTCCTTAATCGTAGATCTCTAAAAGATAATGGTTTACATAAAATCAAAAGTTATTCACAATCATGGTAATTAACATGGAACATTAATTACCGAGATAAGATTGTCGTGTTGGTCATCGATTGTTGTAGCTCTACAAATAATTGACGACATGAGTATATAAAAGAGGAAAAAATTACTTTTATATATTGAATAGACCTAACAAGTAAAACATTATGCAATTGTGTTTCGTGTCATTAATGCTTTTACTGTGTCTTGGATCCTAAGATATGAGACTTATATCTTTTCACTCAAGAAGTGCTTCATTCGATTATTGTCAAAAGCTATCAATGAGTGTAGTGATAAAGACAATAGTTAGTTGAGTATGACTTGTGCTGGAAAAGATAACTAATCAAACGATTATCATTGCCCCTCTTAATTGAGTGATGATATTAGTGGGCCCCTTCATAAAGCAAAATTATAATGTGCACAATGTAACTTGAGTTAAGTTACATAGTTATAATTAGCTTAGAGAGATTAAGAAATGAATATAATACAAAGATGACACATTTCTACTTTGTATATATTCTTAATATCATGAGGCAAGGGACGGACACAAGTGGTGCACTTACATCACTAAATGGATCGTGTTTTGGTTCGGGTGGAACAAAGACATCTATGATAATTGGGTAACTATAATGTGTAGCTAGATACCGCTTATAGTTTGAGATATTAAGTGTTTAATATCGCTGCCAATTTGGCTTAAATCCTCCTATAGGCCACACCACAAAACTGGGAAACAAGAGAGTTGATTTTAAGTTCATATGATGTGTCGGATTTCATGTGAAAATATGACACATGTGGTGAATTAATTAAAATCAATATGTCATGAGAATTGACATAATTAGAATCATAATAAATTCGTATGAGGTATATATATTATGGGGTGCAATAATTTAATATTACATATGATAATATATTATATAAGATGTGAATTTGCTAAAACCCCCAAAAGATCAAATTTTGTTGGAAATAAATCCAAAATTTGACAAGGTAAAATCGGGGTCAAACACGGTGAACCGCATGGTTCGGTCGACCGGGGTATCTTCGGATCGGCTAACCGAATAGGTAACAGATAAAGCACAATTGGTTGACCGAAATTGTCTCGAGTGCCTGGACAATCGAGTTCGGTGAACCGAGTGTGCACGATCAACCGAGAAGTAGTATTTTCGGTAGACCAAAGGTGACACGGTCATCCGATGACTATGTCCCAGGTGCGATTCTGGTGGGTCAACGGTAGACTGAGTAAAAGATGTGGTTCATCCAAATTCTTCCAGGGAATTTTTTCTCATACGGATTCGGTCGACCGTCTAGCCCACGGTGCACCGAGCACGTGTTATAACCGAACGGTTTGGTTGACCGAGTTATACTCGGTCCACCGAACAAGAACGATTCTCCCTGAATTATTAAGAGATTAATTAAATCATGGGTGAATTAATTCCAGATTTAATTAAAATGTTTTTTTGTGGGTGCTTATATGGAAATTAGAGATTAATTTTAGGAGAGAATAAGCAAGAGATCATTGCTAAAGAATAGCTCTTGATAAAGATGTTTTGGGAGACTATAAAAGGACCCATACTCCTACTTGTTTAATACTAATGCAAAAATCTTTCTCTCATTAATCTCTCCCTAATTACCACAAAAATCTCTTAGTAAATTTAAGTTTTAGAGATAAGAATCTCAGGAGCTTAAAGAGGGGTTATTAGCTAGATTCTAAACCTTGTTAGAGATTGATTGACTAGCTCTTATCTCTCTAATCTTGTTTAGAGTTTGGGGAACACTTGGAGGCAAATCCATGGTCGATTCAACGGGCAACGCGACTCCGGATCTTCAAAAGGTTTTAGAGAACCTTTAGGTATGATTCTACCTTTGTGATTTATTTTAATAAATGTAGGGTTGCATGTTATTAGAATAAACACAAAGCAATGTACATAGAAATTGTTGAAAATATGAAAATCGATCTTGTATGTTGTATTAATTTTTTTAAAATATACATACATAAGGACATGAAATCCTACAGACAATTCTTATTTAAATTCTTATACACCATTTCCACCACAGTATCCTCCTCCCGAATACCTATAATTCTACCAACACCCTACTGCCAATCATTGGACTCATTCTCAACCCATGAACACCCAATCCCAAAATTTCCCAAGCTCTGACTTGAGCCTCACAATTGACCACATACCTGATTCCTTGAAACAAACTTTCCTTACGTTCATGGAAACCACTCAATAGTCCGTACAAAATATGACAATGCAAGTGAGTCAATTGACGACCAATTACGTGAACGTGAGGAGGTAACTTTTCTTGTCAACATGAGGATTTATCTTCTGATATCGAACCACCACCAGATCCACAGATTCAAAGCACAATCTTTCAAAGTCAAACTCCTAGTCAGTCTGAGGTACTTGGGGTTTCAATTCACGATCACATGGTGGGGGATTCAATCCATGGTATGGACCAGTTTCATGGACTTGAGAATAGCATGGACCCGTTTCATGGACTTGAGAATAGCATGGACCAATTTCATTTTGAGTCAGCAGAAGATTGTGTCTTATCTTTTTGTCCCGTGGCCCTTGAGCCACATAATCTTATTGTTGTGCCTCTTAAGGACTCACCTATGGTGGAGCAAGAGCTCCCCAGTACCCTTAATCTCATACGACCTGATGAGAGTTTATCTCTCACTATTGTTCCTGAGCAACTTGAAAATGATGGGACATAAAACAACTACATTGCCAATGAGGGTATTGTAAGTTACTTGGACGATACCTTGGGTAAGAGACCCACTTCCTGTTCGTCTGGTGTGTCGGACATGCATAACGAAGTTCTTGACCTCATTCGACCCACCAACCTGTTGGTCGGAAAGTTTGGATTGACGATCATTACTTCAGTACTGCAACGGGAGGAAATCTTATTCCGTTACATAATTTTTCCCAAACTCTTGAGAGGTTCGAGCTCTCTCAGTTTGATCCTTTGAATGAGATGCCTTTGCGTCTAACTCATGAATCTTTCATTACATTTTGTGCTCTTTGTGAGGGGGGGGCACGTATGAGTTTTCTGGTCCCGTGTGTTGTCCTATTCCCATTCCAAGTGCATTGACCCACTTTTAAGGTTCCCATTTGATGTCATTTGACAAATGAAGATGAGAATTTATTTTTGTACATAGTTATATTTCAAAAAAAAAAAAAAAATCAAAAATCAAAAATACAATAAAAGACTCCATGAGTGAGCATTGATTGTTGTGGGTCCCAACCATTGTGTATTTGAGCCCCATTTCATTCACGTATTTATATCCATTCTTTAGTATTTCACAGGTTTTTAGGGGAATTTGGGTTGTGTCCATCAACATAACCATGAACTTCCCTTTGCGCTTCACGTTGGTGAGATATTTTCTTTTTCATGCATAAATTCATGTAGTGTCATGATCGCATGCATTAAGGACAATGCATGAAGTAAGTGTGGGCGGTGTTTTACGTGTGTACATAGTTGAGTCTTTCTCCTTTTGTTTTGTTTTATTTTCTTTTGTTTGTATTAATAGGGTCATGTTAGTGTGTTGCATTTAATATCGAATATCTGCTTGCCATCATCCTTGGGTAACTTGTCTTCTTTTGCTTGTCTAGCGCTTTAAATTTTCACATTTCTTTCCAAATCTTCATGTGTTTGCAAAAGAAAATATTTTGTGGATTTTGGGTGTGTTTAGCATGTGCAAAACCGTTTAGAGACAAAGAAAAAGAAAGCTCCCAAAATTGTTTAAAACTTGATGCATTAGGATATCTAGTATACCGACTTTAGGCCTTATCTAGTCGTGTTGATGCACCCTAGTTTTCTGTCAGGGGAGAGTAATCATAGGGCTTCATTAGTCAAACAAATTAAAGAAGTCCACCAAGAACCTAGTGAGTCAAATAATTCATTTCTTTTAGTATAAGGAAGTTTGTCGTAGTCACGGACCCTTAAACTTTTTTTGTGAAACCTTAAGTGTAGGGGTTTTGGTTCCCATGTAGATAATAAATAAGTGGTGTTCTCTCTTCTCGCACGACTCCTATTACTCGGAAAATTAGGTCCGAGGGGACTTAGTGCCTGGTGCTTTCGAGTCATCTGACTTTGGATGCACCGACCGATCTCCCGTTACACGGGTGGTAGGGATCGCCATATGTGGAGATTTGGGGAAGAGTTTACATGATAGTGTAAGTCCTAATAGGCAATGACGCACGAAACCTGACCCCGGGAGAATCAAACACCAACTAGACAAAAATAAAATGAAAAAAGAGACCAAAAAGAAAAACAAAATTAAAATTAAAATTGAAATGAAAATAAGAACCTTAATGGAATTTACACTTTGTATCACTTGAGGATGATAAGGTTGTCCATGTCTTTCACTTAAGTCCTTAATTAACTTGCACGAATGATTCATTAGGCTCGGCGTGTGGACTGGATACATATATAGAGTCGACCCGTAGGATTACCATGTCCAATGATCGACAAAATTATGTCAGACAAGTCGTGTGGCTAGATTGCATAATGCATCAATGTTCGGATTTTGTGGGTATATCCGTTGAAAACCCCCAAGAGACACTCCTCTTCCTCCTTGGCGACAAGGAGGTTTAACGACTTGTTGCATGTGCTAAGTGCAACCGTGATTCCTATGAAAGTAAGTTAGGATTTCCCTGTTTTTCGTATGTTTTCCTTCATTTGTCCCTTTCTTTGTTTTGCTCAGGACTAGCAAAATATAAGTGTGGGGGTATTTGATTAGTAGCATATCATGCATCATATTCATGTTTTATTTTAGATCAATATTGTTCTACTCGAGTTGTTGTTTGTAGTTTTTCAGGAGTTAGGTAATAAAGAAGCGGATGGGAGCAAAAATTACCTAAATATAACAAGTATGGACTGATTTGGAAGGTTTTGGATCTATTTGTAAGCCGTCCGATTATTCCCAGATTAATCCTAACCATGTATTAGCCTATATATACCATTGTAATCCCTCCTTGCCACCTCTTCTTCCTCCTTCCCCCATTAGAGTAGGTTTTAGTTTCCTGTTTTAGAAGTGTAAAAGGGGGCTGGAGAGGAGCAAACTGTCTTTTATTTTCTTAGTCTAGTTTAGTTCTTGTTTATTGTGTTGATGTTTTCCTTTGATGCAATTTCTTTTATGTTGTTGTTTGTTTAATCTAGTCTTCTACATTTCTTTCATGGGTTTATGTTTTTTATGCTTTCTTTAGTGTAGAGATGGAGTAGAGAGTAGTCCATCCCCATGGGAGGGTGGAGAAGAAGGTGATTCGATCATTTGATGAATTAGTGAGTGTGTTAATCTTAATCCTTTGAGCCTTACATGATTTCCATAACCATATAATGAGATTTCACTCTTATCTATGATGTGCTAATGCTCTTGAATGAAGCTTAGCACATGCTTAGATTAGTGAGTGTATTTTATGGGGAATGATGAGGTTAGGATAAGGATAGAGTGGAAGAGGGAAAAAAGGCTTGTGCATGCATGTGCTCGTGTTGGCTTTATCCAAATTAATGTCTTGTATGTTTTAATGATTGTGATAAATCTTATTTCATGTGGAGACATAGTTGGATTTGAGTCATGATGCATGTGAACATATTAGCTTAATTTCAATTATTGTGTTGTATGTTTTAATGATAATGATTTATCTTATTTCATGTGGAGGCAAAGTTGGAATTGAGTTTTATGGATTTCATGTATGACATGTTTTGATGAGCATATTTGAATACACACACAACACACATTTTTGTATTCACATTCTTTCTCTACCCTCTAACGTGCTTAGTTTTATTGGATATTTTCCGATTTCTTTTGCATTGTAGCGTAGTTTTGATCACTTCTCTCTTTTCTTCTCTCCCACTCAAGTATCGTGAATCTGACTCACACCCGCTGCCTGTGGACCGACCTGTATTTGCCACCGCTTCAACATGGACGTGCACTTGCGGTTATAAAAACATTTAAACATGGAGCTTTCTCCCCGGCACCACGATTTCTTTGGGAGACCAGGAGTTCCCGGCCAACCTGTTACCAATGGTAGACTTTGACGTCATACTTGGGATGGATTGGCTGTCTCAGTACAAAGTTTGAGTCTTATACCGTGAGAAGAAGATTCTGAATCCGAGGAAGGGTCTACCTGATGTGCTGAACTTAGGGACGAAGGACAAAGGAGGTCGTGTAGTGGTATTAGCAGTGAGGGTGCAAAATTTGATGCAGCAGGGTTGCAGAGCTTTCGTAGCCACCGTAGTAGTTCCAGATCCCGAGACAAGGAGGTTGGAGGGCATCGAGATATTCTAGCTTTTTCCATAGATCTTTTCGAACAATGTCACCGGTCTGCCGCCTCACAGAGAGATAGAGTTCGACATAGAGTTAGTTGCTGGGACAACACTGCAGTCTAAGGCATCGTACAGGATGGCACCTGCTGAGTAAACTGAGCTGAAGAAGCAGTTGCAGGATTTGATGGATACTGGGTTTATCCGACCTAGTGTCTCACCTTGGGGAGCATCAGTACTCTTCGTAAAGAAGAAAGATGGATCGTTGCGAATATGTATTGAATACAGGATACTGAATAAGGTTATCATTTGAATCAATATCCTTAACCGAGGATTGGGGACCTTTTTGACCAGTTGGAGTCAGCGAAGGTGTTCTCGAAGATTGATCTGCGATCAGGTCATCATCAGTTGAGGATCAGAGAGACATATGTCTAGAAGACAGCATTCAGGACGAGGTATGGACACTACAAGTTCTTGGTGATGCCGTTTGGACTGATGAATGCACCTACAACATTCGTGGACCTGATAAATAGGACCTTTCAACTGTACCTCGACAGATTCGTCAGTGTCTTCGTAGACGACATCTTAGTGTACTCACCAGACAGAGAGTAGTATCGGGAGCACCTTATGATTGTGCTTGGCATCTTGAGGGATCAGGAGCTCTATGCTAAGTACACAAAGTGCGAGTTTTAGTTGGATCGGATGGCTTTTCTAGGACACATTGTGTCAGCAAACGAGATATCAGTGGATCCAGCAAAGGTTGAGGCCGTGACACAGTGGAGAGCTCCGACTAGCGTGACGGAGATCAGGAGTTTTGTGGACCTGGAAAGGTACTATCGTTGTTTCATTCAGGATTTCTCCAGACTTGCTTCACCAGTGACGACATTGACGTAGAAAGACGTCAAGTTCGTTTGGTCCCAGAAGTGCGAGGATTTTCAAGAGATGAAGAGGTGACTGATGACATCACCAATTATGACGCTACCGAGTGGCAGTGGAGGCTATGTGATATACAACGACACGTCAAGGATTGGGTTGGGTTGTGTACTGATACAACACGGGAATGTGGTGGCATATGCTTCGAGGCAGCTGAAAGTGCACTAGAAGAACTAGCCCTCTTATGATTTGGAGATGGCAATGTTGGTTCACGCTTTGAAGACCTGACAATATTATCTTTATGGAGAGTAGTTTGAGGTCTTCACGGATAATCAAAGTCTGAAGTATCTATTCGTGGAGAAAGAGTTGAATATGAGGCAACATAGATGACTCAAGTTCATCAAGGATTATGATTTCACCATCTCATATCTCCCAGGGAAGGCAAATTTAGTTGCAGATGCCCTTAGCAGGAAAGTGGAGGTGTCAGTTGCTAGCTTGTGCATTCAGGAATGGAGGCTACTCGAGATATTGTCAGAGTGGAAGTTGTTCATAGAGGATCCTCAGGATGCAGTGATCGTCGGCTGAGAGTAGAGCTGCAGACAGTTTCGAGAGTTGTGCAGGCTCAGAGAGTAGATGATGAGCTAGCCAGTCTGTTGCAGTTAGTTTCTAAAGACGGATCTGACTTAAGTGTTTGAGTAGATAGTGGTCTGAGGTTCAGGAGTCATATCTGGGTGCCGAAGGTGGACGAGTTGAGAGAGGATATCATGGAGGAGGCTCAAAAAGCTAAATATTCTATCCACCCAAGGAGCACGAAGATGTATAAGAACCTGCAACAGAACTTCTGGTGGAAGGGCATGAAGCAAGACATAGCTGATTTCATGGCCAGGTGCTTGGTCTATCAGCAGGTGAATATTGAGCACCAATGACCAACAGGACCGATGCAGAGTATAGAGCTGCCAGATTGGAAGTGGGAGCATGTGACTATGGATTTCGTCACCGGTTTGCCAAAGATGAAGAACTTTCATGATGCGATTTGGGTTATAGTCGATCGACTGACCAAGTCAGCGTACTTCTTAGCTATCAGAACAACATTACCTCTGGAGGGTCTAGCTAAGTTGTATGTTGAGGAGATTGTCTGACTGCATAGAGTACCACTGAGAATCATCTATCATCTAGACCCGAGGTTCACATCCAGATTTTGGGGAGTCTGCAGCAGCCTTTAGGGACACGTCTAAAGTTTAGTATATCGTTTCACTTGTAGACAGATGGTCAGTCTGAGAAGATCCATAACTTGGAGGACATGCTGAGAGTTTGCACATTGGATTGGGCAGGACATTGGGATTAACACTTCCCACTGTTACAGTTCGCCTACAACAATAGCTACCATGTGAGTATTGGGATGACACCGTACGAGGCTCTATACAGTTGGCCTTGTAGATCACCAGTTTGCTGGAGTGATGTAAGCGAGCGGCAGTTGGTTGGGCCTGAGTTAGTGCGGTTATACGCAGACAAGGTCGATGTGATTAAGAAGAGACTTGCCGCATCTCAGAGCAGGTAGAAGAGTTACGTTGATAAGCGTAGACGAGACTTGAGTTTTGAGGTCGGCGACCATGTGTTTCTGAAGATTTCCCCATCCCAGGGAGTAATGAGGTTTGGGAAGAAGGGGAAACTCAGTCAGAGGTATGTCGGATCGTTTGAGATCCTAGAGCGAGTTGGGGAGGTCGCCTATCGGATTGCAATGCCGCCACAGTTTTCGGGTCTTCACGTCTTCCACGTATCGATGTTGAGGAAGTACGTAGCAGATCCTTCGCACGTCATTCAGATTGAGATTCCAGAGATCCGTGAGGATTTATCTCTTGAGGAGAGACTAGTGGAGATAGTGGATTGAATGGAGCATCATCACACGAGGATGACCATTCCGATAATGAAGGTTAAGTGGATGCACCATGGTGAGCAAGAGGGCACTTGGGACAACCTGTGGTGACCGGCGAGCACGATTGTTGCGGTTGCAGTTGCAGTTGCCGGAGGTGCTGAGATCGTCGTTCATGTGAGGAGTTTGTCAGAGACGAAGAGTATTTTGAGAGGAGGCGTTCGTCGTGGTTCTTCGGAGGCTTATTCAAGCCTTTAAGGTATGCAAAGTTCCTTGTTGGTGCTCACCCGAGGAGTGTGAGGTGTTGGATTGTGCATCTACGACTGGAGGCCGCGACGATGATCATTGTGCAACAAGGTTTCTGTAAGTGATCGGTCGAACGGCATGGGTTTTGGCCTACTGTTGTATTGTAATTGCAGGAGTTTTGCTTTCCACCGGTTTAACGATGCCTTGGGCGGTCGACCGGTTGTGTGATTCAGGCTAGCTCTGTTGCTTTTTGGTCGAACGAGTCCCCTTGCCATTCGACCGATTACACTGTTGAGTTCGAGAGCATATAAATAAGGTCTCATACTATTGTTTCACACACCTCTTTCATATTTCTCAAGCTCCTATTTTCTATACCTAATCTTAAACTTCCACAACTTGTGTTATCATCTTCTTATCATATCCAAGAGCTCAATTCATAGTGTGTTCGATTCTCAAATTCCATATTTCGGAATCAAGAAGGTTGTAATCTACATTGGGTGGAAGTCATTTCTCGGGTTGTGAGAGGAAATAATCTTGACGAGAGTGTTAGGATTGATAGCCCCTAAACTAATCACAAATTTAAGTAAATGCAGCAGGAAAAAAACAATGTCAGAGAACAATCAAACCATAAGTATATCGGATTTTATATAGGTTTGACACCCCAACCATGTCTTAATCCTCTCTTGCAAGACCCGCTCGACCACCACGAGCCTCGCTCACGAACCCACTAGTTTGCAGATGATATGGGGTCACAAGCTTGTGGGTGATCGAATACATCCTCATAAGCGCTTCAAAGGAGCGATTACAGAAGTGAGTCCCCTGGTCGCTGATTATGGTACGATGTGTACAAAATCGTGCGAAAATGTCCCTTAAAAATTTGGTGACAACTATGTTGTCATTGGTCTTAGTGGGGATAGTCTTATCCCACATAGACATAGTCAAAAACCACCAAAATATAAACATTCCCAAAAGAGTTTGGGAAGGGACCCATGAAATTGATGCCGCACACATCGAAGCTATCGACGACGATGATATTTTGCAAATGTATCATATATCGTCATCCTAGTCTGCTAAGGCGCTCACATTTATTACACTGCTTACAAAAATCGTAAGCATCTTTGAAAGGCGATGACGAGTAAAATCTAGATTGGAGCACCTTCGTGGTAGTTTTCTTTGCTCCAAAGTGTCTTCCACATGGCAGAATGGAAAATTAGAGCACACTTTGGAATTCCTTATTTGGGACACACCGCCTGAAAATTTGGTCTGAGTAGTATTTGAATAGATAGGGGTCGTCCTAGTGAAAGAATCTGACACGATATAAATTTGTCTTGGTCAGATTTTAACCAACCCACAGGACGTTGCTCGGTCACGAGGTAGTTCACGATGTTAGCAAACCAGGGGTTATTCTCGATCGTAAACAATTAATCGTCAGGAAATTTATCATAGATAATTTGGTCTTGTGGGTTGGTTGTCTCGATGCAAGACAAGTGGTCCGCCACTACATTTTCACATCCTTTTTATCCCAAATCTCAAGATCGAATTCTTGTAACAACAAGATCCATCTCAAGAGTCGAGATTTGACATCTTTTTCACCACGAGGTGCTGGATGGCTCTGTGATCATAGTCGATAATTACGTGGGAGCCAATCAAGTACGATAGGAATTTCACCAAAGCGAATGTGATCGCTAAGAATTCATTCTCGATCACAATGTAGTTAAATTGGGTATCATTGAGTGTTCTACTGGCATAGTAGATCACATAAGGCAATTTGTCCAATCGTTACCCAAGCACTGCTCCCACAGTAAAGTCAGATGCATCACACATCAACTCGAAGGGTTCAGTCCACACCGGTGCCTTAATTATGGGAGCCAAAGTTAGCTCTTTCTTCAAGGTCAAAAAGGCATGGTGGCAATCCAGTGTGAACTCAAAATTGGCATCCTTAAACAACAAAGCGGTGACAGGTCGAGCAATTTTACTAAAATCCTGAATGAACCGCTGATAGAATCTAGCATGCCCGTAAAAGACACGGATATCCTTCACATTACGTGGCAGTGGGAGATTTGCAATAAGACCCACTTTGGTGGGATCGACCTCAATTCCCCTACTTCAGACCACATGTCCAAGTAGAATCCCTCACTTTACCATGAAGTGACGTTTCTCCTAATTAAGAGCAAGATTCTTCACATGGCATCACATAGGACAAAACCCAAGTGATGAAGGCAGTCATCGAAGGAAGCGTCAAATATGGAGAAGTCGTTCATGAAAAGCTCAAGGAAATGTTCTACCATAGCGGAGAAGATGCTAATCATACACCTTTGAAGCGACACATTACATAACCCAAAGGGCATGTGATGGTAAGTGAACATGCACAAGGGACATGTAAATGTGGTTTTCTCTTGATACTCGGGGGCGATGAGAATTTGGTTGTAGCTGGAGTATCCATCGAGATAACCATAGTACCTCTGTCCGACTAACATTTCCAACATCTGATCAATGAATGACAATGGGAAATTATATTTCCGTGTTGCTCCATTGATCTTGCGATAATTAACGCAAACTCGCCAGCTAATCTGCAGTTGTGTCAGTATAAGCTCATTATGTTCATTTTCAACAATCGTCATGCCTGACTTCTTGGGAACCACATGGACAGGAATCACCCATGAACTATCCGAAGTGGGGTAAATTATACAATTATCCACGTATTTAAGAACTTACTTTCGGAGAGCCTCTTTAAGCATGGGATTTAATCTTCTTGTGGGTCCCACTAAGGCCAAGAGTCCTCTTCCATGTGGATCCGGTGTTGCCCAACACTAGGGCTTATTCCCTTGATGTACTTTAAGAACCATTCGCTAACCTCTTTATTCTCCAAAAGCTGACTCAAGGGTATCTTCTTGGTCATTATCAAGATCGAAAGCAATAATGAGTTCTAATGTCTCATTATCCCCCAAGAATATGTCTTTAGGTTATCGGCGAGCAACTTAAGATCGACCGGAGGTGGGTCCTTGTCGAATTTTGAATTAATTTCAAGTAGCTCAATGGCCACGAGATAGGAAGAGCAGGCACCCTGTTATGCCTCCTTATGAATTAATTCAAATGTGGATTACTTAAGAACATCCTCGCTCGCAGCCTTGTCATTGCGCAACTCAACAAAATGTCGATGAGAGAAGAATGCACCCATTAACTTGAGCCCGTCAGTGTCGTCAAGAATGCCAAAAGGGAAGTTGGCTCGCTCGCTCCGTAACCTTGAATGAGATTGGCTCTGACAAGATCGTCGAACGAACCTGGTTGCTTACCCAGAGTGAAGATGTTAAAATCCACAGTTAAATTGCCAAAAAACAACCTCATCAAACCATTATCATTGTTAATTAAAGCATTAGATGTCACCATAAATGACCTCCCAAGGATCATCGAGATTTGTCATTGTGGGTTAGACACCAATTTTGTATCCAGGATAATAAAATCATTTGAAAATACGAACTCACCCACTTTCATAAGGATGTCGTCTACGACCCCCCGTGGAATTATGACCAACCTATCAGCCAACCGAAGGATAGTCCTCATTGGCTTAAGGTGGCAAATTCCTATGGTGACATAGACTGAATAAGGAAGGAGGTTCACAGATGCCCCTAAATCAAGTAAGGCTCAACGGATAGGTACATTACCAATGCCACAAGAAATAGTTGGACAACCAGGGTCTTTGTATTTTACTTGTGCAGGTTGTGTTGGGATCGAATTCACATTGGCAGCCAAGAAGGCTTTCTTGGGGACATTAGTTCGTCCCTTGTGGGTGCAAGATCTTTGAGAAATTTGGCATATGGTGACATTTATTGAACAATGTCCAACAACGGAATGTTCACCTTAACTTATCATAGTACCTCAACAATCTTATCTCAGTGCTCATCCATTTTCTTTCCTAGTCTATGGGAGTATGGTGCCTTGGGGACATATGAATCGGAAGATTGAACCTTAGGAATGGGTTCTTTGGGAGGCCCATTCCAGAGAGTCACTCAGGGGTTCAAACGCAGGCATTTCAACTTGATTATGCACCATCCTACCTAATCTCAAAGTATGAATAACATTTTCTTGTTAGGGAGGATGGCTTTCCACGATGTTGACATGATGCATACCTTGAGAAGGTTGACCCTTAGGATTTACCTTAGGTTGACTTGGCAACTAACCATTCTCGCATTCATTGAGCTGTTAAGCCAACTTGCTAACTTGCACTTCCAATTCTTTAACTGACATATTGTTGGCTGTAATCATGGTTTGTGTTCTTTGCATGAACGCTTGCCCAAGTGCCCCAAGTGCCAATCTTTTGACCATTAAATATATATATGTATCTCACTTGCATTTTGTAGTGTGGTACCAAACTACCATTTAGAAGTAAAGGAGTGGTGGAGTACTTCAACTCCACCAATAAAAAACTTTCTCCAATGTGGGACTAAACATGTCACCATACATACACATGTGTACAACACAACACACATGTGATTGTAATTTTTTTTAAATCCACATTATTCTTATACAAAATAATCCACATAAATTCTTACACGAAATAAATCCTAAAAATTGCGTTATTTCTTATACAAAATAAATTCCAAAAAAATGAGTTAATTTTTACACGAAATAAATCCCAAATAATTGCGTTATTGCTGATACAAAAGAAATCCACATAAATTCTTATACGAAATAAATCCAAAAAAACAAACAAAAAATATTTTCTTCTTTCAGGTGGTATAGACGTCGGTTATACTAAACAACCGACGTTTCTACAAACCTATAGACGTCGGATGTCCAAATATCCGACGTCTATACCTATAGACGTCGGTTGTTTGGACATCCGACGTCTATTTGGTCACATCTATCGAGCATTCTGCACTAGTGCTAGTGACCTTGAAGTTAGGCGTCGTCTAGCCTAAGGACTCATTGCCTTACATTGTTTGAGACGTGCTTGCTAGTTAGGCTTCTACCTGATCCCATTACCCACGCTAGCTCTAGGATTCTTCCCTTCTCCTCAGAGTCATCATCTTCTCACCTTCTTCTACATTATAGTCTCCTCCCCTTTACACTCTCTGGTAGCGTTTTAGGGTCGAGTCGAGCACTTTTTGCGAGCTTGGCCTCGTGGTGGTGAGAGTGATCGACTCGAGAGTTCTTTGTTGAGATGGATGGTTAGATGGGCAACCATCCATATCATTGTTGGGACCAGGACAATTCTTCCTGGTAGTCAGACTAACACCCTGTATGGTTGGGACAAACTTAATTGTGTGACTGAGCAATCTTCATATTGGGGTAGTATGAGAGAGGCACCGACTGCTAAACCACCATCTAGTTACGTCAGATCACATGTTGGTCATCAAACTGAGACATTACAAGAACCTTTGGCCACTTTCATGCATGTGGTAGATGACATGGGTGCACCGGTGGCTCCGGTAGCCATACCGTGTGAGTGTTGTGGGTTGAGTGGTCATGTTATCGGGGAATGTCCTTATGTTGCCCCTGAGCCTGAGTATGAGCACACATTTTCCCAAAATGCTCATTATGACCATTACGCATCCGCGTACAACCCGAGAGAGATGGATTCGTGGGGAGAAAATTCTTATTCAAATTCTTATACATCATTTTTACCCCAGTATCCTCCTCCGAATACCCAGAATTCTACCAAGACCCCACTTCAAATCATTGGACTCATTCTCAGCCCATCAACACCCAACCCCAAAATTTCCCAAGCTCTGACTTCGACCACATAGTTGACCGCATACCTGATTCCTTGAAACAAACTCTCCAAACGTTCATGGAAACCACTCAAAATTTATTGAAGTCCAACTTGAATTCCTTGCAAACTATGGAAATGCAAGTGAGTCAAATGACACAACAATTACGTGTACGTGAGGAGGGCAATTTTTCTTGTCAACATGAGGATTTATCTTCTGAAATCGAACCACCACCACATCCACAAATTCAAAGCACAATCTTTCAAAGTAAAACTCCTAGTCAGTCTGAGGGACTTGGGGTTTCAATTCACGATCACTTGGTGGAGGATTCGATTCCAATTGAGAATACTATGGACCAGCTTCTTTATGAATTGGCACAGGATTGTGCCCTATCTTCTTGTCCCCTGGCCTTTGAGCCACATGATCTTATTGTTGTACCTCCTAAGGACTCACCTCTGGTGGAGCAAAAGCTCCCTAGTCCCCTCAATTTCAAACAACCTGATGAGAGTTTGTCTCTCACTATTGTTCCTGATCATCTTTGAAATGATGGAACATCAAACAACTACATTGCTCATGAGGGTATTAGGAGTTCCTTGGAGGATACCTTGGGTATGAGACCCACTTTTTGTTCGCCTGGTGTGTTGGACATGGCTAACGAGATTCTTGACCTCGTTCCGACGCACCAGCCTGTTGGTTGGAGAGTTTGGATTGACGATCATAACTTCAGCAGCGCAACGGGAGAAACTCTTCTTCCGTTGCCCATTATTTCCCAAACTCTTGAGAGGTTCAAGCTCTTTCAGTTTGATCCTTTGAATGAGACACCTTTGCGTCCAATTCATGAACCTCTCATTTCATCTTGTGCTCTTTAAGAAGGGGGCCCACACATGAGTATTCTGACCCCGCGTGGTGTCATGTTCCCCTTCCAAGCGCATTGACCGACTTTTGAGGTTCCCATTTGATGTCTTTTGACAAATGAAGATGGGAACTTATGTTTGTACATAGTTATATATAAAAAAAAGAAAAAAGAAAAAAAAAGTATAATAAAAGACTCTTTTAGTGCGCATCGATTGGTGTGGGCTCCAACCCTTGTGTATTTGGGCTCCATTTCTTTCACGTATTTGTATCCCTTCTTTAGCATCTCAAAGGTTTTGAGGGCGTTCGGGTTTGTGTCCATCAACATGACCTTGAACTTTTCTTTTGTACTTCATGTTTGTGAGATCTCTACTTTTTCATGCATAAATCCATGTAGTATCTTGCTTGGATTCATTGAGGACAATGCATGAAGTAGGTGTGGGGGGTGTTTTACGTGTGTACATAGTCGAGTCTTTTCTTTTGATTTTGTTTTCTTTTGTCTGTGTTGTTAGGGTCTTGTTAGTGTGCTACATTTAATATTGATATATCTGCTTGCCATGATTCTTGGGTGACTTTTCTTCTTTTGCTTGCCTAGTGCCTTAAAATTTTCACATTTCTTTCAAAATCTTCATGTGTTTGCGAAAGAAAATGTTTTGTAGGTTTTGCGTGTGTTTAGCATGTGCAAAACCGTTGAGAGGCAAAGTAAAAAGAAAGCTCCCAAAATTATCTTGAACTTGATGCATTAGGATATCTAGTTCTGTGGCTTTAGGATTTATCGAGTCGTTAGGATGCACCCTAATTTTCCCTTGGGGGTGAGTAATCATAGGGTTTCAGTGTTCAAACATTCAAAGAAGTCCACCCTGAACATAATGAGTCAATAATTCGTGTCTGTTAACTTAAGGAAGTTTGTTGTTGTCAAGGACCCTTTAAATCTTGTTGTGAGACATTAAGTATAGGGGTTTTGGTTCATGTGTAGATAATAAATAAGTGAGTAGGTGTTCTCTCTTCTCCCATGGCTCCTATCAATCGGGAAAGTAGGTCTGAGGGGACTTTGTGTCTGGTGCTTTCGAGTCATCTGACTTGGGATACGCCGACTGAACTCCCGTTACACGGGTGGTAGGGATTACCCTATGTGGAGATTTGGGGAAAGGTGTACGTGATAGTGTAAGTCCTCATGGGCAATGATGTACGAAACCTAACCCTGGGAGAATGAAGCTCCAACTAAGAAAAATAAAAATAAATACATAAAAAAAGAAACAAAAAGAAGAAAATGCAAATAAGAACCTTAATGGACTTTACACTTTGTATCACTTGAGGAGGTTGAGGTTGTCCATGTCTTTCACTTAATTCCTTATTTAATTTGCACGAATGGTTCATTACATTAGGTGTGTGGACTGATTAGCTATATAGAGTCTGCCCGTAGGATTACCGCGTCCAATGATCGACAAAATTTGTCCAACAAGTGGAGTGTTTAGATTGAATAATGTATCTTGTTCGGATTTTGTGGGTATATCCACTGAAAACCCTCAGGAGACAACACTCCTCCTTGGCAACAAGGAGGTTTAATGGCTTGTTGCACGTGCTAAGTGCAACCGTGATTCCTACCAAAGTGAGTTAGGTTTTATTTTTTCTCGTTTGTTTTTCTATTTCTTTGTTTTGCTCGGGACTAGCAAAAACTTAGGTATGGGGGTATTTGATGGACATCATTTCATGCTTATATTTGTATCTTATATCCATTATCTTACACCTAAGCAATGCTACGTGATGAGTTTTATGTTTTAATTTCAGAAATAAATAGGTTTGAAGAGATGAGGCATGAAAGGACCCAAAAGCAGGGGAAAATGACTTAATTGTGAGACCTGAGGACTAAGATGCAAGGGAGAAGGACCTGAACGTAAGACCGAAGGACCTAAGAGCAAAACAGAATACTCCACATCATCATGGGGAGTATTTTAGCAATTGGATTCCGGTCGGAGCTCCTACAAGCCAAATAAATGCATCCAAGACCAGCAAATATACCAAGAAAAGCCCACAACAAATCGAGAGCGATCCGGATCCTGTAGACCGCCAATTGACGGTCCGGATCTTCCCGGATCTACTGAGTTTTCTGGAGCATGTGTATTAGTGTTTGTTTAGGCTATTTTTGGAATCTGTTTAGTCCCACATCGGGGGATTGTCCCAGATTGCCTTTTTCTATGGCTATAAATAGAACTCTTCATCTTCCATTGTAATTACCCATTGCTTGGTGGCATTCTCTCTACTAAGGAGTAAGCCTTGAAGCAAAACTTAAGGTGTAAAATAATGCTACCTTCAATGTGCGTCATTGTTAATAAAATAATTGTTTTAGTTTCTTTTAATCTTGTCTTTTAATTCTTGCATGTTTCTTTAGTTTATGTTTCTTTCAATTAGCTTCTTTAATGTTCCTTTCTTGCTTAGTTGAATTTCTTTTCAGTAATATGTTTCATTTTGGTAATGTAGTTAGTGTAATGAGTAGTGAGTAGTTTCATCCCCATTTGGGGGGTGGAGAAATATGTGATATGATAACGTAGTCTAGTAGGTGTGTGTTATCTTAATCCCTTGAGTCTTATATGATTTCCATAACCATCTAATGGGATTTTACTCTTATCTTTGATATGCTAATGCGCTTGAATGAAGCTTAGTTTATGCTTAGATTAGTGGACTTATTTTATGGGGAATGATAAGGTGAGGATATAAATGGAATTAATATAGGAAACATGACTTGTAGTGTATGTACTCTTGTTGCCTTTACCTTGGTTAATGCCTTGTATGTTTTAATGATATTGGGTTATCTTATTTCATGTGGAGGCATAGTAGGTCTAGTATTTATACATGAGTTCATTTAGGTTCATTCCAATTATTGTCATGTATGTTTTAACGATATAGTCTTATCTTATTTCATGTGGAGGCAAAATTGGATTTAGTTTTATGATTTCATGCACTACATGTTGTGAGGAGCATAATTGAACACACACACACATCTTTATATTCACATTATTTCTCTACCCCCTACGAGGTTTAGTTTTATTGCTTATCTTCATTTCCTTTTGCATTCTAGTGTAGTTTAGTGTAATCAATGTTTCTCTCCTTTCTTTACCACTCGCCTTCACACAAACAAAATGTCGACACACCTCCCAGTGGACGACCCGTATTTGCCACCGCTTCAATGCGGTCGTGCACTTGCGGTTAATATAAAACGAATCAGTCAACATTCATACTATATATCCTTTATGTTTATCGCAAAATTGTGCTACTTGAGTGTTTGTTATAGTGTTTCAGGTGTTAGGTAATAAAGAAGAGAAAATGGAGCAAAAATGACCTGAATGCAACAATAACAGACTGAATTGAAGACTTCTGGACCTATTGTAATGCACAAGGACTGGATCGCAAATCAGGAAGGACCCAAGTGAAAATCTGGAGGGACCTGATTGTGAAGTGCAAAATATTCTGACACATGACTTGAACCAGATCAGTATTTCGCCAATTAAAACCAAATCGGCTCAAACCAGCGGACCAGGGCTTCACCCCACGTGACAAACGAAGAAATTTATACGCTAGACGAATTAAAGTCGGATCAGAGCATCTGGATCCGCCACTGAAGGATCACTCTGATATGTTTGCTCTCAGATTTTGTACGCGAGTCGGGTTTATGGGCCAGAACATTCCAAGACCATCAGAATCAATTTCGAGTCGTTCGATTACACCAAGATCAATCATAACCATGTATTAGTCTATATATATCATTGTAATCCCTCCTCTCCCCCTCTTCTTCTTGCTTCTCCATTAGTTTAGGTTTATTTTGCTGGTCATTAATGTAAGAGGATAAGAAAGAGGAACTTTGTAATCATTTCATTTCAAGTTAGTTGAATCTTGTTCTTTACATTGATGTCTTTACTTTGATGCAATTTCTTTTATGTTGTTATTTTGCTTCATATTGTTTTTCTTCATTTCCATTATGGGTATTGATTGAACGTTTTATAATTAAACTGCAAGTGCACGGCCGCTGATTGATCGTTTTATATTAACCGCAAGTGCACGACCGCGTTGAAGCAGTCGCAAATACGGGTCGTCCACTGGGAGGTGTGTCGACGCTTGGTTTGTTCGAAGGCGAGAGGTAAAAGAAGGAGAGAAAGATGTATTACACTACACTACACTAAGGTGCAAATGGAAATGGAAGAAAAGCAAGAAAACTAAACCCCAAAGGGGGTAGAGAAATAATGTGAACATAAAGAAGTGTGTGTGTGTTCATTAAGCTCCTCACAACATGTAGTGCATGAAATCATAAAACTAGATCCCACTTTGCCTCTACATGAATTAAGATAAGACTACATCATTAAAACATACAAGACAATAATTGGAATGAAGCTACATGAACTAGAGTATAAAGACTAGACCCTACTATGCCTCCACATGAATGAAGATAAGACTACATCATTAAAACATACAAGACATTAGCTAAGGTAAAGGTAACAAGAGCACATACACTACAAATTGTATTTCCAATATTAACTTCATCTATATCCTAACCTTATCACTCCCCATAAAATAGGTCCACTAATCAAAGCATAAGCTAAGCTTCATTCAAGAGCATTAGCATATCAAAGATAAGAGTGAAAACCCATTAGATGGTTATGGAAATCATATAAAGCTCAAGGGATAAAGATAACACACACTTAATACACTACATGATTATATCACATATTTCTCCACGCCCCAAATGGGGATGGAACTACTCACACATATTTAAACTAACTACTCTAATAAAATGAAGCATTATACTGAAATGAAACTATACTAATCAAGGAACAAATATTAAAGAAGCATAAAACTAAACAAGCACCAAAGCAAACACATTAAAGGAAATTAACTAAGCAAGAATTAACAAGCTAATGAAAACATCTATTATTAACTCACTCAAATTACAAGCAGCTCTTCATCCACAAGAGTTTTGCTTCAAGGCTTCACTCTTAGTAGGGAAGATGCCACCAAAGAGAGAGATGGATACAATGGAAGGTGAAGAGTTCTATTTATAAGCACGGAAAAAGCTAATCTGGGACAATCCCCCGATGTGGGACTAAACCAATACCAAAAATAGACTAAGCATACACTAATACATGTGCTACAGAAAACTAAACGGATCCTGGCTATCTGGACCGCCAATTGGCGGTTCCAGACTACCAATTGGCGGTCTATATGCTTTAGATCCATTTGGTTTTCGTTGTGGGCTTTGCTTGAAGTATTTCTTGGTCTTGGATGCATCTACTTGGTTTGTTGGAGCTCCGACCCGAATCGAATTGCCCAAATACTCCCCATGATGGTGTGGAGTTTCTTGTTTTGCTCTTAGGTTCTTTGGTCTTATGATCAGGTCCTTCTCCCTTGCATCTTAGTCCCCAGGTCTCACCATTAAGTCCATTTTCCTGCTTTTGGGTCCTTTCATGGCTCTTCTCTTCAAACCTCTTTATTTCTGAAAACTAAACATAAAACTCGTCACGTAGCATTGCTTAGGTGTAAGATAATGGATATAAGGTACAAATATAAGCTTGAAATGATGTCAATGAGCCGCGTTGAAGCAGTGGCAAATACGGGTCGTTCCACAGGGAGGTGTGTCGACTTTTGGTTTGTGCGAAGGTGAGTGGTAAAGAAAGGAGAGAAAGGTTGGTTACACTAAACTACACTAAGATGCAAAAGGAAATGAAGATAAGCAATAAAACTAAACCTCATAGGGGGTAGAGACATGATATGAATATAAAGATGTGTGTGTGTGTGTGTGTGTGTGTGTGTTCAATTATGCTCCTCACAATATGTAGTGCATGAAAGCATAAAACTAAATCCAATTTTGCCTCCACATGAAATAAGATAAGACTATATCGTTAAAACATACAAGACATAATTGGAATGAAGCTAAATGAACTCATGTATAAATACTATACCCTATTATGCCTCCACATGAAATAAGATAACCCAATATGATTAAAACATACAAGGCATTAACCAAGGTAAAAGCAACAAGAGTACATACACTACAAATTGTGTTTGTAATACTAATTCCATCCATTTCCTCACATTATCATTCCCCATAAAATAGGTCCACTAATCTAAGCATAAGCTAAGCTTCATTCAAGAGCATTAGAATATCAAAGATAAGAGTGAAATCCCATTAGATGGTTATGGAAATCATATAAGGCTCAAAGGATTGTGATAACACACACCTAATACACTACATGATCATATCACATATTTATCCACCCCCCAAATGGGGATGGAACTACTCACTAATCATTACACTACCTACATTAACAAAATGAAACATTATACTGAAAAGAAATGCAACTAAGCAAGAAAGGAACATTAAAGAAGCTAATTGAAAGAAACATAAACTAAAGAAATATGCAAGAATTAAAAGACAAGATTAAAAGAAACTAGAACAATTATTTTATTAACAATGACTCACATTGAAGGTAGCATTCTTCTCCATCTTGAGTTTTGCTTCAAGGCTTACTCCTTAGTAGAGAGAATGCCACCAAGCAATGGGTAATTACAATGGAAGGTGAAGAGTTCTATTTATAGCCATAGAAAAAGGTAATACGGGACAATCCCCCGATGTGCGACTAAACCAATACCAGAAATAGAATAAACACACTCTAATACACATGCCCGCCAATAATTAGCGGATCCGAAGCAAACAGACCGCCAATTGGCGATCTATTGGTTCTGGATCGGTCTGGAATTTGTTGTGGGCTGTTCTGGATATCTTTGGTGGTCTTGGATGCATCTACTTCGTTTGTTGGAGCTCCGACCCGAATCGAATTGCCACAATACTCCTCATGATGGTGTGGCGTTTTCTATTTTGCTCTTAGGTCCTTCGGTCTTACGTTCGGGTCCTTCTCCCTTGCATCTTTGTCCCCAGGTCTCACAATTCAGTCCTTTTCCTTGCTATTTATAGTCTCTCCTTCTCAAACCTACTTATTCCTGAAAACTAAACATAAAACTCGTTACATAGCATTGTTTAGGTTGAAAGATAATGGATATAAGACACAAAGATATGCATGAAATCATGCCAATCAGGTATATGTTGTTTTTATGCTTTCTTTAGTTTAGAGATGAGTAGGGAAGAGTCCATCCCCATGGGGGTGGAGAAGAAGGTGATGTGATTATGTGATGTATTAGGTGTGTGATAGTTAATCCTAATCCTTTGAACCTTACATGATGTTCGTAACCATCTAATGAGATTGTACTCTTATCTTTAATGTGATAATGCTCTTAAGTGATGGTTAGCGCATGCTTAGATTAGTGGGTCTATTTTATGGGGAATGATGAAGTGAGGATATGGATGAAGTGGAAGAAGGAAACATGACATGTGGGAGCATGTGCTCTTGTTTGCCTCACCTTAATTAATGTCTTGTATGTTTTAATGATTGTGTAAATCTTATTTCATGTGGAGACATAGTGGGGTTTGGTCTTTATGCATGAGCTCATTTAGCTTCATTTCAATTATTGTCTTGTATGTTTTAATGATAATGTTTTATCTTATTTCATGTGGAGGCAAAGTTGGATTTGATTTTATGGATTTCATGTATTATATGTTGTGATGCGCAGAAATGAACACACACATATTTCCATATTCGCATTCTTTCTCTACCCCCTAAGGGTTTAGTTTTATTGTTTGTTTTCAAATTTCATACGCAGCGTAGTGTAATTCTGATCTCATTCCTCTCTTCTTTCACCACTCGAGTATTGTGAATCTGACTCGCACACACTCCCTGCGGACCGACCTGTGCTTGCCACCACTTCAACGCGACCATGCACTTGCGGTATTATAACTAATTCAATCATGTTTTTGGTGCCGTTGCTAGGAGTGTTGTTTTCGTAGTCCAGTTCACATTTTGGTGGGATTTTTCTTTTGTTTTTACGTATTCTTTTCTCTTTTGGTTACTGGAAGGGATTACAAGTGGACTGGATGACCTAAGAAACCCTAGAAGCATGCTGCTGAAGTCTGGGGACCAGAATCCCCAGATAATCCACTAGTAGTGGATTTTAATCTGCCATTGGCGGCTCAGGTGAGTGCTTTGCAAATTCTGTTTCTCTAGCTGCTTTCTGGGCATATTTCTAGTTGTTTACTATCACTGTTGATGTCATGCATGCTCTGTTTTAGTGTTATTAATTAATTTGGCTTGCATGACCCCTTTTTAAGACAACTTGGACCATAAAACTCAAAGTAAAAGAGTAGACTAATTGTCATCTAGGTCATGCATCATTTGTAGACCTTGGACACACTTGTTTTTTTTCTTTATATTCTTGTTTTTGTGTTGCTGGGGTGAGGTGTGTGCACCTGCTCTCTCATTCATGCATGCTTAGAGCATGCATTAGTTAGTAAGGTGCATCAGGATAAGTGTGAGGTGAGCATTTGTTTGGAGAGTTGATTGTTAGATTAAGACTCAAAACGCTACTAAAGAGGGTTGTCCCATACACGATAATCTGGGGGATTTCATCACCCTTTTCTTTCGCCCAAAATCACTCCTAATTAAAAGCATTAATTTAAAATCAAGTAGACATTGGCCATTAGGACTCGGGCGCATTAGGATAGTGATTCGGTCGCGACCGTCATAGCCTGATAGGCGTTGCCCACTTTATCGATAGCAAAAGACACGAGATCTCCGGATCTTGGCTCACTTGTTGAGCTCTGTGGTCTTCGTCGTATGAAGGTGAGGTGTGTTGAGGCTACCTGACCTCATAGTTAGGCGTCGTCTAGCTTAAGGACCCATAGCCAGCTTAAGCTTGTTTGAGGCTTGTTTACTTTATTAGGCTTCTACCCATACCCACTACCTACGCTAGATATAGGGATTCTTCCCTTCTCATCTGAGTCTTCCCCTCATCTATATTCTTCGAGTAGTGTCCTCCTCTGATTACACCTCCTGTTCGGGCCGTTCAACCTTCTTCCATAGTTCTCCTGCCTGCTCGTGGGAAAATTATGAATTGAAACCTCAATATGTAAAAAAACATCCTACCTTCATTACAAACAAGGAGGATCCGTATATCTTTCTCCTTGAATTCGACGAGGATTTTGTCCGGTTGAGGATTATTTAAGTTTGTGTTGAAGGATAATGCGAAGAAATGGATGTACAACCTCCTAGAGAACTCTATTCAGTCTTAGGATGAATTCATGATCATTTTTCTGAAGAGATTCTTCCCCTAAAAGAAGACTCAACAAATACAACACAAGATACATCAAATGTATCAGACTGAGACCGAATCATTTCATGCTTCCTTTGAGAGGTTCAATGACCTTCTTCTACTGTGCTCTCATCATGGAATTGAGCTATATCATTTGTGCCAGATTGTTTATGAGGGCCTCAATTACAACACCCACACAATGTTGGAGTCGATAAGTCAAGGTGATTTCCAAATGAAACTCGTTGATGAGGCATGTGATACTTTTGAATTAATTGTTGAACGCACCATTGAGTGGGACACCGTGAGAGAGACACCATCCGTCAGGTCATCTGGTCGAGCTGGATCATACCAAGTCGAGTCAACTATCATGTCTGAGGTGAAAATGGTTGCTCTCATGCGTAGGATTGTGAGTTTAGAGTTGGATCGAGCTCCTGTAGCTTAGGGCCCTACTCCCGCTTGTAGTAGGTGTGGACTTACGAGACATAATGACTTGGAATGTGCTTACGCTCCAAGCGATACTGAGCACGCAAATGCGATGTATCAATAGCGGCCCCGTAATGACCCGTACAATCACTCCTACAACCCAGGATGGCAAAACGACTCTAACTTCTCTTTGGGGCCTTGAGGGGGCCACAGCCAGAGTTTGGAAGCTCAACCTCAACCCCCACCTTATCACTCTCCCCGCCCATCGGTGACCTTCCAACCCCCACATCAAAGGTCTTAGCCTTATACTCACCAACCTCCTCAGGTCTCATCATCGGGTTATTCTAACCAAACTCAACTACCCCAGCGGGTTGACCCAAAGGACCCCTCTCTTGAACAAACCCTTCAAGCGTTCATGCCGAGCCTGCAAAGTTTGTTCAAAACTTTGGAAGTGCAAGTCAGCCAATTGGCTCATCAGGTCCAGGAACGTGAGAATGGTCAATTCCCAAGTTAACCCAAGGTGAATCCCTGGGTTACCCAATCTCAAGGAAGGCCACTAGTGCCTCGAGCTACCTCTGAACCAACCAATCATGTTAATGTGATTCATACTTTGAGGTCTGGTAAAGAGGTGGACAACCAAATTAGGTTACCTTCCTTGCAATCACCATCTCTTGGTGTCACCAAAACTGCGGTGATACCCACATCTATGAGGGAGCCGGATCTTGAGGTTCCCTCAACGAATACTTCCAGGAACGATCTTGATCCTGAGTTTCCTTCTACTTTTATTTCGATAATGGGGCCAAACCCTGAGGTTCCCTTGTCTCATCATGTGTTGAAGGAATCAGAGTTCGAGGTTCTTTCATAAGACCCTTATGCCCCGAAGGTGCCTTTCCCTGAGCACCTTAAAAAGAAAACTTCAGATCAACACAACAAGATGCTTGATATCTTTCGGGAAGTTATGGTGAACATTCCATTGTTGGAGGTGATTCAACGGATGCCACCTTATGCCAAGGTTCTCAAGGATTTATGCACTAAAAAGAGAAAACCCCATGTTCCCAAGAATGTTTTATTGTGACAAACGTGATTTCATTGTTGGCACAACTCATGCAAGTCAAGTACAACGACTCTGGTTGTCCTACTATTTCTTAAGTGATTGGTGAAGTGTCAATACATCGAGCTTTATTGGACTTAGGTGCATCTATCAATCGGTTGTCGTATTCTGTCTACGTCCACCTTGGTCTTGGAGACGTCAAACAAATAAAAACCATTATTCAACTGGTTGATAGGTCAATGAAGAATTTGAAGGGGGTTGTGGAAGATGTCCTTATCAAAGTGGGTGAGTTCATTTATCCTGTCGATTTCTTTGTTTTGGGTATTGAACCTGTGCCAAACCCACTTGAACAAATTACTATTATTTTGGGATGACCATTTCTAGAGACTTTCAATGCCTTGATCAATTGTCGTAATGGTCTGATGCGCTTGAGATATGGTAGTCAGTGTGTTTATTTCAACATCTTCACCATCGGGAAGAAGCCAAGTGCCTTCGATGACCCTGTAGAGGTCAATCTTATCCACGACACTAATGAGAATGAAGTTGAAGGCACATTTAAGTATTTCATAGAGTTGTTCGATGGAGATCCTAATCGTCATAAAGATGTTTCAACTGGGCTGGCACAAGAAGGTGCCTCATCTTGTGGCCTTTGAGCTACATCCCTTCGATCATATGGCTCTTGAGCCATAAGATACCATTTTTGTGGCCTTTGGGCCACTGCTCTTCACTCTGTATTTATTGAGGACCCAATGTAAGTTAAGAATCAACCACCTGATACCCTACATTTCAAACATTCAGATAGAGATTCACCTCTCATTCATACCTCCTATCTTGCTCATTCTCAAGAGGCATCAAACGACCACAATGCTTATAAGGGTGTCAGGTGGTCAAGCAATTCTGTTTCTAGACTTCGTCATCTGGGTAATAAGTCCAAGGTGTCTCTCTGTGTGGATGAAATGATGCCTATGCACCCGAATGTCCATTGGAGGGTATATATTGATAACCCTCAGCTTTGTCGCGGAATGGAATCATATTTGTTTCCATTTCTTTTCACATACCCTAGTTTTGAGAGACATGAATAATCATCCTTGGTTCATAAACCTCTCAACAATTCTCCTATTTCTCATGTCACAAGCACATGCAAGTGCATTTTTGGCTCGAGAGATGGCGGGTTCCCATTTGATGTCCTTTGACAAATGAAGATGGGAGCCCAATAATGTACATAGTTTGTTCTATAAAAAAAGACTATAAAAGCCTTGTGTATTTGGGCATCATTTGTTTCACATTTTTGTGTCCTATCTTAAGTATCTCACAGGTTTTGAGGGGAATTCGGGAAGGGAATTCGGGTTTGTGTCCATCAACATGAACATGAGAAGTTCCTTGTGCTTCAAAGTTTGGTGAGATCAAAACGTTTTCATTCATAAATTCATGTAGTATCATGCTTGCGTACATTGAGGGCAATGCATGAAGTAAGTGTGTGTGGGGGGATGTTTTACATGTGTACGTTGTCGAGTCTTTTTCCATTTCTTTTGTTTTCTTTTGTTTGTATTGTTAGGGTCATGATAGTGTGCTGCATTTAATATTGATATATCTATTTGTCATGATCCTTGGGTGACTTGTCTTCTTCTGCTTATCTGGTGCTTTAAATTTTCACATTTCTTTCAAAATCTTCATGTGTTTGCAAAAGAAATGTGTAATAAATGTAGGTGACTATAACGCAGAATGAGGATGAGGAGAAGACTCAGAAGAGAAGGGAAGAATCCCTAGAACTAGTGTGGGTAGAGGTGGGGGTAGAAACTTAATCTAGTAAACACGGCTCAAGCAAGCTTAGGCTAGCTATGGGTCCATACTCCCGAACGTCTCACGTCCCTCGGGCGAAAATCACAAATCCGAATAAGAAAGTCAAGACCCGGAGGTCCCAAAAGTCTCAATGCAACTAAGCCAACGACGACGTTCAGGCCATGACGTCGAGAATGGGATTATCTCTTAAGTGCGCCTGAAGACCTAGGGCCAATATCTATTTGATTTTAGATTAAGGTTTTTGATTAAGTGCGATTTTTAGGACAAAGGAATGGTGATGAAATCCCCTACCTTATCTTGTATGGGGAAACCCCCATTAGGATATTTTTATCCTTAAACTAGCAATTAAGTCCTCCAATTAAACACTCACATCACTCTTATTCCAATTCAATTCAACCTTACTAACTAATGCATGAATGAGTGAAGAAGGTGATTTTTACCCCTTTAATCTTAATTTTGATGATTAACAAACTAATATTATGCACAACTCTAATTAGCACATCACACACATCATATTGTCCAATTGCATAGATATTGTGTATTCCTAACAATGTAGATGCTCAAAACAATGGACCAATCAACTTAAAGATTAAGTCTCAAGACTTGTAATCAAAGCTCAAAGTCTTCATATGTAATTTTCTATTTATTTGAGTTATAGGATTAAATGTACACTTGATGCACAAAAGGATAAATCTGTCTATCGGTCCACCATTTGCCTCTCGGTCTACCAAATTTGTTCAAACGGATGAGAGATTTACCATCGGTGAACCGTGTCCTTAGTGTCAGTAACCACTTGATCTTCCTAGAATCCTTGTTTCGGATTACCGAACGCTACCAGTAAATCGTGTCCTTCTACTCAGTAGCTTCGAAATTTCTCTGGATGTCTCAATTCGTTTTACCGAATGGGTATCAGTCATCCAAACTTCACTTATGTCTTTTGGCCTAAACGACTTCATCCTATTGGCCCACATGGCACAAACTATCTCCAACAGACTTATCTTTTGTCGTTTAGTAACAACCTTTGAAACGTCCAATATCAGTCTACCGAGAACCCTTCGGTTTACTGAGTACTTGTTGATTAATCAAAACATAACAACTCACTTCCACGTAAGATTTCGACCGTTATCGATAAACCAATTTCCCAGCAAATGTCAACAGAAAATCCGCACATGTATCGGTCAACCGACCATGCCACGGTCTACCGAATAAGATCAATAAATCACAACATTCTTTACTGTCCAATTGGAACGGTGAACCGAAGTTCCCTCAGTCAACCGAATGGTTATCTGACACATAATCGGTCAACCGAGTGCTTCAATCTGACAATAAATCCACACCTTGTCGGACGACCGTTGGTTTCCAAGTCGACCAAATTTTGTTTTGAATTCTACCCGAGCTTAAGTCACTTCTTGTTTCTTATTGGTCCAAACCTCACCAACTCACTGTAACGGCTCTATTTGTTTTGAAGGCTATAAAAGCTTCACTTAAGAGAAACATTCAGCTCTCTACTTGCCAAAAATCAATCCTACACTTGTGCTCTCAATCTCCAAGCCTTCAAAGCCCCCACCAACTCTCAAACTTCCATTAAATTCATTCCAATCTTAATTCCAATCCTTGAGTGCATTCAAGTTAGAGTTCAACAACCTCATTCAATTTCCATTGTGTTGTAAAGCTTCGAGGAAGCACCCTCTCGGGTTGTGAGAGGTGATCCGAGCAAGACGAGGGTGTTCGAAAGGCTCCGATTGTAAGAGGGTTTATCTTCGACCTGGAATGAAGATAATAGTGAATTCTCAAGTAGGGATCGGAGGAGCGATCAGAACTTGAGGAGAGGACTAGATCACAGTGGTGTAATCAAACCTCTATAAATCTTCGGAGTCATCTTGTGGTTTGCAATCCTTCTCTTACTATTTTAATTGTGCAATTGTTTAAGAAAATTAGGACATAATTTATTCACCCCCTCTAGATTAGTGATCGATCAACTTACAGAATGTGTCGTACCTCTCGCCAGCAATCGACAACAAGAAAGTAAAGCAATTGAAAGACAATATGCGTGCAAGGCCTATGAATGGTGCATGACTGATTAGTATCATATCATACATTGCATTCAAGCTATATATCCTTTATTTCACCCCCAATTTGGTGCTACTTGAGTGTTTTCTTTGTGGCGTTTCAAGTATTAGGTAATAAAGAAGAGAAATGAAGAGAAATGGACTAAAATGCAATGAGGACTCAAATGAAGCAATGTGGACTTGTTTGACATTCACAAGGACCCATCTGCAAAGCAGGAAGGACCCATATGAAATCAAGAGGGACCTAAATGCACGAAAAAACATTTCAAGAGCAAAAATGCCTCAAAATCATGATCATGAGGAGTATTTGGGCAATTGAAGACAAATGGTCTTAAACCAGCGGACCAAGAGTGCACCACATATGCAAAATATGACTTTTAAGTTACTGAAGAAAATTAGGGCCGATCGGACCCAATTAATCCACGAGTGGTGGATTTTAAGCTGCCACTGGGGGATCATTTTTCTCCAATGGGTCCCCAATTTCTCACGTGACTCGAACTTGATAATTGGGTGTACCAGACTATAGATAAAGTTATTACAACCATCGAATTACTTCGAAATCCATCCAAACTCTTATCTCTTCTATAAATAGACTTGTAATTCCTCATTTCTTCTTCTTTCTCCCTCTCCTCCTTAGGTTAGTTTCATTTCTTGTTTAGTATAGTAGGTTTTTGTTTCTTAATTAGTCGTGTAGAGGAGGAGAAGAGGAACAACCTTGTAATCTTTCATTTTAATCTAGTTTTCTACATTTTCATTATGGTTATGGGTTGTTTTTATGCTTTCTTTAGTTTAGAGATGAGTAGAGAGTAGTTCATCCCCATTGGGGGTGGAAAAGAAGGTGATGTGATTATGTGATGTATTAGGTGTGTGTGTGTGTTAATCCTAACCTTTGAACCTCACATGATATCCATAACCATCTAATGAGATTTTCACTCTTATCTTCGATGTGTAATGCTCTTGAGTGATGCTTAGCACATGCTTAGATTAGTGGGCCTATTTTATGGAGAATGATGAAGTGAGGATAAGGATGAAGTGGAAGAAGGAAACATGACATCTGGGAGCATATGCTCTTGTTGGCCTCACCTTAATTAATGTCTTGTATGTTTTAATGATTGTGTAAATCTTATTTCATGTGGAGACAAGTGGGGTTTGGTCTTTATGCATGAGCTCATTTAACCTCATTTCAATTATTGTCTTGTATGTTTTAATGATAATGTTTTATCTTATTTCATGTGGAGGCAAAGTTGGTTGTTATTTTATGGATTTTATGTATTACATGGTGTGATGAGCACAATTGAACACACACACGTACACATTGTATGATCTACTAGCCCCTAAACTTAGTCTAAAGGGGGTGAATAGACTAATAGAGGTTGTTTAACAAACTATGCCAAATTAAAATCTAAGACTATTAATATGAAAGAGAGAACAACAAACTACTACTCCGGATGTATAGAGGTTTGGATCCAACCACCGGATCCTAGTACTCTCTTACGAATTGCTCTTACTTGAGCAACTTGGCGTCCACCACTAATACGATCTCTGTTGCGGGCCGAGATCTCGCCTTTACACCACAAGCTTTGTGAACACCCTCGCCTAGCTTGGACAACCTTCTCACAATCCGAGAAAAGCTTCACTCTGGAAGCTTAGTACAACTCTTGAAGACTTAACTTCAGCAACTAATCTTGAGCACTTGAAATAGATGATGCAATCAAAGGATGATGATTTCAAGTGAAAAGATGTGAGCACAAGTGTTTAGAGCAAATATGAGAGTAGTAATGAAATTTGAGCTTGGATAAAGATTGGTGATGTTGGATGAGTGTTCTCAGCTCTATTTATAAGCTCTAAACTAGTTCTAGCCGTTGGGATTGAAATGGTAGGAAGTTGTGCAAGAAAACACAATTCAGGAAGTGACAAGACACATTTCAGGACCCGAACGGCCGACCGGATCGTGTTACTCGGTCGACCGAAATGCAACAGTACGAGATTCGGTGGAGCGAAGATTCAAATGGTCGGTCCAGATTTGCTAGAACTTAAGTGATCGGTTGAAAGGTTTGGATCACCAGTTCGACCGAAACCGACCAGTAGGACTGGATCAGGAAAAGATGGAAGTATCGGTCGACCGTGAAGGTAGTTTCGGTCGACCGTTTGGCATGTTGGATTTTAGACAAGATAAATCAGATGCAATCGGTCGAACAGAATGAATGGATGGTTCGACCGAAAACTCCCAGTAAAAATGGGTATGGGAAGACTTCAAGATTCGGTCGACCGTGAAGTAACGTTCAGTCGACCGGACGACCAAATCCCAAAGAGCGGTTAGGTGAGAAATGTGTATACGACCGTTGGAGTATATGACAAGTATAACGGTCATATTTAATACGAATACAGAATGCAATCGGTCGAACAAAAACAAGCTTTTGGTCGACCAAACGTCTCACTAACCAGGTCACGTGTCGATAACTGATAGGCTGAAAGATCTGTAAAGGATGAACTAAGTCATATCACTCGACAAGGTGAGACGGTCGAACAAAACAACTATTTCGATCGACCGATTTCAGACAGTCAAAATAGATTGAAGAAGCGGTCGAACAAGATAGATATTCCGGTCGGCCGATTTCAGACAGGCAAGACATATTTATGGCATGGTCGAACTGGGAATGTAAGTCGGTCAATCGTTTGAGTGCAAATATCCAGTCCTAGGTTTCTAATGAGATTCAATTAATTTCTATTGAAGTCTAAGTTAATTGGAATGTTGTGTGAGACTTCTATAGGTTCTTTAAGTGTCATGCGATGCAATGAATCAAAGATTTCAAGTGCCAAGTTACATTTGTAACCTAAATACATAGAATTTAAACCTAGCTAGGCTTCAATCTTGATCTCAATTCAACTCAAACTTGATTCCTGAAACGTTAGATAATACAAGTATATGCAAGCAATGATCTCTTGATACATACATGTGTTTATTGATATGTTGATTAATTATTAAAACGGATTAAAGATTATTAGCCAAAAAGCCAACAATCTCCCCCTTTTTGATGATGACAACTTATCAATCTAAATACATGTTTGAATTGAAATTTTATCATATAAAACAATATCTAAAGCTCCCCCTATCTTATAGCTCCCCTATCAATAAGCATGTATTTTTTTCTCCCCCGATGGCATAATAAAAAGGACTCATGAACCAATATAATATACAATTTAAGCTTAAGCATGAGATAGAGTAACGGAAGTGAAAATATTTAGCCAAAAAGGAGACAATAATAGACCATGCATTCAACTTCTGATTTCAAAACAAACAACCAAAAGTTACCTTCGAAAGCAACTACTACAATAAGGTCAAAGCAAAATACATCAATAAGCAAATGTTTGAAGAAAAGACATCAAAAGCTGAAGTTCAAAGCGACTGAAAACAACACACACACCACAAAACAACACCAAATCACCCAAGCCTCTGATCATAAAGCAGTTGTAGGATTTCGTGTCCCTATGTATGTATATATTTTAAAATTTTAATATAACATACAAGATCATTCTTGTTCAGGAATTATTCCACCCATGATTTAATTAATCTCTTAATAATTCAGGCAGAATCGTACTTGTTCGGTAGACCGAGTATTATTCGGTCAACCGAACCATTCAGTTATAACACGTGTTCGGTGCACCGTGAGCCAGACGGTCGACCGAATCGGTATGAGAAAAAATCCCTAGAATAATTCGGACGAACCACGTCTTGTAATCGGTTTACCTTTGACCAACCAAAATCGCTCTTGGAACATAGTCATCGAATGACCGGGTCACCTTCGGTCTACTGAAAATATTACTTCTCGGTTGACCGTTTCCAATCAGTTAACCAAACCCGATTGTCCAGGCACTCTGGGCAATCTCGGTCAACCAATTGCGCTTACCCATTCCATATTCGATTAACCGATCCGAAGATGCCCCGGTCGACCGAACCATGAACGGTTCACCGTGTTTGATCCAGATTTTACCTTTGTCAAATTTTGGATTTATTTCCAACAAAATTTGATCTTTTGGGGTTTTTAGCAAATTCATATCTTATGTAATATTATCCTATGTAATATTTAATTATTACACCCCATAATATATACACCTTATATGAATTTATTATGATTCTAATTATGTTAATTTTCATAACATATTGATTTTAATTAATTCACCACATGTGTCCTATTTTCACATGAAACCCGACACATCATATGAACTTAAAATCAACCTCTTGTTTCCCAGTTTTTATCGGATTTCTAGTTTAATTGTACATATATATTTTCGAAATTGTTATGCACAATAAGGATCAATTACAATTTTCTACGATTTATTTCATACATGCATTGGTTTGTTTTAATAACTAGTTTCAAAACTCATTAAAACAAACACAAAGGACTCCGAAATTCATACCTAGAAGTTCTCTAAAACTTCTTGATGTTCCAGAGACGTTGAAGAAGATGATTGTCGCTTCTCGTTGCGCCGGATGCCTCCGAGTGTTCACTGAAACCCTAAACAAGGTTGGAGAGAAAGGAGCTAGCCAATCAATCTCCAAACAAGCTTAGAATCTAGCTACAAACCCCTTCCTTAATCTCTGAGATTTCTCCTTCCAAAGACTTAAAAACTAAGAGAATTTTCGTGGGTTTTTGTGGTGAATTAGGAGAGAAAATAATTAGAAAACATCTAACTTAATTAAGGAGAATAAGGACCTATTTATAGGTTCCAATCTTACTCTCAATCATGGCTATTCTTAAGCCATGTTCTCTTGACATTTTCTCTCATAAACCAATTCCAAATTGCATTATATGCACCCACAAAACGTTTGACCAAGTTTGGAGCTAATCCAACCATTGATCAAATTAATCTCTTAATTATCAAAGGCAGAAAATCGATCGGGACTCGGTCTACCGAGACATACTCGGTTAACCGAATATGTCACGTTCGGATTTCCTTGCACTTGACGGATGACCGATTCTTAAGGAGAAAAATTCTTCTTAACCGTTCGGACTAATTTGCGTCTTTGACCAAGTGCCATTCGGTTAACCGAAAATATCGGAACTGGACATTGTTCGGTCGACCGTTTCTGGTTCGGTACACCGAACCAGAACTCCAGGCACTTTGGTCAAGTTCGGTCAATCAATTTTGACCATCCGTACATGTTCGGTTGACCGATCCACAGATCCTTCGGTCGACCGAACCATAACGGATTACCGAACGTTTACCCGATTTTGCCTTTTCAAATTTTGGATTTACTTCCAACAAAATTTGAACTTTAGGGGGTTTTAGCAAATTCACAACTTATGCAATAATAAATTATTACATCCCATAATATATGCATCTCATATGAATTTATCATGATTCTAATTATGTTATATACAACATAATTGATTTTACTTGTTCACCACATGTGTCATATTTTCTATAAGAAACCCGACACATCATATGAACCAAAAATCTAGCTTCTTGTTTCCCGGTTTTTGCGGTGTGACCTATGGGAGGATCTAGACTAAGTTGGCAGTAATATTAAGAGCTTAATATCACAAGCTATAAGCGGTATCTAGCTACACATTATAGCTCCCAATTAGTTAGATGTCTTAATTCCACTCGAACCAAAACCCGATCCATTTAATGATGGAGTGCACCACTTGTGTCCGTCCCTTGCCTCATGATATTAAGAATACACACAAAGTAGTATTGTGTCATCTTTGTATTAGTATTCATTTCTTGATCTCTTTAAGCTAGTTATAAATATGTGACTTAAGTCAAATCACATTGTGCACATTATAACTTTGCTTTATCAAGGGGTCCACTAATATCATAACTCAATTAAGAGGGGCAATGATAATCTTTTGACTAACTATCTTCTCTAAAAAAAGTCATACTTAACCAACCAATGCATTTACACTAGACTCATCGATAGCTCAAGATACTAGTCTAATTAAGCAATTCTTAAGTGATCGGATATAAGTCTCATATCAAAGGACCAAAGACAAAGTAAAACATTAATGACACAGAAAACACAATTCTATAATGTTTTACTTATTAGGTCTATTCAGTATACAAAAGTAATATTTTCCTCTTTTGTGTACCCGTGTTGTCACTCACTTGTAGAGCTACAATGATCTATGAGCAACACGACAATCTTAACTCGGTAATAAATGTCCCATGTTTATTACCATGATTGCGAATATCTTTTGTTTTATGTAAACCAATATCTTTTAGAGCTCCACGGTTAAGGACCAAGAGCCTCTTCCTTAACACTTCTAAAAGACGAATAACATAAACAAGGAACAAAATGATTTCTCGTTCAATTCATAATAATTGGCATTTAAAAGTAAAACTTTTAGAACACATTCCCTTCAATCTCCCACTTGTTATTAAAGTTTTCTTTCATATACATACTCAATGTAAAAAATAATAACAACTAGGGTAAAGCCCATTACATATCAATCATCATGCCAATCTACATGGTTCCCCTATCCCATGGACTCGAAATGCATTTCGCCCTTGGCTTGGGATAAGGGTTTTGTGAATGGATCGGCTGTGTTGCTGTTGGTGTCCACCCATAATAGATTTATTTTGCCTTCGTCGATGAGGTCACGCGTCACGAAGTACTTACGATCCATGTACTTCACTTTGTGGTGTGATCTAGGATCCTTGATTTGCGAGATAGATGCACTATTATCGCAAAATAGCTCAATGGGTCCCTCGCTCGTGGGAACTACTCCAAGCTCTTCAAGGAACTTCTTGATCCACACTCCTTCCTTGCTCGCTTCAGCGACAGCCATTACTTCGGAAGCGGTGGTTGAATCAGCTGTAGTGGTTTGCTTCCAGCTACGCCAACTCACAGCTCCACCATTCAGAAGAAAGACGCATCCTGATTGCGACCTTCTATCGTCTGGATCACTCAAGAAACTCGCATCCGAGTACCCTTCGGCTATCAATTCCCTTTGTCCTCCATAAACAAGAATCTTATCCTTAGTCCGGTTAAGGTACTTCAGGATATTCTTGACCGCAGTCCAATGCTCAGGACCTGCGTTGGATTGGTGACGACTTGTCACGCTTAGAGCATACGAGACATCGGGTCTTGTGCAAGTCATCGCGTACATGATCGACCCAATTGCTGAAGCATAAGGGACATCCTTCATGTACTCTAAGTCAATGTATGCACGTTGACTTAGGCCAATGAGTCTACGGGATCTATCTCGATATATCTTGATTCCCAAGATGTATTGAGCCTCACCCATATCTTTCATTGAAAATGCTGATTTCAACGAACTCCTCGTTTGCTCAAGCAAAGGGATATGATTGCCCATAAGCAATATATCATCGACATACAAGATTAGGAATACTACATGGCTCCCACTAAGCTTCTTGTATATACAAGGTTCTTCCTTACTTTGAATGAAGTGAAGCCTCTTTACTTCCTCGTCAAAGCGTTTGTTCCAACTCCTTGATGCTTGCTTCAATCCATAAATGGATCTTTGAAGCTTGCATACCTTCTCGTTATTCTTTGGATCATCAAAACCTCGAGGCTGTACCATGTACACATCCTCTTCCAAGTTCCCATTAAGGAACACCGTTTTGACATCCATTTGCCATATTTCATAATCATGAAATGCAGCAATAGCGAGCATTATCCGAATAGACTTGAAAATGGCAACTGGTGAAAAAGTTTCATCATAGTCAATTCCTTGAACTTGAGTGAAACGCTTCGCTACAAGCCTTGCTTTGTAGGTTGTCAAGTTCCCATCCATGTCCATCTTCCTCTTGAAAACAAATTTATTTTGAATGGCCTTTTTCCTTTGAGGAAGGTCAACCAAGCTCCATACTTGGTTATCATACATGGATTCTATTTCGGATTTCATGGCCTCAAGCCATAGTTTGGAGTCTTCCCTTTCCATTGCTTCTTGGAAGGTCAAGGGATCATTGGTATCTATTACCATGATTTCATGAAGTCTCAGATACAAGTCGGGTTTCTTCCTTTCCCTCGTTGACCTTCTTAGTTCTTTTGGTTCCTCTCGTGTCTCTCGAACTTCTTCCTCAATTTCTTGAGGAGTGGGTTCACGTTCAACTCTTGAAGGTACACTAGGTGGGGATGCTTTCTCTCACAATTTCTTGCGAGGGTCTCTTACTTACGCTCCCACTAACCATAGGAATCTCGGTTGGGCCTTCATGATCTTGAATGTCATCATTCACGTCATGATCTTGTAGAGTGTCTTGAGTTTCCTCAAGCAGAACCCTACTCCCACTACTTTTTACTCTTTCCAGAAATTCTTTTTCTAGAAATGTGGCATCCCTCTCTACAATCACTCGATTGGAGGTGATATGCCAAAAGTAGTATCCTCTTGTCTCACGAGGATATCCTATAAAGAAGCACTTATCCGCTTTTGGTTGAAGTTTGGTCGACATCAATTTCTTGACGTAAGCCTCACAACCCCAAATCTTGAGAAAATTGAGCTTGGGTGTTTTACCACTCCACATCTCATAAGGAGTTTTCTCCACGGATTTGGATGGAACATTATTTAGTGTGTAAGCCGTAGTTTGTAGTGCATAACTCCAAAAGTAAAGAGGTAATTCCGCATGACTCATCATTGATCGAACCATATCGAGCAATGTCCTATTCCTCCTTTCGGATACCCCATTCCACTGAGGTGTACCGGGAGGGGTGAGTTGAGGTACAATACCAAACTCCTTTAGGTATGAGTCAAATTCGGCACTTAAGTACTCACCTCCACGATCCGTTCGTAGAGACTTGATTTTCTTGTCGAGTTGATTCTCTACTTCATTCTTGAATTCTTTGAACTTGTCAAAGGATTCACTTTTGTTTTTCATTAGATAAACATAGCCATAACGACTATAATCATCCGTGAACGTAATGAAGTACCTGAAACCATCTCGTGCACTAGTACTCATTGGACCACATACATCGGAATGTATCAAATCCAATAAGCCACTCGCCCTTGAACCTTTCTTCTTGAAAGGCTTTTTGGTCATTTTTCCCATTATACATGGTTGGCACGTCTCCAATGATTTAAAATCAAGTAGACCAAGAAGGTTAGCTTCTTGCAATTTCTTGATGCGCTTTTCATTTATGTGACCAAGACGATAGTGCCACAAGAGAGTATCATTCTCGTGAGTGGTCTTAAGTCTTTTGTTATTGATATTAAAGATTTATTTATTATTCAATTCAAGCAAATAGAGGTCATTCCTTATGAATGCATTTGCATAGAAAACACCATTCTTCGATATAGACAAACAAAAATTTGAAACATTTATATTAAAATTATCCATATCTAAACACGATACAGAAATAATGTTCTTGCTAATCGAAGGCACATAATAAACATTCTTTAGACATAAATTTAAACCACTACATAATTGAAGCACCACAGAACCTTGTGCAACGACAGAAACACTCGTACCATTTCCGACCTTCAATTTTACCTTGTTCCTCACGAGTTCCTTCCTATCCACGAGTAGCTGCACATTAGAAACTATGTGAGCACAAGATCCGGTATCAATTACCCAATCCTGGACAGAGGTGGCTAAATTTATTTCAATAACAAATATACCTTTGGCCTTTTTGGGGCGCCGACGTTCAATCACTCCGTTGTCAAGGTCTTCCTTGTACTTGGGGCAATTTGGCCGGATGTGTCCTTTTTCACCGCAGTGAAAGCACTCCGTATTGGGAGTCGCAAATTTCTGAGATTTCCCCCTCGAGGCACTCTTATGAGCACCTCCTACTCTCTTGCTCTTGATTGAACCACTTTTGGTAGATTTGCCCTTTCCTTTACCAATCTTTTGGCTCCTCCCATGGACGGCAAGGACATGCTTGTCCCTACCCTTGCCCATGTCAACTTCAGCAGTTTTGAGAGCGTTGTGCAGCTCCTCAAGACTCACCCCTTTTTCACGCACGTGGTAGTGCATCACAAAGTCCTTAAAGGACGAGGCTAGAGAGCCAAGAATCATATCTTTAGCAATGTCCTCTGGCATTGGTGAAGAGAGCTTTGCCAACTTCTCAAGGTACCCTTGCATCGTGAGAAAATGCATGGATACCGATGTTCCCTCCGCCATATGGCACCTTGTGAGTGCGATGGTGGTCTTATAGCACTCCTTTCGGGCACTATCTATGAACATCTTAGATAAAGCCTCCATGGTCTTCTTGGGTTTTGAATCCAAGTATTTCGCTTGAAGCGAGTCACCCATGATGCTAGCATAAGACCGTGAACTTGGTTCTCTTGGTCTTCCCACTTGGCATTAGCCTCTTTCTCTTCATCGGTTAATTTCTCATTCCATTTTGGGATTGGACCTTCCAAAATGTGAGATAGTTTCTCAAAATTTAACACGATGTTCAGTTTGAGTTGCCAACTAATGAAGTTTGAGCCATCATTTGCTAAAGGGTGTTTTCTATCATGGATCGTACGATAGGTTGGATGTTCGACATTTTTCTAGAAAATAAATCATATATGTTTTAATGCCAATTTTATGTTTTAAAACACATACATATATATATCTAATATAAATGTAAATACTGCAAATAGAATTTTGCCCGTAAATGCAGTAATCCAAGATCCTATCAATTGTCATATAGACTAGCTAAGGGCTATCGAATACATCACAATATCAAGGTAAGAAAAACTCTTTCTAATCACAACCGTTTTGAATTTTAGCAATATTAGCATCTTCAAACTTTTGTGATTCTTGTCGTTTTAATTATGAGGGAATATGACCTAGCCTCGTAAGAAAAACTTTTTCCCAAAACCGAGCGAGGGCTCTAGGTAATGTTAAGAAAACTTATTTTCATTTGATACGAGATACGTTTATCTATTGTATTCACAACTAAACATACTTGGGGTTCACTAGGGTGAAACACACCTCATATATTTAATTGTGACACAACAATAGATAACCATTATATCTCCCACTATTCCCAAAGATGGAGGGAGCTATCTCCCGCTAAGGGCGAACAGAGTATCCCTCGATCAATGGCTGCTAGCGGATGAAATAAGAAGGAAAATTACTCTTAATTTTTGTTGGACAATTTCATATAATAACATGCGATTCAGAATTTTAGGTTATCATGCATATTATTATTCATACACATCCTAACATTCAACACATTCATCACATGCATAGCAGAAATTAAAAAAACAGAAATTAAACCATTCACACAATCCACATCGTGTGAGTTTATATGTTCCCTTCGATCCGTGATCCTCGATCCCTGATCTTTGATCCCTGATCTTTGATCCTCGATCGATGCGCTACAACGGCGACTTCCTCTTGCACCGGAGATGTAGATTTTACAGAAAATAAACATGCTCCTCACATTCGGTAAAAACCGACTAGTGCAAGTCCTATGTAAAACCTCTCATATGCATATGCAATTATCTAAAAGACGGAAAGAGAATTTTGGCTTTTACATATAAGTAAGCCACTGTATAATAATTATCACATACATTCATAGTTGCTGATTTAGAACATATAAACTCACAATTCTTGCAAAACAACTCGAGCATCCATGCACACAATATTGCTTTAAACTATGTAATCTAGTTTATCAATCATCTAGAATCCTAAACAATTCTTTGAAAAACATTTTGAAATCCATTAAAATGTTTTTCATCCATCCATAGTTCAAAAATAATTTTGAACCGCTGTCTATCCAATTTCCAATGGAAAGTTGAACCGCAGTTTTTCGGTTTTGTTGATTCTCTTAAAAAATATTCATTTCTTTATAAAACAAAATTATTGTAAGTTAGATTAATGTCTAAATCTTAATTCTAATAATTACATGGCATGTTTTAAAACATTTAAAATGAATTATTATAGAGAATTATATCAACAAAACATTCATAGACCGAACAACCGGTAAACCGAATTGTTTAAATCCTATATGGTAAACTAAATTCGTTTACAACCTTAAATCATAAGAAAATTGAACCCTATGCTCTGATACCACTGTAGGATTTCTAGTTTAATTGTACATATATATTTTCGAAATTTTTATGCACAATATGGATCAATTACAAGTTTCTACGATTTATTTCATACATGCATTGGTTTGTTTTAATAACTAGTTTCAAAACTCATTAAAACAAACACAAAGGACTCCTAAATTCATACCTAGAAGTTCTCTAAAACTTCTTGATGTTCCAGAGACGTTGAAGAAGACGATCGTCGCTTCTCGTTGCGCCGGATGCCTCCGAGTGTTCACCGAAACCCTAAACAAGGTTGGAGAGAAAGGAGCTAGCCAATCAATCTCCAAACAAGCTTAGAATCTAGCTACAAACCCCTTCCTTAATCTCTGAGATTTCTCCTTCCAAAGACTTAAAAACTAAGAGAATTTTCGTGGGTTTTTGTGGTGAATTAGGAGAGAAAATAATTAGAAAACATCTAACTTAATTAAGGAGAATAAAGACCTATTTATAGGTTCCAATCTTACTCCCAATCATGGCTATTCTTAAGCCATGTTCTCTTGACATTTTCTCTCATAAACCAATTCCAAATTGCATTATATGCACCCACAAAACGTTTGACCAAGTTTGGAGCTAATCCAACCATTGATCAAATTAATCTCTTAATTATCAAAGGCAGAAAATCGATCGGGACTCGGTCTACCGAGACATACTCGGTTAACCGAATATGTCACGTTCGGATTTCCGTGCACTTGACGGATGACCGATTCTTAAGGACAAAAATTCTTCTTAACCGTTCGGACTAATTTGCGTCTTTGACCGAGTGTCATTCGGTTAACCGAAAATATCGGAACTGGACATTGTTCGGTCGACCGTTTCTGGTTCGGTACACCGAACCAGAACGCCAGGCACTTTGGTAAAGTTCGGTCAATCAATTTTGACCATCGGTTCCACGTTCGATTGACCGATCCACAGATCCTTCGGTCGACCGAACCATAACGGATTACCGAACGTTTACCCGATTTTGCCTTTTCAAATTTTGGATTTACTTCCAACAAAATTTGAACTTTAGGGGGTTTTAGCAAATTCACACTTATGCAATATATTATCCTATGCAATAATAAATTATTGCATCCCATAATATATGCTTCTCATATGAATTTATCATGATTCTAATTATGTTATATACAACATAATTGATTTTACTTGTTCACCACATGTGTCATATTTTCTATAAGAAACCCGACACATCATATGAACAAAAAATCTAGCTTCTTGTTTCCCGGTTTTTGCGGTGTGACCTATGGGAGAATCTAGACTAAGTTGGCAGTGATATTAAGAGCTTAATATCACAAGCTATAAGCGGTATCTAGCTACACATTATAGCTCCCAATTAGTTAGATGTCTTAATTCCACTCGAACCAAAACCCGATCCATTTAGTGATGGAGTGCACCACTTGTGTCCATCCCTTGCCTCATGATATTAAGAATACACACAAAGTAGTATTGTGTCATCTTTGTATTAGTATTCATTTCTTGATCTCTTTAAGCTAGTTATAAATATGCGACTTAAGTCAAATCACATTGTGCACATTATAACTTTGCTTTATCAAGGGGCCCACTAATATCATAACTCAATTAAGAGGGGCAATGATAATCTTTTGACTAACTATCTTCTCTAACAAAAGTCATACTTAACCAACCAATGCATTTACACTACACTCATCGATAGCTCAAGACACTAGTCTAATTAAGCAATTCTTAAGTGATCGGATATAAGTCTCATATCAAAGGACCAAAGACAAAGTAAAACATTAATGACACAGAAAACACAATTCTATAATGTTTTACTTATTAGGTCTATTCAGTATACAAAAGTAATATTTTCCTCTTTTGTGTACCTGTGTTGTCACTCACTTGTAGAGCTACAATGATCTATGACAACACGACAATCTTAACTCGGTAATAAATGTCCCATGTTTATTACCATGATTGCGAATATCTTTTGTTTTATGTTAACCAATATCTTTTAGAGCTCCACGGTTAAGGACCAAGAGTCTCTTCCTTAACACTTCTAAAAGACGAATAACATAAACAAAGAACAAAATGATTTCTCGTTCAATTCATAATAATTGGCATTTAAAAGTAAAACTTTTAGGACACATTCCCTTTAGTTTTGTGGTGTGACCTATAGGAGGTTCTAAGCCAAATTGGCAGCGATATTAAACACTTAATATCTCAGACTATAAACGGTATCTAGCTACACATTATAGTCACCCAATTAGCATATATGTCTTTGTTCAACCCGAACCAAAACATGATTCATTTAGTGATGTAAGTGCACCTCTTGTGTCCATCCCTTGCCTCATGATATTAAGAATATATACAAAGTAGAAATGTGTCACCTTTGTATTATATTCATTTCTTGATCACTTTAAGCTAATTATAACTATGTGACTTAACTCAAGTCACATTGTGCACATTATAATTTTGCTTTATCAAGGGGCCCACTAATATCATCACTCAATTAAGAGGGGCAATGATAATCGTTTGACTAGCTATCTTTTCCAGCAAAAGTCATGTTCAACCGACTATTGCCGTTATCACTACACTCTTTGGTAGCTTTTGACAATAATCAAATTAAACACTTCTTGAGTGAAAAGATATAAGTCTAATATCTTAAGATCCAAGACACAGTAAAAACATTAATGACACGAAACACAATTCCATAATATTTTACTTGTTAGGTATATTCAATATATAAAAGTAATCTTTTCCTCTTTTATATACTCGTGTCGTCAATTATTTGTAGAGCTACAACAATCGATGACCAACACGACAATCTTATCTCGGTAATTAATGTTCCATGTTAACTACCATGATTGTGAATAACTTTTGATTTATGTAAACCATTATCTTTTAGAGCTCTACGGTTAAGGACCAAGCGCCTCTTCCTTAACACTTCCAAAACAGGAATATCATAATCAAGGAACAAAATGTTTGCACATTCAATTCATAATAATTGACATATAAAAGTAAAACTTTTAGAACACATTCCTTTCACATAAATATCTCCCCAACCTTCAATCTCAACCATCCATTCCATCTTCAATCCATCACCACCGCTCATCTCATCTCCAATCCATCTCAACTCCTCATCCACCAACACTCCATCCCAGTCGTCCATCTCATCTCTTCCTAATCTCCACCTAAAACATCATTAAGGCACAATTAGGATTAGGATCTCACAATCCACCCTCCTAAAAGAATTTCGTCCTCAAAATTAAGACCGAAGCTCACCAAATAACTCTGGAAACTCCTTCCAGACCTCCTCCTCGATCTCCCAAGTGGCCTCGCTCACTGTGGTGCTGCCACCTGACTTCACCATAGGAATGGTCCTCCTCCTCAACTGGTGTTCCATCCGATCCACAATCTCCACCGGTGTCTCCTCAAGAGACCAATCCTGACGGATCTCTGGAACCTCCAACTGAATCTCATGAGAAGGATCTGCTACATACGTCCTCAACATCGAAACGTGGAAGACGTTGTGAAGTCCCGAAAACTGTGGCGGCAATGCAACCCTGTAGGCAAGCTCTCCAACCCGATCAAGAATCTCAAACGGTCTGACATACCGCGACTGAGTTTCCCCTTCTTCCCGAACCTCATCACTCCTCGAGATGGTGAAATCTTCAGGAAGACATGATCACCTACCTCAAACTTCAGCTCCCGCCTACGCCTATCAGCGTAGCTCTTCTGCATGCTCTGAGCTATCACTAGTCTCTACCTGATCACATCAACCTTCTCAGCATACATCCACATAATCTCAGGACCAACTAGTTGTCTCTCACCTACATCACTCCAGCATACCGGTGATCTACACGGTCTCCCGTATAGGGCCTCGTACGGTGTCATCCCAATGCTCGAATGGTAGTTGTTGTTGTAGGCGAACTCGATCAACGGCAAATGCTCATCCCAATGACCTGCCCAATCCAGAGTACAACCTCGCAACATATCCTCTAGCGTCTGGTTGGTCCTCTCAGGCTGATCTTCTGTCTGCGGATGGAATGTCGTACTGAACTTCAACCGAGTCCCTAAGGCATGCGGCAAACTCCCCCAGAATCTGGAAGTGAACCTCGGATCTCGATCCGAAATAATACTCACGGGCACTCCATGCAGTATGACGATCTCCTCAATATAAAACTTAGCTAGACCCTCGAGAGGTAAAGTGGTCCGGATAGCTAAGAAGTGTGCCGACTTGGTCAGTCGATCGACTATAACCCAAATCGCGTCATGGAATCCTCTCATCCTCGGTAGCCTGGTGACAAAATCCATCGTCACGTGCTCCCACTTCCACTCTGGAAGCTCGATCCTCTGCATCGGCCCTGCAGGTCTCTGGTGCTCAATCTTCACCTGCTGACAAATCAGACATCTGTCAACGAACTCTGCGATCTCCGTCTTCATCCTCTTCCACCAGAAATTTCTCTGAAGATCTCTATACATCTTCATGCTGCCCGGGTGGATCGAATAATGGGATCTGTGCGCCTCCTCCAAAATGTCCTTCCTCAGATCTCCTCCCTTTGGCACCCAGATGCGACCTCTGAACCTCAGCCCACCATCAACTCCAACACTGAAGTCTGACCCATCTCTGACAGCTAACTGTAACAACCCAGCTAACTCATCATCAGCACTCTGAGCCTGGACAATACTCGAGACCAACTGAGGCTCCACTCTCAGCCCGACAATCACTGCACCTCGCGACTCATCAGTGAACGACCTCCATTCGGTCAACACCTCAAGTAGCTTCCACTCCTCGATACAAAGACCTGCTGCGGTAACCTCCACCTTCCTGCTCAAAGCATCAGCAACCTAATTCGCCTTCCCGGATTGTACGAGATGGTGAAATCATAATCCTTAATCAGCTCGAGCCATCTACGATGCCTCATATTCAGCTCCTTCTGCGAAAACAGATACTTCAGGCTCTGATGATCTGTGAAAACCTCGAACTGCTCGCCATACAGGTAATGCATCCAAGTCTTCAAAGCATGCACGACTGCCACCAACTCCAAATCATGAGTCGAGTAGTTCCTCTCGTACACCTTCAGCTACCTCGAAGCATACCCAACCACTTGCATGTGCTGCATGAGTACGCATCCCAGTCCAACGCCTGACGCGTCACTGTAAATCACAAATCCACCACTCCCACTGGGAAGTGTTAGAACTGGAGCAGTCGTTAGCCGACTCTTCAGTTCCTGGAAACTGTCCTCGCACTTCTGGGACCACACGAACTTAACACCCTTCCACGTCAGAGCCGTCAACGGCGAAGCCAACCTGGAGAAATCCTGAATAAAGCGGCGATAATAACCCGTCAGCCCCACAAAACTCTTGATCTCTGCCAGACTAGTAGGGGCTCTCCACTGGGTCACGACCTCAACCTTTGCTGGATCCACTGAAATCACAGCTCCCGATACAATATGTCCCAGAAAGGTGACACTGCTCAGCCAGAACTCGCACTACGAAAGCTTGGCATACAACTGATGGTCCCTCAAAATGCCAAGTACAACTCTCAAGTGCTCTCGATGCTGCTCCACATCTGGCGAATAGACCAAAATGTCATCCACGAAGACAATCACAAACCAGTCGAGGTACTGACTGAACGTCTTGTTCATCAAATCCATAAACACTGCAGGTGCGTTCGTCAACCCGAACGACATCACCAAAAACTCGTAATGCCCGTACCTCGTCCTGAACGCTGTCTTCTGCACATCTGCCTCTCTGATCCTCAACTGATGATAACCGGATCGCAGATCAATCTTCGAGAAGACCTTCACTGACGGCAACTGGTCAAACAGGTCCTCGAACCTGGGCAAGGGATAACGATTCCTAACGGTAACCTTGTTCAGCATCCTGTAGTCAATACACATCCGCAGTGATCTATCCTTCTTCTTTACGAAGAGTACCGACGCTCCCCAAGGTAGACACTGGGGCGGATAAACCTCGTATCCATCAGATCCTGCAAATGCTTCTTCAGCTATGCCCGCTCGGCAGGTGTCATCCGATACGGCGCCTTCGACTGCGGCGTAGTCCCAGCCACCAAATCAATCCCAAACTCGATCTCTCTGAGGCGGCAACCCAGAGACATCAACTACAAAGACCTCTGGAAAGTCCTAAACTATCTCAATGTCCTCCAATCTCCTCGCCTATGGATCTGGAACTACCAGAGTGGCCACGAAAGCTCTGCAACTCTGCTGCAACAACTTCTGTGCCCTCAATGCTGATACGACTATTTTGCCTCCTCTGTCCTTCGTCCCCCTGATCAGCACATCAGGTAGACCCTACCTTGGGATCAGAATCTTCTTCTCCCGTCACAACACTCGCACATTGATGCATCGCATACATTGCATCATATGTCTTTCATTTAGAGTGTTTTTATATAAATAAATGCTACTAAGGTATTGTTTTGAGCAATTGTGCAGAATTCAGGAGTTACAATGCAATTTACCAATATTCGAGCTAAAACGCGTGCAATGGACTTAGATGGATCACAAAGACCAATTAGATAGAGATTCAAGCTCAAGTTGAAGTCCAATTGATTGCATAAGAAGTCAGGGACTTGATCGCAAATTAGAAGGACTAAAAAGTTATTTTGGAGGAGTATTCAAGAAGAAATCAAATTCGGATCTCCAAAGATATGAAATAATTGATTTATACACGTGGAGGCCACCTACAACATACCAAAAACACACCCACAAAAGCACGAAGTCATCTGGACCATCCATGCGGCGGAATCGCCGCATCTAACGGTCAATATGCGGCGGAATCGCCGCATGGGTTGCGATCCGTGCCTCCTATTTTCGTCCAATTGTGTAGTAACACGTGTCCTTCCTAATGCATACTTAGGGTTTCTTGTATCGGCTATAAATAGCCCCGAAATATTGTGTAAGAGGAGCTTTTTGTATGACATTTGAAAGCAATAAAATTCTGCCCTATTATTTCTCCATTATCTTTGTCTTTTGTAAGCTTAGTTTTAGATTAATGTTTCATGTTCTTAATTCCAGTAGAATAATCTAGTTGTTCCTTACTCTTCTCTTAGAACAATTTGTTGCATGCTTAGAATAATTGTATTTGTTTTCATAGATCGTAGTTTAGTATAATATTTCTTTCTTTTTGTTTTCATAGGCTCTCGATGATCTCCATGAACCCTTCTCCTCATCTTCTCCCCATGGGTTTCTAAAACCCTCCAAAGGGTAGGGGTGACGGATTTAGGGTTAGAGAAGAGAGATCGTTTTTATTTTAATTTCTTGTTAGTGTTTTGATCATATGAGTTTTTGTTAAATCAATTATCATATGATGCTTAATATCTCACTTGATTTATAATAATTTTCGTAATCTCTAATCTAACTCAAAGATTCATAACTCCCACCCACTGGACTCTCATCCATAGTTATTTCTTCTTAGTTTTTGGTCTTGTTGTTCTTGCTTTAGAAAAATAAAAAAAAATAAATCCAAAAATCACAAACCAACACTATTTCTCTTTTGCTTTCCTTAATCAAAGAAAATCACAAAAATATAAGAATCTCTCCCTCCTTGTGTTCGACCCGTACTTGCCACCGCTTCAACGCGGCCGTGCACTTGCGGTATAAATAAAAATCTCAACAAGTTTTTGGCGCCGTTGCCGGGGAGGCGACGAGAATTTTAAGTTTTTTTTGTGATTTCGTTTTTTTTTGTTTTGTTTGGATTTTGGGTTTTCGCTATCTAACATTTTCTCTGTGCTTTTCCGGAAGTCGTAGAGAGGACGCAAAAATCCGGAGACCATCCGAATTGAACAGGCGGCGAAAACGCCGCATCTCCAGTATAGTTTGCGGCGGAAACGCCGCACGGGTTGAATATCTGAGCCTGCAAATTCTCCTGAACGCGACTCATCTCTGGGTGGACGCGTAGAGCACTGGAAATTATCGAGAGCGGGCGGCGAACCCGACTGAGCGTGCGTAGGTAACATTTGTTGCATTTTCCTCGTAATTTCCATTTTCGGAAAATTTCTTGTTTGGTAGAATTGCATGTGTAGGGAAAACTTCCATAATTGACACTAATTCAACTTGTGACCTAAAATTTTGCAAAATTAGAAAGGCCTTAGTGCATGCATCATTTAAAGATTTTCTCGCATTATGTATGCTAAATTTTGCAAATCATTTCATTGTTGAAGAGTGCTGGAGGCAAGGTACGTGCGCGGTTTTTATTGATTGCATTTAAGCATATAATTTAGTTTGCATACAACTTTGCAATTGTCCCCCACTAAAGACCAATGTTTGACTATCTCTGCTAGATTTAGGTTAAACTATCTTAAGGGCAACTCCGTAGGAAAAGATACGGTGGGGATTTCATCACCCTTCCGTGGCCCACAAATAACAATCCCAAAGTGTCACCCAAGCCTTAATTAAAATCAATTAGACATTGGCCCCTAAGGATTCGGACTCAATTAAGGAGAAGATTGGTTTGACTTGCTATGACTTGAAGCTGATCGAATTTAATTTGGTGTCTAGAAAGTGTTTTTGTGTTGACGTAAGTCTTCCACGCGAAGTGGTTGTCTAATTGGCACCGACTCTGTCGGAAGCGCCCCCACTAGCTATACACGGTCTGGCCAAGTTGGTTTGATTAGTGAGGTTGGTGAATCAAGCGAATCAATTCGACTCAACCAGTTAGGAGTCGTCTAGACTTAAGCTACACTAGGTCTAGGATTGTTTGAACCGTGCTTGTTTAGGAAACTTCTGACCAACCCTCTCATCTATCTTTTAGAGTTAAGTTTCCCTTCTCATCTGAGTGTTCTTTCTCTTCTCACCTCAATTCTCTAGATTAGGATTCCTTTCTCATCTTTCCCCCTTCTATTGTTTGTTTCCTTTGTTTTCTTTTTCTTTTTTTTTTGAAAAAAAAAATTAAAAAAAATCAAAAAGTAATTGATTCTTGAATTTGAATTTGAATTTGGAATTTAAATTTCAAATTTGAATTCAAAAATTAATTCAAACCGGTGCACTCTGATTTGGGTTCGGGACTTGAGCAATCGACTCTCACGAGTTCATCTAGATTCCAGTCTAGAGCTTAGCCCCAATCCACCTGTTGCACCACCTCACCCGAATCCAATGGGTGAGAATGTAGTGGACCTACCTGTTGCACCACCTATGGCTCTGAGGGATCGGTGCTACCCAACAATGGCTGCTCAGCCATCGTGCATCGTTATGCCCACCATACCGGGTCGCGACTTCGAACTCAAGGCACAATACCTGAGTATGTTGCCCAAGTTCACCTCTAAGGAAGATCCATATCTCTTCCTTAGAGAATTTGAGGAAATCTGCTCCCTTATGCATTACCAGCATATCCCTGAGGAGATAGTGCGTCTTAAATTCGTGCCTCTAGCACTGAAGGACGGCGCTAAAAAATGGCTATATAGTCTAGCCGAAAGATCTATTAGGAGTTGGGCTGAGTTTGTTCAAGTGTTTTTAAAGAAATATTTCCCCAACCATAAGACTATTAGGATTAGGAATGAAATTTGTGCATTCGTTCAATCTGAGAGCGAGCCGTTCTATTCATATTTGGAGAGATTTAAGCACCTTCTGACCCAATGCCCTCATCATGGAATTCCAAGATGGCAATTGTGCCAAATTATCTATGAGGGATTAACACCTACATCTAGAGTTATGCTAGAATCTGTAAGTCAAGGAAGCTTTATGTCCAAAAATGAGAATGATGCTTGGACTTTTCTTGAAGACTTGGCTGATAATAGTATGCAATGGGACACTGCTAGGGCACCAACCAACCCGAGTATTGGATCTAGAATAGCAAATCAATCCAGATCAGGTGTCTTAGCTGTAGATGCTTCTATAGCTGCTGAAGCGAAATTAGCCACCCTTATGCGTAGGATGGAAACTCTAGAGCTTCAAACCCGACCCCTAGTAAATCAAATGTCATTTGTTTCTTGCTCTATGTGTGGTCAACCTGGTCATGTTTTGGAGGAGTGTGCACACATTTCTTCGGACATGGAACAAGTTAATGCTGCATTTAATTGTCCTAGGAATGACCCTTATTCGTCAACCTATAATCCAGGTTGGCGCAACCATCCCAATTTTTCATGGAGCCAAGGGAATTCAAATCCTGCACCCATGCCTCAGCAAGGCCAACCACCTAGACAACAAATGTATTCAAACAACAACAATAATAGTGATGGCCAATTAACTGATTTGGAAAACTTAATGAAAACATTTGTTCAAACAACTACTCAATCTTTTCAAAAGCTAGAGACTCAAGTAAGTCAATTAGCACAAGTTGTAGGTGAAAGAGAAAGAGGAAGATTCCCAAGCCAACCCGAGGTGAACCCAAGAATTAACAATCCACATAATCAACATATGGCATATCAACCACATCAACATATGCCATATCAACCACCTCAACCATTTAATCCTCAATCATTCAATCCTCAACACATTAGGCCTCCACCTAATGTACCACATAATGCACCACCTCCTAATGTGAACAATAACAACAGACCAGTTCATATGGTTCAAGAAGAAGAGCAAAATCAACACATTAATGCTATACTTACATTAAGATCTGGAAAATCTGTTAATAACAATGTCACTCACCCCTTGGCTAATGAGCCTAATAATTCTGTCACACCTGAGCCATCCAATGAGCCACCAATTCAATCTGAGGAACCGATTGAAATTGAACCCACTGTACCTGAAAGAGTATTCATTCCTAAAGCACCATTCCCTAATAGACTTAATAAGAATCATACAAATCAAATGGAGAAAATGTTTGAAGTCTTTAAGCAAGTAAAGGTAAACATCCCTTTATTAGAAGCTATTCAACAATTTCCACCTTATGCAAGATTCTTAAAAGACTTATGCACAAAAAAAAGGAAAACACAAGTACCAAAAAGAGCCTTCTTAACTGCAAATATAAGCTCTGTGTTAACCCAACCCACACAAATCAAATATAAAGACCCTGGTTGTCCGACTATTTCATGTGTAATTGGTAACACCTTAATCAATAGGGCCTTGCTGGATTTGGGTGCTAGTGTTAATCTGCTTCCCTACTCTGTATATAAAGAATTGGATATAGGAGACCTTAAACAGACTAGGACCACACTCCAATTGGCTGATAGATCTGTTAAGATTCCTAGAGGTGTGGTTGATGATGTTCTGATCAAAGTGGGTGAATTCATATTTCCTGTGGACTTTGTTGTCTTAGACACGGAGCCTGTTGCTAACCCTAGCAATCAAATTCCTGTGATCTTAGGAAGACCTTTTTTAGCCACTTCCAATGCCCTAATCAATTGTAGGAATGGATTGATGAAATTGTCATTTGGGAATTTGACAGCTGAGCTAAATATTTTTAACTTAGGGAAGCAACCTGGAATTTTCTCTAATGAATCGAGTGAATTGAATTACATTCAGGATTGTAGTGAAGATGAGTTGATTTCGGATTACTTAAATTTCACCCAATTGGATGAAGTTGATTTTCAAAAGAACCTGAGTGGTGAGGCCACAATTTGTGACCAAATCAATTATATAGGTTCGAATCGATCTTCACCCAATTGGTCAGCCTTAGGTGGACTTTTAGCCGAACCAAGACCTCAATCCAAACCCTCACTACAAGAACCACCATCACTAGAGTTGAAGCCTCTCCCTACTACATTGAAGTATGCATTTTTAGGACCCTCATCCACCCTCCCAGTTATCATAGCATCGGATTTGACTCCCAATCAAGAGAATGAATTGTTGAGAGTCCTCAGTAGGAATAAAGAAGCTATTGGATGGACCATGGCCGATATCAAGGGGATTAGCCCATCTATAGTCCAACATAGGATCCATTTGGAAGATAATACTCAACCCCGTAGGGATCCGCAAAGGCGGCTTAACCCAGTCCTAACTGAGGCGGTCAAAAAGGAAATACTTAAGTGGTTGGACAATGGAATTATATACCCTATATCCGATAGTGCGTGGGTTAGTCCTATTCAGGTTGTCCCTAAGAAATCTGGAGTTACTGTAGTTGAGAATGAGCTTAATGAGTTAGTCTCGACCCGTATCCAAACCGGTTGGAGGATTTGCATTGACTATAGAAAACTGAATTCTGCAACCCGTAAGGACCACTTCCCTCTTCCTTTCATAGATCAAATGTTAGAACGGTTGGCCGGATATGAGTATTATTGTTTTCTAGATGGATATTCTGGCTATAACCAAATTCCTATCGCTCCTGAGGATCAGGAGAAAACTACCTTCACGTGCCCATTCGGCACGTTTGCTTTCCGTCGCATGTCCTTTGGCTTGTGCAATGCTCCTGCCACATTTCAAAGATGTATGGTTAGCATCTTCTCTGATATGGTGGATAACTTCATGGAAATTTTCATGGATGATTTCTCTGTCTTTGGTCCCACTTTTGCCAATTATTTGAACCATTTGGAATTAGTACTAGTAAGGTGTAAGGAGAAGAACTTGACATTAAATTAGGAAAAATGTCATTTCATGGTTAAGAATGGAATAGTACTTGGTCACATTGTGTCTAAGGATGGCATTCAAGTGGATAAAGCCAAGGTGGATTTGATTAAGCATCTCCCTCCACCAACAAATGTCAAAGAGATTCGTTCATTTTTAGGGCATGCCGGATTCTATCGAAGGTTTATCAAGGACTTTAGTAAGGTGGCTAGACCATTGACTGAATTATTAGCGAAGGACTCTAAGTTTGAATTTTCTGATAAATGTTTGGAGTCCTTTAACCACCTTACGAGGGAATTGACGTCGGCACCCATTATTCATTCACCCGATTGGACCCAACCCTTTGAGATAATGTGTGATGCATCGGATTACGCCATAGGAGCGGTGTTGGGTCAGAAAATTGAAAAGAAACCTCACGTGATATATTATGCTAGTAAAACATTGAATGATGCCCAATTGAACTACACGGTAACTGAGAAAGAATTTCTAGCAGTCATTTTTGCCTTGGAAAAATTTCGACAATATTTGATAGGCACACATGTGATTATTTACACGGATCATGCGGCAATAAGACATTTAGTGAACAAAAAGGATGCCAAGCCGCGTTTATTGCGTTGGATCTTACTACTGCAAGAATTTGATGTCGAAATCCGTGATAAAAAGGGTTGTGAAAATGTAGTCGCCGATCACTTGTCTAGAATTCCTCTTATCCCAGTGAATAACACACCAGTGAATGAGAACTTTCCGGATGAACAGATTATGGCTGTGTCTAGCGAACCATGGTTCGCCGATATAGTCAATTTCTTAGTAACTGGTGTGACCCCGACTGAATGGTCTAAGAACGATCAAGCCAAATTTAGGTCCCTAGTAAAGAATTTTTATTGGGATGACCCATATCTTTTCAAGTATTGTTCGGATCAAATCATTAGAAGATGTGTTCCTGAGGAGGAATTTGCAAGTATTCTATCTTTTTGTCATGACCAAGCATGTGGAGGACATTTTGGAGCTAAGAAAATTACGGCCAAAGTTTTACAGTGTGGATTTTATTGGCCCACCCTATTTAAGGATGCATTTGCATTTTGTAATTCTTGCTCTAGATGTCAAATGCTAGGAAAACTCTCTCGTAGAGACATGATGCCTCTACACCCTATTCTCATAGTTGATATCTTCGATGTTTGGGGTATCGATTTTATGGCCCGTTTCCAATATCTTTTGGGAAGGAGTATATCTTGCTAGCTGTGGACTATGTGTCCAAGTGGGTTGAGGCTATCCCCACAAAATCCAATGACAACAAAGTTGTCAAATTTCTGAAGGAGAATATTTTCTCCCGATTCGGTACTCCACGTACCATTATCAGTGACCGGGGTACTCATTTTTGTAATCGATCATTTGAAGTTTTGATGAGAAAATATTCCATAACTCATAAGTTAGCTACCCCGTATCACCCTCAAACAAGTGGACAAGTTGAGGTCTCCAATAGACAAATCAAGCAAATTCTGGAAAAAACGGTTAATGCCTCACGTAAGGATTGGTCTGTAAAAATTAATGATGCATTGTGGGCCTATCGGACCGCTTTCAAGACCAATTTAGGAATGTCCCCTTACCGGTTAGTCTTTGGAAAAGCGTGCCACTTACCGGTCGAATTGGAGCATAGAGCCCTTTGGGTTATTAAGCAAGTGAATATGGATTTAGAGGCAGCTGGTAATGCTCGAAAATTGGATTTAGTTGAGCTTGAGGAAATAAGAAATGAGGCTTATGAGAATGCTAAAATTTATAAGGAAAAAACCAAGGTTTTTCATGATAAATCCATCGTTAGCAAATCTTTTTCTCCTGGACAGTTGGTCCTTCTCTATAACTCTCGCCTTCATCTCTTTTCCGGCAAACTCAAGAGTCATTGGACCGGCCCTTTCATGATCAAAATTGTTTTCCCTTACGGAGCGGTTGAGATCAGTAATCCGGAGAACGGTGAAAACTTTAAAGTTAACGGGCATCGATTGAAGCCCTACTTAAATCGTCCCTCCAATGTTGCAGAGGAAGTTGTGTTTTTACACGCAATTCCTCATTCTGATTAAGTTTTAGTTTATTTCTCAAAAAAACAAAAAAAAACGAAAAAAAACGAAAAAAAAAACGTGAAAATAATAATAATGGGTAGACTTATTTTGGAAAACGGTGGAAGCACATGTCTTTTTCTAAATCTAACGTATACCACTTTAGCAGTATTCTATCACCATGGTGTTTCCTGAGAAGAACTTCCACCCGTTGCTTGTTAGTGATCAAAACGGCACCCACTTTTACGACGAAATCATAGCACGGAGTTGGAGCTACTTGGTCCATAATAACAATGATGTGTACTGCCCTAGCTTAGTGGAGGAGTTCTATAGCAGTATCACTAACATAGACCTGGACAGTGGGTACATTTTACTGAATTGGAGAAACAAAGTCTGGGCGATTGACCTCAACATCATCTCCAACTTGACTGACATACCACAAGGGGCCTCCACTTTGCCATCCGAGGAACTCAGTTTCTATCGGTCACTCATGGGACCAGATTGTGTGCTTAGCCGTGATCGGGGTATCAAGGGCACATCCATGTACCGGAATGTCTTTACAGCATGTAGGTGGGCATGCCAAAATGTCACGAGTAATACCCACAACACCACTTTTCGCACCGTTGAGATGGGCATCGTTCACTCCCTGATGACCCGTGATCGCACTTACTGTATGTGCCGACGGGTTCTGACCACCATTGCAGAAGGCCACCAACTCAACTCCCAATCTCTGCCATGCCTCGTCACCACTATCTGCAAGCACTTTATGGCCTATGAGTCTTTCTGGGTGTACGAAGCCGACATGCTCCCTTGTACGGTGGAACGAGAGACATCCTCCTACCGTGGCACTATAGCGGACCTGTGGACACCTCCAGAAATGGAGGATGCTATGCAATCAAGTGAGTCGTCTGAAGACTCCGCAACATTCTGGGCTCAGTCAACCCCAGAAAACTCTGACGAGCATAGGTCCCGAATGTGGGGCGGGATGAAGCGCCTCAATAGCAAACTGAACAAAGCACTCTCCGACCGTGGAGAGTCGTCATCCCGAAGGCGGTAACTTTATTATTTCTTGCATTTCCTATATTATTCAATTTTGCATACATTGAGGACAATGCATGAAATAGGTGTAGGGGGGTGACTAGTTATCTACCTATCTGTTTTGTTTTTATTTCCCATTAAAAAAAATCAATGTTTCATGACATAGCTTAAGATTGAACCACCAAAACCCGAGTACAAATTGCATTGAGTCTTTGTTCCTTATTATATAGTTCTGCTTGTAGAAACTATGACATAAATCTAAGTTCCAAAGAAATAACACATTACCCTTAAGACATGTATGCACTTAAATTGGATGAATCAAATCTTTGAAGTGGTTGATAAAAAGCAGAGGTTGAGGAAAATATACCGGGAAGTGTGGACTTCTAATAGCAATTAAGCCTTGAGGAAAATAAAAGTAAAAATAAAGGAATAAAGTGAGGAAAGCACATTTTGCAAAATGATTACAAAAGCCCAAGCCTTTGAGTCACTGGTCCGTAGGGGTATCTTAAAACCCGGTAACTTGAGTCTGCCAGCTCGGGATTATCGACCAAACTCGCTACATGAATGCAAAAAGGGTAAAAGTGTCAGAAAAAGCAAATGTGTTGAATCACGGAAAAAAAGAAAAAATATACTCAAGGCCCAAAGCTAAAAGAATGATCTATGCCATGGTTGATCCGAATGATACTTCACCACCAGAGGAGGCGTGCAAAATAATTTAAGTGATAACATGTGTAGAAGGGTTAGTGGTGTGAATGTTGGAGGAACAAAGACCAAGTCAAACTTTTTATAAGTTAGATTTGTATAATGAGCATGCAAGAATTCTAAGTGAGATATATAAGGTTGAGGTGGAGATATCGAGAGCTATTAATGGAATATTGAATTAAGACTTTGTGGGTGTGTCAACTGAAAACCCTCACGAGACAAAACTCGTCCTCTAAGGAAACTTGGAGGTTTAAAGGCTTGTTGCACATGCTAAGTGCAACCGTGATTCCTACGAAAATGAGTTAGGATTTCTGTGCTTTCATACTTATATTTCTCATGTTTTGTTTTGCTCGAGACTAGCAAAATCTAGGTGTAGGGGTATTTGATGCATCGCATACATTGCATCATATGTCTTTCATTTAGAGTGTTTTTATATAAATAAATGCTACTAAGGTATTGTTTTGAGCAATTGTGCAGAATTCTGGAGTTACAATGCAATTTACCAATATTCGAGCTAAAACGCGTGCAATGGACTTAGATGGATCACAAAGACCAATTAGATAGAGATTGAAGCTCAAGTTGAAGTCCAATTGATTGCATAAGAAGTCAGGGACTTGATCGCAAATTAGAAGGACTAAAAAGTTATTTTGGAGGAGTATTCAAGAAGAAATCAAATTCGGATCTCCAAAGATATGAAATAATTGATTTATACACGTGGAGGCCACCTACAACATACCAAAAACACACCCACAAAAGCACGAAGTCATCTGGACCATCCATGCGGCGGAATCGCCGCATCTAACGGTCAATATGCGGCGGAATCGCCGCATGGGTTGCGATCCGTGCCTCCTATTTTCGTCCAATTGTGTAGTAACACGTGTCCTTCCTGATGCATACTTAGGGTTTCTTGTATCGGCTATAAATAGCCCCGAAATATTGTGTAAGAGGAGCCTTTTGTATGACATTTGAAAGCAATAAAATTCTGTCCTTTTATTTCTCCATTATCTTTGTCTTTTGTAAGCTTAGTTTTAGATTAATGTTTCATGTTCTTAATTCCAGTAGAATAATCTAGTTGTTCCTTACTCTTCTCTTAGAACAATTTGTTGCATGCTTAGAATAATTGTATTTGTTTTCATAGATCGTAGTTTAGTATAATATTTCTTTCTTTTTGTTTTCATAGGCTCTCGATGATCTCCATGAACCCTTCTCCTCATCTTCTCCCCATGGGTTTCTAAAACCCTCCAAAGGGTGGGGGTGACGGATTTAGGGTTAGAGAAGAGAGATCGTTTTTATTTTAATTTCTTGTTAGTGTTTTGATCATATGAGTTTTTGTTAAATCAATTATCATATGATGCTTAATATCTCACTTGATTTATAATAATTTTCGTAATCTCTAATCTAACTCGAAGATTCATAACTCCCACCCACTGGACTCTCATCCATAGTTATTTCTTCTTAGTTTTTGGTCTTGTTGTTCTTGCTTTAGAAAAATAAAAAAAAATAAATCCAAAAATCACAAACCAACACTATTTCTCTTTTGCTTTCCTTAATCAAAGAAAATCACAAAAATATAAGAATCTCTCCCTCCTTGTGTTCGACCCGTACTTGCCACCGCTTCAACGCGGCCGTGCACTTGCGGTATAAATAAAAATCTCAACACACATCGTACTAGGATAGTCAATCCATTCCCAGTATGACGTCGAAGTCCTCCATCGGCAACAAGATCAGGTCAGCCTGAAACTCCTGATCTTCCGAAACAATCGTGGCGCTGGGGAGGAAGCTCCCCACAATGCCCACCAGACCCAAGGGTGTGCTGACTTCCAACGTGGCATTCAACATCGCCGGTACGGCCCAACACACTCGCAAATCGCTCCAAAATGAACGAGTGTGTGGCCCCACAGTCAAACAACACTCTCGCACTCAACCCAACAACAAAGAGCGTACCTTCCACCACCGTGTTGGCGTCTCTCGCCTCATCCGCTTGGATGGTAAAGACCCGTCCAGTCCTCTGACCCCGCTGTGGCGGCACAAAAGGTCGGCGACCTCCGCCTCTCCCTGTTGCTGGCGGCCCTGAATGCCGGCTGGACCCACCTGGCCCACTCGGACAATCTCGCACAAAATGACTTGGTTTGGCACACCCGTGACAAACCCCACGGCCCCAACACTCACCTGAGTGAACTCGGCCACAACCTCTGCATGCCTCGGGCTGGCATGATCCACCTCCTCCAATCCGGGGCCTATTGCCCGGGTTCCCTGCTAGCGGAGCACCCGGACGACCACTGACCTTACCCGGTGCTCTCCTGGCCTCAGCATAATTCTGCTGATAATCATGATCAATGATCGTTGCAAACCTCACGACATCAGCCAGCGTCTCTGACATACTGTATGTCACCTGAGTACGGAGGTGGTTCCTCAGCCCCCGTATAAACTTTCTCACCCTCTGCAGCGGCGTCACACAAATCTCCGGACAGTAACGCTCCAGCGCGTTGAACCTCCGGGTATACTCAGCCAGGGTCGCATCCCCCTGTTCGAGGGTCATAAACTCCTCTCTCCTCCCATCTCTGACATGCTCTGGGAAATACTGCTCATTGAACTCCTGTAGGAATTCCTCCCAGCTAACCTCAATCCTGCCCTCAAACACCACTGCAGATGTGGTCGTCCACCAGTTGGACGCGTCTCCGCCCAACACATACGCTGCCAAGCCTACCTGCCTCTCAGGGGGCACTCAATCGCCTGAAGGATCTCCTGAATCTTCAGGACCCAGTCCTTCGTAGCCTCAGACTCTCCTCTACCATCGAAGGTAGGCGGGTGTTGTCTCATAAAGCGGAGAGCATCGCTCCTGCCGCTACTGGCTCTCCTCTGCCTGACCGGCGATCCAACATCGCACCCAGTCGTCCCACCGTGTCATAGAGCATCCGCCGCTCCTCCGCCCAGTTCGTTCCCCCAGTCTCACCGGTGTTGCTACGGTCCCGTAGGGGAGGTCTCATCCATCTCGGAGGCATCTATACAAAAAGGAACAACACACATCAAAACCATGAATGCATGAACTAATGCAGACTCTAAAACTCTAAGGGTGGCTTCCTTGGATAATGACACTAGAACCGACCACTCTGATATCAAGTTGTAACATCCTCAAACAGCGGAAGAATTTAAAATTTAAATAACACACAATCAACAGAGGATATTACGCAAATATGGAAAGAGGTGCACCCACATATATAATATATATATGTACATCAGAGTATTTCAAAAGTTGTGATTACATCAAAAGGCTATACAACGAATACAGTAATCACCCGACCTTAACTGACAGAAAGCTGGATCCGGTAGCGTTGCTCATCTCCTCGGTCACCACCCCCTATCGCCGATCACGGTCGGAAATGTAAACGTGCAACAATGCCTGAGTTTCCAGAAGGAAACCCTGTATGCCAAACTCTATAATGCATGAAATGAAAGCACCCTAGCATGCAATTCTAATAACAAGAAAATCATCACAACAGGCTGGGCTCCAGGGCTCTTTCACCCAACCACAGCACACACCAACGTCACCGGGCTCCAGGGCTTTTTCACCCAACCACCGCAACACACACTCGTCGCCAAGCTGGGCTCCAAGCCTTTTTCAGCCAACCGCAACTACCATGACACGACCAAGGGCTCCAGGTCTTTTTCAACCAACCCAAACGTCGAAGGGCTCTACGTCTTTTTCAACCAACCCTTAACACGCGGTTCCTCTCAGGCTCCAGGCCTTTTTCAGCCAACCAGAACGCACTACGGAGCTCCAGGTCTTTTTCAACCAACCCCGCACATACTAGCTGGGCTCTAGGTCTTTTTCAACCAACCGCAGTTCTCACACAGTTACGGGGCTCCAGAGCTTTTTCACCCAACCACTTCAACGCCACAAATTATAAGCTGGGCCTCAGGCCTTTTTCAGCCAACCCAAGCTCTCACACAGTTACGGGGCTGTAGGGCTCTTTCACCCAACCACCGCAACTCTCGTGCACCCTAGCACACTCGTCGGAAGGACCTCGGCACACAACTCGCCCCACACGGACGACCACAACAACCGCACCTCCATAGTGCAAAACTGGACACAAACGGTCGACCGAACAAAAAGTCATGGTCGACCGAATCACGAAAACACAGGGCAATCACCTCGACCGGCACTCCCTCGGTCGACCGATTCCCACCAACTGCACTTCTTCGTTCGAACCCAAATCAAGGGACGGTCGACCGTTTAGAAGGTCAACTCCCAGGTTCAACGAACAAAACGACCAATCGATCGAACAGCAAAGGGGCCCGTTGGACCGAAAGTCCCCATGGAAAAATCCCTCAATCTCCACAACGAATTCGATCGAACCCCCGAACACTCTCGGTTGACCGAATCCCACCAGGGAATAATCCCTCACTCTCACCACGAATCCCGTCGAACGCCGAGCACTCTCGGTCGACCAAATTCCACCAGAGCGTTCCCCCACGCTCAACAACAAGTCTTGTCGACCGAAACCACCTTCGGTCGAATCGACGACTATTCCCACTTAAGTCACGGTCAGACGAAGTTAACGAGCGGTTGACCGTTTGGATGGTCAACGCCCCCGACCAACCTATGACAATGCACACGGTTGAACGACAAAGGGGACACGGTCGACCGAATCTCACGAGGCTTGCCTCCCACGAACAATCAGTCGACCGCCACTCGGGCATCGTTCGACCGATGTGAGGCAGAACCCGAAATCTCAATACGAACGGTCGACCGTTTGCACCAACCGGTCGACCGATCAGGCAGTAAAATCTGCTGCACGTTTACTTGCGACGAGCCAGAAGGCCTACTGTCGACTTCCAAATACTCACACTACACAAGTGAGCGAGTTAACATACCGGAAGGTTTGAAGAAACCTTTGAAGAACGACGACGATGCCTCCACGAGCACGCCTCCTAAACTCACGATCCGTCGACGATCCTCGCGACTAAACCACTATCCACACCTCATCGACGATCCACACTCACAATTCCATCTTCGTCGACCTCCACCACCCAACCACGAGCAACCAAGACCACCGAAATAAGTTAGGTCAAGGGAGGGAACAAAATAAGTCGGAAGGGTTAAGAAGCCAACACTCACCTCAACTCGCAACCCACGCCCGAGCCACCCCTTCGTCGGAGCACACCGGAGATCACCACCGAGGGAGAGAGAGACGTGAGAGAAGAGTGGGAGAGAACTCAACCCACCATAAATATCTCCCCAACCTTCAATCTCAACCATCCATTCCATCTTCAATCCATCACCACTACTCATCTCATCTCCAATCCATCTCAACCCCTCATCCACCAACACTCCATCCCAGCTGTCCATCTCATCTCTTCCTAATCTCCACCTAAAACATCATTAAGGCACAATTAGGATTAGGATCTCACATAGGTAGACCCCACAAACAGCTCACATCCTGCAATGTTAATCCAACCTCCCTAACCGGTAAGTGGAAAGGGTGAGTCTCAGGACGCCAACGCTCTACAAGTGCAGTAATCAATCTATTGTCTGTTCTTGTATGTTTTATTTGGGCAAGTTGATATAATCCCAAATTTTTTAGTGCTTGACTAAAACTATCGTGGAAAGGAATGCCTGGACGATGTGCACGACATTCCAAAATAGCCTCCGGCTATAATATATTAAAATACATCAACTAAAAATATGTAATTTAAATATTTAGAAAAATTAACACAATATGATTTTTGTTTGTACTTACATTTGTGCAAATATCATTGACTCTGAACATGCAATTTGGTATTCCGAGAAGTGAGGAAATAGATTCTCTATCCACTGCATCATTATACTTACGTTCGTTTTGTACAGAGCGACTTCTACTTAAATGACTCATTTTGACAAAACAATTGTTCAGGAAAAAAAAAATTAATAATGAAAAAACAATTTACTTTTTGATTTGATGACAAATTGCATGTTATAGAAATAATGAAATATATAACAATTTAACACATAAATACAACTAATATTTAAAATTTCATTTAACAGAAAATAATAAAAATATATTCCAAATACTTATATTATATAATATAATAAATTTCGTAAATGTACGTTATAGAAATTTTAAATGTATACAAATTTAATTTAATTATAAATAGATACATAATTACAACTAATATTTAAAATTAAATATAATAGAAAATTAAATATAATAGAAAATAGAACTGTCACACGTCCCAAGGCAACCACACGCCCAGCCAGGCAGAACGTGCACCCTCGACAAGACCGCGTACCTCACGAGAAGAAGAAGACCGGAGAAGAGGACGATTCCTCTCCGTGTCTACACGCGGTCGCCGCCTCTCCTTGCCGTCGGGGTCGTCGTCGTCGTCGTTGTTGGAAGGAGGAAGAAGTGAGTTGGGGTTAGGGTTAGGGATTTGGGGAAGAGAGGTGAGAGAGAGAGAGAGAGAGAGAGAGAAAGTGAAGGGTTGGGTTGTGTTGGGTTTATTATAATGTGTGTCAGGTGTAAGGGTGTAAACGAGTCGAGTCGAGCAAAATTTCGAGCTATATATATTATCTTATGTTATTATCAAATACAAAAAAATAATTATAAATAGAAAAATAAAAAAGTCAAGCGAGCCATCGAGCCGAGCCTTAATTTTAATTCGAGTTCGAACGGCTTGTTTACCGAACCAAGTTGGAAGATTTTTTTTATTTTCATCAAGATCCTTCATTTTCAAGTTAAACTAGAGTCGAACGTTTTTCGAGTCAAACTATCGAACCGGGCTAAAGTTGACATCCCTAGCCAGGTGGGTGCGACGGTAGTACTGTAGATAGAGAGGGGAAAAGTTGTGGGTAAGATAAGAATGGAGGACAAGGAATGGAATAGCACTAGTTACTGAGGGGTATTACGGTCCAAAACGCGCTGCAGAAGTGGTAATTCGGCTATCTATATGTGTCTGAACATTATATTGTTTTAAGTGGGGCGTTTTTTCAGAAAAACACTATCCCTCCATCATGTTTGGCTGCCCAATTTTGAAAAAGTGGTTTTGAAAAAAAAACGAGTGGAATTTTTATGGCATCCGAATGCATAAGTGCAACGTAAGTAGCTTGATCTGTTTATTTTTATTGGACAACATTCACAACATATAGTGGAAAGTTTTATGCTTTGAGAAAGATCGTTCACATTTGCTTTAGGAAATATTAAAATTTCAGAAATATACTTCATTTGATAATATAGATACCTGAAACCTTAATTAATCGGGGAGCACATGCTGTTCGTTGTACGATTGTTACACAACTAATTGGTAAGAATAACCAAATTCTTCTCTCAAGCAACTTTCCCTTTTCCTCTTATCTTTTTTACAAAGAAGGGAATCAACAAACTCACCATAAACTGAACATTTCAGATGAGAAAAACCACAGATGACAGAACTGTTCAAATACAAATATACACATAAGGTTAGATTTGTGCACTTAATCAAATCAGACCACGATCTTGTGTTCTGGTCTGTGAGAAAACTCAAAATCCACATGTACAAACGCACGTTCAACTTCAGGCAACTGCTCCAGCTTCTCCTGAAGTGCTTCTCCGATATCGTGGGCTTGGCTTAGGGGCATGTCTCCGGCCAACACGATGTCCACTTCAACGAAGTAATTCGATCCGAATGTGTACGCTCTCACTGTGTCTATGTGTTGGATCTCTTCGTGATGGTTCCAAATTAAGTATGTTAGCTTTGCTAGGTAGTCTGGTGGAGCAGTTTTTCCGACCAACGAACGAACGTTTGACATCACTGTTTTTGCCCATGTCCCAATCGTGTACAATGCAATCTGCAAAAGGGAACAAAATGAGTATATAATATGGGGTTTGGGGTTGGTTTGGATGTGGTATTTTGGCGTAACATTTCATTTGACACGCTAAATAGGTTAATGTTTGGTATAGTGAATGTTTCCCGCTAGTTACAGTAGCAACTTAAGAAGACAAAAACAAAAAATTAGAAGAAACGTAGTTTTCGAACTGGTCTGAAACTTAAATTGAGAGATAAGGACAGGAAGTGCTAAATGGAGAACAAGGTGCACTTCATATATAGTTGAATTTCAACTTTTTTCCCTAAAACTTAAAGGAAGTAAAAGTTACGTTTACATTAGAAGCACACTGAAATGAAATTAAAAAATGATTAGGATAGTTTTACTCTATTTCTTTATCTCTATTACTCGTTTTTGTATTTTTTTCCCCTTTTTTTCCTAGTTCTTTTCATGGACGGGTCATAGTTGGGTCTTAAAACCATTCAAGTTTTTATGTCATACACTATCTTTTCCAGGAAGCATACATATTCACAGGCAAAATTATGATTCTTGACTTCATTTATCTCATTCAAACAGTGCAAGAAAATATGCAGATGAACAGTCCAAAATGCTATAAGATCAATGAGAAGAAGATGAATTTAAAACTGTGGAGAAGTGATCTTTAACTTACTAGTATAGCACCAAGAGGGTCCATCCACCAGTGGTATCTCATGGCAAGAACTGCTGTTATTAGACCAGTTGCATTGGTGATGACATCAAAGAAGTGGTCTTGCGCATATGCTCTCACAATCTCATTCTTAAAACTTTTGCAGTAAAGCATCAGCACAAACTTCACCACTGTTACCGACACCATGATCCCTATCATCCACGTTTCCTTTTTCGGATCCAGAGCAGCTTGAGACTGCCAAAACATGGTCATAGACGTAAGAAAACTTTGAATTGTAGTCAATTATTTCTATTAGGAAGCTAGTCATTTTCTTACCTCTGTGATGAGTTGTCTACCAGACTCCAACAAAATCTGAAATCCTAGAGTTGCCATCACTGAAGCAAACACAATTATACCCTGCACCGAACATGTCTCATCTCAATCTTCATTCATGTAAGAACCATAAATTTCTTTTACATGTCTTACTTGAAGTTTGCCTAGTTATGAGTAGACTAAACATGAAAGAATTGATAATATTTTATTGACTTCAATTAAAATCTAGAAGCTATGAAGATGCAATTGTGATGAATTCTGGTCCTTCTAAAAAGAACACACAAAATTGACGTCTCCAACTAGACTTAATTTATAGATTTTAAAACAATTGACTGAAGTTCGAAATTCACTTAATACATCAGGGTTTGTGAAAAAGATAAATACTTTTCAAACCAAGCAAACTCTAATTGACTGGAACACAATAATAAACGAAGATTTTACCACTTACCACTGGTTGCATTCGCTTCTTCCCTATTGGGTAATTATAGTGGTTAGGTTTTCTCATTGCATTGGAAGTAAACCACAGGATGAATCCCGACAAAAGGTCGAGAAGAGAATCTAGTGTGGAAGCAATTACTGCCAAGGACTTGCTCTCAACAGAAGCGTAAACTTTTGCTATGAAAAGAACCAAGTTGGCAGCATTTGAGACGTGAATCGCTGCTCTTTCGCTCTGTGCTAGTTGCTTCAATTCATCCTACACAAACCAAACAAGCTATCAGGAGTGTAATCCGATTTCTTAGAATAGAAGATAAGCAAGTTGAAGGAGAACATAACACAAAGTCATGATGCTATTTTTTTTTTTTTTGAAAGGTAGTCATGACCCTAATTATCGATAAACATTTACTAGTTTCCTTGTTTAGCAATATTACAAGTTTAGTAATACATATGTGAATTACATGCACTTTGGAAAAGCAAATTAAAGGCTAACTTCGTTTTACATATCATTTCGTGCAAAGATTTCCACATCCATAAGATTTATCTCTTTATTACACTACTTCAAAAAACTTGATGTCCGCATAGTACTTTTCTAAGTTCTTTTTTAAAGAGATTACTTTATATAATTGTTGTTTTGATTTCTCATAATGCAGACATATCTCTTACTTAGAGAGCCTAAAGTCTTACAATTACCACTTGAAGTTTCATGCCCAGTACAAAATTTTCTGATGTCAAGGTACAATTCCCTAAGACACAACTCAGTTTCTATTGTCAAAGCATACTTCCTATAAGTTGTGTTTAACCTCTATTCATTGAAACACTATAAACATGGCCAAATTAAAGGAATCAATGAAATTGTTCTCCAAATTACTTATTCAACTTAAAGCTAACTATCCATTAATTGCTCATTCGAAATTTAAAGTAAATTCCAACATATAACTAAAGATCCAAAATTTGTTGTGTTGTCAATGTGATAAAAAAAATACATTACCAAGGAGACAAACCTCTGTCGGTCCTCCCTGCAGATAACCATATTCAATGATACTTTCCATTTCAGTGAAGCTTTTCAGGATATCATCTTGTTTCTTGTAGTACTTCGCAATCTCACTCTGCTTTCCTAAGGTAACATAACAAAGACCAAATATATCAACAAAATTTTATATCTGAATGTCTCTCGAAATCTAATGATGCCATAATTTACTTGATTGTAGCACTACAATATGTACCAACAAAGGAAATCTTCTCTTAGATTAAGAAGAGGTCTCTAATAACTGCCATAGGGAAAACATTACCGCAAACTTCAACTTGATTTATTATGTAATGTTATCGTACTGAACAAAGGACATTAATTTCCAAAGGTTATTATTGTTTACGAGTTGAGTTAAGAAACTCCTCATAATGCTTGTTCGTCACAAGTAGGGGTGAGCTTCGGTCCAGGACCGGACCGGACCGAACCGGACCGGACCGAAACCCGAATTTTCGGGAAGTCCGGACCGAAGACCGGACCGAATAGGTTCGGTCCGGTCCGGTCCGGTCCGGGTCGGTCCAAAACCCGAATTTTCCCCTTAAATTTTCGGTCCGGTCCGGACCGAAGACCGAATTTCCAAAATTTTGTGGACCGAAGACCGGACCGAAAAAATTCGGTCCGGTTCGGTCCGGACCGAAAAATTCGGTTCGGTCCGGGTGCCCGGACCAGACCGAATTTGCTCACCCCTAGTCACAAGTGTCTAACAACTTCAACTATGGATTTTTTTTATCGATAAGAATGAAATCATTCATGAAAATTAAGAAACACAAAGAACTAAATTTATGATTTTCAACATTATTAATCTACTTATGTTGTAGAACAAGATCTATGGTTTGAATATTCAATGAGGGATCTTACCATTAAATTTTATTGATACACAATTGTGCTTCATGATAAAACCAAATATAAACTCCAAATTGAAAATTCAAAACGTAGATCTTATTCTACAACATAAGTCGATTAAGGATGTTGAAAATCATAAAAAATAGTCCAGTTGTTAACAAAATATAAGGTTTATACTTATTTAGAATATAAGACTTATATATGAGAAGAGATCCACTACTCTTAAATTTTGTTGACTCACGGTTGTGCTTAACGATAAAATCAAATATAAATAGATTAAGGATGTTGACGATAAATTGACACGCGGTTGCGGTACGATTGACGATAATTTTTGTTAGCACACGATAAACTCCAAATTGAAAATTCAAACCGTATATCTTGTTCATCAACATAAGTAGATTAAGAATGTTTAAAAACATACAATTTAGTAATCGTTACATATAAGATCTAGAAATCATGTTTTTTAATGAATGTAATACGTTCATTTTTAAATTTTAAACATATGTAAAATGTATGTAAAATGTAAAATGTATGTAAAATATATTTTAAATTTTATGATTTTTGACGTCCTTAATCTACATATGTTGTAGATCAAGATCTACAGCTTAGATTTTCAATTTGAAGTTTAGATTTGATTTTATCGTCAAACACAACCGTACGTCAAGGTTGTGAATCTCTCATTTTATTTATATTTATATTTATATTGAAAAGTGGAATATGACTTGTTTTCAATATGCAGTTCCCTCAACGTACATATGATACCTATTGTGTGGTGCGCCCCTTCTAATACTAATACCAAATGCAATTTTCTATACGTCTAATGCTGGTACGCTACTTCTTAAATCCTACGGCAGAAGTTGGATCCATGAAATCATGCATGTATCTTGTCTTATTAGAGTAAATACAAAGAACAATTAAGTACTTACTAGTCCTGAGGAAGACACGAGTAACGAAAGAAGGATTTTCGGGCGCCTCCGGCATACGGAAGTCGCTAACATTTAGCCTCCAATGCATCTCGTACGATGACAACAACAAAGACAACTTCCTAAAACCCACACTTACAATCACTAACAACTATTTCTCATCACGTCAAAACAATTAACAACAATCAAATGCAAAAAAACACCTGTAGTGGTGTGTGACGCCACCCCAACAATCCCACACTAATCTTTCAAGATTAATTATGGTTACAAGCAAAGGTGGTGATGCAACTCCAATAATGGTGCAAAAAGAAGAAAAAAGGCTACCACAGGTGGTTACACTTCTAGTGTCGTGGACCAGAAGCAATCTCAGTCGTTGGATCTTGTGGGTTTTTTTCCATGACGGATCGTGGCCGTTCGTTTGTCTTGTGGTGTCCCGCCGGAGAAGTGGAAGAAGGTTTGGATAATTGGATTTGGTTTTGAGTGGGGCGGTTGTCGTGAGTTATGAATTGTGATATATATCTTTCGGAGGAACCAAAGTACTTTTGCTTCTTCCGGTTTCTGCTTTTTTCTTTGTTTGGTTTGGACATGTGGTAGATGATTATTGGTATAAGGACTTCTCAGATTGTATACTTCTTTACAAAATATAATTAGGTCCATGCATGATACTGTTTCTGAAAATTTCGAGTACTGTGAGCACATTTTACTATCTGATATATTATTACGATTGCGAGAATGCAGGATTTATCATAATTAATTATGATATTTTGCTTCTATTTGATGTCGTCATTTTAATTATTTTTTACTATGTAAACTTCGAGTGCCTAAGTGCCGTACATTTTTCTATGGTAAAATTAACATCAATAAAACAAAACACTTTTAGCCGGTACACATGCACAATTATAAGATGCAAAAAGGGTTTGCCAATTAAGTTTTTTTCATGCTCCACGGTTCGCTTGAAACTCGTTCGATTCCTTGCAACTCATTGTTTGGCTTGATTCCCGATGAGTCGGAAACGAGGAAAATATTCCGTTTGCTAAAATAAACAAGCCGAATATAAGAAATGCCTTGCTCACTTAAGATTCGCTTATTGCTTCCTTAGTTTGCTTGGCAAGTCTATTCGGTTACATATGTATTTGTATATATACAACTTCTGAAGTTAAGTGATATGTATTTGTATATACATCTATTATGAAATTATGTAGGTGCGTTGGTGGATTTTTAAAAATTGGCATTTTTTCACATACTTATTCGAAATTTAACATATTTTCTCAATATTATTAATAGAAGTATAACATGTACATGCAAAAGTATATGCATGAAGAATGGAATTCGACTCTTACTAAAAAGTATGGAGAATATATTTTAATATTTAAAACATATTTTATTAAATACATATATCTAAGTACCAGAAACATTAGAGAACTCACTTGAAATTGTTTTCCTCGTGCTCGCTAAACTCGCTCTACTCGATACCGTGGCTAGACTTGAATTTTAACGAGCCGAGTAAAAAACACAAAAATTCGTTCAATAATATAAAGGATTTTGGGACGCCCACCCACATTCCCACTCGCGTCTAACGTGGCTAGCCACGCGAGAAAAATTTGCCTCGTCGGATTTGTCGTCCATTTTGTTTTTTGTTTGAATTAATTTCTAACCACTGACAGGTCGTTTCCCACTACTGTGCCTATGTACCCCAAATCATTCCAACCATGTTTAATTTCACTTTTCAATTCCGTATTTCTTTTAATCCCTACTTCTCGACTTTAATCACTTTCACCATCAAAATTTGATTCTGATTGTAGTTAAGTTTTACGCATGACCCGGACATTCAGTTGTGGTTGCTTGCATCCATGTGTTTCATTTTCTGAAGTTGCTAGCCTCCATTTGTTTCGTTACAAACAGTAACGTCCTGAAACAGTGGAAAATTTAAAACTTTAAACCATGAAGCATTACAAAGATTTAACCCCAAAGACATGGGAACGTTACTCATAAAATATTCAAATGGTGCACCATATTACATCAGAGTTGTCAAAATACACTAGTGCAGAATTGACTTTATTCGTCGCCCAATAGACGTCGGCCGTTACAACGGCCGGCGTCTATTGTGGAGAGGACAGCATAGACGTCGGTTGGAATGGAAGACGACGTCTATGCGACACTATAGACGTCGGGTGTGGGAATAACACATTTAACCGACGTCTATAGTGTATAGACGTCGACCTTTAGACGTCGGTGTTTTAGTACCTTGTGAGTCCGACGTCTATAGGGTATAGACGTCGGACGTACTGTAAGGCCGACGTCTATACTCCAACCATATAGACGTCGAGGTATAGATGTCGGTGTTATGGAACATCCGACGTATATAGGTCTTAAAGAAATCAACAGACGCGCTTTCTTTCATTCATTTCAGTCGAAACCCACTCAAACCCTAGCCGTCCCGCGACCGAACTCTCCTCCGCGACCATCCTCCGACCGATCCGCACCGTCCCCGGCACCGCAGCGAGCTCCCAAGCTCTCCTCCACTTCTCCGGCCCTCTTCTCCTTCTTCCTCTGTCTTCCTCTAGCTTTCTCCATATGTAAGTTTTAAGTTCGTTTTTGGTTGTTTTAAGTTAGCCTTCATCCCGTGGTTTCGTTTGCAGCCGTCACCGCACCATCTCGTGTCACCGAACCACAAAGAGCTCCTCCGGCATCACATCTTTCCACTCCTCTGGTTCGTCACCGCACCATCTCTGTAGAAAAATCCTATTGTTACACGTTTGGGATTTAACTGAAAAATACTTAATGCTTTCGGTGAAAAAAAGTATGTGAGCATTCAAAGAGTATTGTAGTAATGTTTTTTTGGGCCATAGAATCTAAGTATTTTAGGAAGTCTAGAACTTCATATATCTAAGAAAACTAACATTGTGTTTGGATGCGGTGGTTTGACTTGCAGTATCATATGATATTTCTAATATGTAATTTGAATGTGACGTATTTATGGAAGAAGGTTGATCTAAAATCATATCAGATTTGTAATCTTTGTTATTTAAAATTTCCATGAGGTTTTACGATAGGTCCATCTAAATGAGAACTTAAATGTTGCAAACTGAACTTAGATTGGTTTGGTTTGCTATCTTAGATTTGTAATGTAATGTGAATGTGATGTAATGACTTGGATTGGATTGGTTTGGTTTGGTTTGATTTCAGGATTTGAAGAATTTTACATATCAAATTTTAAGTGGAGGTTCTGCCAAAATTTCAATAAACTTTTATTCCCAATTATTATTAATAACATGATAGTTTGTGTTTAAAATGTTTTTCTGTCAATTCAAGTAATTAGTTTTAATACTTGATTTTAATATTTCAAATGTTTATTGCCTTAATTTATTGAATTTTTAATATTATGATAATAACTCATTGCCCCTCTTAAACAATTTGGCCTTTAATAACCCAAAGCAAAAGATTAGACAATATTTGTTAAGTCATTCATCATATAGGATTTGCATGCATTGTATTTTTCTATTATTTACGATTTCTGTCGTAGATTGCTGGCGTAAGGTACGTACTATCTTTCACTCATCATTCATTAGAAAGCACGCATTAGTTAGTAGGACTTGCATTGGAACAAGAGTGAGGTGAGTGTTTGTTTGGTGTGTTGTTTGTTAGATTAAGGTATGAAAAACACTAAGGGGGCAGTCACCTATAGGAGATGAGGTGGGGGATTTCATCACCCTTTTCTTGGCCCAAAAACCACTTAATAAAAGAGCCTTAATAAAATCAATTAGACGTTGGCCCCTAGGATTTTCGGACGCATTAAGGAGAGGAAACCGTTTAAGACCGTTATGGCCTGAATGTCGTTGCCCATCTAGTCTCCCTGAGATTTTAGGAACCTCCGGGTTCTTGATTTCCTATAGATTAGTGGTCCTCGATGTTTAAGACCGTTTCGGCCTGAACGTCGTTGCCCATCTAGTCTCCCTGAGATATTAGGGACCTCCGGGTTCTTGATTTCCTACAGACTAGTAGTCTTCGGTGGGACCTCGAAGTTAGGCGTCGTCTATTACTAAGGACCTATAGTGGACTTTAGGTTTGTTTTGGCCTTGATTGTTTAGTTAGATTTCTAACCTTCCTTATTCCACGCTAGATTAAGGACTTCATCTCTTCTCCTCTGAGTCATTCTTTTCTCATCTTAATGTCTCCGAATCTTCTCATCTACGTACACATTCTTTTAAATTGAAATTTTATTTATGTTCTGCAATAATAACTATCATTTTTGCCTCTGTTTAGATTGAAATGGATCGAGAGTGGATAGTTTCAAACAGATTGAGTGATGAGTATGAGAACGGAGTGAATATGTTCTTAGAGGTTGCCAAAAAACATTCTAAGAAAATGAAAGACAGCGACATGGCGTATTGTCCGTGCAATAAGTGTCATAATATGTCAGTGTTGACTTTTCGGAAAATGAAAGATCATTTGTTTGAGAAAGGTTTCGACCCAAATTACAGACGGTGGATATGGCACGGCGAAAATGAATCATGTAGTCGTTCCAAGAATGATGGAGAAGATGTTAGTGTGGAAGATCACTTAGAGGAAATGGTTCAGGATATGGCTGAAAAGTTTTCGTCCAACCCCAATTTACTTGGTAATTTGTTGAGTGACAATGAGAAGCCGTTGTATAATAATTGTACCAAATTCACTAGATTGTCAGCGGTGTTGAAGTTGTACAATTTAAAAGCTGGAAATGGTTGGTCCGATGTGAGTTTCACATCAATGTTGAAGTTAGTGAAAGAGATGCTTCCAGATGACAATGAGTTGCCAGATAGAACTTATGATGCAAAGAAAGTGTTGTGCCCTATGGGAATGGAATATAGGAAGATACACGCATGCCCGAACGATTGTATATTGTATAGGGGTGAGTTTGAAAACTTACATTCCTGTCCCAGGTGTAATGTTTCAAGATACAAAATGAAACGTAGTGGACCAAACCACAATGAAGAGGCTGATGAGATGAAAATCAAAGGACCTCCTGCTAAGATTTTGTGGTATCTTCCGATAATACCAAGGCTTAAACGTTTGTTTGCGGGTAAAGAGGATTCCAAGAACATGACATGGCATGCTGATCGTGAGAAACCAAATGATCAGTTGCTACGTCACCCTGCAGATTCACCTCAGTGGAAAAAAAATAAATGTCGACTTTCCTGTGTTTGGTGAAGAATTGAGGAATGTACGACTTGGGCTCTGTACTGACGGAATGAATCCTTTTGGTAGTTTGAGTAGCATTCACAGTTCTTGGCCCGTTCTGCTTGTAATTTACAATCTGCCCCCGTGGTTATGCATGAAACGCAAATATATCATGTTGTCCTTAATGATTTCTGGTCCAAAACAACCTGGAAACGACATCGATGTGTATTTAAGACCTTTAATTGATGACCTAAAGAAATTGTGGGATGACGGAGAGTCAGTTTTTGATTCTTATCGTTAGGAGTCGTTCGTAATGCGGGCAATGATATTTTGCACGATTAATGACTTTCCAGCTTATGGTAATCTGTCTGGATATTCAGTCAAAGGTCATAAAGCTTGTCCAATTTGCGAGGAAAATACATGTTCTTTGCAACTAGTTAATGGTTCTAAGACTGTCTATCTCGGTCATCGGAGATTTTTGCCGAACTCTCATCCTTATCGTAGGTTGAAGAAGGCATTTAACGGAAAACAGGAGTTTCAGAATCCGCCAGTTGAAATCAGCGTCGAAAAGGTGTATGAACGTGTAAGGAACATTGAATGTGAATTTGGAAAACCGTACAAACGAGCAAACGACAAAAGTAGTTGGAAAAAAAGATCAATATTTTTTGATCTCCCTTACTGGAAAACTTTAGAAGTTAGACATTGTATTGATGTGATGCACGTAGAGAAAAATGTTTGTGATAGTCTTGTTGGCACTCTGTTGAACATACCTGGTAAAACCAAAGATGGATATAATGCAAGACTTGATCTTGTTGATATTGGTATACGAGCAATGTTGGCACCAGAGAAGAAAGGAGATCGGAATTACTTACCTCCAGCTAGTTATACATTGTCTAGAAAGGAGAAAAGAATTCTCTGTCAGTGTTTGCACGATGTAAGGGTTCCACAAGGTTATTCTTCAAATATCAGTAATCTTGTTGTTATGAAGGATTTGAAACTTGTGGGGATGAAGTCTCACGATTGTCACACTTTAATGCAGCAGTTGTTACCTGTTGCACTGAGATCCATATTACCGAAAGATGTTAGACAAGCAATAATAAAGTTGTGTTCCTTTTTCAATAAGATTTGCAGTAAGGTGGTCGATCCTGTGCAGTTAGACAAGTTACAGAATGAAATTGTGGTCACATTATGTCAGTTGGAGATGTTCTTCCCCCCGGCTTTTTTCGACATTATGATTCATCTTGTTATTCATTTGGTTAGAGAAGTTAAATTGTGCGGACCAGTTTTCTTAAGGTGGATGTATCCTTTCGAGCGTTATATGAAAGTGTTGAAAGGTTATTGCAAAAATCGTCAAAGACCAGATGCTAGTATTGTTGAAGGATACATAGCTGAGGAGGTTATCGAGTTTTGCACTGGATACCTAGCAAACACCAAAACTGTCGGACTTCCGAAGAATCGTCATGATAAACGTGTCGATGGTAAAGGGACACGTGGGATGAAAATGTTAAATCCAAATGGCGATGACTTAATGACAACATATTTTTATGTGTTGTGCAATTCGAATGAAGTTCAACCATACCTAAATGAACACATGAAGTTTCTAAAGGAAAGAAATCCTTTGTGGAGTGATCAACAAGTAATTAATAGTCACAATAAGAATTTCATCTCTTGGTTCAAAAATCTAGCATACAAGCGTGATGTTTCTGAGACAATACAGTGGTTGGCTTACGGTCCGCATTCTGTTGTTATAAGTTACAATGGTTATGATATCAATGGATATTCTTTCTACACAGTTTGTGAAGATGCGAAAAGTGTTGTTCAGAACAGTGGCGTCACCTTAATAGCAGAGTCTTTGCATGTGTCTAGTTCTAAAGACAAGAATCCTGTATACGCCGACATGTCCTATTACGGTGTAATTGAAGATATATGGGAGCTAGACTTTGTTAAATTCAAAGTACCTATATTTAGATGCAAGTGGGCTGATAATAAAACAGGAGTTCGAGTGGATGACTATGGCTTCACTTTAATTGATTTTTCAAAACAAGGGTATAAAGGAGAACCTTTTATTCTAGCTTCCCAAGCGAAACAAGTCTTCTATGTGGCTGATTCGTGTGATAAGAAATGGGCAGTAATTTTGGAAGGGAAGAAAAAAATTGTATCAGATGATAGTCTGATCGAGTATGAAGAGACACCACCTTTCTCTAAGCAAGCACCTGAGTTGAACTCAGTAGATGAAGAAATAAATGTTGAGACTTGTATCTTTAGAGATGACCACGGTGAAGGTATATGGATTGAAAATCCATTAAGGAAAAAAAACAGTAAAGGTGCAAATTTTCTGTTGTAACACATTGTAATAGACATTTAATCCATGTCTTTACCTTATTTAATTACTTGAATTTATCTTTTATAGTATAATGGCTCCGAAAAAGAAACCCACTTCCTCCGAGTCTGAAGGTTCGAAGACATACAGTACACGAGGTCCTTGTCTCATGAAAGAATTCGTGGGCAGAAGAACTAGAGACGGTAGAATTCCAATCCAGTTTGATGACCGTCTTGAGCCCTTAGGCATGCTGTCTGATAATTGGAAAAGTTTTCTGGGTAGCTTAGCGAGGGCCAAAGTTGACATTTGTTTATCCAGTTGGGCTGATGTAGATGAGAAGTTGAAGGACACAATATGGGATAATGTGCAGGTAATGGTTCCATTATAGATTTCTATAGTTTTAGTTGAACTTTTGATATATATAAAGTTAACGTGTTGTAGGAATCTTTTGAGTTCCAATCCACTGACAAGTTGAAGAAGAAGTGGATGACATACATGTCAGTTCGTTGGAGGGATTTGAAAACAAATTTAACGAACAAGTACATATTCGGAGACTACCAGGATAGAAATCCATGCGATGTCTATAACTTTATCACTCCGAATCAATGGGAGCTATTCAGAAAATCCAGAGATAGCCCGAAGTTTGAGGTATACTAAGTTTAATTTATAATATAGTAACTGAGTTTCAAAACAAACTTGTTAGTTATTGATTTTTGTGACAATCTAATAAACTTGATTTTAGGCCATCCGAGCAAAAAACCAAAAGATTAGATCTTCTAACAAGTATACCCATCGTATGTCTCGAGCGGGGTACCACAAGTTAGAAGCACAAATGATGGCTGAAAAAATTGCTCAGAAGAGACAGGAGGCAATTGACTCCGATATGAGTGAGGAGCAAGCAAGTAACCTATCTCCTCCTTCTCCCATAGCTCGTTGTGATTCTTGGAAGAGAGCGAGAGTAAACTCCAGAGGGGAGTACGTCACAGACGAGTCGCAAGCTATCGGCTCGAAGATAGTAAGTTGCATCACTTATGTATATGTTATTAATTCAGAATCATTAATTTTATATTGCTCAAATGATAGTAAATATTGTTTTAAACTTAGGACTCTCTGAAGTTGAGAGAATCTCAAGGCGAATTTGCTTCCGATGGTCGGAATGATATTCTACGCGAGGCCTTGGGAAACAACGAACACCCCGGTCGTGTGCGAGGGGTAGGGAGTAGAGTTGGACTTCGACAATATTTTGGGAAGACTCAACGGTCTACTTCGACGACTGGTCATACCAAATGCCAGCAGGAGATTGCAGATTTGAAGAAGTCTTTGCAACTTCTTACGGAGAGATTGGATCGTGCTTTGCCTACTTCTCCTACCCGTCGTAAGACCGGTTCTTCCACGGAGACTACTCCAGTTCCGCCAGTGTTCCACCCTCATCGACATGATGATTTTGTGTCTCATTCTCGAGAATTGGCCCTCGTCGACGGTCCCTCGTTTGGAAAGTTCGTGGATGGATCTAGATGTGCTTTATTTGTCGAAGACCCTGATCGAAGATTGGTGGGACACGGGAAAGTTTATAACATCTCCAGACACCACTTCACAGAGGTAGGAGAGGGAGAATTGAAGGTTGCAGTTGAGAGTTGCTTAGATCATGGTGTTTTTGTGCCATTTCCGGAAGAAGAGATTGTTACTCTCGGCGATGCTATCGGTGGGTTCGTGCGTTGGCCTAGTTATTTAGTAGAGCTAAACGACAAACATGAGGTATAGTTTAACTTTGAAATACTTTAAACTTCAAATTTGTTAACAATTGTATTTTAACGGTTCTATACATCTTTGTAAGGTGTCAAGCCCCCGGAGCAAAGGGTCAAACAACCAATCTCCGATCAACATTAATTCGCTTCCAAGTAGGTGCAAAATGTTGTATCAATGTATGGTAGGTAGGGAGGCACAATCGTTAAGTACCTTGGAGTTGGAGGGGGATAAAGGGTTGCCTCCGGCTTTGTACGTCACCAAAGAGGATATCATGCAGTTCATGGCGATGGATTCGTTGTGTATCATGATTATCGACGTGCAAGTGAAGTAAGTGTTCTTTTGTATACAATGAAAAGTATTGAATAATTTTATCAAAACTGTAATAAATTATAATTTTTATACTTGTAGACATCTTTACGACGCCAGAAGGTCAATCTTTCTCGAGGATCAAGTATTTGGATTTATCAGTCCATCTACATATATATACAGGAATGACGATAAATCGGGTCAACTAAGGACATTCTTTAAAGAAGAAGACAAGAAATATTATCTGCTCCCTTATCATGAGAGGTAAACTTTGTAATTCAAAGTGAAATTTTATTTTGTAATAAACTTCTAATTATATATATAACACAGGGCTTATTGGATGCTTGTCGTTGTATGCCCAACGACTAATTCGGCATATTGGTTTGATCCGTTGGGGTCGAATAAACCAAGGGACTCAATAAAGTAACTTCTAAATATGTAAGTTCGTTTAGTCGTGAATAAAGTAATTCGTGGATTTTGATTAGTATTATTGATTGATATTTTAACTTGTGCTACTCAGGGCAATTAAGGTTTACAGAGCTTTAGATGGTAGGAGAACAACCACAAAATCAGGAATAACATGGCATGGAATGAGCGTACGTTCTATCCCATTTTTGTTAATTAAGTTAGGAACAAATATTTAGCGAATTCCTATGTTTGTAGTACCGGAAGCAGGTTGGAAATACGGAATGCGGTTACTACGTGATGAGATACATGGAGGAAATCCTCGAATTGGCAACTCAAGACGTATGCCTATCCGAGGTAATGTAGATCGTTATTCAATTGTATAGTTGTGTAGTTTCAATATTTAGTTATTAATATTCAACACACTTGTATTTTTTTCATAGGTTTTCCCAAAAAGTAGTGATCCATTCTCGCAAGAGGAGCTCGATGAAACTCGCGACCGATGGGCTCGCTATTTCATCAGAAACATGCTGACGGACTAAGAGGTTCTCCTGCCAATTGTATTTTTTGTAATTTAGTTAACAAGTGCACTTGTATTACAAACATACACTTTATGCCTTAATATAATCGCCTTAATTTTAGAATGAATTAATTACAAGTGTGTTGAATGTCAATTGTGTATGCTTTGTATGTTTGTGCATGTGTGTTTGTGTTTGTGCATGTATGCTTGTGGATGTATATGGATGTATGTGGATGAAATTTATAGGTGAACGAATTTGGTGCAGTTGTATGTACACGACGACGATGACTAAAAACAATTTCGTCAGATGCTATTTTTTTTGTCCAGGTTTGGGAATAGACGTCGGCTGTTTATATCAGCCGACGTCTATTCCTCTGAAGAGCTTTCTATTTAATCCGACGTCTATCCCTAAAGTATAGGCGTCGTATGTTAGTTAACCGACGTGTATGCCTAAAGTATATGCGTCGTATGTTAGTTAACCGACGTGTATGCTTAACGTATAGGCGTCGTATGTTAGTTAACCGACGTGTATGCCTAACGTATAGGCGTCGTATGTTAGATAACCGACGTCTATACATTAAAGAATACACGTCGGAGTCTAATTAAAGCCGACGTATATCTGTTAGGTATAGACGTCGGCTATACTATGACCAACGTCTATGTATAGACGACGCACACATATACGTCGGATTGGGGTGTGCTCATATCCGACGTGTATAACCCCTTACATCGGACGTATATTCCCTTTTCTGTAGTAGTGATATATGACTACATCAGAGTACGGGAAAAACAAATACAGTAGTCATACTACCTAGGAAAATACAAGAAGATGATCTGATCCCAAAGTACCTCCGTCCTCAGTCGCCACCCAACATAACCTACTGTTGTCCTGAAAATAAACATAACAACAATGCATGAGTTTCCATAAGGAAACCTCGTATGACAAGCTCACCTAAATGCATGCTCATAGATATGAAATAAACCTATCATACTAGTGTAGCATGACAACAATAAATGCAATTTATAAATATCACTCTCCAAGGCCCAGTAGGGACATCTGTCCACCAAACCATCAATCCATTACCCTCCAAGGGTCAATAACAACATCAGTCTAACAATCCACCAATCGGAACACCCATAGGGACCTACCGTGGGCACACACGGTTTTATGAAAAATGTGCAACCCCACACGCGACTACACTAAACATGGGGTTCGGTCAGGCACGCTCACACGTCCACGTCAGTAGTAACAGATATGTACTCGTGGTCAACACCACACCGACGGAGTCGTCGCTCGGGTCGGTCCATCTCACCTGGCTGTGCCACAACCAAGCCACCTGCCGGAAAACATCGTCGGTCAATAATACCCGTCGGAACAGCATCAGTCGGGTCGTCCGAAACAGCATCGGCCGGGACAATCTCGTCGGGAACAACATGGGACGGTAAAACATCGCTATCAAGGCCAGTCGAAGGTATCCATCGCCCGCAGGCTGGTCAATCGACTCATCCATGAAGGGAATGTGTTCTAAAAGTTTTACTTTTAAATGTCAATTATTATGAATTGAATGAGAAATCATTTTGTTCCTTGTTTATGTTATTCGTCTTTTAGAAGTGTTAAGGAAGAGGCTCTTGGTCCTTAACCGTAGAGCTCTAAAATATATTGGTTTACATAAAACAAAAGATATTCGCAATCATAGTAATTAACATGGAACATTAATTACCGAGTTAAGATTGTCGTGTTGGTCATAGATCATTGTAGCTCTACAAGTGAGTGACAACACGGGTATGCAAAAGAGGAAAATATTACTTTTGTATACTGAATAGACCTAATAAGTAAAATATTATAGAAATGTGTTTCTGTGTCATTAATATTTTACTGTGTCTTTGGTCCTTTGATATGAGACTTATATCTAATCACTTAAGGAATACTTAATTAGATCAGTGTCTTGAACTATCGATCAGTGTAGTTTAAAGACATTGGTTGGTTAAGTATAACTTTCATTGGAGAAGATAGTTAGTCAAAAGATTATCATTGCCCCTCTTAATTGAGTGATGATATTAGTGGGCCCCTTGATAAAGCAAAGTTATAATGTGCACAATGTGATTTGAGTTAAGTCATATATTTATAACTAGCTTAAAGAGATCAAGAAATGAATACTAATACAAAGATGACACAATACTACTTTGTGTGTATTCTTAATATCATGAGGCAAGGGATGGACACAAGTGGTGCACTCCATCACTAAGTGGATCGGGTTTTGGTTCGAGTGGAATTAAGACATCTAACTAATTGGGAGCTATAATGTGTAGCTAGATACCGCTTATAGCTTGTGATATTAAGCTCTTAATATCACTGCCAAGTTAGTTTAGATCCTCCGATAGGTCATACCACAAAACTGGGAAACAAGAAATGGGGATTTTGAGTTCATAGGATGTGTTGGGTTTCATGTGAAAATATGACACATGGGGTGAACAAGCAAAATCAAAATTATGTTGTGATTAATAACATAATTAGAATCTAAATGGAATTCATATGTGATGTAAATATTATGGGGTGTAATGTATTATCATTACATAGGATAATATGTTACATAAGTTGTGAATTTATTACTAATCCCGAAATGTCAAATTTTGTAGGGGTTAAACCAAAATTTGACAAGTCTGCAGCACAGTGCACAAACGGTCGACCTCTAAACAGTAAACGGTCGACCACAATATTGCACGGTCGACCGGATGTGTGCACATCGTAACAGGGATTTCGTCTGTTCGTTTTTGGTCGACCGAATTTATCGGTCGGTCGACCGAACATTGTGATGAAATATTTGAATGTTGTGAACGGTCGACCGAGTGTCTAAACGGTCGATCGAAACCAGGTCTAAACGGTCGACCGGACCTCGCAGACGGTCGACCGGTCAGACAGTTTTATGCAGAATTAATTTAAGAATTAATTAGATCATGCATGGAATTGGTCCATAATTGATTTAATTCGTGGCTAAGATTATTTATTAATAAATAATGGATGGTTAGATGGAATTTTGCATGGAATCATGGGCAAGAGGTTGCACATGAATAGGTAATTTGGAGAGAACCTATAAATACAAGGTTATCTCATTACCTCCTTAATTAATTCATTAATTTTCTTATGCAAAATCTCTCTCCATAATTCTCCACGAAATTACAGTAATTCTTAAGTTTAGTTTTAGTTCTTCAGAGGTCATCTTCTAAAGGGAACTAAAGAGGGGTTAGTAATTGGATTCTAAACCCTATTGGAGATCGAGAGGCTAGCTCGTCTCTCTCCAATCTTGTTTAGAGTTTGGTGAAATCTCGGAGGCATCCGGCGCAACAACAAGCATCCTCAACGTCTCTGAATCTTCAAGAAGTTTTAGAGAACTTCTAGGTATGAATTTCGGAGCCCCATGTTTGTTTTAATAAAAGTTTTAAAACTAGTTATTGAAACAAACTGATGCATGCATGAAATAAATTATGGAAAATTGAAAATTGATCCTTATTATACATAAAAAATTCGAAAATATATATGTATAATTAAACATGAAATCCTACAGTGGTATCAGAGCTTAGGGTTCAATTTTCTTATGATTTATGGTTGTAAACAAATTTAGTTTACCATCTAGGATTTAAACAATTCGTTTTACCGGTTTTTCGGTCTTTAAATGTTTGTTGAAATAATTCTTTATAATAATTCATTTTAAATGTTTAAAACATGACATGTAATTATTAGAATTATGATTTAGACATAAGTCTAACTTGCAATAATTTCGTTTTAAGTATAAACGATTATTTTGTAAGAGAATCAACAAAACCGAAAAACTGCGATTCATCTTTCCATTGGAAATTGGATGGACAGCGGTTCATAATTAATTTGTGAACTATGGATGCATGAAAAATGTTTTTAATGGATTTCAAAATGTTTTTCAAAGAATTGTTTGGGATTCTAGATGCTTGATAAACTAGGTTGGATAGTTTATAGCGATATTGCGTGCATGAATGCTCGAGTTGTTTTGCAGGAATTGTGAGTTTGTATGTTCCAAATCAGCAGCTATGAATGTTTATAATTGTTATAATACAGGGGCTTATGTATGTAAAAGCCAAATTCTCTATTTCCATCCTTTAGATATATTGCATATGCATATGAGAGGTTTTTACATAGGACTTGCACTAGTCGGTTTTTTATCGAATGTGAGGAGCATGTTTATTTTCTATAAAATCTACATCTCCGGTGCAAGAGGAAGTCGCCGCTGTAGCGCATCGATCGAGGATCGGGGATTGAGGATCAAGGATCGAAGGGAACATGTAAACTCACACGATGTGGATTGTGTGAATGTTTAATTTCTGTTTTTTTATCTTGCTATGCATGTGATGAATGTGTTGAATGTTAGGATGTGTATAATTAATAATATGCATGATTACCTAAAATTCTAAATCACTTGTTAAATTGTCAAACAAAAATTAAGAATAAATTTCCTTCTTATTTTCATCCACTAGCAGTCATTGATCGAGGGATACTCTGCTCGCCCTTAGCGGGAGATAGCTCCCTCCATCTTTGGGAATAGTGGGAGATATAAAAGGTTGTCTGTTGTTGTGCCACAATTAAATATATGAGGTGTGTTTCACCCTAGTGAACCCCAAGTATGTTTAGTTGTGAATACAATGGATAAACGTATCTCGTATCAAATGAAAATAAGTTTTCTTAACATTACCTAGAGCCCTCGCTCAGTTTTGGGAAAAAGTTTTTCTTACGAGGATAGGTTGTATTCCCTCATAATTAAAACGACAAGAGTCACAAGAGTTTGAAGATGCTAAATGTTGCAAAAATTCAAAAAGGTTGTGATTAGAAAATGTTTTCTTACCTTGATATTGTAATGTATTCGATAGCCCTTAGCTAGTCTATATTACAATTGATGAGATCTTGGATTGTTGCATTTATGGGCAAAATTTTTATTTGCAACATTTACATTTATATATTCGATATATGTATGCATGTGTATTAAAACATAAAATTGGCATTAAAACCTGTATGATTTATTTTGTAGAAAAATGTCGAACATCCAACCTATCGTACGATCCATGATAGAAAAACACCCTTTAGCAAATGATGGCTCAAACTTCATTAGTTGGCAACTCAAACTCAACATCGTGTTAAAGTTTGAGAAACTATCTCACATTTTGAAAGGTCCAATCCCAAAATGGAATGAGAGATTAACCGATGAAGAGAAAGAGGCTAAAGCCAAGTGGGAAGACCAAGAGAACCAAGTTCACGGTCTTATGCTAGCATCCATGGGTGACTCGCTTCAAGCGAAATACTTGGATTCAAAACCCAAGAAGATCATGGAGGCTTTATCTAAGATGTTCATGGATAGTGCCCTGAAAGGAGCGCTATAAGACCACCATCGCACTCACAAGGTGCCATATGGCGGAGGGAACATCGGTATCCATGCATTTTCTCACGATGCAAGGGTACCTTGAGAAGTTGGCAAAGCTCTCTTCACCAATGCCCGAGGACATTGCTGAAGATATGATTCTTGGCTCTCTAGCCCCGTCCTTCAAGGACTTTGTGATGCACTACCACGTGCGTGAAAAAGGGGTGAGTCTTGAGGAGCTGCACAACGCTCTCAAAACTGCTGAAGTTGACATGGGCAAGGGTAGGGACAAGCAAGTCCTTGCCGTCCATGGGAGGGGCCATAAGATTGGTAAAGGAAAGGGCAAATCTACCAAAAGTGGTTCAATCAAGAGCAAGGGAGTAGGAGGTGCTCATAAAAGTGCCTCGAGGGGGAAATCTCAGAAATCTCCAACTCCCAATACGGAGTGCTTTCACTACGGTGAAAAAGGACACATCCGGCCAAATTGCCCCAAGTACAAGGAAGACCTTGACAACGGAGTGATTGAACGTCGGTGCCCCAAAAAGGCCAAAGGTATATTTGTTATTGAAATAAATTTAGCCACCTCTGTCCAGGATTGGGTAATTGATACCGGATCTTGTGCTCACATTGTTTCTAATGTGCAGCTACTCATGGATAGGAAGGAACTCGTAAGGAACGAGGTAGAATTGAAGGTCAGAAATGGTGCGAACGTGTCTGCGGTTGCACAAGGTTCTGTGGTGCTTCAATTGTGTAGTGGTTTAAATTTATGTCTAAAGAATGTTTATTATGTACCTTCGATTAGCAAGAATATTATTTTTGTATCATGTCTGGATATGGATAATTTTAATATAAATATTTCAAATTCTTGTTTGTCTATATCGATGAATGGTGTGTTCTATGCAAATGCGTTCATAAGGAATGGTCTCTATTTGCTTGAATTGGATAATAAACAAATCTTTAATATCAATAACAAAAGACTTAAGACCACTCACGAGAATGATACTCTCTTGTGGCACTATCGTCTTGGTCACATAAATGAAAAGCACATCAAGAAATTGCAAGAAGCTAACCTTCTTGGTCTACTTGATTTTAAATCATTGGAGACGTGCCAACCACGTCTAATGGGAAAAATGACAAAAAAGCCTTTCAAGAAGAAAGGCCCAAGGGCGAGTGGCTTGTTGGATTTGATACATTCCAATGTATGTGGTCCAATGAGTACTAGTGCACGAGATGGTTTCAGGTACTTCATTACGTTCACGGATGATTATAGTCGTTATGGCTATGTTTATCTAATGAGAAACAAAAGTGAATCCTTTGACAAGTTCAAAGAATTCAAGAATGAAGTAGAGAACCAACTCGACAAGAAAATCAAGTCTCTACGAACGGATCGTGGAGGTGAGTACTTAAGTGCCGAATTTGACTCATACCTAAAGGAGTTTCGTATTGTACCTCAACTCACCCCTCCCGGTACACCTCAGTGGAATGGGGTATCCGAAAGGAGGAATAGGACATTGCTCGATATGGTTCGGTTAATGATGAGTCATGCGGAATTACCTCTTTACTTTTGGAGTTATGCACTACAAACTGCGGCTTACACACTAAATAATGTTCCATCCAAATCCGTGGAGAAAACTCATTATGAGCTATGGAGTGATAAAACACCTAAGCTCAGTTTTCTCAAGATTTGGGGTTGTGAGGCTTACGTCAAGAGATTGATGTCGACCAAACTTCAACCAAAAGCGGATAAGTGCTTCTTTATTGGTTATCCTCGTGAGACAAGAGGATACTTGATTGACATCATTTCATGCTTATATTTGTATCTTATATCCATTATCTTACACCTAAGCAATGCTACGTGACGAGTTTTATGTTTAGTTTTCAGAAATAAAGAGGTTTGAAGAGAAGAACCATGAAAGGACCCAAAAGCAGGAAAAAAGGACCTAATTGTGAGACCTGGGGACCAAGATGCAAGGGAGAAGGACCTGATCGTAAGACAGAAGGACCTAAGAGCAAAACAGGAAACTCCACACCATTATGAGGAGTATTTTGTCAATTCGATTCGGGTCGGAGCTCCACTAAACACGTTAGATGCATCCAAGACCAAGAAACACACCAAGGAAAGCCCACTAGAAGATCCAGACAGATCTGAAGTTTATAGGCCGCCAATTGGCGGTCTGGAACCGCCAATTGGCGGTCTAGTTAAGCCCAAATCAGCCAAGATTCTTCCTGGACTTGTATTATCATGTGTTTAGGCTATTTGTGGTATTGGTTTAGTCCCACATCGGGGGATTGTCCCGGATTAGCTTTTTCCATGCTTATAAATAGAACTCTTCACCTCCCATTGTAGATATCTCTCTCTTGCTGGCCTCCTTACCTACTAAGAGTGAAGCCTTGAAGCAAAACTCTAGTGGAGGAAGGGCTGCTTGTAATCTGAGTGAGTTCCTAATAAAAGTTTTCATTAGTTTGTTAATTCTTTCTTAGTTAAATTCCTTTAATGTTTTTGCTTTGATGCTTGTTTTGTTTTATGCTTCTTTAATGTTTCTTGCTTGAGTAGTATAAATTTCATTTCAGTATTATGCTTTCCCTTGCTAATTTAGTTAGTATAATGAGTAGTGAGTAGTTCCATCCCCATTTGGGGGGTGGAGAAATATGTGGTATAATAATGTAGTGTACTAAGTGTGTGTTATTTTTATCCCTTGAGCTTTATATGATTTCCATAACCATCTAATGGGTTTTCACTCTTATCTTTGATATGCTAATGCTCTTGAATGAAGCTTAGCTTATGCTTTGATTAGTGGACCTATTCTATGGGGAATGATAAAGTTAGGATATGGATGAAGTTAATATTGGAAACACAATTTGTAGTGTATGTACTCTTGTTGCCTTTACCTTAGCTAATGTCTTGTATGTTTTAATGATGTAGTGAAATCTTAATTCATGTAGAGGCATAGTAGGGTATAGTCTTTATACTTGAGTTCATGTAGCTTCATTCCAATTATTGCCTTGTATGTTTTAATGATGTAGTCTTATCTTAATTCATGTAGAGGCAAAGTTGGATGTAGTTTTATGATTTCATACAATACATGTTGTGATGAGCTTAATGAACACACACACACTCTTTTATGTTCACACTATTTCTCTACCCCCTTTGGGGTTTAGTTTTATAGTTTCTTCTCAATTTAATTTCAGCTTTGTAGTGTAGTTTAGTGTAATACATCTTTCTCCTTTCTTTTACCTCTCGCCTTCGAATAAACCAAGTGTCGACACACCTCCCAGTGGACGACCCGTATTTGCCACCGCTTCAACGCGGTCGTGCACTTGCGGTAAATATAAAACGAGATCAATCAAGTTTTTGGCGGCGTTGCCGGGGAGGTGCTCTGTCCAGACCTTGGTTTGGACGATTCGAGGGGTTTTTAATTTTTTGTTTTCAGTTTTTCTTATTTCAGGGAACCACAAGGTCAAGGGGAGGCTACTGGAGAAGTTTGAGGAAGTGACGACCTAAACAGACCGCCAATCAGCGGTGGAAGACCGCCAATTGGCGGCCTGGTGAGCGTTGATTTCCTTGAAATTTTTGTTGGTAGTTAGTCTTGAAATTTGTGTTATCTGGGAGCCCAATTTTGCATGCTTTGACCTCTGGTTTGCTCCCAGATCATTAATCACTCCCCCATTAATCAACTTAGACCATAAAACTCAAAGCAAAAGATTAGACTTCTTGCCATCTAGGTCATGCACCATTGGTAGACCTTGCATGCATTTGTCTTTTCTTTGCTTTACATTTTGTCATTGATTGCTGGCGTGAGGTACGTGCACCCACATCCCTCATTCATGCATGTTTATTTCATGCATTAGTTAGTAAGGTGCATCCGGACAAGAGTGAGAGAGCGTTTGATTGGAGCGAGTGATTGCTAGATCTAGGATCAAATCGCTACTAAGGAGGGGCTGTCCCATAAAAGATAAGGTGGGGGATTTCATCACCCTTTCCTTGGCCCCAAAAACCACTCTTAATAAAGCCTTAACTAAAAGCAAGTAGACATTGGCCCTAAGGAATTCAGACGCACTAGGAGAGTAATCTAGTCGAGACCGTCATGACCTGATCGGCGTTGCCTACCTTGTCGATAGTAGGAGGTACTAGATCTCCGGATCTGGTATCACTTGCTGGGCATTGTGGTCCTCGTTGTAGGGAGGTGAGGCGTGTCGAGGCTAGTGACCTCGAAGTTAGGCGTCGTCTAGCTTAAGGACCCAGTGCCTTACATTGTTTGAGCCGTGCTTGCTAGTTAGGCTTCTTCCTGATCCCACTACCCACGCTAGCTCTAGGGATTCTTCTCTCCTCGCCTGAGTCATCTCCTCATCTATTCTCTACGTTTAGTCTCCTCCTCTAGTACACCTTCTGTTGTGTGTTTGTTAGAGTCGAGTCGAGCATTTTTATGCGAGGTTGGGCTCGTTCTGGTGAGAGCGCTCGACTCGAGAGAGTGCTTATTTCTGAGATGGAAGATCTTGGTGATCGACCATCTCCGCCTCGTGCTCCTTTGGAGCAAGAAGGCGAGTCGTCTCGTGGTGGCGAGGGAGACCGGGTTCCATACATAGACTCCCTCGGTCCATTCCCACCACCACGTAGACCTCCTTCTCCTCCTCCTCTGACTCGAGAGGAAGGGAGATTCGGTCAGGATCGAGTTCTAGGTGCACCACCACCTTTAGCTCGACAGGATAGGCCGATGACGTTGTGGAAGCGGACCCATCCTGTTCGGGCCGCGCAACCTTCTTGCATAGTTGTTCCCCCTGCTCGCGGGAACAACTATGAGCTGAAACCTCAGTATGTGAGCATGCTTCCAACCTTTACTGCCAATAAGGAGGATCCGTATATTTTTATACGCGAATTCGAGGAAGTATGCTCCATGTTCAAGCTTCAACAGCTTGACGAGGATTCTGTCCGGTTGAGGATGATTTCGGTCGCATTGAAGGATAATGCGAAGAAATGGATGTATAGCCTCCCGGCGAGCTCGATTTGGTCTTGGGATGACTTTGTGACCGTCTTTCTGAAGAGATTTTTCCCTCAAAGGAAAACTCAACAGATACGGCACCAGATACATCAAATGTATCAGACCGAGACCGAATCTTTTCATGGTTTCTTTGAGAGGTTCAAGGACCTTCTCCAGCAATGCCCTCATCATGGACTTGAGCTATGGCAGCTGTGCCAGATTGTTTATGAGGGCATCAACTACAACACCCGCACATTGTTGGAGTCGATGTGTCAGGGTGACTTCCAAATGAAACCCATCGAGGAGGCATGGGACACTTTTGAATCCATGGCTGAGCGCACCTTCGAGTGGGACACCATGAGAGAGCCACCAGCCGCCAGGTCTTCTGGTCGAGCTGGATCATATCATGTTGAGTCGACTATCGCGTCTGAGGCGAAAATGGCTGCTCTCATGCGTAGGATAGAGAGTTTGGAGATGGACCGAGCTCCTGTAGCTCAGGTCGCTACTCCCGGGTGTACTAGGTGTGGACTGTCGGGACATGATGACTTGGAGTGCGCTTACGCTCCAAGAGATACTGAGCATGCAAATGCGATGTATCAACAAAGGCCCCGAAACGACCCGTACAGTCATTCCTATAACCCGGGATGGCGTAACCATCCTAACTTCTCTTGGGGGTCTAGTGGAGGACACGGTCAGAGCTCTCACGCTCAACCTCAACCTCCACCTTATCAACCTCCACGCCCATCGGCGACCTACCAACCCCCACATCAAAGGTCTCAGCACCAAAATTACCAACCTGGTCAGGCCTCTTCGTCGGATTATTCTAACCAGACTCCACCACCTCAGCGGGTTGACCCCAAGGACCCTTCTAGTGATCCGACCCTTCAAGCATTCATGCAGAGCATGCAAAGTACAGTCAAGGCTTTGGAAATGCAAGTTAGCCAATTGGCTCATCAATTCCATGAACGCGAGAAGGGTCGGTTCCCGAGTCAACCTGTGGTAAATCCCAGGGGTCAGCCTGCTAATACCAGGCAAAATGTACACAATGTTGAAAGTGACCCTTCCCAACATGCTAATGTTATTCATACCTTGAGATCGGGAAGGGTCGTTGACAACAATGTGAAAATGCCGGAAGCCAACCCTGTTGGCAAGACTTCCGAGGAGAGTCTTGAGCCTGTCAAGGAACCTAATTCTGAGACTCCTCCTCGTGATTCTTATGTCCCCAAGGCACCATTCCCTCATCGATTGACTAAAAAACGTGATGAGCATTGGGATAAGATCGTTGAGGTACTTAGGTAAGTAAAGGTGAACATCCCGTTGTTGGACGTTGTTCAACAAATGCCACCGTATGCCAAGTTCCTCAAAGACCTTTGCACCACCAAGAGAAAAACAAATGTGCCCAAGAAGGCCTTCTTGGCCGCCAATGTGAGCTCCATATTGACACAACCCATGAATGTCAAGTACAAGGACCCTGGTTGTCCAACTGTCTCTTGCATGATTGGGAATGTGACCATCTCTCAAGCTCTATTGGATTTGGGGGCATCTGTGAATCTCCTGCCTTACTCAGTCTATGTCAACCTTAGGATAGGCGATCTTAAACCAACGAGGACAACCCTCCAGTTGGCTGATAGATCCGTCAAAATCCCACGAGGGAGTGTGGAGGATGTCCTTATCAAAGTGGGTGAGTTCGTATTTCCAGTTGATTTCATCATCTTGGATACCGAACCCGTGTCCAACCCACAAGGACAAATTCCTGTAATCCTTGGGAGGCCATTTCTTGCGACATCTAATGCTTTGATCAATTGTCGCAATGGCTTGATGAGGTTGTCTTTTGGAAACCTCACGGCGGATTTCAACATCTTCACTCTTGGTAAGCAACCTGGGCTCTTCGACGACACTGTCGGAGCCAATTTCATCCAGGACACGGATGAGCCTGACTCATTAGGCATGTTCGACTCACATCGACATATTATTGAGGTGCCTAATGATCAGGTTGCGAGTGAAGAGGATCTTGAGGAATCCGCCAGCATATCTCTGGATGAGGAGGCACATCTGGGTGCTTGCTCCTCTTACCCCGTGGCCCTTGAGCCACTTGAAATTAACTCTGAATCCGACAAGGACCCACCTCTGGTCGAGCTTAAACCGCTCCCCGATAACCTAAAGTACATCTTTTTAGGGGATAATGAGACCTTGTCACTCATTATTGCTTCGGATCTTGAAAAAGATCAAGAGGTTGCCCTCAAAAGAGTACTCTTTGAAAACAAAGAGGCGATCGGGTGGTCCTTGAAGGATATCAAGGGAATTAGCCCTGGTATTGTTCAGCATCGGATCCACATGGAAGAGGATTCTAGGCCCCGCAGGGACCCACAACGAAGATTGAATCCTGTACTGAAAGAAGCCGTCCGAAAGGAGGTTCTTAAGTGCTTGGATCATGGCATAATCTATCCTATCTCTGATAGTTCGTGGGTGAGTCCTGTCCATGTGGTTCCCAAGAAGTCAGGCGTGACGGTTGTGGAGAATGAGCATAATGAGCTTATCCCGACACGCCTGCAAACTGGCTGGCGAGTTTGCGTTGATTATCGCAAGCTCAATGCGGCAACGCGGAAAGATCATTTCCCGTTGCCATTCATTGATCAGATGTTGGAAAGGTTGGCCGGACATGAGTACTATTGTTTTCTTGATGGATACTCTGGTTACAACCAAATTCCCATCGCCCCCGAGGACCAAGAGAAAACCACATTCACTTGTCCCTTTGGCACGTTTGCCTACCGTCGCATGCCCTTTGGGTTATGCAATGCGCCGGCAACGTTTCAGAGGTGTATGATCAGCATCTTCTCCGATATGGTTGAGCGTTTCCTTGAGATCTTCATGGACGACTTTTCCATATTTGGCGCTTCCTTTGATGAGTGCCTTCATCACTTGAGCCTTGTCCTCAAACGATGCCGTGAGAAGAACCTCGCTCTCAATTGGGAGAAATGTCACTTCATGGTGAAGCGAGGGATTGTACTTGGACATGTGGTCTCAAGTAGGGGAATTGAGGTCGATCCCGCCAAAGTGGGTATCATTGCTAATTTCCCACCGCCACGTAATGTGAAGGATATCCGCGCCTTTTTGGGGAATGCTGGATTCTATCGGCGGTTCATTCGGGATTTTAGCAAAATCGCTCGACCTCTCACTGCGTTGTTGGCTAAGGATGCCATTTTTGAGTTCACACCGGATTGCCACCATGCCTTTTTGACCTTGAAGAAAGAGTTGACTTCAGCTCCCATTATTAAGGCACCGGTGTGGACTGAACCCTTTGAGTTAATGTGTGATGCATCTGACTTCGCTGTGGGAGCAGTGCTTGGGCAACGATTGGACAAATTGCCTCATGTGATCTACTATGCCAGTAGAACACTCAATGATGCCCAATTGAACTACACTGTGACCGAGAAGGAATTCTTAGCGATCATATTTGCTTTGGAGAAATTCCGGTCGTACTTGATTGGCTCCCACGTGATTATCTATTCTGATCACACAGCCATCAAGCACCTCATGGCGAAGAAAGATGCAAAATCCCGACTCTTGAGATGGATCTTGTTGTTACAAGAATTCGATCTCGAGATTCGGGACAAAAAAGGGTGTGAAAACGTCATAGCTGACCACTTGTCTCGTCTAGAGACGACCAACCCACAGGACCAAATCATTGACGATAAATTTCCTGACGAGCAGTTGTTCATGATCGAAGATAACCCTTGGTTTGCCGACATCGTGAACTACCTCGTGACCGAGCAACTTCCTGTGGGTTGGTCAATACTACTTTTGGCATATCACCTCCAATCGAGTGATTGTAGAGAGGGATGCCACATTTCTGGAAAAGGAATTTCTAGAAAGAGTAAAAAGTAGTGGGAGTAGGGTTGTGCTTGAGGAAACTTAAGATACTCTACAAGATCATGACATGAATGATGACATTCAAGATCATGAAGGCCCAACCGAGATTCCTTTGGTTAGTGGGAGCGTGAGCGAGAGACCATCACAAGAAATTGTGAGAGAATCTCAATCATCCCCACCAAGTGTACGTTCAAGAGTTGAACGTGAACCCACTCCTCAAGAAATTGTGGAAGAAGTTCAAGAGACACGAGAAGAACAAAAAGAACTTAGAAGGTCAACAAGGGAAAGGAAGAAACCCGATTTGTATCTGGGACTTCATGAAATCATGGTACTAGATACCAATGATCCCTTAACCTTCCAAGAAGCAATGGAAAGGGAAGACTCCAAACTATGGCTTAAAGCCATGGAATCCGAAATAGAATCCATGTATGATAATCAAGTATGGGACTTGGTTGACCTTCTTCCTCAAGGGAAAAAGGTCATTCATAATAAATGGGTTTTTAAGAGGAAGATGGACATGGATGGGAACTTGACAACCTACAAAGCGAGGCTTGTAGCGAAGGGTTTCATTCAAGTTCAAGGAATTGACTATGATGAAACTTTTTCACCGGTTGCCATGTTCAAGTCAATTCGGATCATGCTCGCTATTGCCACATTTCACGATTATGAAATATGGCAAATGGATGTCAAAACGGCGTTCCTGAATGGGAACTTGGAGGAGGATGTGTACATGGTACAACCTCAACGTTTTGAAGATCCAAAGAATAGCGAGAAGGTATGCAAGCTTCAAAGATCCATCTATGGATTGAAGCAAGCATCAAGGAGTTGGAACAAACGCTTTGACGAGGAAGTGAAGAAGCTTCACTTCGTTCAAAGTAAGGAAGAACCTTGTGTATACAAGAAAGTTAGTGGGAGCCATGTAGTATTCCTAATCTTATATGTCGATGACATATTGCTCATGGGTAATCATATTCCTTTGCTTGAGCAAACGAGAAGTTCATTGAAATCTGCATTTTCGATGAAAGACATGGGTGAGGCTCAATACATCTTGGGAATCAAGATATATCGAGATAGACCCCGTAGACTCATTGGCCTCAGTCAACGTGCATACATTGACAAGGTCTTGGAAAGGTTCAAGATGAACAACTCCAAAAAGGGCAGTGTGCCAATGAGTATGGGTGTGCAACTCAAGAAGTCTCAACGTGCGCAATCACGTAAGGACTTAGAGTACATGAAGGATGTCCCTTATGCTTCGGCAATTGGGTTGATCATGTACGCGATGACTTGCACAAGACCAGATGTCTCGTATGCTCTAAGCGTGACAAGTCGTCACCAATCCAACGCAGGTCCTGAGCATTGGACTGCGGTCAAGAATATCCTGAAGTACCTTAACCGGACTATGGATAAGATTCTTCTTTATGGAGAACAAAGGGAATTGATTTCTGAAGGTTACTCGGATGCGAGTTTCATGAGTGATCCAGACGATAGAAGGTCGCAATCAGGATACGTCTTCCTTCTGAATGGTGGAGCTGTGAGTTGGCGTAGTTGGAAGCAAAGCACTACTGCCGACTCAACCACTGCTTCCGAAGTGATGGCTGTCGCTGAAGCGAGCAAGGAAGGAGTGTGGATTAAGAAGTTCCTTGAAGAGCTTGGAGTAGTTCCCTCGAGCGAGGGACCAATAGAGCTATTTTGCGACAATAGTGCATCTATCTCGCAAATCAAGGATCCCAAATACAAACACAAAGTGAAGTACATGGATCGTAAGTACTTCGTGACGCGTGACCTCATCGACGAAGGCAAAATAAATCTGTTATGGGTGGACACCAACAGCAACACAGCTGATCCATTCACAAAACCCTTATCCCAAGACAAGGGCGAAATGCATTTCGAGTCCATGGGATTGAGGAACCATGTAGATTGGCTTGATGATTGATATGTAATGGGGTTTACCCTAGTTATTATTGTTTTATGCATTGAGTATGTATGAGAAAGAAAACTTTAATAACAAGTGGGAGATTGAAGGGAATGTGTTCTAAAAGTTTTACTTTTAAATGTCAATTATTATGAATTGAATGAGAAATCATTTTGTTCCTTGTTTATGTTATTCGTCTTTTAGAAGTGTTAAGGAAGAGGCTCTTGGTCCTTAACCGTAGAGCTCTAAAAGATATTGGTTTACATAAAACAAAAGATATTCGCAATCATGGTAATTAACATGGAACATTAATTACCGAGTTAAGATTGTCGTGTTGGTCATAGATCATTGTAGCTCTACAAGTGAGTGACAACACGGGTATGCAAAAGAGGAAAATATTACTTTTGTATACTGAATAGACCTAATAAGTAAAATATTATAGAAATGTGTTTCTGTGTCATTAATATTTTACTGTGTCTTTGGTCCTTTGATATGAGACTTATATCGAATCACTTGAGGAATACTTAATTAGATCAGTGTCTTGAACTATCGATCAGTGTAGTGTAAAGGCATTGGTTGGTTAAGTATAACTTTCGTTGGAGAAGATAGTTAGTCAAAAGATTATCATTGCCCCTCTTAATTGAGTGATGATATTAGTGGGCCCCTTGATAAAGCAAAGTTATAATGTGCAAAATGTGATTTGAGTTAAGTCACATATTTATAACTAGCTTAAAGAGATCAAGAAATGAATACTAATACAAAGATGACACAATACTACTTTGTGTGTATTCTTAATATCATGAGGCAATGGACGGACACAAGTGGTGCACTCCATCACTAAGTGGATCGGGTTTTGGTTCGAGTGGAATTAAGACATCTAACTAATTGGGAGCAATAATGTGTAGCTAGATACCGCTTATAGCTTGTGATATTAAGCTCTTAATATCACTGCCAACTTAGTTTAGATCCTCCCATAGGTCACACCACAAAACTGGGAAACAAGAAATGGGGATTTTGAGTTCATAGGATGTGTTGGGTTTCATGTGAAAATATGACACATGGGGTGAACAAGCAAAATCAAAATTATGTTGTGATTAATAACATAATTAGAATCTAAATTGAATTCATATGTGCTGTAAATATTATGGGGTGTAATGTATTATCATTACATATGATAATATGTTACATAAGTTGTGAATTTATTACTAATCCCGAAATGTCAAATTTTGTAGGGGTTAAACCAAAATTTGACAAGTCTGCAGCACAGTGCACAAACAGTCGACCTCTAAACAGTAAACGGTCGACCGGATGTGGGACGGTCGACCGCAATATTGCACGGTCGACCGGATGTGTGCACATCGTAACAGGGATTTCGTCTGTTCGTTTTCGGTCGACCGAATTTATCGGTCGGTCGACCGAACATTGTGATGAAATATTTTAATGTTGCGAACGGTCGACCGAGTGTCTAAACGGTCGATCGAAACCAGGTCTAAACGGTCGACCGGACCTCGCAGACGGTCGACCGGTCAGACAGTTTTATGCAGAATTAATTTAAGAATTAATTAGATCATGCATGGAATTGGTCCATAATTGATTTAATTCGTGGCTAAGATTATTTATTAATAAATAATGGATGGTTAGATGGAATTTTGCATGGAATCATGGGCAAGAGGTTGCACATGAATAGGTAATTTGGAGAGAACCTATAAATACAAGGTTATCTCATTACCTCCTTAATTAATTCATTAATTTTCTTATGCAAAATCTCTCTCCATAATTCTCCACGAAATTACAGTAATTCTTAAGTTTAGTTTTAGTTCTTCAGAGGTCATCTTCTAAAGGGAACTAAAGAGGGGTTAGTAATTGGATTCTAAACCCTATTGGAGATCGAGAGGCTAGCTCGTCTCTCTCCAATCTTGTTTAGAGTTTGGTGAAATCTCGGAGGCATCCGGCGCAGCAACAAGCATCCTCAACGTCTCTGAATCTTCAAGAAGTTTTAGAGAACTTCTATGTATGAATTTCGGAGCCCCATGTTTGTTTTAATAAAAGTTTTAAAACTAGTTATTGAAACAAACCGATGCATGCATGAAATAAATTATGGAAAATTGAAAATTGATCCTTATTATACATAAAAAATTCGAAAATATATATGTATAATTAAACATGAAATCCTACAATCCAGACCAAAGTCCGCCAGGTCATTTTCTCCGCAGAGCCGTGCAACATCGTGCATTGGGATCCACGATCCCTCAGGTCTACTACTCTAATATGAGTCGAGTAAAGCATGTGCTACGCCTGAGTCTATATCTGGTCTTCCATGTTGGCTTTTTGGCCCTTTAATCTTAATTTTGATAATTAATAAACTAATATTATGCATAACTTCAATTACAACATCACACACATCATATTGTCAAATTTCATAGATATTGTGTATTCCTAACAATGTAGGTGATCTAACCAATGGACTAATAAACTTCAAGATCAAGGCTCAAGACTTGTAATCAAAGCTCAAGGACTTCATATGTAATTTTCCATTTATTTGAGTTATAAGATCAAATGTACACTTGGTGCACAAAGGATAAACCCGTCTCTGTCGGTCAACTGTTTGCCTCTCGGTCTACCGAACCTGTTCCCAACGGATGACCGAGTGTCTCTCGGTTAACCGTTTCCTATAAGCCAGTAACCCTTTGATCTCTTGGAATCCTTATTTCGGTGTACCGAACCTTACCCGGTCAACCGTCTCCTTAGAGTCAATAAACACTTGATATTCCTGGAATCCTTGTGTAGGTTTACGGACATCTATCCGGTCAATCGTTTCCCTATCCCTAGTAGCTTCAAAATTTCTCTGGATATCTCTATTCAGTATACCGAACGAGTATCGGTCATCCGACCATCACTTGTGTCTTTTGGCCCAAACGACTTCATCTTATTGGCCCACGTGGCACAAACTAACTCTAACAGACTTATCTTTTGTAGTTTAGCAACAATCTTTGAAACGTCCGTACCGGTCTACCGATCACCCTTCGGATTACCGAAGTCTTGTTGTCAATAAAAACATAACGGCTATTTTTCCACGAAATATTTCGACCGGTATTGATAAACCAATTTCCCACACAATGTCAGCAGAAAACCGGCACATGTATCGGTCAACCGACCTTGACACGGTCTACCAAACATGATCACCAAGTCACACCAATTCTTTACTGTCCATTTGGAACGGTGCACCAAAGTATTCTCGGTAAACTAAATTTAATTAGCCGATATTAGGAAAAAGTTACTGGAAGTTGGTGAACGGATATCCGACCTATAGTCGGTCTACCGAGTTCTTCAATCTGACCAATTAACCCACTTTTTGTCGGACGACCGTTGGTGTTCCGATCGACCGAATTCATCCCGAATTCTGCCCGAGCTTAAGTCACATCTTGTTTCCTATTGGACCAATTCTCACCAACTTACCATAACGGCTCTATTTGTTTTGAAAGCTATATAAGATTCACTTAAGAGACACATTCACTACCTCACTTGCCAAAAATCAATCCTATTTTTGTGCTCTCAATCTTCAAGCCTTCAAAGCTCCACCAACTCTCATACTTCCATTAAATTCACTCCAAGCTTAATTCCAATCCTTGAGTGCATTCAAGTTAGAGTTCAACAACCACATTCAATTTCCATTGTGTTGTAAAGCTTCGAGGAAGCACCCTCTCGGGTTGTGAGAAGAGATCCGAGCAAGGCGAGGGTGTTCGCAAGGCTCCGATTGTAAGATGGTTTATCTTCGACCCGGAATGAAGATAATAGTGAATTCTCAAATAGGGATCGGAGGATCGATCGAAACTTGAGGAGAGGATTAGATCACGGTGGTGTTATCGAACCTCTATAAATCTTCGGAGTCATCTTGTGGTTTGCATTCTTTCTCTTATTATTTTAATTGTGCATTTGTTTAAGAAAATTAGGAGATAATCTATTCACCCCCTAGATTAGTGACCAACAAGTTACATTCCACATGGCGCAGTCTCAAGTATCCACACTCTTCCACACGGTGGTCCCCGGGCAGGCACGATCAATGCACCTGCCGTCACCTCCCGACTCATGGTCTAAGCGAGGACACGGGTTTTCGTGGACAAAGTGGATACTACTCTAGGACAAGCATCTAGTTCTGGGCCCAAACGGTCGACCGAAAAAGGTATACGAATCGACTGCTCCCCAATGGATCGGTCGACCAGACGCCGAAAACAGTCGAACTCTGGGCTCACAACTTAAACCCCAAGGGTCGAACCGATGGTATAATTCGCTCGACCGTTACATGGTCAAAATCCAGACTATGTCAAAATCATACAAGTCAAACGATCTACCGACTCAAGGGTCCCGGTCGACCGAAAACTACCATGGGCAACCTAGCAATTTCTAGTCATCAATCTGTCGAACTAAAAATGTATCAGTCGAATGGTCATAAGTCCAATTAAGTCCCGGTCGGACAAAGTCATGAGCAGTCGACCGTATCAATGGTCCACGTTTTGTCCAGACATGTCCCGAAAGCAACGGACGACCGACTCAGGGGTCCCGGTCGACCGAAAAACAATAGAAGCTCTTCTGATCCACCAGCATAAGCACAACCAATTCACCGCCTCAAGGCATCATTGACTGGTGTTGTCTAAGATCAGAGAAAAACACTATATCTGGTCGACCGCCGAAAGGCACCGATCGACCGTTCACCGACATCTACTTGGATCTACCAAGCACGACTTATTGTCTTCGTTGCCGGCGAGGTCTTCGACCTTCGGCGACGAATGAAAACCTCACACCACCATGGGTGAGCAATCATCTAATGCAAGAACTTGACATACCTCTTAGATCGATGCAAACTCGCTGGAGTTCCACTCGCACGACGTCCACCTCCGGTCACAAACCTCCGAATGTCCTCTTTGTGCCTCACGCCTCGATGCTACGACTCTGTCGACCCCTTCGCACAACACAGTCGCTTCCTCCACCTCCGACGATCGAGAAACTGAGGAAGAGTGGAATGGTTGCTTGGAGGAGAAGGAAATGAAGATGAAGAAGAAGAAAGAAGAGGAAGGAAAGGTGGTGTTGGTTTCCTCCAAATCCCACAACATCAACACATAGCAACCCCGCCCATACCTCCTCACCTCTCCATCACGTCACCCAATTCCTCACCCATACCCAACCATCACTCCTCCTGTTCCCCATGCTAACCCAAGTCAAACCTCAATTAGCATCCTTACTAGGTTTAGGGATTTAACACAAACCATCCTCTTCGCAGAGATTTTCTGAGTTTGATTTACACTGGTACCTTTTAACAGCCATTCCCACATTAGTTATCTTCATTTGTATACTAGCTTCTTGGATTATCTTCATTTGTATACTAGCTTCTTGGATTATCTTCATTTGTATACTAGCTTCTTGGATTATATTCAAAAGCACATGCATTTAGGCTTGTTGGGTATTTTAAAACATACTTGTGGGTCCAATAATTAGTGTGTTGATAATTTCTGTTTACCGTTGGTGTTGATCGCATTTTAATTTTTTGTTAAATTTGGTAGAGATCTTCACTTCAGATGAGTGTCTTAATAGACCTCACCATCCGTATGAGCATCCTTTCTATTTCCAATTTGTAGATTTTCTTCGAGTAATATAACTGTAAATGTAGCACTCTGTTTTTCATTCTTTGACATGCTCTTGGTTTCATTCTTATTGTTGTGAATATTTTCAATAGTTGTTTGGCGTGTAGACTTGTTTTAGAATGTACATATTTTGGTCGGTAGCTTGTGTTTGATGAAATGCCTACAAAGTACTACGAAGTAAGGTTTTTGTTGTATCTCATTTTCAGTTTTGCAGCTTATGTGTTTGATGAAATGCCTAGTATGTCGTGATTAGTAGCATATCATATAGGGCATTCATGTTATATATGTTTTATTTTACTCCATATTTGTGTTACTCATGTTGTGTTTCATGCATTTTAGGATTTAGGTAATAAAGAAGAGAAATGAAGCAAAAAGGACCAAAATGCATGAAAAACATATTAATTTGGAATTTTTTTGGACCTGTTTATAATTGGCAAGGACCTGATTGCAAACCTGGAGGACTTGATTGTGAAGAAAATATCTTGGTTGTAAAAAGTCCATAATCTCAAAAGTCTATGGAGAAATTCTACATTTCATACCAACTCAACTCGAGATAATGGAACAGGGCTTCACACTACGTGCTTCAAACAAAACGTAACCCGCTGGAGAAATCCCAAACGGATCAAGCCTATTTAGTCCGTCGCTGGAGGATATTTATCCATTATTGGCAGATAGCCTAGATCCGTTAGGCCTCCTATTTCTCCAACGGGTCGAGTATTCTGGTAGGCGCACTCCGGAGAATCTAGATCTGATTTGCAGTCATTCAATTGCACCCAGATTAATCCTGACCTTCTAATCTTCTATAAATACACTTATAACCCTTCCATTCTTCTTGTTCTACCTCCTTCTCCTCATTAGTTTAGGTTTATTTTCTTGTTTAGTAGAGTAGTGGAGGAAAGGAGAAGACACCAAACTTATAACCTTCTTTCATTAATCAAAGTTTTGGTTTATGCTATTTACATTCATGTCTTGATTAGATTTAGTCTTCTTTACTTCGTCACGTATTGTTTTTACTTTGTTGTTTTCTTTATGGATGAGATGATTAGTGAGTAATTCATCCCCATTACGGGTAGATGATCATGTGAAGTGTGGATGTAGTTATATTTGTGTGTGTTTTAATCTTAATACACTACTACAAAATTGGCCTTTGCTGATGGACAAATCCGTCGGCTATAGTACCCAATTCCATCAGGAATACCTAGGGGTGTGCATCCGGACCGAATTGGTTCGGCCCGGAGACCGGACCAGACCGGTTGGATTCGGTCCGGTCCAAGACCGAATTTTCAACTAGGTGCGGACCGGAACCCGGACCGGTTGGTTATGGTCTGGACCGAATGCGGACCGGTTTTTGCACACCCCTAGGAATACCCATTGCCGACGGAATTTTCATTGGAAATAATCCTCCGGCAATACCTACGTCAGCAATACTATTGCCGAACGAAATTCTGTCGGCAATGCGTATTTTTTTGCATGATACTTTTGGGCCCATATTTTGGCGCCCTTTCTTTGGTGCCAAATTTCCATAGTTTTGCCAATGGAAAATCCATCGGCAACACTGATTTTTTAACAAAAAAATCAGAATTTTTTAAACTTGTTTTTATCATCTGAAATAAAAAAATTCAGACAAGACTCCACCAAATTTACAACTATATCTTATGTGTATGAAAAACTATCTGAATCACAACCATATGAAATAATCATCTACAGTCACACATCTTATTTACAAACTACAGGCCGCTAACGCTTATAAACAACCACATGTTCGAATAAATTTTGTTCAAATGCTTTACTAGAGCACCACGACTTCACGAGCACCTTCCACATTTGCCAATGATTCTTCCATATTGTCATAAATCTTGTAGATATATGGTAATAACTATCAAACATTCAAGCCCCATAATACATGGCAATAACTGAGAGTCCAAAAAAGTTGCACTTATATTTCAAAACTCATATCGTGATCAAGATATTCTTTGCCTACTTATTAGTGGGGTGTAAACTCTTAACAAAAAATAATTCATTTCATTATTAATGCTAACTAACATAGAGCTCACACTCACCGTCAAGATACGTAGAAGTTAGGTTGATATGTTTATCTTAGTATCTGATGTAAACATCTACGCTTTATGGCATACAAGTTGTAGTATAGATAAGGAGAAAAGATTGCATTAAGTATGTGATGACAAAAATAGGGATACAACATGAAAAAGTACTGTATCGAAAACAAACCAACTCAAACTTTCATTAGGAAATATCAAAGACCTGATTGCCAATTCTCCTTGCTGTGAAACCATTGTAGCCAATTGAGTAAATATACCACCAAGTTCAGATATAGTAGACTCCACATTCTGTATTGAAAAAGTATATAAAAGCAAGAGAAACAGTAAGATTCCTGCTGAAGTTGAATAACTAAATTCACATGTAAACTTACTTGAATTACTATACAAACTTCAAACAAAAGTATCATTGCACCACCACACGCATAATATAAGCTTCACAATGCTAAAAATCACACATTTAAGCGAAGCAGAAGCACATACCACCTCTTCATTGTAATTCATGTAATTTTACGGCTTCACCAGCAACACCGAAACCTCCACAATTGAACCTACACCAAAACCAAATAAAAAATCACCCTAAAAGTCAGAAAAAAATCCATTTTTTCTACAAATTCCGAGCACAACCTTGGACTGGACGGTGTTGAGGGTGATTCCTTCGCATTGGGCGATCCGATCGAACATCTCGAAGCAAACTCACTTCAGCCTATAAATGAAGATAAGGAGGCTAAGATTATATATTAGATAACTTTTTTATTTCAATGAATATTATAAAAAAGTAACATACGACAAGGCAAGATAATCGGGTTGTTCTTTCTCTTATTCGCCTTCAGGAAACCCTAAGGATCCAAAATGAAGAATATAGATGTCAATAAACACTGGAAAAAAATTCTGACTATAAAAAGAAGCAAATTGTCTCCACGATAATAAAACAATCCCTTGCAATGACAAATAATAATACTAATTCATGGTTCTCAAGATGACATGTATAATAGCATTACACGTACTTTCAAATGGATTGCTGTCTTGACAAAAATCAAAGCTACTAACATGTGAAGAGGAAGAAAAACTTAGGAACACTGAACATCAACAAATTTAAGTAGAAAAACTAAAAGATCAAAATTTATGACATGTGAAGAAGAAAAAAATGACCAATGAAAATTCCTAAAAATGCACATATTTCAGCATTCAAGCAAGAAAAGCCTGGAGCAATGTCCTCCTCAAGGCTCTTGTTCAAACTAAACAATAACATTTTCAAACAGTAACACATCAAGAGATCATTTTTTCTACAAATCAACCATTAATTCAACCACCCAGAAACATTCCTCCAAAAGAAAAAAAGGCAGATCTTAGCAACGTGCGTTCCCATTGAAGGCTTAATTGAGTCATCAGAAATTGTTATTAGAAACACGATCAAATTAAAAATTGTTCAAACTCAAAAGGAACAAAAGATTCTACACATGAAATTCAGACTTTCATAAAGGAAAATAATAAAAAATCCTTACAAAACCAAAAAAACTCAACTAACAAACCAAAATTGACGCTAGGAGCAAACATAGCATTCAAAGAAGAAAATACAAACCAGTTATGCTTGTTTGTCCTTAATAAATCAAAACATCCCACAAAACCAAACAAAAAACCCCAAAAGATGCAATTCCAGCATCCAAACACCAAAACCTAGACTTGGACAATGCACGATCTCCCCATAACGTAAAACCCAACACAGAAAATTATCATCAAATATGGATCGTGTCCAACCAATAAGACACAAAAGTATCCATCCTCATCATGCATACACATCGATACAAGCACAATCACATTTTCATCTTAATGCAACATTTCCAAATTTGTTAGTAGTTAATTTCATAACTTCTAATGTATTAGCTAATGGTTGGACAACAAAAAAGATAAAAAAACTCAATCTTATATTAGACTTCCAAACATGATAAAATCTTTAGTTCACTTTTTACCATTCAAGCAACATTTCGTTTGTTATTTTTCTTTTCTTTCCTTGTCTACTCTTTTAGTCTACTCTATTTTCAAAAGTTCTCCAAGCTCGTCCTCTAAGCCCTTGATGTGATTCCAATTTCCATGCCCTAGTTTAGATCAACAAACAAGTTTTCAAGATTAATTTATAAGTTTTCAAGTAAACTCCTGAACTGCTGCAAAACAAAGTCCTAAAAGATGTTACTTGTGGAACTTACTTCAACTGTGCAACTTTAGTGATTCTTACTGAATCAAAAAGAAACTAAGGTACTAGGTTAAAAATAAACAACCTTTGGATGTCTTCCTTTCTGTGCGCAGCCTCAATGTTGCATGCATCATGCATATATAACACAATAATAATCTCTACGCTAAGGTGGAAATTGGTTAACATATATTTTGTAGTAATGTACTAATGTGATTGCAAACTAATTGGATACACCCATCCCTCCTATTTGGTTTAAGTACGAATTAACCGGTTGAGGGTTGAACATGGATCAAAACTCCACTCCTAAAATCCATGAATCTAAGAACATAACACAACAAAACAGAAAATGGAAATATGTTTTACTGGTAGATGAAATCAATATCAATGAGAACACATAATCTCAATCAAATTCCTTAAATAATAAACTGATAGTTGGTACCTAAGGCAAAACCATTACTTGCTCCAGAGGAGTTGGGGAAGGGGTTAGGGTTAGGATCAGCCTTAAGAGGATCTTAGGTGGACATAGTAGATTAGGGTGAGACAGGGTGGGTGGAGCATGGTTGGGAGAGAGATATGGTTGATCGCGGTTGGGGGGTTGGGTTTCTCGTGTTTTGCGATTGACGAAGGCGATGGTGGGACGAGGAGGGCCGAAGAGGGTTGGTTGGTGATGGCGTTGGTGTTGTCGGTGATGGGGAGTTAGCGCAGTTGGGAGGCGTCGGTGGGTCAAGCATCTTGCCTTCGCTGTCGGAGGATGCGTGAGTTGAGTTTGGGGATTCGGGTAGGGTTTGGGGATTTTGTTGAAGAATAAGGCGCGGGTTGAAATTTTAGTCTTTAGCATGTGAATTTGGCATTCAACGGAATTTCCATAGGGAAGATTCCACTGGGAAAGATGGATTTTGTTGTAGTGATATTGGAGCTTCAAATGATTTTCATAGTCATTTTGATGGTTGTTTCACTTTTACCTTTGATGTGTTAATGATCCTAATGGATGTTTAGCACATGCTTGGGTTAGTGGACCCACTTAATGGGAAATGATGAGATGATGATAAGATTTGACTGGATAAAGAGATAAGATTAACATGTAAGCTTGTAGTTATCTTTGGCCTTATCTTGAGTAGTCTATGTGTATGTTTTAATGATAGTGATAAATCTTAATCCATGTAGAGACACACTTAGGATTGTGGTCATTATAAGATTTCCATGTCATGCATGTCATTAGCGCTTAATTGCACATACACGTAACACACATCTACACTTTTGAATGCATTCTCCACCTCCTATGAGACTAGTCATATTAGGTTTTCTTTGTTGATTTGCGTAGCATTAGTTAGTTTCTATACACTCAATCTTCATTTTCTTCTCCCACTTGAGTATGGTCGACGACGACCCATACTCGCTCCTCGTGGTCGACGACGACCCACACCCGCTTCTCCTATACTTGCCACCGCTTCAACGTGGTCGTGCACTTGCAGTTTGAACTTTAAATCCCAAACATGCTGCTTACGATTTTTAGTGTATGCAGCAGTAAGAGATCTTGGAGTTGTTTGACAAGGAATGCCATTACTCGGCCACATACATTCCTACTAAGATGGAAGAGATCCAGAAGGTGGTCAAGGAGAAGTTCGAGCGTGTTGTTGTGTTTTAGTAGCTTTGGAAGTGTTTGATGCCGTTCATTTGTGTGTGTTTGTTGTTTTAGTAGTTGTGGATGTGTTTGTTGCAGTTCATTAATCGAGTTATTGAAGTGTTACATTATTGTCTTATTTTATGATGTTGTGATTTTGTGATTGTTTGATTTCTTGTGCGATTAGTGTTGTTCTATTGGGTGGTAATGTTGGTTTCTTGTTTCGTGCTTGTGATGTTGATCGTGTGAATATGTGGTCGATCTTCAATATGTGCTTGACATGCAGCTTGAATAGACCTTCACTATTCAGGTTGTTAATTATTGTTACATGTATCTTCACTTAGGACTGAATTCAACTTCAACTCATACTGCATTTAGCATGAATCGACATTCAATTTAATTCAACTTGAATTCAATCCAGAATTCAGCTTGAATTCAGTCCAGAATTCAGCTAGGATTCGACTAGAAAAAGCGTTTTACTCCCACATGCACCTCAACTCAAGTTTATTTCAACCTCAATTAAACCCCAATTCAACTAGAAAAAAGAATTCTACTCCCACACGAATTCAGCTTGAATTCAGTCCACAATTCAACTTGAATTCGACTAAGCTTTAACTTCCACAATATGCTTGTGTAGTAAACATACTTCATTAAACATAATGCATACAATATACTTGTGCTTCATTCCAAATAACCACACATACGACAAAGGTGACAACATATCGCAGAACATAACCTAATAAAACACAATAACTGACACATTCAGTTGTTAAAAATTCAAAATCAACCTGAATTCAGGAACAAAACAAGTTTACAAACCTGAATTCAGAACCAACCTAAATTCAAAAACAATAAGAATTCAGAAACAATACAAGTTTACAAATTCAGAACCAACCATGGCTTCAAACAAGTTTAAATGATTTTCAATATGAATTTCAATGCATAATAGCAAACAAAAGTTTTACTTCTTCATTGGTATGTAAGTAGATCCATCTTCATCAAACTCCCAAGCAGCAGCCATGTCAACATCATTATGGTCCTCTATTGTGGGGTTGTCATTTTGGAGTCCCATGAAACTTCCAAGCAGCAGCCACGTAAACGTTCTTCGCGGTTTGGCATTCTTGGCATCTTTATTTTGCATTGGCTCATGCGGAGGCTCTACTAGATATCAAGTTCCTGTGGGCTTATAGGTGTGGCTTCGGTTTGCACTTCTGTGAACGGAACAATTTGACATTCAGTTTGATCTACACTTTTGGTGGTAATACAACAAGAGGTACCATTTTAAAAAGAAAATTCAAAATTTGAACTGTCATCAATAATCCAATTCCAAAGTACACTTCTCACCCAAAATCAAATCTTGAGCCCCAAATAAAAAACACCTAATAACTTGCACTTCTTTCACCCAAAATCTGAGAACTCCACTTTCTCTTTCCCCTACTCCAAATATGATTCTTACTCACTTCTTAAAAAAATCCAATATTTGGCACAAAAATAGGAAAAATCTAGAAAGAAAATGAGATGGAACTTACCATAACTTCCGCCCGACGAGCCCACTCCGAGTGTGCATTATCCAGACATGATGACCAACTTCAAATATTCCTTAATCAGATTACTTGTACTCTGATGTCATTAGCACCTTACTCACGTTGTGTTTCGTTAATCTAAAAATTTGTAACAACATGTTACACCAAGTATCGAAAATTGTCTAATTGTGGGTCCCACGTCAAGTGGAAGTGCACCAGTGCAAATAATGTGGTTGCAAGTATTTGTGAGCAATAAATAAATTACACGTGTACAGAGGTACAACAAGAACCTTTTAGAAGTGCACTAAAGCAAAAACCCCAATATGTATTGTAGTGAAAATGGATGTTTCACAACATAGAAATAGAATGATGCTTCTTTTTCTCTTTTTTTGTTTTCCCCTTCGTCGTTTTGGAATGACCACAGTGGTGGAACCTGGAAATATGTTGGGGTGGGGATAAATTAAGACAAAATATCATCATACATGTGGTTCAAAAGTTACAACTTTTTCCAAAAGAATACATCTTTCTATGAAAACTTGCAATTCTACACGATGATTTTTCATATATTTTGAAAACAATATATGAATAAATTACTGTTAACTTTATTAAATAAATCTTTCTCCAGATGAGTCATTGAATTGTCACTCATGCAAAGATCCCTCATTTGATATAAGCCATGCATGATATAAGAAAGAAAAAAAGAATGCAGATAACCATAGAGCTCTAAAAGATAATGGTTTGACCAAACTGTAGAGCTTGAACAGACATGGGCGATAGGTGAAAAATGGTTCGATCGGTAACTTAAGTGAGCTTAAGTACAAGATCGAGAAAGGTCTAACCGGTTGAACGTAATCCATATTCTGGTCGACCGAAGGGAGCCAGAGAAGATATTTCCTCACCGGTTGAACGAGACACAAGTTTTGGTCGACCGTTTGGAGGCAGAAAGGAAATTTTTTGTCCGAACACACTCCTGATTGTGATTTAAGTATAACCGCAAGTGCACTGTCGTCCGTGAAGATGGGACAATTACGAGTCAATCCACAGGGAGGTGTGTCGACTCTGGTTCTTTCGAAGGCAAGTGGGAAAAGAGGGGAGAAGAAGTGTGGTTACATTAAACTAAACCACACTAAACTAGTAGTTAACAAATGCAAAAGAGAGCAACTAGAGATTGACTAAAACTAAACTAAAGACTTAACAAAGAGGCTGGAATTCAGGAAGAGAAACCCCTAAAGGGTGGAGTGTGTATACACATGAAATAAAGTGGTGAGGAATGAATTTAATAGAGCACAAGTGTATGTTGTGTTGCTATGCATATGAAGTACCTAATGGTTGGGAAGACCTATCATCCAAATCACTAACCTAGTTGATTAATATGAGCATAAGTAAGTTTGTTATTAAGAACCTAAACAAGCATGGGATGTACCTAATGAATATGGCAGAAACCATCAAGTTAAGTATTCTTTTTAATTCAAACAAGGATACTCACATTCATCACATAAAACCACATAGAGCATTCATTCCATTCTTGATGACATGTATAAACATCAACTCCACCCCCAAAGGGGGATGGAACTACTCACACATTATTAAGCTAACATTCATTTTAAGAAAAGAAAATATTCAAATTAATTCTACGAAGATTAAGACAAACGAAATTAACTAAGCATGCAAGAATTAAAAGAAATAATAAGAAACTAACAAATATTCTTTTATTGCTCACTCACATTAAAAGTAGCATCTATCTACTAGAGTTTTGCTCAAAGACTTTACTCCAAGTAAAGATAATGGCCACCTAGAGGAGAGTCCACTACAAGGGAGGAGGAAGAAGAGTTCTATTTATAGTCATAGAAAAAGGTAATCGGGGACAATCCCCCGATGTGGGACTAATGCACTACTAAAAATAGACATAAAACATTATTATACATAACCCAACTAAACATTATAGGATCTGGAGAAGACCCGACCACCAACCAGTGGTCTAGAACCACCAATTGGCGGTCTATAAAGCTTGGATCACATTCTGGTTTGGAGGACGTTTTGCTGGGTCGATTTCTTCATGTGTAGTGCACCCGAGTTGATTGTTGGAGTTTAGGCCCGAATCGAATTGCCAAAATACTCCTCATAAAGGTGTGGAGTTTCTCTATTTGCGTCTAGGTAATTTTGGTTTACATTCGGGTCCTTCCCTCTTGCATGTTAGTCCATAAGTATCACAATTCAATCCTTTCTCTTGCGTCCAGGTCCGTTTTGTGTATCTTCTTCTCAAACTTGTTTATTCCAGAAACTTAAACATGAAACTCGTTATGTACCATTGCTTAGGTTCAAAATAGAGGATATTAGACATGAGTATAAGCATGATATGATGTCAATCAAATACGCCTAGACCGAGTTTTTGCTAGTTCTGAGCAAAAGAAAGAAAGAGAAAAATGAAAGAAAGGAAAAACATACAAAAAATAGGAAAATCATAACTCACTTTCGTAGGAATCACAGTTGCATATAGCACGTGCAACAAGCCATTAAACCTAGGGGTGCACCTGGGTCGGGTTGGGTCAGGTTTGAGCTTGAACCCTACCCAACCCGAAAAATTCGGGTTTGGGAAAAACCCTACCCGAACCAGAACCCGAACCGATTCGGGTTCAACCCAACCCTACCCGAAATATTGGGATTGGGTTGGGTCGGATCGGGTTGGACACGAGTTTCAAAAATCCACCACAAATCAGAAGTTTGTCACAAATTTCAGGATTTCTTCACAAATGATAAGTTCATTAGAAATCACAAATCAAGGTAACCACTAACCACCATCATAGACAAAAACAATTACATATTATACTTAAATCACAAAAATATGGCAACAAATATTAGACAGAAGCAAAACAATTTGGCAGAAACCATCGAAGAACAAAGTAGAAACTAGAAACCATCAACAGAAACCCCTTAAAAATAAAAAAATAAATTACAAACCAGATGATGGTCGTTGGAGAAGATATAGAAGATCGTCACAGGAGAAGATAGTTTAAGTCATCACTGTCGTGCGTTGGGAAAATACCCCAAGCCCTCCTCGCTAAGGATATAGCCACAACCTTCGTCGCCACGCTATAAGAAGAAAACTTTAGCCCTCGTTTCCATGTACCGAGAAGAAACCCGAAGCCCTCATCTCTGGAGAAGATGGCCCAAGCCTTCGCTGTTGCACGATGTGAAGATAGTCAAGACCCTCTTGTCGCCCCACAATCAGAAACCCCAAAACCCTTGCCTCGAAAAGAAACGTTCTTCCCCAAACCCGAGCATGTTTCTTTTAGGGTTAGGGACTATGATCGACAATCCAGATAATTCTGGATGATGCATTAAAAAATATTCGAGTTTGGGTTGGGTCAACCCGACCCCTCAACCCGAACCCAACCAGAAAATTTTGGTTTTCATATTTTTTCAACCCGACCCAACCCGACCCGACCAGTCGGGTTTGGGTTCAACCCGACCCATGTGCACCCCTAGTTAAACCCCTTCTCACCAAGGAGGATGAGTGATGTCTCCGGAGGGTTTTCAACGGATACACCCACAAAATCCGAACATATATGCATTATTCAGCCTAGTAACATGACTCGATGGACTCATATTTGTTAATTATTGGACACGATAATTCTACGGGCCGACTTTATATATGTATTTAGTCCACACACCGAGCCTAATGAACAATTCATGCAAGTTAGTTAAGGACTTAAATAAAGACACGAACAACCTTAACATCCTCAAGTGATACAAAGTGTAAAGTCCTTTAAGGTTCTTATTTGCATTGCAATTTCTTTTTGTTTCTTTTTTTCTTTATTTCATTATTATTATTATTTTTAATAGTTGGTGTTTGATTCTCCGAGGGTCGGGTTTCGTGCATCATTTCCTATGAGGACTTACACTATCACGTAAATCTTCCCCCACATCTCGACATAGGGCGATCCCTACCACCCGTGAAACTGGAGTTCGGTCGGTGCATCCCACGTCAGATGACCTGAAAGCACCATGCACTAAGTCCCCTCGGACCTAATTTCCCGAGTGACAGGTGTAATATCCTGAATTTTTTAATTTGAGGTAATAATCAATTAAATTAATGACTATGGACTTGACTTGTGTTTCATGAATTGCTTCTAGTTTGTTCTCAATATTTCATACGATGTGGACTTTGATGCAATTTTTCCCAAAAGTTGGACATATGTCAAGACTTGATGGTGTTGTGTTTTGTCGGTGGAATGAGTGAAGATAAGAAGTAAGAAAATAGAGAAATCAGAAGAGAATGAGAAACGGAGAAGAGGTTGATGTTTGTGTTGGTGGAGAGAAGATAGGAGCTGGGAAGAGAGAAGTTAAGAGTTGAGAGAGTTGAGGAAATCAGAAGATTTAGAAGAGGAGAAAGCAGAGAAGAGTTTGGAAGTGAGAAGAAGAGGAAATAAAGCGATTAGGTTTCTGTTGTGCAAGATGAAATAGAAGAAAAGAGGAAATAAGAATTCTGGACATTTGATTTAGGTTGCGAATCACGGTTATGGTTGCGAGACAGGCAAGTACTGATTCGTTATTCTTCAGTTTCATGTCATGTATGTCTCTCTTGATATTCGTACGTAGTTGCATGCATGCTGAGTATCAATATTGATTTTATGGATATGCATATGATTGCATGGTGGTGTTTCGATCGACATGTCATGTGGCTGTATGTAGGTTTCTGGCTGAGCCACCTAGGAAAGAGCTACCTAGCGGGTAGCGTGGAGCCACCCGAGAGAGGAAAGGGCTACCTGTTGTTAGTGTTGAGCTACCAGGTGTGCGTCTGACTAATTGATAGATATCAGAAGAACAGGATGTGCTCGAATCCGAATGGGGATTCCTGATTGTTATGCATGCATAATATTTGTGATGCATATCTCTTGATTGTACTTTTTGACTGAATGTCATATTCCGTATTATTTTTCACATGATTATGATTCTGATTGATTGACGGTTGGAACTTGCGAGTTGTCGATCTCACAAATTATTAATTATATTTTTCAGATTAGGTATGGGCCTATCAGATGGATTAAAAATCAGAGTGCGCAGCGGTCAGGATTGTGGATCGTATCTTAACGCACTGGGTTCGGGCGGGTAAACACATGTACGGGCTCGAGGCGTTACAATAGGAGCGGTGCGAGAAGAGAGAACACCACTTATTCATTTATCTACATGGGAACCAAAACCCCTACACTTACAGTTTCACAAAAAGAGTTTAAGGGTCATTGACTACGACAAACTTCCTTATACTAACAGACACAAATTATTTGACTCACTAGGTTCAGGGTGGATTACCTGAGTCCATCAATTTTACGTATGTTGGGTTCGAAATGATCGAGCTCACATTAACCGCCAAAAAGGCTTTGCTAGGGACGTTGGTTTTCCTCTTAGTCGTACAAAGATTCTTCAGGAATTTTGCTTAGGGAGGTATTTGTTGAATCATGTCTAACAAAGGAATGTTGATATTCACTTTGTTAAATATTTCCAACATTTTATCCACACTGTCACTCTGTTTCTTAGACAACCTACTAGGATAAGAAGCTTTTGGTAGGTATGTCTTATGCGGTGCCGGAGAAGGAGGCGTTGGTGGATTACTCTCACCCTCGGCCTCTTTCTCACCATCATTCCCACATGGGGGTTGCATAGATGGATTTACTGGCAAGGAAACGCGGTTGTTGACCTGCTTACCATTTCTCAGTGTCACAATGGCATTGACATGGTCCACAGGTTCTTCCACATAGTTCACTTGCCCCCCCCCCCCCCCCCCCCTGCGGTCCTGAACTTGCATTTTGCATGTTCGAGTGATGTTGAGCACGGGGTTAGCCACAGTTAGCTCGGCAGAGTCCCTCTCTCTCATGTACAGACTGAGCCAATTGTCCCATCTGAAGCTCGAGAGATTTGGTGGTCTGCTGATTCGAAGTGAGGACTTTCTCGTGGACGACATAAAGGTTTTTACAGAGTTCTCAAGTCCACGAGTTTTAAGTTTTCAAGCGAATTAAATCAGGTTTCCAAGTTGTTAGAATTTGGGAAACCTGGTGGATTGGTGTTTTGACTTTGGGGTGGTTGATAAGGCTGTGAATGCAAGGGGGTTGGTGTGGTCGGTTAGGTGGTCGAGAAAAGTTTGAAGGACCACCTGGGGCATTGTTATGGTTCCATGAAAAATTAGGGTGGTTCCTCCATCCAGGTTTATACGATGATGAATATGGGTCTTTCCTGGATCTATCATAGATGGCATTGACATGTTCCATCTCATGCACACTCACCCCCTAATGTCTACTTGATTTTAAAATTAAGCTCTTAATTAGTGTGGTTTTGGGGGTGAAGGAAAGGGTGATGAAATCCCCCACCTTATCTTATATGGGACAACCCCTCCTTAGTAGGGTTTTGGAGTCTTAATTTAGCAATAAACTCTCCAAACAAACGCTCAACTCACACTTGTTGCAATGCAATTGCTACTAACTAATGCATGTTCATACGAAATGCAAGAACAAGAGTGGGAAATGCGTACCTCACGCCAGCACTCAGCAACTGAAAGTAAAGCTAAAATAAAAGACAATCTACGTGCCTAAGTCGAGTATATGGTGCATGACCTAAACAAGAAAGAATGCCTAATAAGAAAGAATGCCTAATATTTTGCTTTGGGTTTTAGGGTCCAAGTTGCTTAAAGGGAGATTAATTATTAATCTGGGAGCAATCTAATAGTCAGAACAAGCAAAATTGAGTCCCAGATTTCTAAATCAGTTATGGCAACAAGGTAAAGAAATTACAAGGCTATCAAAGATTACCAGACTGCCAGTTGGCGGTCTCAGGCCGCTAAATGGCGGTCTTGAAGTCTCAGGTGGCCTCCAAACTTCACCAGCTGCTTTCCCTTCCCAGTGTGAGTCTCCTACAAGAAACAAAACTACAACACAAAAATTTAATCCACCCGAATCGTCCAAATCAAAGTCTAGACTGGCACCTCGCCGACAACGGCGCCAAAAACTTGTTTCATCATTTTAAATTTAGACAACAAGTGCATAGCCAATAGTGAAGGCGGGGCAAGTACGGGTCGTCCACAGGGAGGTAAGCAGCCTCTGGCTTGATAGAAATCAGGTGGCAAAAAAAGGGAGAAGATTTGTGGATATGCTAATCTAAGTTATGCTAAACTAGTAACACGAAATGTAAAGGAAAACAACAACTAATGAAGCAAACTAAATCGAAAGAACCTAAAGTGGAAGTGTAAATCAGGAAGTGGGACCCCTGAGGGGTGGAGTGAGTGTACACAAACAAAGAGATGATGAATAATGCAATCATTAAGCACAAATGTAGGTTGTATTTTCATGTATAGTAACTACCTAATGTTTATGGCAAAACCTATCAATCACATTACTAACCTAGTTGATTAACATTCACATACACAAGTTGGTTATTTCAGAACCTAAACAAGCATGACAAGTGTCTAATATTTGTGGCAAAACTCATCAAGTTACAGGTTCTATCCTAAACAAGCTAGCATACATTTATGTTTATCAACACACTTCATACAAAGCATTCAATTCCATTCTCTTTTGCATATATAAAACATCAACTCCACCCCCAAAGGGGATGGAACTACTCACTACCCATTGCACTAATTATTATTCTAAGAAAGGAGAACATATTAACTAAGTCTACTAAAATTATTGAAATGAAATTAAACTAAGCATGCAATCACGATAAAAGAAGCAACATAACAAAGAAACTTTTATTTATTTCAGACTCACAATACAAGTAGCATCTTCCTACTTCAGTATTTGCTCCAATGCTCCACTTCAAGTAGGAAGAATAGCCACCAAGTATGTAGTGATTACAATGGAAGGTGAAGAGTTCTATTTATAGCCATAGAAAAATGTAATCGGGGACAATCCCCCGATATAGAACTAATACAACACCAGAAATAGATCTAATTCTCCCTAATACATGATCTGGCCGAAACGTGTCGGATCCGTAGGCAACCCGATCTCCAATTAGCGGTCCGAGACCGTCAATTGGCGGTTTACAAAGTCTGGATCCGCTCTGGATTTCGGTTGGGCCTTGCTGGGTTGTGTTCTTCATGTTTGATGCACCAAAGGAAGTTGTTGGAGTTAAAGCCCGACCCGGATTGCCAAAATACTCCTCATGATGGTGTGGAATATTTTTATTTGCTCATTGGTCCTTTGATCTTACATTCAGATCCTTCTCCCTTGCATCTTAGTCCTCAAGTCTCTCAACTCAGTCCTTTTTCCTGCTTTTAGGTCCTTATATGCCTCTTCTCTTCAAACATGTTTATTCCTGAAACTAAAGCATAAAACTCGTTACGTAGCATTGTTTAGGTTCAAGATAATGGATATAAGACACAAATGAATGTATGAAATGATGTCAATCAAATAACCCCACACCTAACCTTTTCTAGTCCCGAGCAAAACAAAGAAAAATAAAAAGAAAGAAAGGAAAAGCATATGTAAAACAGGGAAATCCTAACTCACTTTCGTAGGAATCACGGTTGCACTTAGTACGTGAAACAAGCCATTAAACCTCCTTGTCACCAAGGAGGAGGAGTGTTGTCTCCTGAGGGTTTTCAGTGGATACACCCACAAAATCCGCACAAAGATGTATTTTTCAACCTAGCTACACGACTCGATGACTCATTTTTGTCGATCATTGGACACAGCAATGCGACGGGCCGACTCTTTATATGTAATAAGTCCACACACCTAGCCTAATGAATCATCCATGAAATTTAATTAAGGACTTAAGTGAAAGACATGGGCAACCTTATCTTCTGAAAGTGATACATTGTGTAAAGTCCATTAAGGTTCTTATTTGACTATTTTTTTCTTCTTTTTTTTCTTTTCTTTGGAGTATTACATTGGTTGGTGTTTGATTCTCCCAGGGTCGAGATTCGTACATCATTGCCTGTGAGAACTTACACTATCATGTACATTTTCCCCAATCTCCACATAGGGCGATCCCTACCACCCGTGTAACGGGAGTTCGATCGGTGAATCCCAAGTCAGATGTCTCGAGAGCACCAGCCACTAAGTCCCCTTGGACCTAATTTCCCGAGTGATAGGAGTCGTGCGAGAAGAGAGAGCACCACTTATTCATTTATCTACATGGGAACCAAAACCCCTGCACTTACAGTTTCACAAAAAGAGTTTAAGGGCCCTTGACTACGACAAACTTCCTTATACTAACTGACACGAATTATTTGACTCACTAGGTTCAGGGTGGACTTCTTTATTTGTTTGAGTACAGAAACCATGTGATTACATGCCCCCGAGGGAAGACCGGGGTTCATCCTTACGACTCGATAAGACCTAAAGCTAGTATACTAGATATCCTAATGCATCATGTTCAAGACAATTTTGGGAGCTTTCTTTTTACTTTGTCTCTCAACGGTTTTGCACATGCTAAACACACGCAAAAGTCACATAACATTTTCTTTCGCAAACACATGAAGATTTTGAAAGAAATGAGAAAATTTTAAAACACTAGGCAAGCAAAAGAAGACAAGTCACCCAAGGATCATGATAAGCAGATATATCAATATTAAATGCAGCACACTAACATGGCTGATTGGCATCATTTCATGTTTATATTTGTATCTTATATCCATTATCTTTCACCTAAACAATGCTATGTTACGAGTTTTATGTTTAGTTTTCAGGAATAAATAGGTTTGAAGAGAAGAGCCATGAAAGGACCCAAAAGCAGGAAAAAAGGACTTAATTGTGAGACCTAGGGACTGACATGCAATGGAGAAGGACCTGATCGTAAGACCGAAGGACCTAAGAGCAAAACAGGAAACTCCACACCATCATGGGGAGTATTTTGGCAATTCGATTCAGGTCGGAGCTCCAACAAACCAAGTAGATGCATCAAAGACCAACAAATCCATCAAGCAAAGCCCACAACCAAAAGCAACTCGATCTGAAGTTTATAGACCGCCAATTGGCGGTCTTGGACCGCCAATTTGCGGTCCATATAGCCCCAGATCCGCTAAGCTTTCTCCTGGACTTGTATTAATATGTGTTTAGGCTATTTTTGGTATTGGTTTAGTCCCACATCGGGAGATTGTCCCCGATTAGCTTTTTCCATGCTTATAAATAGAACTCTTCACCTTCCATTGTAATTACCCATTGCTTGGTGGCATTCTCTCTACTAAGGAGTGAGCCTTGAAGCAAAAACTCAAGGTGGAGAAGAATGCTACCTTCAATGTGAGCCATTTGTTAAAAAAATAATTCTTCTAGTTTCTTTTAATCTTGTCTTTTAATTTGTGCATGTTTGTTTAGTCTTTCCTTTCCTTCTATGTTTCTTTAATGCTTCTTGCCTTCTTAGTTAACTTTCATTTCAGTATTATGCTTTCTTTTGCTAATATAGTTAGTGTAATGAGTAGTGAGTAGTTCCATCCCCATTTGGGGGGTGGAGAAATATGTGATATAATCATGTAGTGTATTAAGTGTGTGTTATCTTTATCCCTTGAGCTTTATATGATTTCCATAACCATCTAATGGGTTTTCACTCTTATCTTTGATATGCTAATGCTCTTGAATGAAGCTTAGCTTATGCTTTGATTAGTGGACCTATTTTATGGGGAATGATAAGGTTAGGATATGGATGAAGTTAATATTGGAAACACAATTTGTAGTGTATGTGCTCTTGTTGCCTTTACCTTAGCTAATGTCTTGTATGTTTTAATGATGTAGTCTTATCTTAATTCATGTGGAGGCATAGTAGGGTATAGTCTTTATACTTGAGTTCATGTAGCTTCATTCCAATTATTGTCTTGTATGTTTTAATGATATAGTCTTATCTTAATTCATGTGGAGGCAAAGTTGGATGTAGTTTTATGATTTCATGCACTACATGTTGTGAGGAGCTTAATGAACACACACACACACACACACTTCTTTATGTTCACATTATTTCTCTACCCCCTTTGGGGTTTAGTTTTCTTGTTTTTCTTCCATTTCCATTTGCACCTTAGTGTAGTTTAGTGTAACCAACCTTTCTTCCCTTTCTTTACCTCTCACCTTCGCACAAACCAAGTGTCGACACACCTCCCAGTGGACGACCCGTATTTTCCACCGTTTCAACGCGGCCGTGCACTTGCGGTTAAATATACAACGATCAATCAAGTTTTTGGCACCGTTGTCGGGGACGTGCTCTATCCAGACCTTGGTTTGGACGATTCGAGGGGTTTTTGATTTTTTGTTTCCAGTTGTTCTTAGTTTCAGGGAACCATCGGAGCAAGGGGAGGCTACTGGACAACTTTGAGGACCAGAAGCTCCAAAAGGACAGCCAATCAGCGGTTGGAGACCGCCAATTGGCGGCCTGGTGAGGGTTTCCTGCTCTCAAATTTTTTCTGGTAGTTAGTTCTATAAATTGTGTTATCTGGGAGCCCTATTTTGCATGCTGTGACTTCTAGTTTGCTCCCAGATTTAATTTCAATGCCCTTTAATCAACTTGGACCATAAAACTCAAAGCAAAAGATTAGACTTCTTGCCATCTAGGTCACGCATCATGTGTAGACCTTGCATGCATTTGTCTTTTCTTTGCTTTACATTTTGTTGTTGATTACTGGCGTGAGGTACGTGCACCCAAATCTCTCATTCATGCATGTTTCGATCATGCATTAGTTAGTAAGGTGCATCGGGACAAGAGTGAGTTGAGTGTTTGATTGTAGTGATTGATTACTAGATTTAAGCTCAAAACACTACTAAGGAGGGGTTGTCCCATAAAAGATAAGGTGGGGGATTTCATCACCCTTTGCTTGGCCCCAAAAATCACTCTTAATAAAGCCTTAACTAAAAGCAAGTAGACATTGGCCCTAGGATTGCGGGCGCACTAGAAGAGTAATCTAGTTGAGACCGTCATGACCTGATCGGCGTTGTCTACCTTGTCGATAGTAGGAGGTACTGGATCTCCGGATCTGGTATCACTTGCTGGGCATTGTGGTCCTCGTTGTAGGGAGGTGAGACGTGTCGAGGCTAGTGACCTCGAAGTTAGGCGTCGTCTAGCCTAAGGACCCATTGCCTTACATTGTTTGAGTCGTGCTTGCTAGTTAGGCTTCTTCCTGATCCCTCTGCCCACGCTAGCTTTAGGGATTCTTCCCTTCTCCTCTGAGTCATCTTCTTCTCACCTTCTTCTACGTTATAGTCTCCTCCCCTTTACACTCTCTGGTAGCGTTTTTAGGGTCGAGTCGAACACTTTTTGCGAGCTTGGCCTTGTGGTGGTGAGAGTGGTCGACTCTAGAGTTCTTTGTGGAGATGGATGGTTACATGGGCGACCATCCATATCATAGTTGGGACCAGGACAATTCGTCCTGGCATTCCGGACCCATGCAACTTGGGGTGGCTCAGACGAACACCTCGTATGGTTGGGACAATCTTCATTGTGTGACTGTGCAATCTTCATATTGGGGTAGTATGAGAGAGGCACCGACTGCTAGACCACCATCTAGTTACGTCGGATCATATGTTGGTCATCAATCTGAGACATTACAAGAACCTTTGGCCTCTTTCATGCATGTGGTAGATGACATGGGTGCACCGGTGGCTCCAGTAGCCGTACCATGTGACTGTTGTGGGTTGAGTGGTCATGTTTTCGGGGAATGTCCTTATGTTCCCCCAGAGCCTGAGTATGAGCATACCTTTTCCCAAAATACTCAATATCACCATTACGCATCCGCGTACAACCCGAGAGGGATGGATTCATGGGGAGACAATTCATATCCAAATTCTTATACTTCATTTTCACCCCAATATCCTCCTCCCGATTACCCAGAATTCTACCAACACCCCACTTCAAATCATTGGACTCATTCTCAGCCCATCAACACCCAACCCCAAAAATTCCCAAGCTCTGACTTGGACCTCATAGTTGACCGCATACCAGATTCCTTGAAACAAACTTTCCTTACGTTCATGGAAATCACTCAACAGTCCATACAAAATATGGCACTGCAAGTGAGTCAAATGTCGCAGCAATTACGTGAACGTGAGGAGAGTGACATTTCATGTCAACATGAGGATTCTTCTTTTGATATTGAACCACCACCACATCCACAAATTCAAAACACAACCTTTCAAAGTCAAACTCCTAGTCAGTCTGAGGGACTTGGGGTTTCAATTCACAATCACTTAGTGGAGGATTCGATTCAAATTGAGAATAACTTGGACCAGCTTCTTTATGAGTCGGCACAGGATTGTGCCTTATCTTCTTGTCCCGTGGCCCTTGAGCCACATGATCTTATTGTTGTACCTCCTAAGGACTCACCTCTGGTGGAGCAAGAGCTCCCTAGTCCCCTCAATTTCAAACAACCTGGTGAGAGTTTGCCTCTCACTATTGTTCCTGATCATCTTGGAAATGATGGAACATCAAAAAACTACATTGCTCGTGAGGGTATTAGGAGTTCCTTGGCGGATACCTTGGGTATGAGACCCACTTCCTGTTCTCCTGGTGAGTTGGACATGTACAACGAGGTGCTTGACCTCGTTCCGACCCACCAGCCTGTTGGTTGGAGAGTTTGGATTGATGATCATAACTTCAGTTCCGCAACGGGAGAGATTCTTCTTCCGTTGCCCCTTATTTCCCAAACTCTCGAGAGGTTCAAGCTCTTTTAGTTTGATCCTTTGAATAAGACGCCTTTGCGTCCAATTGATGAACCTCTCATTTCTTCGGGTGCTCTTTGTGAAGGGGGCCCACGCATGCGTATTCTGGCCCCACGTGGTGTCATGTTCCCTTTCCAAGTACATTGACCCACTCTTGAGATTCCCATTTGATGTCTTTGACAAATGAAGATGGGAACTTATGTTTGTACATAGTTATATATAAATAAATAAATAAAAAGAAAAAAAAAGTACAATAAAAGACTCCTTCAGTGAGCATCGATTGTTGTGGGCTCCAACCCTTGTGTATTTGGGCCCCAGTTCTTTCACGTATTTGTGTCCCTTCTTTAGCTTCTCACAGGTTTTGAGGGAATTTTGGTTGTGTCGATCAACATAGCCGAAACTTCCCTTTATACTTCACGTTGGTGAGATCTATTATTTTTCATGCATAACTCCATATAGTATCTTGCTCACATTCATTGAGGACAATGCATGGACTAGGTGTGGGGGGGTGTTTTACGTATGTACATAGTTGAGTCTTTTTCCTTTGATTTTGTTTTCTTTTGTTTGCATTTTTAGGGTCATGTTAGTGTGCTGCACTTAATATCGATATATCTGCTTGCCATGATCCTTGGGTGACTTGTCTTCTTTTGCTTGCCTAGTGCTTTAAAATTTTCACATTTCTTTCAAAATCTTCATGTGTTTGCGAAAGAAAATGTTTTGTGGGTTTTGCGTGTGTTTAGCATGTGCAAAACCGTTGAGAGGCAAAGTAAAAAGAAAGCTCCCAAAATTGTCTTGAACTTGACGCATTAGGATATCTAGTACTGTGGCTTTAGGATTTATCGAGTCGTTAGGATGCACCCCAGTATTCCCTTGGGGGTGAGTAATCATAGGGTTTCAGTGCTCAAACATTTAAAGAAGTCCACCCGGAACCTAGTGAGTCAATAATTCGTGTCTGTTAAACTTAAGGAAGTTTGTTGTAGTCAAGGACCGTTTAAATCTTGTTGTGAGACATTAAGTGTAGGGGTTTTGGTTCATGTGTAGATAAGAAATAAGTGAGTATGTGTTCTCTCTTCTCGCACGGCTCCTATCACTCGGGAAAGTAGGTCTGAAGGGACTTTGTGCCTGGTGCATTCGAGTCATCTGACTTGGGATGCGCCGACCGAACTCCCGTTACACGGGTGGTAGGGATTGCCCTATGTGGAGATTTGGGGAAAGGTGTACGTGATAGTGTAAGTCCTCATGGGCAATGATGCATGAAACCTTACCCTGGGAGAATGAAGCTCCAACTAATAAAAAGAAAAAAAATGATGAAAAGAAACAAAAAGAAAAAAAATGGTAATGCAAATAAGAACCTTAATGGACTTTACACTTTGTAGCACTTGAGGATGTTGAGGTTGTCCATGTCTTTCACTTAATTCCTTATTTAACGTGCACGAATGGTTCATTAGGCTAGGTGTGGACTGATTACCTTTATAGAGTCGGCCCGTAGGATTACCGCGTCCATTGATCGACAAAATATTGTCCAACGAGTCGAGGTCTAGATTGAATAATGCATCTTGTTCGGATTTTGTGGGTATATCCGCTGAAAACCCTCAGGAGACAACACTCCTCCTCCTTGGCAACAAGGAGGTTTAACAGCTTGTTGCACGTGCTAAGTGCAACCGTGATTCCTACAAAAGTGAGTTAGGATTTCTTGTTTTTCGTATGCTTTTTCCTTTCTTTGTTTTGCTCGAGACTAGCAAAAACTTAGGTGTGGGGGTATTTGATTGGCATCATTTCATGTTTATATTTGTATCTTATATCCATTATCTTTCACCTAAACAATGCTATGTTATGATTTTATGTTTGGTTTTCAGGAATAAATAGGTTTGAAGAGAAGAGCCATGAAAGGACCCAAAAGCAGGAAAAAAAGGACTTAATTGTGAGACCTAGGGACTGAGATGCAATGGAGAAGGACCTGATCGTAAGACCGAAGGACCTAAGAGCAAAACAGGAAACTCCACACTATCATGGGGAGTATTTTGGCAATTCGATTCGGGTCGGAGCTCCAACAAACCAAGTAGATGCATCAAAGACCAACAAATCCATCAAGCAAAGCCCAAAACCAAAAGCAACTCGATCTGAAGTTTATAGACCGCCAATTTGCGGTCTTGGACCGCCAATTTGCGGTCCATATAGCCCCAGATCCGCTAAACTTTCTCTTGGACTTGTATTATTATGTGTTTAGGCTATTTTTGGTATTGGTTTAGTCCCACATCGGGGGATTGTCCCCGATTAGCCTTTTCCATGCTTATAAATAGAACTCTTCACCTTCCATTGTAATTACTCATTGCTTGGTGGCATTATCTCTACTAAGGAGTGAGCCTTGAAGCAAAAACTCAAGGTGGAGAAGAATGCTACCTTCAATGTGAGTCATTTGTTAAAAAAATAATTCTTCTAATTTCTTTTAATCTTCTCTTTTAATTTGTGCATGTTTGTTTAGTCTTTCCTTTCCTTTTTTTGTTTCTTTAATGCTTCTTGCCTTCTTAGTTAACTTTCATTTCAGTATTATGCTTTCTTTTGCTAATATAGTTAGTGTAATGAGTAGTGAGTAGTTCCATCCCCATTTGGGGGTGGAGAAATATGTGATATAATCATGTAGTGTATTAAGTGTGTGTTATATTTATCCCTTTTGCTTTATATGATTTCCATAACCATCTAATGGGTTTTCACTCTTATCTTTGATATGCTAATGCTCTTGAATGAAGCTTAGCTTATGCTTTGATTAGTGGACCTATTTTATGGGGAATGATAAGGTTAGGATATGGATGAAGTTAATATTGGAAACACAATTTGTAGTGTATGTGCTCTTGTTGCCTTTACCTTAGCTAATGTCTTGTATGTTTTAATGATGTAGTCTTATCTTAATTCATGTGGAGGCATAGTAGGGTATAGTCTTTATACTTGAGTTCATGTAGCTTCATTCCAATTATTGTCTTGTATGTTTTAATGATATAGTCTTATCTTAATTCATGTGGAGGCAAAGTTGGATGTAGTTTTATGATTTCATGCACTACATGTTGTGAGGAGCTTAATGAACACACACACACACACACTTCTTTATGTTCACATTATTTCTCTACCCCCTTTGAGGTTTAGTTTTCTTGCTTTTCTTCCATTTCCATTTGCACCTTAGTGTAGTTTAGTGTAACCAACCTTTCTTCCCTTTCTTTACCTCTCGCCTTCGCACAAACCAAGTGTCGACACACCTCCCAGTGGACGACCCGTATTTTCCACCGCTTCAACGCGGCCGTGCACTTGCGGTTAAATAAAAAACGATCAATCATGGCCCTAGCAGTACAAACAAAAGAAAATGAAATAAAAACAAAAAGGCACACAAACTATGTACAAACGTGAAAACACCCCCCCCCCCACACACACACACCTAATCTATGCATTGTCCTCAATGTATGGCAAAATGGTGCCAATGCATGGATAGGGTATACCGGACTAATGAAGGCGGCCAGAGGTGCCCGAAGAGGCACCTCGCTCAAGAGCTGACAATTTCCTATAAAATTTCTGATTTGTTTGGCTAAAATGACGTTTTGCTGCTCAACCGTCATCTCAGAAATGTCGGTGTTGAAGAGCATTCACGGGCTCACAAATGAGCTTGAGGAACTAGCTCTAACATCCTCCTCCAGAAGGCAATGGTGAAATGACGGGGTCATCTTCGCTACCTCGAGGTTGGTACCTTGGCGCCGCTGCATGCGCTCAAATCGTGGGATGTCCAACATGCCACACAATTTGGTAACCAGAGTAGGCAAACAGTGTATTTCTTTAAGCTTGGCGTTCACCAAAACGTCGAACAACATTCGACAAAAGCAGTGAGGTGAACCATCCATAAGACTATACACTATTCGCAAACTAGGTGTGAATAATGTGGAGGTCCGCTCTCGGCCCAACACATTCCTACACACCCACCTGGCTACAATGTGCACATTGGAGTAAATGTGCGCATTGGGTATTCCCCCATGTGATGAGATGGGTTGCCCGCACCGAAGCATAGATCGGTAAAAATTAATGTCACAGGTGGGCACGAGATCATCGACTAAGGGGATCCCAGTCACGTTGGAGATGAATTGGGGTGTCACGGTGTGCTTCACCCCTCTGAGAGTGACACTAAACTCGAGTGGTCCGGTCTGGTCACACTCGAGTTTAGTAAAGAACTCATGTACGAGAAGCTCTACATACATGGTTTCGTCACCCTCATACAACAAATGGTACCACCCTTTGGATATGATTCTATCGTAGAAGGGTTCTCCGAATTCACAAATCAGGGAGGTAAAATTAAGTTCTGGAATTAAATGTGGGCTGGCTATACCAGCACCTAGCTTGGCGAGCTTTAACGGTGGAACACGTGACAATGAAGACGAACACAACGCAAGAGGGTCGGAGACCACAGCTCGTTGACTCCAGCAGCCAACAAACACTCCACCAAACGGAACCAACAGAAGCCACCAAATCACACAACCTGACGAAGACCGAAGACCTAGTCTTCACAACAGACCGCTGATTGGCGGTCCAGAACCGCCGATTAGCGGTCTCTTTGTGAAATCAGGAGCTGGAATTTTGGGGAGGGGGCGGAAAAGAGAACAAAAATGCATTTTCGTTGGTTGAATGATTGGTAGGGCAACGAAAACGCGTTTTTATCAAAGGAAAAGGGAAAAATATCCAGAAGGCACTTCAACTTTTTTCCTTTCTTCATTTTTCACTTTTTTGTTTTAACAAAGATATGTACAACCAAATGAAGGGATGGATCACGTCAAGTGACCACATCCGTGGGGAGTTCGTGTAAAGGCACGACATCCTCCTCGACCTCTGTCGTTGTCCCTTGCAAGTACAGTTTGAAGCGTTGTCCATTAACTTTGAACACGTCCACATTCCTTGGATTCTGAATCTCAACCGCCCCATGAGGGGAGACGGTTAAAACAATAAAGGGCCCTGACCAACGACTCCAATGTTTCCCCGGAAACAAGTAGAGGCGAGAGTTATACAACAAGATCTTTTATCTCACCTCGAAGGTTTCGTGATGAGAATTAAATTTATACCGCACGTGCACGACGTCAATGAAGACGTGGCAAATACGGGTCGAACACAAGGAGGGAGAGATTTGTTATTAGTGTGATTTCGATTGGGGGAAAGAAGGAGAGAAGAAATAAGTTGGTTTTGAGATTTTTTTTTGGTTTTAATTATCTAAAGCAAGAAACAAGAACAATTAAAATTAAAACAAGAACAAAGAAGTGAATTCCGTTGGGTGGAGGTTTAGATTTAGGGTTTAGATTAGAGAATTTAGAAACTTATAATAAATCATGTTAGTTATGAAGCATTACATGATAAATGATTTAACATAAACTCAAGTAATCAAAATATACTAATCACGAACTTAAAATAATAACATTCATTCATCTTCTCTTCACCCTAAATCCGTCACCTCCACCCTTTGAAAAGAGTTAGAAACTCATAGAGGGAGGAAGAAGGGGTCCTAGAGGAATTACAAAAGAAAACTAAAAACAAGAAATAAAACAACAGAAATTTATTAAACTAAGGAATAAAAACTAGAACATAAGCTAAGGACTCTCACAACATCGTTTCAGGGCTATTTACAGCCGATACAAGGGACTTAGGTATAAAATAGGAAAGTACACGCGTCAACACGTAACCGGTAAAAAATTTAGAGCGTGAATCTAATTTGGTGCGGCGGATTCGCTGCATTTTGTAGATAAGGTGCGGCGGATTCGCCACCTTTTTAGCTCCGATTTAATCCGGATTTTTCCTGTGTGTTTATGGTATGATTTCAATATCCTTTGCGCATCTGGATTGATTCTTTCCTTTCTTTTGAGCTCCGACTTTATTTCTTTATATATTTGGAGATCCACATTGATTTTCTTTAGATTTTCTCCATAATAATAAAAGTTACTCATAATTTGCAATTAGGTCCTTGGCTTTTTGCAATTAAGTCCTTGTCTAATTTTGTGCTTAAGTCCTTGTCCTTTTTGTAATTAGGTCTTGAATGCTTTTATGCTTGGATGCATTTCCATTTGAAACCCGATAATCTTGAACTTGGTCTTTATGCCAGGAATGAGTCTCTTGCACACATTTATGCTCGGGATATGGGTAATTTGCATTCAGGTCCCTGTATTCTGTAAATAAGACTAAACACATACCTTAGTAGCATTTATTGATATAAAATTAATCTAAATGAAAGACATATGATGCAATGTATGCAATGCATCAAATACCCCCACACCTAGATTTTGCTAGTCCCTAGCAAAATAGAATATAAGAAAAATGAAAACAGGGAAATCCTAACTCACTTTCGTAGGAATCACGGTTGCACTTAGCATGTGCAACAAGCCTTTAAACCCCCAAGTTTCCTTAGAGGACGAGTTTTGTCTCGTGAGGGTTTTCAGTTGACACACCCACAAAGTCTTAATTCAACATTCCATTAACAACTTTCAATATCCCCACCTCAACCTTATACATCTCACTTAGAATTCTTGCATGCTCATTATATAAATCTAACTCATCAAAATTCTGACTTGATCTTCATTCCTCCAATATTCACACCACTAACCCTTCTAGACATGTTATCACTTAAATTATTTTGCACGCCTCCTCTGGTGGTGAAGTATCATTCGGATCAACCATGACATGGATCATTCTTTTAGCTTTGGGCCTTGAGTATCTTAAAGTATTTTTTTTTCTTTTTCCGTGATTCAAGACATTTGCTTTTTCTGACACTTTTACCCTTTTTGCATTCGTGTAGCGAGTTTGGTCGATAATCCCGAGCTGATAGACTCAAGTTACCGGGTTTCAAGATACCCCTACGGACCAGTGACTCAAAGGCTTGGGCTTTTGTAATCATTTTGAAAAATGTGTTTTCCTCACTTTTATTCCGCTTTTATTTTCCTCAAGGCTTAATTGCTATTAGAAGTCCACACTTCCCGGTATATTTTCCTCAACCTCTGCTTTTTATCAACCACTTCAAAGATTTGATTCATCCAATTTAAGTGCATACATGTCTTAAAGGGTAATGGGTTATTTCTTTGGAACTTAGATTTATGTCACAGTTTCTACAAGCAGAACTATATAATAAGGAACAAAAAACTCAATGCAATTTGTACATAGGTTTTGGTGATTCAATCTTAAGCTATGTCATGAAACATTGAAAATTTTTTTAACAGAAAAATAAAACAGATAGATAGACACCCCCCACACCTAAATCATGCATTGTCCTCAATGTATGCAAAGAAAAAGCAAATGCACTTATTACTTGAGTCAAATTGCGGTAGAGGGGTTGAATTTGCTCAGAGTCAACCATAGTCAGAACTGGATTGAATGACACCATGTTGGTGCATGTATCCAGTTGAATTGTTCCACATGTTGCACTGAGGCACAGATTCCACACCCCTCACATGTATTGGTTCTCTTATTTGCTCGAGTGATGGTGGGTGTGTCGCAGAATTACTCCTCCTTTTCTCACTTCCTTTTTGATTTTGTGATGATTTATTTGATTCAGAAATCTTATAGATACGTGCTCTCATCACAACATCACTTTGATTGCATATTATTTCTGGCTCACTATCAACATGAAAGATATTAAATTCAGCTTTTAAATTCCCAAAAGATAATTGCATGAGCCCATTTCGACAGTTTATCAATGCTTCAGAAGTGGCAAAAAAGGGTCTGCCTAGTATTACAGGGATTTGTCTCTTAGGATTGACAACAGGTTCAGTGTCTAGAACGACAAAATCCACAGGGTAAATGAAGTCACCAACCTTAATCAAAACATCCTCGACTACACCTCTTGGTTTCTTAATAGAGCAATCAGCAAATTGAAGGGTTGTCTTAGAGGGTTTTAGTGGACCAAGGTTGAGTTGCTCGTAGACAGAGAACGGGAGTAGGTTAACACTAGCACCAAGGTCTAGAAGGGCTTTGTTGATAAAAGTATCTCGTATTGAACATGAAATTGTGGGACACCCAGGATCCTTATATTTTATAGGAGATGAGTTGGATAGAATAGATCTTATGTTTGCAGTTAAGAAAGTCTTCTTTGGTACGTTTGTTTTTCTCTTTTTAGTGCACAGATCTTTTAAGAATTTAGCATAAGCAGGTATTTGTTGAATCATATCTAAGAGTGGAATATTCACCTTAACTTGCTTAAATACTTCCAAGATTTTCTCCATTTGTGCACTTGAGTTCTTCTTGAGTCTATTGGGGAATGGGGCTTTAGGATCATAGACTCGCTCAGGTTCAGGTTGAGTAGGTGGGTTGGACGTTTCAGATTGGACGTCAGGTTCAATGGTTAGATCATATGTGGGTGCTTGATGGCTAGATTGATTAGACATTCTAGGATTTATCACATTGTTATCAACTTGTCTTCCGGACCGTAATGATACTACAACCTTTATTTGTTGGAACGGTCCTTCCTCATTAACCATTTGAACCGGTCTAGGGTTGTTATTTCCTGAAGGTGGTTGATAGGGCTGATATTGATTATTAGATCTAGGATTCACCTCAGGTTGACTTGGAAACCGACCCTTTTCTCTTTCACCTACTATGTGTGCTAATTGGCTGACTTGTATCTCTAGCCTTTGGAAGGACTGGTTGGTTGTTTGTATAAAGGTTTTCATCAAATTTTCCAAGCTTGTGAACCTAACCTCATGATCGTCATTGTTACTAAACCCAGATGATGTATTGTTTTGGTTATACGGGTTTGGTTGTTGTCTAGGAGGTTGACCTTGTTGGCTTGATGAGAAATTGGAATTATTACGCCAACCCGAGTTATAGGTTGATGCGACGGGTCATTTCTGGCATGGTTATACATGGCATTAACTTGTTCCCAGTCCGCACAATCCTCCATTACATGACCAGTCTGACCACATCTAGAGCAAGGGATAGACGAGGCTTGATTCACTCGGGTTTGGGTTTGCAGCTCTAAACTTTCCATTCTGCGCATAAGGGTAGCTAGTTTTGCTTCAGCCGCTATGTTGGCATCTACAGCTAAGACACCTGGTTTGGGTTGACTTGCTATTCTAGATCCAATACTCGGGTTAAGCGGTGTTCTAGCATTGTCCCATTGCATACTGTTTTCAGCTAAATCCTCAAGAAAAGTCCTGGCATCATTTTCATTTTTCGACATAAAGTTCCCTTGTCTTACGGATTCAACCATAACCCTAGATGTGGGTGTCAATCCCTCATAAATAATTTGGCACAATTGCCATCTTGGAATTCCATGATGAGGGCATTGGGTCAGAACACTTTTGAATCTTTCCAGATAGGAATAGAACGGCTCGCTCTCAGACTGAACGAATGCAACAATTTCATTCCTAATCCTCATAGTCTTATGGTTGGGAAAATATTTTTTCAGGAATACTTGAACAAACTCAGCCCAACTCCTAATAGATCTTTCGGCTAGACTATATAGCCATTTCTTAGCGTCGTCCTTTAGTGCTAGAGGCACAAATTTCAGACGCACTGCCTCCTCAGGGATATGCTGGTATTGCATAAGAGAGCAGATTTCCTCAAATTCTCTAAGGAAGAGGTATGGGTCTTCCCTAGAGGTGAACTTAGGCAGCATACTCATGTATTGTGCCTTAAGCTCGAAGTCGCGACCCGGTATGGTGGGCATAACGATGCACGATGGCTGAGCAGCCATCGCTGGATAGCATCGATCCCTCAGAGTTATAGGTTGTGCAACAGGCGGGTCCACTACGTTCTCACCCATTGGATCCGGGTTAGGTGGTGCAGCAGATGGATTGGGGCGAAGTTCCAGACTGGAATCTAGATGAACTCGTGAGAGTCGATTACTCAAGTCCCGAATCCAAATCTGAGTGCACCGGGTTGAATCAATTTTTGAATTCAAATTCGAAATTTAAATTCCAAATTTAATTTCAAGAATTAATTACAATTTTTTTATTATTTTCGTTTTTTTTCAATAGGGAAACAACAATTGAAGGTGGAAAGATGCGAAAGGAATCCTAATCTAGAGAATTTAGGTGAGAAGAGAAAGAAGACTCAGATGAGAAGGGAAACCTAACTCTAAAGATAGAAAGAGGGTTGGTCAGAAAATTCCTAAGAAAGCACGGTTCAAACAATCCTAGACCTAGTGTCGCTTAGATCTAGACGACTCCTAACTAGTTGAGTCGACTTGATTCGCTTGATTCACCTCCCTCACTAATCAAACCAACTTGGCCAGGTAATGTATAGCTAGTGGGGGCGCTTCCGACAGAGTCGGTGCCAATTAGACAACCACTTCGCTTGGAAGACTTGCGTCAACACAAAAACACTTCCTAGGCACCAAATTAAATTCGATCAGCTTCAAGTCATAGCAAGTCAAACCAATTCTTCTCCTTAAATGAGTCCGAGTCCTTAGGGGTCAATGTCTAATTGATTTTAATTTAAGGCTTGGGTGACACTTTGGGATTGTTATTTGTGGGCCACGGAAGGGTGATGAAATCCCCACCATATCTTTTCCTACGGAGTTGCCCTTAAGATAGTTTAACTTAAATCTAACAGAGATAGTCAAACAATGGTCTTTAGAGGGGGCAATTGCAAGGTTGTATGCAAATTAGATTATATGCTTAAATGCAATCGTTAAAACCGCGATACGTACCTTGCCTCCAGCACTCTTCAACAAGAATTAATTTGCAAGAATTTAGCAAGAATAATGCAAACAAAACATTATATGATGCATGCACTAAGTTCTTCTAGTTTTGCCAATTTTTAGGTCAAAGTTGAATTATTGCCAATTATGGAATTTAAGCTTAACACGTGCAGTTCTACAAAAGGAAATTTTATTGAAAATAGAAATTACGAGAAAAAGAGGCAACAAAGGTTACCTAAGCAATGCTCAGTCGGGTTCACCGCCCGCTCTCGAAATTTCAGTAGCTTCACGCGTCCACCCAGAGATGAGTCGCGTCCCAGAAAAATTTGAAGCCTAGAAGCTCCAAGTGTGCGGCGGATTCGCCGCAAGTTGTTCTTTAGGTGCGGCGATTTCGCCGCTCGTTTAGCTCTAAATGTGCCCGGATTTCTCCGCGCACTCTGTTGTTTCCTGAAACACAAATCCAAATACTTAGATCGCGCACAAGATAAACAGAATAAAATCGAAAACACAAAAATAAACAAAATCTGTGTCGCCTCCCCGGTAACGGCGCCAAAAACTTGATGAGAATTAAATTTATACCGCAAGTGCACGGCGTCAATGAAGACGTGGCAAATACGGGTCGAACACAAGGAGGGAGAGATTTGTTATTAGTGTGATTTCGATTGGGGGAAAGAAGGAGAGAAGAAATAAGTTGGTTTTGAGATTTTTTTTTGGTTTTAATTATCTAAAGCAAGAAACAAGAACAATTAAAATTAAAACATGAACAAAGAAGTGAATTTCGTTGGGTGGAGGTTTAGATTTAGGGTTTAGATTAGAGAATTCAGAAACTTATAATAAATCATGTTAGTTATGAAGCATTACATGATAAATGATTTAACATAAACCCAAGTAATCAAAATATACTAATCACGAACTTAAAATAATAACATTCATTCATCTTCTCTTCACCCTAAATCCGTCACCTCCACCCTTTGGAAAGAGTTAGAAACTCATAGAGGGAGGAAGAAGGGGTCCTAGAGGAATTACAAAAGAAAACTAAAAACAAGAAATAAAACAACAGAAATTTATTAAACTAAGGAATAAAAACTAGAACATAAGCTAAGGACTCTCACAACATCGTTTCAGGGCTATTTATAGCTGATACAAGGGACTTAGGTATAAAATAGGAAAGTACACACGTCAACACGCAACCGGTAAAAAATTTAGAGCATGAATCTAATTTGGTGCGGCGGATTCGCCGCATTTTGTAGATAAGGTGCGGCGGATTCGCCACCTTTTTATCTCCGATTTAATCCGGATTTTTCCTGTGTGTTTATGGTATGATTTCAATATCCTTTGCGCATCTGGATTGATTCTTTCCTTTCTTTTGAGCTCCGACTTTATTTCTTTATATATTTGGAGATCCACATTGATTTTCTTTAGATTTTCTCCATAATAATAAAAGCTACTCGTAATTTGCAATTAGGTCCTTGGCTTTTTGCAATTAAGTCCTTGCCTACTTTTATGCTTTAGTCCTTGTCCTTTTTGTAATTAGGTCTTGAATGTTTTTATGCTTGGATGCATTTCCATTTGAAACCCGATAATCTTGAACTTGGTCTTTATGCCAGGAATGAGTCTCTTGCACACATTTATGCTCGGGATATGGGTAATTTGCATTCAGGTCCCTGTATTCTGTAAATAAGACTAAACACATACCTTAGTAGCATTTATTGATATAAAATTAATCTAAATGAAAGACATATGATGCAATGTATGCAATGCATCATTTCGATTCGGACCAAGCGGTCGTGGAACATTTTAATGCGGGACTTGCAGATCTGGACATTCTCATATGCTTCATTTCTCAACTCCTCCAACTCGTTGAGGTCTAACTTGCGATAGGCACTGGAAACATCAAGACTCATCTTAAGATGTTTGATTGCCCATAATGCCCGGTGCTCAAGCTCTAACGGAAGATGTCAAGCTTTGCCATAAACATGCCGGTAGGGGGACATGCCAATGTCGGTTTTAAATGCAGTGCCAAAAGCCCACAATGCATCATTAAGCTTGACCGACCAATCATTCCTTGAAGCATTAATCGTTTTCTCAAGAATTTGCTTGAGTTGATGGTTGGAAATTTCCACCTGGCCACTGATTTGAGGATGACAAGGTCTGGCCAACTTGTGCGTGATGGAATAGTTCCTCAACACTGCCTCAAGGGTTCGGTTCACAAAGTGTGTCCCCCGATCACTTATGATACAACGAGGTGTCCCAAACCTCGCAAAGATGTGTTCTTTAAGAAACTTGATCACAACCTTGCGGTCGTTAGTGCGAGTGGGGATTGCTTCCACCCACTTTGACACATAATCAACCGCCACAAGAATGTAAGTGTGACCATGGGACATGGGGAAAGGACCCATGAAGTTAATTCCCCAAACATCAAAGATGTCGACCACTAAGATAGGATTGAGTGGCATCATATCACGTCTGCCAATGCGGCCCACACGTTGGCACCTATCGCATGCTCTACAAAATGCAAAAGCGTCTATGCTCTGCAAAATGCAAAAGCATCTTGGAACAACGTGGGCCAGTAAAAATCGCATTATAGCACTTTGGCAGCAGTTTTATTGACACCGAAGTGCCCACCACATGCCTCATTTTGGAAAAAGGACAAGACGCTCTGAATCTTGTCGTTAGGAATGCACCTTCTGATGATTTATTGGCACAATACTTAAATAAGTATGGATCATCCCAATAGAAGTGCTTGACTAACGACTTGAACTTTGCTTTCTCACTGTGTGTCCAATTAGCTGGCACCTCCCCGGTTGCTAAATAGTTCACAATGTCAGCGAACTAGGAGGTGAGCCTATTGCCATAAGGTTCTCATCAGGGAAGAACTCGTTCACCAGTGGATCCGGTGAAAGATAAACTGGGATGCGAGAGAGGTGATCTACCAGGACATTCTCTCATCCCTTCTTGTCTTGTATTTCAAGGTCGATTTCTTGCAACAACAAGATCCAACGTAGGAGATGGGGTTTCGCATCCTTTTTAGACAAAAAGTAGCGGAGAGCTGAGTGATCAGTGTAGATGATGACGTGCGACCCAATGAGTGAAAGGAATGTGTTCTAAAAGTTTTACTTTTATATGTCAATTATTATGAATTGGATGTGCAAACATTTTGTTCCTTGATTATGGTATTCATCTTTTGGAAGTGTTAAGGAAGATGTGTTTGTTCCTTAACCATAGAGCTCTAAAAGATAATGGTTTACATAAATCAAAAGTTATTCACAATCATGGTAATTAACATGCAACATTAATCATCGAGATAAGGTTGTCGTGTTGGTCATCGATTGTTTTAGCTCTACAAATAATTGACGACACGAGTATATAAAAGAGGAAAAGATTACTTTTATATATTGAATAGACCTAACAAGTAAAACATTATGGAATTGTGTTTCGTGTCATTAATGTTTTACTCTATCTTGGATCCTAAGATATGAGACTTATATCTTTTCATTCAAGAAGTGCTTAATTTGATTATTGTCAAAGCTATCAATGAGTATAGTGATAAAGGCAATAGTTGATTGAATATGACTTGTGCTGGAAAAGATAGGTAGTCAAACGATTATCGTTGCCCCTCTTAATTGAGTGATGATATTAGAAGGCCCCTTGAAAAAACAAAATTATAATGTGCACAATGTAACTTGAGTTAAGTTACATAGTTATAATTAGCTTAAAGATATCAAGAAATGAATATAAAATGTGACACATTTCTACTTTGTATATATTCTTAATATCATGAGGCAAGGGACGAACACAAGTGGTGCACTTACATCACTAAATGGATCGTGTTTAGTTCGAGTGGAACAAAGACATCTATGCTAATTGGGTAACTATAATGTGTAGCTAGATACCGCTTATAATTTGAGATATTAAGTGTCTAATATCGCTGTCAATTTAGCTTAGATCCTCCTATAGGTCACACCACAAAACTGGGAAACAAGGGTGATTTTGAGTTCATATAATGTGTCGGGTTTCATGTGAAAAAGGACACATGTGGTGAACGAATAAAATCAATATGTCATGAGAATTGACATAATTAGAATCATAATAAATTAATTTGAGATGTGTATATTATGGGGTGTAATAATTTAATATTACATAGGATAATATATTACATAAGATATGAATTTGCTAGAAACCCCAAAAAATCAAATTTTGTTGGAAATAAATCCAAAATTTGACAAAGGAAAAATCGGGGTCAAACACGGTGATCCGTTTAAGGTTCGGTCGACCGGGGTGTCTTCGGAACGGTCAACCGAATGGGGAACAAGTAAACCCAATTGGTTGACCGAAATTGTCTGGACTGCCTGGACAATTAGGTTCGGTTAACCGAACGTGAACGGTCAACCGAGAAAGAATATTTTCAGTGGACCGAAGGTGACACGGTCGTCCGATGAATGTTCGCCAGGAGAAATTTTGGTGGGTCAACGGTCGACCGAGCCAGACGCGGATCGTCCGAATTTTTCCAGAGAATTTTTTCTCATGCAAATTCGGTCGACCGTCTAGCTCTCGGTCCACCGAATACGTGTTATAACTGAATGGTTCGGTTAACCGATAAAAATTCTCGATCAACCGAACAGTGTGATTTTTGCCTGAATTATTAAGAGAATAATTAGATCATGGGTTGGATTAATTCCAGATTTAATCAACCATTTTTATGGGTGCTTATGTGCAATTTGAGATTAATTTTAGGAGAAATAAGCAATAGATCATGACTAAATAATAGTTCTTGATGAGGATGTTTTGGGAGCCTATAAAGGACCCCTCATCCAACTTGTTTATGTTAATGCAAAAAATTCTTTCTCTCATTAATCTCTCCCTTAATCACCACGAAAATCTCTTAGTAATTTTAAGTTTTGGAGATAGAAAATCTCAGGAGCTTAAAGAGGGGTTATTAGCTAGATTTTAAGCCTAATTAGAGATTGATCGGCTAGCTCCTTTCTCTCTAATCTTGTTTAGAGTTTGGTGAACACTTGGAGGCGAATCGGCGGGCGATTAAACGGGCAACGCGACTCCGGATCTTCGAATGGTTTTAGAGAACCTTTGGGTATGATTCTCGCTTTGTATTTTATTTTAATATATGTAGGATTGCTTGATATTAGAATAAACACAAAGTAATGTACATAAAATTGTGGAAAGTATGAAATCGATGTTGTATGTTGTATTAATTTTTTTAAAATATACACATACATGGGGACACGAAATCCTACAATGAGGTACTGGCGAAATTTTTCCAACGCAAATATGATCGCGAGTAACTCTTTCTCAGTAACGGAGTAGTTGAGTTGGGCGTCATTGAGAGTACGACTTGCATAGTAGATCACATGAGGCAATTTGTCGACTTTCTGACCCAAAACTGCTCCTATCGCATAGTCAGATGCATCACACATCAGCTCAAAAGGTAGAGTCCACACTGGTGCCTTAATAATAGGAGCGGAGGTCAACTCACACATCAAAAACTCAAACGCAGTCATGCACTCGGGTGTGAACTCGAAAGAGGTACCTTTAGCAAGCGAGCTCGTCAAGGGGCGAGCTATCTTGCTGAAATCCTTAATAATCCGCCGGTAAAAACCAGCGTGTCCAAGGAATGACCGAATGTTTTTTACCGAGGTGGGTGGCGGAAGCTTAGAAATAAGCTCAATATTTGGCCTATCCACCTCGATACCATCACGAGACACCACGTGACCCAAAATGATGCCTTTTATAACCATGAAATGACACTTTTTCCAATTAAGGGCTAAGTTCGATTCCGAACACCTCTTGAGAACAAGGCTCAGGTGGTGCAAGCACTCATCAAGGCAGGTGCCATGAACCAAGAAATCATCCATGAAAATCTCAAGGAAGTTCTCGACCATATCGGAAAAGATACTCAACATGCAACGTTGGTATGTTGTCGATGCATTGCATAGTCCAAAAGGCATCCGTCTATAAGCAAACGTCCCAAAAGGACAAGTAAATGTGATTTTCTCCAGTCTTCGGGGGCAACTAGGATTTGATTGTACCCCGAATAACCATTAAGGAGACAATAATAGGTGTGCTCAGCGAGTCTCTCCAACATCTGGTCGATGAAAGGTAGAGGGAAGTGGTCCTTACGCGTGGCCGCGTTCAACTTCCTATAGTCAATGCAAACTCGCCACCCAGTTTGAAGTCGTGTGGGTACAAGCTCATTGTTGTCATTATGGACAACAGTGATACCCGACTTCTTGGGCACAACCTGGACAAGACTTACCCAAGTACTGTCCGAAATGGAAAAAATGATGTCATAATCTAAACATTTGATGATCTCTTTCTTAACTACTTCTGTCATGGCTGGATTTAAACGCCTCTATGGGTCGTGACGTGGTCGTGCCTCATCCTCCATAAAGATGTGGTATTGCACGACGTCGGGACTTATCCCTTTAATGTCCTTCAAGGACCACCCAATGGCTGATTTGTGCTCCTTTAGTACTTGAATTAGACGTTCTTCTTGATCACCAGTCAACATCGATAAAATAATCACCAAGAAAAATGTGATTCAGTTCCTTAGGGAGTTCTTTAAGCTTAATTGTGGGTGGTTCCTCAAGGCGAGGCGTGATATCTAGCTCAAGATGTAAGATAGGAGGAGATCGCATGTACTGAATAGCATGCACATCATTTCACAACTCACCCACGTCCTCTTCATGATCGGAATCATCCATGATGTAAGCACTTAGATTTTCATGAATCAGAGGGTACTCGTCTTCTATTTCTTCTTCCAAGTCCCGGATAAGATTGATTTCCATGGGGTTCTCAAAAGATGACGGTTGCCTAGACATATTGAACACATGGAATGTCACGGTCAAGTTCCCGAACGACAATTTCATGAGTCCAGTACGACAATTGATCAAGGCATTTGACGTCGCCAAATAAGGTCTACCCAAAATAAATGGAATCTGTGAGTGGGTAGGCTTGATTGGTTCAGTCTCAAGGACGACAAAGTCAATAGAAAATATGAAATCGCCAACTTTGATTAGGACATCTTCAATGACCCCCATGAGGACTTTCATCGACCGATCAGCCAACTGAAAAGTTGTTTCCGTAGGCTTGAGCTTGCCTAGGCTTAATCATTGATACACAGAAGCTGGTAAGAGGTTAACCGCCGACCCTAGAATAGCAAGACATTATTAATGTGAGAGTCCCTAATGATACATGAAATTGTTGGACTACCTGGGTCCTTCAATTTTACGTATGTTGGGTTCGAAATGATCAAGCTCACATTAACCGCCAAAAAGGCTTTGCTAAGGACGTTGGTTTTCCTCTTAGTCGTACAAAGATTCTTCAGGAATTTTGGTTAGGGAGGTATTTGTTGAATCATGTCTAACAAAGGAATGTTGATATTCACTTTCTTAAATATTTCCAACATTTTATCCACATTGTCACTTTGTTTCTTAGACAACCTACTAGGATAAGGAGCTTTTGGTGGGTATGTCTAATGAGGTGCCGGAAAAGAAGGCGTTGGTGTATTACTCTCACCCTCGGCCTCTTTCTCACCATCATTCCCACAAGGGGGTTGCACAGATGGATTTACTGGCAAGGAAACGTGGTTGTTGACCTGCTTCCCATTTCTCAGGGTCACAATGGCATTGACATGGTCCACAGGTTCTTCCACGTAGTTCACTTGCCCCCATGCGGTCCTGAACTTGCATTTTGCATGTTTGAGTGATGTTGAGCACGGGGTTAGCCACAGTTAGCTCGGCAGAGTCCCTCTCTCTCTCTCTCTCATGTACAGACTCGACCACTTGGACCATCTGAAGCTCGAGAGATTTGGTGGTCTACTGATTCAAAGTGAGGACTTTCTCGTGGACGACATAAAGGTTTTTACAGAGTTCTCAAGTCCACGAGTTAAGTTCTCAAGCGAATTAAACCGGGTTTCCAAGTTGTTAGAATTTAGGAAACATTGTGGGTTGGTGTTTTGACTTTGGGGTGGCTGATAAGGTTGTGAATGAATGGGAAGTTGGTGTGGTCGAGAAAAGTTTAAAGGACCACTTGGGGCATTGTTATGGTTCCATGAAAAATTAGGGTGGTTCCCCCATCCAGGGTTATATGATGATGAATATGGGTCATTCCTGGATCTATCATAGATGGCATTGACATGTTCCATCTCAGGAGGAATGGATGCACACTTACCCCCTATATGACTTATCCTACCACATAGATGACAGGGAACTAGACCAGATGCAGTCACATGTGACACATCGTGTTGGTTTTGGAGCTCAATCGAATCCATACGGCGCATTAAGGCCGCCATGCGCGCCTCGGTGACCGTAGTGCTATCGACGGCAAATGCGACACCCGATCTAGTCGAGTTTGCATTTGCGATCCTCGCTCCTATGCTAGATGATGCTGGTGGTTCCGTCACACTCTCCCATTGCATGGTTTTCTCAGCGAGGTCTTCTAGGAAAGGTCATGCCTCCCTTTCATCTTTTCCTAAGAACTCTCCTTGACACCGGACTCAAGGAACGTTCGGGAAGGGATGTGAAGACCCTCGTAAACAATTTGACACAGGAGCCACAACGCGATGCCATGGTGAGGGCATGAGGATAGTAGCTCCTTGAACCTCCCTAAGTATGCATGGAATGATTCGGTCTCATGCTGATAAAATGAATTGATTTTGTTCCTCTGTTTTTGAGTCGATGATTTGGAAAGTACTTCTTGAGGAATGCAGACTGAAACTCATCCCAAGTCCTAAAGGCATCCGCCTGGTTGCTGTACAACCACTTCTCGGCATCATCCTTCAGTGTAAATGGAACAAGCCTAAGATGGATGGAGTATGTGCTAAGTTGTTGCAGCTTGAACATAGCACAGACCTTCTCAAATTCCCTGAGAAAGATATAGGGGTCACCCTTCCAATTGAGGTGAGGGAGCATGGAGATAAACGGAGGCTTAACCTCAAAGTGATTCACATTAGCCTCTTGCAATACGATGCATGAGGGTAGAGTGGTACGGCTCAGGTAGCATCGATCACGGAGAGGTATGAGAGAAAGAACAGGAAGAACAGGTGGAACAGGTAGGTCCAGCAATTGCTCCTCCTCGCGGTAATGAGCAACCATTGAACCCGGACTGTGTGCGACACGAGAGGAGGGAGATTTCGAGAAATCGACAACCGAAGCTGGATTGACGACACGCCTCGTCAAACGGCCACTCTCGTCTCGTGCCCACACAGGCATGCACAACAGTGCACACACACAAACCAAATTTTTTGTAAAACAAAGAATGTGCGTAGAGGAGAAGACGGGAGGACACAGAAGAGAGAGAATGACTCAGCAGAGAAGGGAAGAAGTCCTTATGCTACGGTGCGTGGGTATCGGTAAAAGCACTAAAGCAAACAAGACTCAAACATTCCTAAGGTTGCTATAGGTCCTTACAGCTAGACGATGCCTAACTGCGAGGTAACACGGCCTCAACACGCCTCACCTCCCTACGACGAGGACCACAAAGCCCAGCAAGTGAGTCAAGATCCAGAGATCTCGTCTCTCCTACCAGTGACAGAGTGGGCGACACCGATCAGACCATGACGGTCGTGACTGGATCACTCTCCTATTGCACCCGAAATCCTTAGGGCCAATGTCTACTTAATTTTAAAATTAGGCTCTTCATTAGTGTGGTTTTTGGGGCGAAAGAAAGGGTGATGAAATCCCCCACCTTATCTTCTATGGGACAACTCCTCCTTAGTAGCGTTTTGGAGTCTTAATTTAGCAATCAACTCTCCAAACAAATGCTCAACTCACACTTGTTGCAATGCAATTCCTACTAACTATTGCATGTACATACGAAATGCATGAACGAGAGTAGAAAATGCATACCTCACACCAGCACTCAGCAACTGAAAGTAAAACTAAAATAAAAGAGAATCTATGTGCCTAAGTCGAGTATATGGTGCATGACCTAAACAAGAAAGAATGCCTAATATTTTGCTTTGGGTTTTAGGATCCAAGTTGCTTAAAGGGAGATTGATTATTAATCTGGGATCAATCTAATAGACAGAACATGCAAAATTGAGTCCCAGATTTCTAAATCAGTTATGGCAACAAGGCAAAGAAATTACAAGGCTATCAGAGATTACCAGACCGCTAAGTGGCGGTCTTGAAGTGTCAGGTGGCCTCCAAACTTCACAAGTTGCTTTCCCTTCCCAGTGTGAGTCTCCTGCAAACAAAACTACAACACAAAAATTAAATCCACTCGAATCGTCCAAACCAGAGTTTGGACTGGCACCTCGTCGGTGAAGACGGGGCAAGTACAGGTCATCTGCAGGGAGGTGAGAAGCCCCTGGCTTGATCAAAATCAGGTGGCAAAAAAGGGGAGAAGATTTGTGGATATGCTAATCTAAGTTATGCTAAACTAGTAACACGAAATGTAAAGGAAAACAACAACTAACGAAACAAACTAAATCGAAAGAACCTAAAGTGGAAGTGTAAATCAGGACGAGGGACCCCTGAGGGGTGGAGTGAGTGTACACAAACAAAGAGATGATGAATAATGCAATCATTAAGCACAAATGTAGGTTGTATTTTCATGTATAGGAAGTGTCTAATGTTTTTATGTCAAAACCAATCAATCACATTACTAACCTAGTTGATTAACATTCACATACACAAGTTGGTTATTTCAGAACCTAAACAAGCATGACAGGTGTCTAATATTTGTGGCAAAACTCATCAAGTTACAAGTTCTATCCTAAATAAGCAAGCATACATTTATGTTTATCAACACACTTCATACAAAGCATTCAATTCCATTCTCTTTTGCATGTATAAAACATCAACTCCACCCCCCAAAGGGGATGAAACTACTCACTACCCATTACACTAATTATTATTCTAAGAAAGGAGAACATATTAACTAAGTCTACTAAATTTTTTGAAATGAAATTAAACTAAGCATGCAATTAACATAAAAGAAGCAACATAACAAAGAAACTTTTATTTATTTCAGACTCACAATACAAGTAGCATCTTCCTACTTCAGTATTTGCTCCAAGGCTCCACTTCATGTAGGAAGAATAGCCACCAAGTATGTAGTGATTACAATGGAAGGTGAAGAGTTCTATTTATAGCCATAGAAAAAGGTAATCGGGGATAATCCCCTGATACGGGACTAATACAACACCAGAAATAGATCTAATTCTCCCTAACACATGATCTGGCTGAAGTGTGTCGGATCCGGAGGCAACCCGACCGCCAATTAGCGGTCTACAAAGTCTGGATCCGCTCTGGATTTTGGTTGGGCCTTGCTGGGTTGTGTTCTTCATGTTTGATGCACCAAGGGAAGTTGTTGGAGTTAAGGCCCGACCCGAATTGCCAAAATACTCCTCATGATAATTTTTATTTTCTCATTGGTCCTTTGAACTTACATTCAGGTCCTTCTCCCTTGCATCTTAGTCCTCAAGTCTCTCAACTCAATCCTTTTTCCTGCTTTTAGGTCCTTTTACGCCTCTTCTCTTCAAACCAGTTTATTCCTTAAACTAAAACATAAAACTCGTTACGTAGCATTGTTTAGGTTCAAGATAATAGATATAAGACACAAATGAATGCGTGAAATGATGTCAATCAGGATCCCAGTCGCGTTGGAGATAAATTATGGTGTCAAGGTTTATTTCACCCCACTAAGGGTGATACTAAACTCAAGTTAACTGGTCTGGTAACACTCAAGTTTAGAGTGAAACTTTTGTATGAGTGGTGGCATGTACAAGGTTTTGTCACCCTCAAACAAACAAAAAGACCACCCTTTGGCTACGTTATGATCGTAGAAGGGTTCTCCGAAATCACAAATCAGGGAGGTAAAATTTAATTCTGGAATGAAATGAGGGTTGGCCATACCTGCACCTACCTAGGCAAGCTTTAACGGAGGAGCACGTGTCGACGGAGACGACCAGGATGCACGAATAGTAGCCACTGATGTGCACAACCAGGGACGTGAAATGAACACAAATCCATAGAGACCAGTACAGAGCAACAGAGGCGACTCACTAGAGAAACCCGGGACCAAAATGCGGTAAACCGACTGCTGGTCGGAGGTGGAGGATCGCTAATTAGCGGTCAGAATAGGCGTCCAGGTCTTTGAATTTCTTCCCCATGACCGTCGTGAGATATGGGATGTTTCTATGGTGGAATAAAATACGTAGGGTTGCGAAGGGAGTATTTAAAGAGGGAATGTGTAAAATAGCTTGAAAGACCTTCCTTTTGTTTCTTTTTCTTGTTCTCTTCTTCTTCTTCCCATTTTCTTTGTTTTATATATATACGTATGTGCCAAAAAGAATTCACAACCAATCATATGGTTGCTGGCAAGGGATGTTCATGAAGGAACATGACCTCCTCGACTTCAACCGGTGCCCCCTCCAAGTATGGTTTGAGGCGTTGTCCATTAACTTTGAACACGTCCACATTCCATTGGTTCAGAATTTCAACCGCTCCATGAGGAAATACGGTTTGCACAATAAAAGGGTCAGACCAGCGACTGCGGAGCTTACCCGCAAACAGATGAAGCTGGGAATTGTAGAGCAACGTCTTCTCAAGGGTTTACTTTAATTGACGGTTAGAGACTTCGACCTACCCACTAGTTTGCAGATGGCATGGGTTCACAAGCTTGTGGGTGATCGAATACTTCCTCATAAGCGCTTTAAAGGAGCGATTGCAGAAGTGGGTACCCCTGTCGTTGAATATGGTACGAGGAGTATCAACTCGCGTAAAAATGTCCTTTTAAAATTTGGTCACTACCTTGTTATCATTGGTCTTTAGGGGGATACCCTCTACCCACTTAGACACAAAGTCAATGACCACTAGAATGTAAACATTCCCGAACAAATTTGGGGTCGTCCCAGTGAAAGAATCTGACAGAAGATCTAAATTTGGTTTGGTTAGATTTACACAGGAAGTTGCTCGGTCACGAGGTAGTTCACTATGTCGGAAAGCCAAGGTTTATCTTCGATCATGAACAATTGCTCGTTAGGAAATTTGTCATTAATAATTTGGTCATATGGGTTGGTCGTCTCAAGACGAGACATGTGGTCCATACAACATTTTCACACCATTTTTTGTCCCGCATCTCGAGACCAAATTCTTGTAACAACAAGATCCATCTCAAGAGTTGAGATTTTGCATCTTTCTTCGTCGTGAGGTGATTGATGGTTGTGTGATCCGAATAGATAATCACGTGGGAGCCAATGAAGTATGACCTTAATTTCTCCAAAATGAATATGATCGCTAAAAATTCTTTCTCGGTCATAGTGTAGTTCAATTGGGCATCATTGAGTGTTCTACTAGAATAGTAGATCACATGAGGCAATTTGTCCAATCATTGCCCAAGCATTGCTCCCATAGCGATGTCAGATGCATCACACATCAACTCGAAGGGTTGAGTCCACACCGGTGCCTTAATTATGTAAGCTGAAGTCAACTCTTTCTTCAAGGTCAAAAAGGCATGTGGCAATCTGGTTTGAACTCAAAAATGACATCCTTAGCCAACAAGGTCGTGAGAGGTCGAGCAATTTAGCTAAAATCCTGAATAAACTGCCGATAGAATCCAACATGCCCCAAAAAGGTGCAGATATCCTTCACATTACATGGCGGTGAGAGATTAGCAATAAGACCCACTTTGGCGGGGTTGACCTCAATTCCCCTACTTAAGAACACATGTCCAAGTTCAATACATTTCTTCACCATGAAGTGACATTTATCCCAATTAAGAGCGAGGTTCTTCTCATGGCATCGCTTGAGGACAAGGCTCAAGTGATGAAGGCACTCATCGTAGGAAAAGTCGTCCATGAAAATCTCAAGGAAACGCTCTACCATATCGGAGAAGATGCTGATCATACACCTTTGAAACGTTGTCGGCGCATTACATAACCCAAAAGGCATGCGACGGTAGGCAAACATGCCAAAAGGACATGTAAATTTGGTTTTCTCTTGATCCTTGGGGGTGATGGGAATTTGGTTGTAACCGGAGTATCCATTAAGAAAACAATAATACTCATGTTCGGCCAACCTTTCCAACATTTGATCAATGAATGGCAATGGGAAATAATCTTTTCACGTTGCCGCATTGAACTTGCGATAATCAATGCAAACTCGCCAGCCAGTTTGCAGGCGTGTTGGTATAAGCCCATTATGCTCATTCGCAACAACGTCACACCTGACTTGTTGGGAACCACATGAATATGACTCACCCACAAACTATCACAGATATAATAGATTATACCATGAACCAAGCACTTAAGAACCTCCTTTCGGACGACTTCTTTTAGCACAGGATTCAATCTTCGTTGTGGGTCCCGGTGGGGCCTAGAATTCTCTTCCATGTGGATCCGATGCAGTACAATACCAGGACTAATTCCCTTAATGTCCTTCATGGACCACCCGATAGCCTATTTGTTTTCAAAGAGCACTTTTTTAGGGCAGCCTCTTGATCTTTTGCAAGATCAAGAAGCAATAATGAGTGGAAATGTCTCATTATCCCCTAAAATGTATTTAAGGTTATCGGGGAGCCGTTTAAGCTCGACCGGAGATGGGTCATTGTTGGATTCAGAGTTAATTTCAAGTGGCTCAATTGCCACAGGGTAAAAGGAGCAAGCACCCATATGTGCCTCCTCATCCAGAAGTTCATTGGCGGATTCCTCAAAATCATCTTCAATTGCAACTTAGCCATTAGGCACCTCAATAATATAACAATGTGAGTCGAACATGCCCAATGACTCAAGGTCATCTGTGTCCTGAATGAAATTGGCTCTGATAACATCGTCGAAGAGACCAGATTGCTTACCAAGATTAAAGATGTTGAAATCTGCTATGAGATTTCCAATAGACAACCTCATCAAGTCATTGCGACAATTGATCAAAGCATTAGATGTCGCAAGAAATGACCTCCCAAGAATCACTGGAATTTGTCCTTGTGGGTTGGACACAGGTTCAATATCTAAGATGATGAAATCAATTGGGAATACGAACTCACCCACTTTAATAAGGACATCATCCACACTTCCTCGTGGAATCTTGACGAATCTGTCAGCCAACTGGAGGGTGGTGCTCGTTGGCTTAAGATCACCTATTCCAAGGTTGACATAGACAGAGTAGCGCAGAAGGTTCACAGATGCTCCCAAATTCAATAGAATTTGAGGAATTGTCATGTTACCGATCATGCAAGAAACATTTTGACAACCAGGGTCCTTGTATTTGACTTTCATGGGTTGTGTCAATATCGAACTCACATTGGTGGCCAGAAATACCTTTTTGGGAACATTTGTTCTCCTCTTAATGGTACAAAGGTCCTTAAGGAACTTGGCATATGGTAGCATTTTCTGGAGAACGTCCTGTAGGATCGTGTGGGTCTATGGGTCCACTAATCACTATTAATCTAATCCACAATTCTCTACTTGATTAAGCAATCAAATGCGCAGCGGAATAAACAAACAAGTAGAGAAAGAAAGACAATGCAAACCACAAAAGACGCGTCGGTTTTATAGAGGTTCGGCACCCCACCCGGGTCCTAGTCCTCTCTTGTAAGCTCCGCTCGACTCCGCGAGCTCCGCCTACGTCTTCACTAACCACTCCCCGTTCCGGGCCGGGAGAGAACGCTTTTACACCACAAGCAACGCGAACAATCCTCGCTTGCTTGAATTCTTCCTCTCACAATCCGAGAGGGACACTTCGGGCTTTCACCGAAGCCCTTGCTTCTTTTGACAACACTTGTGACTGAGTGGGATTCACTCTCTAATTGAGCACACTTTGAGTAGGATGAGTATATGATCAAGTGTGTGAAGTTTAGGCTTATAGAGTGTAGAAATGGGAGCTTTGAGGATTAAGGTTTCTCTCTAATGAGTTGGGACAATTGGAGTTGGAGAGTTGTGTTAACAACAAGTCTTGATCCTCTATTTATAAGCTCCTAAGGTATTCTAGCCGTTGGGGATAGATTTGATTGGGTTTTGTGCAAGATACACAAAGCAGAAAATCGGGCTGCAAATCTGTCCAGAACCGGTCGACCGAAACTAGTAAACCGGTCGACCGTTAACTTGATTTCAAAGAGAACGGTCGAACAAAAGAATATTCGGTCGGACAAACGAGCTAGAACTTAACTCTACTTAAGTGAATCGGTCGAACCAAAGTATGGGGCGGTCGACCGATAAGGGGATTCGGTTGAGACAAAGGTCAATCGGTCGAACGAGAAATGTGTCGACCGATAGCAGAGAATTTGGTTTCTGAAAATATGTTCAACCGGTCGACCGACACAAGGTCTTCGTTCGACCGGTTACCGAATGTATTTTGGGGTTAAGTTTTGTTTTATACGAATACGACTGTTATTGGAATACGACAAGAAAAACGGTCATATTAAAATCCGGGATCGGTCGACCGAAAAGGTAGAACCGGTCGACCGGTAGAGTTCGGTAAAATTACTGTGGAGAGTCTGTTATAAACCGGTCGAACTGAGAACTGGTTCGGTCGACCGGTTCACACAGGAAATCTGGGTTTAAGTTTATAAGTGATTTTCGAGTAAGGTTTGGGTGATCTAATGAAGTCCAAATAAGGTGAAATTTTGTGTGTGACTTCTCTAAGGAACCTAGTGTGTATGTGATATGTTTTTAACTCTTGTATGCTCAATTTACACATGTTCCTAAGACTCAAAATAAAATCAAGATTACAAGTCTTCATTTAGCTTTATTACAAATCTTGACTTGATTTCCTTCCTTCCATGAGTCTTGATCACCTGTAGAGGTTAGCACAATACTATATATATGCAATGCAATATGTGTGCTACTCTACATCATCATAATTAAGATTAGGTTAATTAAATCATCAAAACATAGATTAAGGCCAAAAAGCCAACAATCTCCCCCTTTTTGATGATGGCAACCTATATCTTAATTCTATCTAAATACATGGAATTTGTATATGTAAACTATGCATATTAATGCTCCCCCTATGGATGTGCATAGTTACCCCCTTAATTATGCCAAATTCCAAGTTACCCCCTTAATTATCTCTCCCCCTTTGACATCCATCAAAAATAAAAATAAATATGACTTTAAGCATAGAATTTGGATGTCTTGTAATGAAGTTGCTCCCCCTAAATTTTGCACTTCATTACTCTAAAAGATATAACATTTAAGCTCCCCCTATCAATAAGGCTAAATTGAAACAATGAGTATGATGAAATTTAAGTTCAATTAAGTTTCTTCTTAAGCCTTATTCTAACATCCATTTAGAATTGACATTTAAAATCAATGGATGTGATAAATGATTTGCAATGAATAGGGTATATGATTTGCAATGAATTGGGAATATGATTTGCAATGAATTAAATTCTAAAGATTATGACATTTAAGCACAAAGACTAGATTAGAGCTGAATTTTCAGAAATTTCAAAGATAGAAATTTATACCAATGTTGAATTCGAATTTAGCTCCAATCTCATTTGGTGATGCAACCGGATTTGAATTTGACTCTTGAGCTCACCCGGTCACCACCAATCTCCTCCTCAAGCTCCTACAAGAGTAGATTTAGGTACCCAAACAACTTTGGGTCCTTGAATGTTAGCTTTGGGAATCCAAACCATTTTGGTTTTGGGAGCCCACACACTTGAGGAACTATGGTTTACAACTAAGTGCTTTCCATTTAGAGTAGTGTGAGATACATGGTTTTTCAATTTTGCATTGTATCCTAAACCATGTTTTTGCAAAGATTGTCTTTGACTACCTAAAAGCATGTTAAGCATCTTAGTTCCATGTGTGAATTTTCCTAGATCTTTTCTTAATTGCATATTTGAAGCTTTAAGATCTACATGTTCATCAATAATGGGTGTTTTACTTAGACTAGCAAGTGATGATTCATTTGATTCAAGTCTAGCAATCACCTCATTCTTTTCATTCATGATTAATTCAATTTGGCATTTGAGATCATTTATAGTTTTTCTAGCATTTTTGTTCTTTTCACAAATGATCTCATATTGTTTCACTAAATCATGAAATGCATTTTGTAGCTCATCATGTGTATATGATTCATCATTAGCATTAGAATTTGAGCTATCACTAGAATATGATTTACTTGAACATGAATTACTTCTAGTGGAATAAGATTTAGAGGAGTTAGAGGCTACCTCACTTTGTTCATCTTCAATGGCCATGAAGCATGAATGTGCAACCTCTCTTCTACTTTGCAAGGAAGAGGATGATGATGATGGAGATGAAGAGTCATCCCAAGTGGCTTTGTGAGCTTCCTCCTTCCTTTCTTTCCTCTTACTCTTCTCCTTTTCTCTTCTCCTCTCTCTTCTCTCATTTTTCTTCTCCCTCTCTTTTCTCTCATTTTCGCTCTCCTCCCTCTCTTTTTCTTTTTCTCTTTTCTCACTTCTTCTACCTCTTCTTTCATTCTTTTCTCCCTTATCCCTCTTGAGGTATTTGAAGAAGTCTTGGGCAAGGACCTCAATGTCCTCTTCTTCCACCCTCCTTGGCTCATCAAAATTTGCATGCAATGCCACCATGGAGTTTTTCTTGGAAGCTTCCTTCTCTCTTCGATGACTCAATTGGAGCTCATAGGCCATGAGATTTCCAATGAGTTCCTCCATCTTCAATTTTGAAAGATCGTGCGATTCTTCGATTGCCACGACCTTGTCTTCCCAATCGTTGCTCAATGACCGGAGGAATTTTCGAGTCATCTCTCCTTCATTTATCCTTCTTCCAAGAATCAAAAGAGAGTTAGTGATATCGGTGAAGCGAGTGTTCATGTCGCTTATGTTCTCACCGATTTGCATAGAAAATATTTCATATTTATGCATGAGAAGACTAACCCTAGTTTCTTTAGTTTTACTATCGCCCTCATGATGCATTTGTAACATATGCCATATTTCATTTGCACTTTCACAACCCCTAATTCTATTGTATTCTCCCTCATTAAGGCCACAATAAAGAATGTTCATGATTTTAGAGTTCATTTCAATTTCTTTCATTTGAGCCCTAGATAGAGAATCTAAATCATCTTCATTTGGGGGTATGTATGGATTTTGAATAAACTTCCAATACTTAAGGTCATTTGATATTAAAAATATTTTCATTCTATTTTTCCAATAATCATAATTTGACCCATTAAGCAAAGGAGGCCTTGTGGTGCATAAACCCTCTAAGTGATTAGATGTGCTAGCCATGCTAAAAATACGATTAAGTATAGAATTTAGCTAACAAGGCTCTGATACCAAATGTAGGATCGTGTGGGTCTATGGGTCCACTAATCACTATTAATCTAATCCACAATTCTCTACTTGATTAAGCAATCAAATGCGCAGCGGAATAAACAAACAAGTAGAGAAAGAAAGACAATGCAAACCACAAAAGACGCGTCGGTTTTTATAGAGGTTCGGCACCCCACCCGGGTCCTAGTCCTCTCTTGTAAGCTCCGCTCGACTCCGCGAGCTCCGCCTACGTCTTCACTAACCACTCCCCGTTCCGGGCCGGGAGAGAACGCCTTTACACCACAAGCAACGCGAACAATCCTCGCTTGCTTGAATTCTTCCTCTCACAATCCGAGAGGGACACTTCGGGCTTTCACCGAAGTCCTTGCTTCTTTTGACAACACTTGTGACTGAGTGGGATTCACTCTCTAATTGAGCACACTTTGAGTAGGATGAGTATATGATCAAGTGTGTGAAGTTTAGGCTTATAGAGTGTAGAAATGGGAGCTTTGAGGATTGAGGTTTCTCTCTAATGAGTTGGGACAATTGGAGTTGGAGAGTTGTGTTAACAACAAGTCTTGATCCTCTATTTATAAGCTCCTAAGGTATTCTAGCCGTTGGGGATAGATTTGATTGGGTTTTGTGCAAGATACACAAAGCAGAAAATCGGGCAGCAAATCTGTCCAGAACCGGTCGACCGAAACTAGTAAACCGGTCGACCGTTAACTTGATTTCAAAGAGAACGGTCGAACAAAAGAATATTCGGTCGGACAAACGAGCTAGAACTTAACTCTACTTAAGTGAATCGGTCGAACCAAAGTATGGGGCGGTCGACCGATAAGGGGATTCGGTTGAGACAAAGGTCAATCGGTCGAACGAGAAATGTGTCGACCGATAGCAGGGAATTTGGTTTCTGAAAATATGTTCAACCGGTCGACCGACACAAGGTCTTCGTTCGACCAGTTACCGAATGTATTTTGGGGTTAAGTTTTGTTTTATACGAATACGACTGTTATTGGAATACGACAAGAAAAACGGTCATATTAAAATCCGGGATCGGTCGACCGAAAAGGTAGAACCGGTCGACCGGTAGAGTTCGGTAAAATTACTGTGGAGAGTCTGTTATAAACCGGTCGAACTGAGAACTGGTTCGGTCGACCGGTTCACACAGGAAATCTGGGTTTAAGTTTATAAGTGATTTTCGAGTAAGGTTTGGGTGATCTAATGAAGTCCAAATAAGGTGAAATTTTGTGTGTGACTTCTCTAAGGAACCTAGTGTGTATGTGATATGTTTTTAACTCTTGTATGCTCAATTTACACATGTTCCTAAGACTCAAAATAAAATCAAGATTACAAGTCTTCATTTAGCTTTATTACAAATCTTGACTTGATTTCCTTCCTTCCATGAGTCTTGATCACCTGTAGAGGTTAGCACAATACTATATATATGCAATGCAATATGTGTGCTACTCTACATCATCATAATTAAGATTAGGTTAATTAAATCATCAAAACATAGATTAAGGCCAAAAAGCCAACACGTCCAACAACAGAATGTTCACCTTGACTTGCCTAAGTACCTCAACGATTTTGTCCCAATGCTCATCACGTTTTTAGTCAACCTATGAGGGAATGGTGGCTTGGGGATATAACTATCATGAGGAGGAGTCTAAGGATTGGGTTCCTTTAAGGTATGGACAACATTTGCATGTTAGGAAAGGTCATATTCAACACTTTGCACATTCTGCCTAGCCTGAGCAGGTTGACCCCTGGAATTTACCATAGGTTGACTCGGCAACTGACCCTTCTCACGTTAATGGAATTGATGAGCCAACTGGATAACTTGCATTTCCAAAGTTTTGAATGAACTTTGCATGCTTTGCATGAACGCTTGAAGGGTTTGATCTATATAGGGCTCCTTTTGGTCAACCCGCTGGGGTAGTGGAGTTTGGTTAGGCCAGAGCAGGTTGGTAATTATGGTGCTGAGTCCTTTGATGTGGGGGTTGGTAGGTCACCGATGGGCGTGGAGGGTGATAAGGTGGAGGTTGAGGTCGAGCGTGCGAGCTCTGACCGTGGCCCCTACTACGCCCCCAAAACAAGTTAGGGTGGTTTCACCCTCCCGGGTTGTAGGGGTGATTGTACGGGTCATTACGATGCCTCTGTTGATACATCGTATTTGCATGCTCAGTATCCCTTGGAGCGTCAGCACATTCCAAGTCATCATGTCCCGTAAGTCCACACCTACTACACACGGGAGTATAGACTTGAGCTACAGGAGCTCGGTCCAACTCTAAATTCTCAATCATACGCATGAGAGTAGTCATTTTGCCTCAGACGTGATTGTTGACTCAACTTGATATGATCCATATCAACCAGAAGACATGTAGGCTGGTGGCTCTCTCATGGTATCCCACTCAAAGGTGTGTTCGACCATTAATTCAAAAGAGTCCCACGCCTCATCGATGAGTTTCATTTGGAAATCACTCAGACACATCGAGTCCAACAATGTGCGGGTGTTGTAGTTGAGGCCCTCCCTCATAAACAATCTGGCACAACTTCTATAGCTCAAGTCCATGATGAGGGCACTACTGGAGAAGGTGTTTGAACCTCTCAAAGAAAGCAAAAAAAGATTCGGTCTTAGTCTGATACATTTGATGTATCTGGTGCCATATCTGTTGAGTTTTCCTTTAGGGGAAAAATCTCTTTAGATAGATGGTCACAAATTCATCCGGAGACCGAATAGAGCTCACCAGGAGGCTGTACATCCATTTTTTCGTGTTATCCTTCAACGCGAAAGAAATCATCCTCAACCGGACTGAATCCTCGTCAAGTTGTTGAAGCTTGAACATGGAGCATACCTCCTTGAATTCACGTATAAAAATATATGGATCCTCCTTATTGGAAGTGATGGTAGGAAGCATTCTCACATATTGAGGTTTCAATTCATAGTTGTTCCCGCGAGCCAGCGGGAGAACTATGCAAGAAGGTTGTGCGGCACGAACAAGATGGATCCACTCCCACAGAGTCGTCAGTCTATCCTCTCGAGCTAAAGGTGGTGGTGCACCAAGAACTCGCTCCTGACCGAATCTCTCTTCCTCCTGAGTTGGAGGAGGAGGAGGAGGAGAAGGAGGTCTACGTGGTGGTGGGAGTGGACCAAGGTAATCCATGTATGGAACCTGGTCTCCCCCATCGCCACGAGACGACTCGGCCTCATGCTCCACAGGAGCTCAAGGCGGAGATGGGTAACACCTAGTGTACATCTCAGAAAAATACACTCTCTCAAGTCGAGCGTTGTCAACAGAACGAGCCCAACCTCACATAAAACTCTCAACTCGACTTTAAAACAACACACAATAGGAGGTGTAATCCAAGGAGGAGACTACTAGTAGAATATAGAGGAGGAGAAGACTCGGATGACAAGGGAGGAAGTCATTATGCTACGGTGGGTAGGTAATGGTAGAAGCACACAAGCAAACTAGGCTCAAACAACCTAAAGTCTCTATAGGTCCTTACGGCTAAACGACGCCTAACTGTGAGGTCACGTGGCCTCAACACACCTCACTTCCCTACGACGAAGACCACAAAGCCCATCAAGTGAGCCAATATCCGGAGATCTCGTCTCTCCTACTATCGACAAAGTGGACGACGCCGATCAGGACATGACGGTCGCAACTAGATCACTCTCCTAATGCACCCAGATCCTTTTGGTCAATGTCTACTTGATTTTAAAATTAGGCTTTTTGATAGGTGTTTTGTAGGCCTGAAGGAAGGGGTGATGAAATCCCCCACCTTATCTTGAAAACTATAGGCGTTGCTCCTTAGAGATGTTTTGATTCCTGAATCTATCAAGCAACTCACCAAACAAACACTCATCTCACTTTTGTTCCAATGCAATTCCTACTAACTAATACAAGGTCATACAAACGAATGCATGAATGAGAGTAGGAAATCCGTACCTCACGTCAGCGCTTAACAACTGAAATAAACCAAAATGAAAGCCAAACTATGTGTCTAAGTCAAGTATATGAGTTGGAAAAGAGGGAAGAAGAAGTGTAGTTTGACTAAACTAAACTAAACTACACTGAACTAGTAGTTAGCAAATGCAAAAGAGAGCAACTAGAGATTGACTAAATCTAAACTAAAGACTTAACAAAGAGACTGGAATTCAGGAAGACAAACCCCTAAGAGGTGGTGTGTATACATGAAATTAAGTGGTGAGAAATACATTCAAGAGAGCACAAGTGTAGGTTGTGTTGCTATGCATAGGAAGTACATAATGGTTGGGAAGACCTATCATCCAAATCACTAACCTAGTTGATTAATATGAGCATAACCAAATTTGTTATTAAGAACCTAAACAAGCATGAGATGTACCTAATGAATATGGCATAAACCATCAAGTTAAGTATTCTTTTTACTTCAAACAAGGATACTCACATTCATCACATAAAACAACATATAGCATTCATTTTATTCTTTATGACATGTATAAACATCAACTCCACCCCCAAAGGGGGATGGAACTACTAACACATTATTAAGCTAACATTCATATTAAGAAAAGAAAAACATTCTAATTAATTCTACGAAGATTAAGACAAACGAAATTAACTAAGCATGCAAGAATTAAAAGAAACAGAAGAAACTAACAAAACATTCTTTTATTGCTCACTCACATTACAATTATCATCTATCTACTAGAGTTTTGCTCCAAGGCTTTACTCCAAGTAGAGAGAATTACCACCAAGAGAGGAGTCCACTACAAGGAAGGAGGAAGAAGAGTTATATTTATAGTCATAGAAAAAGGTAATCGGGGACCTCCCGATGTGGGACTAATGCACTACTAAAAATAGACATAAAATACTCTAATACATAACCCGGCTAAACATTATCGTATCTGGAGAAGACCCGACCGCCAACCAGCGGTCTAGAACCACCAATTGGCGGTCTATAGAGCTGTGATCGTGTTCTGGTTTGGAGGACGTTTTGCTGGGTTGATTTCTTCATGTGTAGTGCACCCGAGTTGATTGTTAGAGTTTAGGCCTGAATAAAATTACGAAAATACTCCTCATAAAGGTGTGGAGTTTCTCGATTTCCTTCTAGGTCCTTTTGGTTTACATTCGGGTCCTTCCCTCTTGCATGTCAGTCCATAAGTATCACAATTCAATCTTTTTCTTGCGTTCGGGTCCTTTTTGTGTATGTTCTTCTCAAACATGTTTATTCCTGAAACTTAAACATAAAACTCATTATGTAGTATTGCTTATGTTCAAATTAGAGGATAGAAGACAAGAATAAAAGCATGATATGATGTCAATACTCTCAACCGATCAAACACATGAGAAACTCAAAGCATAAACCAATCGACAAATAATTTTCAAAAAAATGAGACAATGTGATGGAGTTATATATCATTAAAATTGCACATGCCTAGATTGAGTTGTATGTGAATAAATTGATCAACATTTAAAGGTTATTTGAAAATATCCACTAATTGATCATTTGTAGGAACAAATACAAGTTTAATGACTTCTTTAGTTGCATGATCTCTAGGAAAATGATGTCTTACTTCAATATGCTTGGTTCTTGAATGCAAAATTAGATTTTTTGAAAGATTGATAGCACTAGTATTATCACAGAGAATAGGAGTAGTTTGAAACTCAAGTTTCAAGTCTTTGTGGGTTTGCCTCATCCCTAAGACTTGTGTACAAGCACAACTGACGACGATATTCGGCATTGGTTGTAGACAATGCAAGTCTATTTTGTTTCTTGCTAAACCCAGACACAAGAGATTTTTCCCAAAAAATGGCAAATACCATTAGTGCTCTTACGATCTAAGATACAACCGGCATAGTCGGCGTCGCTATAAGCAACAAGATCAAAACCTTTAGTCTTGGGATAAAACAATCTAAAATGTGGAGAACCTTTAAGATAGCGAAAAATTCTTTTCAAAGTGTTTAAGTGAGACTCTTTAGGACATTTTTGAAAATAAGCACACAAACACACAACAAACCCTAAACCCTAAACCCTAAACAAACGTGACATCGGGGTGACTAGCAGTTAGATAAAGTAAAGATCCGATCATACCATGATATTTGTTGATGTCCACATCTTTGCCCTTTTCATCCTTGTCCAATTTCAAACTTGTGCTCATTGGAGTCTTATGGGGCTTTCTATATTCAAGACCAAAGCGCTTAAGAAGTTATTTTTTGTATTTTGCTTGGTGTACGAAGTTCCTATCTTGAGTTTGCTTGATTTGGAGTCCGAGGAAGAAATTTAGCTCCGCTATTAAGCTCATCTCGAACTCGCCTAGCATAGACTTAGAGAATTCTTCGCACAAACAAGGGTTACTTGCACCAAAATTATATCGTCCACATAAATTTGTACCACTAGTAAATCATGATTATGAGATTTTACATATAGAGTGGTATCCACTTTACCCATTGCAAAACCTTTGTTAATCAACAAGTTCTTCAACCTCTCATACCAAGCTCGAGGAGCTTGCTTGAGTCCATAAAGAGTCTTCTTGAGTTTAAATACATGGTTCAGGTAAGATTCATTTACAAATCCGGGTGGTTGCGCAACATAAACTTCTTCAGAATAAAGCCCTTTAGAAAGGCACTTTTAACATCCATTTGAAAATGTTTGATATTGAAAAAACATGCATAAGCTAAAAGCATATGGATGAATTCCATACGAGCAACAGGAGCATAAGTTTCATCAAAATATATCCCCTCCTTTTGTTGGTAGCCTTAAGCAACGAGTCTAGCTTTGTTTCTAACTACATTCCCGTCTTCATCAAATTTGTTTCGGAAGATCCACTTAGTTCCAATAACAGTTTGATTAGTAGGTTTTCAACAAGTTCCTAGACATCTTTTCGGACAAAATGATTTAGCTCTTCATGCATAGTCATTAACAAAAATTCATCATTACATGCTTGTTCTACTTTTTTGGGTTCTAATTTAGAGATAAAAGCATAAGAGACACAAACCACATTAGCTATAGAATGTGTTGTCACATCTTGAGAGACATCTCCTATCACAAGATCCTTCGGATGATCCTTTCTATAGGTCCAATCCTTGGGAAGTTCCTTTGTGTCCTCTTGTAGAGAACTTGGAGGATCTTGGTTAGACTCAAAGGTGACATCTTGCGATGAGACATGTCTAATGATATCCATGTAATCATCATCAAGACAGGAATTATCTGCACAAGTCAGTTCATCATAGTTGATGTGTAGAGATTCCTCGACACAACTAGTTCTTTTATTGTAGACTTTATAAGCCTTACTCCCATCAGAATACCTTAAAACGATGGCCTCATCGGATTTTGCATCAAATTTATCCAAGTTATCTTTAATGTTGAGGATAAAACATTTTGAGCTACAAGCTTTGAAGTAGGAAATTTTCAGAATACGATTATACCAAAGCTCAAAAGGTGTTTTTTTAAAATTGGTCGAATGAGAACATTGTTCAAGACATAACAAGAAGTATTAACGGCTTCACACCAAAAATATTTTGAAAGTCCTTTCTCCACAAGCATAGTTCTTGCCATTTATTGTAGTGTTCTATTCTTCCTCTCAACTACCCCCATTTTGTTGAGGAGTGCAAGGAAAAGAAAAATTGTGTTCAATGCCATATTTTTTGCAATTTTTTGAAAGGAATTATTTTCAAATTCTCCTCCATGATCACTACGAATAGAAATTATGCTGGAATCCTTTTCCCTTTGAACACATTTGCAAAAACTTTTAAATCTTTCAAAAGCATCATGTTTGTTTGCTAAAAATAAAACTCAAGTGAATCGCGAAAAATCATCGACAAACACAAAAGCATATATTTTGCCTCCTAGAGTAACGGTCCGAAAAGGTCCAAAAATACCTAGGTGCAAAAGTTCAAGAGGTTTTGAAGTTGACACAACATTTAAAGATTTGAAAGATAATTTAAATTGTTTCCAAATTCGCATGCATCACAAAGTTTGTCCTTTATGAAATCAATTTTGGAAGTGATCTAACTAATTCAAGTTTGGATAATTTGTGCAATTGTGACATACTAATATGTCCCAAACAGTTATGTCATAACCAAACTTCATCATGTGAGGCAAATAAACAGGTCTCAAGAGCCATATAATTTAGATTATAAACATGCAGGATGTAAATGTTATTAGATCTATAGCCTTTGAACATGGTTTTCATGCTGAGTTTGGAAGTGATATAGCAAATAGTCTTATAAAAACAATTAAGTAGTTTTTATCAGTTAATTGACTAACACTAAGCAAGCTATGTTTTAAACATTCTACTAGCAACACTTTCTCAATAGATGGAGTAGAATGATTGCCAACATTACCATTGCCGACATTATGAACTTTTGCATTATTTCTAAACATGACAGTTCTTCCATTCTTAGGCTTTAACCTTGATAGGACATGAGAGTCTCCTATCATGTGTCTCGAACATCCACTATTGAGTATCCACTTGCCCTTTCTCCTTGCTTTGATCTACAAGCGAAGAAACAAGTGAAGACTTTGGTATCCAAATTTATTTGGGTCCTTGAGGGTTAGCTTTTGGTACCCAAACTTGAGTAGTCTTAGGTACCCAAACATTTGAATAATTTAATTTTTTAACAAGAGATTTGTTCAATTTAACAAAGTATCATGAAGATTTCTTTTGTTTTCCTCCCTTATATTCTAAGTCATGATTTGTTAGAGTTTAGAGTTTAGGTGCCAACAAGCATGTCAAGCATTTTTCTTCCCAATATGAATTTCTCTCGATCTTTGTCTTTTCTTGCTGGCTTTTCTTCTCTATCTCTTCTTTCTATCTCCTCCCATTCTCTTCTAGGAGGGTGTCTCTTTTGTTCTCTTCTCTCACGATCTTTCGGCCGAAGCAAGGGACAATCCTTCATGTGGCCGGTTTGGTTGCACTCATAGCACATGAAACCTTGAGACGATTCACCTTTTCCTCTTCCCTTAGATAGAAATTTCTTGAATTCTCTTGTTAGAATTGCAATATCTTCATCGGTGTCCTCATCTTCGAACAATTCTGAATCCCAGGTTGCTTTTATAGCAATCGTCTTTTCTTTTCTTCCTGAGCTTTCTCGCTCTTTTCTTTCTCTCTACTTTCTTCCATTTGATCTCATAAGCCATGAGGATTCCTATGAGATCCTCCATCTTCAACTTGGAAAGGTCTTTGGCTTCTTCAATGGCCGTAGTCGTTTTCTCCCATTTGATGGATAGCGACCTAAGAAACTTCTGCACCCTGTCACTTTCATTCAAAACCTTACCATGGTTCCTCAAGGAGTTAGTAATATGGGTAAAGCGAGTATGCATATCGCTTATGGTTTCATTAGGTTTCATAGAAATCATTTCATATTTTTGCATGAATGAATGAATCCTAGTTTCCTTATCGGATGATCTTCCTTCAAAATGAGATTCAAGCGTGCGACATGCCTCAAATGTGGAGTCCCATGCATTAATCCTACCATATTTTTCCTCTACTAAACCATACATGAGGATGTTCATAAGTTTGACATTCATTTGAGTCGTCTCTAGCTCATCATCCGTCATGAGTTCAAGTTCTTTATTTTTGATGTATCGAATTTGAAGAAACACCTACAATTTTTTATCATAAGATTGGATGAATGTAATCATACATTTTTTTCCAATAAGCATAATTAGTTCCATGAAACAAAAGAGGTCTACCAGTGTGGAATCCCTCACGTTGTTGGGTCATTGCTACAAAGGATAATTTGTGTAAATGCAATAAACGAGGCTCTGATACCAAATGTAAGATCTTAGCCCTAGAATTAGTCTAGGGGGTTAATAGACTAATTAAGTTCTTTAACCACTTAAGCAATTAAATAAGAACAATATAGAGAAATAGAGAAAGAGATGTAAACCACAACATGGATGTATAGAGATTTTGATCCAACCAACGGATCCAAGTGAAGGGAATGTGTTCTAAAAGTTTTACTTTTAAATGCCAATTATTATGAATTGAATGAGAAATCATTTTGTTCCTTGTTTATGTTATTCGTCTTTTAGAAGTGTTAAGGAAGAGGCTCTTGGTCCTTAACCGTAGAGCTCTAAAAGATATTGGTTTACATAAAACAAAAGATATTCGCAATCATGGTAATTAACATGGGACATTGATTACCGAGTTAAGATTGTCGTGTTGGTCATAGATCATTGTAGCTCTACAAGTGAGTGACGACACGGGTATGCAAAAGAGGAAAACATTACTTTTGTATACTGAATAGACCTAATAAGTAAAATATTATAGAAATGTGTTTCTGTGTCATTAATATTTTACTGTCTTTGGTCCTTTGATATGAGACTTATATCCGATCACTTAAGGAATGCTTAATTAGATTAGTGTCTTGAGCTATCGATAAGTGTAGTGTAAAGGCATTGGTTGGTTAAGTATGACTTTTGTTGGAGAAGATAGTTAGTCGAAAGACTATCATTGCCCCTCTTAGTAGAGTAATGATATTAGTGGGCCCCTTGATAAAGCAAAGTTATAATGTGCACAATGTGATTTGAGTTAAGTCACATATTTATAACTAGCTTAAAGAGATCAAGAAATGAATACTAAGACAAAGATGACACAATACTACTTTGTGTGTATTCTTAATATCATGAGGTAAGGGACGGACACAAGTGGTGCACTACATCACTAAATGGATCGGGTTTTGGTTCGAGTGGAATTAAGACATCTGACTAATTGGGAGCTATAATGTGTAGCTAGATACCGCTTATAGCTTGTGATATTAAGTTCTTAATATCACTGCCAACTTAGTTTAGATCCTCCTATAGGTCACACCACAAAACTGGGAAACAAGAAATGGGGATTTTGAGTTCATAAGATGTGTCGGGTTTCATGTAGAAAATATGACACATGGGGTGAACAAGCAAAATCAAAATTATGTTATGATTAATAACATAATTAGAATCTAAATTAAATTCATATGTGATGTAAATATTATGGGGTGTAATGATTGATCATTACATAGGATAATATGTTACATAAGTTGTGAATTCACTACTAATCCCGAAATGTCAAATTTTGTAGGGGTTAAACCGAAATTTGACAAGTCTGCAGAATAGTGCTCAAACGGTCGACCGGTTAGCAGTACACAGTCGACCGATCGGGCACGGTCGACCGGACATGTCTCGACCGATAACAGGGAATTTTCATCTGTTCGAACGGTCGACCGAATGTAATCGGTCGGTCGACCGAACATAGCGATGGAATAATTCCTGTTACGAACGGTCGACCGAGTTATTGAACGGTCAACCGAAACCAGGTTCGAGCGGTCGACCGAACCTCCAAACGGTCGACCGGTCCAGACGGTTAATGCAGAATTAATTTAAGAATTAATTAGATCATGCATGGAATTTGTCCATAATTGATTTAATTCGTGGCTAATATTATTTATTATTAAATAATGGATGGTTAGATGGAATTTTGCATGAAATCATGGGCAAGATGTTGCACATGAATAGGTAATTTGGAGAGAACTTATAAATACAAGTTTATCTCATTACCTCATTAATTAATTCATTGTTTTTCTCATGCAAAAACTCTCTCCATAATTCTCCACGAAATTCCCTTAATTCTTAAGTTTAGTTTTAGTTCTTAAGAGATCATCTTCTCAAGGGAATCAAAGAGGGGTTAGTAATTGGATTCTAAACCCTATCGGAGATTGAGAGACTAGCTTCCCTCTCTCCGATCTTGTTTAGAGTTTGGTGAATACTCGGAGGCATCCGGCGCAGCGAGAAGCATCCCCAACGTCTCCGAATCTTCAAGAAGTGTTAGAGAACTTCTAGGTATGAATTTTGGAGCCCATATTTTTTTAATAAAGTTTTGAAACTAGATATTGAAACAAATCGATGCATGCATGAAATAAATCATAGAAAATTGTAAATTGATCCTTATTGTGCATAAAAACTTGAAAAATATACATGCATAATTAAACATGAAATCCTACACCTAGTCCTCTCTTACAAATTGCTTCTCCACGAGCAACTTCACGTACTCCCCTATTTTGATATCCATTTCGGGCCAAGATCAAGTTTTTACACCTCAAGCTTGCGAACACCTTCGCCGAGCTTGACCACCTTCTCACAATCCGAGAAGAGCTTCACTTCGGAAGCTAATACAACCCTTTGCTGGAGAATTGAGTAACCACTTCAAATAATGAGCACTTGAATAATTGATGAATGCACTGAGTGATTCAAGTGGAAGATTGAGCACAATTGAGAAGTTTAGAGAAATTGAGAGTAGTATGAGAGTATGAGCTTTAGAGAAAGGATTGGTAACCTTGAAAGGTTGTTCTAAGATCTATTTATATGCTCCAAACATAATCTAGCCGTTGGGATTGAAGTGGTAGTGATTTGAGTAAGGTACATAAAATAGGAAAGTTTAGAACTCAAATTTGGACACAAACGGTCGACCAGATCGGGTTAAGCGGTCAACCTTTCTTTTGTAAATAAGAAAATGTTCGAGTTGAAGTGCATACTGGTCGAACCACCAAGGCTAGAACTAAAGTGAATGGTCGAACCAGATATAGGAACGGTCGACCATTCTGAGGGTTTTGGCCAGAATAATATTAAACAAATGAGGAACTGGTGAAACCTAATAAGAATCCAGTCTGACTGAAAATAACCAGGAGTTTGGGAGTTCGAATTGTTCTTGATCTGTTTGACCGTTGTCATGGTATTGTTCGACTGTGGCCAAAAAATACGAATTGGGTTAGTTGAAGTATGTGTATACGACCGTTGTATAATACGACAAGTATAACGGTCATATTTAAGACAAATATGAGATGTCAAACAGTCAAACAAAACATGAGTTTTGGTCGACCAGTTATCACACTAACCGCGACACGTGTCAAGATATAACCTATGAACAAGATGAAATCGGTCAAATTGAGATATATCGGTTGACACAGGATAACGGTCGAACTGGGATAAAGAAATGGTCGACCATTTTGGACAGGGAAAGATCCTGTAAAAATTGGTCGAACCACAAGATTACCGTTTGACCGTTCTGAGAAAGAACTAAGAGTTCTGTTACATTCAGTCAAACCAGATGGTCGACCGAATGAAGCAGAATTTCTGTTCTAAGTGGAATTTCTATGTGTAATAGGTCACCTAACAAAGTCGGTTTGATATGGAAATATGTATGAGACTTTTATAGGTTTGAATGGACAATGCAATTCAATTCAATCAAGAGTTCAATTGCCCAAGTTACATTTAAATCCTAAGAATAAGAAAACATATCTATTCTTCAACTTTGATTTCTTGTCTTACGTAACACTTGTCTCCCGAAGTGGTTAGTAAAACCAAATATATGTGTACATATGCAGGTGATGTAATGATAGATATACATGTGTTTACTGATATGTTAATTAATCATCAAAATGGATTAACGAGTATTAGCCAAAAAGCCAACAATTTACCCATGATGTGGATTTGAGGATGCCCTATAAATAGGTCTCTCCTCCCATCCTTTGTTTAATTAATGCAAAAATTCTTCACTGCATATTTCTCCATCATTACATCCGAAATTCTTTGTATTAATTGAGTTCTTGAGAGATTAATTTTTTTGGAGTATAGAAAGGGTTATTAGCTAGATTCTAACATTGTATTGCAGATTGATTGGCTAGCTTTGATCTCTCTAATCTTGTTTAGAATTTGGTGAACACTTGGAGGTAATTCTAAGGTCATCCGACGTGCACATCGACTTCGGATCATAAAATGGATTTGATAATACTCTAGGTATGATCCAATCTATGTATTTCAATATTAATTAGTATAATAATATATATTGAAATATAATTAGGAAGTTTTGTATATAAAATTATTGAAAAATATGAAAACCAATCCTAATTGGTTGTAAAATTTTAAAAAGAAATATACAAGTATGGGGCACGAAATCCGACAATGGTATACAATGATTGACTAGCTTAGATCTCTCTGATCTTGTTTAGAGTTTGGTGAACAGTTGAAGGTGATTTCGATGCAATACGACGTGCAACCCGACTTTGGATTGGTAAAAGAGATATGATAATCCCCTAGATATGATCTAATCTATGTATTTCAATATTAATTCGTATACAATATATATTGAAATACAATTAGGAAGTTTTGTATATAAAATTGTTGAAAAATATAAAAACCGATCCTAATTACTTGTAAATTTTAAAAATATATATACAAGTATGGAGCATGAAATCCAAGAGTGGTATCATAACTTTTTGTTTCTATTTTCAATAATTATGCTATTTAATATATTTAGTTTATCATCTCATGATCAAATAATTCATTGATTTGTCCTTTTGAGTCCTTTTTTTATTTTTGATGGATGCATAAAATGATTTTTCGTATTTTTTTATATTTTTCTTATTTTTCTAAATTAGTTTCTATGTTAGAAAATATGTTAACCACTAAGTTCGATGGATTAATTATTATCTTTAAGGTGAGATAAAGTAAATCAAAAAATAGGATTGTTTTGTCGATTTTGATTCTAATTATTTTTTGAGGGTATTAAATGTTTTACAACATGTCATATGATTTTTAGAATCAAGTTTTGGACTTATGTCTAATTTTGTAAAGTTTCCGTTTATTTTAAATGATTATTTTCCATGGAATCGACAAAGCAAAAAAGAGCAAATAAGTTCATTTTCCTTAAAGTTTTTTCTTTTGAGAATTTAGATAAACTTCGGTTCAAATATTTTTGTATTTGAACTAACAATGCTTGAATTATTTTAAAGGATTTTAAATGATTTTTGAATTATTTAATTGAGAGAAAAATGATCAACTAAATAGTGTAAAATAACATATGTACAAAATTGTTGCAGTTGTTCTATTTTGCATAAATAAGTGAGTTTATATGTTTCAACCAAGCCATATGTGAATATATGATATGTATATTATTAGTGTTAATCACATGGGCTTATGTATATGTAAAATCCGTTTATCTACGCATGCATGTGAGAGGACTTTATATAGGACTTGCACTAGCCAATATAATTTTGATAAAATTGAAATTGTGAGATGTATTTTTAAATACTGTGTAATATTTACATCACTTTATGTATTTATTGATGGCACAACAATTTATATCCTAATATCTCTCATTATTTCCAAAGATTTAGGAAATTATCTCCCGCTAAGGGCGAACAAAATATCCCTCGATCGATGGCTTCTAGTGGATTAAATAAGAAAGAACGACCCTCTTAATTTTTAGTTTGGAAAATTAGACAATTCATATGTGATTTTAGAATTTAGGTAGTCATGTATGCATTCATTCACACTTATCCTAACCATTCAATCACACACAATCAAGCACACATGAACATAGAATAAATCCATTCACACATTGGTGTGAGTTTATATGTCCCCAGGCGCTCGATCTTCGCTTCTACTTCTTGCACCATGGATGTAAATATTACACAATATTTAAACATGCATCCCACAATTTCAATTTTATCAAATTTAAATTGGCTAGTGCAAGTCCTATGTAAAGTCCTCTCATATGCATGCATACAAAATAAACGGCTTTTACATATACATAAGCCCCTGTGATTAACAATAATGACATACATACCATACATTCACATAGGGCTTCGATGGAACATATGAACTCACTTATTCCTACAAAACAGAACAAGTACAATAATTTTGTACATATATATGTTATTTTACACTATTTAGTTGATCATTCATCTCTCAATTAAATAATTCCAGAATCATTTGAAATCCCTTAAAATGATTCAAGCATTCTTAGTTCAAAATACAAAGATATTTCAACCGAAGTTTATTCAAATTCCTAAAAAAAAAATTAAGGAAAATAAACTTATTTGCTCATTTTTGTTTTATCGATTCCATGTAAAATAAACAATTTTTTTACAAATTTAAACACAAGTCTAGAACTTGATTCTAACAATAATTTATATGACATGTTGTAAAACATTTAAGACCCTCATAAAGAATAATTAGAATCAAAATCGACAAAATATTTTTTTTTACTATTTTCTTTGTTTCACCTGAAAAATCATATTAATCCATCGATCTTAGTGATTAACATATTTTCTAACATTACAAACTATTTTAGAAAATAAGAAACATTAAAAATACTAAAATTCAGTTTATGCATCCATCAAAAATGAAAACGGACTCAAAAGGGGAAATTAATGAATTATTTGATCATGAGATGGTAAACTAAATATATTAAAGAGCCTAATTATTTAAAATATGAACGAAAAGTTATCATACCAATGTTGGATTTCATGCTCCATACTTGTATATATATTTTTAAAATTTTACAAGTAATTAGGATCGGTTTTCATATTTTTCAATAATTTGATATACAAAACTTCCTAATTGTATTTCAATATATATTGTACAAGAATTCTCTAGTGAGCCCAGGGCTTAATTTTTCTAAATTAAGCCCCCACAATATCCACCACTCATTTCAAATTGTAAGGTAGATTAAGAAAAAAACGGTTATGATAATGAATGGTGAGATTAATTATAAATAAGATCCAATGGTGAGATTGTAGGGGGCTTAAATTAAATTTGATGAGCCCTGGGCTCACTAGAGCTTTATACTAATTAATATTGAAATACATAGATTAGATCATATCTAGGGGATTATCAAATCTCTTTTACCAATCAGAAGTCGAGTTGCACGTCGGATTGCACCGAAATTACCTCCAAGTGTTCACCAAACTCTAAACAAGATTAGACATATCGAAGCTAGTCAATCAATCTCTAGTTAGAATCTAGCTAATAACCTCTCCTATGCTCCAAATATTTAATCTCTCAAGCACTCAATTAATAAGAAGAATTTTGGATAGAATGATGGAGAAAATATATTGCGACGAGAAAGCTTTACATTAATTAAACAAAGAAAGGAAGGTGAGGCCTATTTATAGGGCACCCTCAAACTCACATCATGGGTAAGCCCCTTACACATGATCCCTTGTTAATCTCTCCACTAAACCACATTATGTGCAAACCACTTTGCACATGATCTCTAATTTATTTATCCTCTCATTATCTCATAACTACCTTTGACCAACGTCAATAAAATCCAGTCATTAATCAACAAAAAACTCTTATTAATATGTGCAAAAACGTGGGCAAAAGGTCGGACCATTTTTTCCTGTATTTTATTTTACTAAATTTTGGATTAGTATCTAAAAAAATTTTAAGTTTTGGGGTTTTAGCAAATATATATGTTATAATGTTGCGGACCACATTATATCATGTAATATATTATCATATATAATGTTAAAATATTATACCCCATAATAGATACATCTTATACGAATTTATTTGTTATTCTAATCATATCGTTATTATGACATATTGATTTTATTATTTTACCACATGTATATTATTTCATAACACATGAAACTTAATACATCATATAAAATATAAATCACATCTCTTGTTTCCCAGTTTTATGGTGCTACCTATAGGAGGATCTAAGTTATGTTGACAATGATATTAAACATTTAATATAATACACTATAAGCGGTATCTAGCTACGCACTATAGTAACCCAAATAACAAAGATGTTTTGTTCTCTTGAACAGAACACGGTCCATTTAGTGATATGTAATATATCACTTGTGTCTATCTCTTGTCTCATGATATTAGAAATGTGTCTGTAGACCCAAAGTAGGAATGTGTCATCTTTTTATTATATATTTTTTTCTTGATCTTATAAGCTAATTATAAATATGTAACTATACATAAGTTACAATGTGCACATTGTAATTTTGTTTTATCAAAGATCCCTATAATATCATACCTCAAATGAAGAGGGACAATGATAATCTTTTGACATATCATTTTTTCCATCACAAGTTATGTATAATGAACTAATATCTTTATCACTATGTGTAATGATAGTTTTTGATAATAATCAAATTATACAATTTGCATGTGAAAATATATAGGTCTCATATCTTAGGATCCAAATACACAATAAAAATATTAATGACACAAGCACAATTCCATAATGTTTCATTTATTAGGTTTATTCAATTTATATATAAAAGAAAATATTCTCCATTTCATATACTCATGTTGTTAAAATATTTGTAGAGCTACAATATCCTTTAACCAACATGACAATCTTATCTCAGTAATTAATGTTCTATGTTAATTACCGTGAGTGTGGATTTTTTTGATTTATGCAAATCGTTATCTTTTAGCGCTCTACGGTTAAGGACCAAGAGTCTTTTCCTTAACACTTCCAAAATACGAATACATTAATCAAGAAACAAAATGTTTGAGATTCAATTCATAATAAAAGATATGTAAAAAAATACTTTTAGAACTCACAATCCTTTCAAACTCCCACATGTTATCAAAGTCTTCTATCACATACATTCACAATGTATAAAACTTGTAAAATTTTAAAAATATATACAAGTATGGGGTACGAAATCCAACAATTCGCACTCTCAGTTTAGTCCCACATTTCGGAATTTGGGAAGTGGAGAAATGTTTGTATACCTAGGCTTCACATACGCCTTAGTTGAGGGAGGGAGATTAGGAGAAAATGGAACACACACACACATGCACACAAAGATGTTGTGATCTGTCGTGTGGGTCTCGATCTATTCTCGTGGTTCTTCTGGTGTCGGAGTGCGTCGACAAAGACGTTGCAATCGTTCTATCCAGGGAGAAAGTGTCTACACTCATCGCACGGGTACGTAGGGCGATATATTCTGTAAGGGCAATCTAAAAATGGCAACTCGGTCGAGGTATTTTCTGATCCTAACTTGTATCTGTATTTCTTTGTTTTGTCCTCATAGTTATGTTCATTGGCTTTGTACGGACTGTACTCGAAATGTTAAACGACATATGTTTCCCACTATTATGCATGCTATTTATATTTTTAACAACAGACTTAGAAAAATTATTTGTTTATGTCGAGCAACAAGTCATTTGCCTCTAAAGTGGACATGTCAGGTATGCCTAAATTTTTTTCCAGGTAGAACTTCAAACATTGGCAACAATGAATGAAAATCTGGTTGACCGCGATAGGGTTGGTTGATATTATTGAGGCTTCTTGCCCATTTACTAATTTGGATGATCCCAAAATTAAAGAAGTCATAAGTTATTGACTGAAAAGGACAAAAAGTGTCGAGGATTCATTATGTTGTCTATGTCAAACGTACTCTTTGATGTCTACACTTCATCTTCCTCTGCCACTCGAAATGATTTATTGTATGAACTTGACAATAAATATAATACTGGGGACTTAGGTCACAACAAGTATTATGTTGGCAAGTTCTTATATTTCCAAATGTTTGAAGGAAAGTCGATGACCGAACATGCCCACCAGTTCATGATTCTGATCCATGGCTGGTAAGAGACCAATAGTAAGTTTGTTTCTATTGATTAAGTGTATTGAAACTAACAAACTAATACCACGTGAATTGACTAAAGAAACCCAATATGACTAGTCTCGTATGAGGTGGAGAATATATGCAAAAGTGTAGATGTGTGATACATGTGTGTATGATTGACATCATTTCATGCTCATATTTGTATCTTATATCCATTATCTTACACCTAAGCAATGCTACGTGACTAGTTTTATGTTTGAATTTCATAAATAAAGAGGTTTGAAGAGAAGAGTCATGAAAGGACTCAAAAGCAGAGAAAATGACTTAATTGTGAGACCTGGGGAAAATGACTTAATTGTGAGACCTGGGGACTTCTCTTGGGGGCCTAGTGGGGGTCACGGTCAGAGCTCGCACGCTCAACCTCACCTCCACCTTATCAACCTCCACGCCCATCGGCGACCTACCAACCCTCACATCTAAGGTCTCAGCACCACAATTACCAACATGCTCATACCTCATCGTCGGGTTATTTCAACCAGACTCCACCACTCCAGCGGGTTGACCCCAAGGACCCTTCTAGTGATCCAACCCTTCAAGAGTTCATGCAGAGCATGCAAAGTACAGTCAAGGCTTTGGAAATGCAAGTTAGCCAGTTGGCTCATCAATTCCATGAACGCGAGAAGGGTCAGTTCCCGAGTCAACCTGTGGTAAATCCCAGGGGTCAGCCTGCTCATGCTAGGCAGAATGTACACAATGTTGAAAGTGACTCTTCCCAACATGCCAATGTTGTCCATACCTTGAGATCGGGAAGGGTTGTTGACAACAATGTGGAAATGCCTGAAGTCAACCCTGTTGGCAAGACTTCCGAGGAGAGTCTTGAGCCTGTCAAGGAACCTAATTCTGAGACTCGTCCTCGTGATTCTTATGTCCCCAAGGCACCATTCCCTCATCGGTTGACTAAAAACGTAATGAGCATTGGGACAAGATCGTTGAAGTACTTAGGCAAGTAAAGTTGAACATTCCGTTGTTGGACGTTGTTCAACAAATGCCACTGTATGCCAAGTTCCTCAAGGATCTTTGCACCACCAAGAGAAAAACAAATGTGCCCAAAAAGGCCTTTTTGGCCGCCAATGTGAGCTCAATATTGACACAGCCCATGCACGTCAAGTACAAGGACTCAGGGTGTCCAACTGTCTCTTGCATGATTGGGAATGTGACAATCTCTCAAGCTTTATTGGATTTGGGGGCATTTGTGAACCTCCTACCTTACTCAGTCTATGTCAACCTTGGAATAGGCGATCTTAAACCAACGAGGACAACCCTCCAGTTGGCTGACAGATCCATCAAAATTCCACGAGGGAGTGTGGAGGATGTCCTTATCAAAGTGGGTGAGTTCGTATTTCCAATTGATTTCATCATCTTGTATACCGAACCCGTGTCCAATCCACAATGACAAATTCCTGTGATCCTTGGGAGGCCATTTCTTGCGACATCTAATGCTTTGATCAATTGTCGCCATGGCCTAATGAGGTTGTCTTTTGGAAACCTCACGGCAGATTTCAACATCTTCACTCTTGGTAAGCAACCTGGGCTCTTCGACGACACTGTCGGAGCCAATTTCATCCAGGACATGGATGAGCCCGAGTCATTAGGCATGTTCGACTCACATCGACATATTATTGAGGTGCGTAATGACCAGGTTGCGAGTGAAGAGAATCTTGAGGAATCCGCCAGCATTTCTCTGGACGAGGAGGCACATCTGGGTGCTTGCTCCTCTTACCCCGTGGCCCTTGAGCCACTTGAAAGTAACTCTGAATCCGACAAGGACCCACCTCTGGTCGAGCTTAAACTGCTCCCCGATAACCTAAAGTACATCTTTTTAGGGGATAATGAGACATTGTCACTCATTATTGCTTCTGATCTTGCACAAGATCAAGAGGTTGACCTCAAAAGAGTACTCTTTGAAAACAAAGAGGTGATCGGGTGGTCCTTGAAGGATATCAAGGGAATTAGCCCTGGTATTGTTCAGCATCGGATCCACATGGAAGAGCATTCTAGGCCCCGTAGGGACCCACAACGAAGATTGAATCCGGTAATGAAAGAAGTCGTCCGAAAGGAGGTTCTTGATTGACATCATTTCATGCTTATATTTGTACCTTATATCCATTTTCTTACACCTAAGCAATGCTACGTGACGAGTTTTATGTTTGATTTTCAGAAATAAAGAGGTTTGAAGAGAAGAGCCATGAAAGGACCTAAAAGCAGGAAAAGTGACTTAATTGTGAGACCTGGGGACCAAGATGCAAGGGAGAAGGACCTGAACGTAAGACAAGAGGACCTAAGAGCAAAACAGGAAACTCCACACCATCATGGGGAGTATTTTGTCAATTCGATTCGGGTCGGAGCTCCACTAAACCAAGTAGATGCATCCAAGACCAAGAAACACTCCAAGCAAAGCCCACAACGAAAACCAACGCGATCTGAAGTTTATAGACCGCCAATTGGCGGTCTTGGACCGCTAATCGGCGGTCCATATGGCCCCAGATCCGCTAAGCTTTCTCCTGGACTTGTATTATTATGTGTTTAGGCTATTTTTGGTATTGGTTTAGTCCCACATCGGGGGATTGTCCCGGATTAGCTTTTTCCATGCTTATAAATAGAACTCTTCACCTCCCATTGTATTCATCTCTCTCTTTGGTGGCATCTTGCCTACTAAGAGTGAAGCATTGAAGCAAAACTCTGGTGGAGGAAGAGCTGCTTGTAATTTGAGTGAGTTAATAATAGATATTTTCTTTAGCTTGTTAATTCTTGCTTAGTTGATTTCCTTTTATGTGTTTGCTTTGGTGCTTGTTTTGTTTTATGCTTCTTTAATGTTTCTTGCTTGATTAGTATAGTTTCATTTCAGTATTATGCTTGCTTTTGTTAATATAGTTAGTGTAATGAGTAGTGAGTAGTTCCATCCCCATTTGGGGGGTGGAGAAATATGTGATATAAACATGTAGTGTATTAAGTGTGTGTTATCTTAATCCCTTGAGCTTTAAATGATTTCCATAACCATCTAATGGGTCTCCACTCTTATCTTTGATATGCTAATGCTCTTGAATGAAGCTTAGCTTATGCTTTGATTAGTGGATCTATTTTATGGGGAATGATAAGGTTAGGATATGGATAGGAATTAATATTGGAAACACAAGTTGTAGTGTATGAACTCTTGTGCCTTTACCTTGGTTAATGTCTTGTATGTTTTAATGATGTAGTGAAATCTTAATTCATGTGGAGGCATAGTAGGGTCTAGTCTTTATTCTTGAGTTCATTTAGCTTCATTCCAATTATTGTCTTGTATGTTTTAATGATGTAGTGAAATCTTAATTCATGTAGAGGCAAAGTTGGATGTAGTTTTATGATTTCATACATGTTGTGAGGAGCTTAATTACACACACACACACACACACACATCTTTATATTCACATCATTTCTCTACCCCCTTTGGGGTTTAGTTTTTCTTGCTTCTTTTCCATTCCATTTGCATCTTAGTGTAGTTTAGTGTAATCAATACATCCTTTCTCTCTTTCTTTTACCTCTCGCCTTCGAACAAACCAAGTGTCGACACACCTCCCAGTGGACGACCCGTATTTGCCACCGCTCCAACGCGGTCGTGCACTTGCGGTTAAATATAAAACGATCAATCAGTTCTTAAGTGCTTGGATCATGATATAATCTATCCTATCTCTAATAGTTCGTGGGTGAGTCCTGTCGATGTGGTTCCCAAAAATTCAGGCATGACGGTTGTGGTGAATGAGCATAATGAGCTTATCCCCACACGCCTGCAAACTGGCTGGCGAGTTTGCGTTGATTATCGCAAGCTCAATGCGACAACGCGGAAAGATAATTTCCCATTGCCATTCATTGATCAGATGTTGGAAAGGTTGGCCGGACATGAGTATTATTATTTTCTTGATGGATACTCCGGTTACAACCAGATTCTCATCGCCCCCGTGGATCAAGAGAAAACCACATTTCCTTGTCCCTTTGGCACGTTTGCCTATTGTCGCATGCCCTTTGGGTTATGTAATGCGCCGGCAACATTTCAAAGGGGTATGATCAACATCTTCTTTGATATGGTTGAGTGTTTCCTTGAGATCTTCATGGACGACTTTTCCATATTTGGCGTTTCCTTTGATGGGTGCCTTCATTACTTGAGCATTGTCCTCAAGCGATGCCGTGAGAAGAACCTCGCTCTCAATTGGGAGAAATGTCACTTCATGGTGAAGCGAGGGATTGTAGTTGGACATGTGGTCTCAAGTAGGGGAATTGAGGTCGATCACGCAAAAGTGGGTCTTATTGCTAATCTCCCACCGCCACGAAATTGTTACGTGGACCTCTCACCGCCTAGTTGACATTTCAGTATTATTGCTAGAAATTTCAGTATTATTGCTAGCCAACAACTCTTTTGTTATGAACGGTCGATCGAGTTATGAACGGTCGACCGAAACTCGTTCTAAACGGTCGACCGAAACTCGAAACGGTCGACCGGTCCAGACGGTTTTATGCAGAATTAATTTAAGAATTAATTAGATCATGCATGGAATTGGTCCATAACTGATTTAATTCGTGGCTAAGATTATTTGTTAGCAAATAATTGATGGTTAGATGGAAGTTTGCATGAAATCATGGGCAAGAGATTGCACATGAATAGGTAATTTGGAGAGAACTTATAAATACAAGTTTATCTCATTACCTTGTTAATTTAATTCATTATCTTCTTGTGCAAACATCTCTCTCCATAATTCTCCACGAATTTCCATTAATTCTTGAGTATTAGTTTTAGTTTTCAGAGATCTTCTTCTCAAGGGAACTAAAGAGGGGTTGGTAGTTAGATTCTAAACCCTATTGGAGATTGAGAGGCTAGCTCTTCTCTCTCCGATCTTGTTTAGAGTTTGGTGAATACTCAGAGACATCTGGCGCAGTGACAAGCATCCTCAACGTCTCCGGATCGTCAATAAGTTTTAGAGAACTTCTAGGTATGAAATTCGGAGCTCATGTTTGTTTTAATAAAGTTTTGAAATTAGTTATTGAAACAAACCGATGCATGCATGAAACAAATCATAGAAAAATTGTAATTGATCCTTATTATGCATAAAAATTCGAAAATAAATATGTGCAATTAAACTAGAAATCCTACATATTGATAGGGTCATGTTAGTGTGCTGCATTTAATATCGATATATCTGCTTGCCATGATCCTTGGGTGACTTGTCTTCTTTTGCTTGCCTAGTGCCTTAAAATTTTCACATTTCTTTCAAATCTTCATGTATTTGCGAAAGAAAATGTTTTGTGGGTTTTGCGTGTGTTTAGCATGTGCAAAACCGTTGAGAGGCAAAGTAAAAAAGAAAGCTCCGAAAATTGTCTTGAACTTGATGCATCAAGATATCTAGTACAGTGGCTTTAGGACTTATCTAGTCGTTAGGATGCACCCGGTTTTCCCACGGGGGTTGAGTAATCATAGGGTTTCAGTGCTCAAACATTTAAAGAAGTTCACCCTCAACCTAGTGAGTCAATAATTCGTGTCTGTTAATTTAAGGAAGTTTGTTGCAGTCTAGGACCCTAGAATTCTTGTTGTGAGACATTAAGTGTAGGGGTTTTGGTTCATGTGTAGATAAGAAATAAGTGAGTAGGTGTTCTCTCTTCTCGCACGGCTCCTATCACTCGGGAAAGTAGGTCTGAGGGGACTTTGTGTCTGGTGCTTTCGAGTCATCTGACTTGGGATGCGCCGACCGAACTCTCGTTACATGGGTGGTAGGGATTGCCCTATGTGGAGATTTGGGGAAAGCTGTACGTGATAGTGTAAGTCCTCATGGGCAATGATGCACGAAACCTGACCCCGGGAGAATGACGCTCCAACTAATAATAATAAAAAGAAGAAAAACAAAAAAAATGAGAAAAGAAAAAAAAATGGTAATGCAAATAAGAACCTTAATGGACCTTACACTTTGTATCACTTGAGGATGTTGAGGTTGTCCATGTCTTTCACTTAATTCCTTATTTAACTTGCACGAATGGTTCATTATGCTAGGTGTGTGGACTGATTACCTATATAGAGTCGGCCCGTAGGATTACCGCGTCCAATGATCGACAAAATTTGTCCAACAAGTGGAGTGTCTAGATTGAATAATGCATCTTGTTCAGATTTTGTGGGTATATCCGCTGAAAACCCTCAGGAGACAACACTCCTCCTCCTTGGCAACAAGGAGGTTTAACGACTTGTTGCACGTGCTAAGTGCAACCGTGATTCCTAGGAAAGTGAGTTAGGATTTCTTGTTTCTCGTTTGTTTTTCTCTTTCTTTGTTTTGCTCGGGACTAGCAAAAACTTAGGTGTGGGGGTATTTGATTGACATCATTTCATGCTCATATTTGTATCTTATATTCATTATCTTACACCTAAGCAATACTACGTGACGAGTTTTATGTTTGAATTTCAGAAATAAAGAGGTTTGAAGAGAAGAGTCATGAAAGGACTCAAAAGCAGGGAAAAATGACTTAATTGTGAGACCTGGGACTAAGATGCAAGGGAGAAGGACCTGAAAGTAGGACCGAAGGACCTAAGAGCAAAACAGAAAACTCCACACCATCATGAGGGAGTATTTTGACAATTCCATTCGGGTCGGAGCTCCAATAAACAAAGTAGATGCATCCAAGACCAAGAAATACTTCAAGAAAAGCCTAGCACAAAAGCCAAATGGATCTGAAGCTTATAGACCGCCAATTGGCGGTCTGGAACCGCTAATTGGCAGTCTGGATCCGCTAATATTTCGGGAGCACGTGTATTAGTGTATGCTTAGTCTATTTTTGGTATTTGTTTAGTCCAACATCGGGGGATTGTCCCGGATTAGTTTTTTCCATGCCTATAAATAGAACTCTTCACCTTCCATTGTATCCATCTCCCTCTTTGGTGGTCATCTTCCCTACAAAGAGTGAAGCCTTGAAGCAAAACTCTGGTGGAGGGAGGGCTGCTTGTATTGAGTGAGTTAATAATAGATGTTTTCCCTTTAATTGTGTTGTTTCTCTCTTAGTTTAATTTCCTTTCATATGCATGCATGCTTGCTTGTTTGTTTTGTTTTATGCTTTTTTAATATTTCTTGCTTGATTAGTGTAGTTTAATTTCAGTATCATGCTTCATTTTGTTAGAGTAGTTAGTTTAAATATGTGTGAGTAGTTCCATCCCCTTTGGGGGGTGGAGTAGATGTGTGTACATGTTATGTAGATGGTATGAATGCTTGATATAAATATTTGTGAGAAATATTAGTATGCTTACTTGAATTAATAAGGACTTTACTTGATGGTTTCTGCCATAGTTAGGTACACTTCATGCTTGTTATGTTCTTAATAACAACCTTGCATTCTCATATTAATCACATAAGTTAGTGTTGTAAATGATAGGTTTTGCCATTAGGTAGCTCTTATGCATTAACAAACACTAACTAACTTGAGCTTATATGCATTCAACACCACACTTATTTCATGTGCACACACACACACTCCACCCCTTAGGGGTTTTCATTCTTGTGTTTTTATCTTCTTCATTAGTTGTTTAGCTTAGTTTGTTTAGTGATTTCATTTCAGCTTTGCTTGTTCACTAGTTTAGATTAGTGTAGTGTAGTGTAATACATCTTTCTCTCCTTTCTTTCCACTCGCCTTCGCACAAACCAAGCGTCGATACACCTCCCTGTGGACGACCCGTATTTGCCACCGCTTCAACGCGGCCGTGCACTTGCGATTTAAATAAAACGAATCAATCAGTGTATAATTAAGTGTTAATGACATGAATTAATATGAAAATTTATCATGGTCATAATCCTATGTGTGTCTCTACATGGATTAAAATTTAGCACCATCATTAAAATATACAAAAAAAACCATTCAAGATAAGAATGAAGATAACCACAAGCTTACATGTCAATCTTATCTTTTTATCCACCCAAATCTTATCATTACCTCACCATTCCCTATTAAATAGGTCCACTAACCAAAGCATATGCTAAACATAAATTATGACCATTAACATATCAAAGACAAGACTGAGAAAACTCATCAAAATGACTATGAAAATCATTTGAATATCTAAGATTAAAATTAAAACACACAAATCTATCTACATTGACATTTAACATCATCATTCACCCCCGTTGGGGATGGATTACTCACTAATCATCTCATTCACAAAGAAAATAACAAAGTAAAAACAACACATTAACAAGTAAAGAAAATTAAATCTAATCAAGACAAGAATGTAATTAACACAAACCAAAACTTGATTTATGAAAGATGCTTACAAATGGTGGTCTTCTCCTCTCCTCCACTACTCTACTATGCAAGAAATAAACCTAACCTAATGAGGAGGAGGAGGAACAAGCACCAAAATGGAAGGGTTAGAAGTGTATTTATAGAAGATTAGAATGTTTGGATTGATTTTGGGCAATCAGACGGCTACAAATCAAATATTGATGCTCCAGAGTACCCCTACTGGAATACCAGACCCGCTCCAGAAATTTGTGCATCTATCTCGTAACTGGATCCGTCAATGGCGGATTTAGATCCGTTATTGGCGAAAGTTTTGAGTCGGATCTGCCCAATATTTCATCCACTTACATTCATCCATTGCATACGTGGGGTGCACCCTGATTTGTTGGGTTGAACCTATTTTGGTCTAAATTGTAGAATTTCTCTACATACTCTTGAGATTATGGACTTTTTGTGACCAAGATATTTTCTTTAAGATCAGGTTCCTCTAGGTTTGCAGTCAGGTCCTTGGTCATTACAAACATGTCCAAAACATTCCAAATCAATCATTTCTTCTTGAATTTGGGTCCTTTTTGCTTTCTTTCTCTTTGTTATTACTTAAGCCTTGGATGAATGAAACACAACCCGAGTAGCACAAAATTGGGGAAAAACAAAAGATATAACATGAATGCACTGTATGATATGCAACTAATCAATGACTACCATTGCAAAGTTGAAAAAGATCAATGTATGATATGCAATTGTGTGCCTTTAGTTAGAGTTTGGGGGGGGGGGGGGGGGGTTCCTTGAAAACATTTATGAAACAAGATACTAATGCACGAGGGTAAGGCATCAACCATGTTGATTGCAGTATGACATGCTTGGTGTTGTTCTCAATGGACACCTCCACAACCAAGGTTTAAGTTCAAGTTCAAGATTTTGTTTCACTTAGTTTCTCTGGAGTAAAGTTAAAAGACTCATGTGGTAGTTCAAACCCGAAAAGTATCATCGCTGAAAGCATTAAGCTGCAAAGTTTGGTCGCTTAGATCAATAATGAATTTTTGGGGGATAGTTACATAAGCAATTACAAGGGAGCCTTTTCTCCGTCGAAGCTTGGGGTGAACTCAATATTAATTCACTTGCAATACCCGAAAGTTTGTTTTTGAAATTTTAAAAAAAATCGTGAAAGATAAACGCAACATGTGATGCAATATCACTTTTATTCTTCATCACATGTTCTTTTCATATCTTAAGTTTTTTATATATTTTGTACGGAAGGTCTCTTGCCCTGTTGAATTTGCACATGGTAGAAATTAATTTGCATGCATGTATGTTAGGTCCACCCATTTTTGGGGATATTTATCGATGAATCCTCGAAATGAAATTATGTGATTGTGTTTTAACTCACTATTTGAGTTGATTTGTCTAGCAATAACATCAGCTTGCGCCTGTCATTAGAGTCCATGGAATAACTCAATAGTTTAGTTAAGGAGTTGGCCGAAACTCTTAATTGGATTCTGCGTTTTTAGTTATTTTTGTATTAATATCTATCATGATAATGTTTTTTTATGTTTTCATATAAAAATGCATGCTGCTTTCATGTTATTTATAAACCAATTGAGATACAATGCTCACGTGGTTGTTCTCATATAACCAAGGCATATACATATCACAAGCAAAAATCACCACTTGATTAATACAACACAACGTAGTAACCAAAGAAGACTTCATAATACAACATAGACTACATAGTAACCACAAGACACTTCAAAATAAACACATATTAAAACTATTAATAAAGCACAATTCCAAAATCACATCAACCATTGAAAGAAACGTTCAAAATTATCCCCACCACAAGCCCATTGCAAAGGAAATTAATTCCTTTTTTTCTGAAGAAATGCCTTCGACGACCGTTTATGAGCCTAATGGGGTGGATGTTGCCTGCTTTGCAACGTGGTTGACAGCTGAATGAGTTAGGGATTGGGATTTTTTTGGAAATGAGGAGGAAAATGAAGAGTAGAAGATGAGAAGTCAGAGAAGAGTGAAGAAGTATTCTATTACAAGGGAGAGAACATGTAGAGGAGGTTGGGAGGTTTTTGATGGGTTGTTTTGGTTTGGTTTGGGAGAGATTAAGAATTTAGGGTTTAGGGATTTGTGGAGACTGGTATAATGGTATGGAAGTGTCGGGATTAGGAGTTGGTTAATTGGATTTGGGTGCATGGGTGGGTTTAATTAAACAAATCCAATTTGTTGTGAGGGTAATTTTAGGGGGGAAATGTTGATTACATTAGATTTTGGATGTTTGTTGCCAACATACCAAGAATAAAGGGGGTAAGTGCCCACTTTACATCAACGTCCCACATTTCTGAACTTTGGTACTAACCGGAGCCAAGTTAAGCCGTAAAGAAAATCCATTAATCGGTCATCCAATACCTTACCCATCCGATTCTCCTTTCACTAAACCGAAAATCATCACTTTGAGTCAACTTTTCACCTTACCACAAACTTAGATCCATCACTTTCCATTTGATTAATGTTTTCCATTAAAGCCCTCATGTGATCTGCAACAAATGACAGCCTTACGAGAATAAACAAGTCGGTGTTAGATTAAAAATAAAAAAGATCATGCCTCATTGCCTTGCAAGCATTTCCAACTCTGGAATCTAGGTGCGTTGCTTTCACTAGTTTGGACTTTGGACCACATCTATTATATTATTTTTTATATTTTTCGACTGATTCAAGACACGAACATTGACTAGATTTGTTAGAATTAGTTTAAGTTGTCTGTCTAATGATGCTTGTGGTCATGCGGACCAAACCTGTCTCTGACCATTTTAATAATTCCATTGATCACTACTCTCTTTTCCTATAATCTTCGTAGAGTACAAACTCGTAACTACATTGATAGAAATATATCTAGGCATTGCAGGGTGTGTCTGAATGTGTCATTTATCAATTGAACTCAAAATTTCGAAGTATGACATTTGAAATTTCAATTATATATAAAAATTGTCAAAACTAAGTTTCTCGTTCAGATGTGAAAATTCGAAAATCCACACGACCTATTCTAGCTTTGGCTAGGGAAATCAAAATGTGCATTTTGGTGGAATGTGGAGTTGCTTTGGGTTATTTGCATGTTTGCATGCGTTCTGGGTCAAAACTCATGTTGTTGCTTAGAACTTAGTAGATTACACTTTAGACTTTAGAGTATGATGACTTATTACCAAAAAACCATCAACAATTGCATATCTAGTACAATACAAGAATTAATGTGGTAAGTTAAAATACAAGAAATTAACTAAGTTGTGAATGAAATACAAAAAAACAATATCGTAAGGAAAAAAAGAATTAATGTAGTTAGTAGAAAATAAAGGAAATTTATGAGTAAATCTAACAATTAATAGCTAACCAAGGGTAACTAATCAAGGATATGAGGATGTCGTTATATATATAGTGGAATGGGCAAAATGAGAAAGAAAAATCATGACTTGGGTTTTGCAAACAATTCAAGTCTTTTCCTTAATTATTTTTGGGAACTACTAAACGTCGCCCCAAAACTACTTAAATCGCCCCTTGAAATTACCAAATTGCCCTTAACAATATATTTAATACCCATATCGTCTCGTGTCTTTAAACAAGGTTTTTGACTCAGTTTTACTAACATTCCTAGTACCAACACCACGAAAATGTCTAGCGAAACACCTAGATCAGGCGAAGTAACGGAGACGGATTTTTTTTTCCGACTCGGACGTCTGGCTAAGACGCCTGCACCATCGTGGAGGCGTCTGGCTAAAACGCCTCCACCATGGTTGAGGCGTCTTATCCAGACGCCTCCACGATGGTCCAGGCGTCTTAGCCAGACGCCTCCACGATGGTCTAAGCGTCTCGCTAAGACGCCTCAACCATGGTGGAGGCGTCTTAGCCAGACGCCTCCACGATGGTACAGACGTCTTAGCCAGACGTCCCATTTTTTTTAATTTTTTTTTCAAATTAAAATTATACGGTGTGTTATCTCAAATTATTTGACGTTTATTTGCAAGTTTTCGGTGGTAACCGGTCGGATTACAATGAGTTTTTTTGCAAGTGATGAAGATTCAAAAAAATTCCAGATCCAACATTTTTTAAGTTCCAAAATCCCCCGGTGGTAAAACATCCTGACTTACAAATACCACCTCGACAGGTCGTTCGGGGGTCTCGCTAATTTTTTAAGTAATAATTTTTTGGATTTTGAAATTGTTGGATCTGGAAATTTTTGAATTTTCGGTGTACCGAAGGGGTATCGGTCATCCGAATATAGTAATTATTAACTTATTAATTAATTAATTAAACAATTATCTAAATTTATAATCAATTATCTTTTTAAAAAAATAATAAAAAATTACGGGCGTCCGACAGAGCCGCCCCCACGTAGGAGGGGGCGTCTGGCTAAGACGCCTCCCCAATGGGGGAGGCGTCTTACACAGACGCCTGTCCCAAGGGCAGAGCGTTTGGGTAAAACGCCTACCCGATGGGTAAAACGCATCCCCAATGGGGGAGGCGTCTTACCCAGACGCTCCCTCCTAAGTGGGGCGGCTCCGTCGGACGCCCGTAATTTTTTATTATTTATTATTATTTTATTAAAAAGATGTTAGATATTTTACCAGATTCGAGTACACTGGGGCGTTCGTTGGTTCATTACTGACCTCCAAAACATTATTTTTTATGATTATAAGAGGAATATGAAGAGAGATGTGTGATAGGAGGGTAAAATGTCGCGTTATAGCAGTAGAAATGAGAGAAGGGCAAAATGATAATTTCAAGGGGCGATTTAAGTAATTTTGGGACGATGTTTAGCAATTCAGTTAAAAAATGGACCAAACTGCAACCGCTAACCTCCACCCAAAAACAAAGGATTGTTGTTCGGCATACGCAGTTGGTTCTTGGGCTTATTTATAAAAACCCCAAACCAGAAATGCAAAGTTTCATGCTCCCAAACGCCAAACGGGCCCTATCCACCCCCACTTGATATTTTTCAACACTAATAATTTAGTTAAATATTAATTACTAATTATATTTGTTACTCCAAGTAGGTTAGTTATATGATTTCCATTGATTATTTCACCATACAAGTTAAATGGTCCAAAAACAATGAAGATCCATTCATCCAATTATACGTAAAATACTTATTAAAACAAGTTACTTAAAATAAAAATGTTAAATTTCGCTACGCTAAGAAGATCAATTCCATAACCAAATTCTCAAAGTGCAAAATCTATCTTTACCAACAAAATCTTCCTATGCCAACGAACTAATACATGTGATTTTTATGGTAAATTAGTTATTTAATTACAGTTTGACATCTGAATTATGTCTTGGTATCATTTTGCACTCTTAAACTTTCAAAGTTAATAATTACCTCCCATGAACTTTCATTTTGTAACATTTTGCCCCCCTGAACTTCAAAAATTCATTATTTGACATTTTTCCCCAATTATTTTTGTTGTATCCCTAATACACCCCTAAGCATATATTTACGTGAAAGTTTGAATCGAAACGGAGGTCGGATATGATTGAAATTTGAGTCGGATATGAAGGCATATTTCAGGAGGGCAAACTGTAATCAACCATAGTTATTATTTTAGTGCATGTAATGATTATATTAGGAGTCTTGATACATGTTTCTTCACGTCACCATTAATGTCATCATTTGTTTTTTATATTTTATTGTTCAAAAATACGGTTTCCTATAAAGCAACATATGGTTAATTTCCCCATAAAATAAGACATTTTTAATGCAAAGAATGAATAACATTTGTTTCACGTGGGACACACAAGTCCCACATACGACACACATTTGTCTCGCGTGGACATATCAATCTCATGTAGGACACGCACAAATCCCGCGTAGGACACACCAGTCTCGTGAGGGACACACTAGTCCTGCACGGAACATACATCTGTCACGCGCGAAACACACAAATCCCGCACGTAACACATCTATGAAACTTAAAATGTCAATGGTCACGTGCATTAGGAAATCAACGGACACTTAGATTATCATGTCATTATATTTAAAAACAAATTAAATAGTTGATAAAAGTTGTATGTGCATGCAACTTGAAGAAATTATATCTCTCCACGCCAGGAGCGTCGTAAATGATGTGCTACATAAATCAATTTCCTTATATTAAGCGCAATGAATTACTTATCGCAATTCACAAGCATTGCAAGTGATATATCAAAATATTGTAATGCAACATGTCTTATCCAACTTTTTAACCTAATTGTGCCTAAATATTGTCACTTTCGAGACTATAGACCTACAGATATATTAGTTTGAACGTGAGTGTGTTTTTATCCATTTGAAATTTTGGTCTCCATGATAACATTAACTTTACCAATTGCGATTCTTACATAGGGCATAATTTGTCATAAATTTGGTCACTAACTCGACCTCGTAACTGGAAGGTAGATGGAATGATAACAAATATTTTGACTGAATTTAATATAATATTTTAATGGTATGAAAATTAGGATATCATACAAAAAGTTTCAAATCATCCCCCCGCCCCCTCAATATGTTACTTGTATGATTTGAAGTTTGAACACAATTTCAAATTCCGAACAAAATGATGTCATATTCATTTGTATTTGTCGTTTTAAAGTAAAGTATTTATCTAAACGCAGTGAATACAAATTAAGTCATTTCTAAATCTTAGATCTGTAAATATTATAAATTGGAATTCCAGAACATGTTATTACGACCTCCAAACTGATGCTTAGGTCAATTTCAAAGTTCACTACTTAAAATAACCCCAATCATATGTTTTCATATGAATATTATTACTTTGTTATTTTGCAACATCTTTTCTCTTGATTAATTGACAAAAAAAAGTCAATTAATGGAATTATATTTATTTAGATTTAGATTTAGATTCTACAAATAAGCCGATGACATTTTCATATTGACTTTTTAGATATTTCAAAGCTATGAACTCCTTTTTTTCATTAGCTATTTGTGTTGTTTTTTTCCCAACAGTAGTTGGTTAAGATCTTGCAAATATCTAACCCCAACTGTGATGGGTCCTACTCATTTATGCGGCAAAAAGGAGAAATCATATTATGATTCTTTAAGCAACATTTATGAAAAATTAAGCAACTGTTTGGTGGAGATGTTAGTAGGCAAGGGGGTTGGAACACGACGAAATGGTGCTTTACCCATCAAATCCAACTGGAATTAGTTGGATGTTAGGATGTTCCATCACAGCTATCAAATCTCTCGCACTATATTATCACGATCTACTCGTTATTTGGAATTCAGGAGTCCAATTCAAATTCATTATTCTTATAGTGTTCTTATAGTAATGCCGGAGTTGGAGAAGAATGAGACGATGGACTAGAGAAGTTAGAGTTCGGTCAGATGAAGAGGGATTCGTGGAAATCCGGTTATTTGGATTTGACAAGCATTCATAATTCGGATTCAGATATCCGAATTCTCCAAAGGTCTAATAAATCGGATGTAATAAATCGGATACCGGATCGGAAAATCGGGTATCCGAATTTTCGGATTTTTCTACTCACCCATACTAGAATGTATCCAGAATAAGGCAGAATGTGTATAATGTACCAGAATCAGTCCATAAAGATTGTGACCAAAATCATTCCAGAATGTGCCAGAATGTGTCCAAAATCATTCCATAATGTATACAAAATCAGGCCATAATGTGTCTATAATGTGTCAGAATCACTATATAAAGAATGTGTCCAGAATGTGACCAGAATTAGTCCATAAGGTATCTAGAATCTGTCCATAATGTATCCAGAATCTGTTCAGAACGTGTCCATAATGTGCCAGAATCAGACCATAAAGAATGTGTCCAGAATCATTCCAGAAAGATTCCAGAATGTGTCCGTAATATTTCCAGAATGTGTCCAGAATCATTCCAGAATATTTACAGAATGTGTCCATAATGTTTCGAGAATGTTTCCAGAATGAATGTTTCCAGAATGTCTTCATAATCAGTCCAGATTGTTTCCATAATGTGTCCAGAATGATTCCAGAATGTGTCAAGAATCATTGCAGAATAATTCCATAATGTGTCCAGAATCATTCCAGAATGTTTCCAGAATGTGTCCACAATGTTTCGAGACTAATTCCAGAATGTGTCCACAATCATTCCAGAATGTTTCAAGAATGTGTCTATAATGTTTCTAGAATGTCTCCATAATCAGTCCTGATTGTTTCCAGAATGTGTCCATAATGTTTCCAGAATGTGTCCATAATCAATCCAGAATGTAATCATAAATCCTGAAATGTGTCCTCTAGCAACCGGGATATGTCTTTTCACGTATTAATGATATGTCCAGATTTCCATGCACAAAAGTCATTCTCTGGGGATAACGGGTATTTTATTTTTCAAATTTCAAACGATTTGTCAGTTCAATCCTGATTCTGCCCACGTGTTTGCCGAGTGGGTGCTGACATGTTGCGCGTCACGGACACGCAACATCTGTGTATGAGCTTCCATTGTTCTAACTTCAACAGAAGAAGCCACCAAAAAAACACAACATAACTGATTTTGGGTTTCTTGGTTCAACTTTGATATCCTCTCATTCAAGACTCCTGAACTATTTTATGTTCTACGGTAAATTGTAATTTGTCTTCCTAACATTTGATCTAGATGTATTTTACACTGACTTTTGAAAATAAACACTTGACTCTCCTGACATTTGTTATTTTAGTAGTTTGTCTCACTCTTACTTGTATTTCAAAATTATCCTTAATTTTATAAGGTAAGATCTTTTTTTCATTAATTTTTTTTCTTTTATTCTTCTAAAAAATAATAATAGTAACGAATTAAACGAAAATGTTTAAGAAAGAAAATAAAATAAATAAAATAACGAAGAATACAACACTATCTTACAATTTTAAGAGTAAATTGGGAAGAAACAAATAGAGAAAATGCAAAGTGCGATGGTGGAGGTAAGTGGTTGTACTCATAACAACAAGTTACAAAATAAATATGGAATTAAATCTTAAGATTTCCTGCAGAATTGCACCATGCCTAAATGGGCTAATAGTTTAAAATTTGATTTTATGTTCGCGTGATATAGATTGCGGTTGAGAAAATCTACATGCTCCACTTTCGTAAATAAGATTAGAAGTATAGTATGATTTCTAACGATTTAAACCTTTCTATTTGCGTGGGGAAATACGAGAAAGCAAACAAAAACAATTTTAGTATCAAATAAATAATTAAGGACATTTGCAATTTTTGACACACGATATCTTTTCGTAAACTCAACTTAGAAAATGTAAATTTGGTATTTAAAGGTGTAGATCCCTTAAATTTATTTGTTATGCTAATTAAATACGATTGTGTTATTAATGCTTTCAATAATCGAATCCTGAACTCTTAAAATCATAATCCGTTATTACATCTTTCCTACAATTAGCAAAAGTGAATTATCCATTAACAATTAGATACCTGTTATTTCTGAATCGAAAGCATTAACACAATATTTCCAACAATATCAAATCAATTGTTTACTCTTTTAGTTACAGAGAAAGGTTAAACGAGACGAAATAAATAAAAAAGAAATCAGTTTTTTCTTTGTTAGTGAGGAAACATCCCTTTTCTTATCTGCAAACGAGCGTGTGAGGCAAACTTAACAAAACCCCGATCACTGCTAAAGATAAAGTTAAGTTTCTAACCTAAAACCCAAAACCAAACAGCCCTTCCAAGGTGGGACATCATCACATCCATCATATTTGCTTCATCACATTAAATTACTAAGAACGGCTCAAATATAATTTTAGATTTGTGTCACACAACTGCATAAGAAACAAAGAGTGTGTCTAAAGTCTAAACCTAAAACTGTCATGATGTAAATAAATACAAATTGAATCTGTTCACGATGCACTGGGCAATGTGTGGGGCGCCGGCTTTAAAGGGACCCATTCCCAATAATATATTCTGAAGGGTCGGAAGTAAAATATTTCCCTCGTTGTCCTAAGAGCATATTTAACAGCGCCCGGGCTACCCCGGGCGCCCTGCACTCTCTCTCTGCCACGTCAGCTTCTCTCTCTGCCACGTCAGCTCACCCAACCCACCCAAAAAACCCCCTTATCCATGCCCAGGCTACCCCCACCCACCCTACACTCTCTTTCATCCACATCATTTCTTAATTAAACAAATTTAATTCTCACACAACATTTAACAAAATACATTATATATAAATCTAATTCTAATTACATTATAATTTTAATTCGCGATATACTTATTATTACTATTAATTAATTAACAATATTAATCACTATTAAACACAAAATTTTGAATATTTAAAATTTGAATATTTGAATTTCGAAACGCGCGTGACTGCACAGTATACGCGTGATTGCACAGTATACGCGTGAATCAAAAGTAGTCCGCGTGAATCTACAGTATACGCGTGAAAACAAAATAGTCCGCGTGAATGTACAGTATACGCGTGAAAGAAAAGTAATCCGCGTGATTGCACAGTGTCTAATTTTTTCTCTATATATACCCTACACAAAAATCAACTTACACCCCATATCTCTTCCACAAAACTAAAAACTCAACTTACATCCCATATTTCTCCTACAATGTCTTCTCCGGAGTACAATCGTTCCCCCCCTCCTCCACAATCAAATCCGCATCCACGCTATCCACAACCATATCCCTCACGTCCATTTTACCAACAACCATTCCAACAACCCGACTTCTCCCAGTACGCACCACCATTCCCACCACCTGACCAAAACTCACCATTCCCACAATTCTCCCACTACGCATCCCCAGATCAAAACTTACCATTCTCACAATACTCACAATATGCACCACCATTCCCTTATAATCAACCGCAGTTCCAGATGTTTGGCCGACCCTTGTCTCAAAATAGCCGCCAGAGTATGGCGAACACTGAAGATGAGGGTAACGACGACGATGAGTCCCCACCACGACACACCCCCACACCACCATCCCCACCTCCACAGCGTCGTCACCGCAAGCAAGTCCAAACTGCCAAAGCCAATCCGAAGTTGTGGACCACAGCTGAGGACGAGAGACTTGTCTCTGCATATATGGAAGTCAGTTGCGATGCGGTGACAGGGACAAACCATAAGTCTACTTCATTGTGGACTAGGGTGAAACGTGTGTACGACATCTCCGTGGAAGGCACAGGCCTACCTGAAAGGAACGCAGAGTCCTTAAAAGGACGGTGGAGGAGAATCATACCTGCTGTGAACAAGTGGGTCGGGTGCTTCGATCAGGCATTCCGACGGAAAAGGAGCGGCCAGAATGACGACGATGTTGTCCGACAAGCGCACGTGATCTACGAGCGAAATCATGGGCCTAGTAAATTTCTTTATTTTGATGCTTGGGTTATGTTGCGTAGGTACCCAAAATGGGAGAGTGTGATCTCCGGAGCTAATGCCGTGCGTGTTGACTGGGAGTCCCCGGAGTTGCACGATGAAAATAGTCCCCAGTCAGGAAGCCTTGGGAAAAGAAAGAGCACGGACGGCTCGAGGACGCAATCACCCTCGGATGCAGAAGAGCCGATGCCGGAGTCGTCTACACGCCCAGAAGGTGTGAAGAAGGCTAAGAAAAAGGCTAAGAGTGCATTACGCCCCGAAAGAGACACCGATGTTAGAGAACTTGCACAACAGATGCGATACACCGCTCAAGTCAGAGAAGATGGTTTCTCCAAGCAAGAGGAGTTAGCGGAAAGGAATTTCCAGAGGCATTTAATAAAAAATAAGTTGGACATGCTTCACTCTCTGATGAGGAAGGACAACCCGACGGAGAAGGATCAAAAAGTAATCGATAAACTTCTCGCCTGGGCAGAAGAGAATGGGTACGTGTAGTTTGATGTAGTCCGTATTTCGTATGGTTTGTATTTCCCTTAGTTTGTATTTCGGGTTGTAGTAGTCCGTATGGTTTGTATTTCCCTTTAACATATGTTTGTATTTCGGGTTGTAGTAGTCCGTATTTCGTATGGTTTGTATTTCCCGTGGTTGTATTTCGTATTTTAGTAATATTAATGTATTGTTGTTAATGTATTATGGTATTGTTGTATTAATTTTTTTTCTATTTAACTTGAAATTGTTGGTTCAGGAAATTTCTTAATTTTAATCACTTACAAAAAATTATTACCCCACATTTATAACAAACACCCAATCCATTAATAACAAAACCAAACTAAAAAAATTCCAAAAAAAAAAAATTTTGACCAATGGGAGGGGGACACGTGTCCCCCTCCCATGGGCGCCCGGGCGTCTGCCCGGGACGCCCACCGCCCGGGCAAGCGCCCGGGCGGGTGGCCCGGGCGGGCGCCCCACGGGCGCCCCGCCCGTTAACGGGGGTGCGCCCGGGCGCCCGACCAGGGCGCCCAGGCGGGGCACCCCCGTTAAGGGTGCCCTAAGACGACGTGCCCCTCCTCTCCGCCACTCACGTTCTTTCCTTTCTCTTTTGTGCTCTTTATTTCCAGTATAAATTCGCCCGCGTTCTTCTCCACCCGTTCAGTTATTCCCAGCCCACGCCTGTCCTCTTTTTCCCTGACCTCAACGCCGTTTTGGGTTTCTCTTGTTAGGTTTGTTCCTGATCTTGCTGGTTTCTTAGATCCTTTTCCTTTTGTTTTCTGTGGTTTTATTTTTTGGATTTGTTGTTGGAGTTTTTTAAGGTTTGCTTTGCAATCATGTTAAAGGTCGGACTTTCGAGGATTTTCTAGTTTGTTTCATGGATTTGTAAAGATTTGTACCTTTTGATAATTCTGAGGTTTTTATGCTTTTGAAGTTTTGGATTTGTGGCATTTAAATCCTTTTCCCCCTGTTTTTTAAGTTGAAGAACATAGATTTGACCCTGTTTTTGTCCAAAAAAACTTCATCTTTAGCACATATTCTGCTGGTTTATCCGTGGTGAAATGTTGGTTTTGCGAAATAGTTCATGTTGTTGTTAAAGTTTCCATCTTCTTGCTCTTCTGATGTGAAAAACATGTTTTTTTGTCACAGACATGTCTGATTCGTATTTTTTTCCTTGCAGGGTTCTTTTGTTTTTTTGTAAAAAATATATATTTGTTTGAAAGAAAGAAAACAAGATGAATCGCTACGCTGTTCAACACAATGGTTTCCCAGTTTTTTGCCCCCAACCACGCCGTCTTATCCAACTCAATCCCACCACGACGTCCAGATCTGTACACATGAGGTGATAATTTCTTGCCAAGTCCAACCATCTTCCTGAAACTACAATTTTCTTATAATTTTTTTTCTTGGGTGTTAAATAGTTTCATGTTTTGGAACCTTTCTAATGGATTTTATGCTACTTTTTCTTTTAGGGATCAGATAGATCTGTGTGATTCAGCGGGCGTAGATCTTCTGGATATAATCCTAGCTAATGTAAGCTGCTGTTCTATGTTGTCTAAGTATTTATTTTCATTTTTTTTCTGGGACAGTTTTAATTTTAGAACAAAGTTTATTTTTTTTAAGAGGGCTTCTTCATAATGTAACCATGCCTTTTCTCTAAAACATGCAACATAACCAATTTCTTGTACAAAATAAGTGTAATCATTTAAGTTTATGCAGTGATTTAAATTTTAAATAGTGGTGCTTTTGTTATGAAGATATATGTTTGAGGCACTCAAGTAGATATGTTTTGTGGCGCAGGACACATATGGTGATATGGATCAGCAGTGGGATGAGAGTGATTTTGATTCTTCATTTTTCTGCGGATCCCCTCCCTCTCGAGCCTCTAATCCTTTAATTCACGATGCTCGATTTCTCGAAGAGAAATCATCCAACACACCGTTAACACCCCTCCCATTCATGTCATCAAACCCCCCCACCACAGGTGCAACAAGAGGAGATTTCTTCAGGAGCACCGCCAGTTTTGGTCCTAGTCCGGTGGCAGTCAGAATCGAGGGATTCAACTGCCTCAGCCGCGACAACCGTGGCTGCAGTAGCATCCCTGCATTTGCTTGAACGCAGTAACCCTTCACATACAGATACCAGAACACAGTTGCTCTCTTTTGATGGAGCACACTGCTTAAAATCTGATATAGTTTTGAAGTTAATAGTCGGACCGGCAACAATAAGGAGTTTGGAATCATGAAGCGTGACATCATTCTCGTCCTTGATTCCGTTTATGTATATTTTGTCTCAGTTGAGTTGTTGAGACGTAAATTTGTAATTAGTAGAGTTGTTTTAAGTAGTTGGAGGTGTTCTCCAGTTGTTTTAAGAAGAGAGTCGTTGATATAGTTGTTTGAGTTTTAGCGTAGGCAGGTTTATAGGATGGGTCTTGCAATCTTTCCATCAAATTTTCCACTTTTTATCTTGGTCAGTTGGCATTCTTGTGTATCTTTCTATGTTCTTCAGCAATGTAAATACAAGTTTTCTGCAATTTATCACCATTGAGTAAAATCTGTCCCTCTGTCCCTCTGTTCTTGTTCTGTTTCTTTACATGATCTTATTTTAGCATAAAAATATTTTCTATATGCTTTCCTAATCAAGTTAAGTTCACAAAAGAAAAACAATGACAGCCTTTAATAAGCTTCATGTTTTGAAAAGCTGTATTAGACAGCCGACAGTGTAATAAAGATGTATACAAATTACAAAAAATAAACGGCACCAGAAAAGCAAGTCTGCCGATATAGATAGGAAAGTTGGCCTTTGGGAAATCAAAGAGACAAGATATCTTCTGGGGAATGCATATGGTCATATATCTTTAGTTTTAGAGCATGCATTGTGATAAAATATGATTTTAAAGGAAATATGCGTAGGATGTGAGTCAGATGTGGCCCATAGAAAGGGAGTTTATTGAGGGTATGGTGATCCTTTTTCTGTATGGCATGCTAAACTCCTAATTCCCTTCATGATAGTGTCAGAGGATGGGCCACTCATGCCCATAGTTTGGTATATTTGCATCGATACTCGAATGTCCTCATATCACGACAATTTCCTAATAAATATCTACTTTTTATGTTTATTTATTTTGAAAATCAGTAAGTTTGCATGAAGTTAATTTTGGCAGGACTATTCAACCACAACCTAACCATTCAAAAATACGAGCTAATGTCTTTTGTGTAAAGTAGCGTAGTCTTTATCATTATAGCAATCCTTACCTTAATACCTAGCATCACCAAAAGCTATAAACTTCATGTTTTGAGTTCTCAGTCCCGGTCTCGAGAAACTCCCACTTGCATTTGGTGCTCTTCTAGAATTCCGACTCTCAAGTGCTTCCTCATCTTCCCAAGCAGTCGAGTTTATCTCCCTCGTTTCCTCGTCTGATGGGAGACAAGGATTAAATGTCGATTTTGGCCGTGACAGTGTCTAGACTCTAGAAGCAATTACGACAGCCTTCAATAAATTGACTCTTTAATTGAGATATCCTTCTTAAATTGACTCGTTAATTTTGCTATTATTTGGCGGCCACTTTGAGTGAGATTGTCCAACGCCCCTTTAATGTAATATGGGATCATAAATCCCGTAGTTAAACTTTTTTTCCCCAAGGAGTCCAAGAGTCATTGCAATCATTAATAAAGTTGGTTACAAACAACAAACTCAAACATACTTCTCGTAACTGTATAAACATATGTTTGTCGCGAGATAACTAAGTTGGAAACTGCAAGCTGTAAATAACATTTCTGCTGTGCGAACACGTGGAGCCCATTGACTAGTTTACCGGGAGGTGGAGATACATGCGAGGAACAACCGAAGAGCATGCAAAGGTATAACTTGCCACCACCACCCTAAGAGGATGCGGTGAACACCAAGACAGCGACGAAAAGGCCGGTGAAGCGAGAGCTAACGAAGAACAAGAACAACATGCCTCATAACAACTAAGATACAAAAAGAAACAACTACAAACTAACCTACACTAACAGACCACAAAGTAAACAAAAGGAAGCACTAAACCGAAGACTGGAAAACAACAAGTAGCAACTAAACAAAACAATAATAGCAATTAAGAACAACCAAGAAACATGAAAACCAAACAACTAGACAAAACAAATAATACCAAGAGGTGGAGGCTGGAGTTGCATCGGTGGAGAAATCCTGGGATGGTGACTCGGAGGATTGATGGTGGAAAACGGGGAGATCCGGAGAGAGGATGTTGGGGACACAGGCGGAGCCTCATTGGTTGTTAAAGAGGAGGTGTTAAAGAGGAGGTGGGTGGAAGGTACTGGACGAGGGGCCATATCTGCTGGGGAGTTCTGGGGGACTGGAGATGGTTGGCAGCCGCGGATCCAGGATTCGAAGTATCTTGGGGGGTGCTAGTAGGGGAGAGTAAAATTCGGATTAGACCGAATTTTCAGACTGACCCGACCCGATCAGTTCGGTCTTTGGTCTAGGGAATACTGAAAATTCGGGTGTCAGTCCAGTCAGGTTCCGTCTGAACTGAGGTTTCGCGAGTAAAATTCGGTGTTTGGAGAGGACCGCACCGACCCGAATTTATTTGGTCCGTCGAATACTGAAAATTTGATCCTCAGTTTGGTCCGGTCCTATTCTAGACGGAAGCTCACCCATGATACCCAAAATAAATCTTTCTTTAGATAAATAACCAAATAATTGTTCAATATTTATATTTAAAAAAGTGGGTGGAGAAATAAAAAAAAGTAAGAATAGTAATTTAACAGGATAACATGCCCACTAGATTTAAAATAAAAACAAGGTAACACGTGATCACCTGATTTAAAATAATAAAAAAAATTAAAACTTCATTTTTTTAATGGTGGGGCATGTGCCCCACCTGGCACCTACGTGGATCCACCATGGATGATTGGAGGCTAATAAAAATAAATCCGCTTATAATTTTTTTTTACAAACCCTTGAGGAAAAAACAGTTCAATATTTTCCCCGAACATAGCTATCAGTTTCATCACATAAAAGGCTCTTAATTTGTTTTCAATTTTATATAAGCACACCAACCATTCCTAAAATGACCATAGTTTATTGGAAATCTGTAGGTCATAAAGTGAATTACTATCGGGCTCCTATTTTTGGAAAATATTAGAGCTTACAAGTTTGCGAAACCTGGTAGCCCAAATGGCATACCTGAAGTCGGCAACCCGTGGCGGCCCATTTCAAAGTTAACAAGCTACCTTTCCTCGCAAGTAATAAGGTAAAAATTAATAGTTTTCACTCATATTTATTATTTTGTATAAAATATGCTTGTCATTTCACTGTGGTTATCAATTGTGTCGTGTATTAATCGTTTCAAGTATACTTGTATGTATAAACATTACATGTGAATTCGTATCGGACCCATATAAAAATTGTATTGCTGGACCCTACCCAAAACCGACACATTTATAATCGTGTATAATTCATATTTAGCTAGCAGGAATGCAAGTGAATGAATCCCCTATTTATACATGATTAATAAACATGTCATGTGCACACGCTAACAAACGACACGTTTACACATTTAGTGTCGATAATGGGTGAAGGATTATTACCAATTTAGTGCATAATTTTTACTTGTTTAATATATAAATTTTATCTGTTTATTACATAATTAAACAACATAAATGATAATTCTATCAATATAAAGCTAATACTCAATTACTCGTGTGTGTGTGTCCGTGAGGTAATCGCATGTTATTTGTATTTGTGTATCAAAAAATCCAATTAGTTTCTTGTCTATAACATGTTAATCGTGTTTGATTTTTAAATCCATATCCGATTTATTTATTAATAATTTTATTATACCCATTTATTATAACATGTTATTCGTGTTGTGTGATAGTGTTTGGTGTAAAATTAAGAGTCTTGCTTCCAAAAGCTGTGTTTGAATCTGTGCGCCTAGATTTGTTATTTGTTACGTAATTACGTTTTCCTGACTATCCTGTTTCCAAGTTTCAAACAAATATTTCTCCATACTTTAATAAGTACTTTAATAAGTTCCTATACTCGTTTGCTAAAAGTGACTTTACCAATAAAACAAGGGAACTACTAAACGTCGTCCCAAAACTACTTAAATCGTCCATTGAAATGACTTTTTGCCCTTAACAATATATTTAATACCCATATTGTCCCGTATCTTTAAACAAGGTTTTTGACTCAGTTTTACTAACATTCCTAGTACCAACACCACGAAAATGTCTGGCGAAACACCTAGATCAGGCAAAGTGACGGAGGTGGATTTTTTTTCCGACTCGGGCGTCTGGCTAAGACGCCTGTACCTTCGTGGAGGCGTCTGGCTAAGACGCCTCCACCATGGTACAGGGGTCTTAGCCAGACGCCTCGACCATCGTACATGTGTCTTAGCCAGACGCCTATACCATCGTGGAGGCGTCTCGCAAAGATGCCTCAACCATGGTATAGGCGTCTTATCCAGACGTCCCGTTTTTTTTAATTTTTTTGTCAAATTAAAATTATACGGTGTGTTTTCTCAAATTATTTGACGTTTCTTTCCAAGTTTTTGGTGGTAACCGGTCAGATTACAATGAGTTTTTTGCAAGTGATGAAGATTCAAAAAATGTCCAGATCCAACATTTTTTAAGATCCAAAATCCCCCGACGGTAAAACATCCTGACATACAAATACCACATCGACAGGTCGTTCGGGGGTCTAGCTAATTTTTGGATTTTGAAATTGTTGGATCTGGAAATTTTTGAATTTTCGGTATACCGAAGGGGTATCGGTCATCCGAATATAGTAATTATTAACTTATTAATTAATTAATTTAACAATTATCTAAATTTATAATCAATTATCTTTTTAAAAAAATAATAAAAAATTACGGGCGTCCGACGGAGCCGCCCCACGTAGGAGGGGCGTCTGGGTAAGGCGTCTTACACAGACGCCCTTCCCATGGGCGGGGTGTCTGGGTAAAACGCCTCCCCCATGGGAGGGGTGTCTGGGTAACACGCCTTCCCCATGGGGGAGGCGTCTTACCCAGACGCTCCCTCCTAAGTGGGGGCGGCTCCGTCGGACGCCCGTAATTTTTTATTATTTATTATTATTATTTTATTAAAATGATGTTAGATATTTTACCAGATTCGAGTACACTGGGGCGTCCGTTGGCTCATTACTGACCTCCAAAACATTATTTTTTATGATTATAAGAGAAAGATGAAGAGAGATGTGTGATAGGAGGGTAAAATGTCACGTTATAGCAGTAGAAATGAGAGAAGTGCAAAATGGTAATTTCAATGGACGATTTAAGTAGTTTTGGAACGATGTTTAGCAATTCAGTAACGCAAAAAAATAGCCTGTATTGGAAGCAGCCGCAGGGAATCAAATTCTTAAGCACAATTTCTGGTTAATTTCTGTTCCATCCTTTCTGAGAAACTTTACCTACTGTTTTCTACAGATCTAATTTCATAGCAAATAAATAATTTGCAAGAGCAAAAATTAAAACATTTCAGTACTACACCAACAGTTCAGCGCCAATTCCAGCTAACATAACACAATCTAAACATGTTTTAAAATCTCAAAACCCCAGATACAATTTATTTATCAAACAAACTTTATCCGAAATCACATGTACTGCCTCATAAGTCATAATCCTCACCCCGTAACGACCTCCGGTTCGGGTTCAGCGTTCAGGTCGATCCGACCTCTCCCGACGTCGCCGGACTCCACCTTCGTCCGACTGCCGAAGTCCTCTGCCAGGAACGCCGGGACCCACTCCGGCGGCGCCGGCTTGACCTTCTTCCTGGCGGCGTGGAGGCGGCGGATGATGGCGAAGAACTCCTCCACCTCCTCGTCGGACGCCGGGCGGTGGTCTTCGGGGCAGGCGCGCTTGACGGAGGTGTCGCCGGAGGGGCGTGGAGGGGAAGGTTTCGGGTCGGCCATTTAGGAAATTGGAGAGGAGATTGGGTTTGGTTCAAAGAAGACGACTCGTGACTTGTGACTTGTGACTTGGAGAGGTTATGTTGGGTATTGGATTCGGTTCCAAACATGTTCGGTTCGGCTTTTGAAAACAAATCCTGTTCGGTTGTTATTGTTTTAGTGGAACTACCTCCGATGAGTGTTTTGCATTGACAATTTTGACTTTTTATGTTCAAAATATCTAAAATTGATTTTTTTCGCACACTGATATTTTCTGAAAAATATACATATATTTTCATCTCTTCCCAAAATACTCATGTTTAAACCGTAAAGACCGGTTCCTTCCAATCTTTCCCTTTCTCCCCCTTTCTCTCTTTTTCTTTCTCTCTTCACCCATATCTTTCGGTCCTAAAAAATCGTGCATTGAATAATCACGTATTATTCAAAAAACTTAAATTTTCGAGATTATCGCACACATATCGAGCGCATGGAGCCCATCGAGTTTATAGTTCTCCACACCCAAACAATTCGAATTCAGAAGCGTCATAAAACGCCCTAAAAAATCGTGAGGTGAACAATCGCCTATTTTAAAAAAAAACTAAATTATCGAGGTCATATCGCACATATATCGAGCGCATCTCCACACCCAAACGATTCGAATTCAGAACCGTCATAAAACACCCTAAAAAATTATGCGGTGAACAGTTACATTTTTTTAAAAAATCTAAATTATCGAGGTTATATCGCGCACATATCGAGTGCATCAAGTTTATAGTTCTCCACATTCAAACAATTCGAATTCAGAACCGTCAAAAAATGTGCACATATCGATTTAGATTTTTTGAAAAAATGTGATTGTTCACCGCACATTTTTTGAGGGCTGAAAAATACGACTGAAAAAGAGAAAGAGAGAAAGAAAGAGGGAGAATGAGAAAGATTGGAAGTGAATAGTCCCACTGTTTATGCAAGGGTATTTTGGGGGGAAAATGGAAACATAAGCACACATTTGGATCAATTTGAGAATAAAAAGTCAAATTTTCCTTTACATTTTTCTTGTAATGGAATAAGCGTGTAAATGCTTGGAAGTTCGAAAGGTTGTGGTCAACCTGCAACCGAAATGCATATCCATATCTATTTATAAATTTGGATATAGATACGAATACAGATCATATGCCGAAACCAAAAATGCATATCCATATCCGTCCAAAATGGATAAAAATCACATAAAAACCATCTGAAACGCATGAACTTGGATAGAGTCAGATATAATATGGGGATGTCAATATCGTTAACGATATATATTAATACATTAAAATCATATGTTAAAGAAACATAAATATAATTTGTTACAAAATAGTAAAGAAAATTACTAAATGCATTTTTAATAAACAAATTTATAAGATTTATGTTTTGGGTTTAGGACTAGCATGTAAATATGGTTGGTATTGTATTCTAAAACCTTTACATAACTTATCATTTATATATAAATATGTGATGCTTGTATTATTATATGGTTATTAATATATGTAATTTAGTACATAATATTAGAAAGTATAGCTTTAATTATGATCTACTTGAAACCATTAGATGTCTAAAAGATACTAATACTGATCGTATATATAGTTATATCTACATCCATAAGCCGGATCTGGTTACCAATATGGATCATCTACGGATACAAAAGTCATGCATATCCATTTTCTAAGGGTGTTACTAAACGTCGCCCACGAATTGCTTAAATCTCCCGCGTCAATTACTGTTTTGTCATTCACTTTCTATTTAATTCTCATTCCGTCCCGTCTCTTAAAATGAGTCTCCTCTCTCAATTACCCTCACTCTACCAGTACCAATACCAAGGAAATGTCTGACGAACCGTCAGAATCTGGTGTAGTAAGTGTAAAACAAATAAATTTGCCCGGGGTGTGTGGACGCCTTTTTTAATAACAATAAAATCTTAAATTTATACGGTTTGTTATTTCAAATTATTTCAGGTTCTGTTGCAAGATTTCGGTGGTGACGGGGTGGATTACAGTGACCTTCTAGTAAGTCGTGAAGTATTTCCAGCATGCGAGGATGCTATAAAATGGGCGAAACAAGTCGCCATCGGATCCGACTTTTTTGGGTAGTATCCTTCTATAAATCACAACGAGATGGTCAGACAAATTGTTATCTGAGATGCGATCGTAGAAAGAAAATGGAAACCCAGGATATGGATACCGCAGTACGGAAGAACACGAAAATGAAGGGTTGTAGATGTCTTTTTTGATAAAGGTGGTCGAGCGAGTGGAGCGTGATGGATGGTTCGTATTTACTGATAGTTCAAATGGTCAGCACAACCACAATCTTGTTGTTTATCTAGAGGGTCACCGACAGATAAGTGGTCTTAGTCCTAAGGCTAAGAAAAATGTTCGTGATATGAGTGAGGCACAAACGAAACCGCGTAACATCTTGTTGGCCGTAAAGGAGAAATCCTGGAGGACAATCCGAATTAGAGACACATTTATAACTGTAGAGATTACATGAGGAGGGTGAACTCTGAAGGAAAGAACCCCGCTCAGCAGTTTCTGCATCATGCAGTGCAGTATCGGTACTTGCAATGGATTATGACCGATATCGGTAATATTGTCACTCACGCATTCTTGGCACATCCGACATCAGTTAAGATGTTACGTACATACCCTCGGTCATTTGCATGGATTCTATGTACAAAACGAACAAGTACAAGATACCTTTGTTCGAGATGGTTGGGGTGACACCAACAAACATGAACTTCCTTATCGGTTATGCAATTATGAAGTATGAGACTGAGCGTAGTTACCAGTGGGTATTAGAGAAGTTAAGAGATTTATTATGCAGTACTGTCAGCCCTACCACAATAAAACAGATCGGGAGATAGGCCTTATGCGACCAATGCGACAATTTTTTCCTAACTCTGCTCATTTACTTTGCACGTGACATATTAACAAGGACGTATACAATTACGTATACAACTCATTCGGGAAGAACAAGCAGTTAGTAGAGATTTTTAAGTATGGAAAGTAGAGGAAAATCATGCTTTCTACTTCAGAGAAGGAGTATAATAAAGTTGTGTCTGCTTTGAAAGATGCGTATAAGTGTTGGCCGGCTATCACGAACTATGTGGACAGGATGTAGTTAGTGCATAAAGAAAAGTTTGTATTGAATTGGACGAACAAAGTTGTTCACTTCAGCAACACTACGAACTGTGGGGTCGAAAGCACTCATTCGGCTCAGAAAGATTGGATCACTTCATCGACTGCATCTCTAGACACTCTTCTCAACCACGTCAACGCGGCTATTGAAATACAACTTATGAATATTCAAAACTTTCTTGAGGATTCGAGATGTCGAAATGGCACTAACTTTGATCTGCCTCTATATCAACATCTAAATGGTCGAACTTCTCATTAATGCTTGTCATTGTTGAGTCAGGAGGTTAAGAGAATGGACTTAAGTGATCAAGTTAAAACTCACTGTGGGTGCACTGTTCTGACTTCACATGAGATTCCTTGTGCATGTACCATCCATCGTTGTATTTAGTTAGGTAAAGGGATTTATCTAGAACAGATTCATCCATTGTGGAGAACACTTGTCATTGGAGATGGACTGGACATCCCAGAGTTGGTGGATCGGCCATCACAAGACGTCCAACATTTTCGGAATCTCGTTGACGAGATTTCTAGCAGTGACCCTGCAGTAATTCGTAGTGTCTCTCGTCTTATACGCGCGCAGATGCACCCAGATCAGTCTTACGGTTCGAGGTCGACTAAGGGGATTGTCGAGACGACGGTGAAATGAATGAGTTCTAAAAGTTTTACTTTTATATGTCAATTATTACGAATTGAATGTGCAAGCATTTTGTTCCTTGATTATGGTATTCATCTTTTGGAAGTGTTAAGGAAGAGGCTCTTGGTCCTTAACCGTAGAGCTCCAAAAGATAATAGTTTACATAAATCAAAAGTTATTCACAATCATGGTAATTAACATGGAGCATTAGTTACCGAGATAAGATTGTCGTGTTGGTCATCGATTGTTGTAGCTCTACAAATAATTGACGACACGAGTATATAAAATAGGAAAAAATTACTTTTATATATTGAATAGACCTAATAAGAAAAACATTATGGAATTGTGTTTCGTGTCATTAATGTTTTTACTGTGTCTTGGATCCTAAGATATGAGACTTATATCTTTTCACTCAAGAAGTGCTTAATTTGATTATTGTCAAAAGCTATCAATGAGTATAGTGATAAAGGCAATAGTTGGTTGAGCATGACTTGTGCTGGAAAAGATAGCTAGTCAAACGATTTTCATCGCCCCTCTTAATTGAGTGATGATATTAGTGGGCCCCTTGATAAAACAAAATTATAATGTGCACAATGGAACTTGAGTTAAGTTACATAGTTATAATTAGCTTAGAGAGATCAAGAAAATGAAGATAATACAAAGATGACACATTCCTACTTTGTATATATTCTTAATATCATGAGGCAAGGGACGGACACAAGTGGTGCATTTACATCACTAAACGGATCATGTTTTGGTTCGGGTGGAACAAAGACATCTATGCTAATTGGGTAAATATATTGTGTAGCTAAATACCGCTTATAGTTTGAGATATTAAGTGTTTAATATCTCTGCCAATTTGGCTTAGATCCTCTTATAGGTCACACCACAAAACTGGAAAAACAAGAGGCTTGATTTTAAGTTCATATGATGTGTCGGGTTTCATATGAAAATGGGACACATGTGGTGAACGAATAAAATCAATGTGTCATGAGAATTGACATAATTAGAATCATAATAAATTCATATGAGATGTATATATTTTGGGGTGTAATAATTTAATATTACATAGGATAATATATTACATAATATGTGAATTTGCTAAAAACCCCAAAAGATCAAATTTTGTTGGAAATAAATCCAAAATTTGACAAAGGCAAAATCAGGGTTCGGTCGACCGGGAAATCTTCGGGTCGGTTAACCAAATGAGGAACGGGTAAGCACAATTGGTTGACTGAAATTGTCTAGAGTGCCTGGACAATCAGATTCGGTTAACCGAGTGTGAACGGTCAACCAAGAAAAAGTATTTTTGGTAGACCGAAGGTGACACAGTCATCCGATGACTATGCTTCAGAAGAAATTTTGGTGAGTCAACGGTAGACCGAAGAGAGGACGTGGTTCGTCCGAAGTTTTCCAGAGAATTTTTATCATGCGGATTCGGTCGACTGTCTATCTCACGGTGCACCAAACATGTGTTATAACTGAATGGTTCGGTGCTTCGGAGACCACATGGATAGACATGTGGATTAAACTGCACAACAACTTGAGACTATGAGAGGATTGGGTGAGACGAGCACTCATGGTTCTATCACCTTGGTCGCTCCTGATGATCTTGTTGGGACCGTGTTGGGCGATGGACATGGACGTGTTTGTATGTATTCCAACTACGTCATGCCTGCGGATATGTATGGGGCTTGTGGGATGCCAAGCAGAGCAGAACGCAGTGCAAGAGCCGACGTGGAGAGGAATGACGAAGCATCTACGGAGTTGAAGCGCGTCCGCAGTGAGCTCGCGATGACTCAAGATAAGCTCAAGATGGCGGAATCCGCGCTTAGTAAGATGCAACTTCAAATGAACTTTCTGCTGTAGAAGGCAGGTTACACGAGCGAGGTAATCTACATGTGGTTTAGTTAAATTGTTGCACTTATTGGTTTATGTCAAATAATTTATCAATACATAATGTTTGTAATGTGCAGGATCACGACGTCATCCCTTTTTGCACACTGTTGCCACCACCAAGATGAGATGATGATTACGGTCCTACATGCAGAGTAGAGATGGGAGGTTTGACGACTTAGTCATTGTATTTAATTTGTTACTTTATGATGTATATAATGAATTAATCAAACTCATTTGTGAATCAAACTCAATTTTGAATGAATGAATGTTTTATCGATTGTTTGGTTTTGACTTGAGTTCTTGAATGTATATGAATGAATATGTGAATGGTTGTGTTGTTGTGAATGAATGGAACACATTTGATTTTCTTTGAACAGGGAAAGATGGAATTCGGGAAGAGCCAATTGGCTTTTTTCGAATTTTGGGAGGAGTTTACACCAACAGATATCCGTCGGTGTAAACGAAGTTCAATTTTTAACACACCGACGGATATCCATTGGAGAACATCGACGAGACTTACACCGGCGGTAGGTATCCATCGGTGTATATTCTCATTCGTCGGATAAGAACCTACAAATTTATTGGTCGGTATCCCTACACTAACAGATAGTTTCGTTGGACTAGTACACCGATGTACTAGCCGTCGGTGTCACTCTGTCGGTGTTATTCTCCCCGACGAAAATCACGTACAAAAAATTGGCGGGAAAATTGGCACCAAAAGCTTTTCCGACGTCACTTGTCCGCCAGTGCATCCGTCGGTGTAATTGTACACTGACGCAAGTAATTCCGGTGGATGTATATCCGTCGCTGTAGGTTAACACCGACAGCTGGATATGCGGTTAGTGTCCGTCGGTGAAGACCAGTTCTCCTGTTGTGATCGACTTGTGTATTTCAATACTAATTAGTATATAATATATTGAAATACAATAAGGAAGTTTTATACATAAAATTGTTGAAAAATATGAAAACGATCTTGCTTGTGTATATAATTTTTTTAAAATTATACACATAAGCATGGGACGAAATCCAACAAGTACATGGCCATCGCCCGGAAGTGTCCAGATTGGGTCATCAGCGACAACCACCGAAGTGATAGAGCCTTGAGAGCTCATCTCACCTAGTCATCATAGAGCTTCTAATCTTTCCCGCAAGCACAAAATATCAGAAATTACAAATGAATGCAACCCAACAACATACAGTAATTGGGAACTAATTAATATGAATATAAAGTACATATTGTAGTTGAATGTACATATTGTAGGATCGTGTGGTTTATGGGTCCACAATACTAATCACAATTAATCCTAATTACCTACTTGTTTGATCTATCAAAGATATGCAGCGGAATTAAACTAACAAACAAGCAAGTGAAGAATAGAAATGAAAACCACAATGGAACGAAAATGAGCTTGGGAGTTTCTCTCTAATGTATAAGACAAGTAGTAGTGGGAGAGTTGTGTTAAAATGTGTTTTACAACTCTTTATATAGGCATTAGAGAGAATAGATCCGTTGGGGTTGATTGGGTGAGTGTTGGTGTAGGATACACAAAACAGAAACTCGTAGGACCGAATTCTGAGTTAATTCGGTCGACCAGATCGGGATGAACAATCGACCGTTTGGAAGTTTTGAACTCAGTTTGGTCGTCCGGTTAGGTAACGGTCGACTGCCCAACGCTAAGACTCAGGTACACTTAAGTGATCGATCGAACACCGAATAGGGTTCGGTCGGCAGATTTGCACCAGGCACTTTGGGGTTGACAAACACTGATCTATTCGGTCGACCGAGCTAGGGTCCAGTGGTTGACCGATTTTGTACAGGAGATTCGGGTTTGTCAAGAGATGGGTATTCGGTCGACCAAACAAAGTTCTCGGTCGACCGATACATGAAAGAGTATATGAGGTATTTTTGGTTTAATACGAATACGACCGTTGGGTATATACGACAAAACTAACGGTCGGAAAAATAAGTTCACACGGTCGACCGAAAGTGTATACATGGTCGACCAAAACCGGGCAGTGAAAACACAAACAAGATGGATGATCACTCGGTCGACCGAAAAGCCTGTTACGGTCGACCGAATGTGGGCAGACTATTAGGGTTCATGTTTAGTGTTTTCCGATCTAAGTTAGGTGATCTATTGAAGTCCAAATAATGTGAAAGTTCGTGTGTGACTTCTATAAGGAACCTAGTGTGTGTTTGAGTTGATTTTAGATCAAGTATGCTCAATTTACACAAGTTCCTAAGACGCAAAGAAAATACAAAATACATGTGTTCAAAATAGCTTGATTACATGTCTTGACTTGATTTCCTTTCTTCCTTGAGTCTTGATCACTTGTAGAGGTTAGCACAAAGCAATATATATGCAATGCAACATGTGTGCTACTCTACATGATCATAATTAAGATTAGGTTGATTAAATCATCAAAACATAGATTAAGGCCAAAAAGCCAACAATCTCCCCCTTTTTGATGATGGCAACCTATATCTTAACTATATCTTAATACATGGAATTTTTAGAAGTAACGTATCCATATAATGCCCCCCTATGGATGTGCATAGTTTTTGTTAAATTTAACTCAAATTCCAAGTTTTACCCCCTTCATAATCTCTCCCCCTTTGACATCCATCAAAAAATGATATTTAAAAAAAATCATACGATTTGAGTTCAATGTGGATGCCTTGTAATGAAGTTGCTCCCCCTAAATTTTGCACTTCATTACTCTAAGAAAATGATATTCATTAAGGCCCCCCTATCAATATGAATATGATTTGTCAATTAAGTTCATTTCTATTTCTCCCCTATTAACATCAAGTAAATACTACAATTAAGCATGTGAGGTTTAATTTGCCCTATTTACATCCATTTAAAAAAATTGACTCTAAAACTATGGATGTTATTCAAACATTTAGGGTTTGCAATGAATGGGTAACTATATGTCAATTAAGCATGTATCCTAGACTAGAACCAATTTGATTGAAAATTTAGATAATAAGAGAATTATACCAACTTGAAGCTTGAATTGGTTCTATCCTTCATTCGGTGATGTAACCGGTTTTCAATTCTACTCTTTAGCTCGCTTGGTCACTACCGATTTCTTCCTCAAGCACCTACAAGTGTAGATTTAGGTACCCAAACAACTTTGGGTCCTTGAATGTTAGCTTTGGGAACCCAAACCATTTTGGTTTTAGGAGCCCACACATTTGAGGAAGTATGCTTTACAACTAAGTGCTTTCCATTTAATGTTGTATAAGATGCATGGTTTTTCAATTGAGCATTGTATCCTAAACTATGTTTTTGCAAAGATTGTCTTTGACTCCCTAGTAGCATGTTAAGCATCTTAGTTCCATTTGTGAACTTTTCTAGATCTGTTCTTAATTGCACATTGCAAGCATGAAGATCTAATTGTTCAACATCTATAGGTGTTGCTTTTAACTTGTCAAGAGTTGATGAATTAGTTTCAAGTTTAGCAAGCACCTCATTCTTCTCATTCATGATTATTTCAATTTGGCATTTGAGATCATTTATTTGCTTTCTAGCATTTTTGTTCTTTTCGCAAATAATCCCATATTGTTTAACTAAGTCATGAAATGCATTTTGAAGTTCCTCATGAGAATATGTTTCTTCTTTGGAACAAGAACTATTACTTGCATATGACTTAGATGAGCAAGAATGTGATCTACCAGAGTAAGAGTTAGAAGATACCTCACTTCCTCCATCTTGAATTGCCATGTAGCACATATGTGCATATTCCTTTGTTGATGAAGGTGCGGTTGAATTGGATGATGATGAAGACGATGAATCGTCCCACGTAGCTTTGTGAGCTTCCAACCTCTTCTCCTTTCTCTTACTCCTCTCATTTTCTCTCCTTCTCTCATTTTTATTCTCCTTCTCTTTTCACTCATTTTCACTCTCTTCCTTCTCCTTCTTCTTTTCTCTCTTTTCACTTATTCTACCTCTTCTTTCATTCTTTTCTTCTTTATCCTTCTTGAGGTATTTGAAGAAGTCTTTGGCTAGGACTTCAATGTCCTCATCTTCTACACTCCTCCTTGGTTGGTCAATATTTGCATGTAATCCCAAGGTTGGTTTGTTCTTGGAGGCTTTCTTCTCCTTTCGATGGTTAATTTGGAGTTCATAAGCCATGAGATTTCCAATTAAATCCTCCATCTTGAGTTGGGAAATGTCGTGTGCTTCTTTAATTGCGACGACCTTATCTTCCCAATCGTGACTTAGCGACCAGAGGAATTTCCTTGTCATCTCTCCTTCATTTAATCTTCATCCAAGAACCAAAAGAGAGTTAGCAAAGGAGGTCTAGTAGTGCATAATCCTTCTATGTGATTAGATGAAGTAGTGACCATGATAAAAAACGATTAAGTATGAGAATCAGCTAACAAGGCTCTGATACCAAATGTAGGATCGTGTGGTTTATGGGTCCACAATACTAATCACAATTAATCCTAATTACCTACTTGTTTGATCTATCAAAGATATGCAGCGGAATTAAACTAACAAACAAGCAAGTGAAGAATAGAAATGAAAACCACAATGGAACGACACCAGATTTTTATAGAGGTTCGGCCACCGCCGTCCTCTCTTGCAAGCTCCGCTCGATCTCCCTCGAGCTCCGCTCACGTCTTCACTATCAACCTCATTCCGGGCCGAGATTAAGCCTTTTACAAAACAAGCTTCACGAACACCCTCGTGAGCTTGACTTTCTTCTCTCACAATACGAGAGGAACACTTCGGGCTTTCACCGAAGTCCTTGCTTCTTTTACAACAATGAGAACTTGAGTGTAACACATTCTATAACTTGAGCACACTTAGCTTAGGATGTGGAATTGATGCTAAGGTGTGGAAGTGTATGCTTGGAGTGTTGGATTGGGGAAAAAATGAGCTTGGGACAAGTAGTAGTGGGAGAGTTGTGTTAAAATGTGTTTTACAACAAGTTCCTTGGGACAAGTAGTAGGCATTAGAGAGAATAGATCCGTTGGGGTTGATTGGGTGAGTGTTGGTGTAGGATATACAAAATAGAAACTCGCAGGACCCAATTCTGAGTTAATTCGGTCGACCGGATTGGGATGAACAGTCGACCGTTTGGCAGTTTTGAACTCAGTTCGGTCAACCGGTTAGGTAACAGTCGACCGCCCAATGCTAAGACTTAGGTACAATTACGTGATCGGTCGAACACCGAATAAGGTTCGGTCGACCGATTTGCACCAGGCACTTTGGGGTTGACCAATTTTGTCCAGACGATTCAGGTTTGTCAAGAGATGGGTATTCAGTCGACCGAACAAGGTCCTCAGTCGACCGATACATGAAAGAGTATATGAGGTATTTTTGGTTTAATACGAATACGACCATTGGGTATATACGACAAAACTAACGGTCGGAAAAATAATTTCACACGGTCGACCGAAACCGGGCAGTGAAAACACAAACAGGATGGATGATCACTCGGTCGACCGAAAGGCCTGTTACGGTCGACCGAATGTGGGCAGATTGTTAGGATTCATGTTTAGTGTTTTCCGGTCTAAGTTTGGGTGATCTATTGAAGTCCAAATTATGTGAAATTTCGTGTGTGACTTCTATAAGGAACCTAGTGTGTGTTTGAGTTGATTTTAGCTCAAGTATGCTCAATTTACACAAGTTCCTAAGACTCAAAGAAAATACAAAATACATCTGTTCAAAAGAGCTTGATTACATGTCTTGACTTGATTACCTTTCTTCCTTGAGTCCTGATCACCTGTAGAGGTTAGCACAAAGCAATATATATGCAATGCAACATGTGTGCTACTCTACATGATCATAATTAAGATTAGGTTGATTAAAGTATCAAAACATAGATTAAGGCCAAAAAGCCAACACATATATGTACGAGTAGGTTAGGGAGCTTTCAGGTTGTCCGTAATCTACCATATTATAAAAAATAACAATTTTGTTAGTTTATATAAAAATTGTATTTGAATATATAAGAATTTATGAATTAAAAATGGAGTATTACCATCTTCTCCTTGTGTCGCTCAATTGACTTTGTACCACACAGATGCGATATGATTAAATTTGCCATGTTTTTTTGTTGGTGTCACTCTTTATCTAATCACAAAAGATACAAAATTGTTATTTTTTCATCGTTGAATATAAATTAATTAAAAGAAATTATAAATGTACATTGAACGCCTCGCTACACAAGTAGTCCAGCAGAGTTGATCAATCCTCAATCGAAATATGCGACGGTTTAGCCACCAATCTCTCATCTATCGTCTCCAAGTCCGCCACACCAAAGTGCAATTGGTACTTATTTTCCTTCCATTTTGTGTTCGGAAGCCTCATAATCCTGGCTTTGAACCCCTCAAGAACCATCCAATGTGCTTGGAAAAAGAAATCTAATTACTTTATATTTGAAATCATAATAATATAACTTAAGCACATATGTAAGATTTTAGATGATTGTGGTAACATGGCTGCCTAACTTCTGAATAATGGTGAGACTTTACTGAAGGGCCTCAGGCAGTTTATGAACCAACTTTAGTGGTGATACATCCAAATTCTAGGTATGGTCAGATTCATCGATCAAGAGAATGTGTACCTTGCAACTGAAAATATATTAGCAATATTAATTTCGTACAACAAACTGAATCTTTAGACGCATTTGCTTGATTTAGTTGGTAAAAATTGTTACAAACTAGGATAATAACTCAAAACTCAAAAGATTTTGAGGCATATATTTACAAATTATATAGTAGAGAGTTCAAGTGCATCCCACGATAAATAAAAATAAAATAAAGAATACAAAACTAACAACCAACCTTCGTATCGTGGTGGTGACGTGGTAGATGAGGGGTTTGACGACACAGAGGATGAGGGTGTGGAATGGGCGACAGTGAGGTCGTCAGCGTGGTTGAGGAGGTGGGAGCAGAGGAGGTTGAGTGTGGAGTTCGTCGGGGTCTTCGAGTGAGGTCGAGAGAGGGCAAGAGGAGTTTAGGTTAGGGTGAGGGGGTCACGAAGAGGAGTCAAAGGCGGTCTTGGTGAGGGGGTTGGAGAGGAGGTCGAGTGAGGGCGTGGGGCGTCAAAAGAGTGGGGGTCGGGTCAGAGTTGGGTTAACATCAGTGTATATTCGTGTGTAAAGACCGACAGATGTATCTGTTGGTGAATTGTAAGTCACCCGTCAGTGGATTTTTTTGCTCCAATTTTTTTTATTTTCTCGCCATCTAATTTTTTTTAGAATAGTACACCGATGGTAGATATCCATCAGTGTATGTTGCTGATCTAACAAAAGATACAAAATTATTGTCTAACAGATGTTGTCCATCGGTGTTTATAAAACTATCTGTCAATGTATATAAGCACTGACAATTAGTTTTATCCGTCAATAGAAATACACCTAGACTGATAGACTATCTGTTGGTGAAATCTTTTTTTCTAGTAGTGCCACAAGTCACCCAGCTTCGAACGTTTGATTCACTCCTTCAGCCATCCAAATCCATACTCAATAAACTTTAGACATTGGCCAACCCTATTTCGGACGACCTACTCATCCATTCAGATGTTTGAATCTAGAGTCAGTAAAATCATATTCCATGTTTTGGATGACACATCTCCTCATTCAGTCATCCGAACATTTTCTTGGATTTTCAAGACTTTTCTTTCAATTTATTTCAAAACACTGGTTGACTCATTAAGTGGCCCAAACTTGTTTGTTTGTTATGACCGTTAAGACTTGATCTTTCGGACAACTAGTTCACTCATTTAGTTTTTTGAAAAATGGTTGATTAAAGGTGTTTGTACCAAAAATAGTCGTTCTATTATGTTAAAGATTTAAACTTTTCCCAACGGCTATATCTAAATTTGTCTCATTAGATCAACTTTATTTTGGATGTACCATCACTTCTTTCAGATGTCCCTTGTCTAATTTATGATGACTGGTCCTTTAGTTTAGTCATTTGAATCTTGGTTCGAGTAAAATTTCAAACTGACTGTCAACAAAATCGGACGACCCATTCTTTGCATCAGTTTTTCGAATCCTTATTAACTAAACTTGATTATGTTAACCAAGACTAGTTTGGACATCCCAAACTTCTATTTAGACATCCAAACATATGAATCAGACTTTGAGCTGTGTGTTGACCAAGCATTTAGAAGATTCCAGATTCCTTTCAAACGTCCGAATTTGTTCTTTATCTTTTTTGCCCTTCACTTGGTTTTAATCCTAATCTTTGTGAGCCTATAAGATCCTAGAGAGAAATAATTATTACACTTGCTAAAATCTCTATTGCTCTCTTTCTTACATTGCTCACCACTCTAAGCTTCCACTCACACTTGATCAACACAACTTTCATGTTTGTGATTCAAGTGCCCAAGTAAGAGTTCAATGCTTCTTTCTGATTCCCTGGTTGTAACTTTGGATTGGAGTATTCTCCTGGGCTGTCAAAGAAGTTCAAGCATCTTGGGGGGTGTTCGTGTGCTTGTCGTGTAACGAATTCACAATATTTTTTGGAGATCGGTGCACAAGATCAAACGGGGCTTGTAAGAGAGGACTATGACCCGAATTTGTGGGTGCCAAACCTCTTTATATCGATGTTCATTTGTCGTTTGCTATATTCTTATATTTGTATTTTATTTTGGCATTGTTTCTCAACTTGTCTATTCCCCCGGTAAACGCATCTAGGGACATTCATATCCTACAACTCGACCATCTCAGATAGAGGTTGAAGATGAATCTGGAAACAAGTTATGACGATCCAATAGACGCAGGAAACCAAATCCAAAGTATGCAAATGCAACCTTTGCAGAAGAAGAAGGGATTAATTAGGAATGTACTACATACGAAGAGGCATCAAGGCGTAAACAATGGATGAGCGCCATCGAAAAAGAATACAAAGCCGTAAAGGAAAATGAGACATGAGAGCTGGTACCAAGACCAACAGATGCTACACTTTTCTCTTTCAAGTGGGTCTACAAGCTAAAGACTCACCCTGATGAATATCTGGAAAGGTATAAAGCTAGTCTCGTTGCTCGAGGATTTTGACAACAATATAGTTGGAATTATGATGAGCCCCTTGGCTCAGTAGCCAAGACTACCACTTTTAAAGTCTTAATTGCTATAATAGCAATTGAGTCATGGAAGTTGTGGTAAATGGATGCGAAGAATGCCTTCCTTCATAGAGAGTTGGATCAATCAATATACATGGAACCACCACTGGGATTCAAAAACACTAATACTCCAAACTACATATGCAAGTTAAAGAAGGCATTGTATGGGTTGAAATGAGCTCCAAAGGCGTGGTAAGGGAACATATCAGAGTTCTTACATGGGTTGACTACATATTGCTCCTAGAGACTTAAGTCTTATCGTGAAGAATAGGGAAGGACAAATATCTATAGTCCTCGTGTACATGGATGATTCAATCATCACTGAAGATGACGAGGAGGAAAATCAGAGGACCAAAAGGAATCTATCGGTTACATTCCAAATGAAGGAGCTTTGAGAGTTTAAGCATTTCTTGGGGCTTGAAGTAGACTGGAGTGAACAATGTATATTTCTTTATCAGCAAAAGTATGCTAAGGATCTTATGCAGAATGTTGGTATGCTTGTCTGCAAGCCAATATCTACCCCAATGGAGGAAAGGAACAAATTGTGTGCATGTGCAGGAAAAGATTTGGAGGATGCATCAATGTATCGAGAAATAGTATGTAGTCTGATCTACCTAACCATGATTGGATATGATATCTTTTTTGTTGTTGGAGTGATCATTCGATACATGTTGACACCGAAGAAGGCTCACTTGGAAGCAGTAGGAAGAATATTGAGGTGCATGAAAGGTACTATTGATCTTGGTCTTTTTTAAAAAGTACAGGAGATCAAGAGCTAGTCTGGTATTGCGATGCTGGCTATACGAAGGACCACGACACCCTAAGGTCGACTATTGGATATGCATTTAGTCTTGGTTCTGCACCAATCTCTTGGTGTAGTAAAAGACAACCAACTGTCTCACACTCAACTACAGAAGCAGAGTATAGAGCAGGAGCGATGACCGTCCAAGAAAGTAAATGGTTGAAGTAGTTATTAAAAGATCCTCCACATCTAGTCGACTATCCAAGATAATGCACTGGGATAATAAATTTGTCATATGTTTGACAGAAAGTCTAGTATTTCATGCAAGGACAAAACGTGTGGAGGTTCATCACCATTTCCTAAGGGAAAATTAGGGAAATATGTTTCAATTTTATGAGAACTTTTTCAGGCATTTTTGCTAGTTCTGGAAAATATATATTTTTCCCTATGTTTCCTTGTGTAGTTCCAAACACATTGGAAATATTTTCCCTCTATTTCTCATATACACAAATGCATCATAAATTACTCAATATGTTAACACTAGACTTATTATTATCTTGCATAAATCTTTGTCAAATAATTAAAACTTTTAGTAACACGCATGAACAACAGAAACTTGGTCAAAAGTAATATTTTATTTTCATTTTCCATTGTTTTCACATTGATTCTCAGAATCCATTTTTTGGCACTTCTTGAGCACAAACATGCCTTTAGGATTAAGGGTAGTAGATTCAACTTTGTTATAGACTATTTTGCACATGTATTCTATTTAGGGTCTGATTGGTTTGGAGGAAGTGAGCTTGGAAAGGGAATAAGTGAGTTCCAGATGAGATTTTTGTGTGATTGGTTTATAGGAAGTGTTATAACTAGACTTCCATAACTTCCTCATTAGTTCCTTAATATAAGTAGCAAGAGTTCCCCCGCTTCCACTTCCCAACCAAGGAAAAACAACACTTGAGGCCCTTCACCTCCTTTCATGCGGACTTGAAAGTTTTGAATCATTTTCCTCATTTTCATTCCTAATTGTGTATATGAAATTTCTTCATTTTTTGAACGTAAATCACGCTCAAACTATTTAGCGTGTTTGTGAAATCCTATCTTCATCATTTGTAAAGTGAGTATTTCACAAAAACAATAGGAAAGCTTACATGATTTACTGCGTGTGGTGTTTCATTTTGTGACGAATGGTGGAAAAGTTCCCAAAAAGAAATTAATCATGCTTGAATAGGGTTGTAACCCATTTGGTAGTGTACATGTTTGGTGGTAATATGATGCATACAAATCCAGAAATTATTTCTTCTCCAAAAAGACTAGAAATGTAATGGTACTAGAAATTATTTGTTTGTTTTTACTATTTTGTGGATATCATGTTCAAAGTTACATTCATGGAGCACACCTCCTTGCAACTTATTTTTTTGTTTTCACTGCTGGAAAATAAGAGTATTACGTCTCCAACACTATGTGGGAATGCAAAAATCTGACGTGGTATTACACGGACAATGTCGGGAGATTAAAATTTGGCGTGATGTTAGACTCACCTCGTTGACCGAAATATGTTCGACGTGCACCGACGTGGTTTGTTGGCTTATCACATCGGATAGTTTACGGTAGACGTGAATGTTCGCATTACCATGTCGGTTGTTATATGTTCACCGAAAATTGAGGTGGTGGACATACGTGTCCTTTCAAGGACATATGTATCCTGTATTGACCGAATGCCTTTTGATTGTCCGAACTAGTGGTTCTAGTTAGCGGTTTTGGTGGAGTGAATTTTGTTCGGTCGTCCGGATAGTACGTTACGTTCAAATAGGGATTAACCACGTCATTGCTTAGGTTAACCAATGTGGTGGATATATGTATGCTTTAAAGGGCATACATGTCCTTTTAACGACGTATGTATCCTCTATTGACCGAATGACTTTTGGTTGTCCGAACTGGTGATTCTAGTTAGCAATTTCGGTGGAGCGAATTGTGTTCGATCGTCCGGATATGTTTGAAAATTATGGATCGAACGTAGATTTCCGCTAGTAGATTGAGTGATGAGTGTGAGGTTGGCGTTGATGAGTTTCTACAATTTACCTTGAAGAATGCAGATGCTAGAAATGAGAGAAAGGTCATATGTGCATGTAGGAGTTGTTTTAGTATGTTCTTACGAGATGTAAAAGAGATAAACACTCATTTGTTCGAGAAAGGTTTTGATGAAGGATATACTTGTTGGATATGGCACAGTGAAAATAACATAAGCACCAAACAAGAAGGTGTTCAGTTAGAGGATATGATTCGAGCTGTTGCCAACAATTATTGTGATAAACCCGATGTACTTGACAGTCTATTGTCTAACATTGAAAAACTTTTGTATCCGGGTTGCACCAAGTGCAGTAGGTTGTCCGTAGTTTTAAGGCTAAATACCTTGAAAGCAACAAATGGTTGGAGTGATGTGAGTTTCTCTGCCCTACTGAAGTTGTTGAAAGAGATTCTTCCAGATAGCAACAAACTTCCAAATCATAGCTATGAGGCTAAAAAGATTTTGTGTCTTATGGGGATGCAGTATAGGAAAATATATGCATGTCCTAATGGTTGTATACTCTATATGAGTGACTCTGAAAACAGGCATTATTGTCTTGTTTGTAACGTCTCAAGGTACAAAAAAAGAAAAATATGAGTGTTGATGAGAACATAAAACTACAAGGTCGCCCAACAAAGGTGTTTTGGTATCTTCCGATAATTCACAGGTTGAAGTGTTTGTTTGTATGTTCTGAGGACTCGAATAACCTGACATTGCATGCAGATTGAGAGACAACAAATGATAAGTTTCTTTGGCATCCTGTAAATTCTCCCAAGTGGCGGAAAATTAATTTTTGACTTTCCGTTATTTGGTGAGGAATCCAGAAACCTCAGACTTGGCCTATGTACCAAAAGAATGAATCCTTATGGTAGTTTGAGTAGCCTTCATAGTTAGTGCCCTGTTTTACTTTTTATTTACAATCTCCCACCGTGGTTAAGCATGAAATGCAGATACATGATGTTGTCGTTAATGATTTGGGGTCCAAAACAACCTCGAAATGACATCGATGTGTACTTGAGACCAAATTGTTGACCTAAAGACATTGTGGCAAGATTGTGAGCAAGTGTGGGATGTCAATTGACAACAGTCATTTACTATGCATGCGATGATCTTCTGCAAAATAAATGACTTCACTGCATATCGTAATCTGTCGGGATATTCCGTGAAAGGCCACAATACATGTCCATGTTGTGAAGAGAACACATGTTCATTGCTGCTAGCGCATGGCTATAAGACAACGTATCTTGGTCATCAGAAATTCCTTCCTATAAATCATACCTACGTAGATTGAAGAAGACATTCAACAGAAAGCAAGAATATAACGAACCACCCAAACTAATCAGTGCTAAACAAGCATACGGACGTGTTAAGAACATTAAATGTGAATTCGGCAAGCCTTACGAACGTAGCAGCTTTAAGAGCAGTTGGAAGAACCCCATATTTTTTGACCTACCTTACTGGCAAACTTTAGAAGTTAGACATTGTATTGACGTCATGTATGTAGAAAAAATATTTGTGATAGTTTACCGGAAACTCTTCTAAACATACCTGGTAAGACAAAGATGGTTATAAAGCCATACTTGATTTAGTAGAACTTGGTATACGAGAAAATCTAGCACCAGAGGTTAAGGGGACCCAAACGTTTTTACCACCAACTTGTTACACATTGTCTAGAAAGGAAAAGATAATTTTGTGTCAAAGTCTACACGGTGTCAAAGTACCACAAGGGTATTCTTCAAATATTAATAGTATGGTTTTGATGAAAGATTGAAACTACTAGGGTTTGAAGTCTTCTTCCTGTTTCTTTAAGATCGATATTGCCCACATATCTCAGCCACGAAATTATCAAACTTTGTCCATTTTTAACAAGATTTGCAACAAAGTACTTGATCCGAACTACTTGGATAAGTTACAACATGAAGTGGTTGTTACAATATGTCAGTTATAGATGTATTTCCCGCCATCATTTTTTGACATCATAGTGCATTTGGTGGTTCATCTATTCCGAGAAATTAAGTTAGCCGGACCGGTATTTCTGAGGTGGATGTATCCTTTTGAGCGGTACATAAGTGTATTCAAGGGTTATTATAACAATCGATAGAGGCCTGATGCCAGCATTGCTGAAGGTTACATAGCCCAGGAGGTTACTGAGTTTTGTAATGAGTACTTGACTTATACAAAAAGTGTAGGGACTTTCCAAGAATCATTACGAAGATAGGGTTGGAGATAGAAGTACACGTGATGCAAAGTTGATAAGTCCAGAAGATGAGGATCTCTTTAAGCATATTTTATGTGTTGTGCAATTCCGACGAAGATCAACCTTTTTTGAAAGAGCACATGTCCCTAATGAAGGAAAAACATCCTACATGGCATGATCAACAAAGAGTTAATGCTCACAATAAAATAGTCATTGATTGGTTCAAGAAAACAGTGTACATCCGTTATGTTTCTGAGACTTTGAAGTAGTTGGCCTATAGGCCTAATCTTGTTGTCACATCTTATAGTGGTTACGATGTCAATGGATACTCCTTCAACACCAATATGGAAGACGACAAAATCACAATCCAAAATAGTGGTGTCACTTTAGTTGCTAAAGCTTTGCATATCTCTAGTTTGAAAGATAAAAATCCTATATATATATGCAGAGATGTCATACTAAGGTCAAATTGAAGATATATGGGTGTTCAACTTCACCCAATTTGATGTGGTAGTATTTAAATACAAGTGGGTGGATAATAACAACAACTTCAGGTGGATGAGTTGGGATTTACTTTGGTGAACCTTAACAAATAAGGATTCAAGGAAGAACCTTTTATTTTGGCATCTCAAGTAGAACATATTATTTATGTAGCAGACCCTTCTGATAATCATTGGCCGATCATTCTAGAAGGAAAACGACATATTATTTCTCAAGAGGATATCAATAATATTGAAAAACTTCCCCCATTTTCAACACAAGTGCCAGAATTGAAGCCCGTCAATAATGATAGAAATACTAATAAATTACTTATTGAGAAGGATCATGATGAATGAATATGGATCGAAAGTCTTGATAAATTAGTTTATGTTAAGAACTCATGAGTTAATTGTGTTTACGAACTGACCCAACTTACAATGTACATTGAATTTACAAAATGTTTTTTTTGCCTAACAATCAATTTTAAAATATAACATGTCGGTTTTACGGCTACAATTCTCAAATGACATATGTGTTCGTCAAATGACATAAGTGCCCTTTAAAGGACAAACCAATACTTTAACAAACCCGTGCTTTGAGGGATATAAGTGTCCTTTAAGTGGAAAGGACCATTTTGAGTTTAGAGGACAGACAATATGTGCTTTAAAGGTCACACGTTTAATGGACACACGTGTCCTTTAAATGCCACCTTATTTGGAGGCAGAAAGAATTTGAACCGTCTTCCAAGTTTTAAGGACAAACTCGTGCTTTAAAGGACAAACTAAATCTTTAACAAACACACCTGTCCTTTTAGGACCCTTTCAAAATAATGAACATACAAGTACTTTAAAGAACATTTTTTGGATGTGTCCTTTAAAGCACAACCTTGTGGTTTAAAGGACCCTTTTTGAATTTTAAAGAATAGAATAATTTAAAATTTGTTGCCTTAATTTAAAATTTCAAACAGTTACAATTTCAAGAGTTGTAATGTTGTATACAAAAAATGTATATAATTACAACTGAAAATATAAAAAAATGCATATAATTATAGTTAACGAGATTCCACATCAATTTTTTGCCATAAAAAATCGGCTTTTGAAGTTGGACTCCGTAAGCAAATACATTGTTATTTCACATATGTCTGAATGCAAATATTTTCTATCCATTTCAGCTGTGGGATGTACATCTAACAATAAGCATTTTATCCAGTGAAAGACATACACTCCACAATTATCGCTATTTGGTGCTTGGCATTGACATTCTCAATTGTTAATTTCTCATACAGCCATACCTCAGCAATATGTCGATGTTTGGTGTAATGAAAACCTATTACAAGCAGAAAATATTAGCAAATATTTCTAATCTGATTTTTTAACCTGAAGTATAGCTTTGCATCCATCAATGTTCCCCTTCTTTAGAGTAAAGTTGCTTGAAGATTTCCTTTTCTTCAGTTCTATACTGGCTTTTCTATGCTAGCGTGTAAGAACTTAAAAACCACCTCTGTCCATGCATACTTTCTCATGTCTTCCAGTCTTTCAACAGAAGACATGTACCATTCCTTCGCTCTATTGTGCCGTCTCAAAAAAGAAGATATATCAGTAGTTTGACGTATCCAATGTCAATCCTCTTCCCTGGCCTCCCTCAGTTCTATCTTTAATTCCTTCTTGTCCAGTCTCCAATCAGCTCATTTGGTTGATTGTTTTTTACTCATGTCGACTGATCCTTCCTTTTCCAGTCCTAATTTGACTACCACATTGGTGGTGTTGAAATTCAGGAGTTGATTGCCTATCCTGAACCCACCTTCTTCCACCTCAAAATTTTCAATCCTGACATCAAGGATGTCATTGTCTACAATGATTCTTTGCACACTTAGGAATTTAGCGAACGGTGTCTTTTGTAATATCGTCTGTTGGTTGTTAGTAATGAGTGAAAACTCCTGCTCGAATGATTCCCACATACACTTCGATGGTTGAATGTAATTGCAAGTCTACAATATAAATATTTCCATTCATTAACGCAAAAAGGCCTTGAAATGACAGACCAAACCCTAATAAGGTGTTTGTGCACAAGAATCAGGTGGAAAGAAAATTCTGAGAATCAAAAGGAAAACAATGGAAAGTAGAATGCAGCGGAATTTAAATTATATTTGTTGAAATTATGTCGTTTGTACCTGTAACTGGAATGTAAAGGAATTCAAATTCTATTGTTTGTGGATATTACTGGAATTTACTATAAAATGTAAAATAATGTAATGTTGTTATTGGTATTTACAAAAAGTGAAGGAGATAAATGAACATTAAACGAAAATAAAAATAAAAATAAGAACATAATAATAAATAATTAAGGATAATATTTTAATCTAGTCAAATGTAACAAAAATTAAAATACAATTCAACAAATTTTTTATCAAGTTGCTCCTTTAATGTAACACCTATTTTCCTAACCCTAAACACCAAACTCCCTAACCCTAAATTTTCAACTCCTCTAATCCTAAACCCAAAAGTTTCAATTTTCCACGATATGCACAAACATAGGGAAAATACTGGGTCAAACGATGAAAGGGAAAACATTTTCTTTTCCGTTGGATTCTAATTGCAGGACCCCTAAGAGGAATGACCCCGGCTGTGAAATGACACAACCTCCACTATTTAAATAACAAACCCCGACAAACTTAACACGACCACAACTTGGTGGTTGAAAATGACGACGATTTTTCCACGACGACCAACTCACCTACTTTCTACCGCTAGTACTCAGGACTTCCATGTTTGATGCCATTTCTTTGGTTTAGGTTTTTTGTTGGGGTCGGAGACTCGGGTAGATGAAGGAAAATTTATGGTTTGTTTTTAAAACTAAGCCAGTTCTTTGAAAAGTTGCAGTTTACCCCAATTTTATTTAATGGAACGAATCATTCTTACCACCATTTTGGGAAAGCGCAACTATTTCCCACTATCAAAGAACAAATTTTGATTTGCTTTGACATGGCTAGTGAGTGGCTAACGTGGTTGGCTTGTCTACTCTATCAGAGAATTATTTCCCACTCTATCAAAGAATGAATTTTCTTAAAAATACAAAACAAATCCTCAAAATTGGTTGACATGGCTGGTGAGTGCTGACACACAGTGTCCATGTACAATCCTCTTGCAAACATCCATTTGTGTCAGTCCATGTATAGGGTAAGCTTGTGGTTTATCCGTTTAAGGACTCTTTCGAATTTTAAAGAAGAGACTCGTGTGCTTTACGTATCTTTATTGTGTTAATCATGTTTGTCCATTACACACACACACACACACACACACACACATATCAAACATCCATTTATTAATTGTGTTACAAATTACAACATTAATCGTGTAGAATTTTTCCAATCTATATTCCTTTCGTCCTTTGCTAAAAAATCCATATTATTCTTTAACTTCTTATTGCATATAATCCTGTATTGTCTTAAATTGACCATTCATGTAACACAATATTTCCCAAGCATTTGTCTTATATTGACCGAATGCGTTTTGGTTGTCCAAACTTGTGATTCTACTTAGGGGTTTCAGGTGACCGAAATGTGTTCGGGCGACCGTATAGGATAGGTTTGCGATGTGTTCTGACGAAAAGGAAAACTAGGCATGGATTCGGTACACAAGCAAGTGAAACAATCCCCGTTCACAGACGTCCGTTCAAAAAAGTGAATTTGAAATACACTGTCAACACGTTACAGAGGACCGTACCGATTGCAATCGATCGAGCCGCTGTGAAATTTAGCCATTAGAGCTCCCCAACAGTTATCCACACCACTAATGGATGACCGTTGGACGCAAATTTTCCAATTCACCCTTCACATTTTCTATATAAACATGTTTCCATTCACTCTTTCTTTTACATCCATCTTTTCTATAAACATCTAAACTCTTTCTTCTACTCAAATTCTTCCAATCCCCACTATCTAAACCACTTTTCAATGAAACCTAAGAAGGTTCTTGTCTCACAAAAAGTGGCGAACCCGACTAAGAAATCGACCGAGAAGAAAGGCAAGAAGTCGGTCCCTCTGACGAAGAAAAGTCGTCTTAATCCAGGCATCCCATCCATCTCGACGGCACTGGCAGAAGAAATTCCTGAAGAGCTCTTCCCTTACTCGTCATCCTACATCTTCGTCCACCAAACTACAGAGCGGCACTTCCTATCAATTAGAAGTGCCAACCCTATTCCGGAGCAGAAGATCATAATTAATGATCTCAAGGAAATCAACCTCAACTTTTCTCGCCAAAGAACATATGTGTGATTTCTTCGCAAACAAGCTTCCGGTGAAATTTTCAGCGAAAAATTGCCAACAATTTTATACCAACCTTGTAGAAATCACCGCTCAAGATGGCACTCAAAAGGCCCTCACATCCAAAATCAACGGTGTTTCTTTCACTCTCACCACCTCACTACTTAGGGAGATCACCAGTCTCCCAAACACTGGAGATGGCATCTACAACATGTCCTAGGAGTAGGTATGCGGCTCCATCAATCAATTCGTCAATGTTACCAAACCAAGGGTGCCACCACAACAAAAGATCTACATCACCCATCTACCAATAATTGGTAAATCCCTTTACCGATTCATCTCGTACAATCTTTATGTTCGCAAAGGTCATCACGATGAACTCGGTCATCAAATAATGAAATGCTTATTCAATCTTTGCACCAGGACTCACACAAATTGTCTTCTCTTCATCATCATTCACATGTGCTATGTCTCTCGCATCAAGTTTAATTTTCTTCCTTTTCCGATGACCATCTCCATCATTTGCGAACACTTCAAAGTAGGCTCTGATTCCGATTTTTCAAATCATCCCAAACCATTATGAACAAATACACGCTCAATCAGATGAGAATTGAGGAGAAAAAGCCACTGATGAAGCACCTCCCAGAAATGAAGAAGACGAAACCACAAATGATGACCAATCCTCGAACGACGAAGAAATGACCAACACTCAATCTTTGTCTCCCACTCTAACCAAACATGCTGGTTAAATCAGTTATAATACCACAAGTGCACGACCACTTGAAGTGGTGGCAAGCACTGGTCGGTCTACAGAGAGCGTGTGCGAGTCAGATTCATGATACTCTAGTGGGGAAAGAAGAGAGAGGATTGTGAGCTGAATTAAACTATGATGCGAGTGAAATAAAAAAACAAACGATAAAATAAAACCCCTTGGGGTGTAGAGAAAAAAATGCGGAAACGAAAATATGTGTAACGTGTGTTCAATTGTGCCCATCACAACATGTAATACATGAAATCCATAAAACGAAGTCCAACTTTGTCTCCACATGAAATAAGATAAAACATTACCATTAAAACATACAAGACAATAATTGAAATGAGGCTAAATGAAATCACTCATAATGACCAAACCCCACTATGTCTCCACATGAAATAAGATTTAATAAAATCATTAAAACATACACGATATTAATTAGGATGAGGCCAACATGAGCACATGCATGCACATGTATGTTTCCTTCTTCCACTCCATCCTTATCCTAACCTCATCATTCCCCATAAAATAGACCCACTAATCTAAGCATGTGCTAAGCTTCACTCAAGAGCATTACTACATTAAAGATAAGAGTGAAAATCTCATAAGATGATTATGGAACTCATATGAGGTTCAAATGTAGGATTAACACACATGCACACTAATACATCACATAATCACAACACCTTCTTTTCCACCCAACAAATGGGGATGGACTACTCTCTACTCATCTCTAAACTAAAGAAAGCATAAAAACAACCCAAAACCATAATGCAAAATTCAAGAAACTAGACGAAGGAAAACAAGCACAAAGGAAATTTTCATCATAGGAAAGACATCAAGATAAAGAACAAGACTACACTATATTAAAATAAACGCTTACAAAGTTTACTTCTTCTTCTTCTTCTTCTTCTTCTTCTTCTTCTCCTCTTACACTAATGAGCAGCTGATTGGCATCATTTCATGTTTATATTTGTAACTTATATCCATTATCTTTCACCTAAACAATGCTATGTTACGAGTTTTATGTTTAGTTTTCAGGAATAAATAGGTTTGAAGAGATGAAGCATAAAATGACCCAAAAGCTGGGAAAAAGGACTGAATTGTGAGATCTGGGGACTAAGATGCAAGGGAGAAGGATCTGAATGTAAGACAGAAGGACCTAAGAGCAAAACAGAATACTCCACACCATCATGGGGAGTATTTTACCAATTCGATCCGGGTCGGAGCTCCAACAAGTCAAGTAACCGTATCAAAGACCAACAATACCAGAAAGAAAAGCCCACAACAAATTCCAACGCGATCCGAAGTTTTTGGACCGCTAATTGGAGGTCCATATTACTCAGGATCCGCCCAAATTTCTCCTGGACTTGTATTAATGTTCGTTTAGGCTATTTTTGGTATTAGTTTAGTCCCACATCGGGGGATTGTCCCCGATTAGCTTTTTCCATGCTTATAAATAGAACTCTTCACCTTCCATTGTAATTACCCATTGCTTGGTGGCATTCTCTCTACTAAGGAGTGAGCCTTGAAGCAAAAACTCAAGGTGGAGAAGAATTCTACCTTCAATGTGAGTCATTTGTTAATAAAATAATTCTTCTAGTTTCTTTTAATCTTGTCTTTTAATTTGTGCATATTTGTTTAGTCTTTCCTTTCCTTTTAAGCTTCTTTAATACTTCTTGCTTTCTTAGTTAACTTTCATTTCAGTATTATGCTTTCTTTTGTTAATATAGTTAGTGTAATGAGTAGTGAGTAGTTCCATCCCCATTTGGGGGGTGGAGAAATATGTGATATAATCATGTAGTGTATTAAGTGTGTGTTATCTTTATCCCTTGAGCTTTATATGATTTCCATAACCATCTAATGGGTTTTCACTCTTATCTTTGATATGCTAATACTCTTGAATGAAGCTTAGCTTATGCTTTGATTAGTGAACCTATTTTATGGGGAATGATAAGGTTAGGATATTGATGAAGTTAATATTGGAAACACAATTTGTAGTGTTTGTGCTCTTGTTGCCTTTACCTTAGCTAATGTCTTGTATGTTTTAATGATGTAGTCTTATCTTAATTCATGTGGAGGCATAGTAGGGTCTAGTCTTTATACTTGAGTTCATTTAGCTTCATTCCAATTATTGTCTTGTATGTTTTAATGATGTAGTCTTATCTTAATTCATGTTGGGGCAAAGTTGGATGTAGTTTTATGATTTCATGCACTACATGTTGTGAGGAGCTTAATTGAACACACACACACACATCTTCATATTCACATTATTTCTGTACCCCCTATGGGGCTTAGTTTTATTGTTTATCTTCATTTTCTTTTTGCATCTTAGTGTAGTTTAGTGTAACCAACCTTTCTCTCCTTCTTTTTACCTCTCACCTTCGAACAAACCAATCGTCGACACACCTCCCAGTGGACGACCCATATTTCCCACCGCTTCAACACGGCCGTGCACTTGCGGTTTAAATAAAACGATCAATCAAGTTTTTAGCGCCGTTGCCGGGGAGGTGCTCTGTCCAGACGTTAGTTTGGACGATTTGAGGGGTTTTAATTTTTTGTTTCTAGTTTTTCTTAATTTCAGGGAACCATCAGATCTAGGGGAGGCTACTGGACAAGTTTGAGGAACAGAAGCTCCAAAAGGACCACCAATCAGCGGTTGGAGACCGCCAATTGGCGGCCTGGTGAGGGTTTCGTGCTTCCAAATTTTTTCTGGTAGTTAGTTTTGTAATTTGTGTTATCTGGGAGCCCTATTTTGCATGCTGTGACTTCTCGTTTGCTCCCAGATCATTAATCACTCCCCCATTAATCAACTTGGCCTTAAAATCCAAAGCAAAAGACTAGACGTTCTTACTTGTTTAGGTCACGCATAATGTATTGACTTAGGCATATAGTTGTCTTTTCTTTTAGCTTTATTTTCAGTTGTTGAGCGCTGGCGTGAGGTACGCAATTTCCTAGACTCATTCATGCATCTCGTATGCCCATGCATTAGTTAGTAGGAATTCCATCAGGACAAGAGTGAGTGAGCGTTTGATTGGAGCGATTGATTGCTAGATTTAGAAAACAAACGCTACTAAGGAGGGGCTGTCCCATAAAAGATAAGGTGGGGGATTTCATCACCCTTTCCTTGGCCCCAAAAATCACTCTTAATAAAGCCTTAACTAAAAGCAAGTAGACATTGGACCTAGGATTGCGGGCGCACTAGGAGAGTAATCTAGTTGAGACCGTCATGACCTGATCGGCGTTGCCTCCCTTGTCGATAGTAGGAGGTACTGGATCTCCAGATCTGGTATCACTTGCTGGGCATTGTGGTCCTCATTTTAGGGAGGTGAGGCGTGTCGAGGCTAGTGACCTCGAAGTTAGGCGTCGTTTAGCCTAAGGACCCATTGCCTTACATTGTTTGAGCCGTGCTTGCTAGTTAGGCTTCTACCTGATCCCGTCACCCACGCTAGCTTTAGGGATTCTTCCCTTCTCCTCTGAGTCATCTTCTTCTCACCGACTTCTACGTTTTAGTCTCCTCCCCTTTACACTCTCTGGTAGCGTTTTAGGGTTGAGTCGAGCACTTTTTGCGAGCTTAGTCTCGTGGTGGTGAGAGTGGTCGACTCGAGAGTTGTTTGTTGAGATGGATGGTTACATGGGTGACCATCCATATCATTGTTGGGACCAGGACAATTCTTCCTGGTATTCCGGACCCATGCAACCGGGGGTGGCTCAGAAGAACACCCCGTATGGTTGGGATAATCCTCATCGTGCGACTGAGCAATCTTCATATAGGGGTAACATGAGAGAGGCACCGACTGCTAGACCACAATCTAGTTATGTCGGATCATATGCTGGTCAACAAACTGAGACATTACAACAAACTTTGGCCTCTTTCATGCGTATGGCAGACGACATGAGTGCACCGGTGGCTCCAGTAGCTGTACCGTGCGACTGTTGTGGGTTGAGTGGTCATGTTATCGGGGAATGTCCTTATGTTCCCCCTGAGCCTGAGTATGAGCATACCTTTTCCCAAAATGCTCAATGTGACCATTACGCATCCGCATACAACCCGAGAGTGATGGATTCGTGGGGAGACAATTCTTATCCAAATTCTTATACCTCATTTTCACCCCCGTATCCTCCTCCCGAATACCCCAGAATTCTACCAACACCCCCACTTCAAATCATTGGACTCATTCTCAGCCCATCAACACCCAACCCCACAATTTCCCAAGCTCTAACTTGGACCTCACTGTTGACCCCAAATTTGATTCCTTAAAACAAACCCTCCAAACGTTCATGGAAACCACTCAAACTTTATTGAAGTCCAACTTGAATTCCTTGCAAAATATGGAAATGCAAGTGAGTCAAATGACACATCAATTCCATGAACATGAGGAGGGTAACCTTTCTTGTTAACATGAGGATTTATCTTCTGAAATCGAACCACCACCACATCCACAAATTCAAAGCACAATCTTTCAAAGTCAAACTCCTAGTCAGTCTGAGGGACTTGGAGTTTCAATTCACGATCACTTGGTGGAGGATTCGATTCCAATTGAGAATACTGTGGACCAACTTCTTTATGAGTCGGCACAGGATTGTGCCTTATCTTCTTGTCTCGTGGCCCTTGAGCCACATGACCTTATTGTTGTACCTCCTAAGGACTCACCTCTGGTGGAGCAAGAGCTCCCTAGTCCCCTCTGTAGGATTGTGTGGGTTATGGGTCCACTAATCACTATTAATCTAATCACCTACTTGTTTATGCACAGCGGAATTTTAAAGCAAACAAGCAAGTAAGTGATTAGATTAATAGTGATTAGTGGACCCATAACCCACACGATCCTACATTTGGTATCAGAGCCTTGTTAGCTAAATTCTCATACTTAATCGTATTATTTAGCATGACTTCTACATCATCTAATCACATAGAAGGATTATGCACCACTAGACCTCCATTGCTTAATGGGTCAAACTATGATTATTGGAAAAATAGGATGAAAATCTTTTTAATATCAAATGACCTTAAGTATTGGATGTTTCTCCAAAATCCATACACACCCCCTAAAGAAGATGAATTAGATTCACTTACAAGACCGAAAATGAAAGAAATCGAAAAGAATTCGAAAATTATGAACATCTTGTATTATGGCCTTAATGAGGGTGAATATAATAGGATTAGGGGATGTGAAAGTGCACATGAGATATGGCATAGACTTCAAATGCACCATGAGGGGGATAGTAAAACTAAGGAAACACACATTAGTTTCCTCATGCATAAATATGAGATTTTTTCTATGCAAATCGGTGAAAACATAAGCGAAATGAACACTCGCTTCACCGATATCACTAACTCTCTTTTGGTTCTTGGAAGAAAAATCAATGAAGGAGAGATGACAAGGAAGTTCCTCCGGTCACTTAGCATCGATTGGGAAGATAAAGTCATCGCAATTGAAGAGGCGCATGATCTCTCAAAATTAAAGATGGAGGAGCTCATTGGAAACTTGATGGCTTATGAACTTCAAATCAATCATCGGAAGGAGAAGGAAGCCACCAAGAAAACATCCACCTTGGCATTGCATGCAAATTTTGATGAGCCAAGGAAGGTGGAAGATGAGGACATTGAAGTCCTAGCAAAAGACTTCTTCAAATACCTCAAGAAGGATAAAGAAGAAAAGAATGAAAGAAGAGGTAGAAGGAGTGAAAAGAGAGAAAAGAAGGAGAAGGAAGAGAGTGAAAAAGAGAGAAAAGAGAAGGAGAAGAAAAATGAGAGGAGGGAGAGAAGGAGAGAAAAGGAGAAGAGTAAGAGAAAAGAAAAGAGGTTGGAAGCTCACAAGGCTACATGGGACGATTCATCGTCTTCATCGTCATCCAAATCAACCACACCTTCATCAACAAAAGAATATGCACACATGTGCTACATGGCAATCCAAGATGAAGGAAGTGAGGTAGAATCTAACTCTTGCTCTAGTAATTCATGCTCAACTAAGTCATATTATAGTGATAGCTCACATTCTAGTGTTAATGAAGAAACTTATACACATGATGAGCTTCAAAATGCATTTCATGACTTAGTTAAACAATATGAGATCATTTGTGATAAAAACAAGAATGCTAGAAAGTTAATCAAGGATCTCCAAAGCCAAATTGAAACATGCATGAATGAGAAGAATGAGGTGATTGCCAAATTTGAAAAGAATGCATTAAATTTTGATAAATTAAAAGCAACACCTATAGATGTTGAACAATTAGATCTCCATGCTTGCAATGCGCAATTAAGAAAAGATCTAGAAAAGTTCACCAATGGAACTATGATGCTTAACATGCTATTAGGAAGTCAAAGGCAATCTTTGCAAAAACATGGTTTAGGATTTAATGCAAAATTGAAAAATCATGCTTCCTATACAACTTTAAATGGAAAGCACTTAGTGGTAAAGCATACTTCCTCAAATGTGTGGGCTCCTAAAACCAAAATGGTTTGGATTCCCAAAGCTAACATTCAAGGACCCAAAGTTGTTTGGGTACCTAAATCTACTCTTGTAGGAGCTTGAGGAGGAGATTGGTGGTGACCGGGTGAGCTCAAGAGTCAAATTCAAATCCGGTTGCATCACCGAATGAGATTGGAGCTAAATTCGAATTCAACATTGGTATAAAATTTCTATCTATACAATTCATGTTAAATTAGCTCTAATCTAGTTTCATATGCTTAATTGACATATCATATAATTTAATTCATTGCAAATCATATACCCTATTCATTGCAAATCATATATCACATCCATTGATTTTAAATGTCAAATTTTAAATGGATGTTAGAATAAGGCTTAAGTTGAAACTTAAATGAATTTAACTTGTATCATACTCATAGTTTCCATCTAGCCTTATTGATAGGGGGATCTTAAATGTTATATCTTTTATTAGAGTAATGAAGTGCAAAATTTAGGGGGGTAACTTCATTACAAGACATCCAAAAATCTATGCTTAAAGTCATAATTGTTATTGTTTTTGATGGATGTCAAAGGGGGAGAGATAATTAAGGGGGTAACTTGGAATTTGGCATAAATTTGAACAAAAACTATGCACATCCATAGGGGGAGCATTAATATGCATAGTTTACATATACAAATTCCATGTATTTAGATAGAATTAAGATATAGGTTGCCATCATCAAAAAAAGGGAGATTGTTGGCTTTTTGACCTTAATCTATGTTTTGATGATTTATTTAACCTAATCTTAATTATGATCATGTAGAGTAGCACACATAGTGTATTGCATATATATTGCTTTGTGCTAACCTCTACAGGTGATCAAGACTCAAGGAAGAAAGGAAATCAAGTCAAGACATGTAATCAAGCTCATTTGAAGACATGTATTTTTGTATTTCTTTGAGTCTTTAGGAACTTGTGTATTTCGAGCATACTTGAGCTAAAATCAACTTAAACACACACTAGGTTCCTTATAGAAGTCACACACAAAATTTCACATAATTTGGACTTCAATAGATCACCCAAACTTAGACCGGAAAATACCTAAACCTGAATCCTAACTGTCCGCCCACATTCGGTCGACCGATACAGGCCGCTTGGTCGACCGTATGATCAAGTAATCCAGTTTGTGTTTTCCTGTCTAGTTTCGGTCGACCGCACCATCTCTTCCGGTCGACCGTTTAACCTTACTGTTTCGACCGTTATTTTTGTCGTATTTACCCAACGGTCGTATTCGTATTAAAACCATATACACCTCCATATACTTTACCAAACGGTCGAACCATTTGCCCAGTTCGGTCGACCGTTTAACCTTGTCAAAAATCCCTTCTATCGGTCGATACGATTTCGTTCAACCGATCCATTTATCCCTCTACCGAAACACTTATTCGGTCGACCGGTAACCCTGTTCGGTCGACCGTTTATTTAATTGACTTAAGATTTCGGTCGACCTCTCCATATTTCGGTCGACCATATCCTTAAAGAACCTAAGCGTTCGGTCGACCGTTGCACCGCTCGGTCGACCGTTTCTGGACAGATTTGCAGCCCGAATTTTCTGCTTTGTGTATCTTGCCCAAAACCCTATCAAATCTTGTCCCAACGGATCTATTCTCTCTAATGCCTATATAAGGAGTTGTAAAACACATTTTAACACAACTCTCCCACTACAAACTTGTCCCAAACATTAGAGAGAATCCCAAACACTCAAAGCTTCAAACCTTACACACTTAGTGATCAATTCCTTAATCCTACTCAAGTGTGCTCAAGATTTAGAGAGTGTTGCTCCACTCAAGTTCTCATTTGTTGTCAAAAGAGTAAAGGCTCCGGTGAAAGCCCGAAGCATCCTTCTCGGATTTTGAGAAGAGGATTCCAAGCTCGGCGAGGGTTGTTCGCGAGTTTGACGATTGTAAAGGCGTTCTCTCCCGGCCCGGAACGGGGAGTGGTTAGTGAAGTCGTGAGCGGAGCTCGGTGATCCGAGCGGAGCTTGCAAGAGAGGACTAGGACCCGGGTGGGGTTCCGAACCTCTATAAAAACGCCGTGTCTCTTTGTGGTTTGCATTATTCTTCCTTACTTGCTTGTTTGCTTTAAATTCCGCTGTGCATCTTGACTTAGTTAAACAAGTAGGTGATTAGAGTAATAGTGATTAGTGGACCCATAACCCACACGATCCTACACCCTCAATTTCAAACAATCTGATGAGAGTTTGCCTCTCACTATTGTTCCTGATCATCTTGGAAATGATGGAACATCAAACAACTACATTGCTCATGAGGGTATTAGGAGTTCCTTGGAGGATACCATGGGTATGAGACCAACTGTTTGTTAACCTGGTGTGTCAGACATGCCTAACGAGGTTCTTGACCTCGTTCCGACGCACCAGCCTGTTGGTTGGAGAGTTTGGATTGGCGATCATAACTTCAGCAGCGCAACGGGAGAAACTCTTCTTCCGTTGCCCCTCATTTCCCAAACTCTTTAGAGGTTCAAGCTCTTTCAGTTTGATCCTTTGAATGAGACGCCTTTGCGTGCAATTCATGAACCTCTCATTTCATCTGGTGCTCTTTGTGAAGGGGGCCCACACATGCGTATTCTGGCCCTGCGTGGTGTCATGTTCCCTTTCCAAGTGCATTGACCCACTCTTGAGGTTCCCATTGATGTCTTTTGACAAATGAAGATGGGAACTTATGTTTGTACATAGTTATATAAAAAAAGAAAAAAAAGAAAAAAAAAAGAAGACAAAAAAAGAAGAAGAAAGTACAATAAAAGACTCCTTCAGTGAGCATCGATTGTTGTGAGCCCCAACCCTTGTGTATTTGGGCTCCATTTCTTTCACGTATTTGCATCCTTTCTTTAGCATCTCACAGGTTTGGAGGGAATTTTGGTTTGTGTCCATCAACATGACCTTGAACTTCCCTTTGTACTTAATGTTGGTGAGATCTCTCCTTTTTCATGCATAAATCCATGTAGTATCTTGCTCACATTCATTGAGGACAATGCATGAAGTAGGTGTGGGGGGTGTTTTACGTGTGTACATAGTTGAGTCTTTTTCCTTTGATTTATTTTCTTTTTTGTGCATTATTAGGGTCATGTTAGTGTGCTGCATTTAATATCGATATATCTTCTTGCCATGATCCTTGGGTGACTTGTCTTCTTTTGCTTGCCTAATGCTTTAAAATTTCCACATTTCTTTCAAAATTTTCATGTGTTTGCGAAAGAAAATGTTTTGTGGGTTTTGCGTGTGTTTAGCATGTGCAAAACCGTTGAGAGGCAAAGTAAAAGAACGCTCCCAAAATTGTCTTGAACTTGATGCATTAGGATATCTAGTATAGTGACTTTAGGATTTATCGAGTTGTTAGGATGCACCCCAGTTTTTCCTTGGGGGTGAGTAATCATAGGGTTTCAGTGCTCAGACATTTAATGAAGTCCACCCTGAACCTAGTGAGTCAATAATTCGTGTCTGTTAACTTAAGGAAGTTTGTTGTAGTCAAGGACCCTCTAAATCCTGTTGTGAGACATTAGTGTAGAGGTTTTGGTTCATGTGTAGATAAGAAATAAGTGAGTAGGTGTTCTCTCTTCTCGCACGCTCCTATCACTCGGGAAAGGAGGTCTGAGGGGACTTTGTGCCTGGTGCTTTCGAGTCATCTGACTTGGGATGCGCCGACCGAACTCCCGTTAACGGGTGGTAGGGATTGCCCTATGTGGAGATTTGGGGAAAGGTGTACGTGATAGTGTAAGTCCTCATGGGCAATGATGCACGAAACTTGACCCTGGGAGAATGAAGCTCCAACTAATAAAAAGAAAAAGAACAAAAAAATGTGAAAAAAACAAAAAGAAAAAAAATGGTAATATAAATAAGAACCTTAATGGACTTTACACTTTGTAGCACTTGAGGATGTTGAGGTTGTCCATGTCTTTCACTTAATTCCTTATTTAACTTGCACGAATGGTTCATTAGGATAGGTGTGTGGACTGATTACCTATATAGAGTCGACCCGTAGGATTACCGCGTCCAATGATCGACAAAATATTTCCAACGAGTCGAGTGTCTAGATTGAATAATGCATCTTGTTCGGATTTTGTGGGTATATCCGCTGAAAACACTCAGGAGAAAACACTCCTCCTCCTTGGCAACAAGGAGGTTTAACGGCTTGTTGCACGTGCTAAGTGCAACCGTGATTCCTACGAAAGTGAGTTAGGATTTCTTGTTTTTCGTATGCTTTTTACTTTCTTTGTTTTGCTCGGGACTTGCAAAAGTTAGGTGTGGGGGTATTTGATTGACATCATTTCATGTTTATATTTGTAACTTATATCCATTATCTTTCACCTAAACAATGCTATGTTACGAGTTTTATGTTTAGTTTTCAGGAATAAATAGGTTTGAAGAGATGAAGCATAAAAGGACCCAAAAGATGGGAAAAAGGACTGAATTGTGAGATCTCGGGACTAAGATGCAAGGGAGAATGACCTGAATGTAAGACAGAAGGACCTAAGAGCAAAACAGAATACTCCACACCATCATGGGGAGTATTTTACCAATTTGATTCGGGTCGGAGCTCCAACAAGTCAAGTAACCGCATCAAAGACCAACAATACCAGAAAGAAAAGCCCACAACAAATTCCAACGCGATCCGAAGTTTTTGGACCGCTAATTGGCGGTCCATATTACTCAGGATCCGCCCAAATTTCTCCTGAACTTGTATTAATGTTCGTATAGGCTATTTTTGGTATTGGTTTAGTCCCACATCGGGGGATTGTCCCCAATTAGCTTTTTCCATGCTTATAAATAGAACTCTTCACCTTCCATTGTAATTACCCATTGCTTGGTGGCATTCTCTCTACTAAGGAGTGAGCCTTGAAGCAAAAACTCAAGGTGGAGAAGAATTCTACCTTCAATGTGAGTCATTTGTTAATAAAATAATTCTTCTAGTTTTTTTAATCTTGTCTTTTAATTTGTGCATATTTGTTTAGTCTTTCCTTTCCTTTTAAGCTTCTTTAATACTTCTTGCTTTCTTAGTTAACTTTCATTTCAGTATTATGCTTTCTTTTGTTAATATAGTTAGTGTAATGAGTAGTGAGTAGTTCCATCCCCATTTGGGGGTGGAGAAATATGTGATATAATCATGTAGTGTATTAAGTGTGTGTTATCTTTATCCCTTGAGCTTTATATGATTTCCATAACCATCTAATGGGTTTTCACTCTTATCTTTGATATGCTAATACTCTTGAATGACGCTTAGCTTATGCTTTGATTAGTGAACCTATTTTATGGGGAATGATAAGGTTAGGATATGGATGAAGTTAATATTGGAAACACAATTTGTAGTGTTTGTGCTCTTGTTGCCTTTACCTTAGCTAATGTCTTGTATGTTTTAATGATGTAGTCTTATCTTAATTCATGTGGAGGCATAGTAGGGTCTAGTCTTTATACTTGAGTTCATTTAGCTTCATTCCAATTATTGTCTTGTATGTTTTAATGATGTAGTCTTATCTTAATTCATGTGGAGGCAAAGTTGGATGTAGTTTTATGATTTCATGCACTACATGTTGTGAGGAGCTTAATTGAACACACACACACACACACATCTTCATATTCACATTATTTCTCTACCCCCTATGGGGCTTAGTTTTATTGTTTAGCTTCATTTCCTTTTTGCATCTTAGTGTAGTTTAGTGTAACCAACCTTTCTCTCCTTCTTTTTACCTCTCGCCTTCGAACAAACCAATCGTCGACACACCTCCCAGTGGACGACCCATATTTCCCACCGCTTCAACGCGGCCGTGCACTTGCGGTTTAAATAAAACGAATGCTTTGATTGGGCTTAAATTTCTCCAGGTGTTAAGTTGCCTTGTTTGTCACGTGGGGTGAAACCCTGGTCCGCTGGTTCGAGCCTATTTGGCTTTAATTGGTGAAATATTGATCTGGTTCATGTCATGTGGCACAATATTTTGTTCTTCACCATCAGGTCCCTCTGGGTTGTCACTTGGGTCCTTTCTAATTTCCAATCCAGTCCTTGTGCATTACAAATAGGTCCAGAAGTTTTCAATTCAGTCCATTCTTGTTGCAATCAAGTCCTTTTTGCTGCTTTTTCTCTTCTTTATTACCTAACACATGAAACACTACAACAAACACTCAAGTAACACAATTTTGGGGGTTAAATAATGGATATATAGCATGAATGTGATGTATGATATGCTACTAATCACCTGCGATTGACCCAAGATGGAATCCGAAATTGTCTCATGGTCCTCAATGCTACACTCACCCCGAGTGGTCATCCGGTACGGATGCTCAATGGAATCAATCCTCTTGGGCTTATCAGCTCGAGAGGATTGTGGACAGGAATTGCCATGAGATCCAAGAAGTTCATGGGCTAGTGGATCGCAACTACAAAGCAATAGAAGAGCTCATCGATGATTTCCATGCTTTCTAGTTCACGACATCGAGTTCACTCAACAAAATCAACAACTAAATTCGTGTGGCTGGAGATTCTCACCAAACGTTAATCGATTCTCAAAATAAGATCATGAATTTCCTTCGCAATATGAACAAGTCAGACAACTAGCACATTTTTTATTCGGTGAACCGATATGTGTTCGGTCTTCTGTTTTGCACATGGGTTTGAGAAAGAAAAAGGAAAAAAATGGGCATGGATTCAGACGGGCTCTGTCCATTCCACATCTAACAATCACAACATTTGGTTAATCCTTAGGAGAGGCCGACAAGCGGGTAGAATATGTTGGGTGGTTGAAGTTGCAGCCAACGCGGTTTGGTCGACTACATTCCTAGCACCCTCAACGGTGCTCCATCCCACGATCTTTAGAGATCATGGAAGTAAAATGTTTTTAAATCAGAGTTGCATACGATCCACGTGGTGAGACTCAGCAGATGGTGTGATTTTTATTTTTTTAATATTTTTTAATAGTGATGGGACCCACTCGTATTTGAATTGAATAAAATAAAGAGAGATAATAGTATTGTTTTAAAATGGAGATATTGTATTCTTATCCCCTCACGTTCTACGGATAGACAACCATTATTGCTATATAAATATTGTATTTTCAAAATTCTATATTTTCGGTGGTAACATGGGTAGTAGTCCGTATTTTAACTATTCTTGAGTAATTCCTCATTCCCAACATGAAAACCTTTTCCATTTTGACAAAAAAAATCCTACTCCATTAAATCATATCGTTATTATCCTTTTGCAGTTAATAAATTAATTATTTTACCAATATTTGTCGAACAATTATTATTTTTTAAAATGAAAATAATCGAAATCAAATTTCAGTAATATTAATTATATATACATAAATGAGATAAATGATGATATAATAATTACTTAATTTGTAAAATGTAAGAAGTGAGTTGGAGGAAAGAGAAGTGTTGATTTTATACCAGGATATCTTTATAAATATCGTGGTTGAAAAGATGAAAGAGAAAGAGATTGTAGATTAAATGTTATGAAGTTGAAAAGTTGACATGAGAGAGAGAGAGAGAAAACTGAGATGATCTTTTTTTAAGATCATGGCTACGTAGAATCTGAAAGCTTTCCTTTGCTTTTCATTTCCAACCACAAATGTTAAATGCCTTGGCCACAACATTTATCTAAGGCATTTAAAAATCAACCAATTCCTCGTATTTTATGGATTTGGCGGGTTCTCAATTATAGCATATGTTTGGTTACGTCATAACCAAACATATGCTATAATTGAGTCAAGACACAAAAAATTATTAATTATACCATAAAACTATAAAGATTAACCATGCGAATAGATCTTGTTAGATTAAATTTCTAAAATCAATTTTAATCCTTTCTAAAGATCATGTTTGAGAAGATGAAAGAGAAAAATATTGTGGGATACTCAATTACCTCTTAGTGTCAAAAACTTATAGCATGTCCCTATTGGATTTCGTTATGAAAGGACACAACACAACATTTCATTACATTTACATAGTCTGTAGTGTGTTCCATTCATAGTTTTTCTCGTTCAATGAGGGGATTTACACTAGTACATGATAAACGAAGTATTCTCTAAAAGAATGGGCTTGTTATTTGAGGATTCTTTCGAGTTTAAAGGACACACTCCTTCAATTTTGAAGGACAAACTTGAGTTTCCAAGGACTGCCCTTAGTGATCGAATGCATTTCAGTTGTCCAAACTGGTGATTTTATTTAGGGAATTCGGTGCACCGAACACAGTTCGATCAACCGCATACCTGAAAGGTTTCCGTTGGTTTTCATTTTAGACCACAAATGTTGAGAAAGAAAAAGGATCTAAAAAATGATAGCAAAGCTCATGGATTTGGTGGGTTCTCAATTACTGTCAAAAAATTATAGCATTGCCCTTTTGGGTTTAGTTATGACATGACACAACCTTTCATTAATTAGTGATTTCATGGCCTATAATATCATAGGTTGTATTGTGTTTAATTCATAGATCTTACCCTAGAGGCTAGAGAAAGGCTATATAAGTGGGAATCCATATCCACTTTTCCAATTTGCTTGAGAAAGGATTTTAGTGTCCTTTAAAGTATGTAAGTGTCCTTTAAAAGAACGGGATTTCTGTGCACTCCTTGGAAAATTGGAATCCATTATCCATGCACACTTTTCCTTTTCCTTCTCAACGTTTGAGGCCAGAATCTGAATTCTGAGCGGTCGACACACCAGTCATGTAAAGGACATGCCCGTTCTTTAATGAACAAACATCAGTGTAAAGGACATATTCGTGCTTCAAATCCTATGAAATGAAACGTCGTAAAAATATCCAAGAAATAGAAAATTGCGTCAAAGACGAATAGAATCGACATATCACTTGAGGACATCTTACTAAAAATGTGATTCGACCCGACCTTGCATTTTTTCAGTTATGGGGTCTATAAATTCCTCCCGTAGTTGGTCATATTTAGGTGTTCCCTGACCTTCTTAGAATTCATTTCCATCACAAACAAATGATCTTCCAACACTACAATGATCACTACTCCATCGATGATGAGAATTATATAATCGGAGGACACTGGGTTACACGTAATCCACCTGATGCTCTTGGGAAGCCGACAAACTATGCAGCTTAACCCTATTATCTGGTGTGCTTGCAGGCAACATATCATTGGAGCACCCACATCCAATAGATTTAGTGACGTTATATTGGGTTGCTAGAAAACTCTTTTGACGTAAGATTGGTTTGCTAGAAATCTGTGTTAATTAAATTTGTCTGCTTGAAAGGGTTCAAAACCATCTTCGAGAACTCTGACTTGCAAACAATTCTACCGACCCCCTTCTAATGAAGACAATCAACACATGGGCTCTTTTGCACAAGTTGTTGTCATCCTTCTGTTTTTTGCACAAGTTGTTGTTGTCATATCTCTGTTTTTGTTATCAAGTGTATATAACGTGAAAATTTAAATTAATTGAAATTGTACTTTTGGAATGTTATTTGTTTTCCATTCTGAGATGCTTATCAACACAATTTCATGAATTAAGAGAATCAGAATAAATAGAATTAATAAGTCACACAAGAATAAAGTGGATTTTCTGTGATTCAGTTGAAATTTAATAAAATTTTAATAATTTCCAACAATTATTTTTAAAATTTTGAAAATGAAACAAATTGGTATCAATTTTAGTAATAATTCATACATACAATTTATATAAATGCTGATATATAAATTTATGTAGTTATTGGTAAAATGTAAGTAATGAGTTGGAGGAAAACGAGCAGTTGTTTTGACAGCAGAATAATTTTATAACGGACACACTTGATGTTTAAAAGAGAGCATCGTGTTATACCCAAGTTGGGCTGTATAGGGTAATACCAAAGAAAGGAGATCGCACATCAGCCATTACCATATAGTCTGACGTGGTATGTGTCGTTATTAAGGAACAAAAGGTAACCATAATGAAAAATACACCAAATCGGACTACTCCCTCCAATTTTATATGTTTATGACAGCAGTGACAAGACACAACCTTTCAATTCATGGTCTGCAAAATCATTGGTTGTAGGGTGTGTAGGATCATGTATGGACGGATTTTCTAATTACTTTGAGGGTTAATTAACCTCTACTTGCTCAATCAAAGATGCAGCGGAAATTGAAACAAATAAGCAAGTAAAGACAATAAATTATGCAAACCACAAAAGAAGACTCAAGGAATTTTACAGAGGCTCAGCCACCCGCGTACGTCCTCTCTTGCAAGCTCCGCTCACGTCTTCACTATCCGCTCCCCATTTTGGGCCGGAAGAAAATGCCTTTACAAGTCTTCAAACTCGCGAACAACCCTCGCCGTGTTTGACTTCTTCTCTCACAATCCGAGAGGATCACTTCGGGCTCTCACCGAAGTCTATACTCTGGTCTTGGGCTTTCACCAAGACCATTGCTACTTGACAGACAATTGGAGTGGAACAACACTCTCTAGCTTGAGCACACTTTGAGTAGGATTTGGCTATGATCAAACGTGTAAAAGTTTAAGGCTTAAAGTGTGTGATTTTGAGCTTTTGGGATTGGGAGACTTCTCTATAATGTATGGAACAATTGTGTGTTGGAGAGTTGTTTAAACAAAGTGTTCAATCCTCTATTTATAAGCTCCTAACGTGTTATAGCCGTTGGGGATAATTGTGGTAAGTGATTGTGTAAGAAACACAAAACAATGAAGTGCACGTCACAGTTCAAGACAAAATCGGTCGACCGAATCGGGCATACCGGTCAACCGTTATGTCAAATTTGGCTATAACTTAAGCACACTTAAGTGAACGTTCGAACTAAATTGGGGATCGGTCGACCATTCATGGGGTTTTGGTCTGGTAAAAGATGGATCGGTCGAACTAAGCGAATGGTCGGTTCGACTGGAAATTTCCAGGCGCTTCTGAGTTCAAGGAGAAAATGAGTTTTGGTCGACCGAGATATAGGAGACGTTCGACAGGAAACTTCCAGAGTGTTCAGGGTGATCAACTTTGTTTGATCGGTCGATCTCTAGGTAAATATCGGTCGACTGAAAGTTTAGTAAATTTGGGGTTTTGGGAAATCCGACCGTTGTAGAAAACAACTACTCTAACGCTCCAGTGAAGATGTAAACGGTTAGACGAAATGGTTCAAACGGTCGAGCGATTCAACACTTGGCTAACAATATTAATAGACCCAATCAGTCGAACGAAGAACTCATTCTGGTCGACTGATTTGGCACTGGCAGATCATGTTTTTTAAGTGTTTTTTGGTCCTAGTTTGGGTGATCTATTGATGTCCAATTGATGTGAAATTTTGTGTGTGACTTCTCTAAGGAACCTATTGTATGTTTGATTGGTTATTTACTCTTGTATGCTCAAGTCCACATAGTTCCTAAGACTCAAAAGAAATACAAATTACATGTCTTCAATTGAGATTCATTACATGTCTTGACTTGAGTCATTTCTTCCTTGAGTCTTGATCACCTGTAGAAGTTAGCACAAAATAATATATATGCTATGCATAGTGTGTGCTACTCTACACTGATTATAATTAAGATTAGGTTGATTAAATCATCAAAACATAGATTAAGGCCAAAAAGCCAACAGGGTGTTCAATTCATAGATCTTGTAATTATATCCTAGATGGCTAGGAAGGACATCGCACGTCGGTGAGTGCCATATTGCGATGTGGTAATATGGTAAGACCGACGTTTAATGGCCTTAATTTTTTGTTTTTGTTTTTTGATAATGAATAATGGTCTATTTTTAGGAAAGTTAGAGGCGGTCTATTTCAGTCTTGGTAATATGAAGTGAGGAGATTAGAATCCTATGTAAGTGCCACTTAATTCAAAACTTATTTTGTATTCCTAAGTGCTAAGTTAAGCCAAATGTATTATTTTCTTCACTAATAGTTAATTTATTGATACGTTTTATGGTGAGTTATTACGTTCCTAATCTTCACAGTAGTTATTTATGACGGATATTTTTATGATTATTGAGAAACACAACGTCGCAATAAATTCTAATAAAAATGACATCTCACAATAAAAAGCATAGGTGCTAATATGATGATACATGTTTTGGCGGCTTATTGCATTGGGAGTCGTTACGACGGGAGACAACCTTTCAGCTTGTGGTATACCAATAGTCTCAACCTTCAAGTGCTTCTGTAAAATCAATGGTTGTAGTGTATTCTATTCATACTCCTTAAACCCTGGTGTAATCCATCCTTAGATGTTTATTTAGGTTTAATTTTTTGTAGGGGTCCCCCGTTCTGTCTTTTTTGTTTACGAAGACCCAGTGACTATACCCTACTTAATTTTTTGTAGGGGTCCCCCGTTGTGTCTTTTTTGTTTACGAAGACCTAGTGACAACATGCAACTTTGTTTGGATTGTTGGATCGTGTGGGTTATGGGTCCACAATACTAATCACAATTAATCCTATTTACCTACTTGTTTGATCTATCAAAGATATGTAGCGGAATTAAACTAACAAACAAGCAAGTAAAGAATAGAAATGCAAACCACAATGGAACGACACCAAATTTTTATAGAGGTTCGACCACCGCCTACGTCCTCTCTTGCATGCTCCGCTCGATCTCCCTCGAGCTCCGCTCACGTCTTCACTATCAACCTCGTTCCGGGCCGAGATTAAGCCTTTTACAAAACAAGCTCCACGAACACCCTCGTGAGCTTGACTTTCTTCTCTCACAATCCGAGAGGATTACTTCGGGCTTTCACCGAAGTCCTTGCTTCTTTTACAACAAGGAGAACTTGAGTGGAACACACTCTCTAACTTGAGCACACTTAGCTTAGGATGTGGAATTGATGCTAAGGTGTGGAAGTGTAAGCTTGGAGTGTTGGATTGGGGAAAAATGAGCTTGGGAGTTTCTGTCTAATGTATAGGACAAGTAGTAGTGGGAGAGTTGTGTTAAAATGTGTTTTACAACTCTTTATATAGGCATTAGAGAGAATAGATCCGTTGGGGTTGATTGGGTGAGTGTTGGTGTAGGATACACAAAATAGAAACTCGTAGGACCCAATTCTGAGTTAATTCGGTCGACCGGATCGGGATGAACAGTCGACCGTTTGGCAGTTTTGAACTCAGTTCAGTCGACCGGTTAGGTAACGGTCGAGCGCCCAATGCTAAGACGCAGGTACACTTAAGTGATCGGTCGAACACCGAATAGGGTTCAGTCGACCGATTTGCACCAGGCACTTTGGGGTTGACAAACAATGATCTATTCAGTTGACCGAGCTAAGGTCTAGCGGTCGACCGATTTCATCCAGGAGATTCGGGTTTGTCAAGAGATGGGCATTCGGTCGACCGAACAAGGTCCTCGGTCGACCGATATATGAAAGAGTATATGGGGTATTTTTGGTTAATACGAAACGGGGCAGTTAAAACACAAACACGATGGATGATCACTCGGTCGACCGAAAGGCCTGTTACGGTCGTCCGAAAGCGGGCAGGCAGTTTGGGTTCAGGTTTAGTGTTTTCCGATTTAAGTTTGGGTGATCTATTGAAGTGCAAATAATGTAAAATTTCGTGTGTGACTTCTATAAGGAACCTAGTGTGTGTTTAAGTTGATTTTACCTAAAGTATGCTCAATTTACACAAGTTCCTAAGACTCAAAGAAAATACAAAATACATGTCTTCAAAAGAGCTTCATTACATGTCTTGATTTGATTTTCGTTTATTCCTTGAGTCTTGATCACCTGTAGAGGTTAGCACAAAGCAATATATATGCAATGCAATATGTGTGCTACTCTACATGATCATAATTAAGATTAGGTTGATTAAATCATCAAAACATAGATTAAGGCCAAAAAGCCAACAATCTCCCCCTTTTTGATGATGGAAACCTATATCTTAACTATATCTTAATACATGGAATTTTTTTATAAGTAAACTATGCATATAAATGCTCCCCCTATGGGTGTGCATAGTTTTTGTTCAATTTAACTCAAATTCCAAGTTTACCCCCTTTATTATCTCTCCCCCTTTGACATCCATCAAAAATGATATTTATATTAAAAAAATCATACGATTTGAGTTCAATGTAGATGGCTTGTAATGAAGTTGCTCCCCCTAAATTTTTCACTTCATTACTCTAAGAAAATGATATTCATTAAGCTCCCCCTATCGATATGAATATGAATTGTGAATCAAGTTCATTTCTATTTCTCCCCTATTAACATCAAGCAACTATGACAATTATAGCATGTGATGTTGTTTATTTCCCCTATTTACATCCATTAAAGAAATTTGACTCTAAAACTATGGATGTTATTCAAGAATTTAAGATTTGCAATGAATGAATAAATGATATGTCAATTAAGCATGTATCCTAGACTAGAACCAATTTGATTGAAAATTTAGATGATAAGAGAATTATACCAACTTGAAGCTTGAATTGGTTCTATCCTTCATTCGGTGATGTAACCGGTTTTCAATTCGACTCTTTAGCTCGCCCGGTCACCACCGATTTCTTCCTCAAGCACCTACAAGTGTAGATTTAGGTACCCAAACAACTTTGGGTCCTTGAATGTTAGCTTTGGGAACCCAAACCATTTTGGTTTTAGGAGCCCACACATTTGAGGAAGTATGCTTTACAACTAAGTGCTTTCCATTTAAAGTTGTATAAGATGCATGGTTTTTCAATTTAGCATTGTATCCTAAACCATGTTTTTGCAGAGATTGTCTTTGACTTCCTAATAGCATGTTAAGCATCTTAGTTCCATGTGTGAACCTTTCTAAATCTTTTCTTAATTGCACATTGCAAGCTTGAAGATGTAGTTGTTCACAATCTATAGGTGTTGTTTTTAATTTATCAAGATTTGATGCACTATTTTCAAATTTAGCAAGCACCTCATTTTTCTCATTCATGCATGTTTCAATTTGGCTTTGGAGATCTTTGATTAGCTTTCTAGCATTCTTATTTTTATGGCTTCCTTCTTATTTTTATATAGGCATTAGAGAGAATAGATATGTTGGGGTTGATTGGGTGAGTGTTGGTGTAGGATACACAAAATAGAAACTCGTAGGACCCAATTCTGAGTTAATTCAGTCGACCGGATCGGGATGAATAGTCGACTGTTTGACAGTTTTGAACTCAGTTCGGTCGACCTGTTAGGTAACGGTCGAGCGCCCAACGCTAAAACTCAGGTACACTTAAGTGATCGGTCGAACACCGAATAAGGTTCAGTCGACCGATTTGCACCAGGCAATTTGGGGTTGACAAACAATGATCTATTCAGTTGACCGAGCTAAGGTCTAGCGGTCGACCGATTTCATCCAGGAGATTCGGGTTTGTCAAGAGATGGGCATTCGGTCGACCGAACAAGGTCCTCGGTCGACCGATATATGAAAGAGTATATGGGGTATTTTTGGTTAATACGAATACGACCGTTGGGTATAATACGACAAAACAAACGGTCGGAAAAAAAAGTTCATACGGTCGACCGAAAGTGTATACACGGTCGATCGAAACCAGGCAGTTAAAACACAAACACGATGGATGATCACTCGGTCGACCGAAAGGCCTGTTACGGTCGTCCGAAAGCGGGCAGGCAGTTTGGGTTCAGGTTTAGTGTTTTCCGATTTAAGTTTGGGTGATCTATTGAAGTGCAAATAATGTAAAATTTCGTGTGTGACTTCTATAAGGAACCTAGTGTGTGTTTAAGTTGATTTTACCTAAAGTATGCTCAATTTACACAAGTTCCTAAGACTCAAAGAAAATACAAAATACATGTCTTCAAAAGAGCTTGATTACATGTCTTGACTTGATTTTCCTTTCTTACTTGAGTCTTGATCACCTGTAGAGGTTAGCACAAAGAAATATATATGCAATGCAGTATGTGTGCTACTCTACATGATCATAATTAACATTAGGTTGATTAAATCATCAAAACATAGATTAAGGCAAAAAACCCAACATGGATGACCTGGATCGACTTCAGGAGAGGTTGGTATCACTAGGGGAGGAGGTCACCTGACTTTCAGCTCTCGATACCCCTCTCCAATCAATGATTTTCTAGAGAGACTGACTGGATTTGGTAACTGTGGGGTGGTTTTCATCCATGAGAGACCAATTGGAGGCGTCTCTAGACCTGGCCGCACTCCTGCCTCCAGAGTCCAGTGCACCAGTGTAGCAACCCAAGTTGGTGGTCATCTTGAAGAGGTAGTCCCCGAGAGCACCAACTTTCCAACTATAGAAGGAGTTGTAGAGAACTCCTGCCCACCAATTGGACATCATCTTGGAGAAGGAGTCGGCAAGAGCTCAAGGTTCCCAAATTGGTTGTCAGCGGATCCTGAAGTACCTGCCCACAGCTCTAGCCTACCAAGTTGGTGGTCATCTGATCCGGATGCACCTTCCAACAACTCAAGTGCGGCCTCTGCGACGTCTTAGACCTCCACAATAGCAACCATCCCCGCAACCACCGCAGCCTCCATTCGGAATGCCTTGTTAGATGCTTCACCAACTTACTCATCTTGTGTGATCAGAAAATTTTGTAGACTTAAATTTTTTTACATGTAAAGTAATAACTTGATAACTTGATTTTGTTTACTTTGATCAGAAAATTAAATGATTTTATCATTGTAATTAATAGTAAAGATTAGTTCAAATAGAAAGGTTTTGGAATGTTTTCTTATTGAGATGTTTCGTTAAGTAACGATGTTATGTGGGTTAACTAATGATGTTATGTTATTTAGAATGCATTATTGAGTAAATTTGAATGTAAATAAACTAATGTTCTTCATGGACCTCATACATGTATTTCAACATGAGTATATTTGTAATGTGAATGTAATGTAGTGGAGAAATACATGACGTGAATGTGAGTAGATATACATTGTTCTTGTTACTTTCAGGATTTGAAGAATTTTACATTTAAAATATTAAGGGGAGGTTATGCCAAAATTCTGTAGTTTTAGTCGAACTTTTGAGATATATAAAGTTGTTAACGTGTTGTAGGCAACTTTTGAGTTCCAATCCACTGACAAGTTGAAGAAAAAGTAGATGACATACATGTCGGTTCGTTGGAGGGACTTCAAAACAAATTTAACGAACAAGTACATATTCGGAGACTACCAGGATAGAAATCCATGCGATATCTGTAATTTTATCACTCCGAATCATTGGGACCAATTCAGAAAATCCATAGATAGCCCGGAGTTTGAGGTAACTGAGTTTTATTAGGGATATGAATTTATTAAGTTATTGTTTTAAATGACAATCTAATAAGCTTGGTTTTAGGCCATCCGACCAAAAAACCAAAAGAATAGATCTTCTAACAAGTATACGTATCGTATGTCTCGAGCAGGTTACCAAAAGTTAGAAGCACAAATGATGGCTGAAAAAATTGCCCTAAAGAAACAAGAGGCAATTGACTCCGGTATGAGTGAGGAGCAAGTAAGCAACTTGTCTCCTCCTTCTCCTGTAGCTCGTTGTGATTCTTGGAAGAGAGTGAGGGTAAACTCCAGAAGGGAGTACGTCACAAACGAGTCGCAAGCTATCAGCTCGAAGATAGTAAGTTGTATCACTTGTATATGTTATTAATTCACATTCAGTAATTTTATATTTTTCAATTGTTGGTAAAAAAATGAAAACTTTAGGACTCTATGAAGTTAAGAGAATCTCAAGGCGAATTTACTTCGGATGGTCTGAATGACATTCTACGCGAGGCCTTTGGAAATGACGAACATCCCGGTTGTGTGCGGGGGGTAGGGAGTAGGGTTGGACTGCCACAATATTATGGAAAGACTCAACAGTCTACTTCGTCAACAAGTCATACCAAATGCCAGGAAGAGATCACAAATTTGAAAAATATGTTGCAACTTGTTTTAGAGAGATTAGATTGTGATTTGCCTACTTCTCCTACCCATCGTAGGACCGCTTCTTCCCCAAAGACCACTCCTTCGGTGCAGCCTGTGTTCAACGCCAATCAACAATATGAATTCGTGGTTCATTCTCGAGAATTGGCCCTCGTAGGCGGTCCCTCGTTTGGAAAGTTCAAGGATGGATCTTGATGTGTTCTATTTGTCGAAGACCCTGATCGAAGATTGGTTAGACACAACAAAGTTTATAACATCTCCAGACACCACTTCACAGAGGTGGGAGAGGGATAAGTGAATGTTGTAGTGGGGAGTTTCTTAGATGTTGGTGTTGTGGTGCCAATTTCGGAAGAAGAGATTGTTACCCTCCGCGATGCAATCGTTGGGTTCGTGAGGTGGCCTAGTGATTTAGTGGAGCTAAATGACATACACGAGGTACACTTTAATTTTGAAAGACTGTAAATTTCAAATTTGATAACAATTGTATTTTTAATGGTTATATATATATATCTGTATGGTGTCAAGCCCCCGGAGCAAAAGGTCAAACAACCAACCTCCGATCAACATTAATTTGCTTCCAAGTGCGTGCAACATGTTGTATCAATGTATGGTAGGTAGGGAATCACAATCCTTAAGTACCTGGAATTCAGAGGACGGGGTTAAAGGGTTGCCTTCGACTTTGTACGTCACCAAAGAGGTTGTTACGCAGTTCTTGGTGATGGATTCATTGTGCATCATGATTATCAACGTGCAAGTGAAGTAAGTGTTTTCTTTGGTATAAGATGAAATGTATTGAATAATTTTATCGTAACTGTGATAAAATGTAATTTTTACTCTTGTAGACACCTTTATAACCCAGAAGGTCAGTCTATCCCGACGATCAAGTATTTGGATTTATCAGTCCATCTACCTATATATACGGGAATGACGAGAAATCAGGTCAGCTTGGGACTCTCATGAAAGAACAAGAGAAAATATATTATCTGATCCGTTATCATGAGAGGTAACCTTGTTAATTAGAAGTGGAATTTAATTTTGTAATAAATTTCTAATTATATATATAAACAAGGCTCATTGGATGCTTGTCGTTGTATGCCTTGCGACTAATTCAGCATATTGGTTTGATCCGTTGAGGTCAAATAAACCAAGGGACTCCATAAAGAAACTTGTAAATCTGTAAGTTCGTTTTAGTCATCGTATTTGTAATTCGTGGATTTTTATTAGTATTATTGAATTCATGTTCAATAACTTGTGCTACTCAGGACAATGAAGGTTCACAGAGCGTTAGGTGGCAGGAGAACAACCCCAAACACTGGAGTAACATGGCATGGAATGAGAGTAAGTTCTTTCTCCTACTTTTGTTAAATAAGTTAAGTTGTGGAACTTATATTTAGCAAATTTATATGTTTTTAGTACCGCAAGAAGATTGGAGATACAGAATGTGGTTACTACACTATGAGATACAGGGAGGAAATCATTGAATTTGCAACTCAAGACGTATGCCTATCCGAGGTAATATAGATCGTTATTCAGTGGTATAATTGTAGTTTCATTATCTAGGTTTAATTATTTTTATAGGTCTTCCAAAAGAATAACGATCCCTACTCGCAACAGGAGCTCGATGATACTCCTGACGGATGGGCTCGCTATTTTATCAAAAACATGTTGATGAACTAAGAGATTCTCATGTCACTAACACTTTTTTGTAATTTATTTAACAAGTTCACTTGTATTACAAACATACAATCTTATGCCTTAATATAATCGCCTCACTTTTAGAATGAATGCCAAGTGTGTTGAATGATTATGTGTATGCTTGTATGTCTATATTTGTGTATGTATGCTTGTATGTATTTGTCAATGAAAGTGTGTATGTATTTGTGTTTGTGAACGAATTTGGTGCATGATGAATGTGTTTTCTATGCAGTGTTTTTGGTGCAGGATGATTGCTATTTTTTGTCTAGGTTAGGAATAGACGTCGGTTGTTTGTAATAGCCGACGTCTATTCTTTTGAAAATACATATGGACGTCGGTCATTATATGCCTCCGACGTCTATACCTAACGAATAGACGTCAAATAGATAAGACAGGCAACGTCTATACATTCGGTATAGACGTCGACTGTTAAGCGATCGACGTTTATGTATATACGACGTATACATAGACGTCAGGTCTGGGGAGGCTTAAATTCGACGTATATACCCCCGTATATCGTACATATTCCCTTTTCCACGGTAGTGGATTGACCAACTTGTATATTGAAAGGAATGTGTGTTCTAAAAGTATTTTTTTGTATGTTTTTAATGATGAATTGAATGTATAAACATTTTATTCCTTGATTAATGTATTCGTCTTTTGGAAGTGTTAAGAAAGAGGATTTTGGTCCTTAACTGTAGAGCTCTAAAAGATAATTTTTTTACATAAGTCAAAGTAATTCACAATCATGGTGATTAACATTCTACACTAATTACCGAGATTTTAAAGATTGTCATGTTGGTTAAAGGATATTGTGGCTCTACAAATATTTTATCAACATCAGTATATGAAATGGAGAATGTTTTCTTTCATATATTGAATAAACTTGATAAAGGAAACATTATGAAATTTTGTTTGTGTCATAAATGTTTTCATTGTGTCTTTGAATCCTAAGATATTAGACTTATGTCTTTTTCACATGAGAAGTATATAATTTGATTATTATCGAAAGCTATCATCATGTATACTGATAAAGATATTAATTGGTTATATACAATTTATGCGGGAAAAGGGCACATCTCAAAAGATTATCATTATCATTGCACCTCTTGACTTGAGTGATGATATTATTGGGTCACTTGATAAAGTAACATTATAATGGGCACAATGTAACTTATGTATAATTACATATGTATAATTAGCTTAAGAGATCAAGAAAAAATAAAATAAAATACAATGACGACAAATTCCTACATTTTATAATATTTTTAATATCATGGAAAAATGGATAAACACAAGTGATATTATTTCATATCACTAAATTGATTGTGTTTAGTTCAAGTGAACGAATCATTTTTGTTATTTAGGTAACTATAATGTGTTGCTAAATACCGCTTATAGTTTATGATATAAAGTGTTCTATATCATTACCAATATAATTTAGATCCTCCTATAGGTTACACCACAAAACGAGAAAATAAGAAATATATAATTTCATATGATATGTGATGTATTAAATTTCATATGATATGGAATGAAATACATATGGTAAAATAACAAAATTAATATGTCGTGATAACGACATAGTTAGAATAACATATATCATATGAGATGTATAAATTATGGGGTATAATATTTTGACATTATATATCATAATATGTTACATGATATAATAGGATCCGCAATTATAACATATGAATTTGTTAAAACCCCAAAACTCAAATTTTATCAAATATTGATCCAAAATTTGTAAAGGCATAAATAACTAAACACTCGACCGTCTGGGCTTATAGTCTGGTCAAATATTGCGATATGTAACCGATCAGTCGAACGATTGGTTATTTCGGTCAATAAGAGATTTTTTCTAATTATGGGCTGGATTTGATCCAACTTGGTCAAAAGATGTTATGGGATTATGATGTGTCAATGATTGGTTTAGAGGAGAGATAATGAAGGGATCATGTGTAAGTGGTTTACACATGTGGGTTTGAGGATGCCCTATAAATAGGTCACTCCTTCCTTTGTTCGATGAATGCAAAAATTCTCTCATCCATATTTTACAATCTCACCCATCCAAAAATTCTCTAGTTTAATAGAAGTGTTGGAGACTAAATTCTTTGGAGCATTAAATGAGTTATTAGCTAGATTCTAACCTTACATTAGAGATTTATTGGCTATCTTCGATCTCTCTAATCTTGTTTAAAGTTTGGTGAACACTTGGAGGAAATTCCGAGGCGATTCGAGTGCAACCCGACTTCTGACGATTTAAAAGAGTTTGACAACTCTTTTAGGTATGATCAACTTGTGTATTTCAATATTAATTAGTATATAATGTATATTGAGATGCAATTAAGAAGTTTTGCACATAAAATTGTTGAAAAATATGAAAACGATCTTACATGCGTATATAAAATTTTAAAATTATACACATAAGCATGTGAAAAAATCCAACATATATAGTATCAAGTTTACAAAACAAATTTCATACAATATACAACCTTTGTTAATCAAATGAAAATTTTAATGTTAGTACTCTAATGGTTTGTTTTCCATAACATAAGTTCCAACAAACCAATCCGTAGTAACTCAAGTTCGCAGAAAATACTTGACGTACCAATCACCAAAAAGTGAGCTGCAGTTTTGAGAACCTAGTTACAAGAAGTCCACTTTTGAGTTTCATCAGTTCCTGCAAACTAATAATAGCCTCGGTAATGTACGACTATTAGTTGTTGGTTTATTTGAGTACGGAGAAGAAAAGAATGAACTTAATGGTAGAGTTGAAGGCGTATAGGAATAGTTTTCGTTAAGGTTTTATTAGCCCTTACTCAATGTTTGCAAATGAGTTTAATGACAAACTACCCCAAGATATAGCAAAATCTTGAACACAATGTCTACCAATAATATTGAGTTCCATAACACACAAATTTGTAGTTTTCTAGAGTATTTATAGGGAGAGACATGTCATCATTCTCATCTTTGTAACTACCACAAAAATGTAACCACCGATATATTTGTAACCGTCCCATAACGGTAACCACTCACATATTTGTAACCGCTACATATTGGTAATCAACACATGGATGTGATGCAATACATTTAGAACATAAATGTGTGTCAACATGACAGCTGGGTAGAACAAGAGATGGTTCTATGCGCGTGTGACACCAATAATCCACAAGAGCAATTGAGAGACAAACACCGAAATATAGAGAAAATTATTCTCTATTTAGTATTATCAAAATGCAACTAAAAGATGTCCCTTTTGACCTACAAGCTAGGTCTTAAATAGCTATGCCATATTTGGTAAATTGGAAGGTTAAGTGAAATTGGTAACTTCCTTATTGTTTGCGGAAATTAAAAAGAACAGCAAAGAAAACATAACAACAGGAAATAAAAGCAAAATTCGGACATGCATGAGATAGTAAATTAACTAGAATGGCTAAATTAAATCAGCAAACAAATCTCGGTGGATCTCCTTCATTTAATGGTTAACGGTATCATCTGGGTCTAGCTCTCCTACATCACAACATAAATATTAAGAATATATATATATATAGAGAGAGCAAGGATAGAATGAGTTATGGGCTCATTTAGTTTAAATGAGCCTCCAAAGATCTAACCATTGATCTCAATCTGAAGGGTTGTGAGTCTTTTACTTTAAGTGAGGGTAGTAAAGTAATTCCCACTTATTCCCAATTAATTCCAGAAATTATTGTAATTTCTTACAAATCCTCCATGTTCCAATTTCGTTGCTCTCTTCTTCCTCTCCCTCCCAATCTTCCACCCACGGCTCCTCCCAATCCCTCAACTTCGCCCTTTCCAATTTCGTTGCTCTCTTCTTCCTCTCCCTCCCAATCTTCCACCCACGGCTCATCCCAATCCCTCAACTTCGCCCCTTCCAATTTTGTTGCTCTCTTCTTCCTCTCCCTCCCAATCTTCCACCTACGGCTCATTCCAATCCCTTAATTTTGCCCCTTCCAATTTTTGCATCCCAAGATAGTTGGTAGGTTTTGTGGATATTTTGTTTGGGATTTGATTTGCTGATTGGGTTTGGTTTTGGATTTTGTTTTTTACAGTAAAATTGGTTGATTTCGTGGATATATGATTTGGGATTTGATTTGACGAATTTGTTTGGTTTGGTTTTGGATTTGTTGTTTAGAGAAATTCGGTTGGATTTGTGTAGCATTTGATTTGGTATTGGATTTGCTCATTTGTTTTAGTTTGCTTTTGGATTATTATTTTTAGAGTGGAGAAATAAAGTTTGTACTCCATTGGACTCCCTTCGTCACATTTTTTCTTGAAATCAACTATAAGTTGCTACAATTCGACTTCCGAATCCACAGATCCAAACTATGATAATTGTAGAAACAAATCCAACATCTTGTATGTCTGCCTCAATATTATCCAATCTGCCACAAAATGGGGTGAGGAAGATTTTCACTTGGTTTGGAATTTAGAAAAATATGCGACTATTCGTATATGAAACCCATTTCAAACCTGTGCAAGTGTGAGTAAAAATAATGTGAATTACAGTAATATGATTCTATTTAGTTGAAACAAAAGTAATATTATGTTCGCAATTGTAACATAGTGAGCTGAAACCAACAATTGGGAAGGAGATTTACTCAATAGAAGCGTTTTACAACTATTATAAGATTTATGCAAATGCAGGAGGGTTTAATGTGCGTAAATCGTCAACGAAGTATAATGTAAAACATGCATGCAATATTCGAACCACTACTCGAGAACATGTCCTATTAGGAAGGATAAGAAAACGTGAGTAGTTAAGGTTCTTTGTAAAAATGCATTATACTTAAGAATTAAAATATGTCTTATTCGGTGTTTTGCAGGGTTATACTTGAAGATACAAGTAAAGGTCAAGAGTAAACATGCAAAGAAAATTATCATACAGTTGTGGACAAGATAATACATGTGAAGAATAAAATAGGCCTACAGACCTAGACATCATTTTGATTTTTTTTGAAAATTATACTTTGGGAAACTACTATGATTTTTTTATAGAACCATACTGTATAGAGTACTTATATGTATAGAGTATTTATAGGGAGAGACACATCATCATTCTCATCTTTGTAACTACCACAAAAATGTAACCACCGATATATTTGTAACCGTCCCATAACTGTAACCACTCACATATTTGTAACCGCTACATATGGGTAATCAACACATATGGATGTGATGCAATACATTTAGAACATAAATGTGTGTCAAAATAACGCCGGGGAGAGCAAGAGAGGGTTCTATGTGCGTGTGACACCAATAATCCACAAGAGCAATTCAGAGACAACACCGAAATATAGAGAAAATTATTCTCTGTTTTGTATTATCAAAATGTAACTAAAAGGTGTCCCTTTTGACCTAGAAGCTAGGTCTTAAATAGCTATGCAATATTAGGTAAATTGGAAGGTTAACTGATATTGGTAACTTCCTTATTGTTTACGGAAATTAAAAAGAATAGCAAAGAAAACATGACAGCAGGAAATAAAAGCAAAATTCGGACATGCATGAGATCGGAAATTAACTACAATGGCTAAATTAAATCAGAAAACAAATCTCGGTGGATCTCCTTGTTGTTCGGCTCTATGTTAGCAAACAACGATTCTACAGGTTCAGGAGTACCTTTCTTGGAGAGAACCTGTGGCAGCGGAAGGAAGATCGGAGGTCACCTTACAGAATCCTTTTCACTGGTCGGTCTCCTACTCTCTTGGAGAAGGAGCGCGAGTTCACAACCCAAGAGTCCACGGAATGAGCTTGGTGGAGGTGGAGGGACGAAATGGGAGAGAGAGAAGGTGGAGCCTAGGGTGGGTGGAGGCTAGGGTTTGCACACTTGTTCTTCTATCCAATGGGAGGCTCCCCTCCTTATATAGATGGCTCCACCCTAAACCCTTAAATGTGTAGTCCAATAGGGACGCGCCATGTGTCAGTGCTTTGGGCAAATATCTTATTAATCCTAGATTAATCCAATATCTCCCACTTGCACAACAACACGATAACAACATGTCATCTGCTTTTGTGTCCCCGACAGATATGCATATATCCCCGATACATACAATCACACAATGACAATATGTCACCTCTTTATGTGTCCCCAACACATATGTATATATCCCTGATACATACAACTACTCCTCTCTCCAAGTACACATCCACAATACGGAAGTCTCTGATCATGTATCCTCGATACACGACCATCTGTGTCCCCGACACATGTACTCTTCCGATCGTACGAACAAATGGGTCGTGCGACCGGTGATGCACCTGCAATTTAGGAGTCTCAAACTAGAAACCTTACTAGAAGGCCAGAATGACAATATCCTCATAAAATAACAAATAAGCAGTCAAAATGCACATCACAGTTCCCGAGGTTTACTCAGAAACTCACTTAACATGAACGGTATCTTGATCCCTCGGAGAGAATACCTTCTTGTCCTCAAGGTACTTGCTACTGTATCCAATACAGTTGGGCCTAGCAAATACTTTTAGTGCAGTCGAGTCAAACCTTTCCCTTCCCCCAGACCACCATTACACTCAGAATTGACTCCTTTCCCGAAGATGTCTCTTTAGACCGAATCTCTCATGGTCATAGATAACATCCCAATGTAGCAACATCAACTCTTTGCTTCATGGTGACGTCAAAGGTCACTGAGGGCAACTAATGACAATCAAGTCTTGGACTCACACAGTGAAGGAGCAGGGATCCATCCTTTCACTTCCAAATGGTCTCTCAGCACATGTTGTATGACAAACATGTTATGGTGGATCATATTGTACACATCAGTATGTCTGTCTCTCAACACCATACAAGTCTTAGTCCAGTCGCACCCCCTCTGCGCCTGACCCGAGCTTTATCATTGTCGTCTTAACACCATACAGGTGCCACCTGGTGCCACATGTGATGCTCGCACTTGGCTTCTATAGGTCACATGAATCGTGGGGACATTCATGTCAATCCTCACCAACATAGAGGATCTCATCTTGATTCCTAATCAAGGCGACTGTCCTATCATGAACTACTCTGGATCTATCACACAAGATCTCCTCATGATCAGTCTCATCTCTGCTCGCTATCAAAAGCACCAGAGGCGAATGCTCGTGTGAGTGAGCATTCTTCAGCCTATTGACAGAATAATATTTTATGCTAGAACAACTACATCAACCAAACATATATAGTCGAAAGGAAAACACAATCACTCATAAAAGGAAGTTAGACATGTCAATGCATCAAAATCTGCGTAAGCCTAAGGACTTCACATGGGACACAAACGAGTCCTTAACTATAGCCTTGGTAAGAGGGTGAGCTACCATAAGACTAGTAGACACATGTCTTAACACAACTTCCTTTCTCGCTTTGATCTCCTTCACAAAATGATACCTAACCTGTATATGTTTGGTCTTTCCATGATATTTGGGGTCTTTCACATAACAAAGGGCATCCATGCTATCACAATAGACAACAACAGGCTCATCCGATGTCTCTACTAACCCAGTATGTTGTAAGAACCTACTCAACCAAACTGCCTCATGTACTGCTGCAGAGCATGCAACATACTCAGCTTCCATAGTCAACAGGGCTATACAGGTTTGCTTCTTGTTGGATCATGAGATATCCCCATTAGCCAGCAAGAAAGCATAACCAGAGGTAGACTTCCTTTCATCAATGTCTCCAGCCCAATCGGCATCACTATATCCAATCAGGCGGAGATATGATGCTTGGTAACACAGCATGTAATTACTCGTTCCTCTGAGGTATCTCATGATTCTCTTGTCTGCCTTCCAGTGCTCCATGCTTGGGCTAGACGAGCATTGACTCACCATGCTCACAACATAACAAATGTCTGGCCTAGTACACATCATAGCGTACATAAGGCTTCCCACAACATTTGAGTATGGAACCTTGCTCATTTTGGCCTTCTCTTCAGGAGTCTCAGGATGCTTATCAAGGCTCAAGTGCAAACCCTTCTCAACAGGAGTGTCGATTGGTTTGCATTTGTCCATATGGTATTTCTTCAAGATGTTGTTAATATAAGTCTCTTGAGACAATCCCAGAAGTCTCTTGGACCTATTTCTAACTATCTTGACACCAAGGACGTAGCTAGCATCACCCATGTCCTTCATATCAAACATGGAGGACAACCACTCTTTAGTGGATTTCAGCAACTCTTTGCTATTGCCAGCCATGAGTATGTCATCAACATACAAGGTCAGAATGACAAATTTACCATTGGATCTCTTAACGTACACACAGTGATCTTCCTCAAGCATAGAGAACACATTCTCTGATAAGCTTGATGGAAGCGAATGTTCCACTGTCTAGACGCTTGTTTTAAGCCATATAAGGACTTATTGAGTTTGTACACTTTGCGCTCTTGTCCTTTGACTTCAAAACCTTGAGGTTGATCCATATAGATCTCCTCCTCAAGTTCTCCATTGAGAAAAGCAGTCTTTATATCCATTTGGTAAAGCTCTAAGTCCATCTGAGCTACAATAGCTAGTAGAAGGCGGATGGAGGCAAAACTAACCACGGGTGAAAAAGTTTCCTCAAAAACCACGCCTTCTCTTTGGGTGTAGCCTTTAGCTACCAGTCTAGCCTTGAATCTATCAATAGATCCGTCCGCCTTCCTCTTAATCTTGAGGATCCACTTGGCCCCGATGGCCTTTCAGTTCGGCGGTAAGTCGACCAAGTCCCAGACTCGATTAACTTTCATGGACTCCAACTCTTCCTTTATAGCTTCTAACCACTCTTTCGCATTTGGACCTTCCAAAGCCTCTTTCAAGGTCTTCGGTTCTTGCTCATCGATTACTGTCATCCCAGATGATTCATAATCAATTTCTTCTTGAGCTATCATGAGGGCCTCTTCCTCTAAGCGAAACCGCCTACGAGGAATGAGCCCGCGTTTACTTCGACGCAGATGGGTCATCCTCCGTGAGAGCTATCGGATCCTTAGCATTGCTGCTCCCACTAGGATTGACTGGTGGAACCTCATGTTCAACTTCCAGATCCTGATCCCGTGGAGTGGCAATGTCCTCATCTTGTTGTTCAAAGAAGTCCACTGACTCTTTGATAGCTCCAGCAAGAGTTGGAAAAACATTTTCCAAGAATGTGGCATCCCTAGACTCTAGTTCCGTCCTTCTTTCATTCTCGTCTAACCCGATAAAAATATAACCTTTGGAGAGATTACTGTATTTTACAAAGATACACTTTTTTCCTCTAGGGCCTAGTTTTCCATATCGGTGACTAGTAGAATGAATGTATGCCGTGCATCCCCAAGGATGCAGCAGACTAAAATCAAGCTTCCGTCCTATCCATAACTCATATGGAGTTGAGGGAGCCAATTTTGTTGGAACTCTATTGAGGATATAGGCAACAGTCATTAGAGCATCTCCCCAAAACGAAATTGGCAAGCTCGCATGCGCCATCATGGATCTAACCATGTCTAGCAACGTTCTATTCCTTCTCTCGGCAACACCATTTTGCTGAGGAGTATAAGGCATAGTGAGTTGTCTAGATATCCCCTTTTCATCACATAACTCCTTGAACATTATGGAGAGATACTCTCCACCTCTATCCGTTTTGAGAGTTTTTATCTTATTATCCAATTGATTCTCTACCAAGCTCATGAATTTCTTAAAGCATTCTAGAGCTTTTGACTTGTGAGAAATAAGATAAATATGACCATATCTAGTGTAGTCATCAATAAATGTGATAAAGTAACTTTGTCCATGTCTAGTACGTACATTCAAAGGTCCACAAATATCCGAGTGAATTAGTTCTAAAGGAGAAGTAGCCCTAATGGCTTTTTCGAACGGTTTTCTAGTTGCCTTTCCAGCTAGACAAGATTCACAGGTCGACAATTCAAATTTGGAGCATTCTCCTAATACCCCCTCCTTTGCCAACTTGTTCATCCGGTCAACACCAATGTGACCTAGTCTAGCATGCCACATAACTGAATCATTATTCATGGAACTTTGACTCATAAAGGCACTAGTGTTATGATTGAAATCATAAATTGCGTCCAACACAATAAAACTGTCTGAAAGAAAGGCACGTCCACAATAAATGTTAGCAAGGTATAAACCCATATCATTCTTCTAAAAAAAACTTTAAAACCATGTCTCATCAAAACAACAACAGAAATAATATTTCGCCGTATAGTTGGTGCATACAACACGTCGTGAAGTAATAGGATCCGACCACTTCGCAAAGCCACTTTGCATGTGCCAACTCCAAGAACTTCATTGCTAGTGTTGTTCACCATGTTTATTCACCTCCCACTTGGAACACGACGTTATTCCACGAAGGCAGAACGATCCTTTGTTACGTGGTCTGTGGCACCTGAATCCACAATCCACACAGGAGAGTGATCAGTGAGCATCACATTACTAGTCACGTTACAATTCAAGGGATTACACACAGTAATTACCTTTTGCTCAGTGCACTCACGAGCAAAATGTCCAGTCTTTCGGCAGTTAAAACAAGTCACATTAGACTTATCTTTCCCACATCTGGATCCTCGAGGTCGTTTCTTTCCAACTTTGTTTTCTGTTTTGTTTTTATTTGCACCCTTCTTGCCTTTAAAACCCTGAGCTCTCTCACTTTTGCGCTTAAAACCTGCACTCTTCCGAGGAGCGCCAGCTTCAGCAGCATACACTTCAGTTAGAGGGGCTTCCGCAAGCATACGGTCCTCCTCCAGCTCTAGGTGTTTTGCGGCTTGGTCAAATGTCATGATGTCATCAGCATGAGTCAGATGGACCTTCATATGCTCCCAACTCTTCGAAGGCAATGATCTGATGAGAGCAGACACTAGCTCCTCATCGGTCTTAGCACGACCGACAGCGCTCAACTCGCTTATCATGTTTGACATTGCGGTAATATGCTGCCTCATCGTGTGACCTTGGCGCATTTTATACCCACCAAACATGAGCCCAAGCTGGCGGGCCCTTGTGACGGAGGTCACTCCGTACTGAAACTTCACAGCTTCCCACAAGGCCTTTTCAGTTCGAAATTTTTCGAACCGCAGTAACAGATCATTTTGCATCGAACTCAGAATTGTAATGCGATCAATACAGTGTTTCTTTTTCCATGCATTATAGACATCCATATTTCTGCGATGCTGTGCAGTGTTCCCCTCCTCGGGGGGAGACATAGTTTGAGTTATATTTTCTAACATGTCCTGATCCTCTAAGAGATACTCAATTTTACGATGCCACAGATCGTAATTTCTTTCATTGAGTTTATCTCCTCAAGTCAGATCATCGACAATGCTTTTGGAAGCAGCCATAAAAATCTAGGACAAAAACCACATAGCGATACATGAGTTCTAGCATAAAATACAACGAGCCGCAATAGTCATAAAAAATAAACTAAGTTAATAACTATAGCATTCAGACCAACGGAAAACATAAAGCGTTTGATCAAATCCTCATGCAATAGTTAATAAAGCTATTTTACCAATTCATATATTGCGCTCCATCATGATTTAATAACCCTAAAAAACGCATAAATCATGGCATATCAGCATCAAATAAAAAATTATCCGCCGGTTGCAAGGTGGTTTACACAAAACACTTCTACCTTGCAACTCCCACTAGGCATGCAAGTTCCAAAAAACGTTCCTTTCAGAACATTCCAATCAAGATCACACAGAAATTAATTGCTACATTACTTCCATATCAAGCTAAGGATCCCCCATAGGGATTTAGCACTGTAGATGGGAACCTGCATAAGCCTTATAGCAATAATATCACAATAATAAAAATAAAGGAGTCCCTCGTCTCCCTAGGGCAATAAACAATCCACAGTCCATAATTATTACAGTCCATAAATATTACAGACCATTGTGATATCTATTGCAAATGGAAATGAATGAATGAAATTACGCTCAACTCTCAATAAGGCAGCAAAAATAAATGAGCATCCATTCACACCATTCATACCATACAAGCGCAATCTTTCCATACGTTAGCACAATCACACGCATGAATAAAGTGTACACCACTTCCAAATAAGAAGGAAGTAATATATAAGGAAACAACACATATATGGAGTATAAGAAAAACGTATATGGAAATACCAATCAATCTCCATAATAGTATCTCAAAACAGAAATTTTCTTTTCTTTCCCCAATCAACATATTCATGAGAGCGTAAAAATTATCCTACTCGCATTAGGAAAGAAAAATACGTAAAAATCCTCAATGAGATCAACACATGTATGTGGATTTAATCATAAAGGAAATATTTCAAATGAAATGTATGCTATCATTCCAAAAAATCCGAAATTCCTTAAATGAGATCAACACATATATGTGCATCAAAGGAAAGCATTCAAAAAATACTTTTAAGGCAACATAACTCCAGCCCATAATATGCTCTAAAAAAATTCAGAATTTGCCAATCTTTCCTTAATCAATATAAGCATGCAATCAACAATAATTATGCTACTTGTATTGGAAAGGAAAAATTCGAAATTTTCAAGAGAACAACAAGCATATATGCGCATTTTTCAGTAAGGAAACCAATCAATCACATGCATGTTAATGCTCCAAAAAACAGCCATATCCGAAATTCTTTGGAGCAACAAGGCAACACAATTATCATGCATATGCATATGGAAATAAACATCTACTCTAGATGCATGCTCATATTGAAAAATGCTAAATAAACAAGCATATATACGAAATTCCAGCAAACATGAGATCTAGTCATGCATGTACACGAATCAGAGATAACAACATTTGATCCATCCATGCAATCCAACATGCATGATGATATACAAATGACACACAAACATTATCATCTAATTCAAGCATGAAAAAATATCAGAGAATTAAACTACTGATTATCATATAAAACATGCAAAAACAGAAGATCATCATGATAGGGTTAACACAGATTTCATGTATACATGCTCAAAGATTAGAATAAATAATATCTAACCCTAATTCGGAAAAATCAGGAAAAATAGACATCTGATTTCATGTATACATGTGCATGATTTATAAGAATCAACATGGAAAATAACTTCTGATTTTATCTAATACGTGCACAAAGAATAGAGGTAACAACAGAAAAAACAGAATTCTGGTCACATATATGTATGTGCAATGATAGGAGAGCAACATATCATATTGGCTCGAAATAAAATCAGGAAAATCCATCTTAAACCATGAATGCATGCGCAAGAATGGAGGAGCAAAATCTAACCCTAGATGCATGCTCTAATGAACCAAAACATGCACATCATGTAAATAAGCAATGCTGATTTTTCTGTTATCTTTCTTTCTCCAAAAAACATAACCGCCAAATTTTTATCTCAAATCAGATTATCATGAAACAAAAATTCATCAAGCATGGTGAGGATTTGAAGGTATCCGAGATGAATCTAGTACCAATGTTAGCAAACAACGATTCTACAGGTTCAGGAGTACCTTTCTTGGAGAGAACCTGTGGCAGCGGAATGAAGATCGGAGGTCACCTTACGGAATCCTTTTCACCGGTCGGTCTCCTACTCTCTTGGAGAAGGAGCGCGAGTCCACAACCCAAGAGTCCACAAAATGAGCTTGGTGGAGGTGGAGCGACGAAATGGGAGACAGAGAAGGTGGCGGCTAGGGTGGGTGGAGGCTAGGGTTTGCACACTTGTTCTTCTATCCAATGGGAGGCTCCCCTCCTTATATAGATGGCTCCACCCTAAACCCTTAAATGTGTAGTCCAATAGCGACGCGCCATGTGTCAGTGCTTTGGGCAACTATCTTATTAATCCTAGATTAATTTAATACTCTACGGGTTGCTGTTTTGTGCTCACTTCATTTAATGGTTAACAGTATCATCTGGGTCCAGCTCTCTACATCACAACATAAATATAAAGGATATATATATATATATATATATAGAGAGAGAGAGAGAGAGAGAGAGAGAGAGAGAAAGGATAGAATAAACTATGGGCTCATTTATTTTAAATGAGCCTCCAAAGATCTAACCATTGATCTCAATCTGAAGGGTTGTGAGTCTTTTACTTTAAGTGAGGGTAGTAAAGTAACTCTCACTCATCCCCAATTAATTCCAGAAATTATTGTAATTTCTTACAAATCCTCCATCTTCCAATTTCGTTGCTCTCTTCTTCCTCTCCCTTCCAATCTTCCACCCACGACTCCTCCCAATCCCTCAACTTCGCCCCTTCCAAGTTCGTTGCTCTCTTCTTCCTCTCCCTCCCAATCTTCCACCCACGGCTCCTCCCAATCCCTCAACTTCGCCCCTTCCAATTTTGTTGCTCTCTTCTTCCTCTCCCTCCCAATCTTCCACCTACGGCTCCTTCCAATCCCTCAATTTCGCCCCTTCCAATTTTTGCATCCCAAGATAGTTGGTAGGTTTTGTGGATATTTGGTTTGGGATTTGATTTGCTGATTGGGTTTGGTTTTAGATTTTGTTTTTTACAGTAAAATTGGTTAATTTCGTGGATATATGATTTGGGATTTGATTTGATGAATTTGTTTGGTTTGGTTTTGGATTTGTTGTTTAGAGAAATTTGGTTGGATTTGGAGTGCATACATTTGTTGCACTTAGTTGGACTCCCTTCGACACATTTTTCTTGAAATCAACTATACGTTGCTACAATTCGACTTCCGAATCCACAGATCCAAGCTATGATAATTGTAGAAACAAATCCAACATCTTGTTTGTCTGCCTCAATATTATCCAGTATGCCGCAAAATGCAGTGAGGAAGATTTTCGCTCGGTTTTGAATTTAGAAAAATATGCGACTATTAGTATATGAAACTCATTTCAAACCTCTGCAAGTGCGAGTAAAAATAATGTGAATTACAGTAATATTATGTTGAAACAAAAGTAATATTATGTTCGCAGTCGTAATATAGTGAGCTGAAACCAACAATTGGGAAGGAGTTTTACTCAATAGAAGAGTTTTACAACTATTATAAGATTTATGCAAATGCAGGAGGGTTTAATGTGCGTAAATTGTCAACGAAGTATAATATAAAACATGCATGCAACATGTCCTATTAGGAAGGATAAGAAAATCTGAGTAGTTAAGGTTCTTTGTGAAAATTGCATTATTCTTAAGAATGGAAATATGTCTTATTTGGTGTTTTGCAGGGTTATACCTTAAGATACAAGTAAAGGCCAGGAGTAAACTTGCAAAGAACATTATCATACAATTGTGGATAAGATAATACATGTGAAGAATAAAATAGGCCTACGGCCCTAGACATCATTTTGATTTTTTTGATAATTATACTTTGGGAAACTAATATGATTTTTTTATAGAAGTATACTGTAGTGATTCATTTTTCTTGCATATGTTAGGTTGTCCTATTTTTTGGACACGTAGGGTACACACTAAGATTTATCTATTTTTAAGGTGATTTTTTTGAACATACATACTTAAATATAAATTTTTTATCAATGTAATAATATTGTACAATATTCCTCAAATAATAGTGCATGACTACAGGTTATGTAACATGTATCGTTGTTCGTATTAAATATAATATTACGTTCACAACCGTAATATAATGATGTTCCCGTAACATTAGTTTGTTAGCCGTAATATACTGGTTTTTTTACTAAAGTCACATGAAGTGATGGATGACGACATCATGTGTAATGGAAATCTTTGTTCTTAAAAAGATTAATATTACGTTCTCAATGGTAATATAAAAAGGGTTTTGCCGTAATATTAGTTTGTTACCCGTAATATAATGATTTTTACTAAAATCACATGAAGATGATGGATGACGGCATCATGTGTAACATGTTTCGCTGTTGGTGTAGATATTAATATTATGTTTGAAACCATAATATAATTTTGTTGAAATAATATGATATCGTTAGCCTTAATATAATGAAATTTTGTTTACTAACATTTTGCAAATACTGATGGATGATTGCTTCATGTGTAACGGAAATCATTATTCGTAAAAAGATTAATATTACGTTCTAAACTGTAATATAATGTTGTTGCCGTAATATTAGTATGTTAGCCGTAATATAATGAATTTTTTACAAAAGTTTGTCAAAAGACAAGAAGTTGGTTTCAATCTATTCATATAACGCATTCAAAAAAGAATTTATAAAATGTGGACATGAGAATAGAGCAAGTAAAATCTGGCTTCAGTACTTATAAATTCTAGAAACAGGAAACTCGAACAACTTTAATGTCTATAATAAAAAAGAGAGAAAAAGTAATACGAAGAATGGGAGTGGAGTATGTCAACTAAAGATCCACAAATTTGAAGCCTCAATTTTCTAGTATGTAATTCACTATAAGGAGTAAATCATACAACAAATGCATGAATAATGTATCAGGCAAAAAACACAAATTCCCAAAAAACATTAATATCATTTCATCAACACTAGTCTGAAGTTGTTCCACGAAGTATGATAGTCACGTATTCTGCATGGATCAGAGTCATATCTTCCAACTTGACGCGTTATTTTTTACAAATCAAATTTGATTTAACACTTAATATGAAGACTGATTGATCGTTTTATTTAAACCGCGTTGAAGCGGTGGCAAATACGGGTCATCCACAGGGGTGTGTGTCGACGCTTGGTTTGTGCGAAGGCGAGTGGAAAGAAAGGGAAGAAAGATGTATTACACTACACTACACTAGTCTAAACTTGTGAACAAGCAAAGCTGAAATGAAATCACTAAACAAACTAAGCTAAACAACTAATGAAGAAGATAAAAACACATGAATGAAAACCCCTAAGGGGTGGAGTGTGTGTGTGTGCAAATGAAATAAGTGTGGTGTTGAATGTATACAATAAGCTCAAGTTAGTTAGTGTTTGTTAATGCATAAGAGGTACCTAATGGCAAAACCTATCATTTACAACACTAACTTATGTGATTAATATGAGCAATGCAAGGTTGTTATTAAGAACATAACAAGCATGGAGTGTACCTAACTATGGCAGAAACCATCAAGTAAAGACCTTATTAATTCAAGCAAGCATACTAATAGTTCTCACAAATATTTATATCAAGCATTCATACCATCTACATAACATGTACACACATCTACTCCACCCCCAAAGGGGATGGAACTACTCACACATATTAAAACTAACTACTCTAACAAAATGAAGCATGATACTGAAATTAAACTACACTAATCAAGCAAAAAATATTAAAGAAGCATAAAACAAAACAAACAAGCAAGCATGCTTATGAAAGGAAATTAAACTAAGAGAGAAACAACACAATTAAAGGGAAAACATCTATTATTAACTCACTTAATACAAGCAGCCCTCCCTCCACCAGAGTTTTGCTTCAAGGCTTCACCCTTAGTAGGGAAGATGGCCACCAAAGAGGGAGATATGTACAATGGAAGGTGAAGTGTTCTATTTATAAGCATGGAAAAAGCTAATCCGGGACAATCCCCCGATGTGGGAATAAACAAATACCAAAAATAGACTAAGAATACACTAATACACGTGCCCTCCAAAGATTAGCGGATCCGGAGCCAAACAGACCTCGAATTGGTGGTCTATTAGTTCTGGATCGGGCTCATTTTTGTTGTGGGCTTGTGTTGATGTATTTGTTGGTCTTGGATGCATCTACTTCGTTTATTGGAGCTCCGACCCAAATCGAATTGTCAAAATACTCCCCATGATGGTGTGGAATTTTCTATTTTGCTCTTAGGTGCTTCGATCTTACGTTCAGGTTCTTCTCCTTTGCATCTCAGTCCTCAGGTCTAACAATGAAGTCATTTTTCCTGCTTTTGGGTCCTTTCATGGCTCTTCTCTTCAAACCTCTTTATTTCTGAAATTCAAACATAAAACTCGTCACGTAGCATTGCTTAGGCGTAAGATAATGGATATAAGATACAAATAATAGCATGAAATGATGTCAATCAAAGACAGAGTTGGCGGATGTTGAGGTGGCCACACTACTAATGGATGATCATTCACTTGGAATCTATTGATCTCTTTTGTCGCCACCTCCTCCTCCTTTGCAGCGCCAACACTGACGAGATTAGTCAAGTCGAATTTCTTCCTTTGATCGGGCAGAAGAAGACTAAGTTTCCACTGAAGGAGATTGGTCTGGAAAATAGTAATTAGTAATTACCCAACGAAAGCATTTGCTTGTTGAGTTTTGCTTTCCTCGAACTAAACAATCAGATTACATATGAAAACATTTGCGACTAAAAAATAAACCATAATCATTAAAAATGCTTAGCACCAACAACCATTTGTTATACATCTGTTGCACCTTTTTCTTTCTTTGGTTTACAAAGTTGAGATCAGAGTCCCGCTAGATATATGCTGGATGCATAAATTCCAGAGTGTGAGCCAAAATTCTAATCTAACATAGATACATACACCTGGTGACAAATGTAACACTATATTCTAACTATTAATCCGACAATTTCATTTAGATGGTAGTGTTGGAATTACAATCCTAGGGACTACAACAATCATATCATCAAAGCTAGATTAGGTACATCAATCAGATTACCAAAGCTAGATTAATAACAATCCAAGGTTTCCAAACACATCAGAAATTTAGCACAAAAAACAAATTTTCACGACGAAACACTTAATTCATATTTTTTATTAAATATTCCGAAGATACGCCCACTTTATAAACACCAATCCATGCGTTTTCTTCCTCTAACCAACCAACTCTTAAAAAATTACTATGAATAGGAACCCCAACCAACTCTTAGTCTTAGATTAAACTCTGTTTTCACACAACTCTAATCATACCTTGCAAAGGAACCAAACAAAAGCGGCTTGACCAGAAACAATTGTTAAACAATCATCCCAAAATCGGGACTAAAATATACAACCAAACCTAATGAAAATCCAAAATTCCAAGAGCTATTTTAAATTTGAATTACCTCCTTCTTAAGACTAAGCTCCTTCCCAATCTCATTTCTCTCCAGAACACAATACCTCCTTCTCTGAAATGAACATTTAAAGACAAACAACATATCAAACCTACCAAATGAGACCACAAACAAACTCAACTGATTTTCCCCGGAAAACTAAAGACCCGTCCCGCACTTCCGCACGAGAAGAGATCTCCAAGTTGGCTCTGAGGTAGCAAGTGCTCCTGTTCGAAGCCATATAGAAAATAAAAAACCTAGAAATCCTCCAACCTGGAAATCCCCCAACATGCAAACCTTAATCTACCCACCCAAACCTGGAAATCCCCCAACATGGAAACCCTAACCATGGGTGACGAAGCCACGGGAGATGGCGTTGGGGAGTAACGAGGAATGTGGGAATGTGGGGAAGAGGGATTGTGGGTTTGGTTTGAGAGAAGAGGTGCAATGGGGTGAAGTGGGAAAGAATTAATAAATGTGGGTTTGGTTTGGGAGTGAAAATTGATTTCCAATTTTACCCTCTTGTGAGTAAAAGTAAGATCTTTTATCTATCATTGTATTTGATTTGGATGGTGGATGTTTAGGGGACTCACTTAAGCTTAAATTAGCCATGGGCTCATTCTATAATTTATGTATATGTATATATACCACTCCATTGATATTCTTCGTATTTTCAAAATTTGAACCCTTAGTGACAAATCCCAATCATTAATCTTGTTTATAATTCATGTTAAATATATATGCTAAATTTCGTTATGTTTGGAGCTCATTTGCATATCCAAATAGTATATATGATATAGCCCCTAATTTTGGTCCATGTTCTCAGTCATGTTCTTACAAGTATCGTCGTAAAAGTAGTTTTTTTCGTGGTCCTTTTTCATTGTCCCACTACAACCGAAGAACCGTTAGACTACTGACGTTTAATTAATCTTAGTCATCCATCCAAGAGACTCCTCTTATCACCCATTAGATGTTATAAACAATTTGTAACGCCCCAAAACAACGGACAATTTAAAACTTTAAACTGATAAAAGAATCAACACCGGGGTCGTCACCAAACCACAAGTATATATATAGTGGAATACTGTATAATACAAGAGTCAAGGATGATTACAACTCCAAACAAAAGGTATACAACACATATACAAGGGAAATCATCCACCTCGAAAGATAAAAGGACATGATCTGGTCTGGGTGCTCCTGCCCGCAGTCACCACCACCTATGGACGCGCATGACCTGACATGTAAACAAACAATGCCTGAGTTTCCCATAGGGAAACCCCGTATGCCAAACTCCTAAAATATGAAGATAACATGAGTATATGAAACATGAAATGAAGAATGCAATAAAAGCATCACTAACTCCCGTGCACACAAGGCACCGCCGGAAAATGTCGGCCACGGGTCTCAAGGGTCCTCTCACCCCAACCCCACAACATGTGCACACAAGGAACCACCGGTCAGAGTCTCGGCCACAACACGTGCTCAGAAGGCACCGACGGAAAACATCGGCAACAACAACATGCACACAAGGCACCGCCGGTCAGAGTCTCGGCCACATCAACGTGCTCACAAGGTACCACTTCGTAGAGCCACAACCACGATCTCCTCTTAGGCCGGCATGTCCGTACCGTCGCCCCCAGAAGGCCGGGGACCCGTTGCCCTCGAGGCAGATCCAGCCACACCCGACACAAGCATCCATATGCAAAACAGTGACCAAACGGTCGAATAGAAGACCATAAACGGTCGACCGAACACCACTACTATTCCTCAAATAAACCAAAATAACGTCCAACCGGTTGAACGGCAAAGGGGCCCCGTTCGACCGAAATCCAACAGTGAATTCCTCTCTTGCTTAAAAAGCATCAACGGTCGAACGACCAAAAATAACGGTCGACCTATTCCCACCAGTAAGACTCACCAAACAAACGCACTACACGGTCCACCGAAACCACTCTTCCGGTCGACCGGCCATTAAGTTAACTTAAGTTCTGGTCGGACGAAGTCAACGGGCGGTCGACCGTTTGGATGGTCAACGCCCCCAACCGACTTACTACAGTGCTTTCGGTCGACCAGCAAAGGGGACCCGTTCGACCGAAAACACCCAGAGCATCTTCCTCTTGCATAAAATGTACCACCGGTCGACCACTCCTAGAGTATCGTTCGACCGGTGCAAGAGATTTTGCTCGAACAACACTATGCCCGGTCGACCGCGCCAACCCGCCGGTCGAGACCGTTCCCGAGCAGAAAAGCTGCTGTAAGGTTCTCAACGAGTCTTTCGGCCTACCGTCGGCCACTCCAATCCAGTCGAAGGCTAAAAGGAGGATTAAACTAAAGCTTGACATACCTTTAAGGCTTGAAGAAGCCTTTGAAGAACCCACGAAGGTCGCTTCCACGAGCACCTCCTCTACTCCTCCAGCGAACTCCTCACTCACGATCACCTCCACTCTGGCACTCAACAGGGCTTCACCTGGCCTTGCCGATCGTCCACTCCACCACGACTCCAAGGCTGGAAGAGAAAGGATTGGGAGAGAGAGAGAAATGCTCGGGAGAGAGAGGAAAAGAGTGAGAGAGAGATCAAACCTTATATACACAAACCAAACCAATGTCAGCCGTCCATCTCAATCCATCTCAACCTCTTCTAATACACCACCTAAACAAAATCAAACCCTTAACAAAGGGTGAGGATGTAACACCATTCCATCTCATACAAATTATATGATCCCTTGGATCTTTTGTAACTAACAAGAATGCATGAAGATATAATTGATTTGGGAAATGCTTTTAGTGGTTAGGATTTAGCACCAATAAATATGTGTTGGAAGGAAAAAAGTTCGATTGTTAGGATTAATTAGCACCATTAAATATGTGTTAGGATTTAATGACGCTCGAGATTGTTGAGACAAGTGAGAAAGATAGACTATTGGAAGTTCGAGAAAAGGTGGCATAATGTATTTTTGGTTGGTGCTTAACGTGCGATCAAGAGAGAAGTGTAGGAAGAAGTGTGCGGTGACTTCTTCATCTACGGTTTTGCGACGACAACAACAGTGATTCGTTTCCTTGGTGTCTAGGACTCTGATGACTTTATCAACAAGTGCTTCCAACATTTCAAGGTAGAACGATAAACGCGGGCAGAGCAAATCAACAACCTTCTTATTTCTATCTTCTTCTCTTCTACATATACATGTAAACAATACTCTCCCGTATACTTTGGCTCCAGTTCAGCAGTAAATCTAGTTATATTTGTTTCTTCCATGATTTTGCCGTGGTTTATTTTCTTGGATGAGGAATTGGCTGTGACCATGCATGTTCTCAAAATCAGAAGCCAAGGAATGCTCATATATTAATTAGCTTCTTATTTTCCGATGTAGGTTTTGAGGTTAAACTTAAAAATCTAATATTTTTAGGATTGAAATTGGATTCTTTTATTTATCGTGTGAGGATATTGATTCTGTTACATTCTACTTTGTTATACCTTTCGTTCTTAACCTCGTTTGTGTATATTGTGACGCAAGTCAAAACCTCTACAAGAGTCGTCGAATTTCAAAATATTGTAATTTATAAGTGATATAAACAACTAAATCATTGCTTGTACCCAAATTTTAGTGTTACACCTTAAATTGTAATTCAATTTACCAAATGCACTAATTGGTACCCGATTAAGTTACTTCTTTGCTTTTGATTTGTTCAATTATGTTATAGAAAATTCGACAAAGGTTTACTATTAGGTTTGGCATAAGATGATTTCAAAAGTCTCCATTGGTAAATTAATCTTGTCTTTTACAATTTACTCTTAGATTTGGTGTGAGATGATTTTTTATTGCTCCCCTAGCAAACTATGTTGATACAATTACAAATATAATCATGTAATGCAGTGGGTTATAGATATCGAATAAATATTTCAGCAGAATCCTGATTAAACCAATGTACAAATTCATGTTTAGAACAAGAAACAAATGAGGAATAACGATCAGAAACAACTTTACAAACCGAACCGTCAAATTCCGACTTGCCTCAAAGAAACATATCACCCCCATGTACCAGTGCGATGGGTTTGGCGCTTTTCTCTTAAGATAGAATAGTTTCTTTGTCGAACGGGTGCACACCAGAGCAGACGAACCTTGAAAGCAGAACCGTGAAATCACCAAAGAGAAACATTTTTTAGAGGAGAGATTAAAATAACGTGTATATCACGGAGAAATTTGAACGTGATATATATATATGTGTATATATATATAGATATGTATATATATATATGTATATATGTTTATATATGTAACCGTCAAGATATAACTATCACCCTGAGACTAAAGCCTCTAATTTCCCCCAAATCTCCCACTGCTTCGCCTCGCCCCGCCCCGGACCACACAGGACGGGACGGGCACGCGTTCGTGGTTTATACAACAGACTCGTCCTTCAAAGGGTGGGCTTGTGGTTTAAAGGGATTTTTCGAGTATCCAAGTTCCTAGGAGAAACATTAAAGTTTATGTTTCTTAATAATACGTTGGAATTTCGGTTAAATCCAACGTGATATATTCATTTTTATTTGGAAAGACAAATTTTTCGATATTTTTTCTTGTTTGTATATATGGTATGAAGGTGTTGAATGTATGGTTGTCAACAAGTTAATAGTGTTAGCTTTTTGGCCTTAATCTATGTTTTAAGGATTTAATCAACCTAATCTTAATTATGATCATGTAGAGTAGCACGCATGTTGCATTGCATATATATTGCTTTGTGCTAACCTCTACAGGTGATCAAGACTCAAGGAAGAAAGGCAATCAAGTCAAGACATGTAATCAAGCTCTTTTGAAGACATGTAATTTGTATTTCTTTGAGTATTTAGGAACTTTGTGTAATTAAGCATACTTGAGGTAAACACTACTCAACCACACACTATGTTCTGTATAGAAGTCACACAAGAAATTTCACAATTTGGACTTCAATAGATCACCCAAACTTAGACCGGAAAACACTAAACCTGAACCCAAACTGTCTGCCTACATTCGGTCGACCGAAACAGGCTGTTCGGTCGACCGAGTGATCAATTATTCTGTTAGTGTTTAACTGCCTAAGTTCGGTCGATCATCCAAACCTTTTCGGTCGACCGAATCCCAATTATTTTACGACCGTTTGTTTTGTCGTATATACCCAACGGTCGTATTCGTATTAATCAAAAATACCCTGAATACATTTTATGCATCGGTCGACCGAGGACATTGTTCGGTCGACCGAACGTATGTCTCTTTACAAACCTGTATCTCCTGCTGGAATTTGGCTGACCATAGATCTTGGTTCGGTCGACCAAATAGAACTTTATTTTTCAACCCCAACTGCCTTGTGTGAATCGGTCGACCGAATCCTATTCGGTGTTCAACCGATCACTTAAGTGTACCTAATTTTTAGCATTGGGCGGTCGACCATTCTTTAACCGGTTGACCGAACTGAGTTCAAAACTGTCAAACAGTCGACCGAACTGCCCGATCTGGTCGACCGAATTAACACAGAATTGAGTCCTGCTAGTTTCTGTTTTGTGTATCTTACACCAACTCATACCCAACTAACCCCTACGGCTATATTCTCTCTAATGCTTATAAATAAAGTTTTAAAACACATTTTAACACAACTCTCCCACTACTACATGTCCAATACATTAGAGAGAAGATCATAACACTCCAAGCCTCAAACCTTCCACACTTTAGTCATAAATCCAATCTCACTCAAGTGTGCTCAAGTTTAGAGAGTGTTGTTCCACTCAACCTTTGTACAAGAAGCAAGGATTTCGGTGAAAGCCGGAAGTGTTCTCTTTCGGATTGTGAGAGGAAGAAGGTCAAGCAAGCGAGTGTGTTTGCGATGCTTGTTTTGTAAAGGCGTTCTCTCCCAGCCTGGATCAGGGAGTGGTTAGTGAAGACGTGAGCGGAGCTCGAAATGTCGAGTGGGAGCTTGAAGGGGAGGACGTAGGCGGTGGCCGAACCTCTGTAAAAACCCCCGTGTTTCATTGTGGTTTGCAAATTCGTTCCTTACTTGCTTGTTTGTTTAAATTCCATTCCGTATAACTTGATCGATCAAACAAGTAGGTAATTAGGGTTAAAAGTGAGTAGAATTAGAGACCCTCACGTTCCAACATTTGGTATCAGAGCCTTGTGAGCTAAATCGTATACTTAATTGTATTTTTAGCATGGCTTCTACATCATCTAATCACATAGAAGGATTATGCACTACTAGACCTCCTTTGCTAAATAGGTCAAACTATGATTATTGGAAGAATAGGATGAAAATTTCCCTAATTTCTAACGACCTTAAGTATTGGGTGTTTCTTCAAAACCCATACACATCCCCAAATGAAAATGAATTAGATTCACTTACTTGGCCCAAAATGAAAGAAATCGAAATGAATTCAAAAATTATGAACATCTTGTATTGTGGGCTAAATGAGGGTGAATATAATAGGATTATGGGTTGTAAAAGTGCATATGAAATATGGCATAGACTACAAATGCATCATGAGGGGGATAGCAAAACTAAAGAAACCCGCATTAGTCTCCTCACGCATAAATATGAGATTTTTTCTAAGCAAATCGGTGAAAATATAAGCAAAATGAACACTCGCTTCACCGATATTACTAACTCTCTTTTGGTGCTTGGAAGAAAAATCAATGAAGTAGAGATGACCCGAAAGTTCCTCCGGTCGTAAAGTCGTCGCAATTGAAGAGGCGCACGAACTTTCCAAATTAAAGATGGAGGTACTCGTTGGAAACTTGATGGCTTATGAACTTCAAATCAACCATCGAAAGGAGAAGGAAGCTTGAAAGAACAAACCCTTCTTGTCATTACATGCAAATATTGAGCAACCGAGGAGTGTAGAAGAGGAGGACATTGAAGTCCTAGCAAAAGACTTCTTCAAATACCTCAAGAAGGATAATGGAGAAAATAATGAAAGAAGAGGTAGAAGAAGTGAGAAAAGAGAAAAAGAAAAGAAGAAGGAGGAGATCGAAAATGAGAGAAGAGAAGGGGAGAAGAAAAAGGAGAGAAGGGAGGGGAGAAGAGAAAAGGAGAAGAGCAAGAGAAGGGAAAGGAAGGAGGAAGCACATAAGGCTACATGGGATGATTCTTCATCACCATCATCATCATCGTCTTCTTTGCAAAGTAGAAGAGAGGTGGCTCACTCATGCGTCATGGCTATTGAAGATGATCAAAGTGAGGTAGAATCTAACTCTTGTTCTAGTAATTCATGCTCAACTAAGTCATATTATAGTGATAGCTCACATTCTAGTGTTAATGAAAAAACCTATACACATGATGAGCTTCAAAATGCATTCCATGACGTAGTTAAACAATATGAGATCATTTGTGACAAAAATAAGAAAGCTAGAAAATTAATAATTGATCTCCAAAGCCAAATTGAATCAATCATGCATGAGAAAAATGAGGTGCTTGCCAAACTTGAAATTAATGCATCAAATCTTGATAATTTAAAAGCAACACCTATAGATGTTGAACAATTAGATCTTCATGTTTGCAATGTGCAATTAAGAAACAATCTAGAAAAGTTCACAAATGGAACTAAGATGCTTAATATGCTATTAGGAAGTCAAAGTTAATCTTTGCAAAAACATGGTTTAGGATACAATGCAAAATTGAAAAACCATGTATCTAATACTACTTTAAATGGAAAGTGATTGATACGTTATAATTAACCGCAAGTGCACGACTGCGTTGAAGCGGTGGCAAATACGGGTCGATCCATAGGGAGGTGTGTCGACTCTGGTTTATTCGAAGGCGAGTGGGAAAGAAAGGAGAGAAATGCTTGATTAAACTAAACTATACTAAATTAAACTAGTAAACTAGAAAGAAGGAAATCAAAGCACGCAATGAACTAAACTAAGTAAGTAATAACAGAAGATCGAAATCAGGAATGGAAAACCCCTAAGGGGTGGAGTGTGTGTGTGCACATGAAATAAGTGTGGTGAATGCATGCAATAAGCTCAAGTGTAGTTAGTGTTTGTTAATGCATATGAAGTATCTAATGGCAAGACCGATCATTTAAAACACCAGCCTATGTGATTAATATGAGCATGACAAGTTTTTTATTAAGAACATAAACAAGCATGGAATATACCTAAACATTTTGGCAGAAACCATCAAGTAAAAGTTCTTATTAAATCAAGCAAGCATACTAACATCTCTCACAAAAAATAATGTCTAGCATTCATACCATCTACATAACTTATACACACATCTACTCCACCCCCAAAGGGGATGGAACAACTCACACATATTTAAACTAACATTTATACTAAGGAAAGAAAACATGCTTAAACTAATTATAAGAAAACTAAACAACAAGTTCAACTAAAAGAACATAAAACTAAAGAAGCATGCAAGTCATAAGAAATGAAATTAAACTAAGAAAGAAACAACATAACCAAAAGGAAACATCTATTATTACTCACTCAATTACAAGTAGCCTCTCTCCACCAAGGTTTTTGCTTCAAGACTTGAACTCCTAATAGAGAGGATGGCCACCAAGAGAGAGATGGGGTACAAGAGAGGAGGGAGAGTTCTCTTTATAGACATAGAAAAAGGTAATCTGGGACAATCCCCCGGTATTGGACTAAACAAATACTAAAAATAGACTAAACACACTCTAATACACGCTCCACAGAAATCTTATCGGACCTGGGCCAACCCAGTCCGCCAATCAGAGGTCCCAAACAGTTAATTGGCGGTCTATAGGGTTTGGATCCGTCTGGGTTTTCTTCTAGGCATTTCTGGATGGATTTGTTGGTCTTTGATGCATCTACCTCGCTTGCCGGAGCTCCGACCCGAATAGAATTGCCAAAATACTCTCCATAATGGTGTGGAGTATTCTTGTTTTCTCATTGGTCCTTATATCTTGCATTCGGGTCCTTTAATCTTGCATCTTAGTCCTCGAGTCTCTCAACTCAGTCCTTTTTCTTTCTTTAAGGTCCTTTCATGCCTCTTCTCTTCAAACCTATTTATTTCTGAAATTCAAACACAAAGCTCGTTACATAGCATTGTTTAGGTGAAAGATAATGGATATAATATACAAATGTAAGCATGAAATGATGTCAATCAAATACCCCCACACCTAACTTTTGCTAGTCCCGAGCAAAACAAAGAAAGAGAAGCATACGAAAAACAAGAAATCCTAAATCACTTTCGTAGGAATCACGGTTGCACTTAGCACGTGCAACAAGCCGTTAAACCTTCTTGTTGCCAAGGAGGAGGAGTGTTGTCTCCTGAGGGTTTTCAGCGGATATACCCACAAAATCCGAACAAGATGCATTATTCAATCTAGACACTCGACTCGTTGGACATATTTTGTCGATCATTGGACGCGGTAATCCTACGGGCCGACTCTATATAGGTAATCAGTCCACACACCTAGCCTAATGAACCATTCGTGCAAGTTAAATAAGGAAGTAAGTGAAAGACATGGACAACCTCAACATCCTCAAGTGATACAAAGTGTAAAGTCCATTAAGGTTCTTTTTTGCATTACCATATTTTTTTGTTTATTTTCTTTTTTCTTCTTCTTTTCTTCTTATTAGTTGGAGCTTCATTCTCCCAAAGTCAGGTTTCGTGCATCATTGCCCATGAGGACTTACACTATCACGTACACCTTTCCCCAAATCTCCACATAGGGCAATCCCTACCACCCGTTAACGGGAGTTCGGTCGGCGCATCCCAAGTCAGATGACTCGAAAGCACCAGGCACAAAGTCCCCTCAGACCTCCTTTCCCGAGTGATAGGAGCCGTGCGAGAAGAGAGAACACCTACTCACTTATTTCTTATCTACACATGAACCAAAACCTCTACACTAATGTCTCACAACAGGATTTAGAGGGTCTTTGACTACAACAAACTTCCTTAAGTTAACATACATGAATTATTGACTCACTAAGGTTCAGGGTGGAGTTCTTTAATTATTTGAGTACTGAAACCCGATGATTACTCAACCCCCGAGGGAAAAATGGGGTGCATCCTAACGACTAGATAAGTCCTTAAGCCACTATACTAGATATCCTAATGCATCAAGTTCAAGAAAATCTTGGGAGCTTTCTTTTTACTTTGCCTCTCAACGCTTTTGCACATGCTAAACATACAAAACCCACAAAACATTTTCTTTCGCAAACACATAAAGATTTTGAAAGAAATGTGAAAATTTTGAAGCACTAGGCAAGCAAAAGAAGACAAGTCACCCAAGGATCATGGCAAACAGATATATGGATATTAAATGCAGCACACTAACATGACCCTATCAATACACACAAAAGAAAACAAAATCAAAATCAAAAGACTCGACTATGTACACACGTAAAACACCCCCCACACCTACTTCATGCATTGTCCTCAATGAATGTGAGCAAGATACTACATGGATTTATGCATGAAAAAGGAAAGATCTCACCAACATGAAGTGCAACGGGAAGTTCATGGTTATACTGATGGACACAAACCCGAATTCCCTCAAAACCTGTGAGATTCTAAATAAGGGATACAAATACGTGAAAGAAAGGGTACCCAAATACTCAAGGGTTGGAGCCTACAACAATCGATGCTCATTGAAGGAGTCTTCTTTTATTTAATTTTTTTTTTCAAATTTAACTTTATACAAACATGAAAGCTCAACCATTCATGCAGGAGCATGAATGGTTGAGTGCGAGAGAGGTTCATGAAGGAACATGACCCCTCGACTTCGGCGGGTGCCCCCTCCAAGTAGGGTTTGAGGCATTGTCCATTAACTTTAAACACGTCCCCATTCCCTGGGTTCAAGATGTCAACCACTCCATGAAGAAACACGGTTTGGACAATAAAAGGGCTAGACCAGCGACTGCGGAGCTTACCCGTAAACAGATGAAGCTGGGAATTGTAGAGCAACACCTTCTACCCGGCCGTAAACACCTTTCGCATAATCATGTGATCGTGAAACAACTTGGCTCGGGAGTTATGAATTTTGGCATTTTCATATGCATCATTGCGTAGCTCTTCCAACTCCACAATGTAAAATTTACCCTGCACCCCTGCTTGATCAAGATCCATATTCAGGTTCTTGATCGCCCAGAAAGCACGATGCTCACGCTAGACGGGTAGGTGTCAAGTCTTTCCATACACTACTCGATATGGGGGCATACCCAAATTGGTCTTGTACACGGTGCGGAAGGCCCACAACGCATCATTCAACTTAGTTGACCAATCCTTCCTCGAGGAATTAACCGTCTTCTCAAGAATTTGCTTTAATTGACGGTTAGAGACTTCGACCTGCCCACTAGTTTGCGGATTATATGGGGTCGCAAGCTTGTGGGTGATCGAATATTTCCTCATAAGTTCTTCAAAGGAGCGATTACAGAAGTGGGTACCCCTATCGCTGATTATGGTACGAGGAGTACCAAATCGCGCAAAAATGTCCCTTAAGAATTTGGTGACCACCTTGTTCTCATTGGTCTTTGTGGGTATATCCTCAACCCACTTAGACACATAGTCAACGAGCACCAGAATGTAAACATTCCCAAACGAGTTTGGGAAGGGACCCATAAAGTCGATTCCCCACACATCGAAGATGTCGACAACAAGGACATTTTGCGAAGGCATCATGTCACGTCGACTAATCCTGCCAAGGTGCTAGCACCTATCACATTGCTTACAAAAGTCGTAAGCATCTTTGAAAAGAGAAGGCCAGTCGAATCCAGATTGGAGCACCTTGGCAGCAGTTTGCTTTGCTCCAAGTGTCCCCCACATGCCTTAGAGTGGCAGAAATGGAGCATACTTGGGAACTCGATATCTGGGACGCACAACCTGAAAATTTGGTCAGAGCAATATTTGAATAGGTAGGGGTCGTCCCAGTGAAAGAATCTGACATAAGATCTAAATTTGGTTTGGTCAGATTTTGACCAACCCATAGGAAGTTGCTCGGTCACGAGGTAGTTCACAATGTCAGCAAACCAAGGGTTATCTTTGATCGCGAACAACTGCTCGTCAGGAAATTTTTCATCAATAATTTGGTCCTGTGGGTTGGTCATCTCTAGACGAGACAAGTGGTCTGCTCCAACATTTTCACACCCTTTTTTATCCCGAATCTTGAGATCGAATTGGGTAACAACAAGATACATCTCAAGAGTCAGGATTTTGCATCTTTCTTCGCCATGAGGTGTTTGATGGCTGTGTGATCAGAATAGATAATCATGTGGGAGCCAATCAAGTACGACCAGAATTTCTCCGAAGCAAATATGATCGCTAAGAATTCCTTCTCGGTCACAGTGTAGTTCAATTGGGCATCATTGAGTGTTCTACTGGCATAGTAGATCACATGAGGAAATTTGTCCAATCGTTCCGCAAGCACTGATCCCACAACGAAGTCAGATGCATCACACATTAAATCAAAGGGTTCAGTCAACACCGGTGCCTTAATTATGGGAGCTGAAGTCAACTCTTTCTTCAAGGTCAAAAAGGCATGGTGGCAATCCGGTGTTAACTAAAAAATGGCATCCTTAGCCAACAACGCGGTAAGAGGTTGAGCAATTTTGCTCAAATCCCGAATGAACCACCGATAGAATCCAACATGCCCCATAAAGGCGCGGACACTAGTGCAGAAAAGTCCATATACGTCAGATATATAGTGATATAGACGTCGGATTTCAACGGTCCAAGTACCCGACATCTATTTCCCCGTCGTCTATTCATTGTTGTATAGAAGTCGGCTATATACGACTGACGTCTATACAGTGTATACACGTCGGCTATGTACGACCGACGTCTATTATATGTTAATTAACCAAAAAATACATTGGAACGTATATCGGGCATTCTGCACTCACATTAATGAAGCCCAAACAACCCAAGTGCCCCTAGTGCCAAACTTTTGACAAATAACCACGAATATCAAGCCCAACATGCGCAGGTGCCCCAAGTCGTTCGCGTTCAGCGGTAAAGGAGTGGTGGAGTACATCAACCACACCAACAAAAATAAATTCTCCGATGTGGGACTAAACTTTTACGCCTTATAGACGTCGGATATATAAGTTGACCGACGTGTATACTTAGAGCACGACCTATAGACGTCGGTCATGCTATACATCCGACGTCTATACATTGATATATCAATAATTAATAAAAAAATACACCCTATAGACGTCGGCCATGCTATACATCCGACGTCTATACATGGGTTAATAGTAAAAAAACGTTGCAACCATTTTGAGCCCAAGATGCCCCAAGTGCCAATCTTTTGACCATTAAATATATATATGTATCTCACTTGCATTTTGTTGTGTGGTACCAAACTACCATTTGGAAGTAAAGGAGTGGTGGAGTACTTCAACTCCACCAATAAAAATTTTTCTCCAATGTGGGACTAAACATGTCACCATATACACACACACATGTGTACAACACAACACACATGTGATTGTAATTATTTTTAAATCCACATTATTCTTATACAAAATAATCCACATAAATTCTTACATGAAATAAATCCTAAAAATTACGTTATTTCTTATACAAAATAAATTCCAAAAAAATGAGTTAATTTTTACACGAAATAAATCCCAAAAAATTGCGTTATTTCTGATACAAAAGCAATCCACATAAATTCTTATACGAAATAAATCCAAAAAAATAAAAAAAAAATATTTTCTTCTTTCAGGAGGTATAGACGTCGGTTATACTAAACAACCGACGTTTCTACAAACCTATAGACGTCGGATGTCCAAATATCCGACGTCTATACCTATAGACGTTGGATGTTTGTATATCCGACGTCTATTTGGTGACGTCTATCGAGCATTCTGCACTAGTGGGATATCCTTCACACTATGTGGCGGTTGGAGATTAGCAATAATACGTACTTTGACGGGATCAACCTCAATTCCCCTACTTGAGACCACATGTCCAAGTACAATCCCTCGCTGCACCATGAAGTGACATTTCTCCCAATTGAGAGCGAGGTTCTTCTCACGACATCGCTTGAGGACAAGGCTCAAGTGACGAAGGCAGTTATCAAAGGAAGCGCCAAATATGGAAAAGTCGTCCATGAAAACCTCAAGGAAACGCTCTACCATATTGGAGACGATGTTGATCATACACCTTTGAAATGTTGCTGGCGTATTACATAACCCAAAGGGCATGCGACGGTAGGCAAACATGCCAAAGGGACAAGTAAATGGGGTTTTCTCTTGATCCTCGGGGGCGATGGGAATTTGGTTGTAACCGGAGTATCCATCAAGAAAACAATAATGCTCATGTCCGGCCAACCTTTCCAACATCTGATCAATGAATGGCAACGTGAAATGATCTTTCCGCGTTGCCGCATTGAGCTTGCGATAATCAACGCAAACTCGTCAGCCAGTATGCAGGCGTATTAGGATAAGCTCATTATGCTCATTCTCAACAACCATCACGCCTGACTTCTTTGGAACCACATGGACATGACTCACCCACGAACTATTAGAGATAGGATAGATTATGCCATGATCCAAGCACTTAAGAACCTCCTTTCGGACGACTTCTTTCAGTACAGGATTCAATCTTCGCTGTGGGTCCCTGCGGGGCCTCGAATCCTCTTCCATGTGGATCTGATGTTGAACAATACCAGGGCTAGTTCCCTTGATATCCTTCAAGGACCACCCGATAGCCTCTTTGTTTTCAAAGAGCACTTTTTTGTAGGCGACCTCTTGATCTTTTGCAAGATCAGAAGCAATAATGAGTGGCAAGGTCTCATTATCCCCTAAAAAGATGTACTTAAGGTTATCGGGGAGCGGTTTGAGCTCAACCAGAGGTGGGTCCTTGTCAGATTCAGAGTTATTTTCAAGTGGCTCAAGGGCCACTGGGTAAGAGGAGCAAGCACCTAGATGTGCCTGCTCATCCAGAGATTCACTGGCGGATTCCTCAAGATCCTTTTCACTCACAACCTGGTCATTAGACACCTCAATAATATGTCGATGTGAGTCGGACATGCCTAATGACTCGGGATCATCCGTGTTCTGGATGAAATTGGCTCTGACAGTATCGTTGAAGAGCCCGGGTTGCTTACCAAGAGTAAAGATGTTGAAATCTGTTGTGAGGTTTCCAAAAGACAACCTCATCAAGCCATTGCGACAATTGATCAAAGCATTAGATGTCTCAAGAAACGACCTCCCAAGGAACACAGGAATTAGTCCTTGTGGGTTAGACACGGGTTCAGTATCCAAGATGATGAAATCAACTGGAAATAGGAACTCACCCACTTTAATAAGGACATCCTTCATACTCCCTCGTGGAATCTTGATGGATCTGTCAGCCAACTAGAGGGTTGTCCTTGTTTGTTTAGGATCTCCTATTCCAAGGTTGACATAGATAGAGTAGGGCAGGAGGTTCACAGATGCTCACAAATCCAATAAAGCTTGAGAGATTGTCACATTACCGATCATGCAAGAGACAGTTGGACAACCTGGGTCCTTGTTTTTGACTTGCATGGGTTGTGTCAATATCGAGCTCACATTGGCGGCCAAAAATGCCTTTTTGGTAACATTTGTTCTTCTCTTAATGGTGCAAAGGTCGTTGAGGAACTTGGCATACGATGACATTTGTTGAACAATGTCCAACAACGGGATGTTCACCTTTACTTCCTAAGTACCTCAACGATTTTGTTCCAATGCTCATCACATTTTTTAGTCAACCTATGAGGGAATGATGCCTTGGGGACATAACAATCACGAGGAGGAGTCTCATAATTAGGTTCCTTGACAGACTCACGACCCTACTCGGAAGTCTTGCCAACAGGGTTGACTTCAGGTATTTCCACATTGTTGTCAACAACCCTTCCCGGTCTCAAGGTATGGACAACATTGGCATGTTGGGAAGGGTCACTTTCAACATTCTGTACATTCTGCCTAATATGAGCAGGTTGACCCCTGAGATTTACCACAGGTTGACTCGGGAACTGACCCTTCTCGCGTTCATTGAACTGATGAGCCAACTGGCTAACTTGCATTTCCAAAGCTTTGACTGTACTTTGCATGCTCTGCATGAACGCTTGAAGGGTCGGATCACTAGAAGGGTCCTTGGGGTCAACCTGGTGGGGTAGTGGAGTCTGGTTGGACTAACCTAATGATGAGGCATGAGTAGGTTGGTAATTATGGTGCTGAGACCTTTGATGTGGGGGTTGGTAGGTCGCCGATGGGCGTGGAGGTTGATAAGGTGAAAGTTGAGGTTGAGCGTGCGAGCTCTGACCGTGACCCCCACTAGGCCCCCAAGAGAAGTTAGGATGGTTACGCCATCCCGAGTTGTAGGAGTGACTGTATGGGTCGTTACGGGGCCTCTGTTGATACATCGCATTTGCATGCTCAGTATCCCTTGGAGCGTAAGCGCATTCCAAGTCATCATGGCCCGTAAGTCCACACCTACTACACCCAGGAGTAGCGACCTGAGCTACAGGAGCTCGGTCCAACTCTAAACTCTCAATGCTACGCATGAGAGCAGCCAATTTCACCTCAGACGCGATAGTTGACTCAACTTGATATGATCCAGCCCGACCAGAAGACCTGGCGGTTGGTGGCTCTCTCATGGTGTCCCACTCAAAGGTACGTTCAACCATTAACTCAAAATTGTCCCATGCCTCATTGATGGGTTTTATTTGGTAATCACCCTTACACATCGAACCTAACAATGTGCGGGTGTTGTAGTTGAGGCCCTCATAAACAATTTGGCACAGCTGCCATAGCTCAAGTCCATGATGAGGGTACTACTGGAGAATGTCCTTGAGCCTCTCAAAGAAAGCATGAAAAGATTCGGTCTCAGTCTGATACATTTGATGTATCTGGTGTCGTATCTGTTGAGTTTTCCTTTGAGGGAAAAATCTCTTTAGAAATACGGTCACAAAGTCATCCCAAGACCGAATAAAGCTCGCTGGGAGGTTGTACATCGATTTCTTCGTGTTATCCTTCAACGCGAAAGAAATCATCCTCAAACGGACTGAATCCTCATCAAGATGTTGAAGCTTGAACATGGAGCATACTTCCTCGAATTCACGTATAAAAATATACGGATCCTCATTATTGGCAGTGAAGGTAAGAAGCATGCTCACATATTGAGGTTTCAGCTCATAGTTGTTCCCACGAGTCGGGGGAAGAACTATGCAAGAAGGCTGCGTGGCCCAAATAGGATGAGTTCACTCCCACAAAGTCATCGGTCTATCCTGTTGGGCTAAAGGTGGTGGTGCACCAAGAACTCGATCCTGACCGAATCCCTCTTCCTCTCGAGTCAAAGGAGGAGGAGAAGGATGTCTACGTGGTGGTGGGAGCAGACCGAGGTAATCCATGTATGGACCCTGGTCTCCCCCATCACTATGAGAAGACTCGGCCTCACGCTCCAAAGGAGCACGAGGAGGAGATGGCCGGTCACCAAGACCGACCATCTCAGAAAAATTTACTCTCTCAAGTCGAGTGCTCTCACTAGAACAAGCCCAACCTTGCATAAAATGCTCGACTCGACTCTAAAAAACACACAACAGAAGGTGTACTCAGAGGAGGAGACTACTCGTAGAAAATAGAAGAGGAAAGGACTTTGATGATGAGGGAATAATCCTAGAGCTAGCGTGGGTAGTGGGTGAAGGTAGAAGCCTAATCTAGCAAGCACGGCCCAAACAATGTATGACAATGGGTGCTTAGGCTAGACGACGCCTAACTTCAAGGTCACTAGCCTCGACACGCCTCACCTACCTACAACGAAGACCACAATGCCCAGCAACTGATACCAGATCTGGAGATCCAGTACCTCCTACTATCGACAAGGTAGGTAACGCCGATCATGTTATGACAGTCTCAACTAGATTACTCTCCTAGTGCGTCCTAAATCCTTAAGGCCAATGTCTACTTGCTTTTAGAATTAAGGCTTTTATTAAGAGTGAATTATGGGATAGCCCCTCAGTAGCTTTTTTATCTTAAATCTAGCAATCAACTCTCCAATCAAACACTCAACTCACTCTTGTCCTGATGCAATTCCTACTAACTAATGCATGGTCATACAAAAATGCATGAATGAGTGTAGGAAATGCGTACCTCACGCCAACACTCAACAACTGAAAATAAAGCTAAAATAAAAGACAACTACGTGCCTAAGTCAAGTATATGATGATGACCTAACCATGTAAGAATGTCTAATCTTTTGCTTTGGATTTTAATGGCCAAGTTGATTAATGGGGGAGTGATTAATGATCTGGGAGCAAACTACAAGTCACACCATGCAAGATTGCACTCCTAGACAACTACACTGAAGCAAAGAACAACCGGAACAAAATTGAGAGCAAATGAAGCTCACCAGGCCACCAATTGGCGGTCCCAGACTGCTGATTGGAGGTCTTTGTTGAAGATTTTATGCTCCAATTCCTCTAGTAGCCTCCCCTTGATCCTTAGAATCCTTGAAACAAACAAAAACTAAAAACAAAAAATTAAAACCACTCGAATCGTCCAAACCAAAGTCTGGACAGAGCACCTCCCCGACAACGGCGCCAAAAAACTTGATTGATACGTTTTAATTAACCGCAAGTGCACGACCGCGTTGAAGCAATGGCAAATACAGGTCGATCCACAGGGAGGTGTGTCGACTCTAGTTTATTCAAAGGCGAGTAGGAAAGAAAGGAGAGAAAGGGTTGATTAAACAAAACTATACTAAACTAAACTAGTAAACTAGAAAGGAGGAAATCAAAGCACGCAATGAGCTAAACTAAGTAAGTAATAACAGAAGATCGAAATCAGGAATGGAAAACCCCTAAGGGGTGGAGTGTGTGTGCATATGAAATAAGTGTGGTGAATGAATGCAATAAGCTCAAGTGTAGTTAGTGTTTGTTAATGCATAAGAAGTACCTAATGACAAGACCTATCATTTAAAACACTAACCTATGCGATTAATATGAGCATGACAAGTTTTTTATTAAGAACATAAAGAAGCATGGAATGTACCTAATCATTATGGCAGAAACATTCAAGTAAAAGTTCTTATTAATTCAAGCAAGCATACTAACATCTCTCACAAATAATAATGTCTAGCATTCATACCATCTTCATAACTTGTACACACATCTACTCCACCCCCAAAGGGGATGGAACTACTCACACATATTTAAACTAACATTTATACTAAGGAAAGAAAACATGCTTAAACTAATTATAAGAAAACTAAACAACAAGTTTAACTAAAAGAACATAAAACTAAAGAAGCATGCAAGACATAAGAAATGAAATTAGACTAAGAAAGAAACAACATAACCAAAAGGAAACATCTATTATTACTCACTCAATTACAAGTAGCCTCTCTCCACCAGGGTTTTTGCTTCAAGGCTTGAACTCCTAGTAGAGAGGATGGCCACCAAGAGAGAGATGGGGTACAAGAGAGAAGGGAGAGTTCTATTTATAGCCATAGAAAAAAGTAATCTGGGACAATCCCCCAGTGTGGGACTAAACAAATACCAAAAATAGACTAAACACACTCTAATACATGCTCCACTGAAATCGTATCGGACCCAGGCCAATCCAGACCGCCAATCTGCGGTGCCAGATCGCCAATTGGTGGTCTACAGGGGTTGGATCCGTCTGGGTTTTCTTTTGGGCTTTTCTGGGTGGACTCGTTGGTCTTTGATGCATCTACCTCGCTTGCTGGAGCTCCGACCCGAATAGAATTGTCAAAATACTCACCATGATGGTGTGGAGTATTATTGTTTTCTTATTGGTCCTTCTATCTTGCATTAAGGTCCTTCAATCTTGCATCTTAGTCATCGAGTCTCTCAACTCAGTCCTTTTTCCTTCTTTTAGGTCCTTTCATGCCTCTTCTCTTCAAACCTATTTATTTCTGAAATTCAAACATAAAGCTCGTTACATAGCATGTTTTAGGTGAAAGATAATGGATATAAGATACAAATGTAAGCATGAAATGTTGTCAATCAGAAAGCACCTAGTTTTAAAGCATACCTCTTCAAAAGTGTGGGCTCCTAAAATCAAAATGGTTTGGATTCCCAAAGCTAATATTCAAGGACCCAAAGTTGTTTGGGTACCTAAATCTACACTTGTAGGTGCTTGAGGAGGAAATCGGTGGTGACCGGGTAAGCTCAAGAGTCAAATTCAAAGCCAGTTGCATCACCAAATGAGATTGGAACGAATTCATGCTTCAAGTGGGTATAATTTCCTAGCATCTAAATTTTTGAATAAATTGGTTCTAGTCTAGGTTATATGCTTAATTGATATATCATATATTCATTCATTGCAAATCTTAAATTTGAATCACATCCATAATTTTAGAGTCAAATTTTCTAAATGGATGTCAAAAGGGGAAATGTAAACAACATCACGTGCTATAATTATCATATTTGCTTGATGTTAATAGGGGAGAAATAAAATTGAACTTAATTGAAAAATCATATTCATATTGATAAGGAGAGCTTAATGAATATCATTTTCTTAGAGTAATGAAGTGCAAAATTTAGGGGGAGCAACTTCATTACAAAAAATCCACATTGAACTTAATTCGTATAAATTTTTGATGGATGTCAAAGGGGGAGAGATAATAAACGGGGTAACGTGGAATTTGATTTTAAATTGAACAAAAACTATGCACATGCATAGGAGGAGCATTTATATGCATAGTTTATATCTAAAAATTCAATGTATTAAGATATAAGTTGCCATCATCAAAAAGGGGGAGATTGTTGGCTTTATGGCCTTAATCTATGTTTTAATGATTTAATCAACCTAATTTTAATTATGATCATGTAGAGTAGAACACATGTTGCATTGAATATATATTGCTTTGTGCTAACCTCTACAGGTGATCAAGACTCAAGGAAGAAATGAAATCAAGTCAAGACATGTAATCAAGCTCTTTTGAAGACATGTAATTTGTATATCTTTGACTCTCTAGGAACTTTGTGTAATTGAGCATACTTGAGCTAAAAACTACTCAACCATACACTAGGTTCCCTATAGAAGTCACACACGAAATTTCACATAATTTGGACTTCAATAGATCACCCAAACTTAGACCGGAAAACACTAAACCAGGACCCAAATTGTCTGCCTACATTCGGTCGACCGAAACAGACCGTTCGGTTTACCGAGTGATCAATTATTTTGTAAGTGTTTAACTACCTAAGTTAGGTCGACCGTCCAGACCTTTTCGGTCGACCGAATCCCAATTATTTTCCGACCGTTTGTTTTGTCGTATATACCGAACGGTCGTATTCGTATTAATCAAAAATACCCCTGAATACATTTTATGCATCGGTCGACCGAGGACATTGTTCGGTCGACCGAACGTATGTCTCTTAACAAACCCGTAGATCTTGGTTCGGTCGACCAAATAGAACTTTGTTTGTCAACCCCAACTGCCTTGTGTGAATCAGTCGACCGAATCCTATTCGGTGTTCGACTGATCACTTAAGTGTACCTAAGTCTTAGCATTGGGCGGTCGACCATTCCTTAACCGGTTGACCAAACTGAGTTCAAAACTGTCAAACGGTCGACCGAACTGCCCGATCCGGTCGACCGAATTAACTCAGAATTGGGTCCTGCTAGTTTCTGTTTTGTGTATCTTACACCAACTCACACCCAATTAACCCCAACGGCTATGTTCTCTTTAATGCTTATAAATAAAGTTGTAAAACACATTTTAACACAACTCTCCCACTACTACTTGTCCAATACATTAAAGAGAAGATCAAAACACTCCAAGCCTCAAACCTTCCACACTTTAGTCATAAATCCAATCTCACTCAAGTGTGCTCAAGTTTAGAGAGTGTTGTTCCACTCAACCTTTGTTCAAGTAGCAAGGATTTCGGTGAAAGCCCGAAGTGTTCCCTCTCGGATTGTGAGAGAAAGAAGGTCAAGCAAGCGAGGGTGTTTGCGGTGCTTGTTTTGTAAAGGCGTTCTCTCCCGGCCCGGAACGGGGAGTGGTTAGTGAAGACGCGAGCGGAGCTTGCAGGAGAGGACGTAGGCGGTGGCTGAACCTCTGTAAAAACCCCTGTGTTCCATTGTGGTTTGCAAATTCCTTCCTTACTTAATTGTTTGTTTAAATTCCGCTGCGCATAACTCAATAGACTAAACAAGTGGGTAATTAGATTGAAAGTGGTTAGAATTAGAGAAACCATAGATCCATACATGTCAAGCCAATTTCATAAAAAGATAACCCATTACAAGCAAAAAGATAAACTCTAGATATAGCATGAGACAAGTACCTAGTATGACCATTATCCCATCTAATACAAGTGTAAGCATGATACAAGTATAGATTTACATTAAGCACCTGTAAATGACACAAATAAGAAAAACACATCACAACACAACACAACACATAGTCTACATCATCTCCACCCCAAATGGGGTGAATCTATTCTCTAACTCAAAACAACAAGCATGGAAAGCAAGAAATTTACACTAAACATGGCAAGAACAATAAACTACTAAATCAACCAACAAAATGTAAAAATAATTGGATAGAAAGAAACCTAAAGAAGAGAGGAATGCATATCTAACATTAGATTAATCAAAGAGTGAGATTACAACCTTCATCCACCAACATTCCTTTGTTGCCAAATTGGGTAAACTAAACCTATTCTAATGGAGGAAAGTGGAGAAGAGGGGTGAAGGTAAGAGAAATCTTGTTATTTATAGAAGAAAGAGAGGTGTAGATGAATCTCAAGTAATCTGATAGTTGTAATCAATTTCTCTATGGTCTGGTGCACCCAATTAAGCCAGTCCAAGCCACAAAAGAAATTGGGGCGGTTTGGACCAAATTGATCCGCCGCCACTGGTGGACTATTTGTGTCTGATCCGTCTAGATTTTCTTCAGCAACCGAAGTTGTCCATTTCACACGTTAGGAGCACTGTAGGTCCGTTGATTCAATCATGTTTAGCCTTGATTTCCCAAATACTCTTCAAGATCATTGTAGTGAGAGATTTTGCGTCAGAAATTTTTTCCTTACATTCAGGTCCCTCTGGGATTCATTTGGGTCATTCATGAATTGCATATGGGTCCTTGAGCATGACAAACAGGTCCAGGATGCTTCAATAAGGTCCTTTTTACATTTCAGTCGTTTTCTCTTCCTTTCTCTTCTTTACTACCTAAAACACATCAAACAAACACTCGAGTAACTTAAAATTGGGGACAAATAAAGGATATATAGCATAAATGCAACATATGATTTGCTACTAATCATTATTTAATATTAAATTTCCATACAACCAAAATATAATTCTAATTATTACAAATCATATCAGAGATCTATTTATAATACATAAACCTATTATATTGATCATGACAAATGCCATACATATTAGAGAACACACACATACACATATATATTTTACACAAACAAAAACACAAACACAGACACACACACAACAAATTATAAGTCTCTTCCAAGTCAATTGGAAGTGAGTGAGCCAATCATAAGTCGCTTGCAAGCTCAAAAGATGGTTTTGTTTATCTCTTGGGTCTAACTCAACTTTGCAAGCTTTAAGAGAAGCTTCCGCGATCGTGGTGCCAGTGTTCTTGCTCCGAGAAGCCACATACATAGAACTTCTTGCTAAGTTTGTTCAGAGTGTTGGGCAACAACTCCATTTACTTGAAACCGCACCTACATGTGTGATAGGGTAGACGTGAAACTCCCGATATTTCAACGGGAGCAGAGCCTCCCCAAATGGTCCACCAGTTGTGTACTCATCTTCATCACTAGTGTAGTCGTTGATGGAATTGTGTTGGAAGGCCATTATTTTCAGTGGATCAAATACACAACTGAGGCTACGAATGCAATAGAGTTTAGGGTTTAGGAACCACAATTGGAATATAGTACATCTTATGATTATATAGACATTGTAATGAAACGTTGCGTCTCTTCGCGTACCGTGTAATGGAAGGTTGTATCCCTAAAATGAAAGGTTGAGTCTCTTAGCATACCACAAAGCCACAATGGAAGGTTGTGTCCTTTCCTTACGACTCTTAATGGTCGTAAAAATTTGAGTATTGTTAAGTGTGAATATGCCTTTAAAAGGACAACCGTGTCTTCGATGGATCGTGTCTTTCGCCGGACACCCGTGTCTCTCGAAGGACACTTATGTGTGCCTTCGTCTGCATGTTGTAGGCTTGGAGCCATTATAATGTTTTTTTGTAATTTAAAAATTAAAACTACCACAGACTTGAGTTAAACGACAGATCCTTCTTGCTTTAAAGAACATACTCACCTATCTCGCACGGGACACACAACAATACCTTGCGGGACACACACTCCCCCGTGCGGGACAGTGGCGGCACACCAGTCTATAAATCGTTTTCCCATTAGGACGTTTCATATCAAAGTTTCGGTTTAAGTCTGACACTAATGGGTTGGGTCCAACTGTCGAAGTAGCCATTGCCACATATATAGACCTTCCTACGCACTTTTCCCTTTCCTTAATTACTTTCTAAACGTTTAAGGTCGGAAAGAAACAAAAACCTATTGTTACGGTACACCGATATGTGATACACGGCATATCGGTCCACCAATCCTACTAACTAAAATCTCCCGTTCGGACAATCGAAATACATTTGTTCGATATAAGATAAAGGAAACTGATGTTTGGACTTCGATGGACCGGTGTCTCCGACAGACCATGTCCAGCGAAGGATGTGACTTTGTTCTTCAAAGCACAAATCCATCCTTGGAAGTTGGAAGTCGAATGTGTCCTTTAAATGAGTTCTATAGAGCACGAGACTGTTCTTTAAGGACCCGGCGGTTCACATACATGGTCACAAGTCAGGACCAACGTGGACACGGGTCTGTCGAGTCCTACATGTAACATGGGTGTCCAAGGCTGGACACCTGCATGTCCAACCCTAGACACAACCATAATTGGACTGACTACTGGACAAACTATGGACACAGACCTAGGTATCAATGTCAGGCCAATTTTCCTTTTCCTTCCTCAACGTTTAAGGTCAGAAACGTTGATAGAAAGCAACAAAAGGTTAAACCCATCATATGCGGTCTATTGTAAATATGTTGGTTCACCGAAATATGCAACATTGATGACTGAACACATATCGGTCCACTGATATCACTAACTAGAATCACTAGTTCGGAGTCTTCTGACAATCGGAATGCATTAAGTCAATATAAGAAAAATCCTACATGGATATCCTTTTTTTTGCACGTTCTGTTTTTTAATAATAAAATATATAAAACACGGCAATAATTATGTCCACGGCAATAGTGAGATGCCCAATTTTATAAGGAATAAAGGACACACTCGATTTTAATGGACATACTTGGGGTTTAAAGGACATTTGGATATTTCATATTTACATGACATAAATTGTTAGGACAAAATTTTGGAGAACATATTCAATATTAAAGGACACACATGTCCTTCTAAATAGGGGCCCGTTATTTTGAGGACACACTCGATTTTTAAAGGACAGGCATGATGTGTACATGTCATATTCGTTGGTTTAAAAGGACAACGTTTGTAACTTGTAAGTCGTTTTCACTTTAACTTTTAACTTTTCACTGCGAGTAATTAATTTTCATTTGTGCGCCAAGAATTTTTTGCTTTTGGAACCGTCCGAGTTGTGCCTCCCAGTTTCCTGCTTTGCCCCTAGCATTCCCAACCTGCCACGACCATCCCTATCACGCACACCGACCCGGTCTCCACAGAGCGGGAACTAATCATCCTAAAACCTATACCCTCAACACATCCACTCCGACCGGTCCCGACCATCCACAACTAGGTAAATGACTTCCAGAAAGAAGACCAATCAGCTAAAGGAAAACAATAAAAAATGATGACAATACAGTTACACAGACATGAAAGAGTCTCATACCAGCGGAGCTATTGCTATGTTGTTGTTTCAGAACAAAAAAATCAGCAGAAAGGTCCATTGCCCTTAGAGTTTGATTCTTACTTAGAGACCATCGGAGGAAACAAAGATTATTGGATAAGTTATATGGGTACTCTAGTAAAAAGCAAAGTGTGTATTTGTATTGACAAGTGGTCAATGATGAATCATTGAAAGATCAAATTTGGAAGAATGCAATAGTTAGTTCATTATTATCAAGATTTGCTTTTAAGTTAATTCCATTCATTACAGTTATTTATCTAATCAATACTAGTTTTCTTTATTTCATGTTGCAGGAAAAATTTATTTTCCAATCAACTAAAGAGTTGAATAAGAAGTGGATATCGTTTGCGGGTACTTGTTGGAAGGATTTAAAAACAAAGTTAACATTCAATTTCATTTTTGGAAAGTATAAGGATCTGGATGCATGTAAATTTTACAATTTTATTACTCAAATGACATGGGCGAAATTCAAAAGCTCAAGGCTAACTCTAGAATTTTTGGTAAAATATACACTTATACTTCCTTCACACATTGAAATGTTTAAATATGATAACTAATCTCTCTTTTTGGTTTGTGGGAACTACGAGCGCTCAACCAAGAATGACAATCTAAGAACAAGTTTCCACTCAGATTGTCGGGGAGGGGGGGTGGGGGGGGGGGGGAGGGGGGGGGATTGGGTTACCGTAAACTTCAGAAGACAATGATGACCAAAAAGGTTGCCAAGAAGAGGCTGGTTTGAGAGAAGAGCAAATCAGTAATTTGGCTCCTCTGTCTCCCCCAGCTAGACAAGATAAGTGGAAGAGAGAGTGTGTTACTCCAGACGAGAGTTACATTAACTTTGAGTCAGCAAAGGTTGCAATGAAGATTGTGAAGGGAATGTGTTCTAAAAGTTTTACTTTTAAATGCCAATTATTATGAATTGAATGAGAAATCATTTTGTTCCTTGTTTATGTTATTCGTCTTTTAGAAGTGTTAAGGAAGAGGCTCTTGGTCCTTAACCGTAGAGCTCTAAAAAGATATTGGTTTACATAAAACAAAAGATATTCGCAATCATGGTAATTAACATGGAACATTAATTACCGAGTTACGATTGTCGTGTTGGTCATAGATCATTGTAGCTCTACAAGTGAGTGACAACACGGGTATGCAAAAGAGGAAAATATTACTTTTGTATACCGAATAGACCTAATAAGTAAAATATTATAGAAATGTGTTTCTGTGTCATTAATATTTTACTGTGTCTTTGGTCCTTTGATATGAGACTTATATCTAATCACTTAAGGAATACTTAATTAGATCAGTGTCTTGAACTATCGATCAGTGTAGTGTAAAGGCATCGGTTGGTTAAGTATAACTTTCGTTGGAGAAGATAGTTAGTCAAAAGATTATCATTGCCCCTCTTAATTGAGTGATGATATTAGTGGGCCCCTTGATAAAGCAAAGTTATAATGTGCACAATGTGATTTGAGTTAAGTCACATATTTATAACTAGCTTAAAGAGATCAAGAAATGAATACTAATACAAAGATGACACAATACTACTTTGTGTGTATTCTTAATATCATGAGGCAAGGGACGGACACAAGTGGTGCACTCCATCACTAAATGGATCGGGTTTTGGTTCGAGTGGAATTAAGACATCTAACTAATTGGGAGCTATAATGTGTAGCTAGATACCGCTTATAGCTTGTGATATTAAGCTCTTAATATCACTGCCAACTTAGTTTAGATCCTCCCATAGGTCACACCGCAAAAACCGTGAAACAAGAAGCTTGATTTTTGGTTCATATGATGTGTCGGGTTTCTCATAGAAAATATGACACATGTGGTGAACAAGTAAAATCAATTATGTTGTATATAAACATAATTAGAGTCATGATAAATTCATATTAGATGCATATATTATGGGGTGCAATAATTTATTGTTGCATAGGATAATACATTGCATAAGTTGTGAATTTGCTAAAACCCCCTTAAGTTCAAATTTTGTTGGAAATAAATCCAAAATTTGAAATAGGCAAAATCGGGTAGAAGTTCGGTAATCCGTTGAGGTTCGGTCGACCGAAGGATCTATGGATCGGTCAACCGAACGTGGAACGGATAATCGTAATTGATTGACCGAACTTGACCAAAGTGCCTGGAGCTTTGGTACGGTGTACCGAACCAGAAACGGTCGACCGAACAATGTCAAGTTCCGATATTTTCGGTTAACCGAATAGCACTCGGTCTTAGACGTGAATGAGTCTGATCGGTTAAGGAGAATTTATCCCCTTAAGATTCGGTCATCCGTCACGTACTCGGTTAAACGATCGTGACAAATTCGGTTAACCGAGTGGGACTCGGTAAACCGAACAGCGGTCGATTTTCTGCCTTTGATTATTAAGAGATTAATTTGATCGATGGTTGGATTAGCTCCAAATTTGGTCAAACATTTTGTGGGTGCATATAATGCATTATGGAATTAGTTTGTGAGAGAAATTGTCATAAAACCGTGGCTAAAGAATAGCCATGATTAAGAGTAAGATTGGAACCTATAAATATGTCCTTATTCTCCCTAATTGTGACACACAATTCAGAAATTATTTTCTCTCCTAATTCACTACTAAAACCCACGAAAATTCTCTTAGTTTTCTAAGTCTTTGGAAGGAGAAATCTCAGAGGCTAAGGAAGGGGTTTGTAGCTAGATTCTAAGCTTGTTTGGAGATCGATTGACTAGCTCCTTTCTCTCCAACCTTGTTTAGGGTTTCAGTGAACACTCGGAGGCATCCGGCGCGGCGAGAAGCATCCCCAACGTCTCCGAATCTTCAAGAAGTTTTTGAGAACTTCTAGGTATGAATTTCGGAGCCCTTGTTTGTTTTAATAGAGTTTTGAAACTAGATGTTAAAACAAACCGATGCATGCATGAAATAAATCAAAGAAAATTGTAATTGATCCTTATTATACATAAAAATTTCGAAAATATATATGTATAATTAAACATGAAATCCTACAGATTGTAAGTGGTTACATTTAATTCTTGTGTTTTGTATACTACATAATTAATTAATAAAATAGTGTTTATCGTTAGGCAATGATATAATTTCTAAGATTCTTGTGTTTCATATGTAATAAGATGATCTTACACTGCATGCTTTCGAAGGCGAATTTGTTTCAGATGGCAGAAAAGTTATTTTGACTGTAGCCCTGGGCAAAGAGGAGCATGTTGGACGAGTACGTGGTGTCGGTAGTCAAATAGGACTTTGACAATACTTTGGCTCATCCTCCTTGAAGCATAGTAGGAAAGGAATCCATACAGATTGTGAAGAAAAGAACCATACGCTGCAAGAACAAATGGCTAAAAGAGTATACAACATTTTGCAAAGGCAATTGGTTCTCGTCACACGATAGCTTGTCAAGCTTAAAGCATACGAGACATCGGGTCTTGTGAAAGTCATCGCGTACATGATTGATCGTATTGCTGAAGCATAAGGAATTTCTTTCATGTACACTAAGTCTTTATGTGATATTGCATGTTGAGACTTCTTGAGTTGCACACACATACTAATTGGCACATTGCCCTTTGTGGAGTTGTTCATATTGAACCTCTCCAAGACATTATCAATGTATGTACGTTGATGATTGACATCATTTCATGTATTCATTTGTCTCTTATATCCATTATCTTGATCCTAAACAATCCTACGTAACGAGTTTTATGTTTGAGTTTGAAGAAATAAACATGATTGAGGAGAAGAGGCATAAAAGGACCTAAAAGCAAGAAAAAGGACTAAGTTGCAAGACTTATGGACTAAGATGAACAAGAGAGGGACCCGAATGTAAAACCAAAAGGAGTAATGAGGAAATCAAGAAGCTCCACACCATCATAAGGAGTATTTTGGCAATTAGATTTGGTCCGACCCTCCAATAGCTGAACCGAGTGCACCCCATGTGAAGAATGGAAAAAACTAAAGAACATATCCGAAAATGGATGGGATCCGAGAAAAAGTGACCACCAATTGGCGGTCCAAGATCCTTAATTAGTGGTCCGTTTATCTTCGAATCTGACCTGGTTTCTCCAGGACATGGGTGATGTGTTTACGTGTATTCTGGGAAGGTTTCATTAATCCCATACCGGGGGATTGTCCACGATTACCTTTCTTCAAGGTTATAAATAGAACTCTTCCACCTCATTTGTATTCACCCATTGCTTGGTGGCATTCTCTCTACTTGTAGTAAAAGCCTAGAAGCAAAAACTCAAGGTGAAGAAGAATGCCACTTGCAATGTGAGTCTTGTTAATAAAATATTTTTTCTTAGTTTCTTTTAATATTGTATTGTCTTTTAATTCTTGCATGGTTCTTTAGTTTAGTTTCCTTTCATTTAGCTTCTTTAATATTTCTTGTTTTCTTACCTTTGTTCTTCACATGAGTTTATGGTTTTTGATGAGTCTTGTCATACCTTTAGACACTTCTCATGTTGAGCCTAATCTTATGTTAATCAAGTAGTAATTGTCGATACGTTGTGTGAATGGATTGAAAGGTTTTCCCACATCTTTAGACATTTCCTATGCATGAAGATACACACATGACACACACACATACATGCATCATTCATCACTTATTTCACTTCATATGTACACGCACTCCACCTGTTAGGGGTTTCTCTTCTTGATTTCTAATCTTTCGTTGCTTTCTTTCGGATTTCTTACTTACAAGTTTAGTGTAGTTTAGATTTAGCATAATCACATATTTTCTCCCTTTATTCTGCACTTCATTTCTGACAAACCAGAGGATGCTAACCTCCCTACGGATCGACCCGTACTTACACCGCTTCATCGCGGCCATGCACTTCTCAATGTATGTACGTTGACTTAGGCCAATAAGTCTACGGGGTCTATCTCTATATATCTTGATTCCCAAGATGTATTGAGCCTCAACTATGTCTTTCATTGAAAATGCAGATTTCAATGAACTCGTTTTCTCTAGCAAAGAGATATGATTTCTTATGAGGAGTACGTCATCGACATATAATATCAGAAACACTATGTGAGTCTCACTGACCTTCTTGTTTATACGAGGTTCTTCCTTGCTTTGGACGAAGCTAATTTTTTGACTTCTTCGTCAAAGTGTTTGTTCCAACTCCTGGATGCTTGCTTCAATCCATAAATAGCTTGCATACTTTCTCACTATTCTTTGGATCTTTAAAACCTTGAGGTTGTACCATGTACACATCCTCCTCCAAGATCCCATTAAGGAACGTTATTTTGACATCCATTTGCAATATTTCATAATCATAAAATGCGGCAATAGCGAGTATAATCCGAATAGATTTGAACATGACAACCGGTGAAAAAGTTTCCTCATAGTCAATTCCTTGAATTTGAGTGAAACCTTTTTCAACAAGTCTTGCATTGTAGGTTGTCAAGTTCTCGTCTTTGTCCATCTTCCTCTTAAAAACCCATTTGTTTTGAAGGACTTTCGTTCCTTGAGGAAGATCAAGCAAGTCCCATACTTGATTGTCATACATGGATTGTATTTTGGATTCCATGGATTTAAACCATAGTTTGGAGTCTTTCCTTTCCATTGCTTCTTGAAAGGTTGATGGATCATCAGTATCGAGTACTATGATTTCGTGAAGTCCCAAATACATATCGGGTTTGTTTCTCTTCCAAATTGACCTTCTAAGTTCAATTGGTTTCTCATGTACTTCATGAACTTCATCCACAATTTCTTGTGGAATTTGTTCATGTTCAATTCTCGAACATACACTAGGCAGGGATGAATGAGTTTCACTCATAATTTCTTGCAAGAGTCTCTCACTCATGCTGCCACTAACCAAAAGAACCTCGATTGGGTCTCTATGATCTTGAATGTTATCATTCACATCATGATCTTGTAGAATATCTTGAGTTTTCTCAAACACAATTCTACTCCCACTACTTTTTTTTCTTTCTCTAAGAACACGACATCCCTCTTGACAGTCACTCGATTGGAGGTTTTATGCCAAAAATAGTATCCTTTTGTCTCACGAGGATAACCTATAAAGAAGTATTTATTCGCTTTTGGTTAAAGTTTGGTCGACATCAATATTTTGTCGTAGGCCTCACAACCCCACATCTTGAGAAACTTGAGCTTGGGTATTTTACTAGTCCACAACTCATATGGCGTATTCTTTACGGATTTGGATGAAACATTATTCAGTGTGTAAGCTGCAACTTGTAGTGCATAACTCCAAAAGTAAAGTACCAATTCAACTTGACTCATCATTGATCGAACCATGTCGAGCAATGTCCTATTTTTCCGTTCAGACACTCCATTCCATTGAGGTGTACCTAGTGGAGTGAGTCGTGGTATAATATCACACTACTTTAGGAATGAGTCGAATTCGGTACTCAAGTACTCACCTCCACGATCGGTTCGTAAAGATTTGATCTTCTTATTGAGTTGGTTCTCTACTTCATTTTTTAATTCTTTGAACTTGTCAAAGGATTCTCTTTTGTTTCTCATTAGATAAATATACCCATGATGGCTATAATCATCCGCGAACGTAATGAAGCTCCTATAACCATCTCTTGCACTTGTACTCATTGGATCACATACATCAGAATGTATCAAATCCAGCAAGTTGCTTGCTCTTGGACCTTTGTACTTGAAAGGTCTCTTGGTCATTTTTCCCATAAGGCAATGCTCTCATGTCTCTAATGATTTAAAATCAATAGGACCAAGAAGGTTAGCTTCCTGCAATTTCTTGATGTGTTTTTCATTGATGTGACCAAGGCGATAGTACCATAAGATTGTAACATTCACGTGAGTTGTCTTAAGTCTTTTGTTATTGATGTTTAAGATTTGTCTATTATTCAATTCAAGCAAATAGAGTCCATTTCTTATGAAAACATTTTCATAGAAAATTCCATTCTTCGATAAAGACATGGAAGAGTTTGATATATGAGTTATAAAGTTATCCATATCTAAACATGATACAAATTTAATATTCTTGTAGAGTTTGGTGAACACTTAGAAGATTCTTGTACATAATAAACATTCTTGTACATAATAAACATTGATTCTAACATTGATTTGGAGATTGATTGACTAGCTCATTTCTCTCTAATCTTGTTTAGAGTTTGGTGAACACTTAGAAGCGAATCGGTAGACTATTCAACGGGCAATGCAACTCCGGATCTTCATAAAGGTTTTAGAGAACCTTTGAGTATGATTCTCTTCTACTTATTTTAATATATATGTAGATTACATGATATTAGAATAAATATAAAATAATGTACATGTAATCGTCGAAAATATGGAAATCGATCTTGTATGCATGTATAATTTAAAAAAAAATATACATACATAGTGGCACGAAATCCAACATTTTTTGGTTTGGAGCATTAAATAATTTATATCTTATACTAGAATCTAGATAGTTTTGTATGCATTCATTCATACCAATCCTAACATTCAATCACATGCAAGTCAAGGCATAAACATAAAATAAATTCATTCACACATATTAGTGTGAGTTTATATGTTCCCACTTCCTTGACCTTCGCTTCTTCTTCTTGCACCATGCATGTAAATATTGCAAAATATAAACATGCATCTCACAATTTGAATTAAATTGACTAGTGCAAGTCCTACGTAAAAGTCCTCTCATATGCATGAATACAAAAATAAACGACTTTTACATATACATAAGCCATTGTGATTAGTTAATAATCATATACATATCATACATTCACATATGGCTTCGATGAAACATATAAACTTACTTATTCTTGCAAACCATAATAAGTGCAACAATATGTACATGTGCTATTTTACACTATTTAGTTGATCATTCATCTCTCAATTAAATAATTCAAGAATCATTTTAAATCCTTTAAAATAATTCATGCATCCATAGTTCAATATATGAAAATATTTGAACCGAAATTTATCTAAATTCCCAAAAGAAAAGAAAAACTTCAAGGAAAATAAAGTTATTTGCTCCTTTTTGTTTTGTCAATTCCAAGTAAAATAATCATTTAAATAAACATAATTTTACAAAATTAGACACATGTCTAAAACTTGATTCTAACAATCATATGATATGTTTTAAAACACTTAAAACTCTCAAAAGAATTATTAGAATCAAAATCGACAAAACAGTCGTATTTTCCCAATATTCTTTGTTTCACCTTAAAGATTAGAATTAATCCATTGATATTAATGATTAATATATTTCCTAACATTTCAAACTAATGTAGGAAAATAAGAAACATAAAAATCCATAATTACAATTTGATGCATCCATCAAAAATAAAAAGGACTCGAAAAAGGACAAAACTCGAATTATTTAATTATGAGATGTGAAACTAAATATATTAAATAGCCTAATTAATGAAAATATGAAAAAAATCTCTGATACCATTGTAGGATTTCTTCCCATACTTATGTGTATATATTTTATTTTTTATACATGCAAGCATGATTGTTTTCATATTTTTCAACAATTTTATGTACAAAACTTCCTAATTGTATTTCAATATATATAATATACTACTTAATATTGAAATACAGATTGGATCATACCTAGGGGAATTAACATTTCCCTTTTACCAATCGGATTTCCTCAGAATTACCTCCAAGTGTTCAGTAAACTCTAAACGATATATCATATAAAATATAAAATCACATCTCTTGTTTACAGTTTTGTGGTGTGGCCTATACAAGGATCTAAGTTATGTTGGCAATGATATTAAATATTTAATATCATAAACTATAAGTGGTATCTAGCTACACATTATAGTTACCAAAATAACAAAGATATTTTGTTAACTCGAACAGAACACGGTCCAATTAGTGATATAACTAATATCACTTTTGTCTATACCTTGCCTCATGTGATTATAAATATTATACAAAGTAGGAATGTGTCATTTTTGTATTATATTTTTTGATCTCTTAAGCTAATTATAAATATGTAACTATACATAAGTCACATTGTGCACATTATAACTTTGCTTTATCAAAGGGCCGATCAATATCATTACTCAAGTCAAGAGGGGCAATGATAATCTTTGACATAACATTTTTTCCAGTACAAGTCATGTATAACCAACTATTATCTTTATCACTATACGTAATGATAGCTTTTGATAATAATCAAATCATAAACTTCTCATATGAAAAAATATGTCTCATATCTTAAGATTGAAGACACAATGAAACATTAATGACACAAACACAGTTCCATAATGTTTCATTTGTTAGGTCAATTCAATATATGAAAGAAACATTTTCTATTTCATATACTTATGTTGTTAAAATACTTGTAGAACTACAATATCATTTAACAAACATAACAATCTTATCTCGGCGATTAATGTTTCATGTTAATCACCATGATTGTGAATTACTTTTGATTTATGGAAACCATTATCTTTGAGAGCTCTATGGTTAAGGACCAAGTGCATCTTCCTTAACACTTCCAAAAGACGAATACATTAATCAAGGAACAAAATGTTCATACATTCAATTCATAATAAATGACATATAAAAGAATACTTTTAGAAGACATTACTTTCAAAAAAGTATAGTCATGTGTGTGCCACTCTATTGACCAAATGAGGACGTCCAAGTTATGAAAACATATCTACAAAATTTGCGGAGGTGTTGCAAGCATCAAGGAATGCTTCATATATTCTAGTACTATATTGGGAGAAGTAAGTAGCTCATTATATTTTACAATACTTTCAATTAGATGAAGTTATTTAACATGAGTGATTTTCAGTGAAAATTGAATGTTAGCTGTTGTAGAGCCGTTTACGTCGACAACCAACTGGTTTGATCCAATCACATCGAAGAATCTCAGGGATGATTAAGTGAACATTATTCAAACGTAAGTTATTTAGAATAATTTCATTCATATATATTCTAAGTTAATTTGTTGTTATTTAATGTTTGAATACATTTTCGAACCTTTACATATTTTGGTAGGGGCCTTGAGATCTGTCAATACTCGGGTGGTCGAAGGATTGCAACAAAAAAGAACTTGACATGAAATGAAGGTAAGATGATTCAGTAATGTTTGTTTTGATAATATGCATTATACTTTGCATTAATTTCTCCATTTTCCTAATATACCTGACTTCTTAATTGTAGTACCATAAATAAGTTGGAAGTATTGAGTGTGATTACTACATAATGAGGTATATGGAAGAACTTGTTGAGAAGGGACTGACAATGGGAGATTTAAGATCGGTAAATTTTGATATTGATTTAATGTTCCGCTATATATGTTTTGTGGCACAATTTATATGTTCATAAATGAGCTTGTTTACTTTGTAGTCATTAAAAGTATCCCTTGAACCATTTTCTTAGGAAAAGATAGACATTACGCGAGAGAAGTGGTTATCTTTTGTCATTAGCCATATAATGTTAGCAACTTAATTGATGAATGTATGTTTATCGGGTGATGTGCTCCTCTTTAAGCTTTTATTATAATAGATGAATATATACATGATATAAGATTGGTGCTGATGTGTATGATTTTCAACCTGACATTCAGACCAAACCAAATTGTAAATAAGAACCTTAGACATTGTAGCCACATTCTGCCCACTAACTGAGAATTCTGGTATGACATGCATAGTATACATACAACATGGTTTAGAGACAGTTCATATTCAAAGGCAGCTAAATTGAAGGAACATAGTTTACAATACGAAGATAGTATACAACAATATATACATAACTACCTGAACACCTTAAAACTTCAATTTTTTTTCAAGTGTACGTCTGTTTCTGTTGGATGTACAGATTATAAATTTTGAGATTATGTGTAATAGATTAACTGATATATATGTATATATATATGTGTGTTGTACGTCTGTGACATTTTTGGTATATATATTTCGAGGATCCTAGTGTAAATTGATATATATATATATATATAACATTACATTGGGTAGAACAAAATCATTATTTATATGCAATCATCAGAATGTTGTAGTGTATTCCTATTTCAATTGTAGGGTATTTTATGTGGTGCATTCCTATTTTAATTGTAGGGACTTTTATGTGAAATTAAAAATAAAATCAGAATAAAACAATAAAATTCTTTTAAGGACATAACATGTCGATTATGTCATAGAAACCGACGTGGAATATCTTTTCTTGAAAAGGCAAACCTCGTCGGCATTGTTTACCAACTAACCAACTTGGTACATTCTATTATTTATTTATTTTTGAAAATTCTTTTTTTAATAAAAGTACTGACCACGTCGGCCACTTTGCCAACAAATTGACGTGGGATGTCCTAGTATTGGATTTTTCATGTTTTAATAAGAGGACATCCACGTTGGTCGTCTAGGTATGGCTGACGTGGTATGTTGTATATACCACGTTGGTGTTATTGGTAAATACCAAAGTGGTTAACCAACATAGCACGTCGGCGTATTGGCCGACGTGATATCCCCTCCCTTACCACGTCCCCCGGACACACGTTGGTTAGTTAGGATCGGTCAGCCCTACATGATATGCTAAAAAGGCAACGTAATAACCCCATTCTGTAGCGGTGTGCTCTAGATATTTTTTGGCGTATTGGTGGTATATGAACTTTATAATTTACACTTTACCCAGATGACAAGTGAAAAATGTGTTTCTGTCACATAAATCCATCAAAATTTGATAATAATTTTTGTAAATATCGGATATAAGTTATAACATAATTATATTTTTGTAAGTACTGTACATATGTTATAGAGATCAAGTTAAAAGATCACTAGTGCAGAATAGGGCATACTCGTCGCCCAATAGAGGTCGGTCGTATTAACAGCCGATGTCTATACCAATAGATGTCGACTATTAATACGATTGACGTCTATGGTATGAGGGGTCGGGATATAGACGTCGGCAGTATAATATACCGACGTCTATTGGTCGAGACGTCGGGGAATAGACGTCGGCTGTATAATAGTCTGACGTCTATTTGTCGAGAGGTCGGGGTATAGACGTTGGCTATTTGTAAAGCCGACATCTACAGTTTTTAATCTTTTAACCGTTCTACAGTTTTTAATCTTTTAACAACAACAAAAAACCCAACCTCTCGCTTCCTCGGCCAAACCCTAACCCCATTGTGACCGAACAACGACCAAATCCACCACCTTGACTCAGACCAAATCCACCGCAGCCACCGCCTTGACCCCGTCCGAACCCTAGCCCCCTCCTCGACTTCTGTTGCAGCCTCCACGACCTCCTAGACCTCCACGACAGCCACCGTCCCCCACCCTCCGCGACCTCCTCAAGCTCCATTGCAGCCTCCGCGACCTCTTAGACCTCCACGACAGCCACCGTCCCCGCAACCACCGCAGCCTCCATTCGGAATGCCTTGTTAGATGCTTCACCAACCTACTCACCTTGTGTGATCAGAAAATTTTGTAGACTTAAATTTTTTTACATGTAAAGTAATAACTTGGTAACTTGATTTTGTTTACTTTGATCAGAAAAATGAAATGATTTTCTCATTGCAATTAATAGTAAAGATTAGTTCAAATAGAAAGGTTTTGGAATGTTTGCTGATTGAGATGTTTCGTTAAGTAATGATTTTATGTGGGTTAAGTAATGATGTTATGTTGTTTGGGATGCATTATTGAGTAAATTTGAATGTAAATAAACTAATGTTCTTCATGGATCTCATACATGTATTTCAACATGAGTAGATTTGTAATGTGAATGTGATGTAGTGGAGAAATACATGATGTGAATGTGAGTAGATATACATTATTCTTGTTAATTTCAGGATTTGAAGAATTTCACATATAAAATTTAAGCGGAGGTTCTGCCAAAATTTTGTAGTTTTAGTCAAACTTTTGAGATATATAAAGTTATTAACGTGTTGTAGGTATCTTTTGAGTTCCAATCAACTGACAAGTTGAAGAAAAAGAAGATGACATACATGTCGGTTCGTTGGAGGGACTTCAAAACAAATTTAACGAAGTACATATTCAAAGACTACCAGGATAGAAATCCATGCGATATATATAACTTTATCACTCCGAATCAATGGGACCAATTCAGAAAATCCATAGATAGCCCAGAGTTTGAGGTAATTGAGTTTAATTTAGAATATGAATTTATTAACTTATTGTTTTAAGTAACAATCTAATAAACTTAATTTTATGCCATCCGAGTAAAAAATCAAAAGATTAGATCTTCTAACAAGTATGCGTATTGTATGTCTCGAGCGGGGTACCAAAAGTTAGAAGCACAAATGATGGCTGAAAAAATTGCCCTGAAGAAACAAGAGGCAATTGACAACGGTATGAGTGAGGAGCAAGTAAGCAACTTGTCTCCTCCTTCTCTTGAAGCTCGTTGTGATTCTTGGAAGAGAGTGAGGGTACTTCTCCTGTAGCTCGTTGTGATTCTTGGAAGAGAGAGAGGGTAAACTCCAGAAGGGAGTACGACACAAACGAGTTGCAAGCTATCGGCTCGAGGATAGTAAGAGTAGGATTTCGTGTCCCCATGTATGTGTATATTTTGAAAATTGTTAATACAACATACAAAATCGATTTCTTACTTTCAACAATTTTTATGTACATTACTTTGTGTTTATTCTAATATCATGCAATCCTACATATATTAAAATAAATCACAAAGAGAGAATCATACCCAAAGGTTCTCTAAAACCTTTCAAAGATCCGGAGTCACGTTGCCCGTTGAATCGCCCGCCGATTCGCCTCCAAGTGTTCACCAAACTCTAAACAAGATTAGAGAGAAATGAGTTAGTCAATCAATCTCTAATTAGGCTTAGAATCTAGCTAATAACCCTTCTTTAAGCTCCTGAGATTTTCTATCTCCAAAACTTAAATTTACTAAGAGATTTTTGTGGTGATTAACGGAGAGATTAATGAGAGAAAGAATTTTTGCATTAACATAAACAAGTAGGATGAGGGGTCCTTTTATAGGCTCCCAAAACATCCTCATCAAGAACTATTCTTTAGTCATGATCTCTTGCTTATTCTCTCCTAAAATTAATCTCTAATTGCCACATAAGCACCCTAAAAAATGTTTTATTAAATCTGGAATTAATCCAACCCATGATCTAATTAATCTCTTGATAATTCAGGCAGAAATCGCATTGTTCGGTCGACCGAGAAATTTTCTCGGTGAACCGAACCATTCGATTTTAACACATGTTCGGTGTACCGTGAGATAGACGGTCGACAGAATCCGCATGAGAAAATTCTCTGGAAAAGTTCGGACGAACCACGTCTTATCTTTGGTCTACCGTTGACTCACCAAAATTTCTCCTGAAGCATAGTCATCGGATGACCGTGTCACATTTGGTCTACCGAAAATACTTTTTCTCGGTTGACCGTTCACACTCGGTTAACCGAACCCGATTGTCCAGCCACTCTAGACAATTTCAGTCAACCAATTGTCCTTACCCGTTCCCCATTCGGATAACCGACCCGAAGATTCCTCGGTTGACCGAACCCTGAACGGTTCACCGTGTTTGACCCCGATTTTTCCTTTGTCAAATTTTGGATTTATGTCCAATTTTTTTTTGATCTTTTGGGGATTTTAGCAAATTCATATCTTATGTAATATATTATCTTATGTAATATTAAATTATTACACCCCATAATATACACACCTCATATGAATTTATTATGATTCTAATTATGTCAATTCTCATGACATATTGATTTTATTCGTTCACCACATGTGTCCCTTTTTCAAATGAAACCCGACACATCATATGAACTAAAAATCAAGCTTCTTGTTTCCCAGTTTTGTGGTGTGACATAGAGGAGGATCTAAACGAAATTGGCAGTGATATTAAACACTTAATATCTGAAACTATTAGTGGTATCTAGCTACACATTATAGTTACCCAATTAGCATAGATGTCTTTGTTCCACCTGAACCAAAACACGATACATTTAGTGATGGAAGTGCACCACTTGTGTCCGTCCCTTGCCTCATGATATCAAGAATATATACAAAGTAGAAATGTGTCACCTTTGTATTATATTCATTTTATGATCTCTCTAAGCTAATTATAACTATGTAACTTAACTCAAGTTACATTGTGCACATTATAAATTTGCTTTATCAAGGGGCCCACTAATATCATCACTCAATTGAGAGGGGCAATCATAATCGTTTGACTAGCTATCTTTTCCAGCACAAGTCATGTTCAACCAACTATTTCCTTTATCACTATACTCATTGATAGCTTTTGACAATAATCAAATTAAGCATTTCTTGAGTGAAAAGATATAAGTCTCATATCTTAGGATCCAAGACACAATAAAAATTAATGACACGAAACACAATTCCATAATGTTTTACTTGTTAGGTCTCGTCAATATATAAAAGTAATTTTTTCCTTTTTTATATACTCGTGTCGTCAATTATTTGTAGAGCTACAACAATCGATGACCAACACGACAATCTTATCTCGGTGATTAATGTTCCATGTTAATTACCATGATTGTGAATAACTTCTGATTTATGTAAACCATTATCTTTTAGAGCTCTACAGTTAAGGACCAAGCACATCTTACTTAACACTTCCAAAAGACGAATATCATAATCAAGGAACAAAATGTTTGCAATCCAATTCATAATAATTAACATATAAAAGTAAAACTTTTAGAACACATTCCTTTCAATCTTCCCCTTGTTATCAAAGTTTTCTTCCACATACATTCTCAATGTATAAAACAATAATAACTAGGGTAACCCTCTCTAATCACTCATCAAGTCAATCCACATGGTTCCTCAGACCCATGGACTCGAAATGCATTTCGCCTTTGGCTTGGGATAAGGTTTGGTGAATGGATCAGCTGTGTTGTTGTTTGTGTTCACTCATAACAGATTTATTTTGCCCTCGTCGATGAAGTTACGTGTGACAAAGTACTTACGATCCTTATACTTCACTTTGTGGTGTGATTTGGGATCCTTGATTTGCAAAATAGATGCACTATTATCGTAAAATAGCTCTATGGGTCCCTCGCACGAGGGAACTACTCCAAGCTCTTCAAGGAACTTCTTAATCCACACTCCTTCCTTCCTCGCTTCAGCGACAGCCATTACTTCGGAAGCGGTGGTTGAGTCGGCCGTAGTGCTTTGCTTCCAACAACGCCAACTCACAGCTCAACCATTCAGAAGGAAGATGTATCCTAATTGCGACCTTCTATCGTCGGGATCACTCATGAAACTCGCATCTGAATAGCCCTCGGCTATTAACTCCCTTTGTCCTCCATAAACAACAAACTTATCTTTGGTCTGGTTAAGGTACCTCAGAATATTCTTGACCGCAGTCCAATGCTCAGGACCTGCGTTGGATTGGTGACGACTTGTCACGCTTAGAGCATACGAGACATCGGGTCTTGTGCAAGTCATCACGTACATGATCGATCCTATTGCCGAAGCATAAGGGATATCTTTCATGTACTCCAAGTCTTTACGTGATTCTGCATGTTGAGACTTCTTGAATTGCACACCCATACTTATTGGCACATTGCCCTTTTTGGAGTTGTTCATGATGAACCTTTCCAAAACCTTGTCAATGTATGTACGTTGACTTAGGCCAATGAGTCTACGAGATATATCTCTATATATCTTGATTCTCAAGATATATTGAGCCTCACCCATATCTTTCATCAAAAATGCAGATTTCAATGAACTTCTCGTTTGCTCAAGCAAAGGTATATGATTTCCCATGAGGAGTATGTCATCGACATATAAGATTAAGAACACTATGTGTCTCCCACTAACCTTCTTGTAAATACAAGGCACTTCCTTACTTTGGACAAAGTGAATCTTTTTGACTTCTTCGTCAAAACGTTTGTTCCAACTCCTTGATGCTTGCTTCAATCCATAAATGGATGTTTGAAGCTTGCATACTTTCACGCTTTTCTTTGGATATTAAAAACCTTGAGGTTGTACCATGTACACATCCTCCTCCAAGTTGCCATTAAGGAACGCCGTTTTGACATCCATTTGCTATATCTCATAATCATGAAATGCGGCAATAGCGAGTATAATCCGAATAGACTTGAACATGGCAACCGGTGAAAAAGCTTCATCATAGTCAATTCCTTGAACTTAAGTGAAACCTTTTGCTACAAGCCTTACTTTGTAGGTTGTCAAGTTCCCATCCATGTCCATCTTCCTCTTGAAAACCCATTTATTTTGAATGGCCTTTTTCCCTTGAGGAAGGTCAACCAAGTTCCACACTTGATTATCATACATGGATTCTATTTTGGATTCCATGGCCTTAAACCATAGTTTGGAGTCCTTTCTTTCCATTTCTTCTTGAAAGGTCGAGGTATCATAAGTATCTAGTACCATGATCTCAGGAAGTCCCAAATACATATCGGGTTTCTTCCTTTCCCTTGTTGACCTTCTAAGTTCGTTTTGTTCTACGTGTACTTCTCGAACTTCTTCTACAATTTCTTGCGGAATTGGTTCGTGTTCGATTCTCGAACGTACACTAGGTGGGGAAGATTAAGTTTCTCTCACAATTTCTTGCTAGGGTCTCTCACTCACCCTCCCACTAACCAAAGGAACCTTGGTTGGGCCTTCATGATCATGAATGTCACCATTCATATCATGATCTTGTAGAATATCTTGAGTCTCCTCAAGCACAACTCTACTCCCACTACTTTTTATTCTTTCCAGAAATTCCTTTTCTAGAAATACGACATCCCTCTCTACAATCACTCGATTGGAGGTTATATGCGAAAAGTAGTATCCTCTTGTCTCATGAGGATAACCTATAAAGAATCACTTATCTGCTTTTGGTTGAAGTTTGGTCGACATCAATCTCTTGATGTAGGCCTCACAACCCCAAATCTTGATAAAATTGAGCTTAGGTGTTTTACCACTCCATAGCTCATAAGGCGTTTTCTCTATGGATTTGGATGAAACATTATTTAGTGTGTAAGCCACAGCTTCTAGTGCATAACTCCAAAAGTGAAGCGGCAATTCAGCTTGACTCATCATTGATCGAACCATGTCGAGTAATGTCCTATTCCTCATTTCGGATACCCCATTCCACCGAGGTGTACCGGGAGGGGTGAGCTGTGGTAAAATACCACATTCCTTTAGGAATGAGTCAAATTCGGTACTTAAGTACTCACCTCCACGATCCGTTCGTAGAGACTTGATTTTCTTGTTGAGTTGGTTCTCTACTTCATTCTTGAATTCCTTGAACTTGTCAAAGGGTTCACTTTTGTTTCTCGTTAGATAAATATAGCCATAACGACTATAGCACAAGGTCCGGTATCAATTACCGAATCATGGACAAAGGTGGCTAAATATATCTCAATAACAAATATACCTTTGGCCTTTTTGGGGCATTTACGTTCAATCACTCCATTGTCAAGGTCTTCCTTGTACTTGGGGGAATTTGGCCGGATGTGTCCCTTTTCACCGCAGTGAAAGCACTCCGTGTTGGGAGTCGGAGATTTCGAGGAATTCCTCCTCGAGCCACTCACACGAGCACCTCCTACTCCCTTGCTCTTGATTGACGTATTTTTGGTGAATTTGTCTTTACCTTTGGTGATCTTCTTGCTCCCTCCATGGACGGCTAGGAAGTGCTTGTCCCGACCCTTGCCCATGTCAACTTTAGCCGTTTTAAGAGTGTTGTGAAGTTCCTCGAGACTCACCCCTTTCTCACGCACATGATAGTGCATAATGAATTCCTTATAGGACGGGGCTAGAGAGCCAAGAATCAAATCACTTCTAAAGGTATCCTTGCATCGTGAGAAAATGCATGGATACCGATGTTCCCTCCGCCATGTGGTACCTTGTGAGTGCGATGGTGGTCTTATAGCTCTCTTTTCAACCATTATCCATGAACATCTTTGTTAAAGCTTCCATGGTTTTCTTGGGTTTTGAATCTAAGTAATTCGCTTGAAGCGAGTCACCCATGGAGGCTAACATTAGACCGTGAACCTGGTTCTTTTGGTCTTCCTACTTAGCTTTTACCCCTCTCTCGCTATCGGTTGCCTTCTCATTTAATTTTGGGATTTCACCATCCAAAATATGAGATAGTTTCTCAAACTTCAACACAATATTGAGCTTGAGTTGCCAGCTTTTGAAGTTTGAGCCATCATTTGACAAATGATCTTTTTCAATCATAAATCGCACAATAGGTTGAATATTCACATTTCTACAAAATAAATTATATGGGATTTAGTGTCAATTTTATGTTTTAAAATCAATACCGCAAAATAAAAATTTGTTCATAAATGCAGCAATTCAAGATCCTATCAATTATAATATAAACTAGCTAAGGGCTATCGGAAATATTATAAAATTAAGGTAAGAAAACATTTTTCTAATCATAACCATTTCGAAATATCGCAACATTTGCATTTTGAAACTCTTATGACTCTTGTCGTTTTAATTAAGAGGGAATTTGACCAATCCTCGTAAGAAAAACTCTCTTTCTCAAAACCGACTTAGGTCTTCGGGTCTTGTTATGAACACTTATTTCATTTGATACGTGATAGGTTTATCCATTGTATTCACAAAAAAATATACTCGGTGTCCACTAAGGGTGAATCGCACCTCGTACGTCTATTCATGGCACAACAATAGACAAAGATTGAGGAAGCTATCTCCCGCTAAGGGCGAGCAGAATATCCCTCGATCGACGACTGCTAGTGGATGAAATAAGAAAGAAAAATTCTCTTAATTTTTGGTTGGACAATTTAAACATTTACATGTGATTTTAGAATTTAGGTGATAATGCATATTTATCATTTATACACATCCTAACATTCATCCATACAATCACATATATGTCAAGCACACAAACATGAACAAATCCATTCACACACATTGTGTGAGTTTATATGTTCCCGTTTCCTTGATCCTCGTGCTTCTTCAGCGTCTTCCTCTTGCACCATGGATATTGATATTGCAAAAATATAAACATGCATCTCTCAATTTTGAGAATTGTCTAGTGCAAGTCCTATGTAAAAATCCTCTCATATGCATGCATATACATAGAAATAGAAATTTGGCTTTCACATATACATAACCCCTTGTAATTGAATAATAATAACATACACATTCATTCATTCATTCACACATGGCTTCATCGGAACATACAAACTCACATATCCCTGCATTAAAGAACTCGAGCAACGTATGTACATATACTATAAATTAGTTTATCATGCCTCTCTAAATCAAACAATTCTAAAACCATTTGAAATCCTCTAAAATGATTTTATCCATCCATAGTTCAAATTACAAAATATTTGAACCGTTGTTTATCCAATTTCCAAAAATAATTTTTTTAAAGAAAGATAAACATATGTCTTTTAAGTTTTGTCGATTCTTTATAAAATAATCAGTTAATTAAAAACGAAAATTCTATAAATTAGACATAAGTCTAAATTTCAATTCTAACAATCGCATGATGTGTTTCAAAACATTTAAGCCTATCAAAAGAATCAATCAGAAAACTCGAAAAAGACGTAGAACATGAATTGTTTCGATTGTAGATGGTAAACTAAAATTAATTATATAGTCTAATCATTGAAAATATGAACTAAATGCTCTGATCCCACTGTAGGATTTCGTGTCCCCATGTATGTATATATTTAAAAAAAATTAATACAACATAAAAAATCGATTTCATACTTTCAACAATTTTTATGTACATTACTTTGTGTTTATTCTAATATCATGCAATCCTACATATATTAAAATAAATCACAAAGAGAGAATCATACCCAATGGTTCTCTAAAACCTTTTGAAGATCCGGAGTCGCGTTGCCCGTTGAATCGCCCACTGATTCGCCTCCAAGTGTTCACCAAACTCTAAACAAGATTAGAGAGAAATGAGCTAGCCAATCAATCTCTAATTAGGCTTAGAATTTTACTAATAACCCCTCTTTAAGCTCCTGAGATTTTCTATCTCCAAAATGTAAAATTACTCGGAGATTTTCGTGGTGATTAAGGGAGAGAATAATGAGAGAAAGAATTTTCGCATTAACATAAACAAGTAGGATGAGAGGTCCTTTTATAGGCTCCCAAAACATCCTCATCAAGAACTATTCTTTAGTCATGATCTCTTTCTTATTCTCTTCTAAAATTAATCTCTAATTGCCACATAAGAGGGAGTGAAACAAGGAAAGCTGCTGGGTGATTTTTGGTTGGACAAAAACACACACACGGTCGACCGGAACAACTCTACGGTCGTCCGTAACTCAAAAATGGTTCGCCCGGACACTTAAGTGGACTTAAGTCAGATCGACCAGAAGAAAATGGTCGAACGGAGTAGTAGAAGTGGTCGACCGAAACACACCAGGGAAAACCAAAATCAACACATAAAACGACCGGTCGACCGAACACAATAATGCGGTCGGCTGATGGAGAATTTTTTTAAAACTTACTTCCAGAAACAGTAATCCGGAACGAAACTTCATTTCGGTTCGACCGAATAAAGCCTGAAAATGCACAATTTTGAAAAACACTCAAAAAATCCGCAAACACTTGGAAAGAAATCTCAACCAAGTACCAAAATTCAAAAAAGAAGCATGATATTTCCAAGCTATACGTCATTTAAATTGCACATGCCTAGATTTATCCTTATATGAAAGAATTGATCAACCTTTAAAGGTTTTGTGAAGATATCCTCGAGTTGATCAATAGTGGGAACAAATATAAGCTTAATATCTTCCTTTGTTGCATGATCTCTAAAAAATGATATCTAACCTCAATGTGTTTAGTTCGAGAATGCAATATGGGATTTTTCGAAAGATTTATTGCACTAGTATTATCACAAAGTATAGGAGTAGTTTGAAACTCAAGTTTCAAATCTTTGAGGGTTTGCCTCATCCACAAGACTTGTGCACATGCACAACCGGCGGCAATGTATCTGGCCTCGGTTGTCGACAATGCAACACTATTTTGTTTCTAACTAAACCAAGAGACAAGCGATTTTCCCAAGAATTGGCAAGTGCCACTAGTACTTTTACGATCTAAAATGCAACCGGCATAGTCGGCGTCACTGTAGGCAACAAGATCAGAAGCCCTAGTCTTGGGGTAAAACAAACCAAAATCTTGAGATCCTTTGAGATAGCGAAAATACGTTTTAAAGCATTGAAATGAGATTCTTTAGGACATGCTTGAAAACGAGCACATAAACACACGGAAAATATAATATCCGGACGACTAGCGGTAAGATAAAGTAAGGATCCGATCATACCTCGCTATTTCTTGATATCCACCTCCTTGCCATTTTCATCTTTGTCTAACTTAGTGCTAGTGCTCATGGGAGTGTTGTGTGGCTTGCTATCTTCAAGACCAAAGCGTTTTAAGAGTTCTCTTGTGTACTTTGCTTGGTGTATGAAGTTCCCATCTTTAGTTTGCTTAATTTGGAGTCTGAGGAAGAAGTTTAGTTCACCAATTAAGCTCATCTCGAACTCCTCCCGCATAGACTTGGAAAATTCTTTCCAAGACGCGGGTTACTTGCACCAAATATGATATAATCAACATAGATTTATACCACTAGTAAATCAAGATCATAAGTTTCAACAAAAAGAGTGGTATCCACTTTACCCACACAAAAACCTTTGTCGATCAAAAAGTTCTTCAACCGCTCATACCAAGCTCTAGGAGCTTGTTTGAGGCCATAAAGAGCCTTCTTAAGTTTAAACACATGGTTTGGGTAAGTTTCATTTACAAATCCAGGGGGTTGTGCAACATAAACTTCTTCATTTATAAAGCCATTTAGGAAAGCACTTTTATCATTTGAAATAATTTTATGTCCATATAAGATGCATATGCTAATAACATGTGAATGGCTTCCATCCGAGCGACGGGGGCATAAGTATCATCAAAGTCTATACCCTCCTCTTGGCGATAGTCTTGAGCAACGAGTCTAGCTTTGTTTCTAATTACATTCCCATCTTCGTCAAGTTTGTTTCAAAAGATCCATTTAGTTCGAATAACCGTTTGGTTAGAAGTTTTTTCAACAAGTTCCCATACATCATTTCGATCAAATTGATTTAGCTCTTCATGCATACCCATTAGCCAAAATTCATCATTACTTGCTTGTTCTACTTTCTTAGGTTCTAATGTAGAGATAAATGCATAAAAATCACAAACTACATGTGCTTTAGACCGTGTCGTCACACCTTGAGATACAACTCAAATCACAAAGTCCTTCGGATGATCCTTTCTATAGGTCCAATCCTTAGGAAGATCCTCCACGTCCTCTTGTGGAAAACTTGGAGGCTCTTGATGAGACTCAAGAGGAACATCTTGTGATGATATGTGTCTAATGATATCCATGCAATCATCATCAAGAGAGGAGTTATCTACACAAGCTAACTCGTCAAACTTAACGTGTAGGGATTCCTCAACACAATTTGTTCGTTTATTGTACATTCTATATGATTTACTCCTATCAGAATACCCTAAAAAGATGGCCTCATAAGATTTTGCATCAAATTTATCCAAGTTGTCTTTAGTATTGAGGACAAAACATTTGGAGCCAAAAGCTTTAAAGTATGAAATTTTTGGAGTCTGGTCATGCCAAAGTTCAAAATGAGTTTTCTTTAAAATATGTCTAATGAGAACACGATTCAACACATAGCAAGAAGTATTAACGGCTTCGCACCAAAAATATTTTGGAAGCCCTTTTTCCACAAGCATTGTTCTTGCCATTTCTTGAAGAGTTCTATTTTTCCTCTCAACAACCCCAATTTTGTTGAGGAGTGCGAGGAAAAGAATTTTTTTTGCTCAATTCCATATTTTTCACAAAACTTTTAAAATGATTCATTTTCAAATTCTCCTCCATGATCACTATGAATAGTGATTATGTTAGAATCTTTTTCCCTTTGAACACGTTTGCAAAAACTTTTAAATATTTCAAAAGCGTCATACATGTTAGCTAAAAACAAAACCCAAGTGAATCTCGAAAAATCGTCAACTATCACAAATGCATATCTTTTCCCTTCTAGACTTACTGTCCTTGAGGGTCCAAAAAGATCTAAGTGTAAAAGCTCGAGGGGTTTTGAAGTTGACACCACATTTAGAGATCTAAAAGAAGATTTAAATTGCTTTCCAAATTGGCATGCATCACAAAGTTTGTCCTTTTTTAAATAAATTTTTGGTGTCCTCTAACCAATTCAAGTTTGGATAATTTGTGCAATTATGACATAGTAATATGTCCCAAACGGTTATGCCATAACCAAACTTCGTCATGTGAGGCAATTAAGCATTTTTCAAAACTTAAGTTTCTAAGATTATTAACATGCACAATGTAGATGTTATTTGATCTATATCTATTAAAAACAATTTTCATGTCATGTTTAGAGATGATATGGCAAGTGTGTTTATAAAAAAACAACTAGAAAATTCTTATCAGTTAATTGACTAACACTAAGCAAGCTATGTTTCAACCCATCTACTAATAAAACTTTTTCAATATTAGGAGTAGTAGAATTACCAACATTGCCAATACCGACAATGTGTCCTTTAGCATTATCTCGAAATGTGATGGTTCCTCCCTTCTTAGGTTTTAAGTTTGATAGAACTTAGGAGTCTCCTCTCATGTGCCTTGAGCACCCGCTATCGAGAATCCACTTCCTCTTTCTCCTTGCTTTTATCTACAAGCAAAGAACCAAGTGAAGACTTTGGTACCCAAATTTGTTTGCGTCCTTGAGGGTTAGCTTTTGGTACTCAAACTTGAGTAGTCTTAGGTACCCAAAGATTTGAATAATTGGTTTTCTTAACAAGGGAGTTATTCATTTTAACAAAGTAGGAAGCGGGTTTCTTTTGTTTACCTCCCTTGTAGCCTAGACCATGTTTTGTTAGAGATTGAGTTTGTGTTCCAAGAAGCATGTCAAGCATCTTTCTACCTAAAGTGAATTTCTCTAAGTCTTTCGTGAGTTGAATATTCTTGGCAATGAGATCTTCATTTAGATGATTATCTTTTGTAGATTTCAGAATTGTTATCTCATCATTTAGAGTCTCAATTTCTTTGGTTAGCATATCACAATTGATAGATTGATCAAGATTTATTTTCTAGCTAATTTGTTTTTAGGACAAATCATTTCATAACATTTGGCAAGTTCATGAAACGCATCTAATAAATCATCGTAAGGAGGTGTTTCGTTTAGCGATAGCTCATCGTCGTCGATCTACACCACGTGAGGTTGATCACTCATCTTTGGTGATGGAGGAGGGCTCGAGTCAGAATCAACACTAGATGTCATGAAACACATGTGTGCATCTTCTTCTTGGGAGTACTCGGAGTCAGAGTCCTTTGAGGAACTTGAGTCATCCCAAGTAGCTTTGAGAGCCTTTTTCCCATGCTTTTCGCGACGATCCCTTCTCTTGTAATCGTCACGTCTTGTAGGCCTCTCTTCTTTTTCTTTTCGTGATGTCCTTTCATCTTTATCTCTTCTTGGTCTCTCATCTCTTTCTCTTCTAGGAGGATTTTTCCTTTCTTCTCTTCTTTCACGATCCCTCGGCCTAAGCAATGGGCAATCCTTCTTCATGTGGCAGGTTTTGTTACACTCATAGCAAGTGAATGTACGAGAGGATTCTCCTCTTCCTTTTGCAAATTTTCTCTTGCAGAGGAACTTCTTGAAGTTGCGGGTTAGGAAAGCAACATCTTCATCGGTGTCCTCATCTTCGATTGCGTCTGAATCCGAGGTTTCTTTTAAAGCAATTTGTTTTTATTTCCGTCTATATCTTTCCCGTTCCTTCTCCTTCTCTCTTCTTTCTTCCTTTTGAATCTCATACGCCATGAGGCTTCCAATGAGATCCTCCATCTTCAATTTTGAGATATATTTGGCTTCTTCAATTGCCGTAGTCTTTTTCTCCCAATCCAAAGTCAAGGACCTAAGAAACTTTCGTACCCTATCACTTTCAACCACAACCTTACCAAGGTTCTTCAAAGAGTTAGTAATAAGAGTAAAGCGAGCATGCATCTCGCTAATGGATTAATTCGGTTTCATAGCAAACATTTCATACTTTTCCATAAATGAATCTATTCTAGTTTCCTTAACGGATGATCAACCTTCAAAGTGACTTTCTAACATATGCCAAGCTTCAAATGCGGAATCATATGTATTAATTCTACTATATTGTTCTTTGGTCAAACCACACATAATTATGTTCATGAGTTTAACATTCATTTGAATCATGGCTAATTCATCATCATCCATATGTTCTCATAGTTTGTTTTTGTAGGATTTCATGTTTAATTGTACATATTTATTTTCAAAATTTTTATGCACAATAAGGATCAATTTACAATTTTCTATGATTTATTTCACGCATGCAACAATTTGTTTCAAAACTTTATTAAAACAAATATGGGCTCCGAAATTCATACCTAGAAGTTCTCTAAAACTTCTTGAAGATTCGGAGATGTTGGGTATGCTTCTCGCTGCGCCGGATGCCTCCGAGTATTCACCAAACTCTAAACAAGATCGGAGAGAGGGAAGCTAGTCTCTCAATCTCCGATAGGGTTTAGAATCCAATTACTAACCCCTCTTTAATTCCCTTGAGAAGATGATCTCTTAAGAACTAAAACTAAACTTAAGAATTAAGGGATTTTCGTGGAGATTTATGGGGAGAGAATTTTTGCATAAGTAATAATGAATTAATTTTTGGAGGTAATGAGATAAACTTGTATTTATAAGCTCTCTCCAAATTACCTATTCATGTGCAACCCTTTGCCCATGATTTCATGCAAAATTCCATCTAACCATCCATTATTTAATAATAAATAATATTAGCCACGAATTAAATCAATTATGGACCAATTCCATGCATGATCTAATTAATTCTTAAATCAATTCTGCACAAAACCGTCTGGACCGGTCGACCGTTTGGAGGTTCGGTCGACCGTTCGAACCAAGTTTCAGTCGACCGTTCAATAACTTGGTCGACCGTTCGTAACAAGAATTATTCCATCGCAATGTTCGGTCGACCGACCGATTACATTCGGTCGACCGTTTGAACAGACGAAAATTCCCTGTTATCGGTCGAGACATGTCCGGTCGACCGTGCCCAATCGGTCGACCGTGTACTGCTAACCCGTCGACCGTTTGAGCACTGTTCTGCAGACTTGTCAAATTTCGGTTTAACCCCTACAAAATTTGACATTTCGGGATTAGTAGTAAATTCAAAACTTATGTAACATATTATCCTATGTAATGATCAATCATTACACCCCATAATATTTACATCACATATGAATTTAATTTGGATTCTAATTATGTTATTAATCATAACATAATTTTGATTTTGCTTGTTCACCACATGTGTCATATTTTCTACATGAAACCCGACACGTCTTATGAACTCAAAATCCCCATTTCTTGTTTCCCAGTTTTGTGGTGTGACCTATAGGAGGATCTAAACTAAGTTGGCAGTGATATTAAGAACTTAATATCACAAGCTATAAGCGGTAGCTAGCTACACATTATAGCTCCCAATTAGTCAGATGTCTTAATTCCACTCGAACCAAAACCCGATCCATTTAGTGATGGAGTGCACCACTTGTGTCCGTCCCTTGCCTCATTATATTAAGAATACACACAAAGTAGTATTGTGTCATCTTTGTCTTAGTATTCATTTCTTGATCTCTTTAAGTTAGTTATAAATATGTGACTTAACTCAAATCACATTGTGCACATTATAACTTTGCTTTATCAAGGGGCCCACTAATATCATCACTCAATTAAGAGGGGCAATGATAGTCTTTTGACTAACTATCTTCTCCAACAAAAGTTGTACTTAACCAACCAATGCCTTTACACTACACTTATCGATAGTTCAAGACACTGATCTAATTAAGTATTCCTTAAGTGATCAGATATAAGTCTCATATCAAAGGACCAAAGACACAGTAAAATATTAATGACACAGAAACACATTTCTATAATATTTTACTTATTAGGTCTATTCAGTATACAAAAGTAATATTTTCCTCTTTTACATACCCGGGTTGTCACTCACTTGTAGAGTTACAATGATCTATGACCAAACACGACAATCTTAACCCGGTAATTAATGTACCATGTTAATTACCATGATTGCGAATATTTGTTGTTTTCTGTAAACCAATATCTTTTAGAGATCTACGGTTAAGGACCAAGAGCCTCTTCCTTAACACTTCTAAAAGACGAATAACATAAACAAGGAACAAAATGATTTCTCATTCAATTCATAATAATTGACATTTAAAAGTAAAACTTTTAGAACACATTCCCTTCAATCTCCCACTTGTTATTAAAGTTTTCTTTCACATACATACTCAATGTATAAAACAATAATAACTAGGGTAAACCCCATTACATATCAATCATCAAGCCAATCTACATGGTTCCTCAATCCCATGGACTCGAAATGCATTTCGCCCTTGGCTTGGGATAATGGTTTTGTGAATGGATCAGCTGTGTTGTTGTTGGTGTCCACCCATAATAGATTTATTTTGCCTTCGTCGATGAGGTCACATGTCACGAAGTACTTACGATCCATGTACTTCACTTTGTGGTGTGATCTAGGATCCTTGATTTGCGAGATAGATGCACTATTATCGCAAAATAGCTCGATAGGTCCCTCGCTCGTGGGAACTACTCCAAGCTCTTCAAGGAACTTCTTGATCCACACTCCTTCCTTGCTCGCTTCAGCGACAACCATTACTTCTGAAGCAGTGGTTGAGTCGGCCGTAGTGCTTTGCTTCCAACTACGCCAACTCACAGCTCCACCATTCAGAAGAAAGACGTATCCTGATTGTGACCTTCTATCGTCTGGATCACTCATGAAACTCGCATCCGAGTACCCTTCGGCTATCAACTCCCTTTGTCCTCCATAAACAAGAATCTTATCCTTAGTCCGATTAAGGTACTTTAGGATATTCTTGACCGTAGTCCAATGCTCAGGACCTGCGTTGGATTGGTGACGACTTTTCACGCTTAGAGCATACGAGACATCGGGTCTTGTACAAGTCATCGCGTACATGAGTGACCCAATTGCCGAAGCATAAGGGACATCTTTCATTTACTCTTAGTCCTTACGTGATTGCGCACGTTGAGACTTCTTGAGTTACACACCCATACTCATTGGCACACTGCCCTTTTTGGAGTTGTTCATCTTGAACCTTTCCAAGACCTTGTCAATGTATGTACGTTGACTGAGGCCAATGAGTCTACGAGATCTATCTCGATATATCTTGATTCCCAATATGTATTGAGCCTCACCCATATCTTTCATTGAAAATGCAGATTTCAATGAACTTCTCGTTTGCTCAAGCAAAGGAATATGATTGCCCATAAGCAATATGTCATCGACATATAAGATTAGGACTACTACATGGCTCCCACTAACCTTCTTGTATATACAAGGTTCTTCCTTACTTTGAATGAAGTGAAGCTTTTTCACTTCCTCGTCAAAGCGTTTGTTCCAACTCCTTGATGCTTGCTTCAATCCATAAATGGATCTTTGAAGCTTGCATACCTTTTCGCTATTCTTTGGATCTTCAAAACCTTGAGGTTGTACCATGTACACATCCTCCTCCAAGTTCCCATTAAGGAACGCCATTTTGACATCCATTTGCCATATTTCATAATCATGGAATGCAGCAATAGCGAGCATTATCCGAATAGACTTGAACATGGCAACCGGTGAAAAAGTTTCATCATAGTCAATTCGTTGAACTTGAGTGAAACCCTTTGCTACAAGCCTCGCTTTGTAGGTTGTTAAGTTCCCATCCATGTCCATCTTCCTCTTGAAAACCAATTTATTTTTAATGGCATTTTTCCCTTGAGGAAGGTCAACCAAGTTCCACACTTGATTATCATACATGGATTCTATTTCGGATTCCATGGCCTTAAGCCATAGTTTGGAGTCTTCCCTTTCCATTGCTTCTTGGAAGGTCAAGGGATCATTGGTATCTAGTACCATGATTTCATGAAGTCCCAGATACAAGTCGGGTTTCTTTCTTTCCCTTGTTGACCTTCTTAGTTCTTTTGATTCTTCTCGTGTCTCTCGAACTTCTTCCACAATTTCTTGAGGAGTTGGTTCACGTTCAATTCTTGAACGTACACTTGGTGGGGATGATTGAGATTCTCTCACAATTTCTTGTGATGGTCTCTCGCTCACGCTCCTACTAACCAAAGGAATCTCGGTTGGGCCTTCATGATCTTGAACGTCATCATTCGTGTCATGATCTTGTAGAGTATCTTGAGTTTCCTCAAGCACAACCCTACTCCCACTACTTTTTACTCTTTCTAGAAATTCCTTTTCCAGAAATGTGGCATCCCTCTCTACAATCACTCGATTGGAGGTGATATGCCAAAAGTAGTATCATCTTGTCTTACGAGGATAACCAATGAAGAAGCACTTATCCGCTTTTGGTTGAAGTTTGGTCGACATCAATTTCTTGACGTAAGCCTCACAACCCCAAATCTTGAGAAAACTGAGCTTAGGTGTTTTACCACTCCATAGCTCATAAGAAGTTTTCTCCACGGATTTGGATGGCACATTATTTAGTGTGTGATTGACATCATTTTATGCTCATATTTGTATCTTATATCCATTATCTTACACCTAAGCAATGCTACGTGACGAGTTTTATGTTTAGTTTTCAGGAATAAACAGGTTTGACGAGAAGAGCCATGAAAGGACCCAAAAGCAGGAAAAAGGACTTAATTGTTAGACCTGGGGACTAAGATGCAAGGGAGAAGGACCTGATCGTAAGACCGAAGGACCTAAAAGCAAAACAGGAAACTCCACACCATCATGGGGAGTATTTTGGCAATTCGATTTGGGTCGGAGCTCCAACAAACCAAGTAGATGCATCCAAGACCAACAAATCCAGAAAGAAAAGCCCACAACAAATGCCAACGTGATCCGAAGATTTTGGACGCCAATTGGCGGTCTTGGACCGCTAATTGGCGGTCCATATTAATCAGGATCCGCCCAAATTTCTCCTGGACTTGTATTAATGTTCGTTTATGCTATTTTTGGTATTGGTTTAGTCCCACATCGGGGGATTGTCCCCGATTAGCTTTTTCCATGCTTATAAATAGAACTCTTCACCTTCCATTGTAATTACCCATTGTTTGGTGGCATTCTCTCTACTAAGGAGTGAGCCTTGAAGCAAAAACTCAAGGTGGAGAAGAATGCTACCTTCAATGTGAGTCATTTGTTAATAAAATAATTCTTGTAGTTTCTTTTAATCTTGTCTTTTAATTTGTGCATGTTTGTTTAGTCTTTCCTTTCCTTTTATGCTTCTTTATTTCTTGCTTGATTAGTGTAGTTTTATTTCAGTAGAATGCTTCATTTTATTAGAGTAGTTAGTTTAAATATGTGTGAGTAGTTCCATCCCCATTTGGGGGGTGGAGAAATATGTGATATAATCATGTAGTGTATTAAGTGTGTGTTATGTTTATCCCTTGGGCTTTATATGATTTCCATAACCATCTAATGGGTTATCCACTCTTATCTTTGATATGCTAATGCTATTGAATGAAGTTTAGCTTATGTTTTGATTAGTGGACCTATTTTATGGGGTATGATAAGGTTAGGATATGGATGAACTTAATTTTGGAAACACAATTTGTAGTGTATGTGCTCTTGTTGCCTTTACCTTAGCTAATATATTGTATGTTTTAATGATGTAGTGAAATCTTAATTCATGTGGAGGCATAGTAGGGTATAGTCTTTATACTTGAGTTCATGTAGCTTCATTCCAATTATTGTCTTGTATGTTTTAATGATGTAGTCTTATCTTAATTCATGTGGAGGCAAAGTTGGATGTAGTTTTATGATTCCATGCACTACATGTTGTGAGGAGCTTAATGAACACACACTTCTTTATGTTCATATTATTTCTCTACGCCCTTTGGGGTTTAGTTTTCTTGCTTTTCTTCCATTTCCTTTTTGCATCTTAGTGTAGTTTAGTGTAACCAACCTTTCTCTCCTTCTTTTTACCTCTCCCCTTCGAACAAACCAATCGTCGACACACCTCCCAGTGGACGACCCGTATTTGCCACCGCTTCAACGCGGCCGTGCACTTACGGTTAAATATAAAACGATCAATCAAGTTTTTGGCACCGTTGCCGGGGAGGTGCTCTGTCCAGACGTTGGTTTGGACGATTCGAGGGGTTTTTAATTTTTTATTTTTAGTTGTTCTTAGTTTCAGGGAACCTGAGGATCAAGGGGAAGCGACTGGAGGAATGGGAGAGCAAAAGACCCCAAAGTGACCGCCAATCAGCGGTCTGGGACCGCCAATTGGCGGCCTGGTGTCCTCAATTGCTCTCAAATTTGTTCCAGTTGTTATGTTGTTCATTTTAGTTATATGGGAGCACAATTTTGCATGCTGGGACTTATAGTTTGCTCCCATATTTAATTTCAATCCCCTTTAATCAACTTGGACCATAAAACTCAAAGCAAATGATTAGACTCCTTGCCATCTAGGTCATGCATCATGTGTAGACCTTGCATGCATTTGTCTTTTCTTTTCTTTACATTTTGTTGTTGATTGCTGGCGTGAGGTACGTGCACCCAAATCTCTCATTCATGCATGTTTCGATCATGCATTAGTTAGTAAGGTGCATCGGGACAAGAGTGAGAGAGCGTTTGATTGGAGCGATTGATTGCTAGATCTAGGATTAGATCACTACTAAGGAGGGGTTGTCCCATAAAAGATAAGGTGGGGGATTTCATCACCCTTCCCTTGGCCCCAAAAACCACTCTTAATAAAGCCTTAACTAAAAGCAAGTAGACATTGGCCCTAGGATTGTAGGCGCAGTAGGAGAGTAATCTAGTTGAGACCGTCATGACCTGATCGGCGTTGCCTACCTTGTCGATAGTAGGAGGTACTGGATCTCCGGATCTGGTATCACTTGCTAGGCATTGTGGTCCTCGTTGTAGGGAGGTGAGACGTGTCGAGGCTAGTGACCTCGAAGTTAGGCGTCGTCTAGCCTAAGGACCCATTGCCTTACATTGTTTGAGCCGTGCTTGCTAGTTAGGCTTCTTCCTGATCCCGTTACCCACGCTAGCTTTAGGGATTCTTCCCTTCTCCTCTGAGTCATCTTCTTCTCACCTTCTTCTACGTTATAGTCTCCTCCCCCGTACACTCTCTGGTAGCGTTTTAGGGTTGAGTCGAGCACTTTTTGCGAGTTTAGCCTCGTGGTGGTGAGAGTGGTCGACTCTAGAGTTCTCTGTTGTGATGGATGGTTACATGGGCGACCATCCATATTATTGTTGGGACCAGGACGATTTTCCCTGGTACTCTCGACCCATGCATCCTAGGGTGGCTCAGACTAACACCCCGTATGATTGGGACAATCTTAATTGTGTGACTGAGCAATCTGCCTATTGGGGTAGTATGACAGAGGCACCGACTGCTAGACCACCATCTAGTTACGTCGGATCATATGTTGGCCATCAATCTGAGACATTACAAGAACCTTTGGCCTCTTTCATGCATGTGGTAGATGACATGGGTGCACCGGTGGCTCCAGTAGCCGTACCGTGTCACTATTGTGGGTTGAGTGGTCATGATTTCGGGGAATGTCCTTATGTTCCCCCAGAGCCGGAGTATGAGCATACCTTTTCCCAAAATGCTCAATATGACCATTATGCATCCGCGTACAACCCGAGAGGGATGGATTCGTGGGGAGACAATTCGTATTCAAATTCTTATACTTCATTTCCACCACAGTATCCTCCTCTCGAATACCCTGAATTCTATCAACACCCCACTTCAAATCATTGGACTCATTCTCATCCCATCAACATCCAACCCCAAAATTTCCCAAACTCTGACTTGGACCTCATAGTTGACCACATACCTGATTCCTCGAAACAAACTTTCCTTACGGTCATGGAAACCATTCAACAGTCCATACAAAATATGGCACTGCAAGTGAGTCAAATGTCACAGCAATTACGTGAACGTGAGGAGAGTGACATTTCATGTCAACATGAGGATTCTTCTTTTGATATCGAACCACCACCACATCCACAAATTCAAAACACAACCTTTCAAAGTCAAACTCCTAGTCAGTCTGAGGGACTTGGGGTTTCAATTCACAACCACTTAGTGGAGGATTCGATTCAAATTGAGAATAACTTGGACCAGCTTCTTTATGAGTTGGCACATGATTGTGCCTTATCTTCTTGTCTCATGGCCCTTGAGCCACATGCTGTTATTGTTGTACCTCCTAAGGACTCACCTCTGGTGGAGCAAGAGCTCCCTAGTCCCCTCAATTTCAAACAACCTGGTGAGAGTTTGCCTCTCACTATTGTTCCTGATCATCTTGGAAATGATGGAACATCAAACAACTACATTACTCGTGAGGGTATTAGGAGTTCCTTGGAGGATACCTTGGGTATGAGACCCACTTCCCGTTCTCCTGGTGAGTTGGACATGCATAACGAGGTGCTTGACCTCGTTCCGACCCACCAGCCTGTTGGTTGGAGAGTTTGGATTGATGATCATAACTTCAGTTCCGCAACGGGAGAGATTCTTCTTCCGTTGCCCCTTATTTCCCAAACTCTCGAGTGGTTCAAGCTCTTTCAGTTTGATCCTTTGAATGAGACGCATTTGCGTCCAATTCATGAACCTCTCATTTCATCTGGTGCTCTTTGTGAAGGGGGGCCACGCATGCGTATTCTGGCCCCACGTGGTGTCATGTTCCCTTTCCAAGTCCATTGACCCACTCTTGTGGTTCCCATTTGATGTCTTTTGACAAATGAAGATGGGAACTTATGTTTGTACATAGTTATTAAAATAAAAAAAGTAGTACAATAAAAGACTCCTTCAGTGAGCATCGATTGTTGTGAGCCCCAACCCTTGTGTATTTGCACTCCATTTCTTTCACGTATTTGTATCCTTTCCTTAGCATCTCACAGGTTTTGAGGGAATTCGGGTTTGTGTCCATCAACATGACCTTGAACTTCCCTTTGTACTTCATGTTGGTGAGATCTCTCCTTTTTCATGCATAAATCCATGTAGTATTTTGCTCACATTCATTGAGGACAATGCATGAAGTAGGTGTGGGGGGGTGTTTTACGTGTGTACATAGTCGAGTCTTTTTCTTTTGATTTTGTTTTCTTTTTGTGTGTATTGTTAGGGTCATGCTAGTGTGCCGTATTTAACATTGATATATCTGCTTGCCATGATCCTTGGGTGACTTGTCTTCTTTTGCTTGCCTAGTGCTTCAAAATTTTCACATTTCTTTCAAAATATTCATGTGTTTGCGAAAGAAAATGTTTTGTGGGTTTTGCGTGTGTTTAGCATGTGCAAAACCGTTGAGAGGCAAAGTAAAAAGAAAGCTCCCAAAATTGTCTTGAACTTGATGCATTAGGATATCTAGTACAGTGACTTTAGGATTTATCGAGTCATTAGGATGCAGCCCAGTTTTCCCTTGGGGGTGAGTAATCATAGGGTTTCAGTGCTCAAACATTTAATGAAGTCCACCCTGAACCTAGTGAGTCAATAATTCATGTTTGTTAACTTAAGGAAGTTTGTTGTAGTCAAGGACCCTCTAAATCCTGTTGTGAGACATTAGTGTAGGGGTTTTGGTTCATGTGTAGATAAGAAATAAGTGAGTAGGTGTTCTCTCTTCTCGCACTGCTCCTATCACTCGGGAAAGTAGGTCTGAGGGGACTTTGTGCCTCGTGCTTTCGAGTCATCTGACTTGGGATGCGCCGATCGAACTCCCGGTTACACGGGTGGTAGGGATTGCCCTATGTGGAGATTTGGGGAAAGGTGTACGTGATAGTGTAAGTCCTCATGGGCAATGATGCACGAAACCTGACCCTGGGAGAATGAAGCTCCAACTAATAAAAAGAAAAGAAAAAAAGTGAAAAGAAACAAAAAGAAAAAAAATTGTAATTCAAATAAGAACCTTAACGGACTTTACACTGTGTAGCACTTGAGGATGTTGAGGTTGTCCATGTCTTTCACTTAATTCCTTATTTAACTTGCACGAATGGTTCATTAGGTTAGAGGTGTGGACTGATCACCTATATAGAGTCGGCCCGTAGCATTACTGCGTCCAATGACCGACAAAATATTTCCAACGACTCGAGTGTCTAGATTGAATAATGCATCTTGTTCGGATTTTGTGGGTATATCCGCTGAAAACCCTCAGGAGACAACACTCCTCCTCCTTGGCAAAAAAGAGGTTTAACGGCTTGTTGAACATGCTAAGTGCAACCGTGATTCCTATGAAAGTGAGTTAGGATTTCTTGTTTCGCGTTTGCTTTTCTCTTTCTTTGTTTTGCTCGGGACTAGCAAAAACTTAGGTGTGGGGGTATTTGATTGACATCATTTCATGCTCATATTTGTATCTTATATCCATTATCTTACACCTAAGCAATGCTACGTGACGAGTTTTATGTTTAGTTTTCAGGAATAAAGAGGTTTGAAGAGAAGAGCCATGAAAGGACCCAAAAGCAGGAAAAAAAGGACTTAATTGTGAGACCTGGGGACTAAGATGCAAGGGAGACGGACCTGATCGTAAGACCGAAGGACCTAAGAGAAAAACAGGAAACTCCACACCATCATGGGGAGTATTTTGGCAATTCGATTTAGGTCGGAGCTCCAACAAACCAAGTAGATGCATCCAAGACCAACAAATCCAGAAAGAAAAGACCACAACAAATTCCAACGTGATCCGAAGAGATATTAATCAGGATCCGCCCAAATTTCTCCTGGACTTGTATTAATGTTCGTTTAGGCTATTTTTGGTATTGGTTTAGTCCTACATCGGGGGATTGTCCCCGATTAGCTTTTTCCATGCTTATAAATAGAACTCTTCACCTTCCATTGTAATTACCCATTGCTTGGTGGCATTCTCTCTACTAAGGAGTGAGCCTTGAAGCAAAAACTCAAGGTGGAGAAGAATGCTACCTTCAATATGAGTCATTTGTTAATAAAATAATTCTTGTAGTTTCTTTTAATCTTGTCTTTTAATTTGTGCATGTTTGTTTAGTCTTTCCTTTCCTTTTATGCTTCTTTATTTCTTGCTTGATTAGTGTAGTTTTATTTCAGTAGAATGCTTCATTTTGTTAGAGTAGTTAGTTTAAATATGTGTGAGTAGTTCCATCCCCATTTGGGGGGTGGAGAAATATGTGATATAATCATGTAGTGTATTAAGTGTGTGTTATGTTTATCCCTTGAGCTTTATATGATTTCCATAACCATCTAATGGGTCTCCACTCTTATCTTTGATATGCTAATGCTCTTGAATGAAGCTTAGCTTATGCTTTGATTAGTTGACCTATTTTATGGGGAATGATAAAGTTAGGATATGGATGAAGTTAATTTTGGAAACACAATTTGTAGTGTATGTGCTCTTGTTGCCTTTACCTTAGCTAATGTCTTGTATGTTTTAATGATGTAGTGAAATCTTAATTCATGTGGAGGCATAGTAGGGTATAGTCTTTATACTTGAGTTCATGTAGCTTCATTCCAATTATTGTCTTGTATGTTTTAATGATGTAGTCTTATCTTAATTCATGTGGAGGCAAAGTTGGATGTAGTTTTATGATTTCATGCACTACATGTTGTGAGGAGCTTAATGAACACACACACACTTCTTTATGTTCACATTATTTCTCTACGCCCTTTGGGGTTTAGTTTTCTTGCTTTTCTTCCATTTCCTTTTTGCATCTTAGTGTAGTTTAGTGTAACCAACCTTTCTCTCCTTCTTTTTACCTCTCGCCTTCGAACAAACCAATCGTCGACACACCTCCCAGTGGACGACCCGTATTTGCCACCGCTTCAACGCGGTCGTGCACTTGCGGATAAATATAAAACGATCAATCAGTGTGTAAGCCGCAGTTTGTAGTGCATAACTCCAAAAGTAAAAAGGTAATTCCGCATGACTCATCATTGACCGAACCATGTCGAGCAATGTCCTATTCCTCCTTTCGGATACCCCATTCCACTGAGGTGTACCGGGAGGGGTGAGTTGGGGTACAATACCAAACTCCTTTAGGTATGAGTCAAATTCGGCACTTAAGTACTCACCTCCACGATCCGTTCGTAGAGACTTGATTTTCTTGTCGAGTTGGTTCTCTACTTCATTCTTGAATTCTTTGAACTTGTCAAAGGATTCACTTTTGTTTCTCATTAGATAAACATAGCCATAACGACTATAATCATCCGTGAACATAATGAAGTACTTGAAACCATCTCGTGCACTAGTACTCATTGGCCCACATACATCGGAATGTATCAAATCCAACAAGCCACTCGCCCTTGGGCCTTTCTTCTTGAAGGGCTTTTTGGTCATTTTTCCCATTAGACATGGTTGGCACGTCTCCAATGATTTAAAATCAAGTAGACCAAGAAGGTTAGCTTCTTGCAATTTCTTGATGCGCTTTTCATTTATGTGACCAAGACGATAGTGCCACAAGAGAGTATCATTCTCGTTAGTGGTCTTAAGTCTTTTGTTATTAATATTAAAGATTTGTTTATCATTAAATTCGAGCAAATAGAGACCATTCCTTATGAATGCATTTGCATACAAAAATACCATTCTTCGATATAGACAAGCAACAATTTGAAATATTTATATTGAAATTATCCATGTCTAAACATGATACAGAAATAATGTTCTTGCTAATCGAAGGCACATAATAAACATTCTTTAGACATAAATTTAAACCACTACATAATTGAAGTACCACAGAACCTTGTGCAACCGCAGACACGTTCGCACCATTTCCGACCTTCAATTCTACCTCGTTCCTTATGAGTTCCTTCCTATCCATGAGTAGCTGCACATTAGAAACTATGTGAGCACAAGATCCGGTATCTATTACCCAATCCTGGACAGAGGTGGCTAAATTTATTTCAATAACAAATATACCTTTGCCCTTTTTGGGGCGCCGTCGTTCAATCACTCTGTTGTCAAGGTCTTCCTTGTACTTGGGGCAATTTGGCCGGATGTGTCCTTTTTCACCGCAGTGAAAGCACTCCGTATTGTGAGTTGGAGATTTCTGAGATTTCCCCCTTGAGGCACTCGCACGAGCACCTCCTACTCCTTTGCTCTTGATTGAACCACTTTTGGTAGATTTGCCCTTTTCTTTACCAATCTTTTGGCTCCTCCCATGGACGGCAATGACTTGCTTGTCCCTACCCTTGCCCATGTCAACTTCAGCAGTTTTGAGAGCGTTGTGCAGCTCCTCAAGACTCACCCCTTTTTCACGCACGTGATAGTGCATTACAAAGTCCTTGAAGGACGGGGCTAGAGAGCCAAGAATCATATCTTCAGCAATGTCCTCGGGCATTGGTGAAGAGAGCTTTGCCAACTTCTCAAGGTACCCTTGCATCGTGAGAAAATGCATGGATACCGATGTTCCCTCCGCCATATGGCACCTTGTGAGTACGATGGTGGTCTTATAGCGCTCCTTTCGGGCACTATCCATGAACATCTTAGATAAAACCTCCATGGTCTTCTTGGGTTTTGAATCCAAGTATTTCGCTTGAGGCTAAAGCCAAGTGGGAAGACCAAGAGAACCAAGTATTTCGCTTGGAGCGAGTCACCCATGGATGCTAGCATAAGACCGTGAACTTGGTTCTCTTGGTCTTCCCACTTGGCTTTAGCCTCTTTCTCTTCATCGGTTAATCTCTCATTCCACTTTGGGATTGGACCTTCCAAAATGTGAGATAGTTTCTCAAACTTTAACACGATGTTGAGTTTGAGTTGCCAACTAATGAAGTTTGAGCCATCACTTGCTAAAGGGTGTTTTTCTATCATGGATCGTACGATAGGTTGGATGTTCGACATTTTTCTACAAAATAAATCATACAGGTTTTAATGCCAATTTTATGTTTTAATACACATGCATACATATATTGAATATAAATGTAAATGTTGCAAATAAAATTTTTGCCCATAAATGCAACAATCCAAGATCCCATCAATCGTAATATAGACTAGCTAAGGGCAATCGAATACATTACAATATCAAGGTAAGAAAACATTTTCTAATCACAACCTTTTTGAATTTTAGCAGCATTTAGCATCTTCAAACTCTTGTGACTCTTGTCGTTTTAATTATGAGGGAATACGACCTATCCTCGTAAGAAAAACTCTTTCCCAAAACCGAGCGAGGGCTCTAGGTAATGTTAAGAAAACTTATTTTCATTTGATACGAGATACGTTTATCCATTGTATTCACAACTAAACATACTTGGGGTTCACTATGGTGAAACACACCTCATATATTTAATTGTAGCACAACAACAGACAACCATTATATCTCCCACTATTCCCAAAGATGGAGGGAGCTATCTCCCGCTAAGGGCGAGCAGAGTATCCCTCGATCAATGGCTGCTAGTGGATGAAAGAAGAAGGAAATTTATTCTTAATTTTTGTTTGGACAATTTAACATGTGATTTAGAATTTTAGGTTATCATGCATATTATTAATCATACACATCCTAACATTCAACACATTCATCACATGCATAGCAAGATAAAAAAACAGAAATTAAACATTCACACAATCCACATCGTGTGAGTTTATATGTTCCCTTCGATCCTCGATCCTCGATCCCTGATCTTCGATCCTCGATCAATGCGCTACAACTACGACTTCCTCTTGCACCGGAGATGTAGATTTTACAGAAAATAAACATGCTCCTCACATTCGATAAAAACCGACTAGTGCAAGTCCTATGTAAAAACCTCTCATATGCAAATGCAACTATCTAAAAGACGGAAAGAGAGAGAATTTTGGCTTTTACATACATAAGCCCCTGTATAATAATGATTACATACATTCATAACTGCTGATTTGGAACATATAAACCCACAATTCCTGCAAAGACAACTCGAGCATCCATGCATGCAATATCGCTATAAACTATCCAACCTAGTTTATCAAGCATCTAGAATCTCAAACAATTCTTTGAAAAACATTTTGAAATCCATTAAAAATGTTTTTCATGCATCCATAGTTCAAAAATTAATTATGAACCGCTGTCCATCCAATTTCCAATGGAAAGAAGAATCGCAGTTTTTCGGTTTTGTTGATTCTCTTACAAAATAATCGTTTATACTTAAAACGAAATTATTCCAAGTTAGACAAATGTCTAAATCTTAATTCTAATAATTACATGGCATGTTTTAAAACACTTAAAACATTCAGAACGAATTATTATGAAGAATTACATCAACAAACATTCATAGACCAAAAAAACGGTAAATTGAATTGTTTAAATCCTAGATGGTAAACTAAATTCGTTTACAGTCATAAATCATGAGAAAATTGAACCCTATGCTCTGATACCACTGTAGGATTTCATGTTTAATTGTACATATTTATTTTCGAAATTTTTATGCACAATAAGGATCAATTTACAATTTGCTATGATTTATTTCATGCATGCATCAATTTGTTTCAAAACTTTATTAAATCAAATATGGGCTCCGAAATTCATACCTAGAAGTTCTCTAAAACTTCTTGAAGATTCGGGGACGTTGGGGATGCTTCTCGCTGCGCCAGATGCCTCCGAGTATTCACCAAACTCTAAACAAGATCGGAGAGAGGAAAGCTAGTCTCTCAATCTCCTATAGGGTTTAGAATCCAATTACTAACCCCTCTTTAATTCCCTTGAGAAGATGATCTCTTAAGAACTAAAACTAAACTTAAGAATTAAGGGATTTTCGTGGAGATTTATGGAGAGAGAATTTTTGCATAAGTAATAATGAATTAATTTTTGGAGGTAATGAGATAAACTTGTATTTATAAGCTCTCTCCAAATTACCTATTCATGTGCAACCCTTTGCCCATGATTTCATGCAAAATTACATCTAACCATCCATTATTTAATAATAAATAATATTAGCCACGAATTAAATCAATTATGGACCAATTCCATGCATGATCTAATTAATTCTTAAATTAATTCTGCACAAAACCGTCTGGACCGGTCGACGACCGCTCGAACCAAGTTTCGGTCGACCGTTCAATAACTTGGTCGACCGTTCGTAATAGGAATTATTCCATCGCAATGTTCGGTCGACCGACCGATTACATTCGGTCGACCGTTCGAACAGACGAAAATTCCCTGTTATCGGTCGAGACATGTCCGGTCGACCGTGCCCGATCGGTCGACCGTGTACTGCTAACCGGTCGACCGTTTGAGCACTGTTCTGCAGACTTGTCAAATTTCGGTTTAACCCCTACAAAATTTGACATTTCGGGATTAGTAGCAAATTCAAAACATATGTAACATATTATCCTATGTAATGATCAATCATTGCACCCCATAATATTTACATCACATATGAATTTAATTTGGATTCTAATTATGTTATTAATCACAACATAATTTTGATTTTGCTTGTTCACCACATGTGTCATATTTTCTACATGAAACCCGACACATCTTATGAACTCAAAATCCTCATTTCTTGTTTCCCAGTTATGTGGTGTGACCTATAGGAGGATCTAAACTAAGTTGGCAGTGATATTAAGAACTTAATATCACAAGCTATAAGTGGTATCTAGCTACACATTATAGCTCCCAATTAGTCAGATGTCTTAATTCCACTCGAACCAAAACCTGATCCATTTAGTGATGGAGTGCACCACTTGTGTCCGTCCCTTGCCTCATTATATTAAGAATACACACAAAGTAGTATTGTGTCATCTTTGTCTTAGTATTCATTTCTTGATCTCTTTAAGCTAGTTATAAATATGTGACTTAACTCAAATCACATTGTGCACATTATAACTTTGCTTTATCAAGGGGCCCACTAATATCATCACTCAATTAAGAGGGGCAATGATAGTCTTTTGACTAACTATCTTCTCCAACAAAAGTTGTACTTAACCAACCAATGCCTTTACACTACACTTATCGATAGTTCAAGACACTGATCTAATTAAGTATTCCTTAAGTGATCAGATATAAGTCTCATATCAAAGGACCAAAGACACAGTAAAATATTAATGACACAGAAACACATTTCTATAATATTTTACTTATTAGGTCTATTCAGCATACAAAAGTAATATTTTCCTCTTTTGCATACCCGTGTTGTCACTCACTTGTAGAGCTACCATGATCTATGACCAAACACGACAATCTTACCCCGGTAATTAATGTCCCATGTTAATTACCATGATTGCGAATATCTTTTGTTTTATGTAAACCAATATCTTTTAGAGCTCTACGCTTAAGGACCAAGAGCCTCTTACTTAACACTTCTAAAAGACGAATAACATAAACAAGGAACAAAATGATTTCTCATTCAATTCATAATAATTGACATTTAAAAGTAAAACTTTTAGAACACGTTCCCTTCAATTTTGTGTATATGGTATTTGAAACAACACCCATAATTTAACATCATAAGATTGTATGAACGTGGTCATACGTTTCTTCAAATAAGCATAGTTTGTTCCATCAAACAAAAGAGGTCTTCCGGTGTGAAATCCCTCTCTTTGTTGGGCCATTGCTACAAATGTAAATTTGTCTAAATGCAATTAATAAGGCTCTGATACCAAATGTAGGATCTACTAGCCCCTAAACTTAGTCTAAAGGGGGTGAATAGACTAATTAAGGTTTTTAAAGGAACTATGCAAAATTAAACGATAAGACAATAATTATGAAAGAGAGAACAACAAACCACAACTCCGGATGTATAGAGGTTTGGATCCAACCACCAGATCCTAGTCCTCTCTTACGAATCGCTCTTACTCGAGCAACTTCTCGTCCTCCACTAATCGGATCTCCGTTGCGGGCCGAGATCATGCCTTTACACCACAAGCTTTGCGAACACCCTCGCCTAGCTTGGACCACCTTCTCACAATCCGAGAAGAGCTTCACTCCAGAAGCTTTATACAACTCATGAAGACTAATACTTCAGCAACTAATCTTGAGCACTTGAAATAAATGATGCAATCAAAGGATGGTGATTTCAAGTGAGAAGATGTGAGCACAAGTGTTTAGAGCAAATTGAGAGTAATGAGATTTGAGCTTGGAGAAAGATTGGGTGTTCTTGTATGAGTGTTCTCAGCTCTATTTATAAGCTCTAAACTAGTTATAGCCGTTGGGATTGAAATGGTGAAAAGATGTGCAAGAAAACACAATTCAGAAAGTGACAGGACACATTTCTGGAGATGAACGGTCGACCAGATCGTGTAACACAGTCGACCGGAATTAAACAACGCGAGGTTCAGTCGAGCGAAGACGCAAACGGTCGATCCAATGTGTCTAGAACTTAAGTGATCGGTCGAACGGTTTAGAATACCTATTCGACCGAAAATGAACAGTAGGACTGGATCTGGAAAAGATATAAGTATCGGTCGACCGTTAGTAGAGTTTCGGTTGACCGGTTGACATGTTGGATTTTAGACAGAATTAAAACAAGTGTAATCGGTCGAATAGAATGAGTTGATGGTTCGACCGAAAATGCCTAGTAAGAATGGGTCTGGGAAGAATCAAGACGCGGTCGACCGTTAAGGGGCATTCAGTCGACTGGAAGACCAAATCCAAGATATGGTTACTTGAAAAAATGTGTATACGACAAGTAAAACGGTCATATTTAATACAAATACGGAAATACAATCGGTCGAACGAATACGAAGTTTCGGTCGACCGAAGGTCTCACTAACTAGACACGTGTCGACAACTGATAGCCTGAAGGATTTGTATATGATAAACTAATTTCTATCACTCGACAGAGTGAGACGGTCGAACAAAACAAGTGTTTTGGTCGACCAATTGTCGACAGTCAAAGAGGATTGAAGAAACGGTAGAACGGAATGTATATTCCTGTCGACCGATTTCAGACAGACAAACCAAATAGAAGGCACGATCGAATAGGAAATGTATATGGGTCGACCGTTTTGGACAGATTAAGTTTCCTGGTAAGGTATGTTGAAATTCGGTCGAACCAAATGGTTCTACCGGTCGACCATTTTAGTGCAGATTTCCGGTTCTACGATTCTAATGAGTTTCGATGATTTTCTATTGAAGTCTTGGATAGTTGGAATGTAGTGTGAGACTTCTATAGGTATTCTAAGTGTTATGCAATGCAATGAATCAAAGATTTCAAGTGCCAAGTTACATTTGTAACCTAAATACATGGAATTTAAACCTAGCTACGCTTCAATCTTCATCTTTAATTCAACTCAAACTTGATTCGTGAAACGTTAGATAATACACGTATTTGCAAACAATGATCTTTTAATTTGATACATGTTTTTATTGATATGTTGATTAATTATAAAAATGGATTAACGATTATTAGCCAAATAGTCAACATAGACGTCGGTTGTAAAGCGACCGACGTCTATGTATATACGACGTATACATAGACGTCGGATCTGGGGAGGCTTAAATTCAACGTATATACCCTCGTATATCCGACATATATTCCCTTTTCTACAGTAGTGGATTGACCAACTTGTATATTGAAAGGAATGTGTGTTTTAAAAGTATTTTTTGTATGTTTTTTATGATGAATTGAATGTATAAACATTTTGTTCCTTGATTAATGTATTTGTCTTTTGGAAGTGTTAAGAAAGAGGATCTTGGTCCTTAACCGTAGAGCTCGAAAAGATAAAAAATTACATAAATCAAAAGTAATTCACAATCATGGTGATTAACATGTAACACTAATTACCGAGATAAGATTGTCATGTTGGTTAAAGGATATTGTGGCTCTACAAATATTTTAACAACATCAGTATATGAAATGGAAAATGTTTTCTTTCGTATATTGAATAGACTTGATAAATGAAACATTATGAAATTTTGTTTGTGTCATAAATGTTTTCATTGTGTCTTTGAATCCTAAGATATTAGACTTATGTCTTTTTCACATGAAAAGTATATAATTTGATTTTTATCGAAAGCTATGATCATGTATACCGATAAATATATTAATTGGTTATATACAATTTATGCGAGAAGAGGGCACATCTCAAAAGATTATCATTATCATTGCCCCTCTTGACTTGAGTGATGATATTACTGGGTCACCTTATAAAGTAACATTATAATGGGTGCAATGTAACTTATGTATAATTACATATTTATAATTAGCTTAAGAGATCAAGAAAAGAATATATAATACAAAGATGACAAATTCTTACTTTTTATAATATTTTTAATATCATGGGAAAATGGATAAACACAAGTGATATTATTTCATATCAATAAATTGATCGTGTTTAGTTCAAGTGAACGAAACATCTTCGTTATTTAGGTAACTATAATGTGTTGCTAGATACCGCTTATAGTTTATGATATAAAGTGTTCTATATTATTACCAATATAATTTAGATCATTCTATAGGTTACACCACAAAACTAGAAAATAAGAAATATATAAATTTGTGTTTTATGAGTTGTATTAAATTTCATATGATATGGAATGAAATACATATGGTAAAATAACAAAATTAATATGTCGTGATAACGACATGGTTAGAATAACATATGTTAGTATGAGATGTATAAATTATGGGGTATAATATTTTGACATTATATATGATAATATGTTACATGATATAATAGGATCCGCAATTATAACATATGAATTTGTTAAAACCCCAAAGCTAAAATTTTGTTGAATATTGATCCAAAATTTGTAAAGGCATAAATAGCTAAACACTCGACCGTCTGGGCTTATAGTCTGACCAAATATTGTGATATGTAACCGATCAGTCGAACGATTGGTTATTTCGGTCGACCGTTTGCCCACGATTTTGCCTACATTAATAAGAGAATTTTTCTAATCATGGGCTGGATTTGATCCAACTTGGTCAAAAGATGTTATAGGATTATGATGTGTCAATGATTGGTTTCGAGGAGAAATAATGAAGGGATCATGTGTAAGTGGTTTACACATGTGGGTTTGAGGATGCCCTATAAATAGGTCCCTCCTTCCTTTGTTCAATGAATGCAAAAATTCTCTCATCCATATTTTACCATCTCACCCATCCAGAAATTCTCTAGTTTAATAGAAGTGTTGGAGACTAAATTCTTTGGAGCATTAAATGAGTTATTAGCTAGATTCTAACCTTACATTAGAGATTTATTGGATATCTTCGATCTCTCTAATCTTGTTTAAAGTTTGGTGAACACTTGGAGGAAATTCCGAGGCGATTCGAGTGCAACCCGACTTCTGACAATTTAAAAGAGTTTGACAACTCTTTTAGGTATGATCAACTTGTGTATTTCAATATTAATTAGTATATAATGTATATTGAGATGCAATTAAGATGCTTTGTACATAAAATTGTTGAAAAATATGAAAACGATCTTACTTGCATATATAAAATTTTAAAATTATACGCATAAGCATGTGACAAAATTCGACATATATAGTATCAAGTTTACAAAACAAATTTCATACAATATACAACCTATGTTAATCAAATGAAATTTAATGTTAGTACTCTAATGCTTTGTTTTCCATAACATAAGTTCCAACAAACCAATCCGTAATAACTCGAGTTCGCAGAAAATACTTGACGTACCAATCACCAAAAAGTGAGCTGCAGTTTTGAGAACCTAGTTACAAGAAGTCCACTTTTGAGTGTCATCAGTTCCTGCAAACTAATAATACCCTCAGTAATGTACGACTATTAGTTGTTGGTTTATTTGAGAACGGAGAAGAAAAGAATGAACTTAATGGTAGAGTTGAAGGCGTATAGGAATAATTTTCGTTAAGGTTTTATTAGCCCTTACTCAATGTTTGCAAATGAGTTTAATGACAAACTACCCCAAGATATAGCAAGATCTTGAACACAATGTCTACCAATAATATTGAGTTCAATAACACACAAATTTGTAGTTTTCTAGAGTATTTATAGGGAGAGACACGTCATCATTCTCATCTTTGTAACTACCACAAAAATGTAACCACCGATATATTTGTAACCGTCCCATAATTGTAACCACTCACATATTTCTAACCGCTACATATTGGTAATCAACACATATGGATGTGATGCAATACATTTAGAACATAAATGTGTGTCAAAATAACGCCGGGTAGAACAAGAGATGGTTCTATGTGCTTGTGACACTAATAATCCACAAGAGCAATTGAGAGACAACACCGAAATATAGAGAAAATTATTCTCTGTTTTGTATTATCAAAATTCAACTAAAAGGTGTCCCTTTTGACGTACAAGCTAGGTCTTAAATAGCTATGCAATATTAGGTAAATTGGAAGGTTAACTGATATTGGTAACTTCCTTATTGTTCGTGGAAATTAAAAAGAACAGCAAAGAAAACATGACAGCAGGAAATAAAAGCAAAATTCGGACATGCATGAGATAGGAAATTAACTAGAATGGCTAAATTAAATCAGCAAACAAATCTCGGTGGATCTCCTTGTCGTTCGGCTCTACGGGTTGCTGTTTTGTGCTCACTTCATTTAATGGTTAACGGTATCATCTGGGTCCAGCTCTTTACATCACAACATAAATATTAAGGATAGCTCTAGTGAGCCCAAGGCTCATCAAATTTAGTTTAAGCCCCCTACAATCTCACCATTTGATCTTATTTACAGTTAATCTCACCATTCATTAGCATAACCATTTTTTTCTTAATCTATCTTACAATTTGAAATGAGTGGTGGATATTATGGGGGCTTAATTTAGAAAAATTAAGCCCTAGGCTCACTACAGAATTCCTATATATATATATATATATATATATATATATATATATATATATATATATATATATATATAGAGAGAGAGAGAGAGAGAGAGAGAGAGAGAGCAAGGATAGAATAAACTCTGGGCTCATTTAGTTTAAATGAGCCTCCAAAGATATAACCATTGATCTCAATCTGAAGGGTTGTGAGTCTTTTACTTTGAGTGAGAGTAGTAAAGTAACTCTCACTCATCCCCAATTAATTCCAGAAATTATTGTACTTTCTTACAAATCCTCCATCTTCCAATTTCGTTGCTCTCTTCTTCCTCTCCCTTCCAATCTTCCACCCATGGCTCCTCCCAATCCCTCAACTTCGTCCCTTCCAATTTCGTTGCTCTCTTCTTCCTCTCCCTCTCCCTCCCAATCTTCCACCCATGGCTCCTCCCAATCCCTCAACTTCGCCCCTTCAAATTGTGTTGCTCTCTTCTTCCTCTCCCTCCCAATCTTCCACCTACGGCTCCTTCCAATCCCTCAATTTTGCCCCTTCCAATTTTTGCATCCCAAGATAGTTGGTAGGTTTTGTGGATATTTGGTTTGGGATTTGATTTGCTGATTGGGTTTTGTTTTGGATTTTGTTTTTTACAGTAAAATTGGTTAATTTCGTGGATATATGATTTGGGATTTGATTTGATGAATTTGTTTGGTTTGGTTTTGGATTTTTTGTTTAGAGAAATTTGGTTGGATTTGGAGTGCATACATTTGCACTTAGCTGAACTCCCTTCGTCACATTTTTCTTGAAATCAACTATACGTTGCTACAATTCGACTTCCGAATCCACAGATCCAACCTATGATAATTGTAGAAACAAATCAAACATCTTGTTTGTCTGCCTCAGTATTATCCAGTATGCCGCAAAATGCGGTCAGGAAGATTTTCGCTCGGTTTTGAATTTAGAAAAATATGTGACTATTAGTATATGAAACTCATTTCAAACCTGTGCAAGTGCGAGTCAAAATAATGTGAATTACAGTAATATGTTTCGATTTAGTTGAAACAAAAGTAATATTATGTTTGCAGTCGTAATATAGTGAGCTGAAACCAACAATTGGGAAGGAGTTTTACTCAATAGAAGAGTTTTACAACTATTATAAGATTTATGCAAATGCAGGAGGGTTTAATGTGCGTAAATCGTCAATGAAGTATAATGTAAAACATGCATGCAACATGTCCTATTAGGAAGGATAAGAAAACATGAGTAGTTAAGGTTCTTTGTAAAAATTGCATTATACTTAAGAATTGAAATATGTCTTATTTGTTGTTTTGCAGGGTTATACATCAAGATACAAGTAATGGTCAGGAGTAAACTTGCAAAGAACATTATCATACAGTTGTGGATAAGATAATACATGTGAAGAATAAAATAGGCCTACGGACCTAGACATCATTTTGATTTTTTTTGATAATTATACTTTGGGAAACTACTATGAAATTTTTTTATAGAAACATACTATAGTGATTCATTTTTCTTGAATATGTTAGGTTGTCATATTTTTTGGACACGTAGGGTACACACTAAGATTTATAAATTTTCAAGGTGATATTTTGAACATACGTACTTAAAGATAAATTTGTTATCAATGTAATAATATGGTACAATATTCCTCAAATAATGGTACATGATTACAGCTTATGTAACATGTATCGTTGTTCGTATTAAATATAATATTACATTCACAACCGTAATATATTGATGTTGCCGTAATATTAGTTTGTTAGCCGTAATATACTGTTTTTTTACTAAAGTCACATGAAGTGATGGATGACGACATCATGTGTAACGGAATTCTTTGTTCTTAAAAAGATTAATATTACGTTCTCAACGGTAATATAATGTTGTTGCCGTAATATTAGTTTGTTACCCATAATACAATGATTTTTTTACTAAAATCACATGAAGATGAAGGATGACGGCATCATGTGTAACATGTTTCGCTGTTGGTATAGATATTAGTATTACGTTTGAAACCGTAATATAATTTTGTTGTAATAATATGATATCGTTAGCCTTAATATAATGTAATTTTGTTTACTAATGTTTCGCAAATACTGATGGATGATTGCGTCATGTGTAACGGAAATCATTGTTCGTAAAAAGATTAATATTACATTCTAAACCGTAATATAATGTTGTTGCCGTAATATTAGTATGTTAGCCGTAATATAATGATTTTTTTTACAAAAGTTCGTCAAGAGCCAAGAAGTTGGTTTCAATCTATTCATATAACGCATTCAAAAAATAATTTATTAAATGTGAAACATGAGAATGGAGCAAGCGAAATCTGGTTTCAGTACTTATAAATTCCTGAAACAGGAAACTCGAACAACTTTAATGTCTATAATCAAAAAAGAGAAAAAGTAATACGAGGAATGGGAGTGGAGTCTGTCAACTAAAGATCGACAAATTAGAAGCCTCAATTTTCTAGTATGTAATTTACTATAAGGAGTAAATCATACAACAAATGCATGAATGTATCAGGCAAAAAAACGCAAAATCCCAAAAAAAATTAGTATCATTTCATCAACACTAGTTTGAAGTTGTTCCACGAAGTATCATAGCCACGTATTCTGCACGGATCGGAGTCATATCTTCCAACTTGATGCATTATTGTTTACAAATCAAATTTGATTTAACACTTACTATGAAGACAGAGTTGGCGGATGTTGAGGTGGCCACACTACTAATGGATGATCATTCACTTAGAATCTATTGATGTCTTTTGTCACCACCTCCTCCTCCTCTGCAGCGCCAACACTGACGAGATTAATCCAGTCGAATTTCTTCCTTCGCTCGGGCAGGGGAAGACTAAGCTACCACTGAAGGAGATTGGTCTGGAAAATAGTAATTAGTAATTACCCAACGAAAGCATTTGCCTGTTGAGTTTTGCTTTCCTTGAACTAAACAATCAGATTACATATGAAAACATTTGCGGCTAAAAAGTAAACCATAAACATTAAAAATGCTTACCACCGACAACCAATTTGTTATACATCTGTTGCACATTTTTCTTTCTTTGGTTTACAAAGTTGACATCAGAGTCCCGCTAGATATATGCTGGATGCTTAAATTCCAGAGTGTGAACCAAAATTCTAATCTAACATAGATACATACACCTGGTGACAGATGCAACACTATATTCTAACCATTAATCCAACAATTTCTTTTAGATGGTAGTGTTGGAATTACAATCCCAGGGACTACATCAATCAGATCATCAAAGCTAGATTAGTTACATAATTCAGATTACCAAAGCTAGATTAATAACAATCCAAGGTTTCCAAACACATCGGAAATTTAGCACAAAAAACATATTTTAACGACGAAACACTTAATTCATATTTTTTATTAAATATTCCGAAGATACACTCACTCTATAAACACCAATCCATGTGTTTTCTTCCTCTAACCAACCAAATCTTAAAAAATTACTATGAATAGGAACCCCAACCAACTCTTAGTCTTAGATTAACCTCTGTTTTCACACAAATCTAATCATGTTAGAACCCTAAACCCGATTAGGGGTTAATGGTGATTAGTGATGAAGTTAGCATGGGGAAGTGGGTGCATAGTGTTGTGCATGGGAAGTTGGAGGAGAATAGGAGGTGTAGGTGATGGTGTGGGGGACGGGTACTGTAGCGTGGATAGGGTTGGGTTTAAGATGTTGATTTTTGTTCTCTCTTTCTCTCTCTTTTGATCTCTCTCTCACAATCATTCCTTCCTTTCCCTTTCGACAACCAGAGGAGGAAGAAGCTCGTGCGGCATGAGGCGTGTGGAGATCGTTGCGAGGAGGCTATCGTGCGAGGAGGTTTCGGAGACGGCGTGCTCGAGCGAGGCTCCGGCGGTTTCGTCATCTTCTTTGAGGTATGCTGACTTCATAGTGTGTTTTGATTTTCCACCTAGCGTGAGGGTCGTGTTGGTCGGTCGGGGGAGGTTGGTGACCTCCCCGACGGCGACTTTTGCCTAAAAACCGTGGCTGGCGCAAGGTTGAAGACGACCAACGGTCGACCGGGTCCTTCGGGCAGTCGACCGAAACTTAAGTGTACTGGATTTTTATGCTTGTTTGCGGTCGACCATTATATAACTTAGAATTACTAGGATGCCCTGTTAGTTTTCGGTTGACCGAGACCCCTGAGTCGGTCAACCGATAGTTTTGAATTGATATTGACCAGACTCTGGATTTTGACATCGTTTTGGTCGACCGGTGTTAGATCTCGGTCAACCGTTGGGACTTAAGTTTTGCGCAAATAGTTCGACCATTGCAGTCTTTCGGTCGACCGATTCCCTTGAGGAAACGGTCGACCGAGTTGCCTCGTTCGGTCGACCATTTTAGCACAGGACTGAATTCCTGGTTCCGTTTAGGATGCCGACTCTGTCTACGGAAACCCGTGTCCTCGCCTTGTGCGTGAGCCGGGAGGTGACGGTGGGCGCGTTACGCGTGTCTGCCCAGGGACCGCCGTGTGGAAGAGTGTGGGTGTTCGGGACGCGTCACCTCCATGTATGGATCATGACTAATATGATGGATTGATTGGACTCATTGTAGAGTAGCAGGCCTGAGGGATCGCGGATCCCAATATATGATGTTTGTGCGGGCACGCAACTGTCGTTGGGTGAGGTGACTACCGGCCTATGTGACTATGGAGGTCGCTGCCCTGCTTTTATAGCGGTGTGGTTGGTGTTTGCGGCTTGTGGAGCCTGATGACCTGGCAGACTTCGGTCTGGAACCGTCTGATGATGTGCCGGATGTATTGATGGACCACCGTTGCAGCGCCGGTGATGTCGCCGATGTTGTTCTGGCGATGGTGATTGATGGGCCGATGATTTTCCGGCTATGTTCCTCAGATGTGTACGTACTGAGATGATGATTGATGGACCGATCGAGCGACGGATCCGTTGGTGTGGTTTCGACCACGAAGTTACAGATCTGTTTCTTATGGTGCGGACTTGGCAGATGCTCCCTGTCGAACCCCATGATTAGTGTAGCCGCGTGTGGGGAGTGTCACGTCCTGTTCTATTAGACCGTATGTGCCTACGGTAGGTCTCCTTGGGAGACCCGATGATTATTGTCGGACTGATGTCCTGTGTTACCCTTCAAGGGAACTGTTTTCCTTACTGTTGATGACATGACATGCTAGTAGTATGATAAGTTCATGTGTACTACTGCATGCATATAGGTGAGCTTGGCATACGGGGTTTCCTTATGGAAACTCAGGCATTGTTGTTGCATCTTTTTCAGAACCGCAGTAGGTCTAGTTGGGTGGTGATCAGCGGGCGCGCGCATCTTGTGATCGGATCCTCTCTTTCGGACCACTGAGGTCGACATGATTACGTTTATCTCCTTTTGTTATTTTGTTGTAATCATGTATCGTTTTGACAAACTCTGATGTAATATGGTGCACCGCTTATATGTTTTATGAGAAGTAACAGTCCCGCCTTTGATTATTGATCTTTATTGTCTTGATGAAAAATTTAAAATATACAACCAAACCTAAAGAAAATCCCAAAATTCCAAGAACTATTTTAAATTTTAATTACCTCCTCCTTAAGACTAAGCTCCTCCTCGATCTCATTTCTCTCCAGAACACAAAACCTCATTCTCTGAAATGAACATTTAAATACAAACAACAAATCAAACCTACAAAATGAGTCCACAAACAAACTCAACTGATTTTCCCTGGAAAACTAAAAAACCCGTCCCGCACCTCCGCACGAGAAGAGATCTCCAAGTTGGCTCCGAGGTAGCAAGTGCTCCTGTTCGAAGCCACACAGAAAATAAAAAAACCTAGAAATCCTCCAACGTGGAAATCCCCCAACATGCAAACCCTAATCCACCCACCCCAACCTGGAAATACCCCCACATGGAAACCCTAACCATGAGTGACGAACCCGCGGGAGATAGCGTTGGGGAGTAACGAGGAATGTAGGAATGTGGGTAGGAGGGGTTGTGGGTTTGGTTTGAGAGAAGAGGTGTAATGGTGTGAAGTGGGAAAGAATTAACAAATGTGGGTTTGGTTTGAGAGTGAATGATTGATTTCCAATTTTACCCTCTTGTGAGTAAAAATAAGATCTTTTATCTATCATTGGATTTGATTTGGAGGGTGGATGTTTAGGGGGCTCACTTAATCTTAAATTAGCCCTCGGCTCATTCTATAATTATGTATATGTATATAACACTCCATTGATATTCTTCGTGTTTTCAAAATTTGAACCCTTAGTGACAAATCCTAATCATTAATCTTGTTTATAATTCATGTTAAATATATATGCTAAATTTCGTTATGTTTGGAGCTCATTTTCATATCCAAATAGGGTATATGATATAGCCCCTAATTTTGGTCCCTGATCTCAGTCATGTTCTTACAAGTATCGTCGTAAAAGTAGTTTTTTTCGTGGTCCTTTTTCATTGTCCCACTGCAACCGAAGAACCGTTAGATTACTGATGTTTAATTAATCTTAGTCATCCATCAAGGAGACTCGTCTTATCACCCATTAGATGATATAAACCATTCCATCTCATACAAATTATACGATCCCTTTGATCTTTTGTAACTAACAAGAATGCATGAAGAGATAATTGATTTGGGAAATGATGTTAGTGGTTAGGATTTAGCCCAAATAAATATGTGTTGGAAGGAAAAAAAGTTCGAGATTGTTAGGATTAATTAGCACCATTAAATATGTTTTAGGATTTAACGACTCTCTGAGATTGTTGAGACAAGTGAGAAAGATTGACTATTGGAAGTTCGAGAAAAGGTGGCATAATGTATTTTTGGTTGGTGATTAATGTGCGATCAAGAGAGAAGTGCAGGAATAAGTGTGCGGTGACTTCTTCATCTACGGTTTCGCGACGACAACAACAATGATTCGTTTCCATGGTGTCTAGGACTCTGATGACTTTATCAACAAGTGCTTCCAACATTTCAAGGTAGAACGATAAGTGTAGGAAGAAGTGTGCAGAGCAAATCAACAGCCTTCTTATTTCTATCTTCTTCTCTTTTGCATATACATGCAAACAATACTATCCCGTATACTTTAGCTCCAGTTCAGCAGTTAATCTGGTTATATTTGTTTCCTCCATGATTTTGCCATGGTTTATTTTCTTGGATGAGGAATTGGCTATGACCATGCATGTTCTCAAAATCAGAATCCAAGGAATGCTCATATATTAATTAGCTTCTTATTTTACGACGTAGGTTTTGAGGCTAAACTTAAAAATCTAATATTTTTGGGTTGAAATTGGATTCTTAATTTTATTTATCGTATGAGGATATTGATTCTGTTACATTCTACTTTGTTATACCTTTAGTTCTTAACCTCGTATGTGTATATTTTGACGCAAGTCAAAACCTCTACAAGAGTCGTGGAATTTCAAAATATTGTAATTTATGAGTGATATAAACAACTAAATTGTTGCTTGTACCCAAATTTTAGTGTTACACCTTAAATTGTAATTCAATTTACCAAATGCAGTAATTGGTACCCGATTAAGTTACTTCTTTGCTTTTGATTTGTTCAATTATGTTATAGAAAATTCGACAAAGGTTTACTATAAGGTTTGGCGTAACATGATTTCGTAAGTCTCCATTGGTAAATTAATCTTGTCTTTTACAATTTACTCTTAGATTTGGTGTGAGATGATTTTTTAATGCTCCCCTAGCAAACTATGTTGATACAATTACTAATATAATCATGTAATGAAATGGGTTATAGATATCGAATAAATATTTCAGCAGAATCCAGATTAAACAAATGTACAAATTCATGTTTAGAACAACAAATAAACGAGGAATAATGATCAGAAACGACTTTACAAACCAAACCGTCAAATTCCGACTTGCCTCAAAAAAATATCACCCTCATGTACTAGTCTGATGGGTTTGGCGCTTTTCTCCCAGGATAGAACAGTTTCTTCGTCGAACGGGTGCACACCGGAGCCGACGTACCTTGAAAGCAGTACCGTGAAATCGCCAAAGAGAAACATTTTTTTAGAGGAGAGATTAGAATAACGTGTATATCATGGGGAAAATTGAACGTGATATATATATATATATCTATATATATGTATATATATGTATATATATATATATATATGTATATATATATATATATGTATATATATATAACTAGACGTGTGTGTAGCCGTCTAGATATAACTATCACCCTGAGGCTAAAGTCTCTAATTTCCCCAAATCTCTCGCTGTTTCACCTCGTCCCGGACCGGACGGGATAGGCGTGCGCGCGTTTGTGGAGAATTCTCTACTCCTTTCTTTCTAATAACAACGATTCATGGGAAGAAAATATTTATCAACATTCTCCAACTTTCCAAGTTCTCCAATGTGAGACTAAAAGAAAGGTGAGCACATGGAATATGACTCAATACATCTCATCTTCAACTCAACATTGGATTTTCTCAATTATGTTGTTCATGGGCCTAACCCAAACTTAATAATCCAACAATCCCCCACAAATCCATTGTTGATCGAGTGACCAAACCTTGCAGCCTAGTGCTTTCAGTAATGGTATCTTTCGGGCTTGAACCACCACCCGAGTTCTTCAATTTCACCCCCATAAGAACTAAGTGAAAAGAAGTTTTGAACTTGAACCTTTTATGTGGAGATGTCCATTGACAATAACACCAAGCAGGTTATACTGCAATCTACAAGGTTGATGCTTTTACGACCATGCATCCCAATCCTGATTCATGAATGCTTTCAAGGAATGACTTACATTCCTCTATTTGCGGCCACACAATTGTATTAACATAGTTGGCCTTCTCAAAAGATGCACAGCTAACATCTTGTTCTAAGAACACGAACTCATTCAAAGTATACACTCTTACTGAACTTGCAGTTTCAGTAACATATCCATTCTTTAGGGTATTGGCATAGATACAATGTAAGACCTACATTAATGTATCACCAATTGGTTGCACTCAACTCACTCAAGAACTTGTTATTCCCATATTGAACAAACATCATCAGATCTCCGCTCATATTGGTTGGATTGCCATTCTAGATGAGTCATGAAATGGGTCTCAGCCCCATCCCCAACTTGGATTTCAGAACTTGAGCTAGATCAAGTCCTTTGGTGAAAGGATCAATTATATTGTCTTTGGTACCAACAAAATCAATAGCTATCACCCTCTCCAAGACTAATTCCTTTACATATTCAGTCTGACTTGGATGTGTCTCATTTGTTTGTTATTATACTTTAAGCTTCCTAGCTTTGCAATAGTAGTCGTACTATCACAATGCACAGATATTGCAGGAACTGGTTTGCTAATCATTGCAATTTAGAAAGAACTCATTTCAATCATTCAGCTTTCATTCCAGTTGTATCCAAAGCACAAAGTTCAAACTCAAACGTAGATCGACACAATATGGTCTATTTTGTAGACCTCCACGAGACTGCTCCTCCACCTAGAGAAAATACATACCTTGTAACACTATTACTCCCAAACTTTGTGGCTATCCAACTTGCATCACTGTACCATTTGAGTACAACTGAGAATTTCTCATAATGCAGCCCAATGGTAGTACCCTTCAAGTACTTTAGTACTCTATCGCAAGCCTCACAATGAGTACGATCATGACAACTTGTTCATCTACTAAGTTTGCTCACCGAGAATGAAATATCTGGTCATGTGCAATTTGCAAGATACATCAAACTACCTATAATATGATAATATCTCAATTGTGAAACTGGAACACCACTCTTGTTCTTGTACAAAGGTTTTGATGAATCATATCAGATTTTCATAGATCTACAATTGTAGAGTCAAATCTCTCAAGAACCTTCTCAACATAGTGAGAATGAGATATGGAATACCATCAACTGATCTAATCAGTTTGATACCCAAGATTGCATTTGCAACACCCTTATGTTTCATCTCAAACTTAGTACACAAGAAAAATTTGTTTCATTTATTATTTCAAGATTTGATCCGAACAGTAATATGTCATCGACATATAAACACAATGCATGCATTACCTTGAACTTTGTAATAATAACACTTATTATAATCAATAACCTGGAATCCAAATAATAATATAATTTAGTCAAATTTCTCATGCCAAGCTTTGGGGGCTTGTTTAAGTCCATAAAGAGACTTAACAAATTTACAAACTTTATTCTCGCTTCCAGAAGCTACAAATCTTTCAAGCTGGTTCATATAAATTTCTTCCTCAATATCACCATGAAGAAATTAAAGCAGTTTTTACATCCATTTGATGGATCGTAAAATCATCTACGGACGCCAATGCTAAAAGCACTCGGACAGTGGTCATGCGAGACACTGGAGAATAGGTATCGAAATAGTATATTCCTTCATTTTGTTTAAACCCCTTGGCAACTAATTAGGCTTTATACTTATCAATGGAACTATCTGATTTTAATTTCTTTTTAAATATCCATTTACAACTGATTGTTGAACAACCTGGAGGAAGATTCACGAACTGCCATGTCCCATTTGAGACTATAGAGTCCATTTCGATCTTAATTTTATCTTTCCAATGCTTTGCTTCAGATAAAGCCATAGCATCCTTGAAAGTTGTTGGATCACCCTCGATGTGGTATGTGATGTAATCACTTCCCAAATCCTTGGCAATTCTAGATTGTTTGCTTCGTCTAGGTACAATTTCACCTAAGATTGAGAAAACTCAGATTCGGTAATGGATCGATCCGTCCCTACATTTGTCATCCTTTCCACAAGCTCGTGGATGAAACCAGACATAGATGGATCACTTGAAAAAGAAACTTGTTGAGGAACTCCAGATTTCATGGGAAATATATCCTCAAAAAATGTGGCATCACAAAATTCAACAATTGTGTTAACATCTATGGCAGATATCTCGGACTTGATTACCAGGAATCTTTACGCATAGTTATTAATCACGTATCCGATAAATATTGCATCAACGGTCTTGGAACCAAGTTTTTTCCTCTTATATTTAGGGATCAACACTTTTGCAAGACAACCCCAAACTCTAGGATTTTTAAGACTTGGTTTCCGACCGTATCAAAATTCGAAAGGACTATCCTCCTTATGTTTTTTAGGAACCTTATTCAGAATATGGCAAGCCGTATTCAAAGCTCCCCCTACATATATTTAGGTAATCCTGAACTCTCCAACAATGCATTAATCATATCAGACATTGTTCTATTTTTTCATTCAGCAATCCCATTAGATTGTGGAGAATATAGCGTCGTTACCTCATGAACTATGACAGAATCCGGACAAACTTGTTCAAACTGGTTAGACATATATTCACAACCTCTATCGGGTCTCAACCTCTTAAGTTTTTTTTCAGTTTGAGTCTCTGCTTCGTTCTTAAAATAATTACCTTAGACAACACTTCATCCTTACTTTTCAAAAGATAAACAAAGAAATATTTTGAATTATCATCAATGAAAGTGATAAAATATTTCTTTTTATCCTTAATCAACATGCCATTAAAGTCACAAGGTCAACATGCCATCATATCTAAATTCATCATTCTTTTCAAACAATGATACTTCACATGTCCTAAACGTCTATGCCAAATATCACAAGGGTCAATGGAATAAACAGTAGTAGAAGACACATGTTTAACAGAAATAACATTGCGATTATAAAAAGCAGGTTGAACATGAAGTAAAAAAGCACCACAAGACACGTACCCATTGCCAATAAAAGTACCAGAAAGTGTAATCACAACTTTGTTACATTTAAAAGTCACTTCATAACCCTAAACTACCAAACACATACCACTAATAATATTACAACGAACAACTAACACATGATGTGTCCTGTGCCACGAAAGAACTCGTCCTGGAGGTAACTTCAAGTTGATACGTCCAACACCAAGCACCATTGCAACATTCCCATTGGCCATCCCCACAGATTTTCCATCAACAGGCTGGTAAGAGACAAATATGGACTTGTTAGCACATACATGCACATTGGCCCCAATGTCAACCAACCACTCATGTGGTTTATAAATGGAGAGTACTCGAGGATTAAACAAACTTACGGTTGGTCTCGTCCACGCCAGTCAATACATTGACCTGTGGAGTCGAATCTGTGGTATTGTTGGCCTTTGACTTTCTTGGAAGGACATTCCTTAGCCAAGTGCCCAACCTGTCCACAATTCCAACATGGTTTGTTTGTTCGCTTTTTCTGGATTTTGGCCTTAGGTTTTATCTTGTTAGAATATTGTGGTTTTCCTTTAAAATGCGACTTAGATAAGGATCCAATCAATATGTTTTCTTTTTGTTGGAAGTCTACAGTCATCACAGGATTTCACCCCGATGTTCCTCCTCGATTGCAATAGCAACTATGAGGTCATCCATAGTTAGTTTTCCTGTCCTGTTATTAAGAGACATACCAAAGTCCTCCCAGGACCGAGGGAACTTCTCTATGATTGACATTACCAGAAACTTCTCAGGAAGCTTCAAGTCAGCCTATTTTAAGCCATGGATCACGATCATAAACTGATGGGCCTCTTCCGTAACTGACTTGCCTTCAACTATTTGAAACTTCAAGATTTTTCCAACATAATACTTTTGATGACCTAAGTCCTCAGTATTATATTTTTTTATCGAACTCATCCCAAAAATCCTTTGCAGTTACAGAGGCAGAGGAGGACAAACTATATACATTGAAGAGCACATTGGAAGAGGCAACAGAATGCAAACTCAACATAATTTGTCCTTCTCCATCCACAGCTCTTGTGCTATTTTGATTTTGGGATCTTCAGTTTCAAAAACTGGAAAGTCATTTTCAATTACATCAACCAAACCAATATTGGTCAACCAGATTTTCATACGTTGTTGCCAACGTTTGAAATTCTTCCTGGAATTTTTTCTAGCATGCCTGACATGTCCACTTTTGGTGCAAATGAATTATTAATCGACATAGTTAATATTTTCTCTAAGATTGTTTATGCAATTACAAATATAATCATGTAATACAGTGGGTTACATATGTCGAATAAATATTTCAGCAGAATCCAGATTAAGCCAACGTACAAATTCATGTTTAGAACAAAAAACAAACGAGGAATAATAATCAGAAATGACTTTACAAATTGAGTCATTGAATTCCGACATGCCTCAAAGAAAATATCACCCCCACGTACCAATGGGACGCGTTTGATGCTTTTCTCCGAGGATAGGATGGTTCCTTCGTCGAATGGGCGCACACCAGAGCCGACGAATCTGTGAAAACGCTAGAGAGAGACGGTTTTTCTTTTGAGGGAGGTTAAAAAAGTGTATATCATGGGAAAAACTGAACGTGATTTATATATATTTGTAACCGTCAAGGACTTAAATGCATTAAGTAATTAACTTCAGGACCAAAAAGATATAACTATCACCCTGAGACTAAAAGCCTCTAACTTCCCTGCCCCGTCCTGGATGGGATGGGCGCGCACGCCCATGTGTGGAGAATTCTCTACTCCTCTCTTTCTACCAACAAAGAGTCATGGGAAGAGAATGTTTATCAACATTCTCCAACTTTCCAAGCTCCCCATGTAAGAATAAAAGAAAGGTGAGCACATGGAACTTGGCTCAATACATCTCATCATTAACTCAACATTGGATTTTCTCAATTAAGTTGTTCATGGACCTAACCCAAACTTAATAATCCAACAAACTATTCATCCGTTAAAACCCGATTTAGGTAATTATTGGTGGTCTTATGTATCCAGGTCTAACCTTCTACTGTTAACTAATTTTGCACGAGTATGTAAAGATTGCTCTCAAAGTAGAATAACTACAAAACTGATTAGAACACTTACTATCTTTTTGTTTTAACCATTTGGACCAGTTTTATCTTTTAAAAAATCATATTGTTTAGGTGCATGTTCATGTAGACCCTACTATTTGGTTCTAGGTTTTGCGTTTGAATAAACATATGATTGAATTTGTTGTGATTTTTCTATCCACTGATGGAAAGTTGGACTACCACGTCGACCCTAGCACGTCGGACTTTACTAAACCGACATGGTAGAGAGTTTATCACGTCGGCTCTTAAAAGACCGACGTAGAATGATCCATTTTCCAACACCCTACCACGTCGGTCCTAGAATTCGATGTGGTAGGATGTCTTCCACGTCGGCGTTTACACTGACCGACATGGAAGAGTTAGTTTATGGGGGGAAAAAAATTTCATACACTACCACGTCGGTCCTCCAGACAGACTTGGTAGGGAACCCTATCACGTCGTCGACAACTAATCCAACGTGGTAGGGTACACTACCACGTCGGCCCATAACTAATCTGATGTGGTAGTGTAACCCATAATGTTTCATATTCTCAAACCCAACCTTCGTGAAACACAAAACCCTTCATATTGTCGTACGCCGAGCATTCCTCTTCACTTACTCACGTGACCTCTCCTTACTTCCCTAGCGTTCCTCTTCCCTTACATCCCACGAGCGACTTCTCCCTCGGCCAACGCCGAAGTGTAAGTCTTCGACTATAACATTTCTTTGTTTATTGGTTTTACCAATATTACTTTTGTTGCTTGGTTGAAAAATGTTTGTTTGCTCGAAAACTTCTTTCATGTCAAGTTATTTGGCGATTGACATACATATGGAAATGCATTACGAGTTTTATGTTTTCGTCGGCGATTAAACTTACATATGGAAGGCAAAAATTAGAGTTTGATTTCTTTCACGTCGGTGTTCAATTTATCCAACATTGTGAGGGGTCTCCCATGTTGGTGTTCAATTTATCTGATGTGGTAGGGTATTCAAAAAAACATCCACCCCAGAATTCTGATTGGTTTTCTTTAAGTTTCATTCTGCAATTTTTTCATCCTTTATGGAGTTCATAGTCGTTAACCATATTCAAAATGGCTCCAACCTTGGATCAAGATCTATTTCTTCATTTAGGTTAATGGCTTCCAGCAAGAAAAAAGCACCTCCAAAATTCCAATGAAGCCTCCACTTTGGTTCCTCCACGGGGAGGAACTCTTATGTTAGAGTTTGAACAAAAAGTAAAATGTAAATGTCCATTGCCTTTGGACTTTGATCGTCTAATAGAGCCGATTGGAGCGAATAAAATTTATTGGCCAAATTATTTGGGTATTGTTGCTAGAACGAACGTTGATATTTGTATTGAAAATTGGTCACAAGTTGATTCTTCTCTAAAAGAACAAATTTGGTAGGATATAACAATATGTATTTGTTTATTAGTTTTATTTAAACTTTCCTCTCTTATTGATTCTAATTTTCAAGTGTTTTTTAGTTGTAGGCTAAATTCATTTTCGAATCCACTAAAGTGTTGAAGAAGAATTGGATTTCCTATGTTTGTAACCGATGGAAAGATTTAAAAACAAAGCTCACGTACATGTTTATCTTTGGGGAATATAAGGACTGTGACCCTTCTGCTACTTACAATTTCATTTCGCCGAAGACATGGGCTGAGTTCAAAAGAACTAGACTTTCTCCAGAATTTATGGTATTATATACTCAATCTTTTTAATACGTAGAATTTATAATTTTAATTTGATAATTAATCCATTATATTCTTTTTCAGGAAATTCGAGAGCAGAAGCAAAAATGACAATCTAAAAACATGTTTCGGCATACATCGTCCAGAGGGGGTTACTGCAAACTTGAGGAGGCTATGATTATGGAATTTTTTTCCAAACAGAGAAGAAGTTGTGCAAGCGGGTATGAGTGAAGAGCATGCAAGTAATTTGTCACCTCCATTTCCGATATCTACAGAAGAAAAGTGGAAGCGAGCGCGTATTACTGCGGAAGGCAATTACATTAATGAAGAGTTTTAACTAGTTGCCTCAAAGATTGTAAGTTAACTTTAATTTTTATGTTTTGTGTACGGATGTGGTTATTAATTTATAAAAAATAAAATTAATTTTTATAGGATGAACTTTCAATGAAAGCTTCCCAGGGAGAATTTGTTTCAGAAGGAAGAGATGATATATTCTCTACAACCTTGGGTAAGCAGGAGCATCCTAAGCAAATACGAGGTGTAGGTAGTCGAATAGGAGTACGTCAATATTTTGGATCATCATCATCCTCACAAACTCATTCCCAAGTTGATCACGTGATATGCGGCGAGAAGATTCATCGCCTGGAAAACCTGGTGAAGATTTGTATAAACACATTGGAGTTTCCACAAATATTGCCTCCGATATTGCCACAAATGTACGAACCTCCCGTAATTCTTCCAGTGTACAACCTCCATAGGTGTTCCCCCAAGAAGTATCTGAGCAGGACACCCTTGGCCATTTTGAGGTAAAATTATAAATTATAATTGTTTATTTTTTGCTTTACATTGCAATACATGTGACAAATTTGTCTTGAAATTTATAGGATGGAGCCCAATGTGAACTCTTTGTGAAAGATCCAGATATGCGAGTTGTAGCTTATGGGAAGGTGTACACCCTAAAGTTGCATTGATGCATTGCATACATTGCATCATATGTCTTTCATTTAGATTACTTTTATATCAATAAATGCTACTAAGGTATGTGTTTAGTCGTATTTACAGAATACAGGGACCTGAATGCAAATTACCCACATTCGGAGCTTAAACGTGTGCAAAAGATTCATTTCTATCATAAAGACCAAATTCAAGTTTATCGGGTTTCAATTGGAAATGCGTCCAAGCATAAAAGCATTCAAGGAGCTAATCACAAAAAGGTCAATGACCTAATTGCAAAATGCCAAGGACCTGATTGCAAAAGAAAAGGATCAAGTTATTTTGTTGGAAAAGTCAAAAGAAAAGTCAAAAAGAAATCCCCAACAATGGAAGGAATAATCCGGAGTTCAAGACAATGGAAAGAATCATCCAGACGCGTAAATAAAGATCAAATCATACCATAAACACATGACCAAAATCCGGACCCGAGCAGACCTGATTGTGCGGCGTTTTCGCCGCACAACACCTTCAATATGCGGCGTTTCCGCCGCCCAGTCATTGATCTGTGTGCCCGATTTTTGTCCAGTGTCGGGTCGACGCGTGTACTATCCTTTTATGTATTGGTATCCCCTGTATCGGCTATAAATAGCCCTGTAGGACGAATGTAACACATCTTTGAACCTTTGGTCTTGGATCATTAGTAATAAAATTCTGTTTTATTTTGTTTTGTTTTTATTTTATTTTAATGTCTCTAGGATCCCTTCTTCTTCCTCCCTCCATGAGTTTCTAACTCTTTCCAAAGGGTGGAGGTGATGGAATTAGGGGTACAGAAGATGAATGCATGTTATTGTTTTAAGTTCATGATTAGTATATTTTGATTACTTGAGTTTATGTTAAATCATTTATCTTGTAATGCTTCATAACTAACATGATTTATTTCAAGTTTCTCCATTCTCCAATCTAAACCTAAGTCTAGACCTCCACCCAACGGATTTCTCTTCTTATTTCTTGTTTTAGTTCTAATTGCTTTTGTTTCGTACTTTAGATAATTAATCCAAAAATCCCAAAAACCCAAATTAATTCTTCTCTCCCTTCTTCCCCTAATCGAAAATAACAAAAATAACGAAATCTCTCCCTCCTTGTGTTCGACCCGTACTTGCTACGTCTTCATAGACGCCGTGCACTTGCGGTATAAATTTAATTCCTATCAAGTTTTTGGCGCCGTTGCCGGGGAGGCGACGCAGATTTTTGTGTTTTTGTGTTTTCGATTTTATCCTGTCTACCTTGTGCGCGATCTAAGTATTTGAATTTGTGTAGCAGGAGACAACAGAGCGCGCGGCGAAATCCGGGAGCGTTCTGAGACACTTGGGCGGCGGAATCGCCGCATCTTCAAGAGGACTTGCGGCGGAATCGCCGCACAAGCTAGGGCTCTGGTCTTCATTTTTCTCTGGGGTCGTCGGCATCTCTGGGTGGTCGCATTGAGCTACTGGAATCTCCGAGAGCGGGCGGCGAACCCGACTGAGCATTGCGGAGGTAACTTTTCTTGCCTTTCTCGTAAAATCTGAATAGCTGAAAAGTTTCCTTTCGTAGAATTGCACGTGTTAGGGTTACAATTCCATAATTGGCAATAATTCAACTCTGACCTAAAATTGGCAAAATTAGAAAGACTTTAGTGCATGCATCATATAATGTTTTGCTTGCATTATTCTTGCTAAATTCTTGCAAATTAATACTTGTTGAAGATTGCTGGAGGCAAGGTACGTATCGAGGTTTTTATCGATTGCATTAGAGCATATAATTTAGTTGCATACAACCTTGCAATTGCCCCCATTAAAAGGACCATTGTTTGACTATCTTTGCTAGATTTAAGTTAAACTACCTTAAGGGCAACTCCGTAGGAAAAGATATGGTGGGGATTTCATCACCCTCCCGTAGCCCACAAACCACAATCTTGAAGTGTCGCCTAAGCCTAAAATTTAAAATCAATTAGACATTGACCCCTAAGGACTCGGACTCAATTAAGGAGGAGATTGGTTTGACTTGCTATGACCTGAAGCTAATTGAATTCAATTTGGTGTCTAGAAAGTGTTTTTGTGTCGACGAAAGTCTTCCAAGCGACGTGGTTGTCTAATTGGCACCGACTCTGTCGGAAGCGCCCCCACTAGCTATACACTAACTGGCCAACTTGGTTTGATTGGTGAGGTAGGTGAATCAAGCAAATCAATTCGACTCAACCAGTTAGGAGTCGTCTAGATCTAAGTGACACTAGGTCTAGGATTGTTTTGACCGTGCTTGTTCAGGAAATTTCTGACCAACCCTAATTTTTATCATTTAGAGTTAAGTTTCCCTTCTCGTCTGAGTCTTCTTTCCCTTCTCATCCTTACCTTTCTATTGTTTGTTTCCTTTAAAAAAAAAAATTAAATTCAAAAAATTCAAAAAAAAAAAAAGAGTAATTGATTCTTGGAGTTGAATTTGAAATTTAAATTTCGAATTCAAATTCAAAAATTAATTCAAACCGGTGCACTCAGATTTGGGTGCGGGATTTAAGCAATCGACTCTCACGAGTTCATCTGGATTCCAGTCTAGAGCTTAACCCCAACCCATCTGTTGCACCACCTCACCCGGATCTAATGGGTGAGAACGTAGTGGACCCGCCGGTTGCGCAACCTATAACTTTGAGGGATCGGTGCTACCCAACGATGGCTGCTCAGCCATCGTGCATCGTCATGCCCACCATACCGGGTCGCGACTTCGAACTTAAGGCACAATACATGAGTATGCTGCCTAAGTTCACCTCTAGGGAAGACCCATATCTCTTCCTTAGAGAATTTGAAGAAATCTGCTCTCTTATGCAATACCAGCATATCCCTGAAGAGGCAGTGCGTCTGAAATTCGTGCCTCTAGCACTGAAGGACGACGCTAAGAAATGGCTATATAGTCTAGCCGAAAGATCTATTAGAAGTTGGGCCGAATTTGTTCAAGTTTTCCTAAAAAAATATTTCCCCAACCATAAGACTATGAAGATTAGGAATGAAATTGTTGCATTCGTTCAGTCTGAGAGCGAGCCGTTCTATTCCTATCTTGAGAGATTTAAGAGTGTCTTGACCCAATGCCCTCATCACGGAATTCCGAAGTGGCAATTATGCCAAATTATTTATGAGGGATTGACACCCACATCTAGAGTTATGCTAGAATCTGTGAGCCAAGGGAACTTCATGTCCAAAAATGAAAATGATGCCTGGACTTTTCTTGAGGATTTAGCTGAAAATAGTATGCAATGGGACAATGCTAGAACACCCATCAACCCGAGTATTGGATCTAGAATAGCGAGTCAACCCCGACCAGGTGTCTTAGCTGTAGACTCTAACATAGCGGCTGAGGCAAAACTAGCTACCCTAATGCGTAGAATGGAAAGTCTAGAGCTACAAAATCAATCCCGAATGAATCAACCCTTGTCTATCCCCTGCTCTAGATGTGGTCAGACTGGTCATTTAATGGAGGACTGTGTGGACCTGGAACATGTTAATGCCACATTTAACAATTCTAGAAATGATCCTTACGCATCAACCTATAACCCAGGTTGGCGTAATCATCCCAATTTTTCGTGGACCCAACAAGGACAACCTCCTAGACAACAACAAACCCCATATAACCAAAATAATACATCATCTGGGGGTAATAACAATGGAAATCATGAGGTTAGGTTGACAAAATTAGAAACTTTAATGACAACTTTTATACAAACAACCAACCAATCATTCCAAAGGCTAGAGACGCAGGTCAGCCAATTAGCACAGATAATAGGTGAAAGAGAAAAGGGCCAATTACCAAGTCAACCTGAGGTGAACCCAAGAACTAATAATCAATATCAATCTTATCAACCACCTTCAGGAACTAACAACCCTAGACCGGTTCAAATGGTTAATGAGGAAGGACCGTTCCAACAAATCAATGTTGTAGTATCATTACGGTCCGGAAGACAAATTGACAATAATGTGGTAAACTCGAGAATGACTAATCAATCTAGCCATCAAGCACCCACATATGACTTGACCATTGAACCCGACGTCCAAATTGAAAAGCCCAATCCACCCACCCAACCTGAACCTGTGGCTCAACCTGAACCTGAGCGAGTCTATGTGCCTAAAGCCCCATTTCCCAATAGACTCAAAAAGAACTCTAGTGCACAAATAGAGAAAGTCCTGGAAGTATTTAAGCAAGTTAAGGTGAACATTCCACTCTTAGACATGATTCAACAAATACCTGCTTATGCTAAATTCTTAAAAGATTTGTGCACTAAGAAGAGAAAAACAAATGTACCAAAGAAGGCATTCTTAACTGCAAACATATGCTCTATTCTTTCCAACACATCTCCTATAAAATATAAGGACCCTGGGTGTCCCACAATTTCATGTTCAATAGGAGATACGTTTATCAATAAAGCCCTTCTAGACCTTGGTGCAAGCGTTAACTTGCTCCCATTTTCTGTCTACGAGCAACTTAACCTTGGTCCGCTGAAACCCTCTAGGACAACCCTCCAATTCGCTGATTGTTCTGTTAAGAAACCGAGAGGTATAGTAGAGGACGTTTTGATTAAGGTTGGTGACTTCATTTATCCAGTGGATTTTGTCGTACTTGATACTGAACCTGTTGTAAATCCTAATCGACAAATCCCTGTAATTCTAGGTAGACCCTTTTTAGCCACTTCGGAAGCATTAATAAACTGTCGAAATGGGCTCATGCAATTATCTTTCAGGAACTTAAAAGCAGAATTTAATATCTTCCATATTGATAATGAGCCAGAACTAATATGCAACCCAAGTGATGTTGTGATGAGAGCACGTATTTATCAGAATTCTGAATCAAATAAATCATCACATAAGCAAAAAGGAAGCAAGAAAAAAGGGAGTAATTCATTTACCCAACCACCATCACTCGAGCAAACAAGCGAACCAATTCAAGTGAGAAGAGTGGAATCTTTTCCTCGAGTCAACATGGGGAACAATTCAACTGGATACATGCACCAACATGGTGTCATTCAATCCAGTTCTGATTATGGTTGACTTTGAGCAAACTCAACCCCTCTACCGCAAGCCGACTCAGGTAATAAGTGCATTTATTTTATCTATGCATACATTGAGGACAATGCATGATTTAGGTGTGGGGGTGTTTATATATGTACATATCTATCTATTTGATTTTCTGTTCTGTTTTATTTATAAAAAAAAAATTCAATATTCCATGACATAGCTTAAGATTGAACTGCCAAAACCCGTGTACAAATTGCATTGAGTTTTTTGTTCCTTATTATATAGTTCTGCTTGTAGAAATTATGACATAAATCTAAGTTCCAAAGAAATAACCCATGACCCTTGTAAGACATGTATGCACTTAAATTGGATGAATCAAATCTTTGAAGTGGTTGATAAAAAGCAGAGGTTGAGGAAAATATACCGGGAAGTGTGGACTTCTAATAGCAATTAAGCCTTGAGGAAAAAAAAATTAAAAAAAAATAATAATAATAATAAAAATAAAGTGAGGAAAGCACATTTTGCAAAATGATTACAAAAGCCCAAGCCTTCGAGTCACTGGTCCGTAGGGGTATCTTGAAACCCGGTAACTTGAGTCTTCCAGCTCGGGATTATCGACCAAACTCGCTACACGAATGCAAAAAGGGTATAAGTGTCAAAAAGGAAAAGCAAATGTGTTGAATCACGGAAAAGAAAAAAATACTTTAAGATACTCAAGGCCCAAAGCTAAAAGAATGATCCATGTCATGGTTGATCCAAATGATACTTCACCACCAGGGGAGGCGTGCAAAATAATTTAAGTAATAACATGTTTAGAAGGGTTAGTGGTGTGAATGTTGGAGGAATAAAGACCAAGTCATATTTTTAATGAGTTAGATTTATATAATGAGCATGCAAGAATTTTCAGTAAGATGTATAAGGTTGAGGTAGGGATATTGAGAACTATTAATGAAATGTTGATAGGATTTTGTGGGTATATCCGCTGAAAACTCTCAGGAGACAACACTCCTCCTCCTTGGAAACAAAGAGGTTTAAAGGCTTGTTGCACATGCTAAGTGCAACCGTGATTCCTACGAAAGTGAGTTAGGATTTCCCTGTTTTCATTTTCTTATATTTTGCTTTGCTAGGGACTAGCAAAATCTAGGTGTGGGGGTATTTGATGCATTGCATACATTGCATCATATGTCTTTCATTTAGATTACTTTTATATCAATAAATGCTACTAAGGTATGTGTTTAGTCGTATTTACAGAATACAGGGACCTGAATGCAAATTACCCACATTCGGAGCTTAAACGTGTGCAAAAGATTCATTTCTATCATAAAGACCGAATTCAAGTTTATCGGGTTTCAATTGGAAATGCGTCCAAGCATAAAAGCATTCAAGGAGCTAATCACAAAAAGGTCAATGACCTAATTGCAAAATGCCAAGGACCTGATTGCAAAAGAAAAGCATCAAGTTATTTTGTTGGAAAAGTCAAAAGAAAAGTCAAAAAGAAATCCCCAACAATGGAAGGAATAATCCGGAGTTCAAGACAATGGAAAGAATCATCCAGACGCGTAAATAAAGATCAAATCATACCATAAACACATGACCAAAATCCGGACCCGAGCAGACCTGATTGTGCGGCGTTTTCGCCGCACAACACCTTCAATATGCGGCGTTTCCGCCGCCCAGTCATTGATCTGTGTGCCCGATTTTTGTCCAGTGTCGGGTCGACGCGTGTACTATCCTTTTATGTATTGGTATCCCCTGTATCGGCTATAAATAGCCCTGTAGGACGAATGTAACACATCTTTGAACCTTTGGTCTTGGATCATTAGTAATAAAATTCTGTTTTATTTTGTTTTGTTTTTATTTTATTTTAATGTCTCTAGGATCCCTTCTTCTTCCTCCCTCCATGAGTTTCTAACTCTTTCCAAAGGGTGGAGGTGATGGAATTAGGGGTAGAGAAGATGAATGCATGTTATTGTTTTAAGTTCATGATTAGTATATTTTGATTACTTGAGTTTATGTTAAATCATTTATCTTGTAATGCTTCATAACTAACATGATTTATTTCAAGTTTCTCCATTCTCCAATCTAAACCTAAGTCTAGACCTCCACCCAACGGATTTCTCTTCTTATTTCTTGTTTTAGTTCTAATTGCTTTTGTTTCGTACTTTAGATAATTAATCCAAAAATCCCAAAAACCCAAATTAATTCTTCTCTCCCTTCTTCCCCTAATCGAAAATAACAAAAATAACGAAATCTCTCCCTCCTTGTGTTCGACCCGTACTTGCTACGTCTTCATAGACGCCGTGCACTTGCGGTATAAATTTAATTCCTATCATGCATCATGGTGAACAAATTCAATCCAAGAATTTGGTGGTGACTTTGGATAAATCTGTCTGTGATGATGCACTCCTACGAATTCTTGAATCTGAAGTTGAGACCGTGGGCGTGTTGAAGGATAGGTGTTGCAATGGCCTCGTTCGTTTATTAAAATAAATGCAAACGTATCAACTTTAAATTTAATAATTGCCTAAATGGTTTATATATAGTAATCATGTAAAGAAGTTCTAATAATATAGCTTTTTTTAATTTCAAAAGGTTGAAGGTTCAACATCCAAGAAATCTGAAACTGAAATTGTATTTGACGAGAGACAATTTCCTCCGAATTGTCAAATGTTATACAATTTCATACGACATAAAGAGGAGGATTCTTTTGTTAAAAGTGTGATGGATAAAGAAATTGTTGGAAAAATGACCGACGATGCCAACAGATCTAGGTTGTTTGTCATAATATCTGATGTCATGCATTTTTTGAGGATGGAAAAGTTGTGTATAACAATCATCCAAGTGCAAATCAAGTAAGTAATTTTGTCCTTCTTATATTAATTATGACAATTACGAATTCTTTGATATTAGTTATGATATATTTCTTTTTGAATAGGCTTCTCTACGAATTGCCTCACGGGATGAAATTTGGTTATTTGTGTCCCACAATATTCATGTTTCAAGGCAATTCAAGCAAAGACAATAGACCGCAAAAGATTGCCATGATTATGTCTGAAATGAAGAAGCATTTTTTTCTAGCACCATATTGGGAGGAGTAAGTATTTCATTATATTTTGTATTACTTATTATATTACTTTGTGGGAGTATAATAAAGGTATTTAACATGATTGATTTACAGTGATCATTGGATGTTGACCGTTTTGGTTCCTAGTCTTAATGTTGCATATTGGTTTATCCTCTAGCATCAAATAAACCAAGGAAAACATTGAAGAATATGGTTCAGTTGTAAGTTAGTTTTAGTATATTTAATTTAAATTTATTAACTAATTTTTCAATAGTTGCATATATTATTAAAACGTCTAACCATTGTGTAATTTTGACAGAGCCATGGATATATATATATAAAATGTTGGGTCGAAGAAAGAGTAAGAAGAAGCTAACTACATGGCATGCCTTGTAGGTAAAATAGTTCATTATTAAAGTAAACGATGAAACAATTAATTTGCATCCATTTCATCGTTTCGATATAATCATGATTTTTCTTTTGTAAATGTTGTAGTACCGTAAACAAGTTTGAAATACTGAATGCGGTTACTACGTAATGACTTATATTGAACAAATTGTTAACTTGGGATTGGATGAATGTGATTTACGACAGGTATCTTCGATATGTAACTCAACATTTTAGGTTATTTTAATTATTTAAACATTTAATTTATTTTTGTAGGCTTTTGAACCTGACCTTCAACCATTTTCGCAAGAAGAGATAGATCAAACATAGGAGAGGTGGCCTGCTTACTTTGTTAGTCGTATTTTACAAAGTCCAGTATAATCACAATCATTAAAATTTTGTATTTATATAGTGGATGAATGTTGTGTTTAAATAGTGGATGAATACACGTTACATTTTTGTGTTGGACATAATAGAGCCGATTGGAGAGAATAAAATTTATTGGCCAAGTTATTTGGGTATTGTTGCTAGAACGAAGGTTGATATTTGTATTGAAAATTGGTCACAAGTTGATTCTTCTCTAAAAGAACAAATTTGGGAGGATATAACAGTATGTATTTGTTTATTAGTTTTATTTAAACTTTCCTCTCTTATTGATTCTAATTTTCAAGTGTTTTTTTAGTTGTAGGCTAAATTCATTTTTGAATCCACTAAAGTTTTGAAGAAGAAGTGGATTTCCTATGTTTGTAACCGATGGAAAGATTTTAAAACAAAGCTCACGTACATGTTTATGTTTGGGGAATATAAGGACTATGACCCTTCTGCTACTTACAATTTCATTTCGCCGAAGACATGGGCTGAGTTCAAAAGAACTAGACTTTCTCCAGAATTTATGGTATTATATACTCAATCTTTTTAATACGTAGAATTTATAATTTTAATTTGATAATTAATCCATTATATTCTTTTTCAGGAAATTCGAGAGCAGAAGCAAAAATGACAATCTATAAACATGTTTCGGCATAGATCGTCCAGAGGGGGTTACCGCAAACTTGAGGAGGCTATGATGATGGAAATTTCTTCTAAACAGAGAAGAAGTTGTGCAAGCGGGTATGAGTGAAGAGCATGCAAGTAATTTGTCACCTCCATTTCCGATATCTAGAGAAGAAAAGTGGAAGCGAGCGCGTATTACTGCGGAAGGCAATTACATTAATGAAGAGTTTGAAGTAGTTGCCTCCAAGATTGTAAGTTAACTTTAATTTTTATGTTTTGTGTACGGATGTGGTTATTAATTTATAAAAAATAAAATTAATTTTTATAGGATGAACTTTCAATGAAAGCTTCCCAGGGAGAATTTGTTTCAGAAGGAAGAGATGATATATTCTCCACAACCTTGGGTAAGCAGGAGCATCCTAAGCAAATACGAGGTGTAGGTAGTCGAATAGGAGTACATCCGTATTTTGGATGATCATCATCCTCACGAAGTCATTCCCAAGTTGATCACGTGATATGCGGCGAGAAGATTCATCGCCTGGAAAACCTGGTGAAGATTTGTATAAACACATTGGAGTTTCCACAAATATTGCCTCCGATATTGCCACAAATGTACCTACCCCCCGTAATTCTTCCAGTGTACAACCTCCATAGGTGTTCCCCCAAGAAGTATCTGAGTAGGACACCCTTGGCCATTTTGAGGTAAAATTATAAATTATAATTGTTTATTTTTCGCTTTACATTGCAATACATGTGACAAATTTGTCTTGAAATTTATAGGATGGGGCCCAATGTGAACTCTTTGTGAAAGATCCAGATATGCGAGTTGTAGCTTATGGGAAGGTGTACACACTAAAGTTGCATCATGGTGAACAAATTCAATCCAAGAATTTGGTGGTGACTTTGGATAAATCTGTCTGTGATGATGCACTCCTACGAATTCTTGAATCTGAAGTTGTGACGGTGGGCGATGCTGAAGGATAGGTGTTGCAATGGCCTCGATCGTTTATTAAAATAAATGCAAAGGTATCAACTTTAAATTTAATAATTGCCTAAATGGTTTATATATAGTAAACATGTAAAGAAGTTCTAATAATATAGCTTTTTTTAATTTCAAAAGGTTGAAGGTTCAACATCCAAGAAATCTGAAACTGAAATTGTATTTGACGAGAGACAATTTCCTCCGAATTATCAAATGTTATATAATTTCATACGACATAAAGAGGAGGATTCTTTTGTTAAAAGTGTGATGGATAAAGAAATTGTAGGAAAAATGACCGACGATGCCAACAGATCTAGGTTGTTTGTCATAATATCTGATGTCATGCATTTTTTGAGGATGGAAAAGTTGTGTATAACAATCATCCAAGTGCAAATCAAGTAACTAATTTTGTCCTTTTTATATTAATTATGACAATTACGAATTCTTTGATATTAGTTATGATATATTTCTTTTTGAATAGGCCTCTCTACGAATTGCCTCACGGGATGAAATTTGGTTATTTGTGTCCCACAATATTCATGTTTCAAGGCAATTCAAGCAAAGACAATAGACCGCAAAAGATTGCCATGATTATGTCTGAAATGGAGAAGCATTTTTTCTAGCACCATATTGGGAGGAGTAAGTATTTCATTATATTTTGTATTACTTATTATATTAGTTTGTGGGAGTATAATAAAGTTATTTAACATGATTGATTTACAGTGATCATTGGATGTTGACCGTTTTGGTTCCTAGTCTTAATGTTGCATATTGGTTTATCCTCTAGCATCAAATAAACCAAGGAAAACATTGAAGAATATTGTTCAGTTGTAAGTTAGTTTTAGTATATTTAATTTAAATTTATTAACTAATTTTTCAATAGTTGCATATATTATTAAAACGTCTAACTATTGTGTAATTTTGACAGAGCCATGGATATATATATATATATATATAATGTTGGGTCGAAGAAAGAGTAAGAAGAAGCTAACTACATGGCATGCCTTGTAGGTAAAATAGTTCATTATTAAAGTAAACCATGAAACAATTAATTTGCATCCATTTCATCGTTTAGATATAATCATGATTTTTCTTTTGTAAATGTTGTAGTACCGTAAACAAGTTTGAAAATTTAAATGATGAGGCATCAATCTACAAGAGTCGTTATGAATATATATAATATTGGTGTAGCCCCTACCATATAATATCTATATACATGCAACTACGTTCACAACAAATGATTCTAGAAGTTAGGCAAAATATTCAAGATTTGGGATAATCAACTAATATAATTATGCAAACTGCAAATAAACATTTCCCATAGTAACTACTCAAATGTTCAACAAATGCATTACATATCCATCAAAAAAAACAGCAGCACCATAACTCCTGACCGTTGAAGCAACCACTTCCTAAACTTGGCAAGAAACTAAACAAATGGCATTAAAAAACCAATTCGAGCATCCACAGCACAAACGCACAACTCCCAAAACGAAATCTGTCAATTTCTCTTCCGAACACCCCAATTCATCAAAACCCCCACTAAACCCTTCCACAGAAGTAAAATTACAACATCCCTCACCTTTCTCCGGTTTTTACCTATTGCAAACCCGTAGATAGGACCAACAAATCCACAACCTTAATCATTTGAACAAGTACTCCACAACCTTAATCCACAACCAAATATTCTTACAGTTTGTTAAACATGCAACTACGATCTTAGAAAATGTTTGTACAAGTTAGGCTAACTTTTCCAGATTTGGAAGTGCAAGTGGAAATGAGTTACCTCTACCTCGGGGTGGTTAACGGAGGGAGAAAGGTTGTGTTGGTTGGACGACGGCGAGAGGAGAAGTGGAGGAGTTGGGGCAGGAATCTTCATTTCTCGGGTGGGTGTGTGGGGTGAGAGAGAGGGGAGTCATGGGTGAGTAGTTGGGTGGAGTAAAGGAGGGCGTGAGGTAATTTTCATGAAAATCAAAGGTTAGAGTGGACGAGTGGAAAGAAAAACCAACGAAATGGATGATTATTGGTTTCTTTGCTATTGTGTAGGTGTGAGTGTGAGAATCTGGACAAAAAATCAGTTTTTGAAAAATGTAGCAGATAAACTCCAGCTGTTGGATTGATATTGGGTCTACCACGTCGGATTACCTTCATATCCAACGTGGTAGACACATTATCACGTCCGATATTCATGACATCCGAAATGGTATCCCAATATCAATTTTGGGCGAACAGTTATATAAATTGGATGTGAGTTACACTTCTACGCAGAGGGTTTGAATCTGAAAAAAACAAACAGAAACCAAAATTGATATTGGCTCTACAACGTCAGATTGCCTTCATATCCGACGTGGTAGACCCATTATCACATCGGATTTCCATGACATCTGACGTGGAAGACCCAATATCAATTTGTTGGTTTTTGGGTCTTAATCTATGTTTTGATGATTTAATCAACCTAATCTTAATTATGATCATGTAGAGTAGCACACATGTTGCATTGCACATATATTGTTTTGTCCTAACCTCTACAGGTGATCAAGACTCAAGGAACAAAGGAAAATCAAGTCAAGACATGTAATCAAGCTCTTTTGAAGACATGTATTTTGTATTTTCTTTTGAGTCTTAGGAACTTGTGTAAATTGAGCATACTTGAGCTAAAATCAACTTAAACACACACTAGGTTCCTTATAGAAGTTACACACGAAATTTCACATAATTTGGACTTCAATAGATCACCCAAACTGAGACCGAAAAACACTAAACCTGAACCCTAACAGTCTGCCCACATTCAGTCGACCGAAACAGACCGTTCGGTCGACCGAGTGATCAATTATCCTGTTTGTGTTTTCACTGCCCGGTTTCGTCGACCGTATATGCCCTTTTGGTCGACCGTATGAACTTATTTTTCCGACCGTTTATTTTGTCATATTATACCCAACGGTCGTATTCGTATTAACCAAATATACCCCAAATACATTTCATTTATCGGTCGACCGAGGACCTTGTTCGGTCGACCGAATATCTGTCTCTTGACAAACCTGAACCTCCTGAACAAAATCGGTCGACCGCAAGACCTTAGCTCGGTCGACCGAATTGATCATTGTTTGTCAACCCCAAAGTTCGTTCCTGGTACAAATCGGTCGACCGAACCCTTTTCGGAGTTCGACCGATCACTTAAGTGTATCTAAGTCGTAGCGTTGGGCGGTCGACCGTTACCTAACCGGTCGACCAAACTAAGTTCAAAACTGCCAAACGATGGACTGTTCAGACCGATCCGGTCGACCGAATTAACTCAGAATTGGGTCCTGCGAGTCTCTATTTTGTGTATCCTACACCAACACTCACCCAATCAACCCCAACGGATCTATTCTCTCTAATGCCTATATAAAGAGTTGTAAAACACATTTTAACACAACTCTCCCACTACATACTTGTCCAAAACATTAGAGAGAATCCCAAACACTCCAAGCCTCCAATTTCCACACTTAAGATCAATTCCACATCATATGCTAAGTGTGCTCAAGTTAGAGAGTGTCTTCCACTCAAGTTTTCGTTTGTGAAGAAGCAAGGACTTCGGTGAAATCCCGAAGTGTTCCTCTCGGATTGTGAGAGAAGAAAGTCAAGCAAACGAGGGTGTTCGCGGTCCTTGTTTTGTAAAAGGCGTTCTCTCCCGGCCCGGAACGGGGAGTGGATAGTGAAGTCGTGAGAGGAGCTCCAAGTGTCGAGCGGAGCTTGCAAGAGAGGACGTAGGCGGTGGCCGAACCTTTGTAAAAACCCCGTGTCCATTGGGGTTTGCATTATCTTTCTTTTACTTGCTTGTTTCGTTTTAAATTCCGGTGCATATCTTTGATAGATCAAACAAGTAGGTAATTAGAGTAAAATTGTGATTAGTTTTGTGGACCCATAACCCACACGATCCAACACAATTTTGGTCTGTGCACGGAGTTTGAATCGAAAAAAATAGAAACCGAAATTGATTTTGGTCTAGAACGTTGGATTTCCTTCATATTTGACATGGTAGACCCATTATCATGTCAGATATTCATGACATCCGACGTGGTAGCCCAATATCAATTTTGGTCAAACAGTTATATAAATTGGATGTTACACTTCTGTCCAAGGTGTTTGAATATGAAAAAAACAAATAGAAACCGAAATTGATATTGGGTATACAACGTCGGATTGCCTTCATATCCGATGTGGTAGACCCAATATCAATTTTGGTCGAACCATCATTTAAATTGGACGTGAGTTATAAGGTCTACCATGTTGGATATAAAAAATCCGACGTGGTAGATCCATTAGCACATCGGGTATTGATTGACATCATTTCATGCTCATATTTGTATCTTATATCCATTATCTTTCACCTAAATAATGCTATGTTACGAGTTTTATGTTTAGTTTTCAGGAATAAATAGGTTTCAAGAGATGAAGCATAAAAGGACCCAAAAGCTGGGAAAAAGGACTGAATTGTGAGATCTGTGGACCAAGATGCAAGGAAGAAGGACCTGAATGCAAGACCGAAGGACCTAAGAGCAAAACAGAATACTCCTCACCATCATGGGGAGTATTTTGGCAATTCTATTCGGGTCGGAGCTCCAACATGCAAAATAGATGCATCAAATACCAACAAAGCCTTCCAGAAAAGCCCACAAGAAATTCCGGAGCGATCCGGACACTGTAGACCGCTAATTAGCGGTCCAAGACCGCTAATTGGCGGTCACTGTTGGCCCAAATGCGCTCAAATTTCTCCAGCACATATATTAGAGGATGTGTAGGCTATTTGTGGTCTCTGTTTAGTCCCACATCGGGGGATTGTCCCGGATTAGCTTTTTCCATGGCTATAAATAGAACTCTTCACCTCCTATTGTAATCACTCCATATTTTAAGTGGCTATTCTTCCTACTAGAAGTGAGGCCTTGAAGCACACACTAAAGTAGGAGGATGCTACTTTTAATGTGAGTCATTTTATCAATAAAGTTTTGTGTTTCTTTCATTGTTTGTTTTATGCTTCTTTTATTGTTTGTGCATGTTTTAGTTTAATCGTCTTTTAATTCTAGCTTAGTTTTAATATGCTTTCTTTCCATAGTTTAATAATTAGTGTAATGTTTAGTGAGTAGTTCCATCCCCTTTGGGGGGTGGAGTAGATGTACATACATGCATTAGAGAATGGGATGAATGCTTTAATTTCAATGTGTTGATTAAACATGAATGTATGCTTGCTTGTTTAGGATAGAATTTACAACTTGATGAGTTTTGCCAAAATGATTAGACACCTCTCATGCTTGTTTAGGTTCTGAAATAAATAACTTGCATATGTAAATGTTAATCAACTAAGTTGGTGAATAGATTGATAGGTTTTGCCATAACATTTAGACACTTCCTATGCATGATAAACACCACCTTCATGTGCTTAAAGAATGTATTCTACACCCACCTCTTTGCATGTGTGCACTCACTCCACCCCTTAGGGGTTTTCCATTCCTGAAATTCCAGCATTCTTGTTTTGTTCTTAGCTTAGTTCTTATTCCATCGTTTGTTTGTTTCGTTCGCATTTCATACTTCTTAGCGTAGGTTAGTGTAGAGTAGCGTAACCAACTCTCTTCTCCATTATTTTCGCCACTTGATTTCGTGCAAACAAGAGACTGCTCACCTCCCTGAGGACGACCCGTACTTGCCACCGCTTCATCGCGGCCGTGCACTTGCGGTTTAATTAAAACGTTCAACAGGTATATACATGACATCCGACGTGGTGATGTTTATTTTTTAGTCAAACCCTATGTAGCCAACTTCTTAGTCATAAACCCTATAACACCTCTCTGAGCACACTGCGGCCTCTGATCTATCTGCTAGGTTATTTTGCTTCTCAGGCTCACATCCTTCGATCTATCTATTCTTCGTCCTTTTCAGGCTCACATCAACTCGAACAAGGTCCCTCTTTTAGACGATTTTTGGTTGTTTTCTCTTGTTTGGTTGATTTTGTGAATATTGTCTGCTTATTTTGTGGATCTTGTGGCTCACCCCTCAGACATAACCCCATAACACCTATCTGAGCATACCGCTGCCAGACTCCGATATATCTCTCTCTCCATCCTCTTCAGGCTCACATCAACTCGAACAAGGTCCCTCTTTTACACGATTTTTTATTTCTCTTTTTTAGTTGATTTTATTGATCTTGTCTGCTTATTTTTTGGATCTTGTGGCTCACCCCCTCAGACCTAAACCCCATCACACCTCTCCGAGCACACCGCAGCCAGACTTCGACATATCTCTCTCTTCAGGCACACTCGAACAAGGTGCCTCTTTTAAATGATTTTTGATTTCTCGATTTGGTTGATTTTGTTGATCTTGTCTGCCTATTTTTTGGATCTTTTGGATCTATCCACTTCTCCTATTTTTAATAGTTTCTTGTGATTTTATGGATATGCTTATCTTGCCCGTATCGTGCCCAAATTTTAAGGGTTTCTTGTGATTTTGTGAATCTGCTTATCTTGCCTGTGGATTTCGGATTTGGTTAATTTTTTGTAAACATGCAGTGGTTAATATAAAATTACTATATATAGGTTCATTTTATATCATGATATTTTGTATTGTTGTGTAGATAAAAATGAATCGAAATTGGATTTTTGCAAGTCGATTGAGTGATGAGTATGAGTACGGAGTTGATAAATTCCTAGAGTTTGCACAAAAGAATGCACATTTTATAAACGAAGGAAAGGTCTTTTGTCTGTGTAGAAAGTGTCTTAACATGTTCTTGAGTGATGTAAAAGATATCGAGGCTCATCTGTTTGAGAAAGGTTTTGATGAAGGTTATACGCGTTGGATTTGGCATGGTGAGAATGAAATACGTAAAGAAAGTGATAGTCCTTCACAGAAAGATGTTAATGATGATGATCGGTCAAAAGATATGATTCGAGATGTTGCCGAAAAGTTTGATGATAAACCACAAGTACTTAGTAATTTGTTGTTAGACAATGAAAAACCTTTGTATCCGAGTTGCAACAATTTCAGTAGATTGTGTACAGTGTTATGGTTATATACCTTGAAAGCCTCGAACGGTTGGAGTGATGTCAGTTTTACTACCTTACTTAAGTTGTTAAAAGAAATTCTTTCAGACCGTACATATGAGGCAAAAAAATCTTGTGTCCAATGGGTATGCAGTATAGGAAAATACATGCATGCCCAAATGATTGCATATTATATAGGGCCCAATATAAAAAAATGCATTGTTGTCCAGTTTGTAACGTGTCACGGTATAAACAAAAGAAAATTATTAGTGGTGATGTACCAGTACAAGGGCCATCTGCGAAGGTGTTGTGGTATCTTCCGATCATTCCAAGGTTGAAACGTTTGTTTGCCTACCCCCACGGATTCAATGAATCTAACCTAGCATGCAGATCATGATAAAGCAAATGATCAAATGCTTCGACATCCTTCTGATTCTCCGCAGTGGCAGAAGATCGATTCAGAATTTCCGGTGTTCGGTCAAGAATCCAGAAATCTAAGACTTGTTATGTGTACAGATGGAATGAATCCTTACGGGAGTTTGAATAGCCCTCATAGTTCGTGGCATGTTCTACTAGTGATGTATAATCTACCTCCATGGTTAAGTATGAAACATAGATACATAATGTTGTCTTTAATGATTTCTAGTCCAAAACAATCAGACAATGACATAGATGTGTCTTTGGCTCCCCTAATTGATGACTTGAAGAAATTGTGGAATGATGGTGAGCAAGTGTGGGATGCTTACCGTCAACAATCATTTACAATGCGTGCGATGATATTTTGCACAATTAATGACCCTCCTGCATATGGAAATTTGTCTGGCTATTTTGTGAAAGGGCACAAAGTGTGTCCTATTTGTGAAGAAACCACATGTTCTTTACAGCTTGTGCATGGCAGTAAGACAGTTTATCTTGGTCATCGTAAATTTCTTCATATGAGTCATCTGTATCGTAAAATGAAAATGGCATTTAACGGGAAGCAGGAATTCGAAGAACCTCCTACAGAAATCAATGCAAGACAAGTTCTTGAGCTGGTGAAGAACATTCAATGCAAATTCGGCAAGCCTTACAAACACGGAAATTATAAGAGTAGCTGGGGAAAAATCCAATTTTTAACCTTCCTTATTGGGAAACTTTGGAAGTCAGACACTGTATTGATGTGATGCATGTCGTCGAAAAAAATATTTATAAAAGTTTGTTTAGAACTCTTCTTAACATACCGGGTAAGACTAAAGATGGATATACTGCCAGACTTGATTTAGTTGAACTTGGTATTCGAGCAAAATTAGCACCAGAGAGTAAAGGTACTCGTATGTATTTACCACCAGCCTGTTACACTGTCCATAAAAGAGAAATTAGCTTTGTTTCAGTGTCTACATGGTGTTAAAGTGCCACAGGGGCATTCGTCAAATATTAGCAGTCTTGTTTAAATAAAAGATTTGAAACTAATTGGTTTGAAGTCTCACAATTCTCATGTGTTGATGCAACAGTTGTTACTGGTTGCCATTAGATTGATATTGCCGAAACACGTTAGACATGCTATTATAAAATTTTGTTTGTTCTTCAACAAGATTTGCAGCAAAGTAATTGATCCAAAGTATTTCGATAAGTTGCAGAATGAAGTAGTTGTTACGATATGTCAGTTGGAGATGTAGTTTCCGTTGTTTTTTTTGACATTATGGTTCATTTGGTGATTCATCTGGTAAGAGAAGTTAAGCTACTTGGTCAGGTATTTTTGAGGTGGATGTATCCTTTCAAGCGTTACATTGGTGAGTTGAAAGATTATTGTAAGAATCGATGAAGGCCAGATGAGCATTGTTGAAGGTTACATAGCTCAAGAGGTAATTGAGTTTTGTAATAACTACTTGACTCATACTAAGAGTGTGGGACTTCCTAAGGACAGACATGAAGATAGGATTGAAGGTAAAGGTACGCGTGGCCCGAAGATGATAACTCCAAAAGGTGTGGATCTCTCAAAGCTTATTTCAATGTGTTGTGCTATTCTGATAAAGTCCAACCATATTTGGATGAGCACGTGACCATAGTGAGGGAAAACATCCTTCTTGGACTGATCAACAAGTAATTAATGCTCACAATAAGGCTTTCGTTTATTGGTTCAGGGATACTGTGTACAACTGTAATGTTTCTGGAAATTTGAAGTGGTTGGCATACATACCAAATCCTATAATAACATCTTATAATAGCTATGATATCAATGGTTTTTCTTTCTATACCACAATGGAGGACGAGAAAAGCACAATGCATAATAGTGGGGTCACTTTGGTATCTGAATCGTTACACATCTCTAGTTCGAAAGATAGAAATCCAATATATGTCAATATGTCTTATTATGGTCAGATTGAATAAATATGGGAGCTGAATTTTTTTAAATTCAGTGTTGCGGTATTTAATTGCAAGTGGGTGGACAACAAGAATGGTCTTCAAGTCGATGATTTAGGGTTTACTTTGGTAAACCTTAAAAAAGAAGGTTTTAAGGAAGATCCTTTCATTCTGGCATCTCAAGCAAAACAGATATTTTATATAAAAGACTCATGTGCTAATGAATGGTTGGTAGTTTTAGAAGGAAAATGGCAAATTATGGCTCAAAAAGATGTTAATGAGATCGGAGAAATTCCCCCATTGGCACAAGTACCTGAACTTAAATTGCTTGATGACGACAGAACTGTTGACAACATAATTATTCAAGATGATCATCATGAAGGAATATAGATCAAGGATCCTATGAGTAAAAAACGAAAACGTCAAAACTAAAGTTTCATTGTATGTTGTAGTATTAACTATATGCATTTGTATGTTGAATTGAATGTTGTCCATTTGATAGATATTGTTGTTGTTATTGTTGGACTGAATATGTTGCGAGAATTACGTACTTGTTTGGTAGATATGAATGTTGTGAATTGCTTGATTGAATATGAACTGCAGGGTTTGAGTCTGAAATAAAGATATCAAACAATAAAAAAAGTAAAAAAAATGAAATATCCTACAATGTCGGCCTCATGACATAACCGACGTTGTAGACAATCTAACACGTCGGTTGTAAATACCACCGACATTGTAGGATATTTCTCTTTTTTTATATTAAATAACCTACCACGTCGGTCGTCAATACTACCGACGTTGAATGGTATTTCTATTTTTTTATTAAAGACCCGACCACATCAGTTCTATAAAAGAATCGACGCGATAGGGTCTGTATTACCACGTTGGCTTTATAAGAAAGCTGACGTTATAGAGGGTATATTTGTACATCATTTACCACGTTATAGAGGGTCCTACCACGTCGGTATTACAACTGACGTGAAAGGGTACCCCTTTATAACGTCTTCGCGTACCACGTCGGTTATGCAAGACGGTCAACCTAACATTGTACCTCCTTAATATCCGTCGTGGTAACCCTTTTTTGCAGCAGTGATCCTTTCCATTCTAGCTCAATTTTCTTCATTCATCGATTTGGATTCGATCGCCTTTATCTCGATTTGTTCAACTTGCAAATAATATTTTTGAATAGTATCTTATTTCTGTAGAAACCTATAAGAAGTGTTCGAGTATTCCTTGAAAGCAAAGGAGCTTTTGAAGAAATTAGCATGAAATTCTTGAAAAGTAATTACTTCTCACTATTTTGATTTGAATTTTAATGACTATGTTTCAATTGTACGAACAATATTCTTACATTCAACTCTAAATTGCCAGTTGAAATAGTATTTTAATTTGGTTAATGTGGCTACGCATAAAGTAAAGATTGAATGACGAAAGAGTCGATTTAAATGTTTGAATTTAAAGAAAATATGAATACGATTTAGTACAAGGGACTTTTGCAAGAGAAATATATTAAATATGTAATGGTATGTATTTGATAATCAAACTTAAAAATATTGATCATGCAATGCACGGATTACATGCTAGTAATATCTAGTCACCCAAAATATAAGCATGCACCATTTGGTGGATCCATACACGTCAAGTCAAAACCAACTATAAACATGAAAAGCCATAACAAGTAAGCATACCCAAATATAGATCAAAGAATGAGATAAGATCCTAGTGTCGTCACAAACCCATCAACACTAAGTAATCATGATACAAGTATAAATCTAACCATTAAATACATGAAACGGCATACATCAGTGCAAACCCATCACATAAAAACCATGACCTACATTTACATCCACCCCTAAGGGTTGATCTACCCTCTACTAATCACAAAGAACAACGTATAAACAATGAATCTAACACTAAACATGCATCAAAATATAAAGTAGAGATCTAATAAATTGAGGAAACTAAAAGTTACATGGAAAAGAAACGTGAGGAGCAAAAATCTAACATTGAATTAAGAAACAACTAAGTTGCATACTAATTTTGCAGCCTAAATGGGTAAAACTAAATCTAATCTATGGTGGAGGTGGATAATAGAAAGAAAGGAAGAAGATATATAACATCCTATTTATAGAAGAATAGGAGCTCCAAATGAGATACGTATATGATTGGACGAATTCAGAAGAATGTACACTAGTCATGTGCACCTAAAATAAGTTAAACAAACCACTACCCGAATTTGGGAGCCAGAGAAGCAATTGATGCACCAGTAGTAGTGTTGAATCTTATTGGAGAATCAATTTGCACTGATATGGCCAAACTCTGGTCATGTAACTTATGTCTCCATTTGTGCATGTGGGGTGCACCCTGGTTCAGTGGCTCAAGCCCGTTTGGCCTTAATTCTTGAGTTTGAGGAGATTTTTCATTAAGAACTCCATTTTCTAATTACGTCCTCCAGATTTTGTAGTTAGATCCCTAGACTTTCCATCTAGGTGCTTTTGGTTTAAATTAGTCTTTTCTCCTTGCAATTAAGTTCTTTTTATCTCATTTCCCTTCTTTATTACCTCATCCCTGAAAGACATTTACATATGACCTGAATAGTATAGAAATGGGGTAAAATAAAGGATATATAGCATGAATACGATGTATGATATGCTACTAATCAAATACCCCAACACTTATCTTTTGCTACTCCCAAGCAAAATAAAAAATAGAAAAAGTAAAGAAAGTGAAAAACATATGAAAAGAAGGAAATTCTAACACACTTTCGTAGAAATAATGCCTGAACTTAGCAAGTGAAAACGAGTCGTTAAACCCCTGATCACCAAAGAGGAGTGTTGCCTACTGAGGGTTTTGAGCAGATACACACCCACAAGATCTCATGGATGCATTGAGTCAACCTAACAACACTATTAAAAAGGCCTACTTTTGTCGCTCATTAGACATTAGTAATCCTCAAAGCCAACTCTACTCCTTTCATCTCTACAAACCAAGGCTAGTGAGCCATTTTTGTATAGTAGTTAAGAACTTAATGAAAGGAATGGTGCCCCTAACCTCTCACAAGTAATCTAATCCCTCTTCGATATATCCTACTCCACTAACTCCCAAGGTAAAGGTAGGTTGGTGGTGGTGGTTGCTTCACCTCAAGACATGGCCCATTACAAGATTTGACTTTGCAACTTATCCACTTTGCTTCTTTTTTTCCTTATTCCTTTTTTATTTTTTTGGTCTTTGACTTGGATAATACATTTTGCCTTGAAGTTTCTTTATTCATTACATAAATTACTTTGCCTTCCTTTGGTGTTTATAATGAACAACAAACCACTTGTTGGATGGACTGCCCTTCACATATAATCTATGGACATAAACCCAACCTATCTACCCTTTAGGTTATTACTTAAGATGCTAAAGATATCAAAAATATAGATACTCCATTTGTACAAGTACGAACTTCCTTCTACAAGCATACACGAATCTCCTCAAAGACAGAGACTCATTAGGTTCATGGTGGACTTCGTTTTCCATTTTGAGTGCTAAAACACTATGATGTCTCACCCCCGAGCGAAAACTAGGGTACATCCTCATGACTCGAGATAGGCCCTAAAGTAGGTATAATAGATATCCTAATTCATCATATTCAGGCCGATATTTGGAGCTTCTTCTTTTATGTTGCCTGAAAACAGTTTCCCAATGCCAAAAACACACGCAAACCTACAAAAGATTTTCTTTCTTAAACACATGAAGCTTTTTAAAGAAATGAAAAAATTAAAGAACTAAAGCAAGCACAAAGAGATAAGTCACGAAGGGATCATGACATAACAAATATATCAATATAAATACAACACACTTACATTAACCTAATAGCGCAAACAAAAGAAAAGAAAAACCAAAGAAAAAGCTCGACTTCAATGTATATATATGATGGTAAAGCAGTCGTACACTTTCTTCATGTATTGTTCTCAATGTATGCAAGCATCATATTACATCGGGTTTTTGTATGAAGATTTCACCAAAGTTTGAAGCACAAGATGAAAATTTGTCGTCATTTTGATGGATACAAACACAAATTCCCCAAAACCTGTGAGATATTTAAGAAGAGGAACACGAAAGTTAAACAAAATTAAGATCCAAATACTCAAGGGTTATGGCCCACAACAACCAATGCCCACCTATGGAGTCATTTTTACCTTCTTTTGATACTTCTTCCTGTAGGATTTCATGTTTAATTGCACATATATATTTTCGAAATTTTTATGCACAATAAGGATCATTCATATATTTTCTACGATTTGTTTTTCATGCATGCATCGGTTTGTTTTAATGATTGCTTAAAACACATCCAAACAAATATTGGGCTCCGAAATTCGTACTTAGAAGTTCTCTAAAACTTCTTGAAGATCCGGAGACGATGAGGATGCTTGTTGCTGCGCCGGATGCCCCCGAGTATTCACCAAACTCTAAAAAAGATCGGAGAGAGAAGAGCTAGCCTCTCAATCTCCAATAGGGTTTAGAATCTAACTACTAACCCCTCTTTAGTTCCCTTGAGAAGAAGACCTCTGAAAACTAAAACTAAACTCAAGAATTAAGGTGAAATTCGTGGAGAATTATGGAGAGAGATGTTTGCACAAGAAGATAATGAATTAATTAATAAGGTAATGAGATAAACTTGTATTTATAAGTTCTCTCCAAATTACCTATTCATGTACAACCTCTTGCCCATGATTTCATGCAAACTTCCATCTAACCATCCATTATTTGCTAACAAATAATCTTAGCCACGAATTAAATCAGTTATGCACCAATTCCATGCATGATCTAATTAATTATTAAATTTATTCTGCAGAAAACCGTCTGGACCGGTCGACCGTTCGAACCAAGTTTGGTCGACCGTTCGATATTCGGTCATACGTCCGCAACAATAAAATATTTCATCGCAATGTTCGGTCGACCGACCGATAGATTCGGTCGACCGTTCCGAACAGACGAAAATTCATTGTTATCGGTCAAGACGTGTCTGATCGATCGTGCACCGACCGGTCGACCGTTTGCTGTTGTTCGGTCGACCGTTGATCACTGTTCTGCTGATTGGTCAAATTTCGGTTTTACCCCTACAAAATTTGATATTTCGGGATTAGTAGTAAATTCACAACTTACGTAATATATTATCCTATGTAATGATAAATCGTTACACCCCATAATATTTACATCACATATGAATTTAATTTAGATTCAAATTATGTTATTAATCACAACATAATTTTGATTTCGCTTGTTCACCCCATGTGTCATATTTTCTACATGAAAACCCGACACACCATATGAACTCAAAATCCCCATTTCTTGTTTCCCAGTTTTGTGGTGTGACCTATGGGAGGATCTAAACTAAGTTGGCAGTGATATTAAGAGCTTAATATCACAAGCTATAACCGGTATCTAGCTACACATTATAGCTCCCAATTAGTTAGATATCTTAATTCCACTCGAACCAAAACCCGATCCATTTAGTGATGGAGTGCACCACTTGTGTACATCCCTTGCCTCGTGATATTAAGAATAGACACAAAGTAGTATTGTGTCATCTTTGTATTAGTATTCATTTCTTGATCTCTTTAAGCTAGTTATAAATATGTGACTTAACTCAAATCACATTGTGCACATTATAACTTTGCTTTATCAAGGGGCCCACTAATAGCATCACTCAATTAAGAGGGGCAATGATAATCTTTTGACTAACTATCTTCTCCAACAAAAGTCATACTTAACTAACTAATGCCTTTACACTACACTCATCGATAGCTCAAGACACTAGTCTAATTAAGCAATTCTTAAGTGATCGGATATAAGTCTCATATCAAAAGGACCGTGGACACAGTAAAACATTAATGACACAGAAAACACAATTCTATAATGTTTTACTTATTAGGTCTATTCAGTATACAAAAGTAATATTTTCCTCTTTTGTGTACCCGTGTTGTCACTCACTTGTAGAGCTACAATGATCTATGACCAACACGACAATCTTAACTCGGTAATTAATGTCACATCTTAATTACCATGATTGCGAATATCTTTTGTTTTATGTAAACCAATAACTTTTAGAGATCTACGATTAAGGACAAAGAGCCTCTTCCTTAACACTTCTAAAAGACGAATAACATAAACAAGGAACAAAATGATTTCTCATTCAATTCATAATAATTGACATTTAAAAGTAAAACTTTTAGAACACATTCCCTTCAATCTCCCACTTGTTATTAAAGTTTTCTTTCACATACATACTCAATGTATAAAACAATAATAACTAGGGTAAACCCCATTACATATCAATCATCAAGTCAATATACATGGTTCCTCAATCCCATGGACTCGAAATGCATTTTGCCTTTGGCTTGGGATAAAGGTTTTGTGAATGGATCGGTTGTGTTGTTGTTGGTGTCCACCCATAATAGATTTTTTTTTGTCTTCGTCGATGAAGTCACGTGTCACGAAGTACTTACGATCCATGTACTTCACTTTGTGGTGTGATTTGGGGTCCTTGATTTGCGAGATGGATGCACTATTATCGCAAAATAGCTCTACTGGTCCCTCGCTCGAGGGAACTACTCCAAGCTCTTCAAGGAACTTCTTAATCCACACTCCTTCCTTGCTCGCTTCAACGACAACCATTACTTCGGAAGCAGTGGTTGAGTCGGCCGTAGTGCTTTGCTTCCAACAACGCCAACTCACAGCTCCACAATTCAGAAGAAAGATGTATCCTGATTGCGACCTTCTATAGTCTGGATCACTCATGAAACTCGCATCCGAGTAACCTTCGGCTATCAACTCCCTTTGTACTCCATAAACAAGAATCTTATCCTTAGTCCGGTTAAGGTACTTCAGGATATTCTTGACCGCAGTCCAATGCTCAGGACCTGCGTTGGATTGGTGACGACTTGTCACGCTTAGAGCATACGAGACATCGGGTCTTGTGCAAGTCATCACGTACATGATCGACCCAATTACCGAAGCATAAGGGACATCCTTCATGTAGTCTAAGTCCTTACGTGATTGCGCATGTTGAGACTTCTTGAGTTGCACACCCATACTCATTGGCACACTGCCCTTTGTGGAGTTGTTCATCTTGAACCTTTCCAAGACCTTGTCAATGTATGTACGTTGACTGAGGCCAATGAGTCTGCGGGATCTATCTCTATATATCTTGATTCCCAAGATGTATTGAGTCTCACCCATATCTTTCATTGAGAATGAAGATTTCAATGAACTTCTCATTTGCTTAAGCAAAGGAATATGATTTCCGATAAGCAATATGTCATCGATATACAAGATTAGGAATACTACATGGCTCCCACTAACCTTCTTGTATATACAAGGTTCTTCCTTACTTTGAATGAAGTGAAGCTTCTTCACTTCCTCGTCAAAGCGTTTGTTCCAACTCCTTGATGCTTGCTTCAATCCATAAATGGATCTTTGAAGCTTGCATACCTTCTCGCTGTTCTTTGGATCTTCAAAACCTTGAGGTTGTACCATGTACACATCCTCTTCCAAGTTCCCATTAAGGAACGCCATTTTGACATCCATTTGCCATATTTCATAATCATGAAATGCAGCAATAGCGAGCATCATCCGAATAGACTTGAACATGGCAACTGGTGAAAAAGTTTCATCATAGTCAATTCCTTGAACTTGAGTGAAACCCTTCGCTACAAGCCTCGCTTTATAGGTTGTCAAGTTCCCATCCATGTCCATCTTCCTCTTGAAAACCCATTTACTTTGAATGGCTTTTTTCCTTTGAGGAAGGTCAACCTAGTTCCACACTTGATTATCATACATGGATTCTATTTCGAATTCCATGGCCTTAAGCCATAGTTTGGAGTCTTCCCTTTCCATTGCTTCTTGGAAGGTCAAGGGATCATTGGTATCAAGTACCATGATTTCATGAAGTCCCAGATACAAGTTGGGTTTCTTCCTTTCCCTCGTTGACCTTCTTAGTTCTTTTGGTTCTTCTCGTGTCTCTCGAACTTCTTCCACAATTTCTTGAGGAGTGGGTTCACGTTCAACTCTTGAACGTACACTAGGTGGGGATGATTGAGATTCTCTCACAATTTCTTGCGAGGGTCTCTCACTTATGCTCCCACTAACCAAAGGAAGCTCGGTTGGGTCTTCATGATCTGGAATGTCATCATTCATGTCATGATCTTGTAGAGTATCTTGAGCTTCCACAAGCACAACCCTACTCCAACTACTTTTTACCCTTTCCAGAAATTCATTTTCCAGAAACGTGACATCCCTCTCTACAATCACTCGATTGGAGGTGATATGCCAAAAGTAGTATCCTCTTGTCTTACGAGGATAACCTATAAAGAAGCACTTATCCACTTTTGGTTGAAGTTTGGTCGACATCAATTTCTTGTCGTAAGCCTCACAACCCCAAATCTTGAGAAAATTGAGCTTGGGTGTTTTACCACTCCATAGCTCATAAGGAGTTTTCTCCACGGATTTGGATGGAACATTATTTAGTGTGTAAGCCGCAGTTTGTAGTGCATAACTCCAAAAGTAAAGAGGTAATTCCGCATGACTCATCATTGACTGAACCATGTCGAGCAATGTCCTATTCCTCCTTTCGGATACCCCATTCCACTGAGGTGTACCGGGAGGGGTGAGTTGAGGTACAATACCAAACTCCATTAGGTATGAGTCAAATTCGGCACTTAAGTACTCACCTCCACGATCCGTTCCATGAGACTTGATTTTCTTGTCGAGTTGGATCTCTACTTCATTCTTGAATTCTTTGAACTTGTCAAAGGATTCACTTTTGTTTCTCATTAGATAAACATAGCCATAACGACTATAATCATCCGTGAATGTAATGAAGTACCTGAAACCATCTCGTGCACTAGTACTCATTGGACCACATACATCGGAATGTATCAAATCCAACAAGCCACTCGCCCTTGGACCTTTCTTCTTGAAAGGTTTTTTGGTCATTTTTCCCATTAAACATGGTTGGCACGTCTCCAATGATTTAAAATCAAGTAGACCAAGAAGGTTAGCTTCTTGCAATTTCTTGATGTGCTTTTCATTTATGTGACCAAGACGATAGTGCCACAAGAGAGTATCGTTCTCGTGAGTGGTCTTAAGTCTTTTGTTATTGATATTAAAGATTTGTTTATTATTCAATTCAAGCAAATAGAGACCATTCCTTATGAATGCATTTGCATAGAAAACACCATTCTTCGATATAGACAAACAAGAATTTGAAACATTTATATTAAAATTATCCATATCTAAACACGATACATAAATAATGTTCTTACTAATCGAAGGCACATAATAAACATTCTTTAGACATAAATTTAAATCACTACATAATTAAAGCACCACAGAACCTTGTGCAACCGCAGAAACGTTCGCACCATTTTCGACCTTCAATTCTACCTCGTTCCTTACAAGTTCCTTCCTATCCGTGAGTAGTTGCACATTAGAAACTATGTGAGCACAAGATCCGGTATCAATTACCCAATCCCGGACAGAGGTGGCTAAATTTATTTCAATAACAAATATACATTTGGCCTTTTTGGGGCGCCGACGTTCAATCACTCTGTTGTCAAGGTCTTCCTTGTACTTGGGGCAATTTGGCCGGATGTGTCCTTTTTCACCGCAGTGAAAGCACTCTGTATTTGGAGTTGGAAATTTCTAAGATTTCCCCCTCGAGGCACTCTTATGAGCACCTCCTACTCTCTTGCTCTTGATTGAACCACTTTTGGTAGATTTGCCCTTTCCTTTACCAATCTTTTGGCTCCTCCCATGGACGGCAAGGACTTGCTTGTCCCTACCCTTGCCCATGTCAACTTCAGCAGTTTTGAGAGCGTTGTGTAGCTCCTCAAGACTCACCCCTTTTTCACGCACGTGATAGTACATCACAAAGTCCTTAAAGGACGGGGCTAGAGAGCCAAGAATCATATCTTCAGCAATGTCCTCAGGCATTGGTGAAGAGAGCTTTGTCAACTTCTCAAGGTACCCTTGCATCGTGATAAAATGCATGGATACCGATGTTACCTCCGCCATATGGCACCTTGTGAGTGCGATGGTGGTCTTATAGCGCTCCTTTCGGGCACTATCCATGAACATCTTAGATAAAGCCTCCATGGTCTTCTTGGGTTTCGAATCCAAGTATTTCGCTTGAAGCGAGTCACCCATGGATGCTAGCATAAGACCGTGAACTTGGTTCTCTTGGTCTTCCCACTTAGCTTTAGCCTCTCTCTTCATCGGTTAATCTCTCATTCCATTTTGGGATTTGACCTTCCAAAATGTGAGACAATTTCTCAAACTTTAACAAGATGTTGAGTTTGAGTTGCCAACTAATGAAGTTTGAGCCATCATTTGCTAAAGGGTGTTTTCTATCATGGATCGTACGATAGGTTGGATGTTCGACATTTTTCTAAAAAATAAATCATACAGGATTTTAATGCCAATTTTATGTTTTAAAACACATACATATATATCGAATATAAATGTAATTACTGCAAATAAAATTTTGCCCATAAATGTAGCAATCCGAGATCCCATTTATTGCAATATAGACTAGCTAAGGGCTATCGAATACATCACAATATCAAGGTAAGAAAAACTCTTTCTAATCACAACCTTTTTGAATTTTAGCAACATTAGCATCTTCAAAATTTTGTGATTCTTGTCGTTTTAATTATGAGGGAATGCGACCTATCCTCGTAAGAAAAACTTTTTCCCAAAACCGAACGAGGGCTCTAGGTAATGTTAAGAAAACTTATTTTCATTTGATACGAGATACGTTTATCCATTGTATTCACAACTAAACATACTTGGGGCTCACTAGGGTTAAACACACCTCATATATTTGTTAGCAACCTACGATTGAATCTACAGGTTCGGATTTACCTTCTTGGAGAGAACCTGTGACAGCGGAATGGATCGGCGATCACCTCACGGAATCCTTTGTAGCACCGGTCGGTCTTCTACTCTCTTGGAGAAGAAGCACGAGTCCACAACCCAAAAGTCCACGGATTGGCTTGGTGGAGGTGGAAGGACGAATGGAAGAGAGAGGGAGAGGTGGCGGATAGGGTTTGGTGGGGCTAGGGTTTGCACACATCAACCTCCATCCAATGGGAGGCTCCCCTCCTTATATAGATGGCCCCACCCTAAACCCTAAATGTGTAGTCCAATGGGGACGTGCCATGTGTCAGTGCTTTGGGCAAATATCTTATTAATCCTAGATTAATCCAATATCTCCCACTTGCACAATAGCACGATAACAACATGTCATCTGCTTTTGTGTCCCTGACACATATGCATATATCCCTGATACATACAATCACACAATGACAATATATCACCTCTCTATGTATCTTCGACACACATGTATACATCCCTGATATATACATCTATTCCTCTCTCGAAGAACGCATCCTCAACACGCAAGTCTCTGATCATGTATCCCCGATACAAGATCATCTGTGTCCCCGACACATGCACTCTTCCGATCATACGGACAAATGGGTCGTGCGACCGGTGATGCATCTGCAATTAGGAGTCTCAAACTAGAAACCTTACTAGAACGCCAGAATGACAACATCCTCACAAAAATAACAATTAAGCAGTAAAATGCACATCACTATTCCCCAGGTTTACGCAGAAACTCACTTGACATGAACGGTATCTCGATCCCTCAGAGAGAATACCTTCTTGTCCTCAAGGTACTTGCTACTGTATCCAATATAGTTGGGCCCAGCAAATACTTAAAGTGCAGTCGAGTCAAACCTTTCCCTTCGCACCAGACCACCATTACACTCAGAGTTGACTCCTTTCCCGAAGATGCCTCTTTAGACCGAATCTTTCATGGTCATAGATAACATCCCAAAGTAGCCACATCAACTCTTTGCTTCATGGTATCGTCGAAGGTCACTGAGGGTAACTAATGACAATCAAGTCTTGGACTCACACAGTGAAGGAGCAGGGATCCATCCTTTCACTTCCCAATGGTCGCTCAGCACATGTTGTATGATAAACATGTTATGGTGGATCATATTGCACACAACAGTATGTCTGTCTCTCAACACCATACAAGTCTTAGTCCAGTCGCACCCCCTCTGCGCCTGACCCGAGCTTCATCATTGTCGCCTTAACACCATACAGGTACCACCTGGAGCCACATGTGATGCTCGCACTTGGCTTCTATAGTTCACATGAATCGTGGGAACATTCATGTCAATCCTCACCAACATAGAGGATCTCATCTTGATTCCTAATCAAGGCGACTATCTGATCATGAACTTCTCCGGATCTATCATGCAAGATCTCTTTATGATCAGTCTCATCTCTGCTCACTATCAAAAGCGCCAGAGGCGAATGGTCGAGTGAGTGAGCATTCTCCAGCCTATTGACAGAATAATATTTTATGCTAGAACAACTACATCAACCAAAATAGATATAGTCGAAAGGAAAACACAATCACTCATAAAAGGAAGTTAGACATGCCAATACATCAAAGTCTGTGTAAGCCTAAGGACTTCACATAAGACACAAGACTAGTAGACACATGTCTTAACACAACTTCATTTCTCGTTATGATGTCCTTCACAAAATGATACCTAACCTGTATATGTTTGGTCTTTCCATGATACTTGGGGTCTTTCACATAACAAAGGGCAGCCATGTTGTCACAATAGACAACAACAGGCTCATCAGATGTCTCTACTAGCCCAGTATGTTGTAAGAACCTCCTCAACCAAACTGCCTCTTGTACTGCTGCAGAGCATGCAACATATTCCGTTTCCATAGTCAATAGGGTTATACAGGTTTGCTTCTTGCTGGACCATGAGATGGCCCCATTAGCCAGCAAGAAAGCATAACCAGAGGTAGACTTCCTTTCATCAATGTCTCCAGCCCAATCGGCATCACTATAGCCAATCAGGCGGAGATCTGATGCTTGGTAACACAACATGTAGTTACTCGTTCCTCTGAGGTATCTCGTGATTCTCTTGACTGTCGTCTAGTGCTCTATGCTGGGGTTGGACTGGTATCGACTCACCATGCCCATAGCATAACAAATGTCTGGCATAGTACACATCATAGCGTACATAAGGCTTCCCACAGCATTGGAGTATGGAACCTTGCTCATTTTGGCATTCTCTTCAGGAGTCTCAGGATGCTTTTCAAGGCTTAAGTGCAAACCCTTCTCAGCAGGAGTGTCGATTGGTTTGCATTTGTCCATATGGTATTTCTTTAAGACGTTGTTAATGTAAGTCTCTTGAGACAATCCCAGAACTCTCTTGGACCTATCTCTAACTATCTTGACACCAAGGACGTAGCTAGCTTCACCCATGTCCTTCATATCAAACGTGGAGGACAACCATCTTTAGTGGATTTCAGCAACTCTTTGCTATTGCCAGCCATGAGTATGTCATCAACATACAAGGTCAGAATGACAAATTTACCATTGGATCTCTTAACGTACACACGGTGATCTTCCTCAAGCATAGAGAACGCATTCTCTGATATAGCTTGATGGAAGAGAATGTTCCACTGTCTAGACGCTTGTTTTAAGCCATACAAGGACTTGTTGAGCTTGCACACTTTGCGCTCTTGTCCTTTGACTTCAAAACCTTGAGGTTGATCCATATAGATCTCCTCCTGAAGTTCTCCATTGAGAAAAGCAGTCTTTACATCCATTTGGTAATGCTCTAAGTCCATTTGAGCTACAATAGCTAGTAGAAGGCGGATGGAGGCAAACCTAACCACGGGTGAAAACATTTCCTCAAAATCCACGCCTTATCTTTGGGTGTAGCCTTTAGCTACCAGTCTAGCCTTGAATCTATCAATAGATCCATCCGCCTTCCTCTTAATCTTGAGGATCCACTTGGCCACAATGGCCTTTCGGTTCGGCGGTAAGTTGACCAAGTCACAGACTCGATTAACTTTCATCGACTCCAACTCTTCCTTTATAGCTTCTAACCACTCTTTAGCATTTGGACCTTCCAAAGCCTCTTTCAAGGTCTCTGGTTCTTGCTCATCGATTACTGTCATCCCGGATGATTCATAATCAATTTCTTCTTGAGCTATCATGAGGACCTCTTCCTCTAAGCGAAATCGCCAACGAGGAATGAGCCCGCGTTTACTTCGACGCAGATGGGTATCTGATGGCTCATCCTCTGTGAGAACTATCAGATCCTCAGCATTGCTGCTCCCACTAGGATTGACTGGTGGAACCACATGTTCAACTTCCAGATCCTGATCCTGTGGAGTGGCAATGTCCTCATCTTGTCGTTCAAAGAAGTCCACTGACTCTTTGATAGCTCCAACAAGAGTTGGAAAATCATTTTCCAAGAATGTGGCATCCCTAGACTCAAGTTTCGTCCTTCTTTCATTCTCGTCTAGCCCGATAAAAACATAACCTTTGGAGAGATCACTGTATTTTACAAAGATACACTTTTCCCTCTAGGTCCTAGTTTTCCATATTGGTGACTAGTAGAATGAATGTATGTCGCGCATCCCCAAGGACGCAGCAGACTAAAATCAGGCTTCCGTCCTGTTCATAACTCATATGGAGTTGAGGGAACCGATTTTGTTGGAACTCTATTGAGGATATAGGCAGCAGTCATTAGAGCATCTCCCCAAAACGAAATTGGCAAGCTCGCATGCGCCATCATGAATCTAATCATGTCTAGAAACGTTCTATTCCTTCTCTCGGCAACACCATTTTGCTGAGGAGTATAAGGCATAGTGAGTTGTCTAGATATCCCATTTTCATCACATAACTCTTTGAACATTATGGAGAGATATTGACCACCTCTATCCGTTCTATGAGTTTTTATCTTATTATCCAACTGATTCTCAACTAAGCTCATGAATTTCTTAAAACATTCTAGAGCTTCTGACTTGTGAGAAATAAGATAAATATGACCATATCTAGTGAAGTCATCAATGAATGTGATGAAGTAACTCTGTCCATGTCTAGTACGCACATTCAAAGGTCCACAAATATCTGAGTGAATTAGTTCTAAAGGAGAAGTAGCCCTAATGGCTTTTCCGAACGGTTTTCTAGTTCCTTTCCAGCTAGACAAGATTCACATGTCGGCAATTAAAATTTGGAGCATTCTCCTAATACCCCATCCTTTGCCAACCTATTCATCCGGTCAACACCAATGTGACCTAGTCTAGCATGCCACATAACTGAATCATTATTCATGGAACTTTGGCTCATAAAGACACTAGTGTTATGATTGAAATCATAAATTGCGTCCAACACAATAAAACCGTGTGAAAGATAGGCACGTCCATAATAAATGTTAGCAAGGTATAAACCATATCATTGTTCTAAAAACAACTTTAAAACCATGTCTCATCAAAACAACAACGGAAATAATATTTCGTCGTATAGCTGGTGCATACAACACGTCGTGAAGTAATAGGATCCGGCCACTTCGCAAAGCCACTTTGCATGTGCCAACTCAATGCTAGTGTTGTTTACCATGTTTATTCGCCTCCCACTTGGAACACGGCGATATTCCACGAAGGCAGAACGATCCTTTGTTACGTGGTTCGTGGCACCTGAATCCACAATCCACACAGGAGAATGATCAGTGAGCATCACAGAACTAGTCACGTTACAATTCGAGGGATTACACACAGTAATTACTTTTTGCTCAGTGCACTCACGAGCAAAATGTCCAGTATTTCGGCAGTTAAAACAAGTCACATTAGACTTATCTTTCCCACCTCTGGATCCTCGAGGTCGTTTCTTTCCAGCTTTGTTTTCTGTTTAGTTTGCATTTGCACCCTTCTTGCCTTTAAAACCCTGAGCTCTATCTCTTTTGCGCTTAAAACCTGCACTCCTTCAGTTAGAGGGGCTTCCGCAAGCATGCGGTCCTCCTCCATCTCTAGGTGTTTCGCGGCATGGTCAAATGTCCTGATGTCATCAGCATGTTCATATGCTCCCAATTCTTCGAAGGCAACGATCTGATGAGAGCAGACACTTGCTCCTCATCGGTCTTAGCACGACCGGCAGCGCTCAGCTCGCTAATCATGTTTGACATTGCGGTAATATGCTGCCTCATCGTGTGAGCTTGGCGCATTTTATACCCATCAAACATGAGCCCAAGCTGGCGGGCCCTTGTGATGGAGGTCACTTCGTTCTGAAACTTCACAGCTTCCCACAAGGCCTTTGCAGTTTGAAACTTTTCAAACCGCAGTAACAGATCGTCCCTCATTGAACTTAAAATTGTAATTCGAGCAATTCGGTATTTCTTTTTCCATGCATTATAAACATCCAAGTTTCTGCGATGTTGCGCAGTATTCCCCTCCTCGGGGGGAGACATAGATTGGTTTATGTTTTCTAACATGTCCTGATCCTCTAAGAGATACTCAATTTTATGATGCCACAGATCGTAATTCCTATCATTGAGTTTATCTCCACGAGTCAGATCAGCGACAATACTTTTGGAAGCAGCCATAAAAATCTAGGACAATAAAAAAACCATAGCGATACATGAGTTCTAGCATAAAATACAACGAGCTACAATAGTCATAAAAAAATAAACAGACTTAATAGCTATAGCATTCAGACCAAAAGAAAACATAAAGCATTCGATCAAATCCTCGTGCAATAGTTAATAAAGTCATTTTACTAATCTATATATTGAGCTCCATCATGATTTAGAGACCAAAAAAAACGTTTAAATCATGGCAAATCAGCAAATAAAGAAAGTATTTGCCACTGGTTGCAAGGTGGTTTACACAAAACACTTCTACCTTGCAACTCCCACTAGGCATGCGAGTTCCCAAAAAAAACGGTTTCAAAAAAAATCCAATCAACATCACACAGATATCATTACTACATTACTTCCATATCGAGCTAATGATCCCCATTAGGGATTTAGCCTCGTCGACGGGAACCTGCATGAGTCTTATAGCAATAATATCGCAATAATAAAAAAATAAAGGAGTCCCTTGTCTCCTTAGGGCAATAAACAGTCCACAGTCCATAAATATTACAGCCCATTGCGATAACTATTGCAAATGGAAATGAATGAATGAAACTACGGTCATCTCTCAATAAGGCAGTAAATAAAATCAGCAACCATTCATTCCATACAAGCATAATCTTTCCATACGTTAGCATAATCCGATGTATGAAAAAAAATACCATAAAGTGTGCACCTCATTCAAACAAGAAGGAAGTAATGCATAAGGAAACAATGCTTTTATGGTGCACGAATATAGGAAAAAACCGTGTGAGGTAATAACAACCAATCTCCACAATAATCATTCTCAAAACAGAATTTTTTTCTTCTTTCCCAAATCAATATAATCATGATAGCACAGAAATTATCCTACTTCGATTAGGAAAGAAAAAATCCGAAATTCCATGGTGGAGAGCAACACATATTTTTGCATCAAAGGAAAACATTCAAACATATTTTTAAGGCAATAAAATTCCAGCCCATAATATCTTCCTAAAAATTTCAGAATTAGCCAATCTTTCCTTAATCAATATAAGCATGCAATCAACAATAATTATGCTACTTGTATTGGAAAGAAAAATTCGAAATTCTTTGGTGGAGGGCATCACATATATGCACATTTGATGAGAAGGAAATATTTCAAATGAAATGCATGCAATCATTCCAAAAGAAATCCGAAAAAAAAATCCTTAATGAGATTAACATATATGTGCATTTAATCATAAAGGAAATATTTCAAATGAAATGAATGCTCTCATTCCAAAAAAAATCCAAAATTATACAATATGGTAACTCAATATTCATGTATGTGCATGATTTTGCAATCAACATCTAATCCTAGACGCATGCACATGTGATTAAAAATTACATATACATGAATAAGGCAACAAGCATCTAACCTTAGATGTATGTACAAGAGTTTAAAAAAAATGCACAATCAAATCATACCGTCCGAAATGTATGATCACATTATATGATATATGCAATAATTAACTCTTGTAAAAATATCATCATATTTCAAACAACATATATGCACATATTATCAAGAACAAACATACTCTAGCCGCAAGCTTCAAGGATGAAAAAATGCGCAACAAACATAGATTAACATGTAACCCTAGGTACATGCATAAAATGAAATCTAAGTTATGCGCAAGAGTGAAATAATGATGAAACTTGTAATGCAATTCACATGTAATGAAATAAATCAAGAAAACATGCGCAAGGGTGAGGAAAAATGCCATCAAACCCTAGGCGCATCATGAAGAGAAAAAACTACATATGTATGTGATTTCTCTCAAAAACAACCGAAATTATTTCAACATATATGAAATAAGAAAGTGCTCAAAAAATTTGGAGGTGGCCAAGATGGCTCTGGTACAAATGTTAGCAATCTACGATTGAATCTACAGGTTCAGATTTACCTTCTTGGAGAGAACCTGTGGCAGCGGAATGGATCGGCGATCGCCTCACGGAATCCTCTAGAGCACCGGTCGGTCTTCTAATCTCTTGGAGAAGAAGCACGAGTCCACAACCCAAGAGTCCACGGATTGGCTTGGTGGAGGTGGAAGGACGAATGGGAGAGAGAGGGAGAGGTGGCGGCTAGGGTTTGGTGGGCTAGGGTTTGCACACATCAACCTCCATCCAATGGGAGGCTCCCCTCCTTATATAGATGGCCCCACCCTAAAACCCTAAATGTGTAGTCCAATGGGGACGTGTCATGTGTCAGTGCTTTGGGAAAATATCTTATTAATCCTAGATTAATCCAATAATATTTAATCGTGGTACAACAATAGACAACCATTATATCTCCCACTATTCCCAAAGATAGAGGGAGCTATCTCCCGCTAAGGGCGAGCAGAGTATCCCTCGATTGATGGTTGCTAGTGGATTAAATAAGAAGGAAATTACTCTTAATTTTGTTGGACAATTTCATATATTAACATGTGATTCAGAATTTTAGGTTATCATGCATATTATCATTCATACGCATCCTAACATTCAACACATTCATCCCATGCATAGCAAGATTAAAAAAACAGAAATTAAACCATTCACACAATCCACATCGTGTGAGTTTATATGTTCCCTTTGATCCTCGATCCCCGATCCTCGATCGATGTGCTACAGCGGTGACTTCCTCTTGCACCGGAGATGTAGATTTTACAGAAAATGAACATGCTCCTCACATTCGATAAAAACAGACTAGTGCAATGCAATGCAATTATCTAAAGATAGAAAGAGAGAATTTGGCTTTTACATGTAAATAAGCCCCTGTGTAATAATAATTACAAACATTCATAGGCGCTGATTTGGAACATATAAACTCACAATTCCTGCAAAGACAATTCGAGCATGCATGCACGCAATATTGCTATAAACTATACAACCTAGTTTATCAATCATCTAGAATCTCAAACAATTCTTTAAAAAACATTTTGAAATCCATTAAAATGTTTTTCATCCATCCACAAGTTCAAAAACTATTTTGAACCGTTGTCCATCCAATTTCCTAAAAGGAAAGACGAACCGCAGTTTTTCGGTTTTGTTGATTCTCTTACAAAACAATCGTTTATTCTTAAAACGAAATTATTGCAAGTTAGACTTATGTCTAAATAATAATTCTAATAATTCATGGCATGTTTTAAACCACTTAAAACATTCAAAACGAATTATTACAAAGAATCATTCCAACAAAACTTTTAAAGACCGAAAAAAGGAAAATCGAATTGTTCGAACCCTAGATGGTAAACTAAATTTGTTTATAGTTTCAAACCATTAGAAAATTGAACCCTAAGCTCTGATACCACTGTAGGATTTCATGTTTAATTGTACATATATATTTTCGAAATTTTTATGCACAATAAGGATCATTCATATATTTTCTACGATTTGTTTTTCATGCATGCATCAGTTTGTTTTAATGATTGCTTAAAACACATCACAACAAATATTGGGCTCCAAAATTCATGCTTAGAAGTTCTCTAAAACTTCTTGAAGATCCGGAGACGATGAGGATGCTTGTTGCTACGTCGGATGCCCCTGAGTATTCACCAAACTCTTAACAAGATCGGAGAGCGAAGAGCTAGCCTCTCAATCTCCAATAGGGTTTAGAATCTAACTACTAACCCCTCTTTAGTTCCCTTAAGAAGAAGATCTCTGAAAACTAAAACTAAACTCAAGAATTAAGGTGAAATTCGTGGAGAATTATGGAGAGAGACGTTTGCACAAGAAGATAATGAATTAATTAATAAGGTAATGAGATAAACTTGTATTTATAAGTTCTCTCCAAATTACATATTCATGTGCAACCTTTTGCCCGTGATTTCATGCAAACTTCCATCTAACCATCCATTATTTGCTAACAAATAATCTTAGCCACGAATTAAATCAGTCATGGACCAATTCCATGCATGATCTAATTAATTCTTAAATTTATTCTGCAGAAAACCGTCTGGACCGGTCGACCGTTTGGAGGTTCGGTCGACCGTTCGATATTCGGTCGTCCGTCCGCAACAATAAAATATTTCATCGCAATGTTCGGTCGACCGACCGATAGATTCGGTCGACCGTTCTGAACAGACGAAAATTCTCTGTTATCGGTCGAGACGTGTCTGGTCGACCGTGCACCGACCGGTCGACCGTTTACTGTTGTTCGGTCGACCTTTGAGCATTGTTTTGCTGATTGGTCAAATTTCGGTTTTACCCCTACAAAATTTGATATTTCGGGATTAGTAGTAAATTCACAACTTATGTAATATATTATCCTATGTAATGATAAATCATTACACCCCATAATATTTACATCACATATGAATTTAATTTAGATTCTAATTATGTTATTAATCACAACATAATTTTGATTTCGCTTGTTCACCCCATGTGTCATATTTTCTACATGAAACCCGACACACCTTATGAACTCAAAATCCCCATTTCTTGTTTCCCAGTTTTGTGGTGTGACTTATGGGAGGATCTAAACTAAGTTGGCAGTGATATTAAGAGCTTAATATCACAAGCTATAAGCGGTATCTAGCTACACATTATAGCTCCCAATTAGTTAGATGTCTTAATTCCACTCGAACCAAAACCCGATCCATTTAGTGATGGAGTGCACCACTTGTGTCCGTCCCTTGCCTCATGATATTAAGAATACACACAAAGTAGTATTGTGTCATCTTTGTATTAGTATTTATTTCTTGATCTCTTTAAGCTAGTTATAAATATGTGACTTAACTCAAATCACATTGTGTACATTATAACTTTGCTTTATCAAGGGGCCCACTAATACCATCACTCAATTAAGAGGGCAATGATAATCTTTTGACTAACTATCTTCTCCAACAAAAGTCATACTTAACCAACTAATGCCTTTACACTACACTCATTGATAGCTCAAGACACTAGTCTAATTAAGCAATTCTTAAGTGATCGGATATAAGTCTCATATCAAAAGGACCAAGGACACAGTAAAACATTAATGACACAGAAAATACAATTCTATAATGTTTTACTTTAGGTCTATTCAGTATACAAAAGTAATATTTTCCTCTTTTGTGTACCCGTGTTGTCACTCACTTGTAGAGCTACAATGATCTATGACAAACACGACAATATTAACTCGGTAATTAATGTCACATGTTAATTACCATGATTGCGAATATCTTTTGTTTTATGTAAACCAATAACCTTTAGAGCTCTACGGTTAAGGACAAAGAGTCTCTTCCTTAACACTTCTAAAAGACGAATAACATAAACAATGAACAAAATGATTTCTCATTCAATTCATAATAATTGACATTTAAAAGTAAAACTTTTAGAACACATTCCCTTCACTTCCAACAACATTTTTTCACTTTTTCCCTTTTCTCTTAAATATAACTATGTATAACAATGGCCTCCCATCATCATTTTCCAGAGGACATCGAATGGGAACTCAGAAATAGGTCATTGCACCTACAATGGGAACATAGCACCACGTGAGGCCAAAATACTCATGCGTGGGCCCTCTTCAAAATGCACAAGGTATAAGGAGATGTTCATAAACTACACGCAAAGTTGCCTAATTCAAAGAATCAAATATATCGAACCTCTCGAAAGTTAGGAAAAAGTTATGCAATGGAAGAGTAGTTTCTTCTGTTACAACATTAAGGACATAATCATCAATCCAAAATCTCCAACCAACATGCTTGTGCTTCGAAACAAGGCAACGACCTTATTATCCTGCTCGACACACCAAGGGAATAAAAAGTGAGTCTCTCACCCAAGATACCTCTAAGGACTTCCCGGTAACCTTATCAACAGAGAAGTTATTTGGTGTCCTTTAAATCTCAAGATGAGTAGTACTAATAGTGAGAGACAATGCCTCATTAGGTTGTATGAAAGTAGGGGTACGACGGAGTTGTTGTTCCACCATAGGTGGATCCTTAAAAGGTAAAACACTAAGATCATGTAGGTCAAGGGTCACAAGACAAAATGATAAGGTACAATCCTGTGCGACTCAAAATTAAATTATTCCAAGCTATTGTCAATATACACCAAATCCTCCACCTAGCGATCGTGAATTGCAACCCCAAGTCACTCAGATTGACTAGGAGTTTGACTTTGAAAACTTGTGCTTTGAATTCTCGCATGTGATGGGGGTTCGATATTACGAGAGTCCTCACGTCGACAAAAAATGTCACCCTCCTCAAGTTCACTTAATTGTTGTGCCAATTGATTCACTTGTATTCCCAAGATAAGCAAGTAAAAGATTGGATTAAGTAACATATTTTTCTATTCTGTGTGAATATGTGTAAAAACTAGTTCAAATCTAGGGCTAATGGTCATATTTATTGACACGCGAGAGGCCATTCAAACAAGGAATAAAATTTTGGGAGATCAAGCCAATACATGAAGCCTTTTGAATCTTTTGGACTGCAATGATTGACTACCTTTGCAAATCGGTTGACCGGTTTTGAGGTGTCGGAGAGGATCGATCGACCGCTTTGTCCATTAGATCGGTCGATCGATTTTCTTGTTTGACTGGTCAATTGAATTCAAATTGTTGTTATACTTGGTGGATCTTAGATTGATTTTATGTATCTTAATTAAATGTAATTGAATCCTAATTGGACTTGATTGAATCTAATTGGATATTGATTAGATGTAATTGGGTCTTGGCTCAATGTGCTTGGATCTTATGATAAATACTAATGAGATCGTGATGAATTGTAATTAGGATCTAGTGGATTGTGATGATTGTTAATCTTGGAGCTTGACCTACATAGAGATCCTATTAATTACTAATCATAATCTACCCTACAAATATAATGCAAATTAAAAAATATATATGTGAATCCATTAAGATCTTGATCTCCTTGTGATTTCACTCCGTCGATGACTTGCTACTTTTAAGGTAATTTTAATCTATATTTTATAAGAAAACATTAGACTTTTGAATTAAACAATTTGTAATTAAGTCATGAAACACTTAGCAATTATGTTAGTAATAATCATGTCATCATTATTAAAACCAAAGAAGTTTTTCCTAACACCATGTACACCGACAACCCCTATAGAAATGTTGGGCGGCAAAATAAAATCAAATTGGCGGTCGTCATAAAGGACAACATGAAAAGGGGAAGCTTGGTGAAGAAGGCCTAGGATGGGAAGCTTGGTGAAGGGGATAACAACGACCATGAAGGGAAGATTCATAGCCAATATAGTTGATTTAACACTAAGTGGAGGGGGGTTAATTTTGGGGGAAGTGGGTCATCTGGAGTGGAGAATAGTATCGGCGCAACCAAACATCTATGCATCTCAAGTATTGAAGATGTGGAAAGGGAACATGACTTGATTTGAAGTTGTTTGAGCTTCCAAGAAGAAGATGTGAATATAAGAGGGCATTGGTTGCATCCTTTACCATTAGGGTCAGGGGCGGATCCAGAAACTTATTTTGGGTGGGGCAGAAGTCGAATTTTTTTTAGCGCCCACAACTTAAAAATGATACTTTAAACAAATTATTTAATTAAAAAAACAAAAAAATTGAAAATATCATTCCTATTATTAACATTTTTCCAAACATGAATATATTAAAATTCAAACATCCAAAAGAGATTTTTACAACCATAAAACACGACATTCAGTTAAATTGATTTTATTCGTACAACTCAAATTCCAATATCCAAACGCAAAGCAGGTGGTTTGGGAAGATTTATTGGTTATGTTCGTTCTTATGTTTAAAATCGATAAAATTTAGACAAATAGGGAGAGCAAAATAATGTATAAGTATAACCTAAAATTATAATAAAAGAATTTTGTAGTAATTGTAACTATTTATGCTCATTATTATCTTCATTCATGGAATTGTAGACTTTAGTTTTATTATTCATTCTACGACTCTTATGTATAAAATGACCTTGATGAATAAGTTTCTTATAAATGCTAGTTTATTTTTAGTGTTCATTCTATTTTCAGCCAACAAACGAACTTGACGGTATTAAAAGTGAAATATAACATGTCAATAAGCATAACTGTATTAGAAAAATAAGATTGCACATCATAATCAAAAAAAGTTAACTCCCAAACATACATAACACCTAACTAAAATCCATGTAATGTTCGTTTTTCAACTAAAAAATATTAAACTTACACAACAATGCAAATCTAAAAGATTATAGCTTATCTTCCCAATATAGTTATTCAAAAAAGTTTCAAAGTCCCCAATCTGAATCAAATTGACTCTAAAATTATTTTTTGTCCAAAATTTTAAACTCCTCTCAAATCCCAAATTAAACCACAGTTAAACAATCATATCACGAACTTCAAGATATTACACTTAAATCTATAAAATTGAGCATAAACAAATTAGGGATTTTTTTTTTAAATCTGGGTGGGGCAGGTGCCCCACCTGCTCTCTATGTGGCTCCGCCACTGATTAGGGTGTAGTTAGTAAGCAAAAAGTGAAAGAATATCTAAAACTCCAGATTTTAGAAATCTAGTCCCCTGAACTCTAGTTCTTACTTCTTAAAAATTCTATTTGATATTTTTTTACAAATGTATACTTTCTAATGAAGTAAAAAGATCATTCTTTTTTCTGACATAACTACAGAGTATTTTTAAGATAAATATAAGCAAGAAAACGTCCTTTGGTTTTTAATTGGAAGCGAGGGAACATCTTTCCAATACTATTTTTCTAAGTCAAGAAACTTTTGCAGAACTGTCAAATTTTATTGCAAATCAATCACCAATAAAGATCATTATCCCATAAGTCCAATTCTTTCTCTACCTTATTTTCAGAAAACAGTCACACACTTAAAGGAATCAATATGCATCTAGGTGGTGTTAAACTCATAGGTAGTGTTTGGATAAACATTCTTGGGGCTTGATTTTTGGAAACTTATAATAATCATGAAGTTGATTCAGCAATCCAAACACATTGTAGCATTGTACTATAGAATGGATTCTCCGAAGTGTAGATTCCACTTGAAAACACAATTTCACATCTCTCACGTCGGGCAAAAAAATATTTTTTTTGCCCGATTTAGGATGTGATTTTCATTGAACTTTGCGTGAAGATCAGAACTTCCATGATTCAATTAATTGCAAGAAATAAGCTGAAACCAAGAACATGTCTGTGATTGGTAGGATTAGGTCTCAATTGCTTGTGTAGAAGCTTAATTATAATTTGCGTTAGGAATCAATTGTACTTAAAATCGCCTCTTTTGTGTTGATTATGTTCACACGGGTAAAGTTGGGTGTGAAAGTTTTCTTATTGAAGGACAACTCGGAGCGAAGATGTGTTCGATTTTGAGTTTATCTTACTTTCTGAATGCAAACCCTATTAAATTAATATAAATCCCACCTAGGAAGTAATTCCATATAATATTCGATGACAGTAATAGATGGATTGCCTCACTTTTGAAAGTCTGCTGCAAATAACCTACGGTTCCAAAGAAAAAATGATTTGTTAGACGGGGTATGTCCGGGACGTCGTTTGACGTGGTCAATCCTACCAGCAAAAACCAAAAATTAATTAAATCACATATTATTTATTTATTTTGTGTCACATCACACGCACGCTAAATTATGTGACATGATTTTACCATATATATATCTCCTCAAAACCTTTCATTATCCCCCAAAAAATTCCATTCTCCATCATTTTCTCCCGGTGGAAGGTGAGATCGATAAGAGAGATGTCGAGGGAGACGACGCAGGAGTGAGTCTTGAGGAGGTGGGGATGCCGACGATGTTGGTTAGGACGTCATGGTGTAGTTGGTCGGCGAGAAGGATGAGGAAGTGCTCGGCGTTGGAGTGTCTCAAGGCAAGGGGGAAGAGGAGGAGGAATGTGGTTCTTTGTACCTGATTTGAGTTTTTTGTATGATGTTTTTGGGGGAAAGCTTGGTTTTCGTCACTGATTTGAAGTTTTTGGTTTTGTTCTGTGATAGATTGGTCTTGGTTTTTTTGGAAGTATGGTTCTTTGTAGCTGATTTGAGTTTTTTTCTGTTGAGTTTTTGCGTAAAAGTTTGTTTTCATTGTGGCTGATTTGAAGTTTTTTTTATGTGATGGATCGATCTTGGTTTTTTGATGTTATTTTGGAAAGTTTGTTTATTTGTGGTGTTCCTGTTTGAAGTTGGTTTGTCTTTGATATTAATTTTTGGGGGTTTCTGATTTATTTTCAAGGAATTGGGTTTGATTTCGTGTTCTTGAAAAAGACAAACGCATGTGATAAAAAGGACAAACTAATACTTAAAAAGGACAAACCATTACTTAAAAAGGACAAAACCTCGACATAAAAAGGACAACCCACCAGTATAATGATCAACCTAACTGTTAAAAAGGACAAAACCATAGTTTAAAAGGACAAATCACTACTTAAAAATGACAAATCACTACTTAAAAATGACAAACAATTACTTAAAAAGTACAAAACCTCGACATAGAAATGACAACCCACCAATATAAGAATGACAAACCCAACTGTTAAAAATGACAAAATCATACTTAAAAAGGATAAACTATTACTTAAAAATGACAAAACCTCGTCATCGAAAGGACAACCCACCAATATAAGATGGATCGACCCAACTGTTAAAAAAACAAAATCATACTTAAAAAATACAAACCGGTACTTAAAAAGGATAAACACATACTTTAAAAGGACAAACTACTATTTAAAAATGACAAGTCATACATTAAAAAGGATAAACTCGTATGTTAAAAAGGACCAACGTAAAGGATAAAAAAGACAAACTTATATATTTAAAAAGAATAAACATGAACTCTTCATTTTACCTTTGTATCCAAAGATGACATGGGGAAATCAAATGTTCTGTTGAGAAAATTAAAAGTTACATGGGAAAATCAAACGTTTCAGTGAGAATGTAATGTTGCATTGGGAAATTAAATATTGCACGTGACATAAACATGTTATTAAGTTAATTTCTCTGCTGACTGGACTAACCACGTCATGCACGGCCCAGACGCCAGTCCCTGTATCAAGGTCCAATTCCAAAATACCGTAGTACCGCACCAACGACGAACAGGAAAAGTACAGGCGGCTAATGTCTTACAATTTGGAAATTTTGTTTCAAATTCCACACTTTTTCCCTGAAAAAGAAACAATTTTCCAAACAAAACACATCTCTGCTGACATCACCACCTAAATCACACCCACCTGCCAAGCATCTGCGTATCTTTGCTGACGTAAGTATTCTGACGTCACAACTTGTTGACCAAAAACTCCCAAGATACTAACTCCAACATCCCAAATCCGCAAAACTCCCCGAGCCTAAAATCGTCATTTCATCCCCATACGGTTGACGTCTTGTTTGAACAACAGCAAAACTAGGAGTTTTCGGAAAACAAACGTGCAACACGTATTTATTATTATTTGCTATAAATATGAGGCAACCAAACACGTCTCAACATCTTCCTTTGCTTCTTCGCAAAAAAAATGGATGGGAAGAAAGCAATAGCGAAGAGAGATGACGCCAAGGAAGATGAAGGAGAAGAGGAGAGAATTGAGAAGTTCTTCGACCTTCTAAGGAACATAAGGAAGATGAAAAAGGAAATGGAGAGGAAGACACCGTGCGAGAAGAGGCCGAGGGTTGAGCCCATGTGGACTCCTAAGTTTGAATGGGAGGATTTCGAAGGAAAAGAAGAGAAGTTGAGATTCGAGGTTGGTTCGAGGTGGTGTGAAGGTAGTAAGAGAGAAAAGATGGTTGTGGGAGGCGATGGAGACAATGGTTTTGACAAGAAAGTGTCTGTAAATTTGGATCTCAAACTTGGGTTGTAGTTAGGAGTTGACAATGTCATAATCCATTTTTAGATTGCATGTAAAATTTGAAATGACTGTGGTTTGAAATTTAGTTTCTTTTTGGTTAATACCTCTCTTGATTCCGAGATTGTATGAAAGGTACAATCGATCTTGTCTTGGGTTAGGATTGCATGTGAGTTTTCCTAATTTCATACTTATTTGATGGGTTTAACCTTGGCACGCGACATTTGTTTCCTAGTAATCAGTATTTACGTGTGAATAAATAAAATAAAAAACAAAAATGATTGTCCCATGCATTCCCGAAATTTAAATGGATTTGAAGAAATTAATGAAAAGAAGATATGGGACTTTCGCGTTTGCAATTTAAACATTGTTTTCCACGTACCACCCAACTCTACCTCCAACATTATGGAATGCACGACCACTTGATGTTTAGAAACATTTATTATGGAATGTTCATATAAATATAAAAAAAAGAATTACTATATAAAAAATTATTTATCATCTAATGTTGATGACAATTTGCTTTGCACACGCTTTAGAGGTGTTCATCAGTAGGTTAGATGACATGTGTACATCAAATAAGAGGTGTAGGATTGCAAACTTCTGACAGAAAAAGGAGGGAAACATAATTAATTTGCTAGAGAATTTAATATATGTAACTTTTGTGTTTATTGTTTAATGATAAATCCAGTTGTGAGCTACGAGGAGCACCACTCACAAAGGAATGTAGCATATCCATTTAAGTTATTTGACTCCTTTCATGCATTATTACAGGGGTAACTTAGGCGCAGGATTATAAAAAAAACTTATGAGCTTGACACCTACCATATTAAGGGGTATGGGCACTTTTTGATATTCGCCGGGTGCGGCCGGGGACCTCGTCACATGCAAAGAATTAGGGCTGAGCAAAACCTAGATCAGTTCGGGTTCAGTCCGGAAAGTTTTGTTTCAGTCTGGTCCGGACCGGATTTCGGTCCGAAGAATTTTATAATTTTGGTCCGGTCCGGTCTTTTTTTTGTTTTTTATTTAAAAAAATCGGTTTTTTACCGGACCGATTCGGTTTTTGACCAAACTTGTTTACGTGGACACATGTGTGGTAGATGTGGTCGCATATGCGGTACATTCCACACAGTCAATTATAATTTTAAAGTCTTAGTTTTTTTATATCATTCTCAAGGAAATTAATATATCATTACTTATATACTTGTACAATCATCGTTTTTGTTTAATATTTATGTTAAGAATGATTCAATATTTTAAACTTTAATTTTTATTTTAAACCCCCACCATATAGACCACACATCTGAAATTGTAAGATTGATTATAAGAAAAACAGTTATGCTAATTAAAGATAAAATTGACAGTAAATGAGATCCAATTGTGAGATTGTAGGAGGTCTAAACTAAATAAGATGAGTCTCAGACTCACTTGAACTTGAACCATATATATATATATATATAATTTATAATTAATATGTATATAATTATTAAATCGCAAACCACATATACACTCACGCTACATTATTATTCTGCATATGTGGTGTCTTGCAACATCCAATATACATCTCGCATTCCTAAATCTTGCATATGTGGTACCTTACAACATCTAATATACATCTCACATTCCTAAAAAAGTGAGCATATATATATATATATATACAGGAATTCTCTAATGAGCCTAGAGTTTAATTTTTCTAAATCAAGCTCCCACAATATCCACCACTCGTTTCAAATTGTAAGGTAGATTAAGAAAAAAATGGTTATGCTAATGAATGGTGAGATTAATTGTAAATAAGATCCAATTGTGAGATATTAGGGGGCTTAAACTAAATTTGATGAGTCATGGGCTCACTAGAGTTTGACTATATATATATATATATATATATATATATATATATATATATATACATGAATTCTCTAGTGAGCCTAGGGCTTAACTTTTCTAAATTAAGCCCCACAATATCCACCACTTATTTCAAATTGTAAGGTAGATTAAGAAAAAAATGGTTATGATAATCAATGGTGAGATTAACTGTAAATAAGATCCAATGGTGAGATTGTAGGGGGTTTAAACTAAATTTGATTAGATCTGACCTCACTAGAGCTTGACCCTATATATATATATATATATATATATATATATATATATATACTAATATAGCTATAATCATATTGGCAACCTCCTAAATATGAATATGAACATAGATACACATACATATATGGATTAGCTATATTTGACTATGAAAAGTGCATGAATATCATTTAAGTATCCCATATTTGGAGCGGATGATATAAATCCACATCTACAATGAAAATATATCAGCCTGCAAAATTTTCCATTTCAGATATTTGTATCTACGAAAATTTTACTTTTTTGCAAGCATACCAAAACTTTACTTACTGTGTGAAAAAGATAATCACATTAAATATAAGATTAACAACAAGATTTGATATTTAAGATATGTAATATGTGATATATAATGGTAAATAGACCTGATTTGAATCGTGCTATCAAATAATAATAGAAGTAAAAATAAATTGTAGAAAATATAGACGAGTTTACATATCCGTATTATATAATATTACGAACATAAATACATATTTAAATTCATAATAAGGATATTATATCCCAAAGTACTACTTATTATTTGAATTGAATATACCAATACTTTGTGACTATATCTGTGTCAGATGTTCACAAATATTTAGATGCGGATATGAATCTGGTTGTGAATACCTTCTGATGAAATTTTAATTTCAAATACGAATGCAGTTTAATTGTAAGATTTCAAACATCCATTTTCACCTCTAACAATGACCAGATAATTGTCAAGTTTAACATGTAATCAATTGCCTTATTCATGAATATTTGCTAGTAAAAATTTTGATTTATAATCTCTGATAATGTTTTCAGCTAAGGGAACAACTATTGAGTCTGTGCATTGAATATATACGTGCATAGATTAAGAAACTACAAATAACATTAACTTACCATCCCCACTTACCAAGAGGCCAAGCGGATATAGCATGTGAAAATTAACCACGATACACTAGAATATTGCCATTAGAATCAAATGAAAATTAAAATTTTAAATAACCGGATAATATTTATTACAAATGATCATACGATGCCTGCGAGTACTACTCTTATTTAAAGATAAAAATGCAAATAACTCATCTTTAATCGTTCATTGCTTTTAAATTAAACTACGGTAGAGTTACAAAAGATAAAGGAAAAGACAATCCAAAATAACAACAGGGATCGATCATCTATAAAGAAGAAATTACAACGTCTTACGTCTTGCATGCGTTGGCACTTGTCTTGCGACAACAAACTTGGCCCACGTATTTTATGAATTGGCATCTCTTGTACGACACAACTTGAGTCGTTTGATTATATGCGGAAGTTAAAATATGAAAGGGAACAACCAAAAAGGGTACCCTGAGTTTACTCGACGAAAAATGTTACCGATTCAAATCCCACCAGTCGACTGTGGTTCGATTTTTCTCATTTTCTCCTCCTTCTTGGGATTTATCTCTACATTTGATCCGTTAAAATAATAAAAAATTAAAAAAATTAAAAATAAAACTTATGAAAGGAAAAACATATAAAACAACCAATGTGTATGTAGATGAATCTGTTGGAGTGAGACCGTTAAGGTTACCCAGATGATTACACGTGGCAACAATACTTAATCTCCGTAACAACCTATTCAAGGGAAACATGAAGACTAGGGTCTTGTTTGGTTTGCCGGAATCCATGGAATTCATTTCATGTTCCAAATTATATTCCCACGGAAATTACAATATGTTTGATAACGTTGGAATTCAACATATGAATCATAATGTACATGTAATTTGAGAGACAATTTAGTGATTCAATAATTATGTTAAATGTCTGGACTCCGGAGTGATCATCGAGGTTTTGGTAGACTTCCAGCATGACCAAAGTCAAGTTTCTAATATGAAAACTATCCGTAAATTGGAAACTATTAATTATAATGCAAGGAAATTGGATAATGACCTTTCAGGAAGTAATGTAATTAGTTGAAAAGGGTGTAATTAGACTACATTCATTTTCGAATTCGTGGTGATTGCAACCTTTGATATTCCTAATCAACCATTGTAATGTAGTCGAAAATGTAATTGGATTACATTATATATACCTTCAATTATATAAAGTTGTGGTCTATAAAGAAGGTAAAAAGGACTCACACCATTGGTAGTAGGAGTGGGAATTACATTGACGGAATGTACAACCCTTAAGAAAGCAGCAACCCAAAATTTGAGCTGAACACCATTCTCGTCCTTGTCCTTAAGGGTGAAGGAAGGGAACTTCTTCCTAAACTTCTCCATTTCTTACCAGGTAGCATCTTCTTCCTCCCTACCTTCCCATTGAATCAATAGTTCAACCCCTGCTTTATTCCCTTTATTTCATAGCCTCCTTCCCATGACCTTCAATGGTGTCTGACCTCCTTTAATTCCTTGTAGCCCCTGAACTAGAACTTCAGTGAAGGTTTGGTGATTTCCATGAGATTTTTTTAACTGAGATACATGAAAAACATCATGTATTTTAGACTGTGGGGGTAGTTGGAGATTGTAAGCAACTAAGCCTATTCTCCTAATAACAGTATAAGGTACATAGTACTTTGCTGCCAATTTTTGATTTGATATCCTCACAACTGATTCCTGTATATATGGTTGCAACTTTAAGTACACTTTGTCCCCTACTTCAAATACCCTTTCAGTCATGGCTGAGTTTGCTTGCTGCTTCATTCTCCCTTGAGCTTGTTCCAATTGTCACCTAAGCTCTTTTAAAATCAAATCTCTAGACTTTAATTCTAAAGCTACGTTCTCAACCTTTGTTGTTTCAGGCACATAGGATAGAAGAGTAGGTGGGGGTCTGCCACAGACTATTTCAAAGGAAGTTGTGTGAGTTGAGGTATGATAATTGGGGTTGTGCCAAAATTGAACCCATGTCAGCCATTTACTCCATTCCTTAGGTTGTGTGTAACAGAAGCATCTAAGATAAGCTTCCAAACACCTATTCACCACTTCTGATTGTCCATCCGAATGTTTATGGTATGTTGTGCTTAGATTAAGTTGACTTTCCTCTAACTTGAACATCTCTTTCCAGAAATAGCTAGTGAACATAGCATCCCTGTCACTGACTATGGATTTAGGGAATAGTGGATATGAACTCCTGAGCCACTTTTGATGCTGAATAGGGATGTTTAAAGGTCATAAAATGGACATATTTGCTCAATCTGTCTACCACCACTAAGATACATTTCTTGTGATGAGAGGGGGGAAGTCCTTCAATGAAGTCCATGGAAATATCCTCCCATATTTGCTCAGGTAGGGGTAAGGGTTGTAACAGCCCAGCTGGGTAGAGGGTTTCACCTTTGCACCTTTGGAAAATGTCACATTCCTATAGTTCTTTACATATTTGGTCATTCTTTTCCAAAAAATATTTAGCTTGAGCCTTTGCATAGTTTTGAGATACACAGAGTGACCAACTATGGGGGTGTTGTGGAATTCATGCAACAACTTCTGAATTATGTTGGACCCTTTGAGCAAGAGTATTCTACCAATATAGTAGAGAATGCCTCCTTGTGCCTTGTACTTTAGATGGTGCAATTCACCTTGCTCCCATCTATACAACAACTGCTGGTATTTTGAATTTTGTTCATACAAACTTCCAATTTCCTGGAACCAATTCGGACTAACTTGGGTCAAGGCTGTTATATGACTTTAATCTGCTCCTTCAACTTCTCCCACCACTCTAGAAAGTGCATCCGCAACCGTGTTTAATTTTCCCTTCTTATACTCCACTTTGAAATCCAATCCCATCAATTTAACTAACCACTCATGTTGGGAGGGGTTTTGGATTCTTTAATCCAAAAGGTACTTAAGTGACTGGTGGTCAGTCTTAATAATAAAAAGGGTTGCTAAGAAAGTAGGATCTCCATTTAATTATAGCCAGCACCAAGGCTTCCAACTCCTTTTCATATGTGGACAGAAGAAGTTTCTTTCCCTTGAGTCCCTTGCTCATATAAGCAATTGGCTTGCCCTCCCGCATCAATACAGCTCCCACACCCACCCCACAAACATCACACTCTATTTCAAAAGGTTGGTTAAATTTGGTAGTACCTAGAACTGAAGCTTGCATCATAGCTAATTTCAGTTGTTGAAATGCCTTCTGTGCTTCTTCATTCCACTGAATTTTGTCTATTTTGAGGAGCCAGGTGAGAAAAGAAGCAATCACTCCATACAACTTAATGAATTTCCTATAGTACCCAGTCAACCCCAAAAATCCCCTCAAGGCATTCAGATTTTTAAGGGTGGGCCATTTTTGCATCACTTCAATTTTATCTGAATCCATTGAAACCTCTTTAGCTGAAATTACCCAAATACCCCACTTGTTCTTGCCCAAAAGCACATTTGGATAATTTGACACACAGTCGGTGTTTCTGAAGTAACTCCAATGCTTGACTCAAGTTCTCCAAATGCTCTTTCCACCCCGACTGTATATTAAAATATTGGAGTTAAGAGCTCTGTAATCCACAAACATCCTCCAACCCCCATCATGTTTCTTCACCAAAAGCACTAGAGAAGCAAAAGCACTAGATCTAGGTCTCAAAATTCCACTGGACAACCCTTCTCTGATGGTTTCTTCAATAATTTCTTTCTGGTAGGGAGAGTGCATTCAAGGAGCTAACTTTACTGCCTTGGACTCATCTAGGAGAGGTATATGATGATCATAGCTTCTGCATGGAGGTTGACCTTTGGGATCAGCAAACACTTCAGAGGATTTGAGTAGTACCCCTTGTAAGTCTGTTGGCTGAATTTCAGACAAGGAATTCCTTTCTCCACTCTCACTATTCTTGTGTTTCAGAAATGACATGCAACTGAATGAGATACAATTGGGTGGCTTGTTTAGCCTCTTTCTGAAATTGCTTGTTTGTGATGCTTCCTACATAAGGGTGCTTCAGGCTTCGAGCACATGCTTCTGACCCTTCATAATGAACTCCATACTTTTATTTTTAAGTTCCAAGTGATGGTGTTTAAGCTACTCAACCAGTCAACCCCTAGAACGAACTCATAGGTGCCCTACACCAATACATGAAATTCTATTATGACATTCAACCCTTGCAACTTAAGAGTGAGTAACTTAGTTAACCTAAGGCTTGGTACACTTTCCCCTGAAGCAACCATCACTGACTGATGTCCTCCAGGTTGTAATGATAATCCCAACTTCTCCACTGTTTTTTATCCACAAAACTGGTGGTGCTACCAGTATCTATCAACAATATTACTTGTTTTCCTTGGATGGTTCCACTTAGCCTCATGGTGGAATCATTGACTTGCCCACCAAGTGCACACAGGGAAATGTTGGGTGCTTCAATTTTCTCTCCATTCATAGAGTGACTCTCCTCTTCTTCCATCTCTTCTTCCCTGCATAACTCCATGGCAAACATTTTACTAGAGTCACATTTGTGGTTGCTGTGCCACTTATCATCATAGTAATAACATAATCCTTTTTTTCTTCTCTCTTCCAGTTGAGTCAATGTAAGTTTTCTTGCAATAGGTGGAGCCTTCTCATCCGTAGGTTTGGGAGCAAAGTGTCTAGGCAAAGTATGATTTCCCCCATGTCGACGATTTGAGGTGTTGGTTCTGAAACTCATTGCACTTTGATTGTGCTTGAATGATTCTTTCAAATACTTTAGCTTCCTCTCCTGTAATAAAACCAAACTCATGCCCTTGGTAAGGAAGTAGGCTCATAAGATTTGACCTCAGCCATGATATCTGGTTTCAGTCCCCCCAAGTAAAGTCCTATCTGATCATGCTCCATGAGACTACACTTCACACTCAACCTCCTAACCTACTTGTTGTACTCCTCCACAGTGCCTGACTGAGTTAGTTGTTTAATAGTGGTTGCTTCATTTTCATAAAGAGGGGCATAGTTTCTTTCTAACTCACAGCAAAAAAATCCCAATCCATAGTAGCATGATTCTTCAATCAACCAATACCACTCCAATGCATCTCCATACAAGTAACTGGTTGCACAAAAACCTTTTGACTCTGAGGAGTTGAGTTTATCAAGAAATACTTGTTACATCTGAAGATCCATTTATTGGGATCAGTAGATCCACCATAATCTAACATTTTAGCTCTACCTTCATTGTGCATAGGCCTCCCATAAGAGCATTCCCGTTGATTTGATCCCTTCTAAAAGGAATCTGCTTCCTGGTAGACATGGAGGTAGGAGTTTCTATAACTTCAATCCTACTGGACAAGGAGAGTAGATCTCTTGTGAACTGGCGTGAAAGCTCCCCGATCCTCTGATCTACTCCATCGATTCTCTCAATTGGAGCAATCAAGAGTTTCAGAATCTCACCATTCTGATGCACTAACTTTTCGATCTCTTTTGCCAAATGTTTTCCCCGATCTGAGCTCTTGGATTTCTCATCTTGCTGGTCCACCATCTCTCTGAGCTCAGATGGCTCTGATACCACTCTGATAGGATTCAGGCGAGGAATCCGGTGAACTTCACCTCCGATTCTGCCAGACTTGGCAGCTTTAGCTCGGGTCAACAACTTGGCCCACTCCTAGACAATGATTTCCGTGTAATAGAATCGATGTAATAGAGTAAATGAGATTGATTTTCCATGTCTTTCAAAAGGGAACAACTAATATATATCTAGAAGGATCATTTTAGAGGGGACCACAATGGTTGTCAAGGAGATAGCACGTCTTAGCAATACTAAACCACTCTAACAACCTAACAAAGGAATCATAAAGAGTAGGAATCCTATATTCTAACACGATTAGATTGGTGAAGTGTTGTCAGTATTATTTTATTTCCAAATACATATTGAACTGGTTCCAAATTATGTCAGGCAATTTGACAGAAAAACACGACACAAAAAATCTGTGTTGGGTTTAAGAATTTCGTGTTTCGAGTACACGATTTTATTTTGTGTCGTTTTCGTGTCTTACCCATCTTATACACGAAAGCACCCAAAATTACACTATATTATATATTTAGTTGTAGAAATAAAATCATATTTACAATCTTAGCTGGGAAGTTTGATTGTGGGGGTCTAGGGTTCGAATCCTCGTTTTATTCCTTTTGTTTTTAATATTAAAAAACTATCCAACAAACACATGCGGGGTTCGAAAACTGGATCAAAGGTGAAGAGCAGTTGACGCTAACTACGAAGGGAACCGAAGTCTCCTGACAACATGGACGTTTCATATTATATATGGTTTAATATGAGCCCTTGATTGTTCAACATTTTTAGTCATATATCGCCCAATGGAACATTTCCTCTTACACAATGGCTATAAAACACATGAAACCTCTATTCCTCTTCTTACATTGAACCTGATTAGGAGGTTCTCCTTGAGAGGCTCTTAGGTAAAAATAATTTACGTGGTTTCCTAATTGAAATCAATGAAACTAATTAAAAAAATTAGTGTAATTCAGGTCATTTCGTGTTAACACGAAAAAGAATGGGGTTGTGTTTGTGTTCCTTGCCTTGGTACACGAAATGATTTTGGTGTCGTGTTCGTGTCTACTCAAATTGGCCGGTACACGTTAAAAAAAAGAACATCAAAGTACACGACATGACACAATTCACGTCGTGTTTGATTCTGAAATGACTTTTGGTAGATTGATTCATGGAAAAACTTAAATTCCTTGAACTTTTTTTTCACAAGAGTTCCATGATTTAATATTTTGTTTTGAGAATGATATCCCTTACTTTTACTCAAAATTAAGGAAAAATAAATTCTTTGGATTCCCCCCACTTCGTGCAAACTAACCAATCTAAAACCGATAAACAATTCAACCGTCAGTGCAATAGTGACGGTAAGTCATATTTGCTTGTTCATTCGATAACCGAAAAGAAAATTCCAAGATAATCAACACACGTGTCAACTTGTCAATCTTTGTGTGATGAAGGTTTGACTCGAGCTTTGGTACGGGACTTGTGTCCTATTTACAGTTGTTAAATATAACCCTACTAATCCCTCACCCCTCCCCCCCTAAATTCTATTCCAGTCATTTAACTCCTTTTACGGACCACTTAGATCCCATCTAAAAGTATTGTGAGCATTGTGAACCTAAGTCTTCTATAGTGATGTATATATATTATTAAACTTATTTTTTAGTCTGTGTTAGTCTTCTCATGTTTTATATACATCTCCATGCGTTATGTTGATTTATAACACCTAAGTAAATGTGTTCGTATTCATAGTCGACTATGGAAGTGATAATAGCTTAGGCTCATGATTGACATCATATCATGGATATATTTGTGTCTTATATCCTTTATTCTTAGCCTAAGCAATGCTACATACCGAGTTTTATGTTTATGTTTCAGGAATAAATAGGTTTGGGAAGAGAGACTCCAAAAAGGACTTAAAAGCAAGGAAAATGACTAAGTTGCAAGACTTACGGACTAAGATACAAGAGGGAATGACCCGGATATAAATCCAAAAAGACTAAGTAGCAAAATCAAGCACTCCACACCATCATGAGGAATTTTTTGGTAATTGGATTCGGGTCGCAACTCACACAACTGATTAGGGTGCACTCCAAGAGAAAAAACAAAGCCATAAACAAGTCAAACAAAAATGAGCCGGATCTAGGAGATCCAGACCGCCAATTGGCAGTGTTTTTTGTCCATTTATAGTATGCAATTAGTCCCATACAGGGGGATTGTCCCGGATTACCTTTTTCTAGCACTATAAATTGAACTCTTCCTTCTCTTTTGTATTCACTCATTGCTTGGTGCATTGTCTCTACTTGGAGTAAAAGCCTTGAAGTAAAAACTCAAGGTGGAGAAAAATGTCACTTGCAATGTGAGTCATGTTAATTAAATAATTTTTCTTAGTTTCATTTAATATTGTATTGTCTTTTAACTCTTGCATGCTTCTTTAGTTTTATTCCTTTCAATTAGCTTCTTTAATATTTCTTGTTTTTGTTTGATTTCTCACAGGCAAGCTCACGCTGGGAAACTGTTGCATATCTATTTCCTGATCCACATTGCAGCCTTTGTTTGATTTCAAGTATCTTAGGCTTGTGGTTGTCTTTTTTTCAAATAAATTAATTTTGGTAATGCCTTCTTTGTATTATTTTCTGTCAGATCTTAAATGACAGTCTTATCATTTCTTCCACTCTATAGATGATTGAAAGCAGTGCTCATGGCGATGATTATGGTAGAGTGATATTTTCTCAACTAGCATGCTTCCATGCCTTCTTTGTCCTACAATCATTGTGAAAGTACCATGTTCAATTTTCATTTGTTTTTCTTGTTAGATTTTATATTACGTTTTTAATTTTTATTTGTGTATTTCTTTCAGAATTTGATCAATTTAGCGGGATCTGAGAGTTCAAAAACCAAGACAACTGGTCTGAGGAGGAAGGAGGGATCATATAGCCTTCCAACTTTGGGAACTGTAAGTGATCGTTGCAAATTTGCTAGATCTTTCCTCTTTCCCAATTTTAATGCAGCCGACCACCTGTAAAATTTACCAAAGAAATTTGTACACGAGGACAAAATAACGGGAGGAAAACAAATATTGTTGTTTGTAACTTATGTTATCATGCTCATGCTTTTATGTGTATTTAGTTTTAAAGTTAATCGTTTTTTTGGCGCAGTTCTTGTTTCTGATCCTAGTCATTTTATTGTCTGAGTCTTTCATTGTGGGACCAGGAAAACAGATCACACTAATATGATCAAGAACATCTACTAATTTCTATAAATTACTATCTTATCGTCCCTAATATGTTACTTATAGATGCCATATTGATTAAGAGCAATGTTGCTTATGTCTAGTATCATGTGGAAGGCTGAAAATCTATCTCGTCATTATCGTTTCTGGGTTTCACATATTTTAGGATATCGAGTGCTTTCTAGAATATCTTTTCACACAAATATTTGTCATGCTGCATGCTTATAGTAAGCTTTCTGAGCTCTATATGAGAGCTTTTGTAATGAAAAATAACAGGAATCACTTGAATAGTTCAAGTCGAACTGTTAAAAATTTGACAAAAAAAAGAGACCTATTCAAGAACCATCATAGGATATTTATTAATTGAAACAAACATTAAGTATTAGTTGGGAATGATGGTGAAAAATCATAAAGCATACAAATTATTAGTTTGAGAAGAACCGGGATGTTGGAGAGCATGCACTCCACCATGGTGGCAATTAGAAATTGCAGTTGATTTGCCTTTGACACATTAATGTGTCATTCCACCACCTTATTAGTATTGATAAATCAAACTTGTAGCTCATCTCTTTGATGTTGTATATATAAAAAATATTACCCATTTTATGACATAGTTTGATCTCAAGTTGTTACAAATGGACAATTATATGACATTCTTGTGCAAATTTAATTTTTTCTGTAATCGATTTGTCAAGTATAACTTACAGAAGAAAAGGTGAAACCAGTTAAACTGAACTTCATATATTATGATATTATACAACTTAACTTCATATATTATGATATTAGTTTGTTATGCTATAATGGTTAAGTTATTAATTATCAGTTATTTGTTTATACTTCAGAATTTAGGAAGATGGTGGAGAAGTTCTACAAGCCTTCTGCATGAAGTGGTCTGTAATGGTTGAGAAGTAATCATGTGATTTTTAACTAACTTTTGATGTGCTTGAAATGATAGTCTTATTGTGTTATTGTAATATAAGTTGTGTTATTGTGCATGTGATTGTAATTGTGTTTGTGAATGTGATTGTGTTTGTGTTTCTGCTTGTGAATGCGTTTATTGTAGGAAAAATTTGTTAGAACAATTACATTTAATTTTTTTTTGTAAAACAACGAGATATCACCGAATATCCAAGATTTCACGTCTGTTTTCCGAAAACCGACGTGAAATCTCTCCCATAATTATGTGAAATATCCAAGATTTCACATCGGTTCTAGGAAAGCCGACATGAAATATCCACATTTCACGTAAGTTTTCTTAGAACCGACATGAAATCTTGGATATTTCACGTCAGTTTCTGACCGACGTGATATCATCTTCAGTATTACGTCTCCTGATTACGACGTCGGTAAAGTGGAACTATAAAACCGACGTGATATGGTCAAAAAACCTGACTTAAAAATACTATTTTCCAACAATGCTAAAGACATATTAATATAATGTAGGTTTTCTAAATCACTTAAATAAAACAGAGAATATAATTGACGCATCGTCTTTAATGTTCTCTTAATATCCTTCATGGAAAATTAAGAGTACTGATATATGTGTCAATCGAATGAGACAGAATTAATAGACAGAAGCAAAGTAAAGGTCGCAATTCTTTCTTTTCTTTTTTTTAAAGCTTTAACGATTTATTATTTAAAGTGAATGTAATATAAAGCCACATTAGTTTTAGAGAATGATGGTCTTGATTTAAGGAGAGCCAATCTTTGAGAGAAAGAAGATAATTTCGTGTAGCAACAAACAAGATAGAGGGAAGAAAGATTGAAGTGTTTTTATTTTCCCCTTAACAAACACAACTACTCCCTTAAATAGGTAAAACAACAAATCTTAGCCACCTATCATGGGATTACATACATTTAAGGACTATAATCATAAGGAAATTAATTAAAAAGGAATAAAAAAACTAATGGAAACTAATTTCAGGAAAGAACTTAATAAGGAACATGAACTGAATTGGTGAGAGTGTAAATCAAAGATTTAATTTATCTGGTGGCTTAATAACGGTTTCCCTTTATTACCGGCTAAGCTTGACGGAGCAATCAACCTGGTGGTTGCATCATTCCCACCCACTTCGGAAAGCACATCGTCCACAATTGTTGAGATGTCATCAAGAAGAGTAGGTGAGGGGAAAGAAGTCGGATCATCAATGAATTCCTTAAGCAAGGAAACATCAAAAAGATTATGTAAGTGAGCCTCGTCTGGAAGTTGTAATCGATAGGCCACGTTTCCAATTCTTTGGAGGATCTTAAATGGACCGTAGTATTTGTTCTAGTTTAGTTGACTTTCTCTTTGCAAGATCGGACTATCGATATTTTTGTAAACTAAGAAAAACAAAATTGCCAACTTAAAATGAGATATTTGTCCTTTTTTGTTGGCCACCTAGTACATATGGGAAATAGCCTTCCCAAATTGAATTTAATAACCTCAATTACCCCTAAGTGAAGTCAAACCAACTCCACAACATCTAGTTGAACATTATCACTATTGATCTCGTCCAATAAGCATGGTGGTTTTCTCCCAAACGTAGCTTCGAACGGGGACATCCCAATTGACGAATGAAAGGAGTATTATACCAAAGTTCTGCTAAGTGAAGGTAATCAAACCACCGTTGAGGTCGGTCCATAACAAAAAACACAAATACTACTGAAGATATCTATTAACATCCTCCGTCTGGTCACTCGTCTGAGAATGTTGGGTTGTACTCCGGTGAAGCTTCGTCCCTTATAAATGAAAGATGTCATACCAAAATTTACTCACAAAAATTCTATCATGATCCGAGATGATAGAGTGAGGCATGCCATGAAGTTTGGTGACATGAGTAGAAAATGCAATGACTATTGTCACTACTGAAATTGGAGATGAAAGACAGATGAAATGTGCCCCCTTGGTCAACCTATCCACTACCCCAAAAATTACGTCTTTTCCGCGTGACGGTGGTAGTCACAATGAAATCCATAGTGAGGTCTTCCTAAATCCGAGTAGGCATCGGTAGAGGCTGAAGAAGACTCGAAGGAGCTTGATTTGTGGACTTGCCAGTTTGATACACCAAGCAAGAACACACACATGCATGAACATGAGAAGTCATTCCTCGCCAAAAGAACAATCATACTATCCTTAGTAAAGTTGCTTTGACCCCAGAATGGCCGCCAACCGGGATAGAGTGACATTCATTGAAGATACGACGACAAAGAGGATTGTTGGCCAGTATCACGAGGTGATCGTTAAAGAGCAAGAAATACCCCTGATAAAATAATGAGTGTTGGTAGAGGAAGAAGATAAGGTGCAAGCCCATTGGTCTTTGTAATTTTTGTCATTCAATTCCTCTTTTTTTATACAATCCAACAAAGAAGATGATGGGGAAGTCAAAATAGATAAAGTAATATCTTCACGATGAGACAAGACATTGGCCGCTGAATTTTGAGATCACGGGCGATACTTGACAATGTAGGAAAACCCCAATAGCTAATGATGGTCTCGATTTAAGGAGAGCCAATCTCTTAGAGAAAGAAGATAATTTCGTGTAGGAACGAACAAGATAGAGGGAAGAAAGATTGAAGTTTTTTATTATTATCCCTAGGGGTGCACATAGGTAGGCTTCAGTCAGGTTTGGACCATAACCCGACCCAACCCGAACAATTCAGATTTTTGAAAAAACCCCCAAACCCGAATCTATTCGGGTTCAACCCAACCCGACCCAAAATTTTCGGGTGGGTTGGGTCAATTCGAGTTGGACCTGAATCAATTAAGCATAATCAAAATTGACACATAAAATTGCTAAGCAAATAAACACAAACATAAATCCAAATCCAAGACCCCAAATGATCTCATGAAACAAAACTGGAACTCTGCTTAAAAGACAAACAAAACACAAATCCACAATCAAAACAAAACAACGCATGAGAAATCCAAAAGGAATAGAAACGGTATGACATCGAACTTAAATCATCAGCTGAAATCGCAAAAACAAATAAACAGAAACTCAAATCCAGAACTTTTAAAAAAATCCAGAAGAAATAGAATTTAAACAACAAAAAAGACTTTAACTCCAAAAGCAAAAGTTCGGGAAAAAATCTCCAGAAACAATTACCATTTACCAGAAAAGCAACTAAACATATAAACAAAATAAATTAGATTTATATCATTATCCTCCAACAACAAAAAGTAAGAAGCATGCATCATCAAAGTCAAACAGAGCCAACCAACCTATCCCCCTCCCATTTCCCCTCCTCTGAAAACTCCCACCATGATATCTCCAAAATGAGCTAACCCCAATTGTCAGTTGGGGTTTTATTGTTGTTATGAGGAAATACAAGCGTGATAACTGGTATTAAGTTTCTATTTCAGCATTAATAGAACATCGTCAAACACTAACTAAACATCCATAACACACTTCTTTGCCAGAAAAAAAAGTTTTTTACAACAAAAAAACTAAAAGTAGAAGTTGTGACCTTAAAAATCAAGAATTCGTGCCACCAACCGTCTTCCTCCTCATCATCATCGTCAAAGTACTCCTCTTCCTCGAGGTCATCAGACCACCACCTCCTACACTCAATCAAAACTCCCACCACTTCCATCTCATCTCATCTCCACCAACATGTCCTCCACAACCTTACACAAACACACTTAATGCCTACATGGCCTCAACAGTACTAGACACCACACCCCAGCAGCAAGAAAATTGTTGGGAGTGAGGGAACGTGAGGGCTAAGTGCGAGGGAGTGAGGGCTGACGCGGAGACGGCGAGGTCGGTTGAGGGCGAGGTCGTGAGGAGATCGGTTGCTAAGGGAGGGAGGGAATGCGAGGGATGACGGCGACGACAATGTTGTGAGGGAATGTGGTGAGGAGATCGATTGCTTAGGGAGTGAGGGATTTGGTGAGTTAGGGTTGGGAAAACGTGAGGTGCATATCGGCTAAAGGCACGAGGAAACAGTCAGGATAAATAGGGGAGAATATATTAAAAAAATATTCTCCAGGTTCGGGTTGGGTTGGGTCAACCCGAACCCGACCCCAAAAATTCAGTTTTCAGAATTTTCCAACCCAACCCGACCCGCAAATTCGGTTTTCAGAATTTTCCAACCCAACCCAACCCGAACTCCTTCCCAACCCGTCCCAACCTGACCTGACCAGTCGGGTTCGGATTGGTTTTCGGGTTCAACCTGACCCATGTGCACTCCTAATTATCCCCTTAACAAACACAACTACTCCCTTAGATATGGAAAACAACAAATCTTAGTCACCTATCGTGGGATTACATTAGGGACTATAACCATAAGGAAATTAATTAAAAGGGAATAATAAAACTAATGGAAACTAATTTTAAGGAAACAACTTAATAAGGAACATGGACTGAATTGGTGAGAGTATAAATCAAATATTTAATTTATCTGATGGCTTAATAAGTTGTTTCCCTTTGTTACTAGCTAAGCTTGATGGAGCAATCAGCCTGGTGGTTGCATCAGAAAAGTGTACAAGTTCAGCTCTTTGTTTGCACTAAGAAGGACATTAAAATTAGTTAAAATATAAGCCAATGATCTAATATGATATTAGCTCCAGTAAATGTCCCAATTTTAACCATTTTTTAACAAAATTGGTTTAAAAATTAATAAAATAAGTTGTCATTCATACAACTTTCTGAAAACATGAATTCTACTGAATTACTGTCAAATTTCATCATCTAGATAGCTTCAAATGAAGTTCCAAATGATATTTGGGTCCTACACTCCCACCTTGATCGAGCTCCAGAAGATGCATATTGTTGTCCTTTTCCATTTGATTCATCTAGGGTGCGTTTGGATGCGTCATTTGCAAATTCCATGGAATTTTGAAACGACGGAATTTGTAAATTCCAGAATTTCTAAATGACGTCGTTTATTTTCATCTTGTTTGGGTAAGTATGTCATTTTCAAATGACGACATTTACAAATCCTAGGATTTGATTTTGTTTTGTTTGGAAGAACTTTGGAATTTTCAAATTCTATGTTTATGTTAAAATCAACATCACACAAACATGACCGGTCGCATGCATACATAATAAAAAAAGTTTGATTATCAAAACATCATCCGTGATTATATGCAAGATCCACTAAATCGTTAGATAATTTTTTATATCAACCTACATTAATAATAATATGATAACGAAATAAACACATCAAATAAAATAACAAACAAATAGTAGAACTTGGTACCTGACATTATAACAAACAAATAGTAGAACTGTGAGACATTTTAAGTAGCAAACAAATAGTAAAACATGAACGTTGAAATTGTTCTTACATTTAAGACTGAAATTGCCCCTGAAGATCATATGGAAACCAGAAGAGGATGACAAATCTAAATCAACATCAATATAAAATTGTTCTTTTTCTCAATCGGAAGCTCCTTCAGAAGTCGTAGTTGCTTTTCGTTTTCCATAAACCAAACACATGCCTTCAAGCGTTGTTCCTCAGTCAAGTCTTCCACAACATAAAACTGCTCATAGACATCATGTGCATCTACGTTCGATGTGTTAGCTTTTAGGAACTCTTCAAGTGTAGAAGCCACCTTAAATACCGCTGTAGCAAGCAAATTGTTTCCTTTTTTCTCATCAACATTGCTCAAAGCTTGGTCTTTCTTTCTTTTGCATGAAGTAGAAGAAGATGATATCTCATTCGACTTTTCAACTCCTATATTTTCAATCTCTTGTACTCCACTAAATTGGTTCACATCAACCACATCATTCCAACTTGATGTTTCAACACCCTCTTTTGCGGTTTCACCACCTTCACCTGTAGCTCTATCTTTGGCACATAGATCCACAATGTCATCCCAGTTCAGTATGACTTTCCATCGGAACTTTTTGGCATCTGAATGTGACTGTTAAGATAAACAAATTCAACAATAACGTTAATAATATGTGAAAATGTGATTGTGTAAGGCATGAACCATATAAAATGAATTTCTACCTTTAGGTATTCAAGCCATGAACTTTCATCATCCGTTGTTATCATTTTCTTCGTTGCATCCCAACAAAACCCGCTTTGAGACAAAATGTCACTCACAATACCATAATGTTTCTTCCAATTCTTTACACAATTTCTCACGTTGTTGGCACTAACTTCCTTATTGAATGTTGCACTTAGTATTGATGATGCTCTATTAAATGCCGCTCCTTTCCAACCACCATCTCCTTTATTTCCCAAACTTCGCTCATCTCTAAGAATATTCGCTAAAGCTTGTTCCATTTGGATGTCCCATTTAAAATAACATTTGTCATCACCATCATCATTTTCCACTTGCTTTTGTTTCCCCCTTTTTGGCTTTCCCTTGTTCGAATCCATCACTATTCAATAACTTAATAACATGTTATAAAAATATACAATTACACAATAGAGAAAGATTCAAAACAAAAGGTGATATCATATTTAACATCAAACCAAAAGGTAACATTCATATTACACAACAAAGTGAACAACTATAAACGAATACAAAAATTAAAAGATAACACGATGTGCTTGGTAGTCTTCAAACCATTTCATAGCTAACTCATCTCGACGTGAAGTCCACTCATTTGTAACTTGAATTGTCATAAAATTATCTTCTTCATTGCTTATGTTCTCTTCAAGAAGCCCCACACTTGAAATTTCATGATCAACTGTAGCTAGAAGTTGAGAATCATGATTTTGTAGTACCGGATCTGAAAGTTGCTCTCTTTTGATAAAGTTGTGAAGTACACAACAAGCATTAATAATTCGTATTTGAGTTTTGATATCAAAAAAAGAAGGTGTTCGTAATATAGCCCATCTTTTCTTTAACAATCCAAATGTTCTTTTAATTGCATTTCTTGCACTTGAGTGACGAAGATTAAATAACTCCTTAGAATTTCGAGGAACATTTCCAATCCACTCATTGAGATGATATCTAGTACCTCGATATGGAGCTAAAAAACGTGGTCCACTAGTATATCCCGCATCCACAAGGTAATATTTTCCTAAGAGATAAACATCATTTAGACTTATATTATTCAATAAAATGTATATTTTATCATAATATTAAGTTTACCGGATGGAACTTGAAGGTGATCACTTCTTCGTAAAGCATCACGTAGAACTCGTGAATCAGAAGATGACCCCTCCCACCCAGGCAATACGTAATTGAATTGCAAATTTGGAGAACATGCTCCCAAGACATTTGTAGAAATTATGCCTTTTCTATTTCTATATCTTGGTTGTGTATCTGCTGGAACTGTAACAGGAATATGTGTTCCATCTAATGTGCCATGATTGACATCATTTCATGCTCATATTTGTATCTTATATCCATTATCTTTCACCTAAACAATGCTATGTTACGAGTTTTATGTTTAGTTTTCAGGAATAATTAGGCTTGAAGAGATGAAGCATAAAAGGACCCAAAAGCTGGGAAAAAGGACTGGATTGTGAGATCTGGGGACCTAGATGCAAAGGAGAAGGACCTGATCGTAAGACAGAGGGACCTAAGAGTAAAACAGAATACTTCACACCATTATGGGGAGTATTTTGACAATTCTATTCGGGTCGGAGCTCCAACATGCAACATAGATGCATCAAATACCAACAAAGCCTTCCAGCAAAGCCCACAAGAAATTCCAGAGCGATCCGGACAAAAATGACCGCTAATTAGCGGTCCAAGACCGCTAATTGGCGGTCACTTTTGGCCCAAATGCGCTCAAATTTCTCCCGCGCATGTATTAGAGGATGTTTAGGCTATTTGTGGTATCTGTTTAGTCCCACATCGGGGGATTGTCCCGGATTAGCTTTTTCCATGCCTATAAATAGAACTCTTCACCTCATATTGTAATGACTCCATATTTTAAGTGGCTATTCTTCCTACTAGAAGTGAGGCCTTGAAGCACACACTAAAGTAGGAGGATGCTACTTTTAATGTGAGTCATTTTATCAATAAAGTTTTGTGTTTCTTTCATTGTTTGTTTATGCTTCTTTTATTGTTTGTGCATGTTTTAGTTTAATCGTCTTTTTATTTCTAGCTTAGTTTTAATATGCTTTCTTTGCTTAGTTTAATCATTAGTGTAATGTTTAGTGAGTAGTTCCATCCCCTTTGGGGGGTGGAGTAGATGTACATACATGCATTAGAGAATGGGATGAATGCTTTATTTTTGATGTGTTGATTAAACATGAATGTATGCTTGCTTGTTTAGGATAGAATTTACAACTTGATGAGTTTTGCCAAAATGATTAGACACCTCTCATGCTTGTTTAGGTTCTGAAATAAACACCTTGCATATGTAAATGTTAATCAACTAAGTTGGTGAATAGATTGATAGGTTTTGCCATAACATTTAGACACTTCCTATGCTTGATAAACACCACCTTCATGTGCTTAAAGAATGTATTCTACACCCACCTCTTTGCATGTGTGCACTCACTCCACCCCTTAGGGGTTTTCCCATTTCTGTATTCCAGCATTCTTCCTTTGTTCTTAGTTTAGTTGTTATTCCATCGTTTGTTTGTTTCGTTCGCATTTCATACTTCTTAGAGTAGTTTAGTGTAGAGTAGCGTAACCAACTCTCTTCTCCATTTTTTCGCCACTTGATTTCGTGCAAACAAGAGGCTGCTCACCTCCCTGAGGACGACCCGTACTTGCCACCGCTTCATCGCGGCCGTGCACTTGCGGTTTAATTAAAACGTTCAACAAGTTTTTGGCGCCGTTGCCGGGGAGGTGCCAGTCCAGACTCTTGTTTGGACGATTCGAGTGGATTTAATTTTTGTTTTGTAGTTTGTCTTTGTTTCAAGAGACTTGGAGTGGTCAGGAGGAGCACCTGGAGAAGTTTTGAAGCAAGCTGAGCACTGTAGACCGCCAATCAGCGGCCTGAGACCGCCAATTGGCGGTCTGGTAAGCTCTGTTTTCTCTCTTATTTCTTTGGTCGGTTTTCATAATTGATGTAGTGATCTGGGATTTAATTTGGCATGTTTTGACTTATAGTTTGTTCCCAGATCCATAATCAACCTCCTTTAAGCAACTTGGACCCTAAAACTCAAAGCAAAAGATTAGGCATTCTTTTTGTTTAGGCCATGCATCATGTATGTGACTTAGGCATTTAGATTGTCTTTTAGCTTAGCTTTATTTTCTGTTGCTGAGAGCTGGCGTGAGGTACGCACCTTCTACTCTCATTCATGCATTTCGTATGAACATGCATTAGTTAGTAGGAAGTGCATTGAAACAAGTGTGAGTTGAGCGTTTTGTTTGGAGAGTTGATTGCTAGATTAGGACTCCAAAACGCTACTAAGGAGGGGCTGTCCCATAAAAGATAAGGTGGGGGATTTTATCACCCTTTCCTTTGCCCCAAAAACCACACTAATCAAGAGCCTAATTTTAAAATCAAGTAGACATTGGCCCTAAGGATCTTGGACGCATTAGGAGAGTGATCCGGTCCCGACCGTCATGACCTGATCGGCGTTGCCCACTTTGTCGATAGTAGGAGAGACGAGATCCCCGGATCTTGGCTCACTTACTGGGCTTTGTGGTCCTCGTTGTAGGGAGGTGAGACGTGTTGAGGCCGTGTGACCTCGCAGTTAGGCGTCGTCTAGCTGTAAGGACCTATAGCGACCTTAGGATTGCTTGAGCCTTGTTTGCTTGTGTGCTTCTACCTGTACCCATCCGCCGTAGCATAAGGACTTCTTCCTTTCTCTCCTGAGTCATTCTTTCTCTCCTGTTTTCCCTCGTCTTCTCTTCTACGTACATTCTTTATTTGAAAAAAAAAGAAAAAAAAGAAAAAAAAGAGTTGTGGTTTGTGTGTGCACCTTTGTGCGTGCTTTCGTGGACACGAGACGAGAGTGGTCGTTTGACGAGGAGCGTTGTCAATCCGGCTTCGGTCATCGATTTCTCGACACCTTCCTCCTCTCGTGTCGCACGTAGTTCGGGTCCAATGGCTGCTAATTTCCGTGAGGAGGAGCAGTTGCTGGACCCTCCTGTTCCACCTGTGCTTCCAGTTGTCGTTCCCATACCTCTTCGTGATCGATGCTACCCGAGCCGTACAGCTCTACCCTCATGCATCGTATTACCAGAGGCTAATGGGAACCATTTTGAGGTTAAGCCTCAATTCATTTCCATGCTCCCTCATTTCACTGGGAAAGGTGACCCCTATATCTTTCTCAGGGAATTTGAGGAGGTCTGTGCTATGTTCAAGCTGCAACAACTTAGCACAGACTCCATCCATCTTAGGCTCGTTCCTTTTGCACTAAAGGATGACGCCAAGAAGTGGTTGTATAGCAACCAGGCGAATTCCTTTAGGACTTGGGATGAGTTTCAATCTGCATTACTCAAGAAGTACTTTCCTAATCATCGGACTCAAAAATTGAGGAACGAAATCAATTCGTTCTATCAACTTGAGACCGAGACATTTCATGCATATCTAGAGAGGTTCAAGGAGCTACTATCCTCATGCCCTCACCATGGCATTGAGTTGTGGCGCCTTTGTCAGATTGTGTACGAGGGTCTTCACATCCCGTCAAGAACGCTCCTTGAGTCCATGTGTCAAGGAGAGTTCTTGGGAAAGGATGAAAGGGAGGCATGGGCCTTCCTAGAAGACCTCGCTGAGAAAACCATGCAGTGGGAGAGTGTAAGGGAACCACCTGCATCATCTAGCATAGGAGCGAGGATCGCGAATGCAAACTCAACTAGATCGGGTTCCGCATTTGCTATCGATACCACTACGGCCACTGAGGCGCGCATGGCGGCCTTAATGCGCCGTATGGATTCGATTGAGCTCCAAAACCAACAAAGTGCACCTCACATGTCCACATCTGGTCCAGTTCCCTGTCATTCATGTGGTAGGATAGGTCATGTAGAAAGCGAGTGTGAGTCCATTCCTCCTGAGATGGAGCGTGTCAACGCCGTCTATGATAGAGCCCGGAATGACCCATACTCATCATCTTATAATCCTGGATGGAGGAACCACCCCAATTTTTCATGGAACCAAACTAATGACCCGGGTGGTCCTTCAAACTCCTCTAGACCACCTTACCAATCACACCAACCTCCCATGCATGCACAATCTTATCAGCAACCCCAAGTTCCAAGCACCAACCAACCAGGTTTCCCAAATTCTAACAACTTCGAAACCCGGTTTAATTCGCTTGAGAACTTGACTCGTGGACTTGAGAACTCTATGAAAAATTTTATGTCGTCCACAAGTCAAGTTCTCACTTCAAATCAGCAGACCATCAAATCTCTAGAGCTTCAGATGGGCAAATTGGCTCAGTCTGTACATGAAAGAGAGAGAGGGTCTTTTCCTAGCCAGCCTGAGGCTAACCCCCGCATGTACCAACAACAACAAATGCAAAATGAGAATGTGGTACCTCGGGGGAGGCAAGTGAACCATGTGGAGGAACCTGTTCACCATGTCAATTCCATTGTGACCTTAAGGAATGGAAAACAGGTTGACAATCACATTTCCTTGCCACACCCACCACCATCTATGCAGCCCCTCAGTGGGAATGGTGGTGAAGAAGAAGCTGAGGGTGAGGGTAATACACCAAAGCTTTCTTCTCAGGCACAGCAGAAAACCTACCTGCAAAAAGCTCCCTATCCAAGTAGGTTAAACAAAAAGCAGAGTGACAACATGGACAAGATATTAGAGGTGTTTAAGCAAGTGAAGGTTAACATCCCCTTGTTGGATGTCATCCAACAAATACCTCAATATGCCAAAGTGTTGAAGGATCTCTGCACAACCAAGAGGAAGACCAATGTTCCTAAGAAAGCATTCTTGGCTGCAAATATCAGCTCACTTTTGTCCAATCCTACCTACACAAAATACAAGGACCCTGGGTGTCCTACTATTCAGTGTACGATAGGGGACACTAGATTGAGCAATGTTTTGCTTGATTTAGGATCAGCGGTGAACCTCCTCCCATTCTCTGTTTATCAACAGTTGAACTTGGGAGAATTGAAACCAACTAAGATCACCCTCCAATTGGCGGATAGATCCATTCGTATTCCCATAGGGATTATCGAGGATGTGCTTATCAAAGTTGGAGATTTTATATTTCCAGTCGATTTTGTTGTCCTCGATACCAATCCTGTTGCGAACACCCACTCTCAAATACCTTTGATTTTGGGTAGACCATTTCTGGCAACCTCCAATGCCTTGATTAATTGTAGAAATGGTCTCATGAACCTCTCATTCGGTAACATGAGTGCCGAGTTTCATGTGTTCAACTCTGGTAGGCAACAGGAACCCATGGATGAACCTTTAAATCTAAATCTCATCCGCCAATTGGAGAAAGCACCACAAAATCAACGAACACCCCTAACCCCAATGCAACCCATTGAGAATGTTCGTGGGCCCAGCGAAAACTCATTGCCTGTCTTCGCAATGCAACAGAGTGAGCTGGCCTCGAACATGAATGTCCAAAGGGAGTGTTCGTTGCATGATTCAGTTGAGAGTACTAGTGAGAGTGAGACACCTCATCATATGCCTATACCAGAAGGTGTCTCTACCTCATGTCCCATGGCCATTGAGCCATTTGAGCTTCATATTGACTCCAACAAGGACCCACCTATGACCGAGCTTATGCTTGATGATCTAAGTTATGGTGGGAGGTCCTTGTTGGATGACTTGGGGAGAAGCCCCATTTTTAGTGATGCAGGTCTGCTGCATCCATCGAATGAGCCTGAGGAACTCATTCCGATGCACCCGCCTATTGGTTGGAGGGTTTTCTTCGATGAGCACTTAAACCCTAGTGAGGCAACACAACTTCATTCTTTGTTTCCCACACCCAACCAATATCATGAGGGGTTCGAGCCTTTCAGCTTTGACCTTTCACCCCTCATGACACCTCAGAGTACCAGTGGAGTTTGCCCATCTCGGCAAGTCTCTGGTCCTCATGACTTGATGTTCTCATTTGATGTTCCTTGACCAAATGATTATGAGAATATCTTGGTTGATGTATATATCTTGTAAAAACAAAAAAAAGAAAAAAACAAAAAAAAGAGAAAAAAAGAAAAAAAAGTGTGTATTAAAAGACTCCTTCAGTGAGCATCAATTGTTGTGGGCCCCAACCCTTGTGTACTTGGGCCCCAATTTCTTCACGTATTTATCTCCCTTCTTCAGCTTCTCACAGGTTTTGAGGGAATTTGAGTTTGTGTCCATCAACATGACCCCGAACGTCCCTTTGTACTTCATGTTGGTGAGATCGTTCATTTTTCATGCATGTATCCATGTAGTATCTTGTTCACATTCATTGAGGACAATGCATGAGGTAGGTGTGGGGGGGTGTTTTACGTGTGTACATATTCGAGTCTTTTTCCTTTGGTTTTCTTTTCTTTTGTGTGTACTGCTAGGGTCATGCTAGTGTGCCGCATTTAACATTGATATATCTGCTTGCCATGATCCTTGGGTGACTTGTCTTCTTTTGCTTGCCTAGTGCTTTAAAATTTTCACATTTCTTTCAAAATCTTCATGTGTTTGTGAAAGAAAATGTTTTTGTGGGTTTTGCGTGTGTTTAGCATGTGCCAAACCGTTGAGAGGCAAAGTAAAAAGAAAGCTCCCAAAATTGTCTTGAACTTGATGCATTAGGATTTCTAGTTTACTGGCTTTAGGTCTTATCGAGTCGTTAGGATGCACCCCGGTTTTCCCTTGGGGGGCGTGTAATCATAGGGTTTCAGCACTCAAACATTTAAAGAAGTCCACCCTGAACCTAGTGAGTCAATAATTCGTGTCTGTTAGTATAAGGAAGTTTGTCGTAGTCAAAGGCCCTTAATCTCTTTTTGTGAAACTTAAGTGTAGGGGTTTTGGTTCCCATGTAGATAAATAAATAAGTGGTGTTCTCTTTTCTCGCACGGCTCCTATCACTCGGGAAAGTAGGTCTGAGGGGACTTTGTGCCTGGTGCTTTCGAGTCATCTGACTTGGGATGCGCCGACCGAACTCCCGTTACACGGGTGGTAGGGATCGCCCTATGTGGAGATTTGGGGGAAGGTGTACGTGATAGTGTAAGTCCTCATAGGCAATGATGCACGAAACCTGATCCTGAGAGAATCAAACACCAACCAATAAAATGCTCCAATGAAAAAGAAAAAAAGAAGAAAAAAAAGAAAAAAAAAGAAAAAAAAGAGTCAAATAAGAACCAAAATGGACTTTACACATTGTATCACATTCAGAAGTTAAGGTTGCCCATGTCTTTCACTTAAGTCCTTGACTAACTCTCACGAATAACTCATTAGGCTAGGTGTGTGGACCGATTACATATATAAAGTCGACCCGTAGTATTACCGCGTCCCATGATCGACAAAATAAGTCCAACGAGTCGTGTAGCTAGATTGATTAATGCATCTTGTTCGGATTTTGTGGGTATATCCGCTGAAAACCCTCAGGAGACAACACTCCTCCTCCTTGGCGACAAGGAGGTTTAACGGCTTGTTGCACGTGCTAAGTGCAACCGTGATTCCTACGAAAGTGAGTTAGGATTTCCTGGTTTTCGCATGCTTTTCTCTTTCTTTGTTTTGCTCGGGACTAGCAAAAGTTAGGTGTGGGGGTATTTGATTGACATCATTTCATGCTCATATTTGTATCTTATATCCATTATCTTTCACCTAAACAATGCTATGTTACGAGTTTTATGTTTAGTTTTCAGGAATAATTAGGCTTGAAGAGATGAAGCATAAAAGGACCCAAAAGCTGGGAAAAAGGACTGGATTGTGAGATCTGGGGACCTAGATGCAAAGGAGAAGGACCTGATCGTAAGACAGAGGGACCTAAGAGTAAAACAGAATACTTCACACCATTATGGGGAGTATTTTGACAATTCTATTCGGGTCGGAGCTCCAACATGCAACATAGATGCATCAAATACCAACAAAGCCTTCCAGCAAAGCCCACAAGAAATTCCAGAGCGATCCGGACAAACGTGACCGCTAATTAGCGGTCCAAGACCGCTAATTGGCGGTCACTTTTGGCCCAAATGCGCTCAAATTTCTCCCGCGCATGTATTAGAGGATGTTTAGGCTATTTGTGGTATCTGTTTAGTCCCACATCGGGGGATTGTCCCGGATTAGCTTTTTCCATGCCTATAAATAGAACTCTTCACCTCATATTGTAATGACTCCATATTTTAAGTGGCTATTCTTCCTACTAGAAGTGAGGCCTTGAAGCACACACTAAAGTAGGAGGATGCTACTTTTAATGTGAGTCATTTTATCAATAAAGTTTTGTGTTTCTTTCATTGTTTGTTTATGCTTCTTTTATTGTTTGTGCATGTTTTAGTTTAATCGTCTTTTTATTTCTAACTTAGTTTTAATATGCTTTCTTTGCTTAGTTTAATCATTAGTGTAATGTTTAGTGAGTAGTTCCATCCCCTTTGGGGGGTGGAGTAGATGTACATACATGCATTAGAGAATGGGATGAATGCTTTATTTTTGATGTGTTGATTAAACATGAATGTATGCTTGCTTGTTTAGGATAGAATTTACAACTTGATGAGTTTTGCCAAAATGATTAGACATCTCTCATGCTTGTTTAGGTTCTGAAATAAACACCTTGCATATGTAAATGTTAATCAACTAAGTTGGTGAATAGATTGATAGGTTTTGCCATAACATTTAGACACTTCCTATGCTTGATAAACACCACCTTCATGTGCTTAAAGAATGTATTCTACACCCACCTCTTTGCATGTGTGCACTCACTCCACCCCTTAGGGGTTTTCCCATTTCTGTATTCCAGCATTCTTCCTTTGTTCTTAGTTTAGTTGTTATTCCATCGTTTGTTTGTTTCGTTCGCATTTCATACTTCTTAGAGTAGTTTAGTGTAGAGTAGCGTAACCAACTCTCTTCTCCATTTTTTCGCCACTTGATTTCGTGCAAACAAGAGGCTGCTCACCTCCCTGAGGACGACCCGTACTTGCCACCGCTTCATCGCGGCCGTGCACTTGCGGTTTAATTAAAACGTTCAACATGCCAAGAGAATTCTAAAAATTCAAAGATACAAAAATTTAATTCAAAAGTGACAAATGAATAATTAAATACTTAATTCAATTGGTAGATACCTCAAACCACTTCGATTTCAAATAATCACTACTTATTCTCAGAACTGCAAGCAACACCCTTTTGAAGTGTCTACTTATAGTTTCCATTGATCGATGAAAGTGAAACTTCATTACTCTATATTTTAAATTGTGTCCCAGAATATGAAGAAACATTGCCACGACTTCTTCAAGACTCATATGATTTGTATGAAAAAGTCCACCAACTTCTTGAAGAGTCTTACACAAGTTCAGAAAACCTTGTTTACTAACACGTAATTGTTCAACATAGTCAACTTCTTTTCCACTATAGAGTTGATTTAAATAACAACGTCTCTCGGAATCCCAATCTTGATGGTTCCTTTGGCAAATAACCATGATTATTTTTTGTAGCCACTAAAGTGCAAATAGTAGAAACTATACTAACAACCACTTTCATCTTCTTCTTTTGTTCTTCTTCTTCAACAACACGTTTCCGACGTAAACGTGCGAGTATGTTATCCATTTTAGGCATGCTATACAAATAATGTATAAAAGATAATGTTAACGTTCATGTAATCATACTATAGAAGCAAAAAAACTATATAAACAAACAACCAAACAAACAATGCATATTCTTCAATCATACACATGAAAAATGCAAGAAATCCAAGTTCTATGACAAAATTGCATCCTCATTTTTGCTCACCACCAAAACATCAAATAAAACCCAAATTCATATATATAGCATTGCTAGATCCTTGTTCCCATAAATGTTCTTGTGCCAATCTAGTGTAACTGACTAACTGCAATTTACCACAGTTACTGCTGCAATCTTAGGCATCACCTCTCCTCTGTCAATCATTCGGATCTATTTTTAGCATGGCAATTTTGAAGTATTGACTTCTCAATTCAAGAAAACACATTAGAAGAACAGATTAAATAAAGTGTACTCTAAAAAAATTAGAAGATCATCATATATAGACGCTTAAATATAAGAACAAATTCATTACATATAGACACTTAAATATAAGAACAAATTAAAAAATCATCATATATGACATTAGTAGCTTAATGTCAATGAAATTTTAGAAAGTATACGTCAATAGTAAGAGAGCCCTGTTGATTTCAGACGATTAACTTTTTTTCTTTTTTTGAAAGAGATCCAATCTTATTCTTGCAGCTAGGTAACAAGATGCGGTGGAATAAACAAGAACAAGAAAAAAAGACATAATCCAAATCTTTGTCTTAATTTTCACTCTCCCACCCCACCTTGATATGCTATCAGCCATAAACAACCAAATCAATAAATTAATTTCGCATGCTTCTAGCAAGCATCTCCTGGTACAACCCATAGACTCTTCCTTCTCACATAATAAATGCACATACACCACCGGTCCTCTTCTTCCTCCTCCTCCAAAGCCTTCACTTCCAGAAAAACCAACAATCCCAAAACCAAAACCTCAAAACCCCCCAAATTCCAACCTCAAAAAACCACAAATCACGAATCGAACTCCAAATGGCAGCACCACTGGTTTCCCTAAAATTCACATTTCAGAACTACAAAATCTCAAATCGGAGGTTTGGGTTCGACTCCCAAACAAAAGTGGGGGGAGTTGATGCCCTAATTAAGAAAATGGGAGAAAGAATGGGAGAAACCTACTTGAGGACCTCGACGACAGCGACGGCGGCGACAACAACGACGACGGGGATGGGTAGAGGTGGAGATGAGGTGTTGGGGTTTTGTGTTAGATTTAGGGTGGAATTTGGTGTTGAGGATTTGTAAATTCCACCTAAATTTGTGGAATTTTGTTTTGCATTTTTATATAGGGGTGAAATTTTCAAAATTCCACTTGGAATTTACAAATACCAATCCATAGTAGCATGATTCTTCAACATCCACCAATACCACTCCAATGCATCTCCATACAAGTAACTGGTTGCACAAAAACCTTTTGACTCTGAGGAGTTGAGTTTATCAAGAAATACTTGTTACATCTGAAGATCCATTTATTGGGATCCGTAGATCCACCATAATCTAACATTTTAGCTCTACCTTCATTGTGCATAGGCCTCCCATAATAGCATTCCCGTTGATTTGATCCCTTCTAGAAGGAATTTGCTTCCTGGTAGACATGGAGATAGGAGTTTCTATAACTTCAATCCTACTGGACAAGGAGAGTAGATCTCTTGTGAACTGGCGTGAAAGCTCCCCGATCCTCTGATCTACTCCATCGATTCTCTCAATTGGAGCAATCAAGAGTTTCAGAATCTCACCATTCTGATGCACTAACTTTTCGATCTCTTTTGCCAAATGTTTTCCCCGATCTGAGCTCTTGGATTTCTCATCTTGCTGGTCCACCATCTCTCTGAGCTCAGATGGCTCTGATACCACTCTGATAGGATTCAGGCGAGGAATCCGGTGAACTTCACCTCCGATTCTTCATGACTTGGCAGCTTTAGCTCGGGTCAACAACTTGGCCCACTCCTAGACAATGATTTCCGTGTAATAGAATCGATGTAATAGAGTAGATGAGATTGTTTTTCCATGTCTTTCAAAAGGGAACAACTAATATATATCTAGAAGGATCAGTTTTAGAGGGGACCACAATGGTTGTCAAGGAGATAGCACGTCTTAGCAATACTAAACCACTCTAACAACCTAACAAAGGAATCATAAAGAGTAGGAATCCTATATTCTAACACGATTAGATTGGTGAAGTGTTGTCAGTATTATTTTATTTCCAAATACATATTGAACTGGTTCCAAATTATGCCAGGCAATTTGACAGAAAAACACGACACAAAAAATCTGTGTTGGGTTTAAGAATTTCGTGTTTTGAGTACACGATTTTATTTTGTGTCGTGTTCGTGTCTTACCCATCTTATACACGAAAGCACCCAAAATTACACTATATTATATATTTAGTTGTAGAAATAAAATCATATTTACAATCTTAGCTGGGAAGTTTGATTGTGGGGGTCTAGGGTTCGAATCCTCGTTTTATTCCTTTTGTTTTTAATATTAAAAAACTATCCAACAAACACATGCGGGGTTCGAAAACTGGATCAAAGGTGAAGAGCAGTTGACGCTAACTACGAAGGGAACCGAAGTCTCCTGACAACATGGACGTTTCATATTATATATGGTTTAATATGAGCCCTTGATTGTTCAACATTTTTAGTCTTATATCGCCCAATGGAACATTTCCTCTTACACAATGGCTATAAAACACATGAAACCTCTATTCCTCTTCTTACATTGAACTTGATTAGGAGGTTCTCCTTGAGAGGCTCTTACGTAAAAATAATTTACGTGGTTTCCTAATTGAAATCAATGAAACTAATTAAAAAAATTTGTGTAATTCAGGTCATTTCGTGTTAACACGAAAAAGAATGGGGTTGTGTTTGTGTTCTTTGCCTTGGTACACGAAATGATTTTGGTGTCGTGTTCGTGTCTACTCAAATTGGCCGGTACACGTTAAAAAAAAGAACATCAAAGTACACGACATGACACAATTCACGTCGTGTTTGATTCTGAAATGACTTTTGGTAGATTGATTCATGGAAAAACTTAAATTCCTTGAACTTTGTTTTCACAAGAGTTCCATGATTTAATATTTTGTTTTGAGAATGATATCCCTTACTTTTACTCAAAATTAAGGAAAAATAAATTCTTTGGATTCCCCCCACTTCGTGCAAACTAACCAATCTAAAACCGATAAACAATTCAACCGTCAGTGCAATAGTGACGGTAAGTCATATTTGCTTGTTCATTCGATAACCGAAAAGAGAATTCCAAGATAATCAACACACGTGTCAACTTGTCAATCTTTGTGTGATGAAGGTTTGACTCGAGCTTTGGTACGGGACTTGTGTCCTATTTACAGTTGTTAAATATAACCCTACTAATCCCTCACCCCCCCCCCTAAATTCTATTCCAGTCATTTAACTCCTTTTACGGACCACTTAGATCCCATCTAAAAGTATTGTGAGCATTGTGAACCTAAGTCTTCTATAGTGATGTATATATATTATTAAACTTTTTTTTAGTCTGTGTTAGTCTGCTCATGTTTTATATACATCTCCATGTGTTATGTTGATTTATAACACCTAAGTAAATGTGTTCGTATTCATAGTCGACTATGGAAGTGATAATAGCTTAGGCTCATGATTGACATCATATCATGGATATATTTGTGTCTTATATCCTTTATTCTTAGCCTAAGCAATGCTACATACCGAGTTTTATGTTTATGTTTCAGGAATAAATAGGTTTGGGAAGAGAGACTCCAAAAAGGACTTAAAAGCAAGGAAAATGACTAAGTTGCAAGACTTACGGACTAAGATGCAAGAGGGAATGACCCGGATATAAATCCAAAAGGACAAAGTAGCAAAATCAAGCACTCCACACCATCATGAGGAGTATTTTGGCAATTGGATTCGGGTCGCAACTCACACAACTGATTAGGGTGCACTCCAAGAGAAAAAACAAAGCCATAAACAAGTCAAACAAAAATGAGCCGGATCTAGGAGATCCAGACCGCCAATTGGCGGTCTATTTCATTCCGGATCTGACCCATCTTCTATCGGATGTGTATTACAGTGTTTTTTGTCCATTTATAGTATGCAATTAGTCCCATACATGGGGATTGTCCCGGATTACCTTTTTCTAGCACTATAAATTGAACTCTTTCTTCTCCTTTGTATTCACTCATTGCTTGGTGATTGACATCATTTCATGCTTATATTTTTTATCTTATATCCATTATCTTTCGCCTAAACTATGCTATGTCACGAGTTTTATGTTTAGTTTTCAGGAATAAATAGGTTTGAAGAGATGAAGCATAAAAGGACCCAAAAGCTGGGAAAAAGGACTGAATTGTGAGATCTGGGGACCAAGATGCAAGGAAGAAGGACCTGAATGCAAGGCCGAAGGACCTAAGAGCAAAACAGAATCCTCCTCACCATCATGGGGAGTATTTTGGCAATTCTATTCGGGTCGGAGCTCCAACATGCAAACTAGATGCATCAAATACCAACAAAGCCTTCCAGAAAAGCCCACAAGAAATTCCAGAGCGATCCGGACACTGTAGACCGCTAATTAGCGGTCACGTTTGGCCCAAATGCGCTCAAATTTCTCCAGCACATGTATTAGAGGATGTTTAGACTATGTGTGGTATCTGTTTAGTCCCACATCGGGGGATTGTCCGGGATTAACTTTTTCCATGCCTATAAATAGAACTCTTCACCTCCTTTTGTAATCACTCCATATTTTAAGTGGCTATTCTTCCTACTAGAAGTGAGGCCTTGAAGCACACACTAAAGTAGGAGGATGCTACTTTTAATGTGAGTCATTTTAATACAAGTTTTCTTTATTATGTTGTTTGTTTTATGTTTCTTGTTTTGCTTTGCTTAATCTCATTTCATTAGTTTTATTAGCTTAGTTAATATGCTTTCTTTGTTTAGTTTAATAATTAGTGTAATGTTTAGTGAGTAGTTTCATCCCCTTTGGGGGGTGGAGTAGATGTACATACATGCATTAGAGAATGGGATGAATGCTTTAATTTCAATGTGTTGATTAAACATGAATGTATGCTTGCTTGTTTAGGATAGAATTTATAACTTGATGAGTTTTGCCAAAATGATTAGACACCTCTCATGCTTGTTTAGGTTCTGAAATAAACACCTTGGATATGTAAATGTTAATCAACTAAGTTGGTGAATAGATTGATAGGTTTTGCCATAACATTTAGACACTTCCTATGCTTGATAAACACCACATTCATGTGCTTAAGGAATGTATTCTACACCCACCTCTTTGCATGTGTGCACTCACTCCACCCCTTAGGGGTTTTTCCATTCCTGAAATTCCAGCATTCTTGTTTTGTTCTTATCTTAGTTCTTATTTCATCGTTTGTTTGCTTCTTCCACATTTCATACTTCTTAGTGTAGCGTAGTCTAGATTAGCATAAACAACTTTCTTCCCCCTATTTTTTGCCCCTTGATTTCGTACAAGCAAGAGGCTGCTCACCTCCCTGAGGACGACCCGTACTTGCCACCGCTTCATCGCGGCCGTGCACTTGCGGTATAATTAAAACGTTCAACAACTTTTTGGCGCCGCTGCCGGGGAGGTGCCAGTCCAGACTCTTGTTTGGACGATTCGAGTGGATTTAATTTTTTTCTGGTAGTTTTCTTTGTTTCAGGAGACGCACATTGAGAAGGGGAAGCATCAGGTGAAGTTTGGAGGCGGTTTGAGAGAAGAAGACCGCCAATCAGCGGTCTACAACCGCCAACTGGCGGTCTAGTTGCTTCATTTCATCTCGAAATTTCTTTGGAGTACTTCTTTATATGATATAGTGGTCTGGGACTTAATTTGGCATGTTTTGACTTATAGTTTGTTCCCAGATCAATAATCAAACCTCCCTTAAGCAACTTGGACCCTAAAACTCAAAGCAAAAGATTAGGCATTTTTTTTGTTTAGGCCATGCATCATGTATGTGACTTAGGCATTTAGATTGTCTTTTATCTTAGCTTTATTTTCTGTTGCTGAGAGCTGGCGTGAGGTACGTACCTTCTACTCTCATTCATGCATTTTGTATGAACATGCATTAGTTGGTAGGAAGTGCATTGCAACAAGTGTGAGTTGAGTGTTGTTTGGAGAGTTGATTGCTAGATTTAGGACTCCAAAACGCTACTAAGGAGGGGCTGTCCCATAAAAGATAAGGTGGGGGATTTCATCACCCTTTCCTTCGCCCCAAAAACCACACTAATCAAGAGACTAATTTTAAAATCAAGTAGTCATTGGCCTTAAGGAATTCGGACGCATTAGGAGAGTGATCCGGTCCCGACCGTCATGACCTGATCGACGTTGCCCACTTTGTCGATGGTAGGAGAGACGAGATCCCCGGACCTTGGCTCACTTGCTGGGCTTTGTGGTCCTCGTTGTAGGGAGGTGAGGCGTGTTGAGGCCGTGTGACCTCGCAGTTAGGCGTCGTCTAGCTGTAAGGACCTATAGCAACCTTAGGATTGCTTGAGCCTTGTTTGCTTGTGTGCTTCTACCTGTACCCATCCGCCGTAGCTTAAGGACTTCTTCCCTTCTCTCCTGAGTCATTCTTTCTCTCCTGTGTTCCCTCATCTTCTCTTCTACGTACATTCTTCATTTGAAAAAAAAGAAAGAGAGTTGTGGTTGTGTGTGTGCACCGTTGTGCATGCTTTCGTGGACACGAGACGAGAGTGGTCGTTTGACGAGGAGCGTTGTCAATCCGGCTTCGGTCATCGATTTCTCGACACCTTCCTCCTCTTGTGTCGCACGTAGTTCGGGTCCAATGGCTGCTAATTTCCGTGAGGAGGAGCAGTTGCTGGACCCGCCTGTTCCACCTGTGCTTCCAGTTGTCGTTCCCATACCTCTTCGTGATCGATGCTACCCGAGCCGTACCGCTCTACCCTCATGCATCGTATTACCAGAGGCTAATGGGAACCATTTTGAGGTTAAGCCTCAATTCATTTCCATGCTCCCTCGCTTCACTGGGAAAGGTGACCCCTATATCTTTCTCAGGGAATTTGAGGAGGTCTGTGCTATGTTCAAGCTGCAACAACTTAGCACAGACTCCATCCATCTTAGGCTCGTTCCTTTTGCACTAAAGGATAACGCCAAGAAGTGGTTGTACAGCAACCAGGCGAATGCCTTTAGGACATGGGATGAGTTTCAATCTGCCTTCCTTAAGAAGTACTTCCCAAATCATCGGACTCAAAAATTGAGGAACGAAATCAATTCGTTCTATCAACTTGAGACCGAGACATTTCATGCATATCTAGAGAGGTTCAAGGAGCTACTATCCTCATGCCCTCACCATGGCATTGAGTTGTGGCGCCTTTGTCAGATTGTGTACGAGGGTCTTCACATCCCGTCAAGAACACTCCTTGAGTCCATGTGTCAAGGAGAGTTCTTGGGAAAGGATGAAAGGGAGGCATGGGCCTTCCTAGAAGACCTCGCTGAGAAAACCATGCAGTGGGAGAGTGTGAGGGAACCACCTGCATCATCTAGTATAGGAGCGAGGATCGCGAATGCAAACTCGACTAGATCGGGTGCCGCATTTGCTATCGATACCACTACGGCCACCGAGGCGCGCATGGCGGCCTTAATGCGCCGTATGGATTCGATTGAGCTCCAAAACCAACAAAGTGCACCTCACATGTCCACATCTGGTCCAGTTCCTTGTCATTCATGTGGTAGGATAGGTCATGTGGAGAGCGAGTGTGAGTCCATTCCTCCTGAGATGGAGCATGTCAACGCCATCTATGACAGAGCTAGGAATGACCCATACTCATCATCTTATAACCCTGGATGGAGGAACCACCCCAATTTTTCATCGAACCAAAATAATACCCCGGGTGGTCCTTCAAACTCCTCTAGACCACCTTACCAATCACACCAACCTCCCATGCATGCACATTCCAATCAGCCACCCCAAGCACAAACGACCAATCATTCGGGTTTCCCAAATTCCAATAATATGGAAACCCGATTCAATTCGCTTGAGACCATGACTCGTGGACTTGAAAACTCAATGAAAAATTTTATGTCTACCACAAGTCAAGTTCTCACTTCAAATCAACAGACCATGAAATCTCTAGAGCTTCAGATGGGCCAATTGGCTCAGTCTGTACATGAGAGAGAGAGAGGGTCTTTTCCTAGCCAGCCTGAGGCTAACCCCCGCATGTACCAACAACAACAAATGCAAAATGAGAATGTGGTACCTCGGGGGAGGCAAGTGAACCATGTGGAGGAACCTGTTCACCATGTCAATTCCATTGTGACCTTAAGGAATGGAAAACAGGTTGACAATCACATTTCCTTGCCACACCCACAACCATCTATGCAGCCCCTCAGTGGGAATGGTGGTGAAGAAGAAGAAGCTGAGGGTGAGGGTAATACACCAAAGCTTTCTTCTCAGGCACAGCAGAAAACCTACCTGCCAAAAGCTCCCTATCCAAGTAGGTTAAACAAAAAGCAGAGTGACAACATGGACAAGATATTAGAGGTGTTTAAGCAAGTGAAGGTTAACATCCCCTTGTTGGATGTCATCCAACAAATACCTCAATATGCCAAAGTGTTGAAGGATCTCTGCACAACCAAGAGGAAGACCAATGTTCCTAAGAAAGCATTCTTGGCTGCAAATATCAGCTCACTTTTGTCCAATCCCACCTACACAAAATACAAGGACCCTGGGTGTCCTACTATTCAGTGTACGATAGGGGACACTAGATTGAGCAATGTTTTGCTTGATTTAGGATCAGCGGTGAACCTCCTCCCATTCTCTGTTTATCAACAGTTGAACTTGGGAGAATTGAAACCAACTAAGATCACCCTCCAATTGGCGGATAGATCCATTCGTATTCCCATAGGGATTATCGAGGATGTGCTTATCAAAGTTGGAGATTTTATATTTCCAGTCGATTTTGTTGTCCTCGATACCAATCCTGTTGCGAACACCCACTCTCAAATACCTTTGATTTTGGGTAGACCATTTCTGGCAACCTCCAATGCCTTGATTAATTGTAGAAATGGTCTCATGAAGCTCTCATTCGGTAACATGAGTGTCGAGTTTCATGTGTTCAACTCTGGTAAGCAACAGGAACCCATGGATGAACCTTTAAATCTAAATCTCATCTGCCAATTGGAAAAAGCACCACAAATTCAACGAACACCCCTAACCCCAATGCAACCCGTTGAGAATGTTCGAGGGCCCAGCGAAAACTCATTGCATGTCTTCGCAATGCAACAGAGTGAGCTGGCCTCGAACATGAATGTCCAAAGGGAGTGTTCGTTGCATGATTTAGTTGAGAGTACTAGTGAGAGTGAGACACCTCATCATATGCCTATATCAGAAGGTGTCTCTACCTCATGTCCCATGGCCATTGAGCCATTTGAGCTTCATATTGACTCCAAAAAGGACCCACCTATGACCGAGCTTATGCTTGATGATCTAAATGATGGTGGGAGGTCCTTGTTGGATGACTTGGGGAGAAGCCCCATTCTTAGTGATGCAGGTCTACTGCATCCATCGAATGAGCTTGAGGAACTCATTCCGATGCACCCACCTATTGGTTGGAGGGTTTTCTTCGATGAGCAATTAAACCCTAGTAAGGCAACACAACTTCATTCTTTGTTGCCCACACCCGACCAATATCATGAGGGGTTCGAGCCTTTCAGCTTTGACCTTTCACCCCTCATGACACCTCAGAGTACCAGTGGAGTTTGCCCATCTCGGCAAGTCTCTGGTCCTCATGACTTGATGTTCTCATTTGATGTTCCTTGACCAAATGATTATGAGAATATCTTGGTTGATGTATATATCTTGAAAAAAAAGAAAAAAAAAAGAAAAAAAGAAAAAAAAAGTGTGTAATAAAAAACTCCTTCAGTGAGCATCGATTGTTGTGGGCCCCAACCCTTGTGTACTTGGGCCCAATCTCTTCACGTATTTATCTCCCTTATTCAGCTTCTCACAGGTTTTGAGGGAATTTGGGTTTGTGTCCATCAACATGACCCTGAACGTCCCTTTGTACTTCATGTTGGTGAGATCTTTCCTTTTTCATGCATGTATCCATGTAGTTTCTTGTTCACATTCATTGAGGACAATACATGAAGTAGGTGTGGGGGGGTGTTTTACGTGTGTACATAGTCGAGTCTTTTTCCTTTGGTTTTATTTTCTTTTGTTTGTACTGCTAGGGTCATGTTAGTGTGCCGCATTTAGCATTGATATATCTGTTTGCATTGATCCTTGGGTGACTTGTCTTCTTTTGCTTGCCGAGTGCTTTAAAATTTTCACATTTCTTTCAAAATCTTCATGTGTTTGTGAAAGAAAATGTTTTTGTGGGTTTTGCGTGTGTTTAGCATGTGCAAAACCGTTGTGAGGCAAAGTAAAAAGAAAGCTCCCAAAATTGTCTTGAACTTGATGCATTAGGATTTCTAGTTTATTGACTTTAGGTCTTGTCGAGTCGTTAGGATGCACCCTGGTTTTCCCTCAGGGGGCGTGTAATCATAGGGTTTCAGTACTCAAACATTTAAAGAAGTCCACCCTGGACCTAGTGAGTCAAATAATTCGTGTTTGTGAGTATAAGGAAGTTTGTCGTAGTCGAGTTTTATGTTTCGCCTAAACTATTTTTATCTTATATCCATTATCTTTCGCCTAAACTATGCTATGTCACGAGTTTTATGTTTAGTTTTCAGGAATAAATAGGTTTGAAGAGATGAAGCATAAAAGGACCCAAAAGCTGGGAAAAATGACTGAATTGTGAGATCTGTGGACCAAGATGCAAGGAAGAAGGACCTGAATGCAAGGCCGAAGGACCTAAGAGCAAAACAGAATCCTCCTCACCATCATGGGGAGTATTTTGGCAATTCTATTCGGGTCGGAGCTCCAACATGCAAACTAGATGCATCAAATACCAACACAGCCTTCCAGAAAAGCCCACAAGAAATTCCAGAGCGATCCGGACACTGTAGACCGCTAATTAGCGGTCCAAGACCGCTAATTGGCGGTCATTTTTGGCCCAAATGCGCTCAAATTTCTCCAGCACATGTATTAGAGGATGTTTAGGCTATGTGTGGTATATGTTTAGTCCCACATCGGGGGATTGTCCCGGATTAGCTTTTTCCATGCCTATAAATAGAACTCTTCACCTCCTTTTGTAATCACTCCATATTTTAAGTGACTATTCTTCCTACTAGAAGTGAGGCCTTGAAGCACACACTAAAGTAGGAGGATGCTACTTTTAATGTGAGTCATTTTAATACAAGTTTTCTTTATTATGTTGTTTGTTTTATGTTTCTTGTTTTGCTTTGCTTAATCTCATTTCATTAGTTTTATTAGCTTAGTTAATATGCTTTCTTTGTTTAGTTTAATAATTAGTGTAATGTTTAGTGAGTAGTTTCATCCCCTTTGGGGGGTGGAGTAGATGTACATACATGCATTAGAGAATGGGATGAATGCTTTAATTTCAATGTGTTGATTAAACATGAATGTATGCTTGCTTGTTTAGGATAGAATTTATAACTTGATGAGTTTTGCCAAAATGATTAGACACCTCTCATGCTTGTTTAGGTTCTGAAATAAACACCTTGGATATGTAAATGTTAATCAACTAAGTTGGTGAATAGATTGATAGGTTTTGCCATAACATTTAGACACTTCCTATGCTTGATAAACACCACATTCATGTGCTTAAGGAATGTATTCTACACCCACCTCTTTGCATGTGTGCACTCACTCCACCCCTTAGGGGTTTTTCCATTCCTGAAATTCCAGCATTCTTGTTTTGTTCTTATCTTAGTTCTTATTTCATCGTTTGTTTGCTTCTTCCACATTTCATACTTCTTAGTGTAGCGTAGTCTAGATTAGCATAAACAACTTTCTTCCCCCTATTTTTTGCCACTTGATTTCGTACAAGCAAGAGGCTGCTCACCTCCCTGAGGACGACCCGTACTTGTCACCGCTTCATCGCGGCCGTGCACTTGCGGTTTAATTAAAACGTTCAACACTTGGTGTCATTGTCTCTACTTGGAGTAAAAGCCTTGAAGCAAAAACTCAAGGTGGAGAAAAATGTCATTTGCAATGTGAGTCATGTTAATAAAATATTTTTTCATAGTTTCATTTAATATTGTATTGTCTTTTAATTCTTGCATGCTTCTTTAGTTTTATTCCTTTCAATTAGCTTCTTTAATATTTCTTGTTTTTGTTTGATTTCTCACAGGCAAGTTCACGCTGGGAAACTGTTGCATATCTATTTCCTGATCCACATTGCAGCCTTTGTTTGATTTCCAGTATCTTAGGCTTGTGGTTGTCTTTTTTTCAAATAAATTAATTTTGGTAATGCCTTCTTTGTATTATTTTCTGTCAGATCTTAAATGACAGTCTTATCATTTCTTCCACTCTATAGATGATTGAAAGCTGCTCATGGCGATGATTATGGTAGAGTGATATTTTCTCAACTAGTATGCTTCCATGCCTTCTTTGTCCTACAATCATTGTGAAAGTACCATGTTCAATTTTCATTTGTTTTTCTTGTTAGATTTTATATTACGTTTTTAATTTTTATTTGTGTATTTCTTTCAGAATTTGATCAATTTAGCGGGATCTGAGAGTTCAAAAACCAAGACAACTGGTCTGAGGAGGAAGGAGGGATCATATAGCCTTCCAACTTTGGGAACTGTAAGTGATCGTTGCAAATTTGCTAGATCTTTCCTCTTTCCCAATTTTAATGCAGCCGACCACCTGTAAAATTTACCAAAGAAATTTGTACACGAGGACACAATAACGGGAGGAAAACAGATATTGTTGTTTGTAACTTATGTTATCATGCTCATGCTTTTATGTGTATTTAGTTTTAAAGTTAATCGTTTTTTGGCGCAGTTCTTGTTTCTGATCCTAGTCATTTTAGTGTCTGAGTCTTTCATTGTGGGACCAGGAAAACAGATCACACTAATATGATCAAGAACATCTACTAATTTCTATAAATTACTATCTTATCGTCCCTACTATGTTACTTATAGATGCCATATTGATTAAGAGCAATGTTGCTTATGTCTAGTATCATGTGGAAGGCTGAAAATCTATCTCGTCATTATCGTTTCTGGGTTTCACATATTTTAGGATATCGAGTGCTTTCTAGAATATCTTTTCACACAAATATTTGTCATGCTGCATGCTTATAGTAAGCTTTCTGAGCTCTATATGAGAGCTTTTGTAATGAAAAATAACAGGAATCACTTGAATAGTTCAAGTCGAACTGTTAAAAATTTGACAAAAAAAAGAGACCTATTCAAGAACCATCATAGGATATTTATTAATTGAAACAAACATTAAGTATTAGTTGGGAATGATGGTGAAAAATCATAAAGCATACAAATTATTAGTTTGAGAAGAACCGGGATGTTGGAGAGCATGCACTCCACCATGGTGGCAATTAGAAATTGCAGTTGATTTGCCTTTGACACATTAATGTGTCATTCCACCACCTTATTAGTATTGATAAATCAAACTTGTAGCTCATCTCTTTGATGTTGTATATATAAAAAATATTACCCATTTTATGACATAGTTTGATCTCAAGTTGTTACAAATGGACAATTATATGACATTCTTGTGCAAATTTAATTTTTTCTGTAATCGATTTGTCAAGTATAACTTACAGAAGAAAAGGTGAAACCAGTTAAACTGAACTTCATATATTATGATATTATACAACTTAACTTCATATATTATGATATTAGTTTGTTATGCTATAATGGTTAAGTTATTAACTATCAGTTATTTGTTTATACTTCAGAATTTAGGAAGATGGTGGAGAAGTTCTACAAGCCTTCTGCATGAAGTGGTCTGTAATGGTTGAGAAGTAATCATGTGATTTTTAACTAACTTTTGATGTGCTTGAAATGATAGTCTTATTGTGTTATTGTAATATAAGTTGTGTTATTGTGCATGTGATTGTAATTGTGTTTGTGAATGTGATTGTGTTTCTGTTTCTGTTTGTGAATGCGTTTATTGTAGGAAAAATTTGTTAGAACAATTACATTTAATTTTGTTTTGTAAAACAACGAGATATCACCGAATATCCAAGATTTCACGTCTGTTTTCTGAAAACCGACGTGAAATCTCTCCCATAATTATGTGAAATATCCAAGATTTCACATCGGTTCTAGGAAAGCCGACATGAAATATCCACATTTCACGTAAGTTTTCTTAGAACCGACATGAAATCTTGGATATTTCACGTCAGTTTCTGACCGACGTGATATCATCTTCAGTATTACGTCTCCTGATTACGACGTCGGTAAAGTGGAACTATAAAACCGACGTGATATGGTCAAAAAACCCGACATAAAAATACTATTTTCCAACAATGCTAAAGACATATTAATATAATGTAGATTTTCTAAATCACTTAAATAAAACAGAGAATATAATTGACGCATCGTCTTTAATGTTCTCTTAATATCCTTCATGGAAAATTAAGAGTACTGATATATGTGTCAATCGAATGAGACAGAAGCAAAGTAAAGGTCGCAATTCTTTCTTTTCTTTTTTTTAAAGCTTTAACGATTTTATTATTTAAAGTGAATGTAATATAAAGCCACATTAGTTTTAGAGAATGATGGTCTTGATTTAAGGAGAGCCAATCTTTGAGAGAAAGAAGATAATTTCGTGTAGCAACGAACAAGATAGAGGGAAGAAAGATTGAAGTGTTTTTATTTTCCCCTTAACAAACACAACTACTCCCTTAAATAGGTAAAACAACAAATCTTAGCCACCTATCATGGGATTACATACATTTAAGGACTATAACCATAAGGAAATTAATTAAAAAGGAATAAAAAAACTAATGGAAACTAATTTCAGGAAAGAACTTAATAAGGAACAGGAACTGAATTTGTGAGAGTGTAAATCAAAGATTTAATTTATCTGGTGGCTTAATAACGGTTTCCCTTTATTACCGGCTAAGCTTGACGGAGCAATCAACCTGGTGGTTGCATCATTCCCACCCACTTCGGAAAGCACATCGTCCGCAATTGTTGAGATGTTATCAAGAAGAGTAGGTGAGGGGAAAGAAGTCGGATCATCAATGAATTCCTTAAGCAAGGAAACATCAAAAAGATTATGTAAGTGAGCCTCGTCTGGAAGTTGTAATCGATAGGCCACGTTTCCAATTCTTTGGAGGATCTTAAATGGACCGTAGTATTTGTTCTAGTTTAGTTGACTTTCTCTTTGCAAGATCGGACTATCGATATTTTTGTAAACTAAGAAGAACAAAATTGCCAACTTAAAATGAGATATTTGTCCTTTTTTGTTGGCCACCTATTCCATACGGGAAATAGCCTTCCCAAATTGAATTTAATAACCTCAATTACCCCTAAGTGAAGTCAAACCAACTCCACAATATCTAGTTGAACATTATCACTATTGATCTCGTCCAATAAGCATGGTGGTTTTCTCCCAAACGTAGCTTCGAACGGGGACATCCCAATTGACGAATGAAAGGAGTATTATACCAAAGTTCTAAGTGAAGGTAATCAAACCACCGTTGAGGTCGGTCCATAACAAAAAACACAAATACTACTGAAGACATCTATTAACATCCTCCGTCTGGTCACCCGTCTGAGAATGTTGGGTTGTACTCCGGTGAAGCTTCGTCCCTTATAAATGAAAGATGTCATACCAAAATTTACTCACAAAAATTCTGTCATGATCCGAGATGATAGAGTGAGGCATGCCATGAAGTTTGGTGACATGAGTAGAAAATGCAATGACTATTGTCACTACTGAAATTGCAGATGAAAGACAGATGAAATGTGACCCCTTGGTCAACCTATCCACTACCCCAAAAATTACGTCTTTTTTCCGCGTGATGGTGGTAGTCACAATGAAATCCATAGTGAGGTCTTCCTAAATCCGAGTAGGCATCGGTAGAGGCTGAAGAAGACTCGAAGGAGCTTGATTTGTGGACTTGCCAGTTTGATACACCAAGCAAGAACACACACATGCATGAACATGAGAAGTCATTCCTCGCCAAAAGAACAATCGTACTATCCTTAGTAAAGTTGCTTTGACCCCAGAATGGCCGCCAACCGGGGTAGAGTGACATTCATTGAAGATACGACGACAAAGAGGATAGTTGGCCAGTATCACGAGGTGATCATTAAAGAGCAAGAAATCCCCCTGATAAAATAATGAGTGTTGGTAGAGGAAGAAGATAAGGTGCAAGCCCATTGGTCTTTGTAATTTTTGTCATTCAATTCCTCTTTTTTTATACAATCCAACAAAGAAGATGATGGGGAAGTCAAAATAGATAAAGTAATATCTTCACGATGAGACAAGACATTGGCCGCTGAATTTTGAGATCACGGGCGATACTTGACAACGTAGGAAAACCCCAATAGCTAATGATGGTCTCGATTTAAGGAGAGCCAATCTCTTAGAGAAAGAAGATAATTTCGTGTAGGAACGAACAAGACAGAGGGAAGAAAGATTGAAGTTTTTTATTATTATCCCTAGGGGTGCACATGGGTAGGCTTCAGTCAGGTTTGGACCATAACCCGACCCAACCCGAACAATTCGGATTTTTGAAAAACCCAACCCAAACCCGAACCTATTCGGGTTCAACCCAACCTGACCCAAAATTTTCGGGTGGGTTGGGTCAATTCGAGTTGGACCTGAATCAATTAAGCATAATCAAAATTGACACATAAAATTGCTAAGCAAATAAACACAAACATAAATCCAAATCCAAGACCCCAAATGATCTCATGAAACAAAACTGGAACTCTGCTTATAAGACAAACAAAACACAAATCCACAATCAAAACAAAACAACGCATGAGAAATCCAAAAGGAATAGAAACGGTATGACATCGAACTCAAATCATCAGCTGAAATCGCAAAAACAAATAAACAGAAACTCAAATCCAGAACTTTTAAAAAAATCCAGAAGAATTTAAACAACAAAAAAGACTTTAACTCCAAAAGCAAAAGTTCGGGAAAAAATCTCTAGAAACAATTACCATTTACCAGAACAGCAACTAAACATATAAACAAAATAAATTAGATTTATATCATTATCCTCCAACAACAAAAAGTAAGAAGCATGCATCATCAAAGTCAAACAGAACCAACCAACCTATCCCCCTCCCATTTCCCCTCCTCTGAAAACTCCCACCATGATATCTCCAAAATGAGCTAACCCCAATTGTCAGTTGGGGTTTTATTGATGTTATGAGGAAATACAAGCGTGATAACTGGTATTAAGTTTCTGTTTCAGCATTAATAGAACATCGTCAAACACTAACTAAACATCCATAACACACTTCTTTGCCAGAAAAAAAAGTTTTTTACAACAAAAAAACTAAAAGTAGAAGTTGTGACCTTAAAAATCAAGAATTCGTGCCACCAACCGTCTTCCTCCTCATCATCATCGTCAAAGTACTCCTCTTCCTCGAGGTCATCAGACCACCACCTCCTACACTCAATCAAAACTCCCACCACTTCCATCTCATCTCATCTCCACCAACATGTCCTCCACAACCTAACACAAACACACTTAATGCCTACATGGCCTCAACAGTACTAGACACCACACCCCAGCAGCAAGAAAATTGTTGGGAGTGAGGGAACGTGAGGGCTAAGTGCGAGGGAGTGAGGGCTGACGCGTAGATGGTGAGGTCGGCTGAGGGCGAGGTCGTGAGGAGATCGGTTGCTAAGGGAGGGAGGGAACGCGAGGGATGACGGTGACGACAAGGTTGTGAGGGAATGTGGTGAGGAGATCGATTGCTTAGGGAGTGAGGGATTTGGTGTGTTAGGGTTGGTAAAACGTGAGGTGCATATCGGCTAAGGACACGAGGAAACGGTCAGGATAAATAGGGGAGAATATATTAAAAAAATATTCTCCAGGTTCGGGTTGGGTTGGGTCAACCCGAACCCGACCCGAAAATTCAGTTTTCAGAATTTTCCAACCCAACCCGACCCGCAAATTCGGTTTTCAGAATTTTCCAACCCAACCCAACCCGAACTCCTTCCCAACCCGTCCCAGCCCAACCTGACCAGTCGGGTTCGGATTGGTTTTCGGGTTCAACCTGACCCATGTGCACTCCTAATTATCCCCTTAACAAACACAACTACTCCCTTAGATATGGAAAACAACAAATCTTAGCCACCTATCGTGGGATTACATTAGGGACTATAACCATAAGAAAATTAATTAAAAGGGAATAACAAAACTAATGGAAACTAATTTTAAGGAAACAACTTAATAAGGAACATGGACTGAATTGGTGAGAGTATAAATCAAATATTTAATTTATCTGATGGCTTAATAAGTCGTTTCCCTTTGTTACTAGCTAAGCTTGATGGAGCAATCAGCCTGGTGGTTGCATCAGAAAAGTGTACAAGTTCAGCTCTTTGTTTGCACTAAGAAGGACATTAAAATTAGTTAAAATATAAGCCAATGATCTAATATGATATTAGCTCCAGTAAATGTCCCAATTTTAACCATTTTTTAACAAAATTGGTTTAAAAATTAATAAAATAAGTTGTCATTCATACAACTTGCTGAAAACATGAATTCTACTGAATTACTGTCAAATTTCATCATCTAGATAGCTTCAAATGAAGTTCCAAATGATTTTTGGGTCCTACACTCCCACCTTGATCGAGCTCCAGAAGATGCATATTGTTGTCCTTTTCCATTTGATTCATCTAGGGTGTGTTTGGATGCGTCATTTGCAAATTCCATGGAATTTTGAAACGACGGAATTTGTAAATTCCAGAATTTCTAAATGACGTCGTTTATTTTCATCTTGTTTGGGTAAGTATGTCATTTTCAAATGACGACATTTACAAATCCTAGGATTTGATTTTGTTTTGTTTGGAAGAACTTTGGAATTTTCAAATTCTATGTTTATGTTAAAATCAACATTACACAAACATGACCGGTCGCATGCATACATAATAAAAAAAAGTTTGATTATCAAAACATCATCCGTGATTATATGCAAGATCCACTAAATCGTTAAATAATTTTTTATATCAACCTACATTAATAATAATATGATAACGAAATAAACACCAAATAAAATAACAAACAAATAGTAGAACTTGGTACCTGACATTATAACAAACAAATAGTAGAACCGTGAGACATTTTGAGTAGCAAACAAATAGTAAAACATGAACGCTGAAATTGTTCTAACATTTAAGACTGAAATTGCCCCTGAAGATCATATGGAATCCGGAAGAGGATGACAAATCTAAATCAACATCAATATAAAATTGTTCTTTTTCTCAATCGGAAGCTCCTTCAGAAGTCGTAGTTGCTTTTCGTTTTCCATAAACCAAACATTGTGGCTTCAAGCGTTGTTCCTCAGTCAAGTCTTCCACAGCATAAACCTGCTCATAGACATCATGTGCATCTACGTTCGATGTGTTAGCTTTTAGGAACTCTTCAAGTGTAGAAGCCACCTTAAATACCGCTGTAGCAAGCAAATTGTTTCCTTTTTTCTCATCAACATTGCTCAAAGCTTGTTCTTTCTTTCTTTTGCATGAAGTAGAAGAAGATGATATCTCATTCGCCTTTTCAACTCCTATATTTTCAATCTCTTGTACTCCACTAAATTGGTTCACATCAACCACATCATTCCAACTTGATGTTTCAACACCCTCTTTTGCGGTTTCACCACCTTCACCTGTAGCTCTATCTTTGGCACATATATCCACAATGTCATCCCAGTTCGGTATGACTTTCCATCGGAACTTTTTGGCATCTGAATGTGACTGTTAAGATAAACAAATTCAACAATAACGTTAATAATATGTGAAAATGTGATTGCGTAAGGCATGAACCATATAAAATGAATTTCTACCTTTAGGTATTCAAGCCATGAACTTTCATCATCCGTTGTTATCATTTTCTTCGTTGCATCCCAACAAAACCCGCTTTGAGACAAAATGTCACTCACAATACCATAATGTTTCTTCCAATTCTTTACACAATTTCTCACGTTGTTGGCACTAACTTCCTTATTGAATGTTGCACTTAGTATTGATGATGCTCTATTAAATGCCGCTCCTTTCCAACCACCATCTCCTTTATTTCCCAAACTTCGCTCATCGCTAAGAATATTCGCTAAAGCTTGTTCCATTTGGATGTCCCATTTAAAATAACATTTGTCATCACCATCATCATTTTCCACTTGTTTTTGTTTCCCCCTTTTTGGCTTTCCCTTGTTCGAATCCATCACTATTCAATAACTTAATAACATGTTATAAAAATATACAATTACACAATAAAGAATGATTCAAAACAAAAGGTGATATCATATTTAACATCAAACCAAAAGGTAACATTCATATTACACAACAAAGTGAACAACTATAAACGAATACAAAAATTAAAAGATAACACGATGTGCTTGATAGTCTTCAAACCATTTCATAGCTAACTCATCTCGACGTGAAGTCCACTCATTTGTAACTTGAATTGTCATAAAATTATCTTCTTCATTGCTTATGTTCTCTTCAAGAAGCCCCACACTTGAAATTTCATGATCAACTGTAGCTAGAAGTTGAGAATCATGATTTTGTAGTACCGGATCTGAAAGTTGCTCTCTTTTGATAAAGTTGTGAAGTACACAACAAGCATTAATAATTCGTATTTGAGTTTTGATATCAAAAAAAGAAGGTGTTCGTAATATAGCCCATCTTTTCTTTAACAATCCAAATGTTCTTTCAATTGCATTTCTTGCACTTGAGTGACGAAGATTAAATAACTCCTTAGAATTTCGAGGAACATTTCCAATCCACTCATTGAGATGATATCTAGTACCTCGATATGGAGCTAAAAAACCTGGTCCACTGGTATATCCCGCATCCACAAGGTAATATTTTCCTAAGAGATAAACATCATTTAGACTTATATTATTCAATAAAATGTATATTTTATCATAATATTAAGTTTACCGGATGGAACTTGAAGGTTATCACTTCTTCGTAAAGCATCACGTAGAACTCGTGAATCAGAAGATGACCCCTCCCACCCAGGCAATACGTAATTGAATTGCAAATTTGGAGAACATGCTCCCAAGACATTTGTAGAAATTATGCCTTTTCTATTTCTATATCTTGGTTGTGTATCTGCTGGAACTGTAACAGGAATATGTGTTCCATCTAATGCGCCAAGAGAATTCTAAAAATTCAAAGATACAAAAATTTAATTCAAAAGTGACAAATGAATAATTAAATACTTAATTCAATTGGTAGATACCTCAAACCACTTCGATTTCAAATAATCACTACTTATTCTCAGAACTGCAAGCAACACCCTTTTGAAGTGTCTACTTATAGTTTCCATTGATCGATGAAAGTGAAACTTCATTACTCTATATTTTAAATTGTGTCCCAGAATATGAAGAAACATTGCCACGACTTCTTCAAGACTCATATGATTTGTATGAAAAAGTCCACCAACTTCTTGAAGAGTCTTACACAAGTTCAGAAAACCTTGTTTACTAACACGTAATTGTTCAACATAGTCAACTTCTTTTCCACTATAGAGTTGATTTAAATAACAACGTCTCTCGGAATCCCAATCTTGATGGTTCCTTTGGCAAATAACCATGATTATTTTTTGTAGCCACTAAAGTGCAAATAGTAGAAACTATACTAACAACCACTTTCATCTTCTTCTTTTGTTCTTCTTCTTCAACAACACGTTTCCGACGTAAACGTGCGAGTATGTTATCCATTTTAGGCATGCTATACAAATAATGTATAAAAGATAATGTTAACGTTCATGTAATCATACTATAGAAGCAAAAAAACTATATAAACAAACAACCAAACAAACAATGCATATTCTTCAATCATACACATGAAAAATGCAAGAAATCCAAGTTCTATGACAAAATTGCATCCTCATTTTTGCTCACCACCAAAACATCAAATAAAACCCAAATTCATATATATAGCATTGCTAGATCCTTGTTCCCATAAATGTTCTTGTGCCAATCTAGTGTAACTGACTAACTGCAATTTACCACAGTTACTGCTGCAATCTTAGGCATCACCTCTCCTCTGTCAATCATTCGTATCTATTTTTAGCATGGCAATTTTGAAGTATTGACTTCTCAACTCAAGAAAACACATTAGAAGAACAGATTAAATAAAGTGTACTCTAAAAAAATTAGAAGATCATCATATATAGACGCTTAAATATAAGAACAGATTCATTACATATAGACACTTAAATATAAGAACAAATTAAAAGATCATCATATATGGCATTAGTAGCTTAATGTCAATGAAATTTTAGAAAGTATACGTCAATAGTAAGAGAGCCCTGTTGATTTCAGACGATTAACTTTTTTCTTTTTTTGAAAGAGATCCAATCTTATTCTTGCAGCTAGGTAAGAAGATGCGGTGGAATAAACAAGAACAAGAAAAAAAAGACATAATCCAAATCCTTGTCTTAATTTTCACTCTCCCACCCAACCTTGATATGCTATCAGCCATAAACAACCAAATCAATAAATTAATTTGACATGCTTCTAGCAAGCATCTCCTGGTACAACCCGTAGACTCTTCCTTCTCACATAATAAATGCACATACACTACCGGTCCTCTTCTTCCTCCTCCTCCAAAGCCTTCACTTCCAGAAAAACCAACAATCCCAAAACCAAAACCTCAAAACCCCCCAAATTCCAACCTCAAAAAACCACAAATCACGAATCGAACTCCAAATGGCAGCACCACTGGTTTCCCTAAAATTCACATTTCAGAACTACAAAATCTCAAATCGGAGGTTTGGGTTCGACTCCCAAACAAAAGTGGGGGGGAGTTGATGCCCTAATTAAGAAAATGGGAGAAAGAATGGCAGAAACCTACTTGAGGACCTCGACGACAGCAACGGCGGCGACGGGGATGGGTAGAGGTGGAGATGAGGTGTTGGGGTTTTGTGTTAGATTTAGGGTGGAATTTGGTGTTGAGGATTTGTAAATTCCACCTAAATTTGTGGAATTTTGTTTTGCATTTTTGTATAGGAGTGAAATTTTCAAAATTCCACTTGGAATTTACAAATTCCAATCTCCAATCTACCAAACATGATATTTACAAATGATACATTTTGAAATTTCATGTAGGAGCGACGCATCCAAATGCGCCATAGTCTTCCGAGTAAAACCACTTCCTGCAGGCAACGTACAAGACTACCTTTTTCCTACAATATTCTTGTTCCGTCGAAAATGGTACACCTTTTCCGGCGGCAAGGGAAAAAGACAAGTCATCAAGTTTGACCCGATTCCTTAAGTGGTGTTATCATTGGCTTTAGCTTTTACGGAAAAGTAGGCTATGCCCGGCTGACATGACAGAAACATTGTAGTAATAATTCGTTACGTCAAAAAATTTCCATATTTTCGCAATCACGATGTGCCAACCACCACAATGATATGCTCACGTGGGAGCACATAATGCTGATTGGATTTCAAATCATGTTTGGTTACTTTTATTAGTTTTGTCTTTCATGTAAATCACGTGGCCTTATGTTTTTCTCTCGTCTTTATTTAAAACTCATTAGTTCTTGTAGATGGATTATGTTAATGTGTTTAATGAATTGAATGCTTGCCCAATTTGAATTTTACTTATACTATCCAATTCAAAATCAACCGGCGATAAAGGTACTAGAAATACCTTAAATTCTCAAATATAGGACTATTTGTAGAATTTTTGGGGACGGATTTGAGGAAGAAGAAGAAAAAAAATAATTATTTTTTATTATTGATTTTTTAATCTTTCTGTTTACATTTGAAATCAACGTATATATATTTGCTGCTTTGTTTTCCCGTTGTTTTGTATGCATACGAGGGGATGTGTCTTGAATGTATGATGAATTCCGAGGAGATGTGATTAATGTGATGACCGTTGTGATTACCGTTGTAATCTTCAATACGCCCCCTCAAGTTGGGTCATGGAATAAGTTGAAGAGACCCAACTTGGATATGATAGAGTTTGCTTGTAGCTGATTGAGTGCTTTGGTGAAGATATCGGCGAGTTGATCTTTGCTGGGAACATAGGGAACCTCGATTTCCTTTGCCTGGATCTTTTCACGGATGTAGTGACAGTCTACTTCAATATGTTTGGTTCTTTCGTGGAAGACAGGATTTTGAGCTATGTGTCGAGCTGCATTGTTATCACAGAACATTTTATATAGGGAGATGGTAAGGTTGCCTCATGTCGAGCAGTAATTGCCAAAGCAAGATGAGCTCGCTAGTAGTGGATGCCATGACCCGGTATTCTGCCTCAGCGTTGGACCTGGCAACAACAATTTGTTTCTTGCTTCGCCAGGTCACCAGGTTTCCGCCAACAAATGTGCAGAAACCCGTAGTGGATTTTCGATCGTGGCTGCCTGCCCAATCTGCATCAGAAAAACCAATTATTGAGTTAGAGTTGTTGTTTTTCATCCATAATCCTTGTCCTGGAGTTTTCTTAATGTATCTAAGTATCCTAGTGATTATATCTAAGTGAGGAGTTCTAGGTGAATGCATGAATTGGCTGATAATGCTAATAGCATAGGTTATGTCAGGTCTTGTGACAGTGAGGTATATGAGTTTTCCAACAAGTCTCCGATATTGTTGAATATCTTTTATAGGTTCTCCTTCGGTAGCGTTTACCCTTAGTTTAGTTTCTATGGGTGTATTTGTTGGTTTAGCCCCAAGTTTTCCTGTCTCTTTAAGAGGTCGAGGGCATACTTTCTTTGTGATAAAAACAACCCTCTTTGTGAATATGCAATTTCTATGCCGAGAATTTTTTTTAAATGTCCTAGGTCTTTAATATCAAATTTTGCTTTTAAGTGTTGTTTAATTTGCTTGATCTCATTGTCACTATCTCCAGTGATTATGATATCGTCTACATAAACTAGGATTATGGTAGTGGTGTTCTGATGATGTTTGGTGAACATGGATGCATCAACGGAAGATTTATCAAAACCGTAAGAAATAAGGCAGTGGCTAAGTTTGGCATACCAAGCACGGGGAGATTGTTTTAACCCGTAGATAGCTTTGTTGAGTTTGCATACCTTGTTCGTAGATGTGTAACCTGGTGGAGGGATCATATATACCTCTTCTTCGAGGTTTCCTTGAAGAAAGGCATTTTTCACATCCATTTGATAGTGTAGGATCGTGTGGGTTATGGGTCCACTAATCACTTGTTAAGCTAATCACCTACTTGTTTAATCGATTGAGTAAATGCAGCGGAATTAAAATAAACAAGCAAGTAAAGGAAAATAATGCAAACCACAAGGAAGACACGACGGTTTTTATAGAGGTTCGGCCGCGCCTACGTCCTCTCTTGCAAGCCCCTCTCGAATCTCCGTTCGAGCCCCTCTTGCGTCTTCACTATGCCTCCCCGTTCCGGGCCGGGAGCAACGCCTTTTACAAGTCTTCAAGCTCGCGAACAACCCTCGCCGAGCTTGGCACCACCTCTCACAATCCGAGAGGAACACTTCGGGCTTTCACCGAAATCCTTGCTTCTTTGTCTTGGGCTTTCACCAAGACCCTTGCTCACTTGACAACACAAGTAACCTTGAGTGGGATTCACTCTCTAATTGAGCACACTTTGAGTAGGATGAGTATATGATCAAGTGTGTGAAGTTTAGGCTTAAAGAGTGTAGAATTGGGAGCTTTGAGGATTGAAGTTTCTCTCTAATGTATTGGGACAATTGGAGTTGGAGAGTTGTGTTAACAACAAGTCTTGATCCTCTATTTATAAGCTCCTAACGTATTCTAGCCGTTGGGGATAGATTTGATTGGGTTTTGTGCAAGATACACAAAGCAGAAAATCGGGCTGCAAATCTGTCCAGAACCGGTCGACCGAAACTAGTAAACCGGTCGACCGTTTAACTTGATTTCAAAGAGAACGGTCGAACAAAAGAATATTCGGTCGGACAAACGAGCTAGAACTTAACTCTACTTAAGTGAATCGGTCGAACCAAAGTATGGGGCGGTCGACCGATAAGGGGATTCGGTTGAGACAAAGGTCAATCGGTCGAACGAGAAATGTGTCGACCGATAGCAAGGAATTTGGTTTCTGAAAAAATGTTCAACCGGTCGACCGAAACAAGGTCTTCGTTCGACCGGTTACCGAATGTATTTTGGGGTTAAGTTTTGTTTTATACGAATACGACCGTTATAGGAATACGACAAGAAAAACGGTCATATTAAAATCCGGGATCGGTCGACCGAAAAGGTAGAACCGGTCGACCGGTAGAGTTCGGTAAAATCACTGTGGAGAGTCTGTTATAAACCGGTCGAACTGAGAACTGGTTCGGTCGACCGGTTCACACAGGAAATCTGGGTTTAAGTTTATAAGTGATTTCCGACTAAGGTTTGGGTGATCTAATGAAGTCCAAATAATGTGAAATTTCGTGTGTAAGTTCTATAGGGAACCTATTGTGTATGTGATTGGTTTTTAACTCTTGTATGCTCAATTTACACATGTTCCTAAGACTCAAAATAAAATCAAGATTACAAGTCTTCATTTAGCTTTATTACAAATCTTGACTTGATTTCCTTCCTTCCATGAGTCTTGATCACCTGTAGAGGTTAGCACATGCAATATATATGCAATGCAATATGTGTGCTACTCTACATCATCATAATTAAGATTAGGTTAATTAAATCATCAAAACCTAGATTAAGGCCAAAAAGCCAACAGATAGAGGTTCCAATTTTTATTTACGGCGATGGAGAGAAGGACACGAACTGTGTTCATTTTAGCTACAGGAGCAAAGGTTTCTAGGTAATCTAGGCCATAGGTTTGTGTGTATCCTTTTGCTACCAGTCTTGCCTTGTGCCTTTCTATTGTTCCGTTACTATTGTATTTTACTTTATATACCCATTTACACCCAACTGGTTTAATCTCCTTTGGGATTGTGGTTAGAATCTAGGTGTTGTTTGTCTCTAGGGCTTGTATTTCTTCTTTCATTGCTTGACACCATTTTGGATCTTTTATGGCTTCATTATAGTTTTTTGGTTCTATATGATTATCTATAGTTCCTAAAAAACCTTTGTGATGAGTTTTTATTTGTTCGTATGATAGGTAATTTTGGATAGGGTAGGTGACTTGGGAAGTGATATAGTTGTGCAAGTATTTTGGTGGACGGGTACGTCAGGTAGATCTCCTTGGAATGTTTTCTTCTTCGTTGTTGTGTGATTCTTCATTGTCTTCTTCTTGGAGGTTGGGTGTCACCATGGTGATTTCTGGATCACAGGTGATGGGTATTGGTGCGTTATTGGAGTTTGGTGATGTTGGAGATCTGTTGTCTTCAGTATCTGGGCGGAAGAACAGACTGTTTTCGACAAACTGTACATCCCGAGAAATATATAATTTACAATTTTTTGGGTCATAACACTTGTACCTTTTTTTCTAAAAGAATATCCTAAGACGATACATTTATGAGAATTAGAATCAAACTTGTCAACTTTTTTCCTGTGAACAAAGGCAATGCATCCAAAAACTCGTAAGTGATCAAGTAATAATTTTCGACCAGTCAGGATTTCCAATGGTTGTTTGTTTTGGAGACGAGGACTTGGTAGTCGGTTAATAAGATAAGCAGCGGTTAAAACAGCATCAGACCAAAATTCTTTTGGAACGTGATTCTGAAAAAGTAGTGCACGTGTGACATTCAAGAGATGACGATTTTTTTTTCAGACACACTGTTTTGTTCAGGAGTGTTAACACACGTGGTTTGATGAAAAATTCCTTTTTGTTTTAAAAATTTTTGGAAGATATTACTGGTGTATTCAGAACCGTTATCTGACCTTAAAAATTTAATTTTAAAATCGTACATGTTTTCCACAAAACTCGTAAAAATACAAAACGTATTAAAGACTTCAGATTTTGATTTTAATAAATAAATCCATGTAGTACAAGAAAAATCGTCAATAAAGGTGATAAAATATTTGAACCCGTTGTAGGATTCAGTTGGGGCCGGTCCCCAGATATCGGAGTGTATTAGTTCTAATGGGTGTCCTGTTTTAATGGATGATAAATGAAATGGCAATCGAGTTTGCTTAGAAAAACTACATACATCACAAAATAAATCAGACTTAATAGATGGAAAAAGTGTTTTTAAAACATGATGTGATGGATGTCCCATACTTTTATGCCATAACTCATGTTTGGATAAATTGCCTACATGCAATGCCTGTTTGTTTTTGTGTAGAATGTAAAGGTTATTAGCGAGTTTTCCTGTACCAATCGTCTTCCCTGAGATACGATCCTGAAATACAACATCATTGGGTGAGAAAATGATATTACAATTTAGGTCTTTGGTGATTTTTGCAACAGATAACAAGTTAGATTCAAACGAAGGCACATACAAAACATTTTTTTGCAATCTGATCTAATAATTTTATATTTCCTATTCCTTCTATTTCTACTTGATTTCCATTAGCCACACTAACAAATTTATTTAGTATGGATAAGTTCCTTTTAAGATCTAGCAATAAGTTTGGATTGTCTGTCATGTGATCGGTGGCACCAGAATCAATAATCCATACATCATTTTCTTTTTTCTTAGACTCAAGGGCTAAAAATGATTTTCAAGAATTTTTTCCATACCTGCGAAATTACCTGAAGTTGAAGGTCTGGTTTGCAAAACGGCGTTTAATTTGTTTATAAGAGAGTGGATGTTTTCTTCGGGGCCCGCCAGGCCCATGTTCGCTCGGTTCGCCTATTGTGGAGAGAAAAAGTTTTCTCTGTTACCTGGATTCGGAGCTGATCTGATTGCACGAGTCGAATCCGTTGGAGTATATAACCCTCCCGACCCGACTGCTGACATTCCATGTGCTTCCTGTGAGAGAAAAAAGGGTTAGGGTTGGTCGAGTGACTGTCGCTGCCTCCAGTGGTGGCGATGTAGCCGCTGCCGCCCGATGATCCCCCAGTACTGTGAGATATGCCTCTCCCATCTCCTCCTCCTCCTCTTCTGTCGTTGTCTTTTGGTGGTCGGAGGCGTGGATGGAGAAACCAACAACTATTTTTGCTATGTCCGGTTTTTTTTGCAGTTTTCGCAGTGTTCGTCTTTCCGATTTCCATACCGTTTTTTGTTGCTTTGATGTTGGTTTTGTGACCTTCCGGTGAAAAACGCATGATTTTCTGCTTCAATTGTTGGTTGGTTTTGCGAAGGAGTTGTGGTCCTTCGTCGCGATTCCTCGCGAAGGATCATGGCGATGACTGAAGCGAGCGGCGGTAGTTCGGGGGCCATAAGCACCTGACTCTTGATGTTTTCAAAGGATGGGTCTAGACCTACCAGAAACTGGTAGATCCGGTCTTGTTCGGTTCTTTTTTGGATTATCCGTGCGTCGGTTGTCGGTGGTTCGTATACCCCCAACTCGTCCCATGCTTTTCTGAGAGTATCGAGGTACTCAGTGACGCCTTTGTGGTTTTGTCTTGATTGCGCTATTTCTTGTTAGATTCTGAAGATGTGTGCAAAGTCTCGTGCCTTCCCGTAGTGTTCTTGAACAGCGTCCCAAAGTTCTTTGGCGTTGTCTTTGTAGAGGAAGATCTCCCCTATCTGTGGTTGCATGGACGCGATTATCCATGACATAACCAAGTGATCGGAGGTCTGCCATTCTTCCTGTTTTGGCTCCGTTTCTGGTCCTTCTGGTTTTCTCGTGGTTCCGGTGGTGTGGCCAACTTTCCCCCTGCCGCTGAGGGAGAGGGACACCGCCCGTGTCCAGGACAGGTAATTTGTCCCGTTTAGTAGAGTAGAAACTAAACGGGAAGGGTTTTCGTGGTGGTTTCCCGACATGGTTTGGTGGGGGGGGTTCGGGTCAGGTTTTTTGTGGATTTTGAGGGTTTGGATGTTGGGTTTTTTTTCCGCCTTCAACCCCCTCAGTGAGGAGAAGACCGGTGATGACCCTTGGGGAATCTGAGGTCAGATCAGAGACGCTCTGATACCATGTAGAATTTTTGGGGACAGATTTGAGGAAGAAGAATTAGAGGAAAAACACTTATTTTTTATTATTGATTTTTTAATCTCTCTGTTTACATTTGAAATCAACGTATATATATTTGCTGCTTTGTTTTCCCGTTGTGTTGTATGCATACGAGGGGATGTGTTGAATGTTTGATGAATTCCGAGGAGTTGTGATTAATGTGATGACCGTTGTGATTACCGTTGTAATCTTCAATACTATTATCTAACACATATAGGGGTGCAACTCGGATAATTTAACTCGGATACCTGCTATATCCGAATTCGAATCCGAATACCATATTCCATTACCAAATTCGTATTCGACTCCGAATTCAGTAGAACTATCCGAATCCGAATCCGAAACTTCAAAATTTTCGAATACTAATTGGTATTCGGATATTTTCCGAAATTGAATATATATATATATATATATATTATAATTAATTTTCGAATCAAAATTTTCGAATACTAAATTTTCGTATTAAAATTTTCGAATACTAAATTTTCGAATACTAATTTGTGTATTTGACTATGTATTCGAATAATTCGGATAATTCGGATAATTCGAATTTTAAATAGCTTGTATCCGAATTCGTATCGGAATTTTAATTGGTAATTTTTTTTAAACCATATTCGTATCCGAAATTAAATTGGTAACATTGAACTTACCAAATACCTACTAAATAGAAATTTTCGAATCGGATACTCGGATACTTGGTAACCATTTGCACCCCTAAACACATACTAACGCTATAACACATGATCCATCTAATTATATGCACCAGAACAACACAAAGGAGGAGCCAAAATAGTATTGCAATAAAAAACTAGAGAAGACATGTCACATATCACATACCACCTTTTAGACCCCACTATTATAAAAAAAATGTCATCATAGGGTCACGTTCGAATTATATACACCTACTTGCTTATATACAAAAATGGTGTCAAAAGCTATATCTCGTGTAAATTGCCTGGGTTCAACTATAATGAATTTGTGCCAACCACCTACAACACAAGAGTTTCATGCATAAACTTACACACACAATAGAAGAGTTTATCACACATCAAAATAACAAGAATATTTACTTGAAAAACCCTCCAAGATGATAGGGAAAAAACCACGGCCTAGCTCAACACACAAACTTCAAATTCCATTCATAGTGATCAGTTAACATGGGTGAAACACATTACAACAAGATGGCTCACCCTCCCCGCAACAAACTTTCTATCCTCTCCCGTATAAACTGTAAAACCTCTTTACAAGTCTCCATCGACAACCTACATTGCACTCCCAATCACAACACTCTTGCTGTGTGAATTGTGCTCCTAGTGTGTTATATGTGTGGTTCTTGTGTGTGATATAAAAACTACAAAATACTTCCTATTTATATACTAAAATACACAAGAAAACACCTCAATTACAATCAAATCAAATCCTAAAACTTCGGAATCAAATCTCCAAAAGTTCACCATATCAAGAAATACTTGGCCAAGAAGTAGCCCAAACCGGTCGATCGTTTTTTCCTACTGAAATTTCAAACCTCAAACCAGATAACCGCTCTCCGAGTCTAGTCCACCAGTTAAGGGCAGTTTCAACTCGTATGATCTTCGGATCCCATCTCTAGATCCCTTTGGATTCTTTTTCTTCTCCTTTGAGTCTTTTATCCTTGTCTATGCCTCCTAGACGACCTTTCTGAACTCCTTTGTCTCCCTCAAAGGAATTCATCATGAAATATAACTGAATACCACACTATTTTATCAATCTTCATCTTGACTCGTATTCGTTCCACTCTACCGAAAAATCCGTTGTTGAAGCCCCAATTTGATTTTTGCCTCCCCACTTCTTTATATTTGCAATCGAGACAGGTTTGACAGTATTGCATCGAATCGGTTTTATACATCAGTCGGTTTTATACATCAGCTAACCGACAGTAAATTATCAATTTCAACATGCTTCTCCACCTTGAAACAAGCTTTCGTGTCTCCGCACTTTACAGCATGGCTTCATGTAGCTGCCTACATCCAAGGCATTCTTGTGGTGCATCTCCACGCCGCAACATGTCTTTCTTGATTGACAACACGTCCTAGTTCGCTACGTGCACACATGTAACCCGCCCCCACGCGAGGCTTCATTCATCACTACTAGCTTAATGACTTATATGTTGCGTTTCCTCTATGGCAAGACATTCCATGTTGAATTGATTCTTCACCGACAACTGTCATCCGATCGATTTGAGATCTCTCTATTCAAGTCACATGCAATCGTCAAAATGAAATGGTCTGTCCACGTCCTCCCTCTAGGGACATGCAAATTTTGCTACCTAGTCATCCAAATACAAGTTGCACTCCATCCACGACACCATCTCTTCGTTACGTCCAACTTTCGTAACATGCCTCCTCCCGAAGCATTCACACTACTCCCTTTGCAATCTTCATCACGATTCCACCTTTAGACGAACTTCTTTTCTTCTTTGTGCACCCCCTTTGCACAGACCTCTTATTCTTGTACACATCCACGAACATGAACTATTGTCCCTTGTATCTCCAACATGTTAGAAAGGATGATCAGATTGAAGCTTATGATGAGAAGGGAGCAGCCAGATCCCAAATGATCCGAGTCGATAAGGTGTAGGTGGGAGCACAAAGTTTGAACCAACTAGGTGATGTGCCCAAGTGCCCCAGGTGATGATCATGAATCAATGCCATATTAGGTTCGAGCATGTGCTCGTGCTCACCAAAATCACAGCTCCAACGCCCCAATTTTGAGGCCAGATAAATCAGTCCGAGTCAATTTGAATATGGGTCTGTTGATCTTGAGTTCAATGTAATATGGTTCCTAATTGAGCTCATAACAGTAGCCGGATCCGGGTCACCTAGTTACTGATGTGTTCGTTTTAAATACCGCAAGTGTACGACCGTCAATGAAGACGGGGCAAGTACAGGTCAATCCACATGGAGGTGTGTCGACTCTGGTTCTTACGAAGGCAAGTGAGAAAATGAATGAAGAAAAGTGTGATTACACTAAACTTAACTATGAATGAACTAACAAGTAAACTAAACTCTCATGGAGTGGAGGTGTGTAGGTATGTGTGTGTGAGTGAGTATTCTTTTGTATCAGGAACAAATGTAGTTTGTGTGGCATACAAGTAGAAGCTAGTGTAGAATCTAAGTGTAAGATACACAACACTACATGGAAAACCATGAAAATGCATATCTCGCATAAAGTCGATGTTGATTTTAGATTATCAAGCATGCAATAAGTACATAGTGTCACTAGTGCAGAAAAGCCCATATACGTCGGATATACAGGGATATAGACGTCGGATTTCGGTGATCCAAGTACCCGACGTATATTTCCCTGTCGGCTATACCCTGTTGTATAGACGTTGTCTATATACGACTGACGTCTATACAGTGTATAGACGTCGGCTATAAACGACCGATGTCTATTATATGTTTAATTAAACCCAAAAAATACATTACAACCTATATCAGGCTGCATTCAACCCTCACATTAATCAAGCCCAAGCTGCCCAAGTACCCAAAGTGTCAATCTTTTGACCAATAATCATGAACATCAAGCCCAACATGCCTAGGTGCCCGAACCCGTTCGCGTTCAGCAGTAAAGGAGTGGTTGAGTACATCAATCACACCAACAAAAATAAATTCTCCGATGTGGGACTAAACGGTTACGCATTATAAACGTCGGATATATAGGGTGACCGACGTCTATACATACAGTACGACCTATAGACGTCGGTCACGCTATACATCCGACGTCTATACATTTAAATAACAATAATATAAAAAATTACGTCATATAGACGTCGGCTACCCTATACAACCGACATCTATACATAAAAAATTGCAACCATCTTAAATCCAAGTTGCCCAAGTGCCCCAAGTAACAATGTTTTGACCATTAAATATATATATATCTCACTTGCATTTTGTAGTGTGGTACCCAACTCCCATTTAGAAGTAAATGAGTGGTGGAGTAAATCAACTCCACCAACAAAAAAAATTCTCCAATGTGGAACTAAACTTCAACACATATGACCATAAACATACATATGGCCATCATTCAAATTACTTTCTACGAAGTACAAAATTGCATAAATTCTTCGACAAAATAAATTCACATAAATTCTTATACAAAATGAATCGCAAAAAATAAACGAATTTTCCCCCCTTAGTTCAGGAGGTATAGACGTCGGTTGTACTACAAAAACCGACGTTTATACAAACCTATAGACGTTGGATGTTTGAATATCCGATGTCTATACCTATAGAGGTTGGATGTTTTGATATTTGACACCTATTGGGTGATGTCTATTGTGCATTCTGCACTAGTGTGTCGCCATTAGAGCATTCATGTAAATGTTCACCAAACATGGATCCATACATATTAAGCAATTCCAATCAAACTATTACAAGCAACAAGATAAACTATAAAGCTAGCATGAGATAAGTACCTAATGTGGACATTATCCCATCTAATACAAGTTTAAGCATGCTACAAGTATAGATCTATATTATGCATATGAAATAACACAAATAAAAGAACTCATCACTAGCACATAATCTACATCACCTCGACCCCCAAAGGGGGGTGAAACTACTCACTACTCATTAAGAAAAACAAAATTAAACTAAGCATGCAAGAATTAAAAAGAGAACATAAAATTAACAAAACTTTATTTATTACTCAGTCACATTACAAGTAGCATCTCTCCACTAGAGTTTTGCTCCAAGGCTTTACTCCAAGTAGAGAGAATGACCACCAAGAGAAGAGTTCTTCTACAAATGAGGAGGAAGAGTTCTATTTATAGCCATGAAAAAAGGTAACCTGAAACAATCCCCCGGTATGGGACTAACCGCATTCTATTAATGGACATAAACAACATAATCAAACACCCGACTAAACCATGAATCGTTTGAGAAATTTGGACCGCCAATTGGCGGTTTGGGACAACCATTGGCGGTCTGGATTGGCTTGATGGGGTCTGGTTTTGGGTGCCTTGATTCTGGCTTGAGTTCTTCATGTTTTCGGAACCCGATTTGGTTGTTGATGTTTAGACCTGATCTAATTGCCAAAATAATCCTCGTGATGGTGTGAAGCTTCTTGATTTGCTCATTGGTCATTTTGGTTTACATCCGGGTCATTATCTCTTGCATCTCAGTCCATAAGTCTTGCAATTCAGTCATTTTTCTTGCTTTTAGGTCCTTTTTGTGTCTCTTCTTCTCACTTGTCTTATTCTTGAAACTTAAACATAAATCTCGTTACGTTACATTGCTTAGGTTAAAAATAAAGGATATAAGACACAAATACATGCATGATATGATGTCAATTAAATACTCATACACCTAACTTTTGCTAGTCCCGAGCAAAACAAAAAAAAGAGAAAAATGAAAGAAAGGAAAAAAACATTCGTAAAATAAGGAAATCTTAACTCACTTTCGTACGAATCACTGTTGCACTTAGCATGTGCAACAAGCCGTTAAACCCCCTTGTCTCCAAGGAGGAGTCCTGACGGTTTTCAGCGGATATACCTACAAAATCCGAACATATGCATTCTTCAACCTAGCAACACGACTTGATGTACTCATTTTCGTCGATCGTTGGACACGGTAATTCTACGGGTCGACTCTATATAGGTAGTTAGTTCACACACCTAGCGTAATGAATCATTCGTGTAAGTTAATTAAGAACTTAAGTCAAAGACAATGACAACCTTAACATCCTAAAGTGATACAAAGTGTAAAGTCCATTAAGGTTCTTATTTGCATTACCATCTCTTTTTTTTCTTTCTTTTTTTACTAGTTGGTGTTTGATTCTCCCAGGGTCAGGTTTCGTGCATCATTGCCTATGAGGACTTACACCATCACGTACACCTTCCCCAACATCTTCACATGGGGCGATCCCTACCACCCGTTTTACGGGAGTTCGGTTGGTGCATCCCAAGTCAGTTGACTCAAAAGCACCAGTCTCTAAGTCCCCTCAGACCAAATTTTCCCGAGTGGTAGGAGTTGTGCGAGAAGAGAGAACACTCAACCCACTTATTTATTATCCACCTATGAACCAAAACCCCTACACTTAATATTTCACAACAAAAGTTTAAGGGTCCCTGACAACGACAAACTTCCTTATATTAACAGAGACAAATAATTTCTCACTAGGTTTAGGGTGGACTTCTTTAATTGTTTGAGTAGAAATCCTATGATTACACGCCCCCGAGGGAAAATTGGAGTGTAACCTTACGATTAGATAAGACCTAAAGCCGGTGTACTAAATATCCTAATGCATCATGTTCAAGACAATTTTGGGAGCTTCCTTTTACTTTGTCTCTCAACGGTTTTACACATGCTAAACACATGCAAAATCCACACAACATTTTCTTTTGCAAACACACAAGACAATTTTGAAAGAAATGAAAATTTTAAGGACTAGACATGCCAAGTAAGACAAGTCACCCAAGGATCATGGCAAACAGATATATCGATATTAAATGCAGCACACTAACATGACCCTATCAAAGTAAACAAAAGAAGGCGAACCAAAAACAAAAGACACGCAAAACTATGTACATACGTAAAACACCCCCCCACACTTGCTTCATGCATTGTCCTCAATGAATGTGAGCATGATACTACATGGATTTATGCATGAAAAAGAAAAGATCTCACCAACGTGAAACGCAAAGGGAAGTTCATGGTTTTGTTGATGGACACAAACATGAATTCCCCTCAAAACTTGTGAAATACTTAAGACGGGAGACAAATACGTGAAAGAAATGTGACCCAAATACACAAGGGTTGGGCCCACAACAATCAATGCTCACTCATGGAGTCTTCTTATTTATTTTTTTAAAAATAAAACAATGTACGAAAATTGGTTCCCATCTTCATATGTCAAGGGACATCAAATGGGAACCTGTCATCTCTTGAGCTAGATATGCATTTGCATGGGCTCGCAACATAAGAAACATGAGGATTTTTGAGAGGTTTATGAACCAAGGGTGACGGTTCATGCCTCTCAAAACAAGGGTCTGTGAAAGAAAATGGAAACAAGTATGTTTCCATTCCACGACAAAGCTGAGTGTCATCAATATATCCCCTCCAACTAACATTTGGGTGCACCAGGATCATTTCATACACACAAAGTGACAACCTGGACTTATTACCGAGATGGCAAAGTCAAGAAATAGAATTGCATGACCTCCTGACACCCTTATAATCATTGTGGTCGTTTGATGCCTCTTTAGAATGAGCAAGAGAGGAGGCATGAATGAGAGGTGAACCTCTGTCTGGTTGTTTGAAATGTAGGGTATCAGGTGGTTGATTCTTAACCCACATGGGATCCTTAACAGATACAGAGTGAAGAGTAGGTCGCTCAGAGGCCACAAAAATGGTATCTTGTGGCTCAAAAACCACATGATCGAAAGGATGTGGCTCAAAGGCCACATCATCACAAGATAAGACACATTTTTGTGTCGGTCCAGGTGAAACATCTTTATCACCATTAAGATCTTCAGCGAACAACTCTCTAAAATACTTGAAGGTGCCTTCAACTTCAATCTCATTTGTGCCTTAGATAAGGTTGACCTCAACAGGGTCATCAAAGGCACCTGGACTCTTGTCGACAGTGAAGATTTTGAAATCAGTGCACTGACTACCATATGTCAAGCGCAATACTCCTCATGATGGTGCGGAGTTTCTCGATTTGCTAATTGGTCCCTTCGGGCTTACGTCCAGGTCCTTCCCTCTGCAGATGGGCCCTTGTGTATGACCGAGAGGTCCATTTTGCTTCATTTAAGTCCTTTCTTCTTACGTTTTAGTCCTTTTTCTCTTCTATTCCCTTCCTTATTATCTAATACCTTAAATATAACAACAAACACTCGAGTAGCACAATATTGGGGTAAAATTAAGGATATATAACATGAATATGATGCATGATATGCTACTAATCAACACTTTTTATCATGTTGTGAAGTTCTCCACTGTTAGGATTGTGCTTAGCCTAGCCATAATGCATAACTGGAACATTAAACAACTGGATGTAAAGAATGCATTCCTGCATGGCTATATTGAAGGAGAGGTGTACATGAATCATGTCTTGGCTTTGTAGATGAACATAAACAAAATCATGTATGCAAACTAAAAAGAATTTTATATGGTTTAAAACAATCTCCTAGGGCTTAGTATGATAAATTTGCCTCCTTATTTACTAAAGACTTCTTTAGCAGTAGTTCTGACATATCCTTGTTCATCTCACATGATTTAGGTCATCTATTTCTGTTATTGTATGTAGATGATATAATAATAACAGGGGAAAAATCCCTCTGTTATGGACACACTCATAAATGAATTAACACATGAATTTTCCATGAAGGACCTTGGATCCATTCACCATTTCCTTGGCATTGAAGTAAGTAGAGACTCAGATGGTTTATTTCTCTCACAACATCATTATGCCTTGAGCATGTTAAAGAAATGCATAACTCTAAATACATTAGTACTCCCATGCCTATTAGGTCAGATAAAGATAGAGATACACTACATTTCATAATCCTACACTCTTTAAATATATAGTGGGCTCTCTTCAATATTTGTGTATAACCAGACCAGATATCTCGTTTGTTGTTAACTCACTATGTCAACATATGCATTCACCATCGAACTATCATTTTAAATTGGCAAAACACATTTTAAGATACATTAATGATACTCAGCACTATAGCATGACTATACACATAAGCTCTTCCCTTGAACTATATGCTTTTTAAGATAGTGATTGGGCAGGTTGTGATATTACAAGAAGATCCACTAGTGGGTTTCGTGTTTTTTTGGGATCAAATTGTATTTCCTGGAAATCCAAGAAACAACAAACTTTATCAGGATCTAGCGCAGAGGCAGAGTACAGGGCAATGGATGTGACAACTATTGAACTCACTTGGATTACCTTCATCTTAAGGGATTTGGGAGTTTTTCTAACTCAACCTCCAACTCTCTTCTATGATAACATTAGTGCACTCTACTAATCTATGAATTGTGTTTTTCAACAAAACGTGTAGAACTTGATTATCATTTTGTAAGAGAAAAGGTTGCACTTGGACAACTCATCACTAAATTTGTGTCCTCCGAATTTCACCTGGCTGACATGGTCACCAAGGCCCTATCCAAAGACCACTTCAGGAACTCCTTAGGCAAACTTAACCTCCATCCCCGGATAAGTTTGAACGAGAGTGTTAGAAAGGATGATCAGATTGAAGCCTATGATGAGAAGGGAGCAGACAAATCCCAAATGATCTGAGTCGATAAGGTGCAGGTGGGAGCACAAAGTTTGAACCAACTAGGTGATGATCATGACTCAATGTCAGATTAGGTTTGAACATGTGCTCATGCTCAACAAAATCACAGCTCCAACGCCCCAATTCTGAGGCCAGATAAATCAGTCCGAGTCAATTTGAGTATGGGTTGGTTGGTCTTAAGTCCAATGTAATTTGGCTCCTAATTGAGCTCATAACAGTAGTCGGATTCGGGTCACCCAGTAATCAAACTCAGACTATATATATATACTTGTAAACCAAAAACCCTAATCAATGAAAACCAATTTTCTCTGTTCTCCTCCACCGCACTCTCGGTCTCTCTCAAACCCTAAACATATTCCGTTTCTTCTTCTCATCTTCAACCTCGATTCAGAGACCTCTTGTCACCAACTGCTAGCTCTAATACCAGATTATTAGCGATTCGACCCCTCGAAGTTTCTCCCAATCACCCACAACACAAGAGTTTCATGCACAAACACACACACACACACGTACACACACACACACATTGTAGAAGAGTTGATCACATCAAAAGAACAAGACGATTTTCATGGAAACACTCGAGTCCTAAGGCGGAAAATCTTTACACAACAAACACAAACAAATTCCATTTATATAGCAGTTTACATGGGTGAAACACATCACTACAAGATCGATCACCCTCCCTATAACTAACTTTCCATCCATTTCTGAAAACCCCAACACCTCTTTGCGTTGTCTCTATCCAAAACCCACACCATGCTCCTTAGCGCACCCCCCTAGCTGAGAATTATGCTTCAGTCGTGTCACACATGTGATTTCTTATGTGTGATATAAAACCCAATGCCTTATCTTCCGAAAATGGACATGAAGATGGTGATGACCACGACTGTCGACATACGGGTTCATAGAAACTGACCCTAGGCAATCAAGGGACTATTTTGTTGGCGGTGGAAGCCCCAAAAACTATTCACTTCTCCTTACAACTTCTGTAAATATGGGGCAAGTCAGATATACATTCAAGATTTCTACTTTTGTGTTTGTTCTTCCAACACATACGTGTTCATCTTCTGAAAAACTGAATTATTTTGTTTATTGCATTCTTGCATAAATTCCATGTTGACAAAGTGTTAAATGTTTAGTTAGATACATGCATAATTTATTTAGTTCTTGTTATGTGATACTTGGGTATGTGTTAATGTACGTAATATACATGTAATTAAGAGCATCTTTTTGTAAATTATGTTTATTCAGATTATGTCTGATTGAATTTGAAGAATCAAATGATAATTCCAAGTTAATCAAATAACAGAAAATGTATTTGAGTCTTAAACAATATTCCTTTAAGGAGAATGCCATGTCTTCTCTATTGCTAGAATGAAGCTTCGTACAGGAGGCTAACCTATGCACAAATAAACTTCTCCAAATTTATAAGGGATCCATCTTCATGTTTTTCTTCTTCTTCTGTTATTGCATCTGAACTTTTTTAGGGGTAGCACTTAATAGATTATTAGATTGCATCTCCTATGTTACATAATAAGGGTAGTTTCATTTCATGATAAACAACAGGTCCCTTAGATGGTACGTCAAGCAAGTTATGTTAAATCCTAAACCTAGATTAGGGTGCTACTTGGGGTTTGACTTGGTGTTTGGAGAAGAAATGGGTTGATGGGATGTGGGTATGGTGTGGAGTGATGAATGGTAAGGTTTGAGGAATGGGTTGGGTGTATGAGTTGGTCTATAAGAGAAAAACCAAACCCTCACCTCACTTCAGGACTTCTCAACGCCACAGCTCCCCCTCCTCTCTATTGATCTCCGACGATCTAGCGCATCAGGAATCCGACAGAGCAGCGGCAGCGACGAGCAAGGAGGACGTTGTGGTCGTGACCGGGAGGTGTGAGGTCTATGGGGCTTGATGCGAGCGAAGCACGTGCATGTGGTTGCAGACCGGACGATGGTGTATGTGAACTCCAGCGAGAGTCGACAACCGTAAAAAGAAAGGTATGCCAAGTTCATGCATTAGTCTTGTGATTGACATCATATCATGCATATATTTGTGTATTATATTCTTTATTGTTAGCCTAAGCAATGCTACGTAACAAAGTTTCATGTTTAAGTTTCAGGAATAAATAAGTTTGGGAAGAAAAGACTTTAAAATGACTTAAAAGCAAGAAAATGGACTAAGTTACAAGACTTATGGATTAAGATGCAAGAGAGAGGGACCTGAATGAAAACCAAAGGACCAATAAGAAAATGAAGAAACTCCACACCATCATGAGGAGTATTTTGGCAATTGGATTCGGGTCGCAAGCTACAGAACCGATTAGGGTGCATCAGACATGAAGAAATAAAGCTAGACAACCACACTCCAAAACACAACCCGATCAAGACCTTATAGTCCATCAATTGGCAGTCCAAGACCACTGATTGGCGGTCTGTTTTTGGTTCAAATCCGATAAAACTTTGTTGGATCATGTATTAGAGTGTTTTATGTCTATATTTAGTAGTGTGTTAGTCCCATATCAGGGGATTATCCCCGATTACCTTTTTCTTTGACTATAAATAGAACTCCTCCTCCCTTGTAAGACACACATGCTTCGTGGCCATGCTCTCTACTTGAAGTGAGCCTTGGAGCAAAATCTCAAGTAGGGAGAGGCTACTTGTATTGTGAGTTTGAAATTAATAAAGTTTTCCTTTAGTTATGTTGCTTCTTCCTTTAGTTTACTTTCCTTTCATTTATCTTCTTTAATATTTCTTGCATGCTTCTTTAGTATAATTTCCTTTCATTTAGCTTCTTTAATGTTTCTTGCATGCTTCTTTAGTATAATTTCCTTTCATTTAGCTTCTTTAATATTTCTTACTTGCTTAGTTTAAATTCCTTTCATTGATGTTAGTAGGCTTAGTTAACATGTTTTTCTATACAATAGTTAGTGTAATGATTAGTAAGTAGTTCCATCCCCATTTGGAGTAGAGAAAAATGTGATGTGATTATGTGATGTATTAGGTGTGTGTTATCTTAATCCTTTGAGCCTTACATGATTTCCATAACCATCTAATGGGATTTCACTTTTGTCTTTGATATGCTTAGATTAGTGGGACTATTTTATGGAGAATGTTGAGGTGAGGATAAGGATGGAATTGATAAAGTAAACATTACTTGTAGTTGCATGTAGTCTTGTTGCCTTCACCTTGATTAATGTCTTGTATGTTTTAATGATTATGTAAATTGTATTTCATGTGGAGACATAGTGGGGTTTGGTCTTTATGCATGAGTTCATTTAGCTTTATTCCAATTATTGTCTTGTATGTTTTAATGATAATGTGTTATCTTATTTCATGTGGAGGCAAAGTTGGATTTAGTTTGATGATTTTCATGTACTACTTGTTGTGACGAGCACAATTAAACACACACACATACACATATTTTTGTATTCACATTCTTTCTCTACCCCCTTTGGGGTTTAGTTTATTGATTGTTCATTCCTAGTTTAGTGTAGTGAAACCAAACTCTTTCTCTCCTTTGTTTTCCACTCGCCTTCGAACTAACCAAAGTCGACACGCCTCCATGTGGATCGACTCGTATTTGCCACCACTTCAACGCGGTCGTGCACTTGTGGTTATTATAACTGAATCAATCATCTTGCTCAAACAAGTGGATGTAAGGTTTTTCTCATCTTCGGAGGTCGGAGACCTCGCCGGCGACGAGAGGCAACAAATTGTGTCTGGCACGGTCAGGTAGTTGCCGACTAACCGTTGATCGGTGCTTGTTTGCAGTTGACTGGTCTAAGTGTAATTCTCCTTTTTTACCCAGCACCGGTCCAACGATGCCTTGCGGCGGTCGATCGGTTGTGCATATTTGTTGGGTTGGAGAGACTATTATTTTCGGACGAGAAGGGCCCCTTGAGTCGTTCGACCGTTGCCTTGTATTTCCGTCTAGACCGAGCGTTGACCATCTAAATGATCAACTGCTATAGACTTTCGTCCGACCGGTAACTAAGGTATTTTGAATGTTTGTTCGACCGATCGATTTCTGGTTCAACCGATAGTGAATGTAGGAGAGAACCTGATTTTGGTCGAACGGGGCCCCTAAGTCGTTCGACTGTTGCCTTGTTGATTGTCTTAGTCTGGGCATTGACAATCTAAACCGTTGAACGCCTATGTGATATTGTTCGACTGATTGGGACTTAAGTTGCATGCCCAGGGTTCAACCGGTTGAGGTGCTCATTCGAACGTCTCCCTATCCATTGGGAACGGTCGACCGGTTTGCTTTTTCGGTCGACTGTTTGTGCACATAACTGAATCATTGTCCTAGTGAAGTGTCAACTCTATCCCCGAATACTTGTGTCCTCGCCTAGCGCGTGATCCGAGAGATAACAGTGGGTGCGTTGACCGCGCCTGCCCAGAGACCGCCAAGTGGAAAGTGTGGATACTTGGGTGTGTCACCTCTACCTTATAAACTGTGGCATAGCTTAGAACTTGCATCGACTCATCTTAGAATAGTAAACTTGAGGAATCACAAAACCCTATGCACAATGTTGCACGATTCTACGGAGCGGGATGACCCTGTGGACTATGGTCTGGATGAGTCGATCGACCGGATTGCAGGCTACCGATACGATCGACTGGCCCTGAGGGCGATGATGTGACATGCGCAACCTTATGACGGTGGTGTTGGTAGCCTTTGTTGAGAGACAGACAGGTGAGGATTCCTCCAAGCGACCGAGTGACGACGGATAGGACCGTGCGACCTTAATGGTTGTGGTGACTGTCTGACGATGTATTCTTGTAGGTAACTTTGTCGTGGCACATCCAGGGGAGTTGACCAACCTGAGTGATGGCTCCGTCGATGAGGTGTTGATCTAGAGATTCAACTGATTTTACTGATGCGTGGATAGGGCTGACCATCGGTCAGGTCCGGACCGGAAAAAAAATTCAGGTCCGGACCGGAAACCGGACCGGAAAAAATTCGAAGGGTCAGACCGGAGACCGGTCCGGTCCAAAAACCCGATTTTTTACCTTAAATTTAAATATATAAAAAAATTGGACCGGACTGGACCGGATCCAAATTTTTTGTTTCGGTCCAGACCGGAACCCGGACCGGACCGGGTTTTGCTCACCCCTACGCGTGGATGTGCAGGCGCCCCTTACCGAACCCCATGATTAGTGTAGCCGAGTGTGCAATGCATTGCGTACTCTCCATAAGACAGTGTGTGCCTGCGGTAGGTCTTTGTGGGAGACTCGATGACGGATTGTGGGGCAGATGTCGTTTTCACCCTTGGATGGAATATTTTATTACATTATATCATGCCATGCTACACTAGTATGATAGGTTCTTTCATTGTTATTTAGGCGAGCTTGGTATACGAGGTTTCCTTATGGAAACTCAGGCATTGTTGTTATTTTTTTCATTTCATGACCACAGTAGGTTCTGGCGAGTGACGACCGAGGATGAGGGGCACTCTATGATCGGATCCTCTATCGTATTTTCCTAGGTTGTATGACTGCTTGTATTTACACTTCCTTGTACTTGATGTAGTCTTACATTTTGACAACTCTGATGTAATATGGTGTATCTCTTGAATATTTTATGAGTATGTTCCCACGTTTTTCAGTTTTATTCCTTGTGATCCCTTGTTGATAAATTTAAATTTTTCATTGTCTCGGGGACGTTACAAGTTACGTGTAAGGACATAAATCCATAACAACCAGTTCCCGTTGTACATTTCCTTGTGTGAGACCTTGTTATGAAGCAAACAGAGAGAAGTTGCTCCTTTCGAAATTGCGCTACATGTACAAATATTTACAATACCTATGTTTCTTTCTAAATTCTTAGTTCTGGTTAGAACTCTTTCGATTAAATGCTTTTTCCGTACACTTAAAATTTCTAATCTTACTGCAAAAAAATAGTTGAGGATCCAAAGGTGCAATGACGTTTTCGGATGATTCATATATAATGGGTTGAGTAATTACCGAACCACTTAGTTGCATTTTTTCATCTAAAGTTGGCCGATTACATTTGCCGAGTTCAATTTTCTGTCTTTGTTTTTGTGATAGTTTTATCGTTATATTTTTTGTTCTTTTTTTTTCAGATAAGAAAAGCACTATAAGAAGTGTCCCAACCAAACTAAGCACAAAAGAAGTTACTCGAAGGGATTTGACAGATAAGCGATGGACTAGAAGTGGTAGACATACAGGAACTACTGAGGAAACTACCAAAGTTCATTTATGATGGAAAAAACACTGGACTTATGTCAGCTGTGGTTTGATATAACAGATTTCATTGTTGTATTTGATTTTTATAGGGTTTTTAAAGGTAATATCGTAATTATGAAAGGATGTTTTTTCTCTATGATGACAGAGAACACACCAAATGGATGAGAGGATGGTATTCAACTGAATTTGGCACTTCATATCATTTATTTCGAAATATTGGCAATGAAAGACTTAGATGGAGATGCTACGCCTACCAATGTAGTGGAAGCTTACATGTAATGTGGGGACCCAAACTTGAGGTGGAGCTAATCAAGATTAAGTTGGGAAATTGGTATTGATGACTAAGGTGGAGGGTTAATTTGATGGTTGGAAATGAGGTGGAGGTGTGAGGTGGTTCTTGGGGGGATGAGGTCTGCAGTGATGGAGGAAGGGTTGAGAGGTTTGTTGGGGTATAAAAGCAGAAAGGGTGGTTGGCTTGTAAATGGATTTTGTTTGAAGAGAGAAGGAATTGAGAAGAGGAATCAGAAGAAGAAAAAGAAGATAAAGAAGAAGAAGAAAGGAGTTTTGGAGATTTAAATTTTGTTTGTTGAAAAAGAAGTTGGGTTGAGAAGTGTAGGAGAGAGGCTGAGAAGAGTTGAGGGTGACCGGAAGAAGAGAAGGAGAAGGCAGAAGGAGATTCGGATTCCGTCGAAGTCGAGTTCGTCATTTTGTCGGAGAAAATCTCTTCGTTGTTCTTCTAAAGCTTTTTCAAGCTTCCAAGGTATGTCAAGCCTTGCTTTTTTTCTTACCCAAGTTGTGTGGGTGTGGGAGCGGTCAACGGTAGGCTGAATGGCTCATCAGACCTCAGTTCAGTAGTTTTCTGCTGTATTCAGTCGACCGATTGGTGGATCGGTCGACCGTTGTAATTCTTATTTTGGGGAGTCTGCCTTGCACCGGTCGAACGATACTTCGTGTGGTCGACCGGTCAAGCAAGTTAGGCAAGCTCCGGGTGTGTTTGGTCGACCGGTTCGCTTTGCCGTTCGACCGTACAAACTGTAGTATGCCGATTGGGGGCGTTGACTATCTAAACAGTCGACCGACGCATTGACCAGTCCGACCGGACGTACTATTTTAAGTCAGTTGGGGGTGTAGACCTCAAAACGGTCGACCGCCCTGAGATCCCGTTCGACCGATGACTTAAGTAGGGTTCGACCGATTCATATTTCGGTCGACCGGCAATGACTTAGAGGAATGTTGAAGTCCCTGATGTTTTTCGGTCGACCGGAAGTCCATTGTCGTTCGACCGTTGGGGATTTGTTATTTAATATTATTTTGTGGCGTAGACCTTATAAACGGTTTACCGTCTAGAGACTTTTGTTCGACCGTTTGATGTTTGTTGGTTCGACCGTTGGATTGTGGTTTGAACCAATTACCAATTTTAACGACCAACCAGTCGACCGTATGACCTTCTTCGGTCGACCGTTGGAGCACTGAAATTGTATGTTTGTTTTATGAGCGCGTTGGCGCGTGGATTGCATTTACTGCTTATGTTCCCATGATATGACATGTGCATTGATACCTAGGTAGTGGACCTGTGGGACCATATTCCCCTTTGCATGATCTATATGATATGGCTCTACGAAGCATACAGATTGTCGGCCTGTGTGGCGACAGAGATGACCTTAGCCTGTGTGGCAAAGGAGATGACATTAGCCTGTGTGGCGACAGAGATGACGGATCGATGTTGTTCCGGCAGATTGATCGTTCAGCTGTGGCACGGTTGGTGAGTATGACCGACCAGAGTGACGGCTCTTGCGGATTGTGGTCTTCGACCACTGATCTGATCTAATGATCACTCGAAAGTGCATCCGAACCCATATGACTAGTGTAGCTGCAAATGGAGGTGTGTCGTGTACTTTCTGTATGACCGCATGTGCCTGCGGTGGGTATCTACGGATGTCCAAAACTAGACGTATGACTAATGAACCCTGGTTGGGGAAATGACTGTTATGATTTATGACCTGATGACTCGTTTGGGGAATGATTTGTTATGGTTTATGTTGGCATGATATTAGTATGATAGGTCATGTATTGCATGTGCATGTATGTGGGTTTGGCATACGGGGTTTCCTTATGGAACTCACTGCATTGTTGTTTTATTTTAGGTACCCCTTCGGGAGCTGTTTGGGTGGTGACTGAGGACGAGTGCATTTTGAAGTCGGGTCCTCATGTCTATTTTGAGATTATTATGACTACTTGTATATCTGTATATTATATTTTGATGTAGTCATTCTTTTGACAACTCTTATATACGGTGCAACACTATATATATGTGTGTATTTTCGAGTAGCATTCTCTGGGTTGATGTTGATATCCTTTGATTATCCTTTATTAAAAGTTTAAAATTTTCCGCTGTTTCGGGGACGTTACAACATGGTATCAGAGCGGGTCGATTCCAGTGTACTCATCTAAAGAAACATCCCTTAGGAGTAGTGGTTAGAGATGCTTTTCTTTTTATAGATCATGCATGCATTCATCATGTTTATTGTTGTTGTTTTAATTTTGTGATAGATGCCTCCGAGATGCGCACGACTTCCCCCTCATGACCGTAGCACTAGTGATGAGACTGATGGCACGGATTGGGCGGAGGAGCGGCGGATGCACTACCAGACGGTTGAGTGATTGGGAGTGCTTCTAGAGCGCCAATCTGGCCGAGAGGAGTCAGGAGGGGCAGGGGCGGTGCACGATCGGTTTATGCGCTAGCATCCGCCCACTTTCGATAGCAGGGGTGACTCAGAGGCTGTTGAGGATTGGGTCTTCAAGATCCAGGAGATATTTCGAGCGATAGGAGTTCCTCCGGAGAGGATGGTGGGCCTGGCCACTTATGTCTTGGGCAGTGATGCGTCCAGTTCGGGGAGGATTACGTCTGCAGTGGTCTTTGCGGGCAGAGGAGACATAAGCTGGGAGGACTTTGTCGGAGAATTCAACGAGCTGTATTTCCCGGAGCATGTCGGGAATGGGAAACGATAGGAGTTTATGAGCCTTAAGCAGGGGGAGATGTCACTGGCAGTTTACAAGCACAAGTTCAACGCTCTGGAGCGTTGTTGTCCAGAGATCTGTGTGACTTCAGTGGAGCGGGCGAGGAAGTTCGTACGGGGGCATCGGAAGCGGCTTCGTACACGTGTGACATACAATATGCCACATACCTTGGCAGATGCAGTGAAGTTTGCGACCCTTATAGATCAGGACTTCCAGGAGAACTACGTCGAGGCAGGGAAGACCCAGAGGAAGACCAGAGGGCGAGAGGAGGTCAGTGCTAGGGGAAATCAGGGCAAGAGGCCCAGGATTGAGGAGGGTGACACTCAATAGCCTGAAGGGAGCAGCTTTCGCAGACCTGAGGTATGCAGGAATTGTAGCAGGATCCACCCGGGATGGTCGTGTTTCTTTCGCTCAGGGACTTGTTTGGATTGCGGTCATCTTAGACACTTTGTCAGGGAGTGCCCAAACCTTCAGGGAGAGCCGAGCAGGAGACCCGCACCATCAGAGGCAGTGAGAGGAATAGTTAGTCGACCAGTTGCGAGGTCGGAGCAGGGAATGCAAGCTGGACGAGTCTACTCTATCCAGGCTGAGGAAGCGAGGGACGGCAGCACCTGAAGAGAGGTATGCTTTAGATTTTAGTTGGTTCCTGGTGTACTGTTGTTTTTCCTACTTTCTGCGTATTTCGACTTGTCGGAGAATGGTTGAGAAGATCTGGATCTTTTGGTAGCTAGATGTTTTGAATTTCGAGGACGAAAATTCTTTTAGGATGGTAGATTGTGGGAACCCAAACTTGAGGTGGAGCTAATCAAGATTAAGTTGGCAAATTGGTATTGATGACTAAGGTGGAGGGTTGATTTGATGGTTCGAAATGAGGTGGAGGTGTTACGCGGTGCTTGGGGGGATGAGGTGAGCGGTGATGCAGGAAGGGTTGAGAGGTTTGTTGGGGTATAAAAGAAGAAAGGGTGGTTGGCTTGTAAATGGGTTTTGTTTGAAGAGAGAAGGAATTGAGAAGAGGAATCAGAAGAAGAAGAAGAAGAAGAAAGGAGTTTTGGAGATTTAAGTTTTGTTTATTGAAAAAGAAGTTGGGTTGAGGAGTGTTGGAGAGAGGGTGAGAAGAGTTGAGGGTGACAGGAAGAAGAGAAGGAGAAGAAGGCGGAAGGAGATTCGGATTCCGTCATAGTCAAGTTCGTCGTTTTGTCGGAGAAAATCTCTTCGTTGTTCTTCTAAAGCTTTTTCAAGCTTCCAAGGTATGTGAAGCCTTGCTTTTTTCTTACCTAAGTTGTGTGGGTGTGGGAGTGGTCGACGGTAGGCCGAATGGCTCATCGGACCTCAGTTCAGTAGTTTTCTGCTGTGTTCAGTCGACCGATTGGTGGATCGGTCGACTGTTGTAATTCTTATTTTGGGGAGTCTGCCTTGCACCGGTCGAACGATGCTTCGTGCGGTCGACCAGTCAAGCACGTTAGGCAAGCTCTGGGTGTGTTCGGTCGACCGGTTCGCTTTGCCGTTCGACCGTACACACTGTAGTATGCTGATTGGGGGCGTTGACTATCTAAACAGTCGACCGACGCATTGACCAGTCCGATCGGACGTACTGTTTTAAGTCAGTTGGGGGTGTAGACCTTAAAACGGTCGACCGCCCTGAGATCTCGTTCGACCGACGACTTAAGTAGGGTTCGGCCGATTCATATTTCGGTCGACCGGCAATGACTTAGAGGAATGTTGAAGTCCCTGATGTTTTTCGGTCGACCGGAAGTCCATTGTCGTTCGACCGTTGGGGATGTGTTATTTAATATTATTTTGTGGCGTAGACCTTATAAATGGTTTACCGTCTAGAGACTTTTGTTCGACCGTTTGATGTTTGTTGGTTCGACCGTTGGATTGTGGTTTGAACCAATTACCAATTTTAACGACCAACCAGTCGACCGTATGACCTTCTTTGGTCGACCGTTGGAGCACTGAAATTGTATGTTTGTTTTATGAGAGCGTTGGCGCGTGGATTGCATTTACTGCTTATGTTCCCATAATATGACATGTGCATTGATACCTAGGTAGTAGACCTGTGGGACCATATTCCCCTTTGCATGATCTATATGATATGGCTCTACGAAGCATAAAGATTGTCGGCCTGTGTGGCGACAGAGATGACTGTCGGCCTGTGTGGCGACAGAGATGACCTTAGGCTTGGTGGCAAAGGAGATGACCTTAGCCTGTGTGGAGACGGAGATGACAGATCGATGTTGTTCCGGCAGATTGATCGTCCAGCTGTGGCACGGCTGGCGAGTATGACCGACCAGAGTGACGGCTCTGGCGGATTGTGGTCTTCGACCACTGATCTGATCTGATGATGACTCGAAAGTGCATGCGACCCTCACCGAACCCGTATGACTAGTGTAGCTGCGAATGGAGGTGTGTCGCGTACTTTCTGTATGACCGCATGTGTCTGCGGTGGATATCTACGGATGTCCAAAACTAGACGTATGACTAATGAACCCTGGTTGGGGAATGATTTGTTATGATTTATGATGGCATGATACTAGTATGATAGGTTCACTAACGTGTAAACCCAGACTCGCAAAACCCAGAATCGCAAAAGAAATCTCAGAGAAATGTAAGGCCATACACAATAACTATAATTTCAGTATTGAATAGAAGTATCATTTGATCGTGTAACTTGTAAGAACAATGGCTAGACAAATTGATTAAAAGAATTGATAATATTGACTGACGAAGAATTTCACGTGAATAATAATTTGTAATAATATCTCTTACACTTTTGATATTGTATAACTACTATAACATAGAGATGACTTAATTTCGGATATCGTTGTTCTGTTATATTATAGTCTGATATATCGTTTTTATTGGTGTATTGTGAACGTAGGGTGTGTAATACTAATATTGTACTTGTACTAAATGTTTGATTCTCGTAGAAATAATAAGCTTTTATTTGATTCAGCAGTGTCTAATTTATTGTTTTGGATAGAAGTTACACTATAAATTTTTTATTCTTGGCTGGAGTGAAGGTTTTGTGGACAAATTTGTAGTTGAAAAAATATACTTTGTAATTTTTGATAAGTTTGGAGGATAAAAAATATCTAGTAATTAACACTAAATATAGAGCCTTTATACTAATAAACTATTTTTTATTAATTACTTGAATTTTGTCATCTCATCCAGCCTTCGCACTTGCAATAGCATTTGCAGGCCTCTAGTCAGAAAAAAAAACAGAGAAAAAAGAGTAAACCTCGTCAATAATGATAGGACTCACAATAGATAGCAGTTAACGATGTTATTGTCCATAATGGACTTAGTTGTTATACATTGACATGAAATGAAATCAAAATCGTGTTGCAATTTAGATTGACAAATGTCATGATCCATTGAGCAACACAGTTCCAAGAAAATCTAGACAAATTGATAAGGTCGATCAAAAATACGAATTAGAAGAACAACCTAAAACTCATTTCTTTCGAAAGAAAATAAGCAGTTCCCAATTAGCTTTGTCTAAATAATGCTGTATTTGAATTATATTTCGGGGTAATTTTAGTTAGCACCTCTTAACTATGACTCAATATTACTTTGACCCCCTCATTATTTTTTGCATCGCCTACGCCGCCTCAACTATTAGGTGTTCCCATCTCCCTAACAACCACAACGGAATTAAGTAAGTGTCTAATTTATCCATGTACACAACCTTAATGTTTTGGTTCATATGAATCTAATGGGCCTAATATACTCGAACACAATTTTCTTCACCCACCAAACTCATGAATCTAATTTTTTGGACTCATCTTCCTTTTTTTTCACCCCATCCTCCAAACTTTGTACCCATGAAACCTACCATATCCAAATGTACCATCATTACTTCACCTGACCAAATCAACTGGGTTTATTTAGCAAAAAGCCCAAATAAAACATTCAAATCAAACACAAACCATTACAACTAGGTTAGGATTTCAGTTAGGGAATGAAGGAATGATAATGGAGAAGGTGAATATTTTGGTTATTTTTGGTAGGTTAGGTTTTGGGGTTGGAGTGGGTGTAGGAGGGTAATTTTGGAAATATATATGACTACGCTTTTGGGCATATGAAGTTGCATAACATAACCACTAACGGAAATACTAAAGGAAGGGAGGTCTTTGATCACCATTGATAGTTGAGGGGGTGTAAGTGATACAAAAAAAATAGTTGAGGGGGGTCAAAGTGATATATGATCATAGATATCAAAAGGTACTTTGTGTGCAGGTGAGCTAACCAAAAGTGTTCTGGATGACTTTAGTTACATCTAATGATCTAAGAATGCATGAGAGATCATGCTAGAGGTAGTCCTTGTAAGTGCTAGTACGTTTTCCTGTTGGATCTTTTATTGTAGGAAGTAGCTGGTAATATACTCTCAAAGTAATAAAGTTTGAGTTCTATTATTAGGTGATTAGTAGCATATTCTATTATTCATGCTATATATTCATTATTTTATCTCATATTTGTGCTATTTGGATATTAGTTTCGTACATTTCAGGGTTTCGGTAATAAATAAGAGAGTAAGAGAAAATGACCTAAATGCAAGAAAACATGACTGATTTGGAAGCCTTCTGGACTTGTTTGTAATGCTCAATGACCGGATTGCAAGTCATAAAGGATCTAGGTGAAAATTCAAAGGGACATGATCGTAAATAAAATATGTTGGTTGTAAAAGTTCATATTCTCATGAACCTGATGAGTAATTCAACAATTAAAACCAAACAATTTCGAACCAATAGCTTCGGGTGCACCACACGTACCTATATGATCCGCCAGTTGCGGATCCATATCTGCTACTGACGGATCCGGTTGGCCGGTTTACGCTCGAATTTCTCCAACGGGTCAATTGTCAGGTCAGAGCACTCCAGAACTTCTAGAACTGATTTGCAATCGTCTGATTGCGCCAAGATTAATTCAGACATTCTAATCTTCTATAAATACACTTGTAATCCCCCTTCCTCCCCGCTTCTTCCTTCTTCTCCCATTAGCATAGGTTTTATTTCTGGCTTAGAGTAAGTTTTATTTCTTGCTTAGTAGTAGGTTTTATTTCTTGCTTAGTAGTATAGAGGAGAAGAGAAACATCATTTTGTAATTTTTCTTTCTTAATCCAGTTTTAGTTACATGTTCTTTATGTTATTGTCTTTCAATTGATGTAATTTTTATTCTATTGCTTTAGATATATTTAGTTTTCTTTACTTGTTCATGTGTTATTTTTCTTTTGATCTTTTCTTTGTTATGGATATGATAAGTGAGTAATTCATTCCCATTGGGGTGGAGAATGATGTGAAGTGTGAATGTTGTTAGATTTGTGTGTGTTTTAATCTTAATCTTGGAGCTTCAAATGATTTACATAGCCATTTTGATGTGTTTCTCACTCTTGTCTTAGAAGTGTTAATGGTCTTAATGGATGCTTAGCACAACCTTTGGTTAATGGACCCACTTTATGGGAACTGATGAGGTGAGGATAAAATTGAAGTGGAAAAAGAGATAAGATTGACATGTGAGCATGTGGTTATCTTTAGCCTTATCTTAAGTAGTGTTGTGTATGCTTTAATGATGGTGATAAATCTTAATTCATGTGGAAACATACTAAGGATAATGGTCATTATAGATATTCATATTAATTCATGCCATGAGAGCACAATTGTACACACGCGTCACATATCTACATTGTTGCACACATTCTCCACCTCCTATGGGATTAGTCACATTTATTTTACAAATTGTAATTAGAGTAGTTTAGTGTAGATACACTCGCTCATTCCTCATTTTCTTCCCCCACTCGAGTATGATAGACGACAAGCCACACTCGCTTCTCGTGGACACAGCCCATATTTGTCATCACTTCAACGCAACCGTGCACTTGCGATTTTGAACTTTGAAATCTCAATCAAGTTTTTGGTGCCATTGTCGGAGAGTGAGTTTCATTGTCGCGTTTACCATTTCGGATTTTAATCCACGTGATATATCTTGGATTTTTCATTGGTAGTTTGCTTTTGTGCTTCTCTACTGTTTTGCTTCTTGTGGACTCAATTCATGCTACATGCTAATGTATGAACCCATTAAATGTGCATGAATCCCCTTTAAGACAACTTGCCATCTCTAAAACTCAAAGCAAAAGATTAGATCGATTGTCATCTAGGTCATGCATCATTTGTAGACCTTGCACGCAATTGTCTTTTCTTTTCTTTACATTTTTGGTTGTTGATCGCTGGCGTGACCTAAATGCATTATTCTCTTCTACATGCATTGTTAAAGCATGCATTAGTTAGTAAGGTTCATCAGGATAAGTGTGAAGTGAGTGTTTGTTTGGAGAGTGATTATTAGATTTAAGACTGAAAACAGGTTGTCCCACAAACCAAGATAAGGTGGGGGATTTCATCACTCCTTCTTTCACCCAAAAAATCACAACAATCAGAAGCCCAAATTAAAATCAAGTAGACATCGACCATAAAGACTTCCGACACACTTAGGAGACAATCTCATTCTCGATGTCATGCCCTGAATGTCGTTGTTTGCTTGGTTGCATTGAGACTTTTGGGACCTCCGGCTCTTGACTTTCTCATTCAACTTTGTGACCTGTCATCGAGGAAGGTGAGGCACTCGGGAGTGTGGAGAGTCATGGTTTTGATTCGTCTAGCCTAAGGACCTATAGTTACCCTTATGTTTGTTTGAGCCATGTTCTCTAGTTTGGACTTTTACCAGACCCCACTACCCACGCTAGTTGTTAAGGCTTCTTGTCTTCTCACCTGAGTCATCTTCTCCTCTAATTCTATCATTTAGTCTCCTCCCATTTACACATTCTCTTAGTATTTTAGGGTTGAGTCGAGTACTTTTATGCGAGCTTGATCTCGTGATGGTGAGAGTAGTCAATTTTAGAGTGTTATTGTTGAGATAGATGGTTACATGACTGATCATTCATTTCATTCTTGGGACCAAGACTACTCTCCCTGGTATACCCTACACATGCATCCTAAGGTACCTCAGACAAACACCCAAGTGGGCTGGGACAATTTTAATTGTGTATCTAAGCAGTCTTTAGATTGGGATGATATGAGAGAGGCACTAACTGCTAGACCACAATTTAGTTGATATGTTGGTGAACAAACTAAGTCATTAGAATAAACTTTTGCCTCTTTCGTGCGTGTGGTAGAGGGTATGACCGCATCGGTGGTTCTAGAAGCCACGTCGGATGACCAGAGTATTTTAAGTGGTCATGTGTTCAAGGGATGTTCATATGTTCCTCCCAAACCCGATTGATGATGTTTTTTCCCAAAGTACTCATTAGGACTCATATACATTCACGTATAACCCAAGGGAGGAAGTATCCATGGGTAATCCATAGAAATACTCAGTATCATACATCATGCCCGCCTCAGTATCCTCCTCTTGAATACCCTAAATTTTACCAACACCAACCTACCAATCATTGGACGCATTCTCGGCCAATGAACACCCAACCTGAAAATTTCCAAAATCCTGACTTGGGCCTTATAATTGACCCCGGACTTGATTCCTTAAAACAAACCCTCCAAACATTCATGTAAACCACTCAAAATTTGATGAAGTCCAACTTGAATTCCTTACAAACTCTGGAAATGCAAGTTAGTCAGATAACACAACAATTAAGTGAACGTGAGGAGGGTGACCTTTCTTGTCAACATGAGGATTTTGTTGGTTTTGTGGCCTTAATACATGTTTTGATGATTTAATCAACCTAATCTTAATCACAATCAAATCTAATGTAACACACATAATGCATGAAAGATATATTGCATTTTTCTAACTTCTACAAGTGGTCAAGACTCAAATAAGAATGGAATTGAAGTCAAGATATGTAGTCAAATTTTTGAAGACATGTAATTTGCCTTTATTTTGAGTCTTAGGAACTTGTGTAAACTTGAGCATACAAGAGCTAAAACTCACTTACATACGCACTAGGTTCATTGTAAAAGTCACACACAAAATTTCAACTCAATAGTGTAGGAACGTATATGGCCCTTATTATCTAATCAATTTTACGTTAATCTCTACTTCGACAAACAAGAATTCCAGGGAAACAAATAAAGACAAGTAGAGACTAGAAACAAGCAAACCACAAGAACTCGAGGCGATTTTATAGACGTTTGGCATCCCGCCAACTTACTCTCTTGCAAGATCTGCCTACGTCTTCACAAACGACAAGGAGAGAACGCCTTTACAAAGCAAGCCTTGCGAACACCCTCGCAAGCTTGGATTCTTCTTCTCACAATCTGAGAAGGATGCTTCGGGCTTTCACTGAAACCTTAACTCTTTGACAACAGTAGATTGAGTGGATCTAACACTCTCTAACTTGAGCACACTTAGAGTATCATTGGAATTTGATCTAAAGTGTGGAAAGTTTGGCTTGGAGAGTAGGATTTGGGGAATCAAGGTTTGGGAGCTTTCTCTTAGATGTGTATGACAATTTGGAGTGTAAGAGTGCTTGAGTTAAGTCTTGGTAACATCTATTTATAAGCCCTAAGGTGTTATAGCTGTTGTGATTAAAGTGGTAAGTGTTTGTGTAAGAGACACAAAACAGAAAAGCTCACGACACTGTTCTGGACAAATTCAGTCGACCAAATCAGGTTCACTAGTCGACTGTTTCCATAGAGATGTGGAAACGATCGAATCGAATCAAGAACGGTCGAACCAAATTGGCTATAACTTAAGTTCACTTAAGTGAACGGTCAAACTAAAGTGTGGAACGGTCGACCGTTCAGGGAGTTTTGTCCAGACAAAAGACAAACGATCAAACTCAAGGAATGGTCTTGTTCGACCGAAAATTAACAGACACTTTGGGCTTCAAGAGAAATCTACGTTCGGTCAACGAGGGTCAAGGGAACAGTCGACTGAAAACTTTCAGTTAGTTGTGGATGACCAAAAGTGCTTCATCCGGTCGACCGCTTGGCAGGCATCGGTCGACCGGTGGCCAAGGAATTTTTGGGTTTTGGAAAATCCAACCATTGTATAAAATGACAAGTCTAACGGTCAAATGACACATGTAAACGGTCGAACAAAATGGTACAACCGGTCGATCGATACAACCCTACAGGCTAATAAAAATAACTGACCCAATCAGTCGAATTGAGAACAAGTTCGGTCGACCGATTGGCATAGGCAGATTAGGTTTAGGTTTAAGTGTTTTCCGATCTAAATTTGGGTGACCTATTGAAGTCCAATTGATCTGAGATTTAGCGCACAAGGCTCTGATACCAAATGTGGGATCCTATGGGTCGTCTATGCTAATCACTTTTACCTTAATTACCAACTCATTTAACAATCAAAGATATGTGCAGCGGAATTTAAACAAACAAGCGAGTAGGGAAGGAATATGCAAACCACAATGGACACGGGGGTTTTAAAGAGGTTCGGCCACCGCCTACGTCCTCTCTTGCAAGCTCCGCTCGACACTTCGAGGGCCGCTCGCGTCTTTACTATCCACTCCCCGTTCTGGGCCGGGAGAGAACGCCTTTTACAAAACAAGCTCCACGAACACCCTCGTGAACTTGACTTTCTTCTCTCACAATCCGAGAGGAACACTTCGGGCTTTCACCGAAGTCCTTGTTTCTTTTACAACTGAGAACTTGAGTGGAATACACTCTCTAACTTGAGCACACTTGAGTATGAATAAAGAATTGATCACTAAGTGTGGAAATGGAGGCTTGGAGTGTTTGGGATTCTCTCTAATGTTTTGGACAAGTTTGTAGTGGGAGAGTTTTTGTTAAAATGTGTTTTACAACTCTTTATATAGGAATTAGAGAGAATAGAGCCGTTGGGATTGATTGGGTGTGAATTGATGTGTGATACACAAAACAGAAAATGTAGGACCCAATTCTGAGTTAATTTGGTCGACCGAATCGGGATGAACGGTCGACCGTTTGGCAGTTTTGAACTAAGTTCAGTCGATCGGTTAGGTAACGGTCGACCGCCCAATGCTAAGACTTAGGTACACTTAAGTGATCGGTCGAACTCCACAAAGGAATCGGTCGACCGATTTGTACCAAGCACCTTGGGGTAGACAAACAATAATCGATTTGGACGACCGAGCTAAGGTATAGCGGTCGACCGATTTCCTCCAGTAGGTTTGGGTTTGTCAAGAGACAGTGATTCGGTCGACCGATCAAGGTCCTCGGTCGACCGATACATGAAATGTCTTTGGGGTATAATTTGTTTAATACGAATACGACCATTAGGTATATACGACAAAACTAACGGTCGGAAAAAATAAGTTTCACACGGTCGATCGACAGTCAAAACACGGTCGACCGAAACTAGGAAGTGAAAACACAAATAGGACAATTGATCACTCGGTCGACCGAACGGCATGTTACGGTCGACCGAATGTGGGCAGATAGTTAGGGTTCAGGTTTAGTGTTTTCCGGTCTAAGTTTGGGTGATCTATTGAAGTCCAAATTATGTGAAATTTCGTGTGTGACTCCTATAAGGAACCTAGTGTGTGTATAAGTGGATTTTAGCTCAAGTATGCTCAATTTACACAAGTTCCTAAGACTCAAAGAAAATACAAAATACATGTCTTCAAAAGAGCTTGATTACATGTCTTGACTTGATTTTCCCTTCTTCCTTGAGTCTTGATCACCTGTAGAGGTTAGCACAAAGCAATATATATGTAATGCAATATGTGTGCTACTCTACATGATCATAATTAAGATTAGGTTAATTAAATCATCAAAAGATAGATTAAGGCTAAAAAGCCAACAAACTATGTTTGACCGATTATAACACTCTCTAAGTGTATTTTCCTAGATCCACCGGTCGGCCTCCCTTGACCTTTCGGTCGACCGTTTTTGTATTTTTTGGATGATCGTTAACCTTATAGTATTATACAACGGTCAGATTCGTATAAATCAACCAAGCCCTAAAATACCTTTTGTCCAACAGTCAACCGTTTACCTAGAAATGGTCGACCGAATGAAGATGTTTTGAGACACCAAAAGTGCCTGTTATTTTCGGTCGACCGGACCCATTTCATTTGTTCGACCGATATATTTTCAACCCTGCCAAAACACTGGTTTCGGTCGACCGTCCCTCTTATGGTCGTCTATTCACTTAAGTCATATACCAAATAGGTTCGACCGAAGCTTTATGTTGGTCGAGCGTTTCCATATTGTTAAGGAAACAGTCGACCGATTACCCCAATTCGGTCGACCGTTTAGGGACAAAATTGCAGAACTTTTTTTTCTGAGTTGTGTATCTTGCACCCAAGTCACACAATTCTTCTCTAATGGCTAGATATCTCTAGGAGCTTATAAATAGTCAAATAGAGGCTCACACACCTTATTTACACAACTCTCACACTTATAATTGCTCCATATACTATATAGACTTCTCCTAATCTCAAAAGCCCCAAATCCTACACTCCAAGCCTAAACTTCACCACTTGATCAAATTCCCAATCATACTCAAGTGTGCTCAAGTTAGTGACTGTTGAATACTCAGTTCATTTCATTGTCAAAAATTGTAAAGGTTTCAGTGAAAGCCCAAAGCATCCCTCATAGATTGTGAGAGAAGATTCCAAGCTTGGTGAGGGTGTTCGCACGCTTGAGTGTAAATGTGTTCTCTCCTGGACCGGAATGGGGAGTGGATAGTGAAGTCGTCAGTAGAGCTCGTGGAATTGAGCGGAACTTGCAAGAGAGGAAGTAGGTGGGAGGTCGAACCTCTATAAAATCGCTTTGTGTTCATTTGTGGTTTGCATTGTCTTTTCCCTACCCTATTTTAAATTGTTTCCTCTGCATTTTTATAGAGAATTAGGTTTTTGATTAGATTAATTAGGGTCATTACGATCCTATAGATTCATCTTCTGATATCGAGCCACCATCACATCCACAAATTCAAAGCATAATCTTTCAAAGTCAAACTCCTAATCAAACTGTGAGTCTTGGGGTTTCAAATCGCGATCACTTAGTGGATGATTCGATCCAAATTGAGAACAACATGGACCATCTTGATTTTGAGTTGGCACCAGATTGTGCCTTATCATTTTGTCTTGTGGCTCTTGAGCCACATGATCTTAATGTCGTACCTCTCAACTCCCTAATACTCTTATTTTCATAAGACCAAATGAGGGTATTGAGAGGCCCTTAAAGACTATCTTGGGTGAAAAATTCACTTTCTGTTTGCCTGGGTTTTGGGTACGCATAATGAGGTTCTTGACCTTGTTCTGACACACCAGCTTGTTAGTTGGAGAGTTTAGATTGATAATCCTGATTTTAATACCGTAATAGGGGGAATCTTCTGATGTTGTGCAATTGTTGCGAAACGCTTAAGATGTTCAAGATCCTAAATCAGACGTCTTTGCGTCCAATTTAGGAAGATCTACTGATATCTAGCTTTGTGACGGGGGGCACACATGAGTATTTTGGCCCTACTTGGTGTCATTGGTGTCATGTTCTAATTAGATGTACATTGATCCACTATAAGGTTCCCTTTTGTTGTCCTTTGACAAAGGATGATGATAGTTTCTTTTTGTATATAGTTTTATTGGAAAAAAAGTTGTTGTGGCCCACACACCTTATTCCCTTCTTAAGTATCTCACCGGTTTTGGGAAATTTGGGTTTATCTTCATCAACATAACAATGAACTTCCTTTTGTGCTTCACGTTAGTGAGATCTTATCTTGTTCATGCAAAAATCTATGTTTAGTATTTTCTTTTGCTTGTATTGTTGAGGTCGTGATAGTGTGCTACATTTTACATTGATATATCTTGCTATACCATGATCCTTGGGTGACTTGCCTTCTTTTGCCTGCCAAGTGCTTTAATTCTCTTTCAAAATCTTCATGTGTTTGCGAAAGAAAATATTCTGTGGGTTTTACGTGTGTTTAGCATTTGCAAAGTTGTTGAGAGGCAAAGTAAAAAGGAAGCTCGCATAATCGACTTGGACACGGTGCATTAGGATATCTAGTACGCGGATTTTCGGTATTATCTAGTCGTAAGGATGCACCCCGGTTATCCCTCTAGGGGGCAGTAATCATTGGGTTTCAGTTTTCAAATAAATAAAGAAGTTCACCTTGAATCTAGTAAGTCAAAGAATTCATGCATGTTAGTATAAAGAATTTTGTTGAAGTTAGGAACCTTTAAACTCCTGTTGTGAAACGTTAAATGTAGGGGTTTTAGTTCATGTATAGATAATAAATAATTTAGTATGGTGTTCTCTCTTCGAACACGGCTCCTATCACTTGGGAAATTAGGTCTGATAAGGACTTAATACCTGGT